>CM061067.1:161057687-162491852 GCA_030762895.1 Sophora flavescens | reverse complement strand
CTGGTGGCCGAGTTCGAGCCATTAAATTTCTAAAGGCCAAGTCTGAGCCTGGTGGCCGAGTTCGAGCCATTAAATTCTAAAGGCCAAGTTTGAGCCTGGTGGCCGAGTTCGAGCCATTAAATTTCTAAAGGCCAAGTCTGAGCCTGGTGGCCGAGTACGAGCTAGTTAAATTCTAAAGGCCAAGTTTGAGCCTGGTGGCCGAGTTCGAGCCATTAAATTTCTAAAGGCCAAGTCTGAGCCTGGTGGTCGAGTACGAGCCAATTAAATTCTAAAGGCCAAGTTTGAGCCTGGTGGCCGAGTTCGAGCCATTTAATTCACAAAGGCCAAGTTTGAGCCTGAAGGCCGAGTTCGAGCCGATTAATTTCTAAATGCCAAGTTTGAGCCTGGTGGCCGAGTTCGAGCCATTAAAGTTTTAAAGGCCAAGTTTGAGCCTGGTGGCCGAGTACGAGGCATCAAATTTTTAAAGGCCAGGTTTGAGCCTGTTGACCGAGTTCGAGCCATTAAAGTTTTAAAGGCCAAGTTTGAGCCTGGTGGCCGAGTACGAGCCCTTAAATTTCTAAAGGCCAAGTTTGAGCCTGGTGGCCGAGTTCGCGCCATTTAAGTTTAAAATGCCAAGTTTGAGCCTGGTGGCCGAGTTCGAGCCCTTAAATTTCTAAAGGCCCAGTTTGAGCCTGGTGGCCGAGTTCGAGCCAATAAATTTATAAAGGCCAAGTTTGAGCCTGTTGCCCGAGTTCGAGCCTTTTAATTTTTAAAGGCCAAGTTTGAGCCTGGTGGCCGAGTACGAGCCATTTCATTTGTAAAGGCCAAGTTTGAGCCTGAAGGCCGAGTTCGAGCCCTTTAATTTCTAAAGGCCAAGTTTGAGCCTGAAGGCCGAGTTCGAGCCGATTAATTGCTAAAGGCCAAGTTTGAGCCTATTAGCCGAGTTATGAAGGCCGAGTGCGAGCCATTCAATTCATAAAGGCCAAGTTTGAGCCTGAAGGCCGAGTTCGAGCCGATTAATTTCTAAAGGCCAAGTTTGAGCCTCAAGGCCGAGTTCGAGCCGATTAATTGCTAAAGGCCAAGTTTGAGCCTATTAGCCGAGTTATGAAGGCGGAGTGCGAGCCATTCAATTCACAAAGGCCAAGTTTGAGCCTGAAGGTCGAGTTCGAGCCGATTAATTTCTAAAGGCCAAGTTTGAGCCTGAAGGCCGAGTTCGAGCCGATTAATTGCTAAAGGCCAAGTTTGAGACTATTAGCAGAGTTATGAAGGCCGAGTCACGAGCCATTCAATTCATAAAGGCCAAGTTTGAGCCTGAAGGCCGAGTTCGAGCCGATTAATTGCTAAAGGCCAAGTTTGAGCCTATTAGCCGAGTTATGAAGGCCGAGTACGAGCCATTCAATTCATAAAGGTCAAGTTTGAGCCTGACGGCCGAGTTCGAGTCGATAAATTGTTACAAACCGAGTTCAAATAATCAAAGTTCGAATATAAAGGCCGAGTACGAGCCATTATTTTATTAGGGAAACCGAGTAACCCTGGAAGATAGGAACGTAAACCCCTGGTGACATTGTGGAAGTATTCGGGGTGAGGGTTACTCGGGTCACACAAGAACGAGCTTGGTAGATCAAGAGGATGAAGAATGAAGAAGGGAAACAAATGAGCAGTCCTATTTATAAGAAGGAAAGGACGGTGAAAGGAGTAATGGTGCGCGGGGAATAGACGTATGGAAAAAACGAATATTCATCGGAAAATGACACATTGAAAAGCATAAATCTTGGAACTCTACAAGAAGCAGTAAATGCGTGAGTTTTCCAAAACGTATAATGCATGAACGCATGCGTAAGGTGTGAAACATGTGTTTCACCACCGTCCATTTTTAACATAGACGGTTGATTACCTCGGTCCTAACCGAGGATTTGCTTAAACGGGCCAAACACGAGTGTATCTCGGCCAAACAAGAGGCTACAAGACAACGGAAAGTCATCAGAACGTGTAATGGCTTTTCATTAAGCCAAGTTACGAGGGCACAAGCCCAAGACAAGGGATAAAGAAAAACAAAAAGCTAAGTCACTCGCCCCTAGGATTCTCCTCGACCTCAATGTGACCTTCGGAGAATCCCCCACCACGTCTACCTCTTCTTCCTCCTCGGGAATGATGGGGACAAGTTCCCCATTCACCACCTCCTTATTTACGTCGGCTCCCGAAAGATCAACGCCGTGGGCTAGAACCTCAACTTGGGCAAATGGCCTTGTCAAAACCTTTTCGATGCTCGATGATAATACAGCTGGTGGCCTCCTTTACATCCTCCTCGGAGCTCCATCCTAGCCTTGGTCTCACCCTCCAAGGCAGCCTTAAGTTGCTCAATTTCACTGAGCCTCTTTGAGCTTTTCCTCAAGACGGGCCTTGTCCTCTTCAACCCAAGCCTTGCCTTCCTCAGCCAATTTTGCTCGGAATCCAGCTAGGAGCTCCGAGTATTAATCTCGTTAAGGGTAGCAATCAGTGTTCGTTGTCATGGGCCAACTCCTCGCGCCGAGAGGAAATCCGGGTGAGATCCCCTTGACCTCTCAATTGCAAAGAAATTCGATTCCAACTGCTGGGACTTCCTCTCGGTCTCCGTTAACCCTCGGCTACGAAAACAAGCCGTTAAACTCTAAAAGGCCAAGTCTCGAGCCTCCCGGCCGAGATTCGAGCCGTTTTAGTTATTTAGGCCAAGTTTGAGCCTATTAGCCGGAGTTCGAGCTATCAAGTTATTAAGGCCAAGTTTGAGCCACAAATTATTGAAATCAAATGCGAAATTATTGAGATCATCAAATACGAATATCAAGAAAGAACAAAGTTTGTGTGGTCAAGAATAAGCTCGGTATCATACTTATCAGCTCCTTCGCTTATTCAAGCTCGGAGCTCTGGGGGCTAGTGTACTGGCCGAGAATGTAATCCCGAGGACTTGCCTATACCTCGAGTTGACCGAGCTTACCCCGGCTTTGGGCCTTAGTCCAAACTCCTCCAGGGCCGAGGACATATCAGCACACCGGGCCATCCGAAGATAAGTACTCGGACTCGCCCCCGCCAGGAAGGACATCTCGGTCCCTCGCGGATCAGTCATAAATGACTGATCCAAATATCACTCCGCAGAATCAGGGACCTGATCCTAATATTTCTCCGCTTATCTCGGAGCTTGATCCTGAGAGATCTCTATAAATAGGGGGCTTACCCCCTCATTCAGAACTACGTTTGCTTTGATTCCCATTTGGATACGTAGGAGCGTAATCCACATTCGTCACAAGCACAATCCAAAAACACCCCACTAAACCTCGTTCGGCCGAGTATCTCTCATCCGAGATATTTGGACGGAACACTCCTAATTATAACAACTAACTAATATTTAATCATATTCCAACAAATAGTTGGTGGATAAATTAAAGTATTGAAGATCATTCTTGCATCCAAGTGTTGCTAACATGCTAACTTAATTTGAAAAAAGAAAAAAAATATTGCATATTTTCACAAAATTGCTTTTGCTACTCATATTTTCACAAAATTCGGGACCAACTTGAACAATTATGTACTGACGAGTGACTGAGAAGAAGTACACGAAAGAAAGACATTTATGGCAGTAATGTAGCTTAGCCTTATATTTCTGACTCATTTTTCAAAAACAGATATTATATAAAAACGCGGGAATCATCGAGGCAAATCACTAACCAGGATTCGTAAACAGATGAAAAATTAAAATCCTAGGAGGACCTAATTGAAAAATTCAAGAATAAATTCAAGACACGTTATATAATATATATACCTAATGATGAGATGGAGCACACTGTTTATAAACAAGTATACATTATTGATTCATATAAGAATGCACAGTGGAATATATATGCTTATGAAATTAACTCAAATCTCAGCACTAACAACCGTACGCCCCTGAATCTCATCATGAATGGGTAGTGAGGATATCGTTGCATCAATCAGGTTCTTGTCAAAGACAAAATGTCCAAGTGGAAGTGGAAGGTGATTTAATTTGGGATTTTGGCAAAGTCCACAGTGAATTAGAATTTCCACTCACTCTGGTTGTGATCAACTCATGACAGATTAGTGACAAGTGACAAAGTAAAGTGGGTGCAATGTGATGTTTCAGTTTGTCAGACCTTATTCATACGGACACAACATTGCATGTTGTTAGTGACTGCCATCATAATTAAGTCGTATCCAATGTAAACAGTTAGCAAATTCTGTTCCTCTAAAACATCAATACGGGATTGGGTTGTATCGAACATGGGTGGGTACTAGCATGCGCTGAACCATTTGACACACCCTCAGTAGCCCGTTTTCTCGCTATTTGCAGGTTAAACAGTTTTTAAAAAATTGCATTTTGGGGCCCGGTTAAAAAGTATTGGGGGGCATATGTGAAAGGAACAATGTTGCTATCGACATCCTCCCCGTACACGATATCCTTTGCTATCACCCTCGAATACAAGATGGCCGTATGGATTCATTACTTCTGATTTTGTTAAAATTGCTAATTTGGACACAATTAAAAACCTAAATATCTTCAACTACAATAGGGGAAAATTGAATTGTCATCTAACACCCATGAGATAAAATGCATATGATCAGTTCAGTGAAGGATTCACATTTGTAGCAAGTACACCATTCACCAATTTAACTGCATAACCATCATCATTCTCTTTAAAATTATAAGACAAACCAGATCTACACATAATCGGGCTACAGTGGTTCTGTAATACGCAACTTTCATGCCAGGACATGTGCCAAAAGTTACAATCATCAACTAAATTCATAGCGAAGGGTTTAATCGAATCATTCACGAGCTTGGGAAGGTTTGTGGCGTACGTGCCGAGAGAACTATTTCGACCACCACCTCCGTTGACAGAACTATGGGATTTGACGGTTGGGACGATTTCTGGTGTAGCCGGACATCGGCTCTATCTATAACAAGAAGGGAGCTTTTACACAAAGATGAGAGCAGGTGGCCCTCTCCGATGACAGAACAATGTGATGTGTGGAGGTGTCGAAGATCTGTGTGAGAGACGGAGTAAGGCTCCATGTATAAGAAGAAGGACCTTTTAGCAATTAAGAAAGATACCGGATCGTAAAGTAGCACGTCAACATTATTTTTTTGCCTCGAAAATCACAGCCGTTGATTATTATTTTAATTTATCCGACGGTTGCCCCTAATGCTTCAGCGATGAACCATACGCACAAATGGTTCATTTTAGACACCGCCATTGAACATGACCAAAGATTTTCTCTTTTTGCTTAAAACAATAGCTGATGTTTGCTGTTGCTGTGACATTGCTGGCGTGTTTTGGCGAACAATTGAGATGAGCATTGTGGTTTTGTTGGACTTTTATAACACCACTAAATAGAGAGTAAAATCATATAATTCAGCGAGTCTCTCAAATCCATCCATCAAATTAATAATATAGCTGTAGAAAGAGTGTTGAAAAAAAAATATTATTAATATATCTCGATCTGATAATGATGCAGGGAAGAACTAACTTGTAAAATACAGTAGATTTAAGCTCTAAGCACATGTGGCATGTGGGGAGCAAAAAGCTTACTTGAAGCTTATCCAAAATTACAAACAACTTATATATAAACATAGGATCATAAAGAAGCCAGTCAATCATATAAAGCTTTTGAAAAAAAGAAAAAAGCGTAAACAATGACATAAAGAGAACCATCTTAACACTTACCAGATTCGCAATGTCTTATATCAATTGCAAATAGAATATTTTGCAGCATTAAAGGTTGAAAGAGAGGGGTTCGTAAATATCGTAATTAATTAAAGAGCGTGCGTTCGAAGGCAAGAAAATCAAATTAGCATTACAAATCAGTTTTTTTTTACTAATAGAAATCGAAGTTTCTACTTATAAATTGTCACATAATAGAAAGTACTTGACTCTATATAATTATTTTATTTTATTTTACTAAAAAGATATTCATTCGTTCAAATTGATAAAATACATCGAACAACACAAATCCAACATCGCTAAAAACCGAAAAGGATGAATCTGCGAACAAACTAACAGCACTCAGGTTAATAGCATAACACGGTAAAATCAAAATGCCTACAAAAGTGACAAAATCAAAGTCACCGAATACCCATGTCTCTGGATCGTAACAATATCGACGCTCAATTCTTGATCAAATCTGTGATGGATCGAAGCAAATCTATAAATCTGAACCAAACGAACACCGCACCAAGACGGAAAATCAAACAACGCCTCACCAAGACGACAAACAACAATACCGCCACCTACAGAAGACGAAAAACATGAAAAACACGAGGAAAAAAAACCCAGATATATGTGAAAAAATCACTTATTTAGATAAAATGGGAAAAAAACGAAGTAAAGGAGTGATTCCAAGTCAAAAAATGGCTCAAAACCACCCCATCTAATGGTGGCACGTGATCACAAGAGAGAAAGGAGAGAGTTTGAAGTTAGAGAGGGGTATAAAATAAAATTTGTATTAAAAAATTAAATATATTACTGGTTTTTTTTGTATAAAAAATTAAAAAATTTGTATAAAATTTCCACATAGGTCTGGTTTTTTTTTCTTCTATATAATTATCTTAAAAATTATATATAAGATGATTTGTAATTAATTGATTTTTTTAAAAAAAAACTTTATATCAAGATTGAACTCTTGGTAACAACAAGGGTTTAAGGGACAAAATTGTGTGGGGGAGGATCATGGCAATTATTTGTTGTACATATAATTTATGTATTTGTTTTGTCGTCTGGATTTGACTTTTTGATCGAATTAGGTCTTTTATAAACAATTTATTAATTTGGGATATTTTGAAAATTATTTATCAAAAATAAGGTTCTTCTTGTCAAGTCGGAATTTTTTTTCTTTTCTAACTTTGACCGATGTCTTTGGAGGCACCATATCAACTAGTGCCACGAGCCAAAATAATTATTTCATTTAATTAGAATGAGAATTGAACTCCCGGCATCATAGTGAAAACCAGCCTCTTATGTGAGTCCGCATGTTTTCTTACATTCTAACTTCATTTGCCTTGTTTCTTTTATTCAAATTTATATTAGACCTACCTTTGAAACTTGAGAGTATGGAATGAGACATATGTCTTAGACAAATTTTCACTGTAAACAGTGCGTGAGGACTATATATAGAGGCCCTCGTTACACTACAGAGTAAAGCCTCCGTGTACATGCCCCTTGAATTGATAAAACTAATCATACCCCCACGAATGAGTCAACGCACTGCTAAACCAACATTTTACGGGCAAATATGCCTCTATTTTTTTTATTCAATAATTTAGAGCCACGATAATTATAATTTATGAAGGACAATATACTTATATATATATATATATATATATGCTCTCAATGTCACGACTCTGAAGCTGATGAGTGATGCTAATGGAATCAGAAGACTGCTTTGGAAGTAAAGAGTTTGATGGATGGGAATAAAGATGTGAGTGTGTTGAGCCAAAGTGATGAATGCTCTTTACTTTCCCAGTTCACCGGTAACCCAAACAACACTGTCAAATCAGTCAAACAGACATCACTAGTTAACATTATCTCCCTCTACTCCCTCTTTTTCAGAAACCTAACCAAACTTTGTTGAAGGTGGGGTGCTGTCATGTGTGGTGTAATGGGCATCCTGACTAGACCTTTGGATTTTGATTGTCATCTTGGACTCACCGGTCCACCCATTCCCCTATCTCTCTCTCAACCTGTCTTATCAAACCCTGAAAATATAAATCATACTATATACATATTTTTCTGTGGGACTGTGACATATTATGAGTGAAAGAGAAGGATAAAACAATTAAAAAACAACAACACTGGCAGGCCTCGTGAAAAAGCAGAGTTCTTGTGCTGTAGTACTGGACATATGTGTGTGTATCCGTGCCAGCTATTTTTGAGAGAAAATGTTATATCTGGTGACATATCTTGAAATAACAAAAGAGCCAATAATAAGTTAATATGTTTAATTGTTTATGTTAATGTACATATATAATAATAAAAAATAGACAAAATTGGTACATTCGTCTCGTATGTTTTTTTAATTTTTTATATCGGTCTTTTAAATTTTTTTTCTTCAAATTGATCTTGTATGTTACATTCTATTTTCATGTTAGTCATTTTCGAATTTCGATCTAATATCGTCAATTTTGACCTACCATGATATCACGTTACTCTAATATATGACTTTTGATCTAACTTCGTAAAGTCGAAATTGACGAAAAGAACTAAACGTGAAAAAAGATGATGACATATAGGATCAATTGGAACAAAAAAAAATTATAAGAAATAAATATAAAACCAATCTTGGAAAATATATTTTGTAACATAAAAGATAAAATAAATAAATCTATGAACTTGTGTACGTGTGAATCATCATTCTAGTAGCAAATTACTGTTTTGGGAGTGTAGCTAGTTAAAGGGACTTGAAAGAAGAGGTACACGTTTGTGGGGTTAGGGGGACCTGTGAGGGTGCATAGCTTGTTCCTGTGTAGCGGGTGTTTGTGAATGGGGGCTTTCTTTTGCCAGTATTTTACTTTTACCCCATTTGATACAAGCAACACTGACAGCATGGTAGCTACCCAAAGCAACTGTATAACTCTGTTCAATTCATTTGCAGAGAAAGAAGCTTTCACCCCCTCGTGTGTGTACTGCAAACATTTGGGGGGATGCCTAACTCTCTCTTCCTTTTCTTTGGAATTGGAGCACATCACCAGTGGCAACACTCGTCACACACATGTCATCAAACTACAATAATTTATTTCCGAATTTGGTATGTTAGCCCATAATTTTCTTCTTTTTCTTAAGGAAAAATGAAAACCATACACTTCTTAACCCAGGCTTCAATTTGGTTTTGATTA
Organism: Sophora flavescens; assembly: GCA_030762895.1. Lineage (NCBI taxonomy): Eukaryota > Viridiplantae > Streptophyta > Magnoliopsida > Fabales > Fabaceae > Sophora > Sophora flavescens. Next base: position 162,482,995 of record CM061067.1, on the reverse strand, counting down.
AAAAGAGACATGACCTATAATTTGCTCTGAAAAGGAAAGAAGAGGGAGGTGGGGGGGAAGACACGTTCGATGTGCATGATTGATCAAAATGTCAACATGTTTATGTGTCAAGTTTCATTACCTACCTGTGTAAAATGGTCCAAATGATTTTTAGCTTAGTTCTCCTTAAACAATGTTTTGGATTCAAATTTTGCTAATAAAAAAAAATAAACATTGTAAAATCTCACCTGACTCAATTTGGGTTAGTCGATATCCAATTTAACTTTTAACTACCGAGGTCTACACACACAAAAAAAAAAGTTTCTTGCTTATCATGGAAGAAGATGCATGGCGTTTTCATATATACGCAATTTTGAAAATCAAGGGGGGTTCGTTATTTGATGCTTCTACTTTCTACTTCTATGAGGTCATGTATTATGGACCCAGGAGAAAAAGAAAACGGACTAAAAATGAGACGATTTGATTTACAAATAATTAAATCTCTTACTATATATTTGAAAATTTTGACATCAAATATCTTTTTCAATCATGTTGGACTGAGACGAATGAGAAGAATGACATTATTACAAGAAGAATAGGGTCACGCCCTAATTAATTCTAGTCAACCATGTGCAAAAAAGAAAAGAAAACACCAATTAATTAACTCTCACTTAAGGTATATATGGAAGAACTAAAGAATAGGGTTACCCCTTTAAGTATTCATTCTAGCTGGGGATTTATATAAATTCGAATATTGTTTACAAATGGATGGACGATAAATTTGCTTAGGTTAAATGTTAACTCACCTTAGTTATACATAAATGAATGGAATTCAAACAAGAGAAAGAGATCATTAATTAACAGGAAATTAAGTGACAAGTTGTACCAGCACAAACAATAGGGTATCACAAAAATCCATGATCATATAAGCGATAAGCAATAACGAAACAAACAAAAGCCCTATCCGTGTTTCTTTTGTTATTTCATTTTCTTTCTTAATTACCACAGAACATCACTCTGAGCCGTGTCAAACGTAGCTTTCTGCACAGGATGAAAACACTTCTTTTATTGGCATGTGCACATTTAATGGAAAATGAAAGCCGGGGAAAAATCAGTGTCGTATATAGATATTCACACAGTTTGAGCAGAGGAAAAAAAATAGCCAATACCTAATCTACTGCATCCAAAGCCTTTAGTTCAGGAAACTGTGAGGTGGATTAGACAGATCATATATGCGTGTAAGTGTGACAATAATTCCCTAACAGTACAAAAAAAACCAGACAAAGAAAAATTTAGAATACCAACTCAGATACCTAAATGGTGTCAAATAGTGAGGTAGCACAAACCTCATCAAGCACTATAGGTACAACCAACATATTAATAATTAAGTTAAACCACCCCCAAAAGATGCTCCTTCCTTCCATGCGAGTGATAAAGCTTTGAACATTACACATGAGAATATATACAAGATGATGATGATTATTATTCTCTGCTTTCAGAAGAGAAGCTTGTCATAATTAATACCATCATCACATATTTTCATTAATTGTACTATAATAATAGAGGGTAAATTAATTAGTACAAGCTGCCACAAATGAGCAATAAGAACCCAAAGGAAAAAAAGGGAAGAGAATGCATATACATCAATTAGAAAAAGGGCATATAGAGAGTAGTGGTGTCATGTGTGTTAAAATCAGAGAAGGGTTTTAACATATATATTCCTCTCGATAATCACACCTAAACATCTTACATTCCCAACGTTCCCTTTCTGTTCCTCTCTTTCTCTCTCAAAAGGGTTAACCCAAAAATCAAAACTATAAACATAGTACTCATAAGAAGAAGCACCGCCAGCAACCCAACCTAGGAAACATTAATCAATGCATGATAGGCACTAACACTGAGAACTAAAATAAAATAAAAAGACCAAAAAGGGGAAAATTTTAAGATGGGTGCCTGCAATGTTTTCCTGCTCGGTTCTGGCAACGTTTGTGTTTTATCTTTTGTGGTAGTAGTACTCTATTATTATACATCATATGTTGTCACTTAAGGCATAAAAAGCTTGTTCCCACACTTGCAACGCCACGCTTCAGGGTAGTACTCAAGCCGTATAATTAAACCCGGTTGGACCGGCACGTGAACCGGTTGGCATGGATTGCACCAACCACACTTGGATCTGCACGACGGCGGGGACGACCCTGGGAACCCGAACCGCTTTTCATCCACCACCACCACCCCTCCGTCCGACGGGGCCGCCGTCCACCCATTCTCCCTGTCCTCCCTGTGATGAGGATGCTTCACTGCTTCACCGCCTGAAAAGAATAAAAAAGAAAAAGCACCATGAGAAGTTGGAGCTGAAAAGTAAGGAAAATTGAGACATGGGGGTTAGTGAAATTGCACTTACTGGATTGTGTTGCGAGAGTGGTTCTTATGGCTGAAGTGGAAGAGAACAAGAGAAAAGTGAAGGTGGTGAATAAGGTTGGTGACAGTTGGTAGGGATGGTGATGTTTGTGGCGGCGGTTGTGGCGCATTACGCCCATCGCCGAGGTGGGAATGCGCACGTTAGCAACAGGGTTCAAGCTAGAGAAGTAAGTGATGGGAGAGTGAGAGAGTAATGGTGGAGGGAATGGTATTATTGTTCAGAAAATGCAGATTGTTGCGTGTGTTTGTGGGAGTGTGAGTGAGAAAGTCCAAGTCAGAAGAGAAAGGACCAAAAAGAGGGAGAGAGGGGGAAAGATTTTGTTTGAGTATTGGTGAAAAGGCCCAAAGGGTAGGGTGCATGGACCCTACCCTATATCAGGGTCCAGAATGATCGTGATGGGGTGGGTCTTGCAACTTACTGGATCATATGGGAGGAATTTCAACTTTCAAACAACACTCTGAATTGTCCAATTATGATGTTAATTTATCAAATGTGTAGCCATGTAGGTAGCATCTATGTGCCTTTTTCTTTATGGAAAATATTCATTATTCATTATATGAATTGCATCTCCATTTCCTCCATTACTATTATTTTGAGTATATAAATACATATATTTTTAAAAGTGGTAATATAAATTAGGATTTTATTGACATTTATATATTTAGTTAAATTGAATTGAACCTGTCGTCTTCTAAAAAAATCATTGAACTAATTAATACAAACTGGTTAAAATTGGATTGAATTTGATTGATTTGAGCAATTTTTTTTTATGCAAAAGGGAGGAAATGATTTGAGCAACTTTTAATTAAAAGTTTCACAAATCTAGAATTTTATGTGTTAAGAAGCAATTTAACCTATTAAAAGCAGGAAACAAAATATGTATATCAGAAAAAAAAAACAAGGAACAAAATATGCCTAAAAAATATTTAAACAATTAAGTAAAATATAAATTAACTAACATACAAATATATTATAAACCGTCGATCAGTTTGAATTGATTTTTTTTTATTCAATCCATTTCATAAAATGGGATTTTGTTTAATGTTGACTGAATTTCCATTCCAACCTGTTTTTTATTTGATTTTCAAATCTACCTGTCTATAAATAATACAATTCTATCCCCTATACAATATAGTTTTGGATCGAATGCTATAACTCATTTGAGTTTAATTGAAACTATTTGTTCCATTGCCAGTTCATTCATTTTAACCTTGACGCAACAAGTGAGAAGAAAAAAAAAGTTGAAGATATTTAAACTTTTACAAATTACATTGATTATCCTTTATGTTTTTTCATATTTTGAAAATGTTGAGTTTTTTTCATTTACAACACCATAATATATATATATATATATATATATATATATATATATATATAAACAATCATTCATCACACATACGATTGTGTATTCTAATATTCTTCAAGAAAATCATTAAAAATAAACATATTTCAACTATTGCGGTTGTCAAAGATAAAATCAAAGTTAACTTCATAATTAAATATACCATTGGATACATGATGTGTTTTCTAGTTTTCACCAATAATATTTCAGAAAGATCAGTAATTCTATTTAAATTTAAAAATTGATCACCTAATCGAACATCTATGATATATGTTTAAAGTTGATATCAAGCCCACACTCTCTACAGAAAAAAATTTCAATGTATAAAACTTAGTCAGACGAATCAAATTCTCTTTATAAAATGCAAAAAAAATGAATATCTTAGATTTAAGCTTGAAATGCAAGGATATATAGTGTGAAAGGACCAAATAATAACAAGAAAAAGGTGGTAAAGTATTGCACGTTGGGATTTCAAAATATTTGAAAACCCTCCCTAAATAAAAAAATACCGATTTATTTTCTTTTATTTCTATAGATTTTTTATATGGATTTAATTTGTGTGTATTGTTTGTATAAAGATTTTTTATACTGTCAATCAATCAGAAATTTACACATCATTAAAAGTAATATTTTACTTTAATCATAACTATTTAAAAGTTATTCATATCATGATTTATGGGGGCAATTGCCCCCACCCCATTATACGTGGATCCGCCACCGGAAGCAAACCCAAAAGTCCAATTGGTCAAAATATCTCATTGGCTAATTTCATTGGATAGTTTTTCCGTGTGTTTAAGTCGTCGATTCTTAAAGATGGCATTCGATATGAGGTATATTTTAGCATTTTTAGAAAACGTGAGGTAGGAATAAAACATTTTCACATTTGATAAAAAAGATAAAAAATTTATTACAAAAATAAAGTTTGTGAATGGAAATCGAAAATTTTATTCTTATCAGCATCGCCATATGGTGCGAAATGCTTGACAAAAATCAGCTACGAACCATATTCTCCCAATCATAAACAATAATGAAACAGATGTGGTCCCCCTTGCTTTATGAAACGTGTAACATCCCTGGCTGCTTTATGGATTGACGACCGTCCCCACAAACCAACACGGGTCTTTTCAGTGTGCTTTGTCCTCACTCACACGCTTCCCGGAAAAACTTCCCAGGAGGTCACCCATCCCAGAATTGCTCCAGGTCAAGCTCGCTTAACTGTGGAGTTCTTAAGTGATGGGCTACCGAAAAGAAGATGCATCTTGTTAGTATAGATAGTACTAATCAATTCATATTAGCCTTCCTCAACAGTATAGTCCCATACCTACACAGTCTCAGGACCCCTCTCATTCGGGTGTGTAATTGGTTCATTCATGTGTTCATCCGCCTAGAAGTCTGCCAGGAGCCGCTCCTTGTCCGTGCCTTCTTGCACCAGCGACCACTCCCCGCCCTCGTCGGCACCCGGGTGTTACATGCCCACCAGCTTTCGGTTGGTTCGTCCCCGAACCACACCGTACTGGGAGAGGTGCCGCTCTGATACCATTTGTAACATCCCTGGTTGCTTTATGGATTGACGACTGTCCCCACAAACCAACACAGATCTTTTCAGTGTGCTTTGCCCTCACTCACACGCTTCCCAGGAAAACTTCCCAGGAGGTCACCCATCCCAGAATTGCTCCAGGTCAAGCTCGCTTAACTGTGGAGTTCTTAAGTGATGGGCTACCAAAAAGAAGATGCATCTTGTTAGTATAGGTAGTACCAATCAATTCATATTAGCCTTCCTCAACTGTATAGGTCCATACCTACACAGTCTCAGGACCCCCTCTCATTCGGGTGTGTAATTGGTTCATTCATATGTCCCTCCACCTAGAAGCCTGCCAGGAGCCGCTCCTTGTCCGTGCCTTCTTGCACCGGCGACCACTCCCCGCCCTCGTCGGCACCCGAATGTTACAAAACGCAATACCAATAAGCATGATAATTGAATTCGCACGTCGTTTACACAAATTTCTGTTGTACCAAACAGCATTTCGCTATTCTTATATAGTATGAAGGTGGAAATAAAATATTTTGGAGAAAATGGAAAAATTACTCCCTTATCTCCAGTCTATTTAAACAAAAAAACCCACCAAAATGTCTCCAATTTCTCCATCTTGTTCTCCCTCTGCCAGCTTATGGTAATTCATAATTGTATTGCCTTTGTAAAAGAGTTCATTTATCACAATGCAAAAATCAAGGACACGTGCTCATTTATGTCTAGGCTAAAATACCTTTTTGGTCATTTATCTTTTGGGTAAAATTTATTTTGGTCCTTTATCTTAAAAAAATTTATTTTTAGTCATTTATGTTTCAAAAGTGACTCAAAATGATCCTTTCCGTTATCTCTCATCCAACTCCGTTAGAAACCAGTGACGTGGCACTCTTCTTCTTCTTCTAATTCCCCAACTGAGTCTTCTTCCCCAAAATGAAACCTTAGGCCAAAAAAGAAACCCTAGGCACCTCTGCTTGGTGACCACCATGCACCGTCACCTCAAAACGCCACGAAGCCGCCGCCGTCTCCTACGCAACCACGCCGTCATCCGCCCATGCTCGCCGCCGGCCACCTTTGTCGGACGCGCGCGATTCCCCTGTGTTTTTCCTCTGCTTCGTTCTGCTAAGAGTGTAAACAGATCTGTGTGTTGGAGTTGAATAGCAAATAAAAACCGAAGGTTTATCCTCTGCGTTTTTGTTAGATTGAGATTATTCGTTCCAGATGTGTTGATGGTTGTCCTATTGATGGTTGTAAATAGATCTATTCCGATGTTACTGCTGAAACCATCCGATGTTACTGCTGAGACCACCAAAGTTGTTGCCGCATGATGTAGCCGCCTCTGTTCAAGCATCCTCATCACCGCCTCTGTTCTAGCCTCGTCATTGACGCGGTTTATGCAAGGGAGCAAGGGAGGAGAGGGGAAACCGAGATTTACAGTGGGGGGGTGAGGGGGAGGTGGGGACGAGATTGAGGATGAGGGGAAGAAGGAAGCGAGATTCATTGTGTGGAAGGGGAGGGAAACACGATTTAGAGAGGGGTGTGGAGAAAGGAACGAATTTCAGAGTGTGGGAGGGAGAAGGAACCGAGATTTAGAGAGGGAGAAGAGAGTGTGTATCTGAAATGTGGGGCCTAAGTTATAATGCCCAGATTCCGGTGAAATTTGCAGATTTCGGCGGATCTCCGGCTAACATGAACGGACATTAGTAACAGATCTAATAGAAGGACCATTTTGGGTCACTTTTGAAACATAAATGACTAAAATGGATTTTTTGAAAGATAAATGACCTAAATAAATTTTACCAAAAGATAAAGGACCAAAAAGATATTTTAGCATATATGTCTATGACAATGGCTTCTAGAGCTTAATATTTATCGAATAATAAAGCTATATAAAAATATCAACCAACATGCATTTTAAATTATAAAAAAAGGCAATTTGTTTAAAGTACAAAGATGACATTTACTTCTCTAGATCATCTTTTATTTTATTTTAAAAGTTTTTATTTTATAATGGTATAACCATTTTTGAAAATGTAAATTATATCCCTGAGAATATTTCACATAAATCAAACGTGAGAATGAAGTTTGTTAGAGCATTCACATCCCAGCATCCCACTTTGAAGTTCTTAAATGAGTCACACCATTACGTATCACTCATTTTTATTTTTGATAACGTAAGCACCCCATCTCTTCAACCCAGCAACTCCTAAAAAGTTTTTAAATGATCCCCACTTGTAACCCCACATTCTTACAATTTGGTTAAACATCGTCAACTTTTCAATAAGTTTTAATTAAAAAAAATAAAAAAAAAATAAATGTCATAGACCAAGCACAAGCATCGAGTGCTCGTGCAAGATCTCTCCCAACCGAGGTGCTTAATAAGCACCGGCCCCATCGCTACAAATTTTTGAAGTATTGGTCTTTACAACTTAAACACTCCAAGAAGGGCACCAATAAAGATGGCCTTAAGAATGCAATATATTATTTCCAGAAAAGTGAAGTGATACTCACATTTTTTGATAACTTTTCCAATGTCTTATTTTCAAAAAATTTATTCTTGAAAATATAGTTTGTGTGAAAATAAAATATTTGATGAATAAAACATCGTGTAAATAAAACATGCCGCAAGAGAGAATAGAGAATATCGCTGATATCTCAATTTGCGGGGTAAGGAATGTTGGCCGATCTAAATTAAGTAAAAGGACCACTTTAATTCAATTTGATTCATCACAAAAAAAAAAAAAAAGTAAATGGAAACTAAGAACCAACACTTACATTAAGGATTTAATTGATATATACTAAGAGTGTGTTTGGGAAAGCTGGAAAAAAAAGATTATGCTGATAATCTGTTTTCAAATAATCGATTATTGTGATAATCGATTATAATCAAAATCTGTTTTTGTTTGGGTGTATTTGCTGAAAAGCGATTTTAAGATAATCTATTTCTTTTGGGTGGTGCAAAAATAATCACTTTTATATTAAAAAAATATATATGAGCCTAAAGCACGTTACTTTTGATGCAGGAAGAAAAAAAGCATGTTACTTTTGGTTGGAGAGATAAGGAATGTGTCAGGAGGACAAGAACGCAGGAAGGAAAAAAAAAGCTTCTTAGAAAAACAGTCCTATGTTGGTGCTTGTCATAAAACAAAGTAAAGCTTTTTTTGAATTTTCATCAATTGACCCAAACACAACTTGCTTATCATAAAACAGCTTTTTGCCCACAAAACAGCTGAAACTCTGAGAAAACCATATTCCCAAACAAGCTCTAACAGTGTAAAGATTTTTTATACCGTCAATCAATCAGAAATTGATAAATTATTAAATTTTTTTTACTCTTATCCTAACCACCTTAAAAGTCATTCAAACCATGATTTCTGATTGGTTGACAGTATAAAAAACTTTATGCTAACAATATATAACAATTAAACTCTGGCATTAATTCTACAGTACATGTACAATTTTATTTTCTAAATATTTTAAATATATTCATAACTCTTTTTATAGAGACACTCTAGCATTTTAAGTATCTTTTTTTTTTTCCCACAAATTTTTTGGAAGCGGATCCCATTGACCCGTTAAAAGGAATAAAATAGTACAAGCATACAAAGGAAAAAACAAATAGGGGAGAAGAAAGTAAAAGAAGAAAGAAGGGGAATAACCAAACGATAAGAAAACGAAAAAAAGAAAGAAAGAAAAGAAATAGAGTAGAGATATGTAAGAAAGTTAAAATATGAGATTGATTTATATATGCGTAAACCATTATTTGCTTATATTCATCTTTACTCATTAATTAATGATGATTGTAATTTTAATAATTTACATCATTGAATAAAAGTAAAATCAATTATTCAAGATGGGTGTAAGTCTTTGCAAGAAAAAAAAAGGGTGTAAGCAAAAAAATGACTTACACTAACGTAAATCACACTAATATTATACAAGAAAAAGAAGAATATTAACACTAATTAAAACAAACATTTGGTGATTGAACTTGAAAAGTTGTAGGAAATGAATTATGAAGATTATAACTCAATGGTCAATTTTTATGAATTCAGCATTAAGATCCAAAGAGAAAAGTAAATGAGGGTTGTTCAGGTCGATGGCAACAGCACCCGTGTGAATGTGTACGTATGGGATGGGAGTATAGGCAGGTGCTGTCTCGTACGGGACCAACATCTGAGCCTTTTGGCTGAATGCAATCAAAGCCTAACCAAAACCCACCATTATTGTTCCTTCTTTTTTCACTATATCCCAATCCCAATCTGAATATAAAAATGAGAAAACTTATAAAAGGTATATTATGTGTAATTTTTTAATAAAATTAAGATATGTGTAACCGTTCATATACATATAATGTATTCATTGATAAATCATTACACATGTCATTTTTTTTAAAGAAATTGATTATATTAATAAAGGCTCCAGTAGAGAACAACAATTAATATACATATAGAATTTTACCAAGTTTTGTAAATACAATAACGTGGTGCCTACTGAGTAATAGTACCCAGTACAAACACCCTCATAAATTTAATGGGGTACCTAGATCACAGAGAACAAACACCCCAGTCATTTATAACAACATTAATTACCCATAATTATTGAAAAAAATTATTATGTCAAAACAGAAAGCAGAAATGGGGTAAAGGGTGAAGCAAGTTGTATTTAATGGACCAAAGGCATATGATCTATCTGCAAGTGTAGCAGGGCCTAACATAATAAACCTACCACATTGCCAGGATCCAGAAGTGAATTTAAAGCACATGCCAAGTCATAGTGTGAGATTTTGGACCAGCAATAGTTAGCTACCTCCTCTTCTGGTTCTTGCTTTGCCTGTACAGGGCAATTCAAATTCAGTACTCATCTCTGATCTGTTTGATCACTGGGGAAGTGTAAGAAAATCTCGTGTGATGCTGAGAATATGTGGGGTTTCTGGCATCTACAGAAACCAATTCATGTAGTCATAACTAATCAGTTAAAAATGTTAAGTACTATAACTATTACACCAGTGCAAGTAGCAGTTATAGTTTTTAGATTGTTAAATTTTGTCAAAGGATGTCACTAACTGTTTAAGTGATTGTTCTATCGAATTTAACCCAAAAGCTTTATTGTTCTCATATTAGTTGGACATCCTTATATTTGTTCTTTGAAGATCTTCTTAGAAAGAAAGCTCATTGGGTTCCCGTCAGGATTAGGCCTGTAAATTCAGGCCCTATTTGCATGGTGGTCCTAATGGGCCCATGGAGCTTCTGGGTTACCGAGTTCAGCTCTAGGAAGTACACCTTCCAAAAAAGAGAATCATACCATTACTTAATATAGCACTTCAAATTGGTGCTCTAGCAGCCAAATTGTGTAACACAAGATTACAAGAGTAGTGTTATTATTTATATAATTATTTCAGCAATAATTTTCTTTAATTATTGACGTAACTTTATTTAGTTTTTTGTTTGATACCCTTAATAGCATGTGCACCCGTGTCCGGCACGGGAAAAAAATTGTCTAATATGAATATAAATGATATATATATATATATATATGAAACCGTGTCCAGCACAGGAAAAAATTGTCTAATATGAATATGAATTATATATATATGAAACCGTGCCCGGCACAAGAAAAAAATTGTCTAATATAAATATGAATAATATATATATATATATATATATACACACACACACACACACGAATGATTAATAATCTATAATATATATAAAGAAGAATGTTTCAAGAACCTACATACGGAAAGTTTTTACACATGTCAACTTATGACAACGTCTCACAGAAAATGGGACACGTGTCATTTTTTCGGTACACGAGACTCATTTCGAAAAGGAAATAATTCAAAAATCTCAAGCATATATCAATTATATTGAAGAAATTTGGAAATGCATTGAATATCATCAATAGTTTAGATTTTAAAATGGCAATAATAAAAAAATTTGAAATTTAAAATAATTCAATTGAAATGTCATTAATCAAAGCAAATCAATTGTCAAAATACATGCACATTCAAAAGGATGTTATTAACCAATTCAAATCAAATCAATTGAAAATATTATTAATATTTATTTACTATAATGCTACAATTTAAGAAGAGAATTATGATATTTATAAATGAATATTATTAATATTTGTTTACTATAATACTTTAATTTTATTTATCGTTTATCAATGAAAATAATAAATTCTGAATTTAAATATTATTAGTAAATTAACTCTTAAAACAAATAATTACTAAATTTCGTAGAAATTAAAATTTAATAACTTTCAAACAAATATTAATAAAACAAAATTAATAAATTTGAATTTAAAGTTGTTGACTATAATATTCATCGAAACCGATATAATTTGTTTTAATTACAATGAAAGCTATTCAAATTTAAATTTTTCCTCAATCGTGCCATTTAATTCAATGAATCTCTTCGAAATTTTGTTATTTTCTGTGCTCCAACCTTGATTCTATTAAAAAACAATTCATTGATTGATTTTCATTGTGTGAAAGATTTTTATCAGTTAGTTTCCAAAATTGGAGACGATTTTCATCAATCTGACAATCTCTATAATAAATATTTTCATTAATTTTTGAATTCGTATTCAAAATGTTATCAAAACAAATCTCAGCAGAATTTGAGGTAGCACTAATATTTTGTCTCATATGCGCACAAATCAATTATGACCAATTATTATATGATATTTTCAATTGGTATTATATGAAATGAATGGTTTCCTTAAATAGGGCAAAGGCAAGGAAAACTTTTATCTTTTTGTCTATAAATTGATTTCATGATGACCTTCCACTTACTATCATTCTTATTCTTATGTGGTTTGTCTTCTCTCGCTTATTTTATTCTTTTGTTCCCTCTCTCCTTCTTCAAATGGATTTTCTTCTTCTTTTTGTTTATATTCATTAGATCGTTTTTTAAGGTTATCTAATTTATCGATAATCATGTGAACTTGAAAATTGAATTTTGTTTATATGGATGTGCTTGATGGTGTTGTTTTTGTGTTCGAGGAAATAATCCATGATTAACGTTGTTACTTTTTCGTAATATTTGTGTGATTGTTAGTAACTATTTACAAAACTATTTTTTTTTTGTTTTTCATATCTCTCAAGAGCAATGTGACTAAGAGTGGCAAATGGATGGATCAGATAAATTTTTATTCGAATCTTAACAGGTGGATTAAAAACAATCCATTAAAATTCATTAAAAAAATTTAATCTATCCATGATTCATTAAATAAAATCCATCCGATCCATCTATTAACAACTTTTCATGGATGGATATTCAATCCATCCACTAAAATTTATTTTAAAAAATTAAATAATTTTATATTTATTTTATCCATCCATAAAATATTTTTAAAAATAAAATAATTTGTAAAAAAATTAAAATATTATTTCTCTCTCACCCTCTCTCTCTCCTCTTTCTTCCTCTCTCTACCCTTTCTCTCTCTCCCTTTCTTTCTTACTCTCTTTCTATCTTTACTCTCTCTCCACTGCAGAGGTTGTTTTGCCACAACGTTCCATGACATTGTTTTACGAAACTTGTTGCGACTTTCTGCTTTCAATTAGTTAATACTTTTTTTTCTCAGCAAAGAAAAAGGCAACGAAAAAAGAAAACTACGTTATATTACTGGTGGTTGAGAACAGTTAATTAGTTAATACTTAATATAACAAAAAAAAGAAAAAAAAAGTAGATAAATAAAATAAAAAATAGTGAAGAAAAAATAATAGGGAACGGAAGAGAAAATTAAATGGAGTGTTTTTTTTGTTACAAATGGAGGTTTTTTTTATTTGGTGAAAAATAATATGAAAAAAATAAATTGGTTTTGGAATGGATAAAAGTTGATCCATTACATTTTTGATTGTTGGTCCAATGGATTTTAAAAAATATTGGATGGATCATAAACCATCCACTAAAAAAATAATCCAATCCATCCAATCCACTTATATTATTTTTTTTATAAATGGATGGATTGGATGAATTTTCTCATGGATGAACCGGATGGATGGTGGACAAATGGATCATTTTGTCACCCCTAAATTAATGTGACACATGTGATCCTGGAGGACGTTTCTAAATTTATAGAATTATTTTCTTTCAATTTGTCATGTTGTTGTCTGGTACATCAAACATTGAATAAGTATTATAATATTTCTTGCTTATTTCCTCTCTATATCATGTCACTCTTTCCTCTATATTAAAATAGACAACAACATGTGCACAATTTAAATTGTGTAAAAAAAATTTATACTAACATTGTATAAAAATTAATCTCATGTATACATATTATATATATATATATATATATATATATATATATATATATAATGTTGATTGTGAATTAATAGCCAATTTTAATTGTGTTGTGTTTTGAAATATTTGAATAAAACAATTTGTTGATTAAAAGATTATAAAAGTTTAACTATATCCTAAACAAGCATAATTACAAGTGATAGAGAGAAATAATATTGATATATCAGAAATGTCCCTAAAATATTCATCTTAAAATTATTATTGAAAAAAAGGGTGTTATTAAAGCACAAATAATATTGATGTATCATGAATGTCCTAAAATTTTACACATTATTTATTCCATCTAAAGATATTTTGTTATTTTATTATTATTTTTATTTACAAAATGTCCCTAAAAATAAAAATATGATCGATATTTATATTTTTTAATAATGATATACTTCCACGGGATAAAGAGAATAATTAAAGCAAATAGATTTTGAGGAGCCGAGAAAAAAAATTAATATGACAGATAAATGTATTTTCTACAAATGGTTTATCGGGAAAAGAGTATAAATAAATCAAATAGATTTTTAAAATAGAAGAAAAAAATTGATAGATACATATATTTTTCTAAAAAATGGTTACTTTGCACGGAAAAATAAATCAAACAGATTTTCAATAGGGATGAAAAAATAATATGATAGATAAATATTTTTTTAAAATAATAGTTAACTTGAACGAAAAAAATAGGATAAATAAACTGAATAGATTTTAAAGAGATAAGAAAAATATTAATATCATAGATAAATATATTTTCTAAGAATGATTTGAATGGGGAAAAGTGGAGAATTAAAGTAAATAGAAGAGAAGGAAAAAAATATGATAGATAAAAAGTATTTTCTAAAATGGTTTACTTGCACGAGAAATTAAAGGTGAGAAACAAATCAAATAAATTTTTTATAGAGAAAAATAAAAATTATATGATAGAAAAATATATTTCTATAAATGGTTAACTTACATGAGGGAAGGAGGATAAATAGATTTTCAAGATAGAAGAAGAAAGATTATCTGATAGATAAACTTATAAGAATATTTATCTTTATTTTTTTGCATAACAACATTTTCAAATATTTATGTCTCATAAATTTTAAATTACCATTTCCTATATTCAAATGTTTTTATCGTATTATATTATAATAATAATAATAATAATATAATAATAATAAACAATATTAACAACATAAAATATAACACAAAACACCAATTGTTTTTCTATACAACACAGAACACGTGCGTTACATATATAGAAATGTAGAAAAATGTGAGGAGAGTAAGGTGATGGTATTTATTTGGTGAAAAAAAGAATAGAGAAGTGTGGTTTGCAGTGTTTGATAGTGGAGAGAGAATATAGAAATGGACAAGAGAAAATAATTGCACTTTTCTGAATAATTTTTTTTATTATAATGTTTATTTATTTTTTATAATAACATGATATATATTTATATATTCTTTATACATTTCTTTTTTTTTTTTAAATTATTTGTATACTAAAATTATATGGTAAACAATATGTACTTACTATTTACAATTTAATTAAGAGTCATTATCTATAATATAATATCAACAATATTTATTAAGTTAATATCTATTATAATCGACACGATTAAGACAAAATAATGTCTTAACAAATTTTCAATATATAATTTCCCACAAAATGCAAATTGAACCAAAAATATGAAATCAACAATTACATATTTTTTTGAAATCCTAAAAAATTAGCATATTCCCAGTCCGTGCATGGCACGGGTCCATACACTAGTATAATACATAATCATTTAAAGTTTAATAAACTGAAAGATATAATAGAGGGAACTGATTGATAAACAGAATTCACAAAATAGTCTTGTTGGTAATTTAGATAAAGGTTTAGATACCCAAAAAGTTCAAGATCATTTAAAACATTAGTCTCAGCTTTCATAAAAAGGCTCTAAACATTATTAGTCTTTGCATATATTGTTTTCTGATCCGCAACATTCACTTTCAATTCAATCTTACTCCCCTTACTCAGCTTGTTTTTCCGTCAAAATTGTACCAACCCTCCGTTATGTATCTTCAAATTGCCTTCTCTCGACCCATCTACTGTTGTAAGAGCATCTTCAATGGGTGATATTTAAGCAGCCCATTTTGAATTGCTTATCTCTTATTAAGCGAGTCTCACTATACCACATCATATTTCAGCAATCTACCATATTTTTACTCCAATGATACTTATTTAAGCAACTCTTAAGCAACCCACATTATTTATATTTTTTATTTGCACTTAATTTTGTTTTAATTTAAAATAGCAATCCATCCTTGAAATTTGAGCAAAAATTAATTTTGTATTCATAAACAACTCATCATTTAGGTTCCTTATATAAGCAACCATATCATATTTTAAGCAACTCACATTGCCACATAGTTCAACTCCAATGGAAGGAAAAGATAAACAACGATTCTTTAGTTGACACATAGATTTAAGAACTTCATAAGCAACCCTCATTGGAGATGCTCTAAGAAAAGCTTATTTTGGAATCATCTTGATAGTACAACTGACTGGCATAAAGAACTGTGTCTCTTTAACAAATAACAATTTTTTTATCATATTATTATTTTTCTTCTCTTTGAAAATTTATTTGAATTATTTTTACTATTATCTGATGCAAGTTCCAAAACCCATGTAAAAGAAATCAATAAAATCCAACAAATCTAAAATTAGGAAGGCCTAGCCTATTGTCACTAAAACCCATGTTTTTTGTATTCTTAATTTGTTTTTTACATTTTAATAATATTGAGTTAGTTTCTTGATTGTGATGGATATTGGATATGGTGCCAACCTAGTTGGGATGATATTCTTCGTTAAGAGCCTTGTTACTACTCTAATTTTGGTCAAAAAAGAAAAATCTGATGCAAGTTACTCATTTTTATAAAATATATTTATCTATCATATTATTATTTGTTTTCTCTCTTTTTTCCACTCAAGTTAATCATTTTTATAAAATATATTTATTTATCATATTTTTTTCTTTTCTCCTGAAAATCTATTTGACTTGTTTCTTCTCTTATTTCGTGACCTTTTTTAGAAAATATATTTATCATATATTTATTATTTTTCTTCTCTCATGAAAATCTATTTGATTTAATTCTCCTATTTTCCAGTGTAAGTTAACCAATTTTAGAAAAAAATTATCTACCATATTAATTTTTCTTCTCTTTTGAAAATCTATTTTATTTGTTTATCCTCTTTTTCTCATGCAAGTTTAATTATTTTTAAAAAATATATTTATGTTTCATATTGAGCTCTTTCTTCTCCCCGTAAAATTTATTTGATTTGTTTATCTTATATTCCCATAAAAGTTAACAATTTTTAGAAAATATATTTATCTATCATTTTTTCTTCTCTATTAAAAATTTATTTGATTTCTTTATCCTCTCTTTCATTCAAGTTAACATTTTTTTAGAAAATATATTTATCCATCATATTACTATTTTTCTTCTCTCTTGAATATCATATTTTAAGCAACTCACATTGCCACATAGTTCAACTCCAATGGAAGGAAAAGATAAACAACGATTCTTTAGTTGCCACATAGATTTAAGAACTTCATAAGCAACCCTTATTGGAGATGCTCTAAGAAAAACTTATTTTGGAATCATCTTGACAGTGCAACTGACTGACATAAAGAACTGCGTCTCTTTAACAAATAACAATTTTTTTATCATATTATTATTTTTCTTCTCTTTGAAAATTCATTTGAATTATTTTTACTATTATCTGATGCAAGTTTCAAAACCCATATAAAAGAAATCAATAAAATCCAAAAATCTAAAATTAGGAATGCCTAGCCTACTGCCACTAAAACCCATGTTTTTTGTATTCTTAATTTGTTTTTTACTTTTTAATAATATTGAGTTAGTTTCTTGATTGTGATGGATATTGGATATGGTGTCAACTTAGTTGGGATGATATTTTCCATTAAGAGCCTTGTTACTACTCTAATTTTGGTCAAAAAAGTAAAATCTGATGCAAGTTACTCATTTTTATAAAATATATTTATCTATCATATTATTATTTGTTTTCCCTCTTTTTTCCACTCAAGTTAATCATTTTTATAAAATATATTTATTTATCATATTTTTTTCTTTTCTCAAAATCTATTTGACTTGTTTCTTTTCTTTTTCCATGACCTTTTTTAGAAAATATATTTATCGTATATTTATTATTTTTCTTCTCTCATGAAAATCTATTTGACTTAATTCTCCTATTTTCCAGTGTAAGTTAACCAATTTTAGAAAAAAATTTATCTACCATATTATTTTTTCTTCTCTTTTGAAAATCTATTTTATTTGTTTATCCTCTTTTTCTCATGCAAGTTTAATTATTTTTAGAAAATATATTTATGTTTCATATTGAACTCTTTCTTCTCCCCATAAAATTTATTTGATTTCTTTATCTTCTATTCCCATAAAAGTTAACAATTTTTAGAAAATATATTTATCTATCATTTTTTCTTCTCTATTAAAAATTTATTTGATTTCTTTATCCACTACAAGAATAATGATGATTTGCGACGGATTTTTTGCGACGGCCTCAATGCCGTCAGTAAAATTGTCATTTGCGACGGCCTTTGCCGTCGCTAACAGGAACGGTTGTATTTCCCAGATTTGCGACGGCCTTGGGCGTTTTACGACGGCCTCTGTCGTCACTGTCGTTGAGGGCATTTCCGCGAAAATTTGGCGCCAGTTCGAGTGGAGAAATATTCAAGTTTGCGACGGCCAAACCGTCGCTAATGTACCAAAGCCGTCGCTAAGGGAAATGGGAATTTCGAGGTGGCCATGTTTGCGACGGCCAAAGCCATCACTAATATTTTATCCAGATTTGCGACGGCCAAAACCGTCGCTAAAGGAAATGGGAATTTCAAGCGGCCATGTTTGCGACGGCCAAAGCCGTCGCTAATATTTTGTCCACATTTGCGACGGCCAAAGCCGTCGCTAAGGGAAATGGGAATTTCGAGGTGGCTATGTTTGCGACGGCCAAAGCCGTCGCTAATATTTTGTCCAAATTTGCGACGGCTAGGCCTTCGAAAAATCCGTCGCTAATGTCCAATATAATATTTCAGAACCCAGCCCATTTTCATTATCGTCCAGTTCTCTCTCTCTCGCACCTCCACAGCTCCCACCGCTCGCGTCTCCACCTCTTCGCAACTCCACCACGGCCACCACGACCACCGCAAGGGACGGCCACCACGACCACCGCAAGGACGGCCACGCAATCGTTTGTTTCCCATTTCCTCTCATTTCCCTCTCCTCTCCTTTCCCCACTGCCATTTCTTGAAGACCGCCGCCAGCCACCGCCACCGCATCTCCGGTCACCATCCAAGCCTCTTCTCGGTCACTTGGTATTCTATTTGTTTCACAAGTTTTGTGTTTGTTTCAACTTCAATCCATGTATGAATTGCATTTGTTTTGTTTTGTTTCATAAGTTTTACATGGCTTCGTATTATAGGTTGATGAATCTGTAAATAATGCCAAGTATGAAGGTATAAGCTGGAATAAGATCCTCCATGGTTGCGCCAGAGCCGGAGAGAGTGAACCGAATTCCAAGATGGAAGTTAGTTACCTCGAGCAAGCTAAGAAGAAAAATTATGAAGATAATCCAGATTGTTGTGATTAGTGGAAGATTTCTGTTTGTGATTCCAAAGAAGCAAAGCAACAAATTATTTATTTTATTTTTAAAAAATATGTATTGCAATTTGCGACGGCCAGGCCGTCGCTAATTTCTGGTGATTTGTGACGGCCAGGCCGTCGCTAATTTCTGTTGATTTGCGACGGCCTAGCCGTCGCTAATTTGCGACGGCTATTTATAAAAAGCCCTCACAAAAATTTTGCGACGACCCTATATGCGACGGATTTGTGGCCGTCGCAAATCCGTCAGAAAAACTTGTTTTGCGACGGATTTTTGTGATTTGCGACGGCTTTTGGCCCTCGCTAAAATCAATTTTTCTTGTAGTGATCCTCTCTTTCATTCAAGTTAACATTTTTTTAGAAAATATATTTATCCATCATATTACTATTTTTCTTCTCTCTTGAAAATCATTTCGATTTATTTAATTAATTGTGATGGAATTATTTAATTAATTATTTAACTATTGATTTTTTTTATTTAACAAATTTCCAATTACATATATTACTAATAATTTTATTTTGTGATTTATATTAAACACTAATTCCAAAAATGGTTCATCCATTCCCAGGCAATTTCACAAAAAGGGGCAATTTGTTACAATAGTATTTTTTATTTTACATGAATGTTCCTCTTTTTGCACGTAAATGAGATAATCACTTTTATTTTATTATTAATTTTTTTTACATTAAAAGGTTATAGAGAATGCTGCACTGTCTTTGAGAATGATGCATCTTTAACTCTTGTCTATTTTCTAAACTAACTTTGATAATTAACTTTAATTGCTTATACATTTACATAGCAATCAAAGTTTATGGAGAATGATTTTTAAAATAAAAATATTCTAACCAACAAGTACATAACATATATAAAAATTATAGAAAATAGTGATGTGAGAATTCTCGCTATTCTATTCCCAATTAATTATATACGCACTTTATTTAGTACAGAATTATCGATACGTTTCACGTCAAGTATTATAATATTTGGTTTTTCTTTTTTTATTAGTGGAAAAATTATGAATTATTTAATCGGGAATTTTTTAAAATAATAATTATTTCTTAATATTCTTTCAAAAAAAAATTGTTACTATGGTTGTTAACTTATTATGAATCAAATGTGATTGTTTTAATAAATAATACTAAACATTCATCATATTTAGCCGAGATTGTGTATAAGAAATGATTTATTTAATTTATTACCATTATGATTATTAATTCTCTTGAAAATTGATATGCTTTAATTGTTTTAAAACATGTATCTGAGATTAATTGTTACTATAAGAATTATGATTGATCATTAGTTGCTTTGGAAAAAACATCAATTCACCATAAATAAATTTTAAATAAGTAGGATCTTTTGTCAATTGAGAAATACTTTTGAATATTTTAGTAGTTGAAATCTTTAAAGTTAAATTGATTATTGATTGAAAGCAATATCAGAATTAGTTAATCGTTTATAACTTTTCAAATAATGTTTTAAAAATAATTGATTTTCATCAATAAATTATATATTTTGGAATTAACAAACATTTACACCATTCAAAATTCACCTATACCAAGATTTCATTACAATGATAACTAAAACTAAAATAAAGATACGAAGTGTCAAATATTTAATTTTTGGTTATTGAGAAATTCTTTAAAATAGCTCAGTTATTGGAATCTTTAAAGTAAATTTGATTATTGATTGAAAATGAAAAGATATCAGAGTAAAAAAAATTGTCTATAAGTTTTGAATTTGTGCTTACACCATGTGGTTGATGTTCGAAATAACAAATACCATTATTAATCATTTAAACCATTAAAAATTCAATTGAACCAAGAGTCCATAACAATGAAAAATGGTTTTGTATTTAACAAACATTTAAGATGGTGTTCAAACAGTTATTCGAATATTATACCTTATACAACGTTTGAAAGGATTCTAATTAAAAATTATACAAATAATAACAACAAATAAAAGCTTAAAGGGGTGCAAATAGTAAAGATTCCAAAAAACCACCATTTAGTTTCTTTTTTCTTTTTTATCAAACCACCATTTAGTTCTTCTTAGTAATTTAATTTTAATTATGGACGGTTATGGTTATATAATAATTGTTAATAAATTTATTTTAAATTTTGGATGGTTAAGCAATGATTTATTTAATTTATTGTCATTGTGATTATTTTTTGACAAAAATACCATTATGATTATTAATTATCTTGAAAATTGATATTCTTTAATTGTTTTGAAAACATGTATGTAAGATTAATTGTTACTATAAGAATTATGATTGCCCATTTGTTGCTTTAAAAAAATATCAATTCACCATAATAAATTTTAAATAAGAATAATGCTTTAAATAATATAAGTTTGAATACAACTTCCATGATAATTATAATAATAATTGGTGGACATTTATGGAGAATTGTGATAGTTTATTCCGTTGTCTTTTTCAATACACCACCATTAATTAAGTTGAATCAATAATTCAAAGAGTAACTGAGTTTGTTCAACATTCCAAGTGGTCATAATGTTATAATTTTTTATATTATTTTATTTTTATCATTAGGATATTTCTTAATTAGGATATCATTAGGATATTTCTTAATTGGTATAAAAATTTCAATGCAACCAATAATGTGTTATAAAGAATTACAGCTAATAAATTTTTTTTATCTAAATAAAAATATTAAAGAATGTGACCAAAATGGCAAAAAGTTTTTGTAAAAAAAAAGTCAAAAAGTTGCACATTAGTATTTTAAATATTCAGGCAGCCCCATAAAAACCAATCAAAACATCAAAAACTAAAATAAGAAACCAAAAATATTACACTCTAATCCAGCATGATCAAACAATTCAAATATTCTTCTCTAGCTTCAATGTTTTCATCAGCTAGTTGGTTGTTCCACAGACACTTCAACAACAATATTTGAAGCTGCACATTTCGATTATCTCAATTGTTGCAATCATTTGAGCTTTGAGTTCAATATCCATTAGCAGTACATTCACTCTGTCTAACAATATTATGAATCTGCTGCTGCATGATATCATTTTCTAATGTTCTATCCATTGTTATTGAACAAAAGACAACATCAAAAGTCACTCTTCCTTGCTGCACCTTGAAAAACAGGAAGATATCATCTTCGGGTTTTTAATTCCTTAAAACTAAAAACCAGCTTCTTCTATAAGTCAGAAGTTATCATAACATAATACAAATGATACAACAAAATGCTGGCTTAAACAAAATGATGGCTTAAGCATACCATCCTGGCCCGACGTTATCCAGAGATCTCGTAAAACCGAAGGCTCGCAAGAGGTTGGAATTATATGTACAAGGGATAGTTCTTGAAGATGGAATTGCTGTAAAATGAAAAATAGTTTAATACTATTATTATCATTATTAAATAGCTACACCAACAATCAAATATATGGAGGAAAGAACTAAATCAAAAAAAGAAAAAGAAAAAACAACTACATAAAAAATAAAAAATAAAAGTAATCAAATTTTATAGTAAATGATACATATCAATCATATTCCAGTTCAATGACATTCAACTTTATGATTTTACTATTCCTTTCATATTCATTGTCAGTCTCAACTGTAGTGAGGAAACCCATTATAGTTGTGTCAAATAAACGAAAGAAACCATTAAACAACGTAAATAATCACATAAAATATTTAATGATAAATCCTAAGATAATTGGTCTCAAATGGAGGAAGAATACGAAGATGAAGCTGATGGTGCCATAGAAAAAGCTTGTGAATCATCGCAAGGCTTCAAATCTTTGCTGGAAGATAGCAGTAGGTCCAAGCAGTTCATGGACTGGTCCAAACCGTTCCAAAACGAAAATTGCAGATCCATCCCTTCTGGAAATGAAGGCTATGAATGAAGTTGTGAAGGAAGTGTGCACGCCTTGACCATTTCTTCTCCATCTTTTAGGGTCTGTTCAAAATCTGCTACACCTTTCTTTTCCCCTCCTTTTCAAATTATTTAAACGGTGCACATTGAAAGGATAATGGCTTCTAATTTTTGGACTTTGAAAAGGCATATATATTATGGAAAGTTGAAAGATGTAAGCTGTAACGCCCTTCGTTACATTAGTAATCCAAAATAATTGTAAAAAAATCATTTAATACATTTCTTTAAAATATGTTAATCATAAAAATTTTCTCAATTATATAAGTCTGGAAAATGTCTCATATTAAATAAAATAGTAATAATGTATCAAAGTAATAAATATAATATTAAATCCATACCTCTGAATAAAACCAAATCAAAGAAAAGCCTCAAAACCGGGCGTCTAACTACAATCCGAGGAGAAAAACTAAAAATAATATACGATGTCTGCATGGCACTCGTAAGCCATGCTACAATACTAACCAGCTAAGCTAAAAAGAAAGCAGTTCTTCAAGCCTCGGTGACCGCAACAGTGATGTCTTCGGGCTCTGAAAACAACAATTTTTAATGAGATATAAAATCTCAGTGAACAACAATACAGTTATAAAATATTTCGAAAATAGTGATGTTCTCAAATGACACTAGAACCTAGAAAAACTATCCATGGTACCCGCTAATTTTCCAAAATAATGTTCATTAAAAAAAATACATTTAATTGCAACAAACATATAACGACAACATAATCAAATATCATATATTAATTAAACAAAGTAACCACACATCACATAATAACACAATCATCCAGTGGCTCGGAAACCCCACTTCGTGTTGGTTTCTTGCCCAATTCGGTGACTCGAGAACCTCATTAAATTGGTTCCTTGTCCCTAGTCTGCGGTGACTCGAGAACCTCGTTCTAGAATTGATTCCTTGCCACCCTCTTTATGGTGACCCGAGAACCTCGTCCTAGAATTGATTCATTGCCCCGATGGTAACTCGGGAATCCCATTTTAGAATTGACTCATTGCCCCTATGGTGACCCGAGAACCTCATAATTAATTGGGTTCCTTGCCTCCCATTAACGGTGACCCAAGAGCCTCGTTCTTAAAATGGATTCCTTGTCCCATATCTTAATTTCGACATCCCATTAAATGGCGATGTTAAAAGTCAATGCACCTACCTTAGGAGGCATAACAGCAAACTTCACTCACATAGGTATATCATTTATATCCCGAATAAAACATGTCGGATATATTTTAAATTACAACAATCAAATATACTTATTCTCTTTTTAAACCATAAGCAAAATGGGATTTAATACATGCTATGTCTAAGCTATTAAAGTCCAATTAAATAAAATTATATGCTCCCAGAAGGTAAAACCACGCGTCAGTGGAACACCAATGCCTATTGAATTGAACTTGGCATACAGGAGACTTCACAAAAGTAGTTAAAGATAAGAAGAAAATCTACTCCAGAGAGGTTTTGGACGCGCAATACGAAACTTTAGTGATTTTACCGTCTGGTTTAAACACAAGAATTTCGCACACAGAACTATAAATTAGCAATAAACAATTTCTTTTAGGCTTAGGGGAACACACTTGTAAATCAATTCATCCATCAATGAGAAAAATAATAATAAAACTATCAACACAAACAATCATTCATACCATGGAGAGGGTTCGTAAAAAGTATTGTTAATTTACTCACATCTCGAAGACTCCAATATGCTCTAAAAATTATTTATGATAAAACTAGTGCTTCCTTAAAAATTACTATTCCCTTCACTGGCCTCCTTAGATCTGCGTATTGTAACAGCTGTACTGCCAAAGAAAAGAAATCTCTTTCTCTTGCGGTCTCATGCGCGGCGCCCCTCCAATCCCATGCGCAGTGTTTATATATACAGGCATTAGGCATTCAGGTTGTCTTAGGTTTTCTTTTTCTTTTCCTCTCTTTTTTTTTATTTTATAATTAGGTGTACTTGGACGTTAAGCCCAGTACACCACTTACATATATATATATATATACATATATATATATATATATATATATATATATATATACACACATATATATATTGATTCTTTTTTTTATATATTTACTTTAATTTAATATTTCTTTTGTATTTACTAACCAATTCTAATAAATTTTATACTAATAAACTCTCGTCATTAAACTTCTTAATTATATTTTATTTTTATTATATCATTAATTTTTTTTATAACTCAATCTCTTTTTTTTTCAAATTAATTAACTTAGAATTTTAGGATGTTATATTTTCTCCCCTCCTTAAAGAATTTCGTCCCCGAAATTCATCTCATGCACACGCACCTGTTGTAACATATGTTATATTCAAAACATAAAGGTTATTATACATTAGATAATAAAATATGGATATTGATGTACAATGTCCTCCTCCATCAAGACACATCCCAAACCATTTTTAGATGCGCCACAGTAAACCACAAAACTCACCAAGGGATCTGATATAGTTAAGACTGGTGATGGCACCAATCTCCTCTTAAGCTCTTGGAACCCGTCCTCCCACTCCTGGTCCCACACAAAAGGTTTCCCCTTCCTAGTCAACTGGGTCAAAGGCAAGACTGATCTAGAGGACCCTTAATGAACTTCCTATAGTAACCTGCTAAGCATAAGAAACTTCCCACTTCGATTACTGTCTTAGGTTGTTCCCATTCCGACACCGTATCAACTTTAGAGGAATCAATCGCTACACCATCCTTAGAGATGGTGTGTCCTAAAAACTCCACCTTGTCCAGCCAAAACTCACACTTCTCAGGTTTGGCATAAAGACGTTCATCCCTCAAGTTCTGCAACACCAACCTTAGGTGCTCCCCATGCTCTTCTGGTGTCCTAGAGTATATTAAAATATCATCTATGAAAACCACCTCAAACCTATCCAAAAAAAGGGCCTAAAGATCTGATTCATTTAATCCATGAAAACGGCTGGGGCATTGGTCACGCCAAAAGGCATCACTACATACTCATAGTTCCCATACCTTGTTCTGAAAGTTGTCTTAGGGATGTCCTCACTTCTAACTCTAATATGATGGTATCCCGATCTTAGATCTATTTTGGAAAACACTGACCCTCCCTCAACTGGTCTAAGAGGTCATCCATCCTAGGCAAGGGATATTTTTTTTTTTGATGGTTACCTTATTCAACTGTTCATAATCAACACATAACCTCATACTCTCATCTTTCTCTTGCACTAGAAGCACTGGCGCTCCCCAAGGTGACACACTAGGCTTCATAAACCCCTTTTCTAACATCTCCTCTATTTGTTTCTTGAGCTCGCTCAACTCTAAAGGTGTCATTCTATAGGGTGCTATGGATACAGGTCCACTCCCGGGTATTAGATCTATGGTAAACTCAATCTCTCTTTCTGGAGGTAAACTAGAGACCTCATTAGGAAACACATCTGTAAACTCGCACACAACAGGTAATGCCTCTATATCACTTTCAGCTTCTATCTTAGCAGAAAATAGGAGAGTGTATCCCTGAGCTCCCTCAACTGAGCACTTATGACAAGATGCAACAGATATAAAGCAATTTGATTTAGGGGAATCAACAGACATAGTTTGTGGAGCAAAAGATAGGGTTCTACTAGAGAAATCAATAACAACATTATTATGAGATAACCAATCAATGCCAAAAGTAATATCTAGACCCGACATAGGCAAACATATCAGATCAACACTATAAGTCAGGTCTTGAAACAACAAAGGACATTTCAAGCAAACAGAAGAAGTAACCAATCTATCCTTAGCAGGAGTAGAAACACACAAATCATATGACAGTTTAGAAACAGTCAACTCTAAGCATCTATCATATTTAAAAGATATGAATGAATGTGTTGCTCTCGAATCGAACATTATGATAACATCATGACCTTTAATAAAGCCCTTACCTTGGGTCAAACCGTCAGATTCCTTCACCTCCTCTCCTTGGATGGTAAAGACCCTCCCGTGGTTTTGTGTTCTGGTCTGAGATTGGCTTCCTGACTTGCACATCCTAGCAAAATGTCCAGTCTTTCCACAATTGTTGCAGGAGACTTGTGCCGCGGGGCACGTACGACCTTGGTGTTGCCATCCACATTTGTAGCATGTTGCTTCCTTATCACCCTGAGCCCCTTGAATCTGCTTACCCTTAGTGAAAGTAGGCACGGGTCGTAGGCTCTTCTGAAAGTTTCCTCCCTTGCTCTGGAACCTCTTGTCGTCGCTAAAGCTATTGTCTTTCGACTTCTCAGTCAAAACAGCTTGTATATTTCGCTCTGCCACTCTACACTTGTTTACCAAGATGGGGTAATCTCGAATCTCTAGGAGCCCAACAAGGCTCCGCAGCTCTGACCTCAAGCCCTGTTCGAACTTGATTGCCTTCCAGTCACCATCAAGATTGTCCCTCACATATGAAAAGAACCTTGACAGGCTCTCAAACTTGGCAACATAATCTGCCACGGTCATTCTCCCCTGACGAAGCTAAAGAAACTCTGCCTCCTTCTGTATACGAACACTATACGGAAAGTATTTTTCCAGGAAAACGTCCTTGAACCCGTCCCATGTGATATGGGCCCCCGAAGCAAGCAATCCACCCCTAGCACAGTTCCACCAGTGCTCCACGTCTGACTCGAGCATGTAGGTGACAAAATCCACCTTTTGATTGTCACCACACCTCATAATGCGGAAAATCTTCTCTAGCTTCATTAACTACTCCCCTGCCTCAATCGGATCGATAGTCCCTCGAAACGCTGGCGGATTATTATTTCGGAACTCTGACAGACCCCTGTACTGCGGGTCTAGAGCGTTAATTGGCCCAACATTAGGCCTGTTCCCGTTACCCCTCATCTGACGGAGAGTCTCCGTCTGCTCCTGCAGAACTCTGGTCATCTGAACCAAAGTCGACGCAAGTGCATCCTTCGTCCGTCGCCTGTTAGTGGCCATAATCTGCACGCCACCAATCAAACATTGGGTTGATCAGGTCCAACATTTAAAAGAATAACATGCAGAAATTATAACCCTAACAAGCATCCTATGCGCCCAAGTTTTATTTTAGAAAAAGCCCCATTACCACAGCCCGATTTAGAATCGAACTGCTCTGATACCATAAATGTAACGCCCTTCGTTATATTAGTAACCCAAAATAATTGTATAAAAATCATTTAATACATTTCTTTAAAATATGTTAATCATAAAAATTTTCTCAATTATATAAGTCTGGAAAATGTCTCATATTAAATAAAATAGTAATAATGTATCAAAGTAATAAATATAATATTAAATCCATACCTCTGACTAAAACCAAATCAAAGAAAAACCTCAAAACCGGGCGTCTAACTACAATCCGAGGAGAAAAACTAAAAATAATAAATGATGTCTGCATGGCACTCGTAAGCCATGCTACAATACTAACCAACTAAGCTAAAAAGAAAGCAGTTCTTCAAGCCTCGGTGACCGCAACAGTGATGTCATCGGGCTCTGAAAACAACACTTTTTAATGAGATATAAAATCTCAGTGAACAACAATACAGTTATAAAATATTTCGAAAATACTGATGTTCTCAGCCGGCACGGTAACCGGAAAAACTATCCATGGTACCCGCTAATTTTCCAAAATAATGGTCATTAAAAAAAAATACATTTAATTGCAACAAACATATGACGACAACATAATCAAATATCATATATTAATTAAACAAAGTAACCACACATCACACAATAACACAATCATCCAGTGACTCGGAAACCCCACTTCGTGTTGGTTTCTTGCCCAATTCGATGACTCGAGAACCTCATTAAATTGGTTCCTTGTCCCTAGTCTGCGGTGACTCGAGAACCTCATTCTAGAATTGATTCCTTGCCACCCTCTTTATGGTGACCCGAGAACCTCGTCCTAGAATTGATTCCTTGTCCCTAGTCTGCGGTGACTCGAGAACCTCGTTCTAGAATTGATTCCTTGCCACCCTCTTTATGTTGACCCGAGAACCTGGTCCTAGAATTGATTCCTTGCCCCGATGGTAACTTGGGAATCCCATTTTAGAATTGACTCATTGCCCCTATGGTGACCCGAGAACCTCATAATTAATTGGGTTCCTTGCCTCCCGTTAACGGTGACCCGAGAGCCTCGTTCTTAAAATGGATTCCTTGTCCCATATCTTAATTTCGACATCCCATTAAATGGCGATGTTAAAATTCAATGCACCTACCTTAGGAGGCATAACAGCAAACTTCACTCACATACGTATATCATTTATATCCCGAATAAAACATGTCAGATATATTTTAAATTATAACAATCAAATGTACTTATTCTCTTTTTAAACCATAAGCAAAATGGGATTTAATACATGCTATCTCTAAGCTATTAAAGTCCAATTAAATAAAATTATATGCTCCCAGAAGGTAAAATCACGCGTCAGTGGAACACCAATGCCTATTGAATTGAACTTGGCATACAGGAGACTTCACAAAAGTAGTTAAAGATAAGAAGAAAATCTACTCCTGAGAGGTTTTGGACGCGCAATACGAAACTTTAGTGATTTTACCGTCTGGCTTAAACACAAGAATTTCGCACACAGAACTATAAATTAGCAATAAACAATTTCTTTTAGACTTAGGGGAACACACTTGCAAATCAATTCATCCATCAATGAGAAAAATAATAATAAAACTATCAACACAAACAATCATTCATACCATGGAGAGGGTTCGTAAAAAGTATTGTTACTCACCTCTCGAAGACTCCAATATGCTCTAAAAATTATTTATGATAAAACTAGTGCTTCCTTAAAAATTATTATTCCCTTCACTGACCTCCTTAGATCTGCGTATTGTAACAACTGTACTGCCAAAGAAAAGAAATCTCTTTCTCTTGCTGTCTCCTGCGCGGCGCCTCTCCAATCCCGCGCGCAGTGTTTATATATATAGGCATTAGGCATTTAGGTTGTCTTGGGTTTTCTTTTTCTTTTCCTCTATTTTTTTTTATTTTTTTATTTTATAATTAGGTGTACTTGGGCGTTAAGCCCAGTACACCACTTACATAGATATTTATATTTATATATATAGATATATTGATTTTTTTTTATATTTACTTTACTTTAATATTTCTTTTATATTTACCAACCAATTCTAATAAATTTTATACTAATAAACTCTCGTCACTAAACCTCTTAATTATATTTTATTTTTATTATATCATTATTTTTTTTATAACTCAATCTCTTTTTTTTCCAAATTAATTATATTAGAATTTTAGGATGTTACATAAGCCTTATTTAAGTGAAAAGATTTTGGGAAATTGAAACATGTTGCACACCTCATTTAGAGAAATGTTTTTTGAACACCCATTTGGGACACCTCCAGCGACACCTTGGTTAATCACGTGTAAATATTTGGTTAATTCAGTTCATTATATGGTTAATCACGTGCAAATGTTTGGTTAATTCATGATGACCCATAAATCATATAAAAAATTGAACTAACCAGATATTTGCATGTGATTAACCAAATATTTACATAGTTAGGGAAAATAAGCTTTAGATGACCCATTAACCATATAATGAACTGAATTAACCAAATATTTGCACGTGATTAACCAAGATATCCCAATCGAATGTCCCATCCGGGTGTGCAAATAATACAGCTGCCTTATTTAAGTGGAGTAGGTGGGAAAAATTTTGAAACTCACACGTTCAATGTTTTCAACCATTGTTTTCGATTTTCTTTTATTTTTATTTATTTTCATTATATTCTTAAAAAAATAAAAAAGGCTACTTTATAAAGATAAAGATTTGAATATAGTTGAATTTTAAATAGTAGCTGATTGAATGAGATTGTTTTGAAATTGGTAAAGTCCAAATAATTCTCAAAGTGATTTTAATGTCTTTTAATTGTTGGGCGGCTTTGAAAATGTTGAATGGGTAATAAAAAGATACACATCTCATTTATTTTCATCAACTACCAATAAATTATTATTATTTTCCATTTCCCATTTTCGTTTTTTTTCTACATATGGAAAGGATTTAGAGGCTTACAGATGAAGCCATTTCGTGACATCGTGACATTGTTCATATTTTCCTCTTGATGAGGATTAGTTTATATATTGTATAGATGTCTTTTAATTGTCGGGCTTTGAAAATGTTGAATGGGTATTGAAAAGATCAGGCCCGACCCAAGGGTGAGGCCACTAAAGTCCTTGCTTTAGGCCTCACCCTGAAACTTAGTATATTATTATTATTGTACGTTACAAATTACATGAAGTGCCCGCGGATTGTGTGGTTGACAATTTTTATAAAATGTTCTTGCTGTCGTGTTCGATTCCCCATTGCAGATCTTTTTCATGTTTTAAACTTTTAACGACTGGTAAGTAGTTGGTAGGCGTAGGCTTGGGTTGGCCAATGGCTACCCTCATTTTTTCTTTCTTTATTATTATTATTTTTGTCTTTTCTGTTTTAATCTTCCAGCGTTTCTTTATATCTTTTATTTTATTTAAATAATATCAAACTATTAAACAAAATAAAGTTAAATATGTTTATCTAAGATTTAAAGTGACATTTTAATTGTATAAAATTATTATTATTTTTAAAAATTACATAAATCAGAAGTTAATTTGTGATTATTTATAATTTTAAAATTCACTTTTTAATTTCTATAAAAATTAATTATTTATAAATTATTATTATTAGTTTTAAAAAGGCCTCATCTGAGAGCCCGCTTTAGGCCTCAAGTAGCATTGGACCGGCCCCGGAAAAGATACACACCTCATTTATTTTCACCAACCAACAATAAAATTATTTTTTTTTCATTTCCTTTTTTCGTTTTTTTATTTCTACATAGAAAGAATTTTGAAGCTTACAGATGAAGTCATTTCATGATATCGTGATACCTGTTCATATTTTTCTTTTAATGGGGATTAGTTTATATATTGTATAAAATAGTATCCAAAAAGAACTTTGAATTTTAACTAATTTGAGTCTAAGTGAGAAGGTTAAACCTCTGTCATTATAAAATAGTATCCAAAAAGAACTTTGAATTTTAACTAATTTGAGTCTAAGTGAGAAGGTCAAACCTCTGTCATCCCTACTTTTATTATTCACAAGACAAATCCGAAATCTTATCAAAATCCTATCTTATTTCTGACTTCACTTAAACTTCTTTTTAAGTCAAGTGAATTTAGAACGTGAAAGGAATTCTCGTGGCATATAAAATAATACTTATACATCAGTTATCCTAAAAAAAGAATTCCAGATTTATGTTAAAAAACATAAATTATAACTCCACAAAATATAGCAAAAAGATGCTTTATAATTTCTTTCCTCCTTGGTTCGTAAATTTTATTTTTCCTCCCTTCTCATTTCTTACAAGCAACAGCAAAAGTAGAGGCATAATCCTGTTTTGGCTTGAATTTAAACCTTAACTTAGCATCTAATAATTTTTTTAATAAAAAAATGTACCATGTTAACAATGTACACTAACAAGAGTAAAACACTTTCCACGTTGTGGCAAATAATTGAATTGGAGTCCAAAAATGGAAGAACCTTCCTTGTACAGTGAGACATGGGGGCATTTGATGGATGAAGCTTTCATGCATGCTTTGTACCCAAACCAGAAGGCATGCAAACCCACACAGCTGAGCTGTTTGTCATTTGCCAGGTGACATCCTATTCGTCCTTTGGAACTTTGGTTCATTCATTGATACAAAGTTGAAGACCTGTTTGGCTTGATCCAGATATAGTTATTAGTTAGTCAAACTAATACTTTTACAAATTTACAGCAGGTATTCCATTTTACACTTTAGAGAATCTATACTATAGGACTTCGTTTACCCAAAGAACAAAGAATCATTATGACTTTTGAAGGTAGATTACGACATAACAATAATAACACAACCCTGTGAAGTGAACCCACACCCTCTCTTCCCCCGAGGAATACCAATGCTTTTAAGTTTCGTTATGCTTCCAAGGATAAAAATGATAATGAAATAATGGATATAACATTTTAAAAGCAACTTGATGGGAGTTGGTTCATCTGTTTAAAATTGAAGGGTAAGTTTTTTTTTAGGCACGTCACATGTAGTAATTAAGTACATTTGTTTATAGAAGGATATGAATTTTATATAAGAATCATAAATAAAGAGTTAATATTTTAAATTAAAAATAAAAATAAAAATGTGAGGTAACTTGTAAAACACATGTTTGGTGAGCTTTCAAAAGTTGCATCATTAGGGTTTAGAGTTATTTAAAGTAATATATATAAAGTAAAAAGTGGTAAGATGATACGATAAAGTCCATCGAGATGCTCTGAGTAATGTTATTGACACTTTTAATTACTTGTGTTTTTTAATTAAATAATCAAAATTTAATTTTCTTTTTTAAGAAAATATAGATAACTTAATGAAGAATATTTTTTGGTCCTTGACTAGGAGTATAACCGCCGGACACGGGGACTAATCTCCTGCGGGGGAATGAATGGCACCTGAAGGCGGAAAACCCTTTCCCAACGGAAATTCGCTCCATACGCAAGAATTGAGATTCAAACCCCATTCATGGTTAAGGGACAAAAGTCCATCAACACTTGTGCCAACCTCCGTTTGTTACTTAATGAAGAGTATAAATAAACAAAGTGCTAATAGAAACATTCCAATGTTTATAGGACAAAAAAAAAACAGATAATTTATAAAAAAAAACAATTAAACTTTCATTATAAGAATTAAGAACTACTTAATAAACCATTTTATGATAAATAAGAAACATGAAGCATTTAAGACATATTTTCACTGAGTTGAGTCGAAATGCAATTTTATGTTATGATTTGAGTCGATTCTGAGACAGTGTTAGTTATTTTGGTGAATTATTAAGACTCATGTTTTGGACATAGCGAGGTGAGGTGGGCCACGTCTCTCCCATTCCCATCCCATGCTATTGCAAAACTGGGAATTTAATTTTTGAATGCTAGCAAAAGAGTTCAAATTCACAGTGGAGTAACGGAGAAAGACAGATAAGATGATGATCATCCATTCCAGGTTCACTTTTATTATAAAAAAATAAAATAATAACTAACATATTAGAAACGGAAGCCAACTTCCGCTTAAATATTTCGAAATGTAATATATTTAATTTTTTAATATAAATTTTATTTTTTTATAAATTCATTAATCAATATTGTTAGGTCATCAACAAGATCCTCAAAAATAAAAAGAAAGAAGTGGAAAAAATAAGAGTAAAGTAGAGGAGATATTATATGATGGTGATTAGTGAACAGGGATTAGGGGCGTAATAATGAAGAGAGAAGCATACGTGGCAGCTTAGGGTTCACCCCAACTCCTAACATAGACCCCCCCCTCCAGCCCAGTACGCTACCCAACACCACAAATAAGCAACACACACAAACTCACTCACTCACTCACGCACCTTCTCCTCCTGGCTCCATCTTCCTCACTCACTCGCTACTGACCACTCCCTCTCTCTTAAGTTGTGAACTGAAGTGAAATAGAGACGGTCCCACAGCGGTGGTGGCCGGAATCGGAAGCTATGAACGGCGGCGGCGCCACTGCCACCTTTCGGTCAATCCTTGACAAACCCCTGAACCAGCTGACCGAGGATGACATTTCTCAGCTCACCCGCGAAGACTGTCGTAGATTCCTCAAAGAAAAAGGTCTCTCCCTCTCTTTCTCTTTCTCTTTCTCTTTCTAACATTTTTTATACATTTCCTCTTTTGTCCTCGTTCTGCTCCATGATTTCCGGCACCTGAAACCCCCCCTCCTCCCCTCATTGTTGCGTATTTAAATTAAATACTAATAATTAAAATAATTAAGAATGCTGAAGAGTTAATTAATAAAATACTAGTATTAAATAAATTGAATGACGAGACACGTGTCCGTACAGGGATGCGCAGGCCTTCCTGGAACAAATCGCAGGCGATCCAGCAGGTTATTTCTCTCAAAGCTTTGCTCGAACCCACCGACGACGATTCCCCAGCCGCCGTCCCCTCCCCCACGCGCCGCCGTCCCCCTCAGGTCAGTCTCGCTTTTTCTTTTTTCTTTTTTCATTTTTCATTCGGTTGCTCTGAAAATGACATGAATAGTTGTTATTGGATGAACGATGATGCTTTGTTGTGTGTAGGGGAATCTGAACGATGCTCCAGAGCCCGGTATCCGTGCTGCGGAGGAGCATCAGAAATCTGGTTCTTCTGGGGACAAACCTACGGAACCCAATGACACCAACGTTGTTAGCCCCAGGTTTGTTTTACTTCTTGTCTTTTTCTTCTTATTATTATGCTTTTCGATGCCCTTTTGTGTGCCGCACCTTCTTTTTTTTCTTAGCTTTTGGGGTTCCCAATCTCGTTCAAGTTAGATGGATCTTTCATGTTACTTTTTTATTATGCTTGGTGGCAAAAATTATTATGGTAAAGTAATGTATAAGTTCAGTGAAGACTCGAGAGTGAGGGTTGTTTCACAGTGCACACTAGGGAACTGAACATGGGATGAGTTGCATTATAAACATGATAAAGTTTGCTCTTTTAACTACATTTTCTTTAGGTACTAGCTTGGAAAATTGACCCATTGTTTTATTACTTTATGTGACATTGGAGATGATACAAATGGTAGGTTTTTCTTATTCAATGGATCTTGCTATCAGCGATGTCAGGAAAGGGTTAATGGTCAGTTGAACTGTTAGATGTATTATGGGGAGTCTTTCTTTTAGCAGGATTAGAAGGAGGATGAAGTATTGCAGAGTGTTGCCTTCCATAACCGTAAGTATAACGGATGTCTAGCCAGCCAACCAACCTTTTCTCCTATGCCAAATAAGATTTAAGACACATACGAAGTAGATATCTGCTACTTCCAAATCTGTAATAATATCGTTATTCTATATTTGTCGTGTTGCGTTTGCGCTTTTATATCATTTTGTTTAATTGTTGTTTTCGGTTTTCCATTTATGTTGGAACTTATATGATATCAGGACAAAATTTTTGTGCGATCAAAGTATGAACAATCACATGCTGCTTTAATTTAATTTTTTTCTGTTAAGATACTGCTCTAAATATCATGGTTGAAGTAGAGGCAAGATTCATGGAGATTAACCATGTGGCAACAAATATCGAACGGAGGAAGGAAAACTATTTAGTAATAAAAATGCTTCTTTTAGGTTAAATATCATCAATTTCAAGATTCAGGAATATCAAGGGGGATATTTCTATCCATGAATTTCTGATGGTCTCCATGTCAAGGCTTGTTTTCCTTATTCCTAGCATTTAAACAAGTGAACCTGTTTATTTGAAACACAGCATAATCAATAGCCCATGACTTCAATGACAGACATGGTAGGAAATCACATGTCTTATTAATAAGGAATTTTAGGGAAACTTTGCTTCCATAAGCCGTAGGTAGTCATTACACCTTGCCAAAAAGAAAGGCTGTACAAGACCTGTAATTTGGTGTTTTAGATTTACTAAAAGTGTTGATTTAATTATGTTTAATTTAAAATTCTGCCTTTGCCTATTTTTTTTTATTTTTTTTATATAAATAGGAGTCTAGGATGGGCAAAGTGCACGGAAGTTTCATTATGTAGCTACTTTCCATATGAAGAGAGTGATTCAGCAACTTAATGTCAATGACATATTAATAAATTCAATGTAAAATATACATGACCAAAGGCAGGCCGTTTTTCCTTTTATGTATTGTCCATTCAAGTTCTTTACATAACTACTTTTAGATGTGGTCACAGAGAGTGTGCAACTAGTGGGTCAGTTGGGCAAATGACAATTTTCTACTGTGGCAAGGTGAATGTCTATGACGGAGTTCCACCTGATAAGGTAGGTAATGATGTTTCTGCTTGCTTAAGTACCTGGCCATTAATCCAATGGAATTTCATCTTCCAATGTAGCCATATTTGGATTCTCAGGCACGGGCGATCATGCAACTTGCTGCGAGTCCAGCCCAGTTTCCTCAGGATGATCCTGTAAATAGAAATGCAGCAATCTGGGCTTCCCATTGCCACTTACCGATGGATAAGGATGCCCTCGTCCCCATTGATACAACAATCCTTCAGGTTGCTCAAGCAGGTAGCAATTGGGTAAAAAGGTTGCTTAGTTATACTTTGATGGAATTTCTGTAGTACCCTGATGTGTATGGTGCCTTGGGTGACTTGTCAAGCATTCCAATAATTGAATGCTGATTCAATTATAAATGCTTGAAAATAACCAATAGCTAATGAAATGCATAACACCACTTGGGAAAAAAGAAAGATGGGTACCATAGAAATATGAGTACCATTAGTACTAGAACGCCTATTGCATCATTTTCTGGAATTTCTTCAAGGCATCCTGTATTTGGTCCAATAAGAAGATGCAGAAAATGATTTTAGCATTTTAGTTAAACTTAGATACCATACTCAATGTATTACTTGAAGCAGGATATTACAGCAAGTCTTTTTGCTTTGTTTTGCTGGGAAAAATCACAAAAGGGATTCAAGCTAATAGTGGTTTTCTCTTGTACTATTATGCCATCTTCATTGAATTTTCATACTATCAATTGTTTCTTTTCTGTGCAAGTGCAAACATCGTTGGCCGTTCAGAAATTACTTAGATGACCAGATTCACTCTGAACACCAAGTTTAGAATTTGCAGCTATCAACTCCTTGTGTCTAGATGATGGACAAGTTTATCATCTTTGACTTGTTTAAAATCATGATAACTTGCACTAATTTGGAACTAAAGATGTTAAGGTCAACATATTACACCTTTTGTGGTATTGGTAACTTCATAATTGGTGTTCCAAATATGATTTTACAGATAAGATGGTGGAATATCCTCTGCAGTACAGGGAGAGAGGGAGCATAGCTCGAGAAGCTGGTAAGGATAATTAAGTGTTTCGAATTTTTGACCCAGCTAGAACTTTTCCTTGTTCTCATTTTTGGCAGATTACAAAAATTTAATGTAAAAAATTATGTAGCTGATAAGCCACTGGACTGAAATTGGACCTCATGCTACTTCCTTTTTTGAATTGCTTTTAATATGTCCTACTCTATTTAGCTAGTTTCTGGAGGTCCTTTTTTTTTTTTCTTTTTTCCTTGCCATTCCAAGGTCATGCTATAATGATTTTATGCATTAAGAAAAACAAAATTTACCAAACTGAATGCTGCCTGATTTGAATTTTGTTTTTGATAGAACACAATGAGACCTTTTAATCTGTGTAGCCAAACCCTATCTACTGTTTTTTTTAGGCAAATGTTAGTAATTAGTGTGTTATGTTAGTGGGGGGAGTTGAACCCATGAAACCTCCTTATCACTCCAAACCCTATGCCCCTCCCCCCAAACCAACCCATCCACCTTATAACTCCCTAACCCTATCTATTGTGAAAGGGCTTTTGTTGTTTTTTGTCCAAGAGTTACAGTTTATTGCTAATTTGATACCTTAATTTTGTATGTCAACTCCACTTTGAAAAGTACAAGAGTTGACCACCATGTCTGCTGGTAAAAATGCTACTATTGAGTAGAGGTGTATGTCTAGATTGTCAGCTATGTTCACGTGTACCTTTAAATTGATCACTTACCCATACCCAGTACGTGTGGGTACTGGTAATATTCATCAGTTACATTAGATTTTATTTTTTATTCTTTGTTTTAAAAAAAAAGAGGTTCTGTACTTGTACAAGATATGTATGGGTACTGGTACTCATGTGCGTGTCAAATTGTCAATTCATCGATTGCCAGTGATTTAAGTATCAGGGCAATATGATTATGAGCTCCACTTAAAACCTAGCTTAAAATACTTATTGTTCTTTGTAATTCAAAAGCAATGACAAAAAAAATCTTTCCCACTAGGTGAGATGGGCTACATGGATCAAACAACATTATTGTATTATTATCATAAACCTACTAAAAGCAGTGAAATAAGATAAAGTTTTGTTTGCTTTCACTTTACTGGTACATGTATAAAAGGAAGACTTTAATATATTAAATTTATTGAATACTAAATAAGTGATATATACTAAATAAGAAGCTTCTGAACCTCAAATCGTGAGAACCTAAGTATCGGTTTGTGTTTGTGTTTCAAAAGATGTAGAGGGTCAGGCAAGCAGAAAAGTGTCATTGCAGCGATATCTTGAAAAGCGAAAAGACAGGTATCAGCAGTACTTGACTAATCATCTTTTTATTGATGTCAATTGCATCCCTTGTGTTGCTAGTTTTTTTGTTTTAGTAAATGGTGATATCCCACTTAATTAATCTCTTATTCTGCTTTTTGTGTTAGGGGAAGATTTAAGGGCAAGAAATTGACTGGGATAACTTCATCTAGCTTGGAGATGTATTTGAACCTTCCAGTGAAGGCCCATGCCTCGAATGCGAATTCAAGCCGTAGTAGCACTAGCTCTCCACCACAGCCTAGACTGCCTCTAGCTTCCAGTGGCCCAGCTGACAACCAGCTAAAAGTTGCCCTTCCCATTGATCTCAATGACAAAGGTCAGTTCTAAATTTCTCTTCAAAAGTAAAGTAACAAACTACAATCTGTATATTTTTTTCATAACAAGAATTTGATAATAAACCTTTCAAGGATATCAATCAGAGTATTATGATAAATGAAATAAATCAGATTGTCCTGCTTGCTGTAAACATAGGGATGTAGGAAGAGCATCTTCAATTTCAAACCATCTGAAAAAGCAGTGAGGGGATCTTTGTCAGTTCTAAATTTCTCTTCAAAAATAAAGTAACAAACTACAATCTGTATATTTTTTTCATAACAAGAATTTGATAATAAACCTTTCAAGGATATCAATCAGAGTATTATGATAAATGAAATAAATCAGATTGTCCTGCTTGCTGTATTGATACATAGGGATGTAGGAAGTGCATCTTCAATTTCAAACCATCTGAAAAAGCAGTGAGGGGATCTTTGTCTGCAGTGCTTATGAGATGGTTACCTGATAAGTAGATGTTCCATATTTTTTGTCATGAATTTATGTTATCTCAGTATATTTGCAGATGTTCAAGAATGCTAGAACTCAAAGCGACTAGATAGATTATTCTACAGAAATATGGGACTCGGAAGTTTGAAGAGAGACGATCACCCTATAACTGAAGAGAATAGACCACATAGCATCTAGGAGCTATTGCAAGAATTGGGTTGCTCTTAGTCTGGTCGAAGTTAGTTTCTTTAACGCCCGGGCATATTTCTTTTGCTTCGTATAGTCAAGTGTCCCTCTTACCCGATCAATTTTGTAATGCCAGCCTATCTAATTTCATCATTCGGGATTTTCTCTTATTACTGAAGTTTAAGGTTTTATTATGAGTTAAAATGTAGAGCCAGGGGCAGCCATTTTCCCAGGAATGTATGACATGTAAATTCATCGTGCTGCCTCTTGTTAACTGTTAATATATTTTGTGCAAGCCCAGCTCCTAAACTAGTCTCTTACTCTTCATTTCTCTTGTTTTTATTTTCATTTTTCTATCCTATGCAATCTTACAGTCTTAAGAAACCAAAAATAAAAATATTGTATTGAAAGTTATGTATTTAATTCTTTGAAAGTTTAAAATTGCTCTTTTCAATATAATATTTTTATTTTCAGATTCATTAACATATGCAGCGTTGTATAGGTTAGAAAAATTGAATTTATTTACCTCTATCATTACCTATGTTTATTTCATTTTATTTTATTTCATGTTGCTCTACTAAATTTGTAGCTATCTGTGATAAAGTTTAATTTGTTTAATTTTTTACATTAATTAATCATAAATAATCACATTTGTATCTTTTAATGTGATTATTATGAGAATTAAATATTTTTAGGAGTTCAATTTTGATTAGTGGAGTTTTATACACTGTCAACAAATCACACAGATACATTACTTCATTGTAATCTTTAAGATAGTTTCTATAAAAGCTAAACATTTTTAATAAAGTGACCATATATGTTTCGTTATTTGTGTAAAAATTTTGTATAATGATATTGTATCGTAATTAAGTTCTTATTTTAATGAAGTGTATTCATAATTAATTGGTATTGTATCAACATGTGGTTGGTTCAAGTGGTAATGGGCTCGGATCCTATAAAGAAGTGGTCAGGAGTTCGGTAACTGATTTTTGTGTATGGAAAAAATATGATTGGAAGATGTTGGTCCCTTTAGGGGGGGTGTTTGGTTCAAAGGAGGGGAGAGAAAGGGAGGGGGATTTTAATTAGATATTGTGTTTGGTTGAGAGGAGAGGGGGAGATAACACTTTCATGTTTGGCTTGGGAGTGACGAGATTTTAAAACAAATTTACTTTAAAACCTTTATAATTATTTATTTTAAAATAGACAAATGGGGATATTTTAGTAATTGCATGTAATTTAAAATCCCTCCCCTCCAAATCCCCCCATATTGGAAGGGAGTCAAAATTGACTTAAGGAGTGATTTTGCTTCTCACCCCTCCAAAAATTGAATGAAACATGAATGAATTAAAAAGGGGTTTTTCTATCATGTGCAACTTTGCACAGGTTAAGAAACCCAAAAACAATTATTTATTGAAAAACTAATCATTTTAGTTTTAAAAGTATAAAATACACAAATTCCTATATAAAATAAAAAAAAGAGAAGTCAAAGTTTGACTTTAAAACTCTTTCTTGGAAAATGCTAAACGACGGCAAGTTTTGAAATTATTTACAGTGAAAGTTTAAAAATAACAGTACTTATTTTGAAAAGAAATTTAATCTGAATTGATTTAATTTTTAGAGTTGAAGTTTCAGTAAAAGAGTTTTTGATGATTTGACGTTTTATAAACGAATTTCAAGTAGAAAGGATTTTCGGTAAATGAGTTTTACTTAATGATGTAAAGGATGATATGGAACTTAATAACCGAGACGTCGGGGTATTAAGGTTCGTTGTGTTGTAGACTGGGTATCTACTTAAAGAAGTTAAAACATTTTGAGATGTTTTCTATTACCACGAACCTAAGACTGATTGCAAGGTCTAGGGGCTTCGTGATTGAGCACTCGGACTTTGAGGTCCTGTGTTGTTAATGAAAGTTTTAAAGATGTTTAAAACGATGATAGGTCGTAAGCTTTTGAGAGCTTTGACAAAGAAAGATGTAACCCAAAGAAAAGTGTCGAGAATAAAGTGTTTTCTTGCATGCATTTAGCAGACGTGCCATGATTCTACGAGTGATTACCTTGCGGCGTCAGGTATATCATACTACGATGTTCTTCATTGTGCCGGGTGGACAATGAGACCCCATCTACGATGTTATCACTGTGCCACGATGTTGGACAGTGTGCGATGGGTTTTGGCTGTGTGCCTATGGCTGTGGGCCTGTGGCCGTGTGCCTATTTGCCTGGTGTGGCAATTGAGTCTGATCAACTCATCACAAGGTTGGGATATCTCATGAGATTAAGTACGAAATTTTAGAGCCTGAATATTGAAGTGTTCATGCATTAGTATTTTAAAACGACGATGTTCGGGTGTGAGACCCTTTGATATATTGTGCTGTATGCTAATTTAATGATAAGAAATTAACTGATCTGAGTGTGTACATGTTTTGTTGTGTCGTACATATGGTTCTCGTGTTATGATCCATTTGTCGGTTTCTCACTCTTGCATGTTTTATTTGTGGTTTCTCTTCTGGGCTCTACGTGGTGGAATTCAGATGAACCTCTTAAGAACTATGACGTCTACAAGAAGAAGAATGTTTAGTTCGGGGCATCTTTGATCTTGCTCCTTTTTGTCATAGTGGTTGACCAGCTTAGTTTTACGTTAAGTTATGTTTTGGGAATAATCTTTTCATTATAAATGTTTAAGTGTGAAACATACGAGGCAGTATAGCTGTATGACTTATATATATAGATATATCTAAGTGTGATTATGTGAACGCTATTGTGACGATGTTAAAAAGGAAAAAAAAATTATCACCATATTTCGAAAAGATAAACGTTGAGAAAACATTATTTTTCGAAAGCAACCAGCAAACTCATGATTTTATTTTCCGTAAACGGGTAATCATGTGATGACCCAAGTTAGGGTGTCATAAGCAGACCTGACATTCAATTGAGTGTCTGTATGTGTGCTAGATTCCAATCTGACCCTAGAGAATCTCATCTTAAGGCTGTTAAAAGAATGTTTAGATATTTGCTTGGAACTACTAATCTTGGTTTGCTGTATTTAATATCAAAATAATACAGATTAGAAAAATATTGTGATGCTGATTTTGCTGGAGACAGAATAGAAAGAAAAAACACCAGTGGAGGATGTCACTTCATTGGAGCAAGTTTAGTCTCGTGGTCAAGCAAGAGGCAAACAACCATTGCCCTCATCTCATCGCCGGGCGGGAATACATCTCTGCCGCTAGTTCTTTGCTCTCAACTCTTATGGGTAAAACATCAACTTGAGGATTACTCTATTTATGAACATAACATATCATGCGGTGTGA
The DNA here is from genome assembly GCA_030762895.1 of Sophora flavescens. Taxonomy (NCBI): domain Eukaryota; kingdom Viridiplantae; phylum Streptophyta; class Magnoliopsida; order Fabales; family Fabaceae; genus Sophora; species Sophora flavescens. The sequence continues at coordinate 162,439,481 of CM061067.1, read as the reverse complement.
TAATTACAGTGCTATATGCTTAACTAAAAATCCAATTCAGCATTCTAAGGCTAAGCATAATGAAATCAAACATCATTTTATTAGGGATTATGTTCAGAAAGGCATCTTTGATATTAAGTTTGTTAAAACTGAAAATCACTAGGTTGATATTTTCACTAAACCCCTCGCAGAAGAAAGGTTTTTAATTATTAGAGATAATCTAAACATGCATTGCATTGTTGAATGACATGTCTGAATGTTAACCTGCCTGTGCTTTATCACCTATCTATGCTAAATCTGTCTTTGCTGCTATATACATGTTCTTTTAACTAAGCATTAGTTCAGGGGGAGTAATGATACAATAGTTTAAGTGGAGTATGTCTCATATGCTTGCTGCATTACTATGACCTTCTTAAATATAACCCTTTTTGATGTTGACAAAAGGGGGAGAGAAAGGAGAAATGAGAATGGGAGAAATGAGTAATGTGATAGAAATGTGTTATAGAAGATTGAATATGATATGATCTTAGATAATACATGGACATGAGTGTGTTCTAATAGTTTCTATAATTGCTCAGATAAATCTTAAGTAAGATTGCTCTGATAATAATTTCAAAGTAAAACAAGTCAAACTTATGTGTGACTAAGAAAATTTCAACCTGTATGTTATATGCTATTTTCTTTGTTGATATTTTCTGAGGTTCATTAAATCTTCTCAATGTTTGTCATCATAAAAAAAGGGGAGATTGTTAAGTCTCTAAAATGTCTGATGTGCATTTTCCTAAGTTTTGATGAGAACTAAACATTGGTTAATGATTTAATTAACCTTCATATTGGTTGCTAACCTGTCTATCTAGTGTGCATATTAAAAATAATAAAATCATTCGTCCAACACAAGTAATAGAAGCTCCCGTCCAACACAAGTGATAGAAGCGCACGTCCAACACTCAAGTGATAGAAGCTCACGTCCAACGCAAGTGATAGAAGCTCACGTCCAACACAAGTGACAGAAGCGCACGTCCAACACTAAAGTAACAGAAGCGCTCGTCTACTAAAGTGACAGAAGCGCTCGTCCACTAAAGTGACAGAAGCGCTCGTCTACTAAAGTGACAGAAGCACTCGTCCACTAAAGTGACAGAAGTGCTCGTCCACTAAAGTGACAGAAGCGCTCGTCCACTAAAGTACATAAGGAGCTCGTCTACTAGGTTACGTTCAACCAGTTAAAAGAGTATCCGTCCGATGACATGGCATATGGAGCCTGTTTACTAGCCCGTCCGTATGTAAAATCTTAAATGGCTAGATGGACGCAGTTATTTTCAAGATGGACGCGCCTATCCTATGAACGCAAATTCTATAAGAATTCCCAGTATCTTATTTCAAGAACCAGAATCAAGAAAAGTCAAAAGTTACTTTTTCAATCAACCTCAGTTATTAGAACCAAAGACCAGTTAAAGAATGCTTCCAACATGCTTTATTCCCTAGTACCTCTGGTCCTTACACGAAAAGGGAATTGTACTCAGCAAAGTACAAAAAGCTCTTTGTACAACTCTGATATGGCTGTATCACGATGCATAAAGCCATGATCCTTTATGTTAGAGTACAACCAACGTTCCTATTGCATTAATGGTTGCCCAAAACGACTCTATTGCATTTAATGAAGTTCTACTTGAAGCCAACATCTGAGGGAATGTCTCTAACGGATCCTAAATGCTTGAAGACTATAAATACCGAAGTCATTGGAGATGAAGAACAAGAGAATACACAAAGCATTAAAAAGCCATTACTCTGCGCGTTAATCTCTTCATTCTTTCATTCTATATTCTTCAATCATTTGAAGTTATTACGCAGACTTTCCTAAGCTTTACATTTAAACCACTCTCTGCGTGTTAGCGAAAGATCTGTTTATCTGAAGTTGTATTTATTAAAACCAAATCTCTCAAACAAACTTGAGTGAGCCTGAAGAGGCTAAGTGTGCAAAAAATACTTGTCTTGAGTATGAAGAGACTAGGTGTGAAAAGAATACTTGTCTTGGAGCTTGAAGAGGCTAGGTGTACAAACAATACTTGAGTCTGTAACCTGATCAGTTATGGTGGATAAATCTTGGTGCTGCCAAGGACTAGACGTAGCTCTTTGCTTTGAAGAGTGAACCAGGATAAATAACTGTGTCAATCTCTCTTTCCTTGAACTCTCTAGTTGCTTTAGTTTTCTTATATGTTTATCAAGTGGTGTGTTTGCTAAAGTCGCTGTTTAAATTTCATCAGACGAGCCACTCGTTTGTCCTGTATCTTTCCACTCGTCTAAACTAAGCTTCTGTTTGCGAAAAGATTTCAACTTTGTTTAAATACTGATAAACACAATTCAACCCCCCTTCTCGTGTTTATAGTTGTCTATTTCAAGGTTTAGTGGCTAAAATTTCTAAATTTGCTTAAGTTATTGGATTAATGATCCTAAGCACTTAAGTCTTTAAAACACATGATTAACAACAAAGATTAGAACAAAAACTTCCAATCCCTCAAATGCCTATTTTCGGCCATGGTGAGTGCATGAGGTTAGGGATTTTAGTTTGACAAATCAACTTGGATTCAACAAGCATATATACTAACAAGATAATATACATGATCATTGATGAAAAACATGAACAAAAACTCTCCTCCCAACATCCCTATAAGTTTAAAGGGGGAGGAAATTTTGGTTTTCAATATCCTCTTGGATTATGATAGAAGAGATAATAATAGGAACATAGAAATTGGTTTCACATTTTTAGGATTTTTCTATGATTTTCTATGATTTATCAAAGTTAAGAACAACTAAGATGAACATGAAAAATAAAGCTTTGAATCATGAAATGATTTGAAGAAACACTAGCTTAGAGATGATGAGGATGAAGAATCACCTCTTGAAAATGAAAGATGATCAAGAAATCTTCAAGTTCCTTCACAAACCAAGCTTCTTTGTTGTGAGAGAAAACAAGAACAAGCTAGAACTTTGGAGAAGATGAAGAAGTTGATAGTAAGATCAAAAATATGGTGGAAGGATCTAGTGGCATCATAAGTTTATGAGCAAGCCATGGCAAGCATGGGTCTTCGCCATTTTTGGGCAAAGAAAGCCTAAGTCCAAATGACTTTGTACATGAAAATAGCTTATGGCATAAAATCATGACATAGGAAACTTAGGTAATTAAAATGGCATCATGAAAATTATTCTTTGGTCATGACATTTGGGCTCTAGGCCGCAGCCCTTAATGGGTTTGAATGACAATAATTTGGCCCATTTCACATAGTATATCATGAAAATTAGTTTAGGGACCAAAATGTAATTAATAGAAAGTTTAGGGGTCAAAATGTAATTATCAAAAATTGCCAACATAACCCTAATCCACATTAAACCTTTCACATGGATGACTTATCCCTAAGAGAATATTAGGTTTATCCACTTATTGAGTCCTGAAACTATCGTAATCAGCTCTGTCGTTCACCCGATTGAGTAGATCGTCCGTAAAACGTATATTATTTCACTTTTTATGAAATAATTCTAAAACTACACTATCGTAGGAAATAAAATAAAAATCTTATGTTTTTTTTTCACGAATTAAAATCAGGTCTTTTGAGCAATATAATTATATTGTCAATGGAATTCGCGGGCCGGGTTTCACTTGACTTTCCAACCTAAATTTTAATCGTAGCTTTCAACATTCAAGTAGAATTGAGTGGTAAACTCTGTTTATTTAAAATAAATTTCTAAAACTTAAATAATCATATAAACATATTTATGTTATTTAAAACAGTGAAAAACAGGGTGTTACATTACTACCCCACTAAAAAAAAAATTGTCCTCGAAATTACGTACCTGTAAACAAATCAGGATACTGTAACTTCATTTTGTCTTCCACTTCCTACGTTGCTTCTCTAGTCACGTCATCCCAAATAACCTTGACCAATGAGATTTGTTTATCTCTGAGCTACTTTATCATCTTATCCGTGATTCGTACAGGTAAGGTCTCATAAGATAAGCTTTCTTTTAGTTGTACTAAATCAGGTTCAATTACATGAGATGGATCAAGAATATACTTCCTTAATTGTGAAACATGACAAACATCATAAAGATTGGATAGAAAAGGTGGTAAAAAAAAATTTATAGGTTACTGGAAACTCGACGAAGAATTTGGTAAGGTCTAGTGCATTTAGGAGTGAGTTTTCTGGATTTAATTATCCTACCAACCCCAATCATTGACGTAACTCTCAAAACCACATGCTCACCTTCCACAGACATCATTCACATCATTCACTTTATCATTCGTGACCCTATTTTAAATGAAATGCAGTAAGGCGGTCCTTTTAAAAAAACAAAAACAAAAAAACAAATACGATCAGTGTTTTTTAAAAATATCTGAAGTATATGTTGGATATTTATAAATTCAAGAAATAATAATTTATTCAAAAAATAGAAAAAATATGAGACATACATATATCTTCGAGTTGAACGGTCATCAGAGGCAGCCAGGCAGACAGCATTAACGTTTCCACAAATGGCTGCGTTGTCTGTGACCGCCACCACTTCTTCTTCTACTTCTTCTTCTTCATGCCATCTTCAACGTCGTCGTTTCTCCACCCCTTCCTCTTTTACCCTTCTACACGTACTTCACTTCCATCCTATTATTCTCTACTCATCAATTTTCTGCATTTCGTATCACACGTACTGATAACAGATCCCTGATTTCCTGGATTATACTACGGCTTCAAAATTCGATTTTTAGTTATTTTTCTTTACTTTGCTTTGATTTCTTTTATTTATTTTTTTGGAGTTAAGATGAGAGTTTTAGCCCCTGCTTTTATGAAAATTTCTTTCTTAATTTGCTCTTTTTAGCTCTATCATCTTACGGATTATGCTTAAAAGGGTCATATTTCTGTAGTATAGTGTTCACTACTGCAAAATTATTAACTTTGGGATTTTCTGGATGCAGGAGCTAAGTCCCTTTGCTTTTAATCGGAGGAAGAGGTAATATTCCAGGCTTCACACTTGTCCCTGCATCCAATTTACTGATTGTGCTTGCTTTTATTGTGATTATTCAAGTTGGTATCAAATTCGGGGTTTATTTCAACTTATAGGGTATGATTGGTTGGAGTGTAAATGGGCAGCTGGATAATGTCAATTTATCTAGAATTATTATCTTCAAATAAATTGACATTTTCCACCTTAATAATTTCACTCCTACCACTACGAATTCACACGTTAATCCACCATTGGATCAATCACCGAAAGTGTTTTTAGGAAGCCTAGGATTGATCCAATGGTGAGTTAATGTATGAATGCATGAGTTTTTGAATACAGAGAACCAGGATCCCTAGTGTTTGGTTGTAAGATATACACATATTACTGAAGCTGTCAATAGTGAATTGGCGTGTTTGAATCTAAAAACAGGAGCGCTTTAATATGTGCAGTCAGTCAAGATGCCAAGAAAGCAATAAAAGATACTGTGGAAAATGATAGCCTGATAGATGTGCTGAGGGAAGCAGATCCAAATGGGGTGATTTTCAATTTGTTTCTCATCCTTCCTTTTCATGATGTCTTTCCTTGTTGTGATTGGTTTTAGATCAAACTTAATTGCTGATTGTTGTTTTGTAAATTTTGTTTATTTATTGCCCTGGATGATGGATGTTCATATAATCCATGATAACTCAAATTTATGATTCCTTTATCTTATTTAGCATTCATGAAAAAGCTTCATAGTTATGATCTTGTATTTCAATTCGGCAATTCCATATAGGATGGAAGTAGAACTTTTCTCGACAAAAGTAGTGAAGCATGGTCACAATTTGCCAAAAGAGTCTCTGGTGAATGGGATGGATTTGGAGCAGATTTTAGTAATAAAGGGAAGCCAATCGAACTGCCAGAATCAGTGGTACCTGAAGCATACCGAGAGTGGGAGGTTAAAGTATTTGATTGGCAGACTCAATGCCCCACTCTTGCTGAACCAGAGGATCACATTCTTGAATACAAGACTATTCAATTACTTCCCACTGTTGGATGTGAGGCTGATGCTGCTACACGATACAGCATAGATGAGAGGAAAATAGGAGGGGAAAATTTTGGAGTTACTGCCTTTGCATATCAATCTAGTGGCTCTTATGTTGCTGTCTGGCAAAAGAAGGATAACATGTTAGAATTGGAATACTGCTTGATCAATCCTCAAGATTTCGAGTCTCGGGTTAGGATTATTCAGCTCATTCGTGTAATAGATAATACAAAGTTGGTACTACAAAGTATCAAGGTTTTTCGTGAGCAGTGGTATGGACCATTCAGAAATGGTGAACAGCTAGGAGGTTGTGCCATCCGTGATTCTGCCTTTGCTTCTACTGCACCCTTGATTGCTTCAGAAGTTGCTGGTATCTGGCACGGATCTAAAGCTGCCGTCACCTTTGGCACTCCAAACACTGTGAGTGCAAGGATCTCTTCTTACCCTTTTGTTTCTCATATCTGGATTTTTCTGCTTTCATTACCTTCATTGGCATCTCCTTTATGCTTAACTCTAGGAGATCCAACGACAGCTTTTAGATGACAAAGTGCAGAACTACGTCAGAGATGGAGACAATAATATATTACTTCCTAAGAAACTGTGGTGTTCACTTAAACAAATCAAGGATGGTGAAAGTCTTAGTGAAGTGGGATGGCTTTTAGATAATGGGCAGGCTATTACATCAAGCTGCCAATTCTCAAACACTGCAAAGCTGAAGGCAAGTTACCAATCACAATATATAAGTTTTACTGATATTAGACATAGACATGGAGGATCCACAGGGATCCAGATCTCCACTCACATTTAGGAAAGAGGAATACAAAATAAAATATTTCAATTTCAGTTAAATCAATAAAAATCTTCTGTGACTCTCTTCTTCTGGATTCCTTGAGTCATGAGTAGGGGATCCAGATTTGAGTGTAGAAGTAAAATGATCATTTGTATTATGGGTGTGCTTGGGTAAACAACTTAATTAAGAACTTATCACATAAGACCTTGTCACATGAGAACTTATGCCATAAGCGCTTAAAGAAAGAAAAAGAAAGAAAGGGGCATGAAATGATTCGAATAGTGAAAAACACGGAGAGAGTGTTTAGTACATAAGCTCTTATGATAATTCTATAAGCTTCTCCCAGTGACTTATGAAAATAAGTCAAAAACTCCTTATGGGATGTCATAAGTTACTTTTATAAGCTCTGCCAAACACACTGTATAAGAGCTTATGTCATCAGATAAGTCAAAAGGTATTTAAATAAGATCTTCCAAACGCCACCTATATTAATCCAATAATACCTAGTGGCTACTGGCTATTAATCCAATAATACCTAGTGGCTACTGGCAAGTCATACACAAACCTATTTGCATTTAAGTTAAAAATAATGAAGAGAAAAGGTTGTGGAGATAGTGGTGGAATAAGAGTACATGCAAGTATGACTCTTCCGACCTCATCTGCAAGTGGCTTCTTATGCTAATTGCTGGATGCCAATCCTTAAAAAAGTTAAAAGAACAGTATATGTCTGGTATAACAAAAAAGACAAAAGAAGCGTAAGATATCTCCAGAGCAACACCACATGACTTTTTTCTTTGTTAGACTCTTCTGTAGGAGCTGAATGACATGACATGTCATGTCAGTATGAGATGTTTGAAATATATGTCTATATTCTCTGGTTCCAACCAATATTTTGATGGAGGGTTTAAACTTCATGTTTCTTCTAACATCAACCATTCTCTCAATCTTTTGCAGGAAATATCAGTAGCATTAGAAACTAAAGCTCTGGAAGATGTATAGCCATGGTGGCAATCGATTTTGTTTACCATCCTAAAAGACACCACTATCTAGTACGAGATTAAATTTATTTATAAATATGCCAAATTTGTTTTTAAAATGTTTCTTATGTACAAAATTCGTTTGTCATGCACCAACACATTGTTGGTTTGAGTCACCAAGAGCTCGCTTTGTCTTATGAGATGTCTTGAGTTTTAATTTTCTAAATGAAAAAATAGGCACTGAAAGAGATTTATTCCCTTAAGTGGGTCTTCTTGACTTGATTTAAATTAATTGGAATCCAAAGTAATTTCTACAAACTCAGAATTTCACACAAAAAAATTTGTTTGTTGTCCACTGTGTTTAAAAGTTCACCTGTGCATTCTCATGGAACTTATATTCCATGCAGATGAGTTTAGTGCTTTAGAATTATCGGTGCTTTCTCTCTTTCTCTACCATTCATGAAATTCGCCTAACAATAAACAATGTCTTTCATTTCTCTTTTGTTATATGTTTTTTTTTCTAAGAGATTTAGAGAATCTAGTTCGAAACATTCAAATTGTACACGGTCTCGCAAATTGAGTTCTTTAGTTTAAAAGTTGCGTAGTTTAATTTTTTTCTATGAACAATCGTGGTGTAGTTAGCACTTGGCACTTAGCACAATGCTAAATCATCGATGTTTGGGGTTCAAAAATTTATTTACTATTAATACTATGTTATGCCGGTGCTTAGGAAGCTATTGGTTCTGTGTGTGATACTAGTTACATGGCAGAAAAATTACTTGATTATTATTTGGATACATATTATGCTCAATTATTTGATTCTAAGGTAGAATTAGACAAACAAAATAAGTTCTCCAAAGAAAAACAAAAGGCAAGACATGGGACCCTTGTCTCTCAGCTTTCATCAATCATCACTCGTGCTTTATTTTTTAAAAATAAAAATAAAAATTGAAGGTGCCAGGTATATTCGACGTGGTTCTACACTTATCTGTATGAACACTGTAATATATATATATATATATATATATATATATATATATATATATATATATATATATAAAATATCATATGCGTTGATTTTATTCTTTTCTTTTTTCTTTTGATTGGTATCAATACTATGTTGATAGCTATTTTTACTGTACATCCACTTGATAAGTTATAGATTTTTTGATATTATTTTATTAGTTACTTTTTATAATTTACATATATTTTATAAAGTGGGGAAGGGGTGTTATAAGGGTTCAGGGTAGGTGGGGAGGTTGATGTTAGGAAAGGGAGGGGAATAGGTAAAAGGGGTGAGAAATAAAAATAATATTTATTAATATTTATTATAAATAAAATTATTTTTATAATATATTTAATTATAAAATATAAAATAAAAATTATATATTACTTTTAAAAAAATATATAAAATATAAATAATATGTTGCTTTTTTAATTAGTGGTACTTATGTCATTTTGCATATTCATCATCATCTTTTTAAAAAAATTATCTCAACTTCCTTATTATTTTCTCACATATTTCTCTCATATCAAATAAGTATTAAAATTCACTATTTTTTTAGCATCTCTCTTCTCTTATTCTCTTTTTCCATCTTCTCTCTTCTCAATTTCTCTTCCATACCAAACAAAGCATTAATGGTGTATCGTTGTAGTAAAAAATGAATAGATTGCTTAAATTGATGCCACACAATGAGGTCCAGAGTAGGGTCCACATAAGAAATCAAAGTGGGTTGCTTATCTAGATAACGTTGGATAAATGTTATTAATATAGCATTTGATCATCTTTTCAAAATATGTGTTATAACAATTATATAGTTATTAGTTATTATATCAATCAACATTTTTTTGTACTTTGTACTCTTTTATATTTTTGTATAAGTTATGATTGTTTTAGATATCAGAACCAAACAGAAAAAAGCATTACTAAAACATATTTAGTTATTTCAATAAAAAAAAATTAAAGTGAATGAAAAGTGAATGAAAGTGAATAAAAAGAACACAACTATTGGGAAACACCAAAAGCTAGAGCCCAAAGGTCCTATTAGAATGAAAGTTATGTGAAAATATTTGAATTAGGCGGGAAGAAAAAGAATGTAAAATTTGGAAATAACTGAAAGAAATTCTTTCCTAATAACATCATTATTATTTGACTTCATGATTCTAATTTGAACCATCTTATAGGTTGAAAACGTTACATAAAAACATACTTATATGTATATCTAGATGTATATAATTATGTATAATGTATAATATTTTATATTGAAGTTAATGTTTTAAATGTGAAGATAATAATTTAAATATTTACTATCCACGAGAATAATTTTCTAATGAGTATATGAATTTGTAATAGAATCTCAAATGATTTCTATATATATCTTCATTTTGATTGGATCATTTCAACGTGAGTTAGTAGAAAAACTTTGTTACTAAAACATATTTTAGATGTCGGAATTTGAGAAAGGTGTTTAAACACGCTGGGTTCTAATGCTTAAAAAAAATAAAAATAACGATAGGGAATGAAAGGGAAACGACTCTTGATTCGTAGAGCATTAAGTGAATTTGGGAAATTAAGTGAATTATCTGAATACATTGGAAGAAACAAGAAAAATGAAGGGCATGGAAAGAATACAACTCTTAGGAATGATTGTTAATATTCTCAAATGTGGTGTCAATAGTGAGAGTGCAACTTTATCAATAAACTAAAGATTGGATTTTGGAATGTTGAAAAAAATGGTATGACCATTTAACCAAAGTTTCTTTGTAAGTTTACAGAGGACCAACTAATCTCAAGTCGTGAAAGATAAATATGTTTTTTTTAAATGGTTAATTTGACGGGGAAGAGCTGAGAAATAAATCAAACAGATTTTCAGAGGGAAGGAAAATAAAAATGATAGATAAATATATTTTCTAAAAAGAAATGACTTGCATGGAAAAATGATAGAAAGAAATCAAATATATTTCTAAGGAAAAAAAATGAATATGATAGACACATATTTTTTTGACTTAAAAAAATAATACTTAACTTGAAAGGGAAACGAAAAGAAACAATTCAATAGATTTTTCAAGGGAGAAGAAAATATGATAGATATAATAAAATACAATTAATTAAGATGGCATTTGATATAAGAAATAGTTCCAAATTCTAAGAAAAGTAAGATGAGAATAAAATTTTTCATGTTTTGTACAAGAGATAAAAAGTAATTCTATGAAAGGAGGTTCCCAAAAATATAGTTTACACGATAATATTTTTTGGTTTGGTACTCACCCTAATTAGTCATTGGGACCGAGTAAGCCCTCGAAGTATCTTCACGACTTAGATCCCTTGGATCGAACTCGGGCAGAGCCTGAACGATTCGTCCTTAAGTAGCAGTGCGTTAACCACTTGCATCCAATCACTTGATTAGTTTACACGACAATATAAACATTCTCAAAAGTAAACGTTATATAAATTCCAAAATCGTCAACCACCGTTTAAATCTTAAAATACTATTGTCATCGATATAAAATACAATCGCATTACAAAATCTGAGATACATTTTTTATTGTACATTACACGTGTCAACACCTCCTTTTTATTTATTTTTTAACTAATTTTTTATAATTAAATTTTTTCTAATATTTTTATCAAATTTATTTTTTATAATTTACTTTTTTTTAATGTTTATTTTTATAATTAAATTTTTAAAATATTATTTTTCTAATTAATTTTATATTTATATTTTTTTAATTAAGTTTTTCCAATTTTTTTAAAAATATTTTTTCCCTAATTATTTTTTTCTATTTTTTTTAGAATTATACTTTTTTTTATTTTTTCTATTGTTGCGTGAATTAAAAAAGAGATTTTTTATTTATTACAAAAAAAGTTGGATAAAATTTGTTAAAAGAGAAAATTGAAAATATTTTATTATTCTTAATGAAAAGGAATTCATTCTTGCACATGGTTCAAGATAACAGAGTTATACGATAAACCCTTATAATTCTTACAACACTTGAGGATGAAAAATCACACATCAACATTGTAGATTGTTGCATGAATTCAAAGAAATTTAAATTTTTTTTGAAAAGAATGAAATTGGGTAAAATTGATTAAAAGTATCAATTAAAAAAACATTTAATATTTTTTTTAAAGGGGATTCACTCTTGCACAGGGTTAAAGATAGCAAAGCTATACGATGAATCCTTACAATTCGTACAACACTTGAGGATGAAAAATCATATATCAACATTGTAGATTGTTGCGTGAATTCAAAGAAATTTTTTAGGAAAGAATTTTATTTAAAATAAGGACCGAGAATATTTCTAAAAGCATTATTTTTATTTTAGATTCTTTTTGGATTTTTCTTTTACTTGAAATTTTTAGATTAAACATCTTTCTTCTCTAAAAAAAAACTTGACCCAAATAAAAGGGGACCAATGGACTAGGCCAAAAGAAGCAAACAACTTTGGGCTTCATGCTGCCATTGCAAGCCTATGCCATCAGACTCCATCAGACTCTAATAATTTTAAACAAAGCATAAAAGAATAAAAAGAACCAAAAGAACAACAAGACAGAGGCAACATAACATAACCCTAGCCCCCATTGTTGTTACCAGAGAGCAGTGCTAGGAGCCAATGGAGACCAGCAGCGTTCACGACGGAAGCAGGCGGCTCTGAAGCCGGTGAGGATGCAGGCACAAACAGCGGCGGTGGCAACTCGTGGTCGACTCGAGGCGGAGGGGATGCGTTCGCGTGGTGGTCGCGCAGAGGGGTGGCGTTCGCGTGGTGGAGGGCGGCGAGGGACGACGCGGGGAGTACGGATCTGGTGTGGTGGCTTCAGATCCGTGTGGTGCGGCGTCTTCCCCTTCGTCGCGCGGCGGTTTGGTTTGGTTGATGATGTCTGGGTTGTGGTGAGAGGAAGAAGGAGAGTGGTGGCTTGGTTGATGATGTCTGGGTTGTGGGGAGATAAAGGAGGAAGGTGAAAAATGGTGGAAGGGATGGATGAGTGAAGAAGAAGAAGAATCAGAGGAGAAAGGAGAAGCATGAAGAAAGAAAGAAAGAGAAAAAAGAGAGAAGGAGGTTTTTTTTTTATTTTTCTTTTAGTATCAGAGAGTATTTGGGTATTTCAGTGTTGATTTGTGATTTGGGAGTGATGGTGGCTAGAGGTTGGAGAGAAGAATATTGAGTATTTTTCTGCTTCTTTTTCCCCCCTTCTTCCTTTGGTCACTGTTCAATATATAGCACCAGAGGGAAGAAGATGACAAATCTTCCTGTTGGGCCAGCTGGTGGGGGTATAAGTAGTGGGGAGAAAATCAGTCTTTGCTCCACCACCTTGCAGGGGCAACAAGGGTAGGGATGGCTTGTACCATTGTCCCCCTTTTTTTGAAAAAGAAGAAGAAGACAAAGAGGGGTACAAGCATGGGAGTTGATCATTTAAAAAAAAAAAACTTTTTATTATTTTTTATTTTAACAATCAGAATAAAAACAATTTTTTGTTGGGTTTGGGATAATGGGCCCAAAAGATAAAAACGAAAATGGGCTCCATTTGATGATGTAATGGGCCAAGAATAAAAAACATTTTTTGCAAAGTTTTTTTTTTGTTATCAGTCTTGTCTTTTTTTTTTTCAAAACGTTGATTAAAAAAATCCAGGAAAAATTAGGTGTTCACAGCTGCCCCTCTTTACTTGTTTCTTATTAGATAGTAGGTGTAACCGTAGTTAACCTATTATCGTTATAAGAAACGAGTAAAGACATGAACTCCAATTTTGGCCAGAGTTCACTGACAAGTAAACGGATGCATAATTAAAAGCTTGCGGGATGGATTGCCCGTAGAAGCTCGAACAGAAAGATAAAAAGCTTGCGGAGTCGTTTGTCCGCTGAAGCTTGAGCAAGCAGAGCTCACGGGGTATGGTACCCGTCGAAGCTTGACAGAAGGGTTAAAAGCTCGCGGAGTCGGTTATCCGCTGAAGCTTGAAATCAAAATGCGAAAGAAAAAATGATTAAAAGCTTGCGGAGTCGGTTATCCACTGAAGCTTGAAAAGAAAAGTTGAAAGCTTGCGGAGTCGGTTGTCCGCTGAAGCTTGAAAAGAAAGGTTAAAAGCTTACGGAGTCGGTTATCCGCTGAAGCTTGAAAAGAAAAGGTTAAAAGCTTACGGAGTCGGTTATGCTTGAAAAGAAAAGTTGAAAGCTTGCGGAGTCGGTTGTCCGCTGAAGCTTGAAAACAAAGGATTAAAAGCTTGCGGAGTCGGTTATCCACTGAAGCTTGACAGAAAAAGGTTAAAAGCTTACGGAGTCGGTTATCCGCTGAAGCTTGAGAAGAAAAGTTGAAAGCTTGCGGAGTCGGTTGTCCACTGAAGCTTGAAATTAAAAGGATCAAAAGCTTGCGGAGTCGGTTATCCGCTGAAGCTTGACAGGAAAGGTAAAAACCTACGATGTTGGTGTAATTTACTGGTTTTGTTCTCACAAAAGATAAACAGTTGCAATGCATGAGATAATGCATGATACCAGAAATGTCCTATATGCTTGATGAAAACCTCCAATGATTTCAATGCAACACAAGGAAAGCTCGTAACACGTTACTATTTTTAATTTTTTCATCGCTTAGGTGGTTTTTATTATCACCCTGACCCCTTGAAGTATTGATCACAGACAAGCCTCGAGATGAACTAAAAAAAGTCATGTTCTCGCGGAGAATAAAGGCCAAGCACTTTTGAAAGGGTACGCTTCCTTTGCAATGATCGTCCCCGTGCTTCTTGTCAGTAGACCACGGTGCCCTTTGTCGGGAGATCATCTTATTTCTTATGACCTTTTGAGATTTTCAAGGGAATTCTAAATGCATCTTGAAGACACCAATACATGTCTCACATTTCAGTATATATGATAGTGTGATTTCACATCATAATTCTTGTACATTTCTGCATGCATTTTCATATAGTTTAGGCATATTTAAATTTATTTTTTATTAGTTTTAACCTTGGAACGAGTAAGACGGTTTCGCGATGTTGTTTTGCAGGAATTTAGGGTAAAATGCTCAAGATTGATCATGATGGATCTTGGATGAAGATAAAGCTTGAAAGGTGAAGAAAATGAGCCAAACAGAGCCCATCACGGCCTAGCCGTGATGACCATCACGGTCATGATCGAGCAAAACTGAAGAAGAAAGAAGGCAAAAGTCAGAGACTGTCACGGCCTAGCCGTGATACTCATCACGGCCGTGACATGTTAATTGAGTCAGACCCCTTCTAGGCAGAATTTGTCACGGCCGTGACAGACCAATTGGTGAAGGCAGAAGCGATCACGGCCTAGCCGTGATGAGTGTCACGACCATGACAAACATATTTTGAAAGCGCGCCCAAGGCAGAACCCGTTACGGCCTGGCCGTGATGGCCATCACGGCCGTGACACGCATCTGATTTATAAAAAGGCATTAGGGCAGAACGAAAAACAGATCTCTCTGGACCAGACTTGAACCCTAGAACGATTTCTACCCAAAAAGAGACATCTTCTCTGCACCAGGGGGCTGCTGTGGCTGCTGTGGAGTGCTCCCATGGAGTTCCTTCTTCCCCTTATCTCTATTTCTCTGGTTTTAGTTTTCTCTGTAATCATGAGTAGCTAAATCCCTCTTTGTTGGGATTAGATGTAACTGAACCGAATATCATGTAATTGCTTTGAATTATCAATCTGTGTTTATGCCTTCATATTAGTGTTTAATTCCTACGCTTAATGCCTTTTGTGGTTTGATCACCCATAAACTGATTTTGAGATTTGATTTGCAATGGGAACGTTCTTATCAATTCTTGATCTGGAATTATTCACCTAGTAAACCTCACATCTAGGAATGGGGTTTGGTTTATTAGTAATCGCGTAATCCTTAATCTTAATGCAAATTCATTAATCTAGGTCACCTAAGGAATTAGGGTCTATTAGTGGATTTAGGCTCTTGTCATCTGAGGAATCAGGGCTTGAGTAATTTCGTGGGTTGATTTTGATATTTGAATGCATAAACTGGATTGGTGTTCTTGATAATTGCATGAAGCTAAGGTTTAGTGAAGTCTGGTCCCAACATCTTTATCATATTTGAAAACCACTTTTTTCTGCACTCCAAGTATTTGATAAAGAACCAAAAAGAGTTTGTTCCTTTTCTTTTGTTTGTTTTGGGCTTAATAATTAGTATAGAACTCCCTTCAATCCAAAAATTCGCTTTGATAGTAATTGATTCGGTACGTGCTAGTACTTGTCTCAGTCCTCCTGGGAACGATATCGGTCTCACCACCGTATTACTTGTACGACTAGGTATACTTGCCTAGATTCGTAGTCAACAAGTTTTTGGCGCCGTTGTCGGGGACTGTGTTTCAATATTAGCATACGCATTTCGATTACTAATTTAAGCACAATTTTATTTTTTATTTTTTGTATATATTTGACCTTTTCTTTTGAGTTCTAGTTGTGCAAGGTGGATGCGGATGCAATTCATGGACAACTATTATTATCAATCTGATGAGGAAGCCTCAAGTCATACTTTGGAGAACAACTTGTGTTGGGGAGATTACATAGATTTGGGAGATCATGATATTCCAGCACAAGTTGATTGTATGACCGGTAAGCTCGTATATAGATGCTCCAAGGAGGAATGGGAAACCTTTTGTTCGTATTTACCACCACCACCACCATGTTCACAAGTGATCCCCAAAGAGCCACATGAAGTAAAATTTGAGCAAAATATGGTTGTGGGGATGGATCAAAATGAAGATGAAGTGGTGGTGGTAGATGAGTCACAAGAGGAAATATCTTTCACCATGCTGGCCAAGAAACCTGAAATTGCTGCATTGGATAAATATGTTGGCTTACATGCATGTGTGGACATTACAAAGTTAGTCCCTTCCACTTGTCTGTCAAACTTCCTTGTGAAAATACCATTTGACCCGAGATGAAGTGAGTTCATTATTGTAGTTAAAGAGGTCAATGGAGTTTTCACACACTTGCCAGGAGGAATTGTGGATAGAGTCATATTGCTTCCACAATTGCCATTTTTCAAGCCATGGGATCCGGGTGGAGGATCTTACAGATTGAGCATCTCTTGGCCCTTATGCTATAAGCCATGGGACCCGGGTGGAAGGTCTTACATCCTGGGCATCTCTTGGTCTTTTTACCACAGGCTATGGGATCCAGGTGAAAGCTCCTCAATGAGTTTTCTTAACCTTTCTCTTTAGTTATTTTCATTTTCTCTTTTTGATTATTTTGCTTTTCTTTACTTGAGTCATATGTGTGTGAGTCTTATGTTGGTAAGCTTGAATGGATTTTATTAAATTTAGAATAAATGGATTGCATGATATATGTTGATTTTTGATGATTTCCCCCTAGGATTTGAAAATTGAAAATTGATCCCCATTTGAAAAATTGAAAATTGAACTTTGAGAAATTTTATTGTGATTGCATAATTTATGATAAGTTTGGGGTAAAAGGATGCACACATTAGGGATTGTATCTCGGTCAAACAATTTGCGAAAAATGTCCAGGTGAGGAATTTGAGCCTCCAACATTGTTTTTAATTGTGTGAATCACTTTTAAGTTGCACTTTCCCGGATTTGCTTGAATCTCTTCATGGTTTGCATGTTTATAAGGTTGCATCAAATGATTTAGGCAATTTTCTTTGAAATAGCTACTTGGCCTAAAAAGAACCATCCCTAATGCATGTTCCCTAGTTAGCCAAATCTTAGGATTTAGGAGAGCATGGAAGCTTAGCAAGAGAAGGGTTGTATGAAACTAAGTTTAGGGTGGCTGCAAGGGTTTGATATGTTATTTTGGGTTGAGAAAAATAAAAATAAAGGTTGAAGCCAAAGGTAAAAAAAAAAAAGGCAAAATAAAAGGGTGTCAAAGGAAATAGGTTGTAGCCACCCAAAGCATCAAAAAGAAAAATGGAAAAAGGAATTAGCGTGAAAATAAAAGTGTAAAAAGTTTCATGCTCTCTTAATTCCTAGGGATGTAAAGCCTAGTACCTTTGAATATCCTACCTTTAGCCAGGTCCCATTACAACCTTTAAAAGACCTTTTGATGTTGCATGAATGTTTTCATAGGAACTATTTTTGAGATGAAAATCAAATTCATGGAAAGTGATCTTGAAATGTGAAATTGAGTGAAAGTTGATAGCCTAGACAAATTGAGTGAATGAGTGAATTATTAAATGCCCTTGTGAGGAAGGCAAATGTTTGAAATGTTTGAAGTAAATGAATGTGGGGATTACTATAATGAAAAGGGAAAACATTGAATAAAAATTGAATTGATAAAAATGTATGAAATTTGTGCGAAATTAATTGAGTCCATTGAGCTTACCCAGTTTTGAGTCTTTTTGAGTTTTAGTTTGCTTGAGGACAAGCAAAGTTTAAGTTTAGGGTATTTTGATAATCCGTTGGCTTATCATGTTTTATCTATTATTTTAAAATGGATTTCATCAATTAAATTGAGTTGAATGCTTGATTTAGCCCCAATTAGACTTTGTTTTCCTATTTTGGTTATTTTAGAGTAAATGTGTGCATTTAATTATTTTTTAATTAGATTTTAGTTGTCTTTCTCATGATTTTCTTATTTTGATTTTTGGAAGGTATTAAAGACAAAGGAGAAGCATGAATTAAGGGATTCAATAAGAAAAGAATTGAGAGAATTGAATTGCACTTGATTTGAAGTTGGCCCACGATCAATTAGTGATGAGATTTGCAATTTATAAGTCATGAATAAAATCAAGATTCCAATTGAATTTGGAATGTAATTTGGCATTTGAAAAAATAATAAAGAGAAAAATGCTTGCAAAGCCTGGTCAACATAAAGTAAGGTGCAGAGGCCTAATTGATGGATTTGATGATTTGGATATTAATGGCTTACCATAAAAATAGAAGATGAAGATATTGATTGGGCAGTTAATTTAGAAGATTTGAAGTCATTAAAGAATATCAATCACCATATGCAAGGAGATATATCTTGAACTCAATCCAAGGTGATGTGGGGCCCACATGAGAATGAATTGAAGATGATAGAAAGAAATTTGGCTTTGGCAATTTACTGTTAACATGAAGATTGGTTTCAAATTGAACCAGGACATAAAATCACGTGAAGGTTGGATTCATTGAGATATATCCATTAAGATTTGAAAAGAATGACAAGTGGCCCAGCAAAGATAATTGAATCCTATATTACAATTGAATTTAATTTCAATTGAACCTTGATTGTTGGAGGCACAACGTAAAAAAGATTTTACCAGGGGCCCACACATTATGAGACTTTAATCCTAATTGAATTGAGATAGAAAATAAAAAGGGAGATGAGGAGCCGCACAAGAATGGAATGGACATTGGGGACACAGAAGGAGGCCGTTCTCTCTGAGCCAAGGGGCTGTTGTGACTGCTGAGGATTCTTCATGGAGTTTTCTTCATTTCTTTTCTCTTTCTCTTTTGTAGTTTCCTTTATCACGAGTAGCTAAATTCCCTTCTTGTTGGGATTAGATGTAACTAAACTGACTCTCATGTATTTGCCTTGATTTATTAATCCATGTTTATGTTTCTCTATTAGTGTTTAATTCCTTTGCTTAATGCTTTTTGTGGTTTGATCACCCATGAAATGTTTCTGAGATTTGATTTGCAATGGGGACGTTCTTATCAATTCTTGATCTGGAATTAATCACCTAGTAAACCTTGCATCTAGGAATGGATTTTGGTTTATTAGTAATCGTGTAATCCCTACTCTTAATGCAAATTCATTAATTAGGCCACCTAAGGAATTAGGGTCTAATTAGGGGATTTAGGCTCTTGTCATCTAAGGAATTAGGACTTGAGTAATCTTATGGGTTGATTTTAATATTTGAAGCATGAACTGGATTGATGGTTTTGGTATTGCATGAAGCTAAGGTTTAGTGAAGTCTAGTCCCAACATCTTTATCATATTTGAAAACCACTTTTTTCTGCACTCCAAGTATTTGATAAAAAACCAAAAAGAGTTTGTTCCTTTTCTTTTGTTTGTTTTGGGCTTGATAATTAGTATAGGACTCCCTTCAATCCAAAATTCACTTAGATAGTAATTGATTCGGTACGGGCTAGTACTTGTCTCAGTCCTCGTGGGAACGATATCGATCTCACCACCGTATTACTTGTACAACTAGGTATACTTGCCTAGATTCGTAGTCAACAATATACTTATCATGATGAATGCACACACACAATTGACAAAAGTTAAGAGAAAGAGATAAGCATAAAAGAACTGGGAGTCAATGTCATTATATTTGGACCGAAACGGTATACAAAGCAGGTATTACAATGGAGTATGGAATTGTGAAAAGGTTGTGGAGTGGAATCATATCTCCTCAAGTGACACCTCTTTCCATGACTAGTGTTAGTATCTCGCATACCATATCAACTGCTTACTAATCAGCATCTGAGAATGCTATCTGCCCCAGTCCTCATGCATCTAGCCCACTGATTGCCCCTGTTCATCTGCTTGACGACACTTCCCTTGTTTATTTTATTTTTTGAACCCTAACTTTTTCCTAGACTGCCTTTTCAGGTTTTCAGCCTAGCGGGTTGCTCTAACTTTTGCCTAGACTGTCTTTTCAGATTTTCAGCCTAGCGAGCTTTTCCTTTTTTCATTTTTCGCTTTCTGATTTTTGGGATGTGCGTTCAAGCATAGTACTTTTTGACTGCATCTGAGTTTACAGGGAGTGGAAGATCTTCCCTATCCATCCTGGTGAGAATTAAAGCTCCTCCCGAAAAGGCCTTCTTCACAACGTAAGGTCCTTCGTAGTTCGGGGTCCACTTACCACGATGATCCTTTTGGATTGGTAGAATCTTCTTAAGTACCAGGTCACCATCCCGAAACTGTTGCGGGCGCACTTTCTTCTTGTAAGCTCTCATCAACCTTTTCTGGTACAATTGGCCGTGATACAGTGCTGCTAATCTCTTCTCTTCAATGAGATTCAATTGGTCAAGTCGGTCCTGGACCCACTCAGCTTCTTCCAATTTTGCTTCTCTCAATACTCTTAATGAGGGGATATCTACTTCAATCGGGAGCACTGCTTCCATCCCATAAACTAAAGAGTACGGAGTTGCCCCTATCGAGGTGTGAATAGAGGTACGGCAGCCGTGCAAAGCAAAAGGTAACATCTCGTGCCAATCCTTATATGTCACCACCATCTTTTGGACAATCTTCGTGATATTTTTATTAGCGGCCTCAACTGCCCCATTCATCTTTGGGCGATACGGGGAGGAATTGTGATGTTTTATCTTGAAGTTTTCGCACATCTCTTTCATCATCTTGTTGTTCAAGTTAGTCGCATTATCAGTGATAATCTCACTTGGCAACCCATAACGACAAATTAATTCTCTTTTTACAAATTTGATCACGACATTCCTGGTCACATTGGTATACGATGCAGCCTCAACCCACTTTGTGAAATAATCAATGGCAACAAGAATGAAGTGATGCCCATTCGAGGCTTTCGGTTCGATTGGACCGATCACATCCATTCCCCACATTGAGAATGGCCAGGGTGCCGTCATGACATTCAAGGGAACTGGCAGCGCATGAACCCTATCAGCATATATTTGACACTTATGACACTTCTTCACATAATCAAAACAATATGCCTCCATTGTTAACCAGTATTTTCCAGCCCTCAAGATTTTCCTGGCCATTGCATGACCGCTCGCGTGTGTTCCAAAAGATCCTTCATGTACCTCCTCAATTATCTGTTTAGCTTCATTTGCGTCAACGCACCTCAACAGTACCATGTCATGGTTTCTTTTGTAAAGAATACCTCCATATAAATAGAAACCCATTGCAAGTCTTCTTAGAGTTTTTTTGTCATTTTCTGAAGCGCCCGGAGGGTATTCCCTTCTTTGGATGAAGGATTTGATGTCATGGTACCACGGTTTTTGATAAGACTCTTCCTCTATCACTTGACAATATGCAGGATGATCACGGCTTTCCATTTTGATGAGTGGTAAGTTCCTCTCGTCACTTACTTTGAACATCTGGACAAGGTAGACAGCGCGTCAGCTAATTGGTTATCTTCTCGGGGAATATGATGGAATGTGACTTCATCAAACTGCTCGATCAAACCTTTGATGTAATCGTGGTAGGGATTAACTTGGCATCTCGGGTTTCCCATTCCCCTCTTAGCTGGTGGATGACTAATGCAGAGTCCCCATATACCTCCAGTATCCTTGCCTTTGATTCTATTGCTGCCAGGATCCCGAGCGCACAAGCTTCATATTCGGCTATATTGTTTGTACAATCAAAGCAAAGCCTAGCAGTGACAAGGAAGTAATCATTTTCCGGTGAGATTAGTATTGCCCCAATTCCATGTCCCAATGCATTAGAAGCTCCGTCAAATAACAAGGTCCATTTTTCTTTTTCTTGCGATTGCTCGCGATCGAACAAAGCCATTATATCTTCATCTGGGAAATCACATTGCATCGATCCATAATCTTCTACTGGCTGATTGGCTAGATATCTTGCAAGAGCACTCCCTTTTACTGCTTTTTGGGTGACATAGACAATGTCATATTCTGATAGCAGGACTTGACAGCGAGCAATTCTTCCAGTCAGAGCAGGCTTATCAAAGATATACTTGATCGGATCCATTTTGGACACCAACCAGGTACTGTAACACAAAATGTAATGCCTCAAACGTCGAGCCGCCCAAGTCAAGGCACAGCAAGTGCGTTCTAGCAGTGAGTAGTTAGCTTCGCAACTGGTGAATTTCTTACTTAGATAATAAATGGCATGCTCCTTCCTTCCCGACTCATCGTGTTGCCCCAACACGCAACCCATTGATTCATCTAGCACAGTCAAATACATGATGAGAGGCCTTCCTGGAACTGGGGGAACCAAGACTGGAGGCTCCTGTAGGCATTGTTTGACCTTTTCAAAGGCTTTTTGACAATTTTCATTCCATGTCACAGCCTGATTTTTGCGCAGCAATTTAAAGATTGGTTCACATGTCGCGATCAGTTGGGAGATGAACCGAGCAATGTAGTTCAATCTTCCTAAAAACCCGCGAACTTCTTTCTCTGTTTGAGGTGTTGGCATATCGATGATTGCTCGAACTTTTTCAGGATCAACCTCTATTCCTCTTTGACTAACAATGAACCCCAGAAGTTTACCTGATTTCACTCCAAAAGTGCATTTGGCAGGATTCAGTCGGAGCTCAAACTTCCTTAACCGCTCAAAAAGTTTCTGCAGATGGTCAACACGGTCATCTTCGGATCTGGACTTGGCAATCATGTCATCCACATAAACTTCTATCTCCTTATGCATCATGTCATGGAATAAAGCCACCATAGCCCGCTGATATGTTGCTCCAGCATTTTTCAAGCCAAAGGGCATAACCTTGTAGCAAAAGGTTCCCCATAAAGTGACAAACGTAGTTTTCTCCATATCTTCAGGTGCCATCTTGATCTGATTATATCCTGAGAATCCATCCATGAAAGAGAATAATGCATGTTGGGCAGTATTATCTACAAGAACATCAATGTGAGGCAGAGGAAAATCATCTTTTGGGCTAGCTCTGTTCAGATCTCGATAGTCGACACACATTCGAACCTTTCCATCTTTCTTGGGGACAAGAACGATGTTAGAAACCCAATGAGGGTACTTTACCACTTCTAGGAAACCCGCATCCAGTTGCTTCTTGACATCCTCCTTGATCTTTAAAAACATTTCCGCTTTCATCCTTTGTAGCTTCTGCTTTACTGGAGGACACTCCGGCTTTAATGGCAGCTTGTGTTCCGCTACATTGGGGTCTAACCCTGGCATGCCTTGGTACGACCATGCGAAAACATCTTTATAATCCATCAACAACCTGATCAACCTGCTCCGCTCCTTTTCTTTCAGGGAAAGGCGGATCTTGACCTCTTTTTTATCATCTTCAGTCCCCAAATTGATTAGTTCACTCGGCTCTTCATGGGGCCGAATTTCCCTGGCTTCTAGCTGTACCAACCTCAACAGTTCAGGAGGGACTTCCCCGTCATCATCAACAACCTCATCAGCATGATTAATAGGATAGTCAAAATTGTATGCTGAGTTATTAACACTGTCATTTTCAAGAGAGTCACTTTTAGATCTGAATTTTGATGGTTATCAGGGAAAGATGAATGAATAACGGTTAAAGATGGGAAACTGCATTTATTGGTGAGGAACGATGAATAAAAGTGAAAGTAAAGAAAGATAAGAACATAAAGATATTGAATGCATGCATTTATTGATAAGTCATACTGAAACGGAAACAAGTAAGCCCATTACAACAAAAATCCTAAAGCCTTGGGCAGAGCTAAAGGATAAGCATTAAAGAATTACTTTGAAAAAAACTCTACGGTCCTGGGGAACTCAATGACCTCCCAATTGTTGAGCTTTGTATCCAGAGGGCATGGATACACCAAATTGACACCATGATCGGCGGGATAATCATCTTCAACAGCTGCTGCTTGGTCCAGGAATGCGAACCCTGCACTTCGGAAGCTCTGTCGAATGTCACAGATGGGAACCCTTTCAGCCTCGTATTCACGATTTTCCAGTCGAGCCAACCTCCTTCTTTTCTTCTCTTCTATAACCCTCATCTTGTCGGCCTTGGTGGGTTTATATCCCAACCCAAACCCGTCCTTGTTCTCAATGAGCATGAGGATGTCAGTGACACCTTGGCTATTCTTCCCCAAACCGCTTCCATGTCGGAAATTTCAAGCGATTGGAAAGCGGTCTCGAGAGCTTCTTCGGTAGCTTCAATGTAAGGGGTTGTTGATGGCTTACTCACTAACACATCCTCCTCTCCAGAAACAATTATCAGCTTGCTATCGACAATGAACTTCACTTTATGGTGCAGTGTGGAAGGTACAGCTCTAGACGAATGGATCCAAGGTCATCCCAGGAGACAACTGTAAGTTGGCGTAATGTCCATTACTTGGAAGAGTATTTCAAAGGTGCAAGGGCCAATCTGAATGGGCAATTCAATTTCTCCCATAACTTCCTTTCGGGTTCCATCAAAAACTCTTACAATCATTGTGCTTGGCTTCATATGAGTTCCATCGAAAGGCAACTTTGCCAGTGTTGACTTTGGCATTACATTCGAAGAAAAACCATTATCAATGAGAACCCTAGCCATGACATGATCTCGACACTTCACCGAGATGTGTAACGCCTTGTTATGCCCTATTCCTTCAGCTGGAATTTTGTAATCAGTGAAAGTGATATAATTATCAGCAACGATGTTACCCACAATGTTATCAAGCTTATCAATTGTGATGTCATGAGAGACATGATCTTGATTCAACACCTTCATCGGTACTCTCCTATGTGGCTCAGAATTCATCAACAAAGACAAGAGAGATATCCGAGCTGGAGTTTGATTCAATTGATCCACAACCCTGTATTCGCTTTGCTTGATGAACTTCAAGAATTCACCGACTTCTTCATCAGATACCTCCTTTTTATTATCACCCCCTTTGGCATCCTTTTCAGCCGGTGTTCCTTCTACCTTCTCTTTCCCCTTATGATCTTTTTCTTCCTTTTCTGTTCCCTCCCTTCGCAATACCTCTGGAGTATAAATGCGACCACTTCTAGTCATTCCACCAATTCCCGAAATGTTGGTAATCACAGTGGTCCCATTGGGAGGACTTTGTTGAACCTGCCTATCATATCTCCATGAACCGGCATAGGTTCCTTTTCAGTATAGTGTATCACCACTGGCTTCGGGGCGACTTGCTCAGGAATCGGTTGAGGATTAATCACAACAGTATAAGGAGTTATCTTAACTGGAATTGGGGAAATTGTAGATTCAGCGACCATGTTAATGCCACACTCATTCGGTTCACAACCAATTAAGATAATCTTCATATCTATTAACTGTTGTACAACCTGTCGAAATTCTGCACAGTCTTCAATTGAATGCCCCACATTCCCATCGAAGTCACACCTTATCTCTTCATCAAAAGTCTTCTCTTCAACCATTGAGGTTTGCACCAATCCATGTTTTTGCATTTCCCTTAAAATAACTCTCATGGGAGTTCTGACATCAGCCACTCGGCTCTTAAGAGTAGGTTCCATAAAGCTATCAATGGCGTTGGCTCCCGAACCCCTATGATTTGTCATAGGACCTTGTCCCCCATTCGGAGCATCTTTCTGAAAGCTCAACCACTTAGCATTAATAAGATCTTGTACCTTAAATTTGAAAGCCCTGCAATTCTCAGTGGAATGGCCTATTGCCCCCGCATGATACTCACATTTAGCATTTGGGTCAAACCACTTCGGATAAGGAGGCCCCAATGGTTTCATTGGGATAGGAGTCAACACAGATTTGCTTATAAGCTGATACAGTAGCTCAGTGTAGGTCATGGGTATCGGGTCGAAATGTACTGGCTTTCTTTTCGAGTTGTACGGTGGTCTTGTTTGGCTGGTGTTTGGGTTTGGACCTAGGGGCTGGACAATTTGAGGTGGCATGGTAGGGTGTGTTTGAGGCTGAGAAGGGTACGATGGTCGGTAAGGAGCCATCTGTTGAGGATTTGGAAATTGTGAGGTGGCGGTGATGTATGGCTGGTTGGCTTGGTGATACGGAGGTGGTTGGTAATATGGGGCGTATCGGACTTGGAAGGTGGGTGTTTGGTTTGGTCTATATTGGTTTGGTTTCTTTTGTTCAAAGGTTACTGCGTGTGCTTCTCTTTCTTTCTTTTTCACAAACGGGGCTCTCTTCTGGCCGCTCATTACCGAAGTCTCAGTGATCTTGCCATTCCTCATTCCACTTTCAATTCTCTCACTGATGATGACCATGTCAAAAAAGTTTGATGACACACTCTCAATCATCCTATCATAGAAGGGCGACTGGAGTGTATCAATGGACATCGCCACAATTTCTTTCTCGGCCAATGGAGGCTCCACCTGAACAGCCAGTTCCCTCCATCGTTGTGCATATTCCTTGAAAGTCTCTGTGTCTCTCTTTGCCATATTTTGGAGTTGCATCCTATCGGGAGCCATGTCAATATTGTACTTGTATTGCTTTAGGAATGCATCTGCTAGATCTTTGAAGGATTGGACGTGGGCCCGTTCGAGATGCGTGTGCCAATTTGAAGCTGCCCCAATTAAACTGTCTTGGAAGAAGTGAATCAGGATCTTGTCATCTTGAGCGTATGATGCCATCTTCCTTACATACATGGTCAGATGGTTTTTGGGACAAGTGGTTCCCCAATATTTGTTGAAATCGGGTACTTTAAACTTTGGTGGAATTACAACATTCGGCACCAGACAGAGTTCCGAAGCATCCCGTAGACCGTAACTATTTACTCCTTCAATGGCCCGTAGTCTTTCTTCTAGCACTTTCAACTTTTCTTTAGATTGGGAATTCTCTCCTAACTAATTCACTGGAGTTTCGCCGTACATATTTTGGGGAAAGGGGTATGGCATGTAGGAGGATCCGATGTTTGGCATCATTTGAGTCCCCTGGGGTCCATAATGTTGGGTGTATTGTGGATTTTTTGGATTGGCAGAAAGTGTCACTGTCGGGGTGTTACCATCTGTAGGGTTGACAGTTTGTGTTTGTGGCATTTCGACGGCATCAGTGGTGGTTTGTGTTTCAGTGATATGCTCGGAGTTTTGAATGCCATATTGTGGGTTGGGGGCCGTCGGTGGCTCAAATCCGCGAGGCAAACCGTATGGGGGATTGTTCGAGTCAAATGAAAAATGAGTTTGGTTTCTTGGATAAATAGGGAGGGGCATCATGGCCCCTGGTTGGTTGAAACCTTGAATAGGAATCTAAGCAAAACCCGGGGGAATGAGAGGTGTGGCCGGATGTCCTTCGTTCGAGGCTGGAGGGTTCTCCTCTGTGTTCTTTTCCTTCTGCATTGCTTGTAGGATCTCCATCATCTTAGTCATCTGATCCTTGATTTGACTGACTTCATCCCTGATCTCTTGGACTTCTTCTAGTTCATCCGCCATGGCTCTTGTCTGTGACCGAGTGCGATAAGAGTGTCTTCGAGCAATGGTTCAGAAAAGCCACACACTGTTTTAAAACCACAAGAGAAATGAGAACAAAATGTTTGAAGAAAAGCGAAAAGCTTTTATGAAAATCACCTTTGGACTTTATTAGTATTTTTTTTGAGTTAACATCTTATAACAGACAAGAGATGGTCCCTCCATCCCACACAGAGCATTTTGCTCATAAGATGAAATGTAGTTGACAACAAATCTAGGGGAGAAACAACTCTCCACAATAGATGTTGTCTCAAACACACTAGCAATTTCTGAATTGAGACATCTCGTCCTACCCTTTGCGCAGAAGGAAGAATCCTACAAGGCAAAGATGTAGTTGACAACACACTAAAGGAAGACCATACTCCACGTTAGGTTTCATCGCAAGTCAAGTGTAAGAGTTGGAGTGTGAAGGAATCATAGGAGCAAGAATTGATTTTATTAAACTCCTCAAAGCAAAACATATAGTTATGGAGGCAAGGCCATATTTCATTAAAATCTCCTCAAAACAATACATAGATTGGGATTACATCATAATTCTCGACATTGTAACAACATTTCATCCTAAAGTCAATATCTTAGGTCTCTTTCTTTTTAGCCCTCGAGCAAACCCTCCACACATTTGCATGAAATCATCCAACTCAGCCGGGAGACAAAGCATAGGGTCCGCACGATTTTTTTTTTGCCTTTTCAAAGCATTGGACAAAATTCGGAATACAATGGCTTAGCTCCAAATTCATGCTCATATATATTCTTTTCAATATGTCGATATTTATCCCTCGCTCTCGGGCCTCTTCTCTCCACCACTTCACGGCATTCATTACTTGAACCCTTTGATCATGATAGTGTTTTGCTGAGGTCCACCCTAAATCGCACTGCTTCTTGATTTCGGCTAGTAGGATATTCAGCTCTTGGACCTTTTGCACCAATTCATTAGTCATCCTGTCTTGTGCACAAATTTGCTTTTGTAGGTTGGCATTGACTCCCCTTTGTCGATTGACTTCCACTTCCAATGTCTTTCTCACATCTCCTTGTTGAATGACTTCTTCTTCTAACCGACGCTTTTCTTTTCTTAGTTGATGCTTCTCTGTTGTCAAGGACAATACTTTGCTTTCAAGATTCTGGATCCTAGTCATGACGCTCGACGGGACCTTGTCTGTATTCTTCTGGACTTTCGAGGTTGCGGAGATATTTGCACGCAAATCCTTTAAATGTTCATTTTCCTTTGTTAACTTCTCACAACGCTTCTGACCAATGGCTATTTTCAGCTCGGCATCTTGCTTTTGTTGTTCCATTTCCTTCATTTGTGCTTCCAGGATTTTCAGTTGTTCTGCCATTTGAGTTACCGAAGGGGAGTAATTTTCAGCTTTCGTGTTTTCTGTAGGAATGTTGACAAGACCTTTCCTTGATTTTCTCCATGCCTCATACTCTGAGACAATGATTAGGATTGGTCGGCCCAACTGTGATCTCTCCGCCATCCTCACATTTTTCCATGCATTTCTAACTTCTTTTGCCAACAACTTGGTATTCTCACCATCCTCGTATCGGAAACAGCATCCACCGAGTTGTTCTTCTCGTGGCACGGTTTGCGTCCAACAGAGTTGTCGTAAGGCTATAGCGGGTGTGTGGGATATGCACCCTCTCGGGCCCATCAAAGGAACATTTGGATAGTCGCCACAACTATAAATGATATCTTGCCCCTGTTGACTTTCGTACCATGGGCATACCCACTTAAAAGAGTCTCTTTCCACTTTGTCAAACTCGCTCTTCCATTCCTCTTCATTAAGCTGTCTTGTAGGGATGTTATGGAAGCCTCTTAGTGGATCTGAATGGCGGTTGATATAGCCTTTTACGTACATGTGAGTCATGACCCATACATAGAGCAAATGTGCACAACATCTGAGCTTCCCCTTTGGATGTCGCTGGCAAAATTCTAGAGTCAAAAGCGTTTAAGCCAATACTGCTGGCACGGGGCTTTTCTTTCTTTCAACTGTGAAGAACACATCCATTGCTGCTTGATCTATCATGTCTAGCGCCGATGGAAATAGAACCAGCCCATATATTGCCAGTGCCAATACCCTCTCAAAGGTTTCCCAGTCTTGTCGATCCATTAGTTTCCTCAAATGATTTTCAAGAAATTTCCGGGTTAACCCTTGCGAGTTTGAGTGCCCGGTCATGTTCACTTCAATTTCAGGAAGCCCTAATAACCCTGCTATGCTTGCAGTGGTCAAGTATTGCCCCAGGTGAAAGTACACAACGGGATTTTTCTGCATTGGCAAACTTAACAGGCAAGCATATTCTTCAATGGTGGGTGTAATGTCCATGTTTGGCAACTCGAAACATCTGAGATGTGGGTTCCAATACTGACTTAGAGCACTCAAAGCAGTAGCTTGAACCGGTATGAAAATTAGGTCCAAGATCCCTCCATACTTCTTGACGAAGCTTTTTCGATATTCTTGAGGCAAAGATTGGCTCAACTCTTTCAGATTCTCTAATGAGTTCAAAATCACCTTAGAGCTCTTGGTGGTGGGAGCATTGCTAGTGTGTCTGACTTTTTCCATCTCTTGTTATCAAAGGTGTTATCTCTCACCAAATTATCTGTGCAAGGGAAATTTATTTTATTAATAACATTCAAAAAGCAAAATTACTTATGCATGAGAGCATACCAAGATGCATGAATGAATGACATATTGATGATGCATGGCCTAAAATACTACATGCACGAGCATACAATGAGTGTAATAGAATGCATGAATGAATTGCATGTTAAGGTGCATGCAGAAGATCTTATGATGCATGTAATTATTCATGCTGCAGAAAAAGGCAGAATGCGCTCCCTTTTGTCCTACATAGGTCATATCCTAAACTTGGAACTTCTAAAGTCAAAACCCTATTTTGGTAGGCTACTAATGGCATTTTATGTGCATGACTTTCGGGATAGATCTAGACCCCTAAACATATTGTCCCCGGATTACCCTCATCTAGAAGATAAGGATCCGAATCCATGAACCTCACCATAGGGAAAATAAGTCACAATATGGTAGTCCATGTACTGGTAGCAATCCGAGCGGGAGAATCAGTGACCGTCAGGGACGCAAAAGCATCACAATAACATCACTGAAGCCCCTTCTAATCTTATGACATTCCAAGACTCGGGTATAGAGCCCAAAAGTGTGTGCAACATGTGATAGTGATGTGTGTGATGGGAGCATACAAACCTTCACAAAAACCTACTAAGACAAGACTACCCCAAACCTGCAAAAAAGGAACAAACAACACCAATACAAAAATTTTCTATCCTAAGGTTGCAAGAATATACAAAAGCAGTTATGGAAGCATTAAAAAAAAGAAATAAAACAAAAAGGTTTAAACAAATATTTTCAAAGCTGTTTAAAATGCACAACCAACTATGATAGGCCTGACTCTCAAAAATCCCCAGCGGAGTCGCCAGCTGTCGCGACCGTCCCGTCCGGGAGCCGCGAAAAAAGGAAATTAAAAGATAGAGGAGTCGCCACTAAAATTTTTTTATGGAAAAATCTTAGAAAACCCGTATTATTCAAAGGTAAACTGGTCTTTTAAAAGAGAGAGATTTGAGTTCGGGAGTCGGTTACGAGTAGGGAAGGTATTAGCACCCCACATCGCCCATTTAAAAAACGATACCTAAAGTTAATTGTGCAAAAACATTTTAATAACCTATTAAATATTTATTTTTACCCTAAAAAATTATTTACAAGAAAGAATTATTTTAAATTTTTTATATATTTTAAATTTTTATTAATTTTTACGTTTTTAAATTTATTGTTTATAAAAACTAAATGAGGTTGAACATGGCACATGAGTTCATAGGGTAACCTCAAATCTAAGGGACTGAACACGGCACCGTGTCCATAGAGCATCCCTGAAAAGAGAAAAGTTTAATTATTTTGATTAATTAATTTAACATAAAAAAGAGACACAAAAAGGAAAATTTAGTTTTGGCTTGACAAGATGATTTATCTAGCTCCTACGTATTCCCGGGTGCGATGGGAAACTCAAAGTCACGTAGTTCTTTTGAAAAAGTTTGATTGGTTGGTTGATTTTAATTTTGATAAAGAGTTGATTATTTTTTCTTATTTTTTTTTTAAAAAGATTTTATTTTGAAATAAATTCACTCTTGCACAGGGTCCAAGATAGCAATGTTATACGATAAACCTTTACAATTCATACGCCACTTGAGGATGAAAAATCATACACCAACGTCATAGATTGTTGCGTGAATTAAAAAAGAGATTTTTTATTTATTACCAAAAAAGTTGGATAAAATTTGTTAAAATAGAAAATTGAAAATATTTTATTATTCTTAATGAAAAGGAATTCATTCTTGCATAGGGTTCAAGATAACAGAGTTATACAATAAACCCTTATAATTCTTACAACACTTGAGGATGAAAAATCATACATCAACATTGTAGATTGTTGCATGAATTCAAAGAAATTTAATTTTTTTTTTGAAAAGAATAAAATTGGGTAAAATTGATTAAAAGTATCAATTAAAAAAACATTTAATATTTTTTTTAAAGAGGATTCACTCTTGCACAGGGTTAAAGATAGCAAAGCTATACGATGAACCCTTATAATTCGTACAACACTTGAGGATGAAAAATCATACATCAACATTGTAGATTGTTGCGTGAATTCAAAGAAATTTTTTAGGAAATAATTTTATTTAAAATAAGGACCGAGAATATTTCTAAAAGCATTATTTTTATTTTAGATTCTTTTTGGATTTTTCTTTTACTTGAAATTTTTAGATTAAACATCTTTCTTCTCTAAAAAAAAACTTGACCCAAATAAAAGGGGACCAATGGACTAGGCCAAAAGAAGCAGACAACTTTGGGCTTCATGATGCCATTGCAAGCCCTATGCCATTAGACTCCATCAGACTCTAATAATTTTAAACAAAGCATAAAAGGATAAAAAGAACCAAAAGAAAAACAAGACAAAGGCAACATAACATAACCCTAGCCTCCATTGTTGTTACCAGAGAGGAGTGCTAGGAGCCAATGGAGACCAGCAACGTTCACACTAGTGCAATAAGTGTTTTTTACGTCAGTTAAAATTGATTTTTTACGTCAGAATACTGACTGACGTTAAAATATTATCTATTAACGTCAGTTCCTTAACAAAACCGACGTTAATTTTGTAAAAATTAACGTCGGTTTTTTAAACAACTGACGTTAAACATAAAACTATTAACGTCAGTTCTTTAAGACAACGGACGTTAATTTTGTTAAAACTAACGTCAGTGGTTATAAAGAACTGACGTTAAAGGTTTAATTTTAACGTCAGTTTTAATAAACAACTGACGTTAATAGTGTACTTTATATTTTATAAAATACTATTAACGTCAGTTGTTTGATACAACTGACGTTAATAGATTTTTTTTTTTAAATTCAGTTTTAAAATATCACTCCCCTCAACTATCCCCGCATTCAGTAAATATCCTAGTAACACAAAATATCACACACATTACAGAATTGCAAAGGAAAAATGGAACAATGGGGGGACTTAAAACCAAAACCCATGTATATATATAAACAAATTTTAGTTCCAATGTCTAAAAAACAAAACTATCAATTTAAGGATATATATATACATGTTATTAATTAGTTTCTAAAGTCTAACAAAAAAACTATTTATCTAAGTATTGCGGAGGTATCTTGTCAATTCCTTTTTCAGCCGCATACTTGAAGAAGAATTCAGCGAAGCACATCCTCAAGTCTCTTAACTCATCTTCTTGAATAGGCGATTGGTCGATAAATGCCTACACACGTTCAAATAATAACAATAACATCAATGCAAGTCATCTTCAAAACTATAATATATAATTTAACAAGTTGTTTAAATATTACCTTAATCCATCCATCCGTAATAGATGCGGAGACTATGTTCAGCATATGGAGCATCACATAATAGCAGCACGACCACCCGTCAATTTGAAATCGAGACTACCAACAAAATTAATTTCAACGTCAGTTGAATATTGATAAGCCTCTGGCTCATCTAGTTTTATAGCTAGTATGACCAGGGTTTTGTGCAAACTATATCGTATTTTCACCCAAATTAGATTAGATTGTCCTCAAGCAAGGTTTTGAGTCTCTAGAGTAGTTTTAAGTTAATTTAGCTAGTTTTAAGTCAAAATAATACACTTATGGTTATTTCCTTATTTTCAGGTTAAGTAGAAGCTGAGAAAATAAAGAACATGGGATTCGCCCCGGGAAGGACACGCTCGCCACGCGACCCCGAAGCCTGACTGTTCCAAGAAAATGCTAAGTCTCTGGTTCGCCTCGCGAAGAAGGTCTCGCCCCGCGAGTCTTGCAAACCTGAAAAAGTCAGAGACGATCACGGCTTGCCCGTGTTGAAGGTCATGGCCGTGGCAGTTTTGAAGTGGAAGAGTCTCGCCTCGCGAGCATCCATTCGCCTCGCGAGTCTGGAAGTCAGAGAGCATCACGGTTAGGCCCTGAAGGCCATAACGGGCGTAAGGAGAAAACTCTTCAGATCCTCACCTCGCGAGCAACACTTCACCTCGCGAGAATGCCAAAGGTTGCTGACAGTTCATGAAATTCGCCTCGCGAATGTGTGCTCGCCTCGCGAGCTAGCTAATTTCAGAATTTGTATAAAAGGCTGTTCTGAACAATTTGTAGAGACTTCTTGCTTCTCCATTGTTTAGTTTTACATTTTCTCTGTGATTTCGTTTTTGCCATGGAGAACTAAGTTCTAGGATTAGTCTACTGTTTGAGAATTCTATATACTTGAGGTTTTGTAAATCCCTATTTTAATTGCTTTTCCCTTTTCAATACCATATTACATATTTCTGTTTGTTATTTCAGGAGTGTGTAGTATTGTATTGATTTGTTTCAGTGATGTTATTTTCCTATACATAATCGCGTTTGTTATTTCGCGTGTGTTCATTCATGTTCGTTTGTTCATGAGAGCTTAACCCCGTTTGTTATTTCAGGAATAGGAATTTGCATCCATAGTAGCAATTACGTTGTTAGTTGTTACTGTAACTGAAAGGGGATTAGAATCTGCTTAGGGCTTGGGATTACATTAACCAAGGATAGTTGGGAATTCTTGATAGTAGATTAATCGTTGTTTGATAATTGATAATCTCTTTTCAACTGCCCTGTTTTTAATTGCTCTGTTTTGCTTGTTTCTTATTTGCACTCCAATCCAAACCCCCCCTCCCCAAAACTGATTTTTGCGGAAGATAATATTTTCAGAGTCCTTGAGAGACGACATCCAAGTTGTCGCATTATACTACAGTTTTAAACCCGCTCGTCCTTTTTGGCGCGTGCGCGACAGCGCGACCAAAAATTGGCGCCGTTGCCGGGGACTCTGAGTTGTTATTTTTCGCAACTTGTTTTATTTTATTTTTCTTTTCTTTCTTTTATTTTCTATTCTGTTTTGAATTAGTCTGGCTACTAGGTCTCATTGCCCTGAACTGTGTGATTTTGACCCGGAAATTGAAAGAACACTGCACACACTCCGTAGGGAATTTCGGGCTAGCACTAGTAGTGATTCCAATTTTAAAACTGCTTTTGAAAACATGGGAGACCAAAGGACTTTGAGGCAGCTTGCTGCCCCTGATGTGAATTACAATGGTTTGTGCATTGCTTATCCTGGTGCTGACACTCCTTTTGAGTTAAAATCTGGGCTAATCCATTTGTTGCCAAGATTTAATGGTCTTGCAGGTGAAGATCCACACAAGCACCTCAAGGAATTCCAAGTCGTCTGCTCCACAACTTTGAGGCCAGAAGGAGTAACTGAGGATCATATCAAGTTGAAGGCTTTTCCATTCTCACTCCAGGGAGCTGCAAAAGATTGGCTATTATACCTTGCGCCGAATTCCATTACCACATGGAACGACTTGAAGAAGCTCTTCCTAGAGAAATATTTTCCTGCCTCCAGAGCCGCTGCAATTAGGAAAGAAATCTGTGGAATAAGGCAAGGAAATGAGTCGCTAGCTGAGTATTGGGAGAGGTTCAAGCAGTTGACATCTAGTTGCCCCCAGCATCAAATTTCTGAACAGCTCCTCATCCAATATTTTTATGAAGGATTGCAGCCGATGGATAGGAATATTTTGGATGCTGCTAGTGGGGGAGCATTGGTTGACAAGACTCCATCTGCTGCCAAGCAACTCATTGAGAACATGTCATTAAATTCCCAGCAATTCACTACCAGAAGAAATTCTGTTGAGACTAGAGGTGTACATGAGATCCGCACTTCCTCTTCCAGCCATGACCGTGATGATAGAATTGACAGGCTCACTTCCTTGGTAGAGAAATTGGCAATGGATAGGGTTCAGCCTGCGGTATTGTGTGGCATGTGCAGTTCTCCTGAGCACCCATATGAAGCATGCCCTATTTTGCAAGGAGGATCAGTTACTGAATCACCTCAAGCCTTTGCAGTCCATCCGTATAATCAGGGCAATAACTGAATGCAGATCTGACATTCCAGATCTTTCAACAAATAGGTACTATCCCAGCTGGAGTAATCATCCTAATCTGCGGTATGGGAACTCATCCCAACAACCGATGGTACCTCAGAATCCTCCAGTGACCACTTCTGCACCGTCCGGACCTTCAGTTGATGAGATGTACAAGCAAATAACTTCACAATTGAATGCACAAATGACTACACTTTTCCAAAGAAGAATGGGACAGTTCCAGGCACAGTTCCAGGCCTCACAGGCACAATTTCAGCAGAGAACGGATGCGAGTATTCAGGCATTGCATACACAGATTGGACAGATGGCCACAGACATAAATAACATAAAGCAAGGTCAAAGAACAACCCAACGCCAAAGACAAACCCGGTGATAAATCCTAATGCCTCCAACCCTAATGTGAGTGCCGTATCTTTGAGGTCTGGAAAGGTTGTTGAGGCCACTTCTGGAAAGGATGAAGAAACTATGCAGGCTACTCCTGAGCCTACTATTGAGGTTACTCCTGAGCCTACTATTGAGGTTACTCCTGAGCCTATGGTTGAAGTTGAAACTGAGAGAGTGTATAGACCACCCATTCCATTCCCACACAGATTACAGAAAAATTTGAAGAGTGGTGGTGAAGATAAGGGGAAGGAAATTCTTGATGTTTTAAGAAAGGTAGGTGTTAATATCCCTCTGTTGGATGTGATCAAGCAAGTGCCCAAGTATGCAAAATTTCTCAAGGACCTATGCACCAACAAGAGGAAGATGAAGAATAATGAGAGGGTTGATTTGGGAAGAAATGTCTCAGCGCTTATCCA
This sequence comes from Sophora flavescens, assembly GCA_030762895.1. Taxonomy (NCBI): domain Eukaryota; kingdom Viridiplantae; phylum Streptophyta; class Magnoliopsida; order Fabales; family Fabaceae; genus Sophora; species Sophora flavescens. Next base: position 162,402,463 of record CM061067.1, on the reverse strand, counting down.
GTCTAAGCCAGAAAGAGTTGTTGCTTTCACCCCTACTCAGGCACTGCCACAGAAGTGCAAGGATCCAGGCACCTTCACTATCCCATGCACTATTGGGGACAAGAAGTTTGAAAACTGCATGCTGGACTTGGGAGCCTCTATCAATGTCATGCCTACCTCCATCTTTAACAAACTTGATCTTGGTCCTTTGAAGTATACAGGTATAACCATTCAGTTGGCCAACAGGACCAGTGCCCGCCCCATGGGAATGGTGGAAGATGTACTAGTGCAAGTTGATGATCTGATCTTCCCAGCTGATTTCTACATCTTGGACATGGCAGGCGAGACACATTCCAGTAAATCACCAATCATCCTGGGCCGACCATTCATGAAGACAGCTAAGACTAACATTGATGTGGATGATGGGACCATGTCTATGAAGTTTGGGGATATAGTTGCAAAGTTTAACATATTTGATGTCATGAAACATCCAGTGGAAGAGCACTCTGTATTCCACATAGAGCTGATCTCTGAGACTATTGAGGACACCCATGAGAACTTGTTTTCTAATTTTCCACTTAATTCTGGCTGTGATGATATTTTTTCTTGTCTTGATTGTACTAACGCTAACCATTTTGTGGTTTGTGCTGAGATTGCTGCATGTTTAGCAGGTGATAAAATTGTCAGTGCAGTGGATGAGAACCATGAAGAGGATGAAGCAGCACCGGAGGCCCTCTCTACCTCTTTGGCCTTAGACTGCAAGGAATGGGATCCAGGTGACAGCTCCCGCTTACACTGCACTTGATCAGGGAGTACTCTTTTCCTTTCCCTCACTATGATCTTATAATTCTGTTGTTCATTGGGGACAATGCATGTTTTAAGTGTGGGGGAGGGAACTAGTTGTAGTTTTTCTTTTCTTTGAATAAAGTTTTCTTTTCTTTGAATAAAGCTCCTGAATAATTTGAGAAGCTCAGGAGCATTTGTGTGTTGAGTCTTTTGTTGGCAAGTTTGCTAGATTTTGATTGATGTTGCACAGATTGCTTGCATGATTGATATGTGATGATTAATAAAGCTTTCTTTTCTTTGAATAAAGCTCCTGAATAATTTGAGAAGCTCAGGAGCATTTGTGTTTTGAGTCTTTTGTTGACAAGTTTGCTAGATTTTGATTGATGTTGCACAGATTGCTTGCATGATTGATATGTGATGATTCCCCCTAAGCTGAAAATTTTTTTGTTTTTGAAAAGTGATTCCCATGTGAAATTGAAAACTGAACTTTGGGATTTTATTATGATGGCATGATGTATGATAAGTTTGGGGTGATAGGAAGCACACACTAGGGATAGTATCTCTTTCAAACAATTTGCATGAATGTCCAGGTGAGGTTTTGAGCCTCCAACATGTTTTAAACTGTGTGAAAATCGCTTTCAAGTTGCACTTCCCTGGATTTGATTGAATCTCTTTTTAGTTTGCATGATTATATGTGTGTAGCAAATGATTTAGGCAGTTTCTTTGTAAATAGCTACTTGGCCTGAATAAAACAATTCCTAATGCATGTTCCCTAGTTAGCCCCTTTGAGCCGATTAGCCTGTTAATTCTTGATAACCTAATGTTATAAGCCCAAAAATCTGGAAAACCATGTTAACCCGATCTTAGGATAAGGAGAGCATGTAATCTTAGAATGGGTGCAAGAAACTAAGTTTGGGGTGGCTGCAAGGTGTAATATGTTGTTGGGATTGAGAAATAAAAAAAAAATACAAAAATGCCAAAAAGAAATAAAAAAAAAAGCTGTAGCCACCCAGAAGTGTAAAGAAAAAAAATAAAGAAAGGAACTTGAGTGAATTTCAAAGTGTAAATATAGTTCATGCTCTCTTAATTCCTAGGGTCTTCAGCCTAGTTTCCTTTGTATATCCTACCCTTAGCCAGGCCCCATTACAACCCATAAAAGACCTTCTGATGTTGCTTGCATGTTTTCTGTGGGAACCATTTTGAGATGAAAAGCAAATTTTTGGGAAGTGTACTTGAAAAGTGAAACTGAGTGCAAGTTGTTAGCCTGACAGAAACTGAGTGACTGAGTGAACAAATAATGCCCTTGTGAGGAAGACAGTTGTTTGGATTTGGTGATCTCCCTCTTGTGTGTGACTTAGATTCCCTTCTTAGATTTCTAATTGTTTTCATGATGAAACTCTCAAATGTTTAGAATAAATGAATTTGGGGATTGCTCTGTTTGAAAAGGGGGGGAACAATGAAGAAAAACTGTTTTTGATGTATTGCTTGAATGTGTGCAATGTTGATTGAATCTTTTGAGCTTGCCAGGTATTGAGTCTTTTTGATTTTTGAGTCTTAGTTTGCTTGGGGACAAGCAAAGTTTAAGTTTGGGGTATTTTGATAAGCCTCTGGCTCATCTAGTTTTATAGCTAGTATGACCAGGGTTTTGTGCAAACTATATCGTATTTTCACCCAAATTAGATTAGATTGTCCTCAAGCAAGGTTTTGAGTCTCTAGAGTAGTTTTAAGTTAATTTAGCTAGTTTTAAGTCAAAATAATACACTTATGGTTATTTCCTTATTTTCAGGTTAAGTAGAAGCTGAGAAAATAAAGAACAGGGGATTCGCCCCGGGAAGGACACGCTCGCCACGCGACCCCGAAGCCTGACTGTTCCAAGAAAATGCTAAGTCTCTGGTTCGCCTCGCGAAGAAGGTCTCGCCCCGCGAGTCTTGCAAACCTGAAAAAGTCAGAGACGATCACGGCTTGCCCGTGTTGAAGGTCATGGCCGTGGCAGTTTTGAAGTTGAAGAGTCTCGCCTCGCGAGCATCCATTCGCCTCGCGAGTCTGGAAGTCAGAGAGCATCACGGTTAGGCCCTGAAGGCCATAACGGGCGTAAGGAGAAAACTCTTCAGATCCTCGCCTCGCGAGCAACACTTCGCCTCGCGAGAATGCCAAAGGTTGCTGACAGTTCATGAAATTCGCCTCGCGAATGTGTGCTCGCCTCGCGAGCTAGCTAATTTCAGAATTTGTATAAAAGGCTGTTCTGAACAATTTGTAGAGACTTCTTGCTTCTCCATTGTTTAGTTTTACATTTTCTGTGGTTTCGTTTTTGCCATGGAGAACTAAGTTCTAGGATTAGTCTACTGTTTGAGAATTCTATATACTTGAGGTTTTGTAAATCCCTATTTTAATTGCTTTTCCCTTTTCAATACCATATTACATATTTCTGTTTGTTATTTCAGGAGTGTGTAGTATTGTATTGATTTGTTTCAGTGATGTTATTTTCCTATACATAATCGCGTTTGTTATTTCGCGTGTGTTCATTCATGTTTGTTTGTTCATGAGAGCTTAACCCCGTTTGTTATTTCGGGAATAGGAATTTGCATCCATAGTAGCAATTACGTTGTTAGTTGTTACTGTAACTGAAAGGGGATTAGAATATGCTTAGGGCTTGGGATTACATTAACCAAGGATAGTTGGGAATTCTTGACAGTAGATTAATCGTTGTTTGATAATTGATAATCTCTTTTCAACTGCCCTGTTTTTAATTGCTCTGTTTTGCTTGTTTCTTATTTGCACTCCAATCCAACCCCCCCCCCCCCCCCCCCAAAACTGATTTTTGCGGAAGATAATATTTTCAGAGTCCTTGAGAGACGACATCCGAGTTGTCGCATTATACTACAGTTTTAAACCCGCTCGTCCTTTTTGGCACGTGCACGACAGCGCGACCAAATATACATATAAATTAGTAATTATAATATTAATTATTTGATAAATAAACTACCAAACCTTGAGGATGTTCCATACAGGATTTGCTTTAGCCTTAGAAGTCCTACTTCTCCCGTTGGCGCAACTTATGCTACTCGCCTTCAGCGCGCTATCATAAACAAATAATCATGTCGATCAATTAACAAATTCATATATCATGTGTGTAATAAACTAAAAACAACTGATATTAAAACTTAAATTAAATTTAAGATTAGTTACTTACTTATTTACAGCTTCCACCACCTTCGGTGGCGGATCTTGGTGGAGAGAGCAGAAGAATATGACTCTATGCCTAGACGGGTGAAGTACGAACAACTGCCAATGGCTTTTCATACAGTAGGGAGCCAGATATAATTCTTTCGGATTGTCTCCCAACAAGTTCCCTAAGTATTTACTCAATGCATCGCCAGCAAAGAAATCGGGCAGAAGGATTGACGGATCTAAGAAACCGTAAACTGATGCAACGCCCTTATCAAGCTGAAGACGATGGAGATACCTAAGATATGAAAAGGTGTGGATGTTAATTACATAATATATATATTGAAATTAAAATAAATTATTAAATGGAAAAATACCAAAAATAAATAAGTTATAAAATTAAAATTAACTTACGTGCATCAGAGACTGAAAACATTGTTGTTCATCCAGACGTTATTTCTGCAGGCGTTCCCGGGATCATCACCACAGAAGGTAAATATCCTCCGTTGATCTGGGCGTGCCACCCATCCATTGTGCTCCAATGGACATTCAAAAATCTCAAACGCATAATCCTCACCAAGTGAGAACAAACGAGTGATAGGTGACAACGACACCAACGTTGACTTGGCCTTCAGTTTAGGAAAAATAAAATAGATAAGTTTTTGATAATTAAAAAAAACACAAGTAATTATTTGACTAATTTGGACATTAATAATGAATAAATACCTTTGCTAACATTTCGACCTCACGTCGTTTGGAGTCCAACTCAAGTTCACGCCTTTTCATTTCCAACTCATGTTCATGGCGCTGGACTTCCAACTCCCACTCCCTAGCTGCCAACTCATCGTCCTCCACATGTGCCCTACTAAAACTCTCTTTTGTGCTCACATGTGAAGGGTTAGCAAGCCCTGTGGTGTCCTGGGATGTACCGACGGAGGAAAGCTCTCTGGCAAGCGCCTGCTTGAATTCTGGGTTGGATATTAAGCCTTGCATCAGATGTGTTGTAATAGCTGGGTTGGACATGAGGTGCTGAGTAATGTCAGCCAAAATTGATGCTTCATTGACCACCCGCTTTCGTGAAGCAGACTTGCCATAATATTCTTTGATGGTCACGTTCCCAGGAACACCGAGAACCCGACCAGGATGGTCTTTCTTGCCTAGAGCAGTCATCAAGACGTCCTGCCGTCCAGAAGGGACGAATGCGCCCTGGGAGGATTTTGCTTTAAGATCCATCTACAATGAAAAAAATGAAAAAACGTGCAAGTGAAAAGTGTTGCAAATATCTATACAAATATCAATTGAAATCAAGTTAATTATTTACTTACAATCTTATCTCGCCACTTTGCGAGTGGCATCAACTTTAAAAGATCCCGTCTTTGTCATGCGTCGGCTAACCCGGACACCCTCGCGGGTCGATGTCCGACGGAGGACTTGATGGTGTGCCCTCGTGCACCTATCCTCTTTCAATCCTAGCAGAGTGCTCTTCCCGCTTCGCCCTCAACCTATCCGCCATCATCTCGCTCGATCCGAGTCCGGTACCCACCCCGAGACATGGTGTGGCGGTGGACGTTCTTCGCCTGATTCTCGCCGACCCTTATTTGCCTTAGCCTATTCAAACAAAAACACATAATTAAATACAGTTAAATGATCTATAATAAGCATACAAAATTAACTTAATCAACCAACTTGAAATTCTCCATCCCGTCGACTCCTCGGCAAACATATCCCAAGTATCCCGATCAATCCAGGGATAATCCGAGAACATTTTATCAAGCCACTTCTTCCCGGAAACATAGTACCTGGTAAGATCATGCTTGAACCCATTCCAACGCTTTGATGCCATTTTCATACATTTATGACGATGATCCTCGTCATTTGGCACAGTCCAAGCTACCTACACATTAGATACATATATAACAACTGGATGGATTATAACTCGGATAATTATCTAATAATGTAAATCAAACGAATGTAAAGGTAAAATACCGTGATAGCCTCCCAAATCGATCCTTAACGCTTACGGGAACGTCATTCCAGATGGTTGTAGTTGATGCTTACGTCTTTGCTTCGCTTGTAGAAACACCCACTTATTAAATTCTTTAGCATGGGGTCCCTGGGCATTTAGATTAGCATCGAAGGACACCTCAAGCTTCTGTCCGCTTTGCCTGTCCTTCTCTAGTTTCTTCAACGAGGTGGCTCCTCTACCCCGTTTCCTATGAGCCTGTGATGTCTGTATGGACAAAAAAAAAATGATAAAATAGAGGGTTGTAACATTATAAACTTACATTAAAAAGAAGGACTAAAGATAGTTTATAACATGTAAACTTACACTAGAATCAGGCGTAGGCGTGATCGGGTCCTGCGAAACCCCCACAGTGTCCTCCCGTGCATGTGGGTTATCCGACTGATCCATATGTATGCATGTTCAGAAACAATATATATGTATTAACATAGGTTATAACTCAAAATAAATACAGAAGTATAAATAAAAATAACTAGATAGGTCCTGTAGATATACAAAACATCTATATATCCAATATAAGGACAATACGGGAGATTGAAAACTATAGTTTTTGAAGATTGCCAAGCACTGGTCACGGCCGTAACGTGCCAACTGAACCAGACCCTCATAGGCAGAACTGATAACGGCCTTGACAGATCAACCAACAGAGCAACATGCACTCAAAACCAAAAATAGAGACATTCCAAACAACTCAAACTCACGGTTTAAAGTTACAACTACTGAGACTAAAGTTTCAACATACACTCAAAACCAAAAATGGAGACATTCCAAACAACTCAAACTCACAGTTTCAAGTTTCAACTACTGAGACTACAGTTTCAACCAGAAGAGCAACATGCATGCACTCAAAACCAAAAATAAAAAAATGTGCCCTAAAGACTCACCAGAAATAGGCGCTCGCGTGGTGGTGGGGGGGAAGCTCGAGTGGTGGCCAACGTTCGATGTGGTTACTGAGAACAGAGGGACAAGGAGAGTTAGTGCGCGGGAAGGGGAAAGAGAGATGTCAAGTTATTGCAAAAGAATGAGCGGGAAAGACAGAGTTAGGGGTTAAGAGTGTACCTCACGGTGGTGGTGAAGAAGCCCTCGCGGTGTTTGCGGTGGAGATGAGCTCGCGATTAGGGCAGAGTGAGAGCGAGAGTGAGGGTTGAGAGTGAGGATTGAGCGTGATGAAAAGAGAAAAGAGACGTACAGAGAAGTGGAGAAGGCGCGCCGGTGTAAACGTTATAATTAAAATAAAACAACATTTTACGTCAGTTTTTAGTAAAACTTGACGTTAAAGATCATATATTTAACGTCAGTTGTCTTAAGAAACTGACGTTAAAAACTCTCACACTTATTACGTCAGTTGTTAGTAAAAACTGATGTTAAAGGTCATATATTTAACGTTAGTTGTATTAAGAAACTGACGTTAAAAACACTCACACTTCTTACGTCAGTTGTATTACACAACGGACGTTAAAAGTTTATTAGTTTCTGCAAAAACATTCATTCCTTTGACTACTGTGCTACTTACCCATTCACCTTGTACCTAATCCTCTTAATGAGCATTAAGTTTATAGATAAGTTTTCAAGAAAATCAGAATAGCTTAGTAACTTCATCTACTGCTCCTATAAATAGCTTCCTTCCATCCTTTTAATTTTCTGCTTCACAATATGGCTCTGCCCTGGAGACTAACTTCATCACTCTTTCTTCCTATTCCTAGACTCAAAGGTCTTTGTCTTAATGGTCAAACAACTTCTGAGTTTGAGTAAATCACATTACATGGATATTAAGGTTGGGTGAATCACGTAATGTGATTCTCTCACTTTATTTCATCCCCGTCATCCCTTTCACTTTGCTTTGGAAGCAAGTGATTGTGGATTCAAGATGATGCATCAAGGAATTCCACTGAAGAAGAAAGATGCAAAGATCCATTTCACTTTGCTTTCGCTGCTAGTGACTGAGGATTTACTTTGCATCATGGAATTCAAGTGAGGGAGGTGATGCATCCATTGGAGTTTCTGACGACAGGACTGAGAAGAAAATGATGTTGATGCAGAAACTTTTTTATATTTTAGGGCTATGTTGCAGAATTTTTTTATCTTTTAATCATGTAATTTTAACTTATGAATCGCTTCAATGACATACGATTTGATTATACATATAACTTGTTTTATGTTAAGTGTTTATTTATTTTAATTTGCACAAGAATTTGTTTACTAATTCAAGCTAATTAATAAAAATTAAAAATAAACTTGTATAAAAAAAAGGTTTAGAAATAAACTGCAGTACTATATGGAGTGATCTGCGTTAAGAGGGACAACAGGGACATGACAACCAATGAAATGAGTTTCATAATTATTTACGTCAGTTATTTATAGAACTGACGCAAATAGTGATTTAATATTTACAAACTGCCACCACCTCATTCTTAACGTCAACTTAATTTATGACTGCCAAGTTCCCGTATATTAATTACATTATTTCCAATATTCATTCTGCACGTTTATAATATATAGGATTATTTACGTCAGCTATTTATTTAACTGAAGTAAAAATCAAACTTTTAACGTCAGTTGTACAAAAAACTGACGTTAACAATAAACATTTTTTATTTTAAAAACACTTTTAACGTCAGTTTTTTTAAACAACTGACGTTAAAAGTGTATAGATATCTGCAAAAACATTCATTCCTTTGACTACTGTGCTACTTACTCATGCACCTTGTAACTTAATCCTCTTAATGAGCATTAAGTTTATAGATAAGTTTTCAAGAAAATCAGAATAGCTTAGTAACTTCATCCCCTGCTCCTATAAATAGCTTCCTTCCATCCTTTTAATTTTCTGCTTCACAATATGGCTCTGCCGTGGAGATTAACTTCATCACTCTTTCTTCCTATTCCTAGACTCAAAGGTCTTTGTCTTAATGGTCAAACAACTTCTGAGTTTGAGTAAATCACATTATATGGGTGATAAGTTTGAGTAAACTACATTATGTGAGTTGCTCACCTTATCATCCTTCCGGAGAATCAGCTGCTGGAGGGCAAATCAGGTGCTCGGGCGTCACAGTTCCAAAACCTCAACTTTGGCAGCAAGTGACCGTCATGGAAGTCTCTGAAACCACTGCCTTTGCTTGAAACAGATCTAGTGCACCTGTTTTTGCCTCTCTTGAGCTCTCTCATGCCCCCCAGTTTAATTCTGAGGTCTTCGGAGTATAGTTTTCCCTTTGGAATATTTCATAAAACTCTCTGATGGGATGTAGCTTTAATGTTTAGGATTTTAAACCCTTTCAATGTAACTTTTTATAGGATTTTAAACCCTTTCAATCTTCTCAGATCGATCAGTATTACACTTCATGAATGAGATCCGGTTTGGGTTATTGATTCAACTTATACTTCGCACATATATTTTAGTTTTCAAAACAGAAACACAAAACATCAAAGCAATTCATGTGAAACTGAAACTTTGAGGAAGGCAATGCGGAAGGGATCGTATACTAGATAAAAAAATTATTAAAATAACCTTTAGCGTCTGTTGATGTAAGGACTGACGTTAAAAGGGAAGTGACTTACTTTTAACGTCAGTTCTTTATCGAACTGACGTTAAAATGTTCACTGTTAACGTCAGTTTTTTATTGAACTGACGTTAAAAGTGAGTCACTTCACTTTTAACGTCAGTCATTAAGACAACTGACGTTAAAATTGAATTAATGAAGTCTGATATTTACAAAATTGCCACCGCCTCCTTTTTAACGTCTAGCTTTTGGTTAACTGACGTAAACCTTTACCGTCTAATGTATATTTTCCACTAGTGTCACGACGGAAGCAGGCGGCTCTGACGTCAGTGAGGAAGCAGGCACAAACAGCGGCGGTGGCAACTCGTGGTCGACTCGCGGCGGAGGGGATGCATTCGCGTGGTGGTCGCGCAGAGGGGTGGCGTTCGCGTGGTGGAGGGCGGCGAGGGACGACGCGGGGAGGACGGATCTGGTGTGGTGGCTTCAGATCCGTGTGGTGCGGCGTCTTCCCCTACGTCGCGCGGCGGCCGGAGGTTCTCCTAGGGACGGTGGCGTGCAGTTGAGTGAAGGAGAGAAGGAAGAGTCTTATGTGAGAGGAAGAAGAGAGTGGTGGCTCGGTTGATGATGTCTGGGTTGTGGGGAGATAAAGGAGGAAGGTGAAAAATGGTGGAAGGGATGGATGAGTGAAGAAGAAGAAGAATCAGAGGAGAAAGGAGAAGCAGGAAGAAAGAAAGAAAGAAAAAAGAGAGGAGGTTTTTTTTTTTTTTTTCTTTTGGTATCAGAGAGTATTTGGGTATTTTAGTGTTGATTTGTGATTTGGAAGTGATGGTGGCTAGAGGTTGGAGAGGAGAATATTGAGTATTTTTTCTGCTGTTTTTTTCCCCCTTCTTCCTTTTGTCACTGTTCAATATATAGCACCAGAGGGAAGAAGATGACAAATCTTCCTGTTGGGCCAGCTGGTGGGGGTACAAGTAGTGGGGAACAAATCAACCTTTGCTCCACTACCTTGCAGGGGCAGCAAGGGTAGGGATGGCTTGTACCACATTGTCCCCTTTTTTTTGAAAAAGAAGAAGACAAAGAGGGGTACAAGCATGGGAGCTGATAATTTCAATTTTTTTTACTTTTTATTATTTTTTATTTTAACAATCAGAATAAAAACAATTTTTGGTTGGGTTTGGGATAATGGGCCCAAAAGATAAAAACGAAAATGGGCTCCATTTGATGATATAATGAGCCAAGAATAAAAAACATCATTGTCTTTGTTTTTTCTATTTTAAATAATAAATCTATATTTATACTAATTAATAAAGGGGATTTCTGATTTTCTAATAAATGGACTTGTGTCAGCACCACATGATTTAAGAGGATCAGTTGATCATTGGTAATAATCAAAGAGGAATACTTAACACATAGTGTTACATTACGTATTGTATTATTATTTTAAAATAAAAAAAATATTCAATTTTTTGCACTCAAATTACAGATAAGATTGTTTCAAGATTTTTGCTGATCACTTTTGTCTATAAATAAAAAGCCTTGGAGATACCAACATGGTGTGACACGGTTGGTAGATAATTGAGCCCTTTATGCATGTGGTCCTCGGGGATTAGTTTTTGGCTCTCGGCCAGAGGACTTAATTTGTTATAAAGGAAATAAAAAACTTGATAGATATAAAGATACAATTCAAGTTATTAATAATTACAATACTAATAATAATAATAATAATTGATAACGAAGTGCAAAAAATACTAGTTGTGGTTATAAGTGTCTATCTTTTTTGTGATTGATGCCAAAACGTTGGCTAGGCCAGAGGCTGCACGCCCTCCTCCAGTCGTGTTAAACAATGTATATTATAAAGTCTTCATTTCTCGTGCAAATTATAAACGATTTTTTTAACGTCTATGTACGATAATTTTAAAACGATTTTGCTATTTGTAATGTAAAGTATTTATACATTGTATCATAAAATGAGAGACATCTAAATTATTATAAATAATTCTTTGTACATATATTCGACCGGTTTGTAAACTTTTAATATTTAATAGTTAATTTTATAGCTTTACTTGTGGGATATCCAATTAAAGATAAAAAAAAAATATATATAAATATATGAAATAAGTTTCAATAAAAGCTTATATTTACAAATAAACTCTGAATAAATAATTATCACACAGTTCATGAGAATTGATCGGGTGAAAGCTATACTGTGCTTTCAATCCAATAAATTGGAGCTTACTACATGTACAAAAGTGCAAATGAAAAATATCAGATCATTTTTCTATATTATCTCGCACTCTTGGAGGATTTCATGCCACATTGACATCTTGTAATTGAATATATTTCCCCCCCTTTTTCTGGACATCAGAGCTGTCTTAAGTTATGACGACGGTCATTGAAATGGTGCCTACCTGACTTCATGTCTTCATTTTAAAAGAGAATAAAATATAATAAAGTGAATGATGCTTGGCTAGCTAGAAAGTAGAAAGAAAAGAGTAAAATATTAAACAAACACGACAACCGGGTCTTTAGCAAACCAAAAACGGATGGGTTTTAATACAAGCCTTTATAAAAATTTATAATATTAATAAAGTTTAATGGTTATATATTGTCAGTGTAAAGTTTTTTATACTGTCGATCAATCAGAATTCATGGTATAAATGACTTTTAAGATACTTAGAATGATAGTCAAAGATTTTTAATGATTTATCAAATTCTGAATCATTTGAATATATAAAAAATAATATTATCAGTACATATCAATTAAATCCATATTAATAACTACTTCATCGAATTTCCAATACTTTATTTTAGTTATTTGTTGGCGCAAAAATGCACCTTTTCACATGTGTTTCAAAAGTGTTTAAGACAAGCTTGAATGAATAGAATAAAATAATGCTATATATTTATTTTGACATCCTTGAGTTGCTGATCTCCACCCACCCACCGCCATCTAGCTTGCCCATGTTTCAAATCTACAATTCTCTGAGATCTATGCTTAACTCATGGCTGGTTATTTCTGGTAAAAGGAATAATAATTTATGCAGTTCATCAATGAAAAGTTTTGTTTGAGGATTTTAAGTTTAGTCAGGTTTAGTTGGCTTTAGTTTTTGGTATAACTATACTATATATGTGAATATTTCACATTTCACATAAACAATATATGTGAATGTGTACATAAACAAATAGTTAGCCAGTTAAATATTAACTGCCAATATATCTATTAACCAAATAATTATACACACGATTAATCATGAATTTTTATATTATTATCTACAAAGTTTCATATACTATTTCTTAATCACCTTTTTACACGTAAGAAATGATGTATATAAATTCATGATTAATTATATGTATTAATTAGTAATAAGTATATCCGTAATTATTTCTGCCAGTGATAATGTTGTAGGAAAATCTTCGCGAGCCGCCACTGAGTCAATATTTTTGTATTTTTTAATTAAAAAATGGTAATGTGGATTTTGAGATCAGTTTTTAAAATTAAAGGTGGTGTGAAGTTTTAGGGGATTTAAAAAATGATGTATGGGGAAAAATTATAATGATATAAATTAGGTGTGAAAATAGTTTTGAAACAATATATAGAGTGGGATAATAATTTTTTATTCCATGATAATTCCATTACCATATATATAGAGGATGAATTAGAAAGGACAACCAAATCATATAGGAGATGGCCAGAAAGGGACATAATAGAAAGAAAAAAAAAATCCTAAAATTGCTTTAGCAACTTCTTGAATATGCACAGGTCATATTTTTAAATGGACTATTATATTTTCTTAACCACATGCCCAGCTTTTCATTACCCTAGCCGTTGACAGAAAACAAAAGGAGGAGAGATTATTTTAATCTATAGTAGTTATATCGTTTTTTTTTTTTTTGGTTGGTGAATGGTAACAAAATTATTTAAATAGTAATAACTTTATATATATATATATATATACAAATATATATATATCAATTCTATTTAATATTTATCTATATTTTCGCAAACCAAATGTTTATCTTAATATTATTTAAAAATGTTATATAAATTCTCCAAAATTAAACAGTGTAATGCAACCTGCAACGGTTTTCCCAAAGAAGAAAAAAGCACATGAGAGAGAGAAAAATATCTGAACAACCGATATAAATTTGATGTCCGGAAAGATAGGAATGTTTCCAAATCAATCAAAAACTGATAATGTATATAAATATTAATAAAATTAAGATTTTATTTTATTAAATAATAAATCATAATTGATATAGATATGGAATGTGATGGAAAAGTGGGACCGCCTCGTCCACATGTTGGATTCCATTGCACTTCACCTTGCTGCAATCACTGCTCATAATATCTCCCTGAAAACAGAAAGCGAAAAGGAAAGGAGCCAAAGCATCAGCAGCTATTTATAAACTGATCAAAACTCATCTTGCACAGCTTCTGTTTCCTCAACATTGCTCCAATTCAAACACTTTCTTCCCCATCATCTACCACAACTACTCTCTACACTGCTCAGTGTCTCTCTCACTTTGTGTTCTATGTATGATCTATAACTTCTATAGAGAAACATTATGTCTGATCTGATCTACCCTCCACCCTTGATCAATCCTCCTTCAGTTTCACCATGTTATTATTCAAACCCTATCTTCCAAAACTGATCCTTTTATTATGAATAGTTGAACTTCCACTGTATTGATCAGGTTTGGCTTCCAAAGCTGTTGCAGTGTTGTGTGTTGAGACTTTGAGAGCCTTCACAAGCTCAAAGTCAAAGCCAAACCCATCTTTCATTCAAGGAATAGAAAGACACCCAGATCAAACCTTGATCTCTATAATCCATATATATATATATATATATATATGATTATATTCCAATATGGATCGAGTGAAGGAGGAATTTCTAGGAGAAAGTTCGTCCTTTTATGGTGGTCAGCAGGAAATAGTTGATCCTCCTCCACAACCAATGGAAGGGATTCATGAAAGTGGTCCTCCACCATTCCTCACAAAAACATATGACATCGTTGATGACCCTTCCACAAATCATATAGTCTCTTGGAGTAGATGTAACAACAGCTTCGTTGTGTGGGATCCCCAAGCCTTTTCCATAAGCCTTCTCCCCAGATTCTTCAAGCACAACAACTTCTCCAGCTTTGTCAGGCAACTTAACACTTATGTGAGTAACTTGTCTTTTCTATCAAGATCATGACAGGTTATATATATATGTTACTATTCTTCATGTTTCTCACTGTGATGGGATATTGAAGTAATTAGTTAATCTTCTCAAAAGGGTGAAAGTAACATGGGAAAGGTTTTGTTTCAGTCTCTTTTAGTAGTTTTGTTTTTATTATATGGATTTCATTTAGAAGCAATGATAATCTCATCTTAATTAATAATTCATTCAAGTTGATAAGCTTCTGGAATGTGTTGGTCTTTTCTTCAATATATCTTAATTTCCTGTTGTTTTATTATGGTAGTTGGTGCTTAATTGGTAGGTTTGATTGGTCCCAATTTATCCTTTTTGTTTAATGGGTTTCCTTATTTTTGACATTTTGTTAATTGTCTAATATCTTGAAAAGGATAAAGTAGAAAAGTCACAATATAAAATGATGTAAGGCTTGTATGAACTTATGTGTATTGTAGGGTTGCTAGCTTTAGAGTTTGATCGATCATATGCCTTTCTCAAAGCATAATTTCCTTAATAATAATATATATATTATGGATTTGAAAATGGAGAATAAATTTGATGTTACATTAGGGGTTTAAAAAGGTTGATCCAGATAGGTGGGAGTTTGGTAATGAAATGTTTCTTAGAGGACAAAGGGTTCTTTTGAAGAACATTAGAAGGAGGAAGGCAACTCAATCACAAGTTGTACAGCAAGCTCTAGACCCTTGTGTTGAAGTGGGGCGGTTTGGATTAGATGGAGAGGTTGATCGGTTAAGGCGTGACAAGCGAGTTCTGATGATGGAGTTGGTGAAACTTAGACAACAGCAGCAGAATACCAGATCTCACCTTCAAGACATGGAAGGTAGGCTTAAAAGGACCGAGCAGAAACAGCAACAGATGATGAATTTCTTGGCAAGGGCAATGCAGAATCCAAACTTGGTACAACAATTGGTTCAACAGAAGGAATGGAGAAAGGAGTTGGAAGAACCTTTTTCCATCAAGAGGAGGAGACCTATTGATCAAGGGTGCCCTAGTAATATTGTTGAAGTAGGTGATTATCAATTAGGTTATGCTGAAGAATGTGTGAAACTTGAATCGCAGGAACACACTGACAAATTATTAGAGTTTGAGGTATCAGACATGGACCTTGTTTTGAATATGGAGGGACAAAGTGGAAGCCAAAAGAACCTAGAGGAAGATCATATTCAACTTGAAAGTAGAGACAAAGACATTGATGAAGTGTTTTGGCAAGATTTGTTCAAAGAGGGTATTGAAAATGAAGATATAGATGTTTTGGCTGATCAACTTTGTTATTTGGCCTCAAGTCCTAAATAGGTTCTGCTTTCTTCAAATTGCTTCATTGAATATCTCCTTAATTATTCCGTCTTCATTGAGGGTTTCTTGGTGCGAATTTAAAGCACATGGTTTCTCGATGATTCTATTTCGAACCTAACCTTTTATCTGAATTTAAAGTTAATATTCCACGATCTTTGTGAAAAACTTAGTTTCTTACAATATGCCAAGCCCATCTTTTAGAAGGATTATGGCATGAACAAATTGCTATCAAGAAATGTGTGCTTCTTGGCTCTAAATGATCCTATTCGTGTATATGGTTTCTTGAGGTTAACCTGGAATCCTGATCTTCAAGTATTCTTGCCATTAAATCTTCTTAATCTCTTGTTCTTGAATGTACTACAACAGGTTGTGGCGGAACTGTCAGTTTCTGAAGCAATTAAATTTGTTTCATGTTTATGCTGTATTAATCCCATTCTAAATGTTATATTTTCGTCTAAGCATAAAAAATATTATCTTTCTGGTTTAAAAACTTAAAAAAGTAATAGGAAACAGTTTATGCTTGTTTTCTAAGCAATGAAAGAAAAAGGTTGGTATAAAAATTATTTACACTCAATTAGTTATAAATTATTATATCATTAAAAAAAATTTATTTGTATTATAGAATGATTTATGATCAGTTAATTTATAGTGTAAAAATTAGATTGAGATTGCCGGAGGTTTGAATTTATTATATACCCTATTAGTTTTTTTATAAATCATATCAATTTCTCATGAGTTTGTGTTATAAGAAGTGTAAACATAATTTCCTTCAAAAAAAAAAAGGTGGAAACATAATTACAAAATAAATTTTAAAATAAAAAGTAATAATAACATAATTTTAGAATATATTGATATACTGTACTTTTAGGAAATAAGATGAATATTAAATATAATCAAAACAAGTTTTAATTTCCTGTGTAACATATATATTTGTAATTGTTTTTTTGTGAAAACCCAAGAACGCTTGGATGAGATGATACAGATCTCTTCCAGCTTAACATACTTGAGTTCGAATCCTGGTACTCCGTACTGGGGATGCAACAGTATTAAAACTCTTAAGAGAGAGTTTTGCCGACCTTGTGGTCTTACCCGACTCGAAGGATTAGTCTCTGTAGTTGCGTGCGGAGTATATTTGCATTTTCTATGCTTGACTAACTGGCTCTAATAATTTCTCACGAAAGTGGTGGACTACTATATTTGTCTTCGGGATACATCTTCAAACCATTCCAAAAAGTTGCTAGAAAAGGATATGTGAAATTTGCACATCATAGAACAATTAAATCATAAATCTCGTGTTAGGTTATGTTTTCGTAATGTAGGACTAGGAGATTCCAGTGAAATTTGGGAGAAAAAGGGACATATTGTAATGTGATCTTTATTCAAAAGGTGTGACTGACAAACAGCATGACAGTTACTTCAACGAGGACCAACTACTACTACTAGATTCTTCGTCAGAATTCGGGAAATGCTAATCTTTCCTACTAATTACAAAATATTGATAGTCTTAACTTTGAGACTTCAACTTGGTGTGAGTAAGCCTATACACGGTTTTAAGCATCCTTGATGTTGTTTATCACTTTATCCAGACTAATCTCTGATCGATGATTCGATGAAGCCACCTAATTAGCGCCAGGCTGCCAGCATAAAGTGAAACTTCTTGAAACATCAGGGCATGTTTGATTTGTTGACGGCATAACAGGAAAATTATCACGTTATTTTCATCTTTAAAAATTTGTATAGGAAATAACTTTTACTTGGTTTCGCTGTTTTCCTATATAAATCTTCATTGAAAACAAAACAAGGAAGATAATAAAATAAGGTTGCAGTTTTGTAATTATTTTTAACAATAGAAAATAAAAATAAGAAGAGTTATGATATTTTGATATCAAAATTTGACATCATGGAGGACACCCTAGTTTTGAGTAGGTTGTTTATCACTTTACTTTTTCCCTCTCTTTATTTTATTGGTTCATAACCTACTCAAAACTAGAATGTCCCCCTATGATATCAAATTTTCGTATCAAAATATCATAACTCAAATAAGAACATAGAAATAAAGCAAAGAAGCCCTTAACTTTTATAATTTACATTGCTGTGGAAGAAATCCAAACTCAAAAAACAGGCCCAAAAGAATTAGTAAGTATTATAAATTTTGCAACTTGATTATTTGAACATTCTAATTCAATGGTAAATATATTAAATGATTTAATTACTGTTTATATAATTTTTTATAATATATCATAAATTATTATATTATTAAAAATATTTGGCTCTTATCATGTTTAACTTAATATTATGTTTGATTCAAGAAACAAAGCAAGAGGAAAAAAAAGGAGAAGGAAAGAAGGGGAAGGAAGAAAAAAAGGAAATGAGATAATTGTTTATAGTTACTTGGTAGGTGAGAAAATGAATGAAAAAATTGAACTTTTTTCCTCCTTTTATTTTTTGGTTTGGTATATATATGTTACAAATTGAAAAAATTGAATTAGTATTGTTACAAATTGAACTTTATATATATGCTCATTTGGTTTAGATTCTATATGGTCCAAAATCAGGTTTGCTTCATGTGAAACTGATTTTAGGATTTTGAATGTGTTTGCTTTAAATTTTGCATCCAATAAAATCAATTATGCGTTAGGTAGAATTGATTTTAAGAAAAATAAGAATTTCTAGTTTTTTCGTTGAGTATGATTGATTGTAGGTGTTGAACTCTCAAAATTCTTTATATTTACATTTTAAATGTGAATTTACTTTATTATTCAAACAAAACCAATTATTCTAAACTTACTTTTAAAATATTATTACCAAACACAAATTAATTGTTTTTTTAAAGGATACAAATCAATTTTTTAAAATAAAAAATTCAATACTTTTAAAATCGTTTTTTATCAAAATTTAAAACAAATAAGCCTGGAATATAAAAGTCACGTGATTAAATGATTGTATAAATCCATTTGCACCGAAAATATATCGAAATTAAACCCTTTGTCTTTGTCACACTCACGCTTGTACATAGCATATAAACATTTCAAAAACATTGTCCTAAATTTAATTAGGTAAAGCGGTTGATCATCATTATGGTCATGTGTCAGCCTCCGCCACATGGTTCCCAACATTGAGCATAACCGGAAATCGAAAGAGGTCATAGTAATATATGCATGTGAAATTGGGTTTCGCCATGCTTTATTTCCTTTAATGGAAAAAGGCAGAGAAAGGCTGGGATGTTGGCTCCGATCCCTTGAATTTGCAGAGATTTGATGATGCTGCCTCAAATTGTCTGCCTAAGTGATAAGGTTGCACATGCTATGCATGACTGTGTTCTGATGGGACATGTATATATGACTGTATAAAGGAAAGCCACTATTCCTTATGTCCCTCCTTCCCTAAAATTTCCCAGTAAGGGGGCTTTCAGGTGAATTTTTAATATATTTTTATAACTGATGTTGATTAGTTCACCTTGAGATTTCCTTAACAATATTAATTGCAAGTGATGAAGCTAATATTGTAAATATATATTTATCTTTGCTTGTTTTTTGGTTAAAGGTAATTTCTCTTTACCATCGCCTGGTTGGTTTAGATAGTAAGTGGCTCGAGCTCCTAAAAATGAAAAGTTATTTTCATTAGATTTTGAAAAAAATCATTAAAAGTTAAAATCACTAGCTACTTTAAAAAAACTATAATTATAAACAAACATAAAATAGCTTTTGTTTTTTTTAAAGGGTTTTGCTAACCAGTACCCTAAGATATTGGTTAAAGAATCTAAACATAGAAATTTTTTATTTTAAAGTCTGACTTTTAAATTTTCAAAGTATTGAATATACTACTTTATAATGCAAATTTTTTATTTCTGATTCTTTAATCAGGTCCCTAAGGACACTGGTTAACATTTGTCTTTCTTTAAAAATATTGTAGTTATATATTTGATTATGTTTTGATGATTGACAAACATTAACCTTAAGCATGTAGGATAAAAATAAAAATAATTATCAAGCATGCATGTACTCCAAGGCCAGCAAAGCAAGACACAAATATTCTACGAGTTTCAAAATTCAAGCATCCAAGACTTCAAGCAAGATTGGATAAAATATACTAGGTCTTAGATGTCATGTAAGAGTATGATGACTAATGTAACACCCTGTTTTTCATACGTTTTCTGTAGCAGTAAATACATATTTAAATGTGTTTATTTTAGATTAAACTCAGGATGATTTTAATTAAACTAAAATCATTTTCTTGTTTTGTTATATAATATGAAGTCACGGTAAAATTTTCGGTTGAAAATTCAGACGGAAGCCGGTCCGCGTTTTCACTGTCGGTACAAGTTTACTGTGTAGAAAACCTAATTTTGACACTGAACGAAAAAATTAGTGTTTTTATTATGTTTCCTTCAACCTTGGTTATTATGAAAATTTTCGTGCAAAAATAAAATAAAATATTTTATTCGAGCGAAACGTCGGAAAAATTACGATCGGAAATGCAACCGGCTACGAAATAAAGAAGATTAGGGATCATAAAATAAGTAAGGAGACATGATGGAATAGACCATGACACACTCTAAAAGTATCATCATCACACTTTTCAAATTATAATACTATTCTAATCCAAAAGTATTTTCTCTCTCTTCTTCCATCCAATCAAGCATTAAACCACCAAGCTTGCTCAACAAGCTCTCCCTCTCACTCCCTTAGCCGTGAACTCCCCTCCCACTCCCTATATATACCCCTTCCATTTTCACTTCATCATCTTTCTCCTTCAACCTCCATTAAAGTTCATCTTCTTCCTTTCTTATAAAAGTTCAAGCTCTTAAAACTTTAGTTTTTATTCATCTTTTCTACTTAAGCTCTTCATTAAAGTTCTTCCTTATACTAAGGGTAATGCTCTCATATAAATCTTTTTTCAAGTTTCATCTTTTATTTCTTAGTTTACCTTATGTGTTCTTTATATGATTTAAACTCCTAAAATCTCTCTAAAATGGTATAAAACTCCTTTTGAGTTGAAACCACTTTCTATAGTCTTGTATTAACTTATATTTTCACATACTAAGAGGTTGTGTAAAACAAAAATCTCTATCCATCTCTTCCAATGAAGGCCGGATGCTTGCATTTGTGACCTAGGAAGTTTTTGTTTCAACTTTTGGAATATGATCATGTGTTTGAGTTTCTAACTATCCCTTGATCTTGAATCTATAAATCTTGGAAGTCTTGATAGCTTGTTCCTATGATGGCCAAAAAATATGAATAAGTAGGCCTAGGATACTATGTTTCAACTTTTCAAGTATTGATCATGTATTTAGAACTCTTAATAACTTGTTTATTTTATGTTGTTAAAGCTAGTATGTGTTACTTTCATTTTTCCAAGATGATCATGGACTTGAGTTCCATAAGATATTTGGATGCTAATTAAGTCTAAGAGATTGGAAAGTTTAAGGATTTATAACTTGTTTATTTTATGTTATTAAAGCTAGTATGTGTTATTTTCATTTTTCCAAGATGATCATGGACTTGAGCTCCATAAGATATTTGGATGCTACGTCTAAGGGATTGAAAAGTTTAAATATCTCTACTCTATAAACCCTATGAAGGCCGAACCTAGAAGGTTATGGATTTAGGATACCTTGTTCTTATTTTTCCAAAATGATCATGGTTTTGAGCTCCTTAACACATATGGATGCTAAACCTAAGAGATTATAAGGTTTAGTGAATGCTAGCCTATTTTACATGCCTTGGCCGAATGCCCTATGTTTTTAACTTAGTGGAATGTTAATTCAACTTTGTTAAATGATCATTGTTTATGAACTCCAAACACTTAAGGATCATAAATCCATGAGTTGTATAATTTTTGGGAATCTCTAACCCTAAGAACTAATCTTGGCCGAACCTATACCTTGTGGTTTAGTGTTCTTGTTTTGATTTTAACTTGTGATTTTGTGTTCATAACCTTAGACTTCCATCACGGAGGAAACGAGAACGTTCGTGACTTACCTCGTCGAGCATCTAATCTTCTTACCTTCACAGAAAGTAAGAGGGGATTGCCCAGGGATATTCAATGACTATATGCATGTGTGTATGTGTTTGCTTGAGTGATTTGAATATTATTGTGATATGGAGCCAATACTTGAATAACTTGTTTACTTGAACTATTGTGGTTATTACTTGAAGTTGAACATTGCTTGCTTTAAAGTGTTATGAATTATCTATATATGTGATGAACTGTCGTTAACTGTGATGTGATTGTTGAGAATATATTACTGTTGATTGAAGTTTGAGAAGCCAGACTTGAGTATGTGCACAATGATTATAAAGGATTAAAAGCCTTAATAAGCCTTGAATAGAACTTTGAAAGTATTGGTTTCAGTTATAAAAGTTCCTTGTTTAAAACGCTTACTTCAAGAAAATGAGATTCTTATTTTGAAAAGAAACGTTGAAGTGTTTTTAAGACAATAGAAATTACCTTTTTATGATCCAAAGTTGGTACGAGAGAAAACCTTTTCGAACTATGTGTTTTATGAAGGAAAACCCCTTTGAAAATAGTTGACTTTATTTCATCAAGTATTTCAAAAGCAAACAAATTTCCTAAATGTTTTATAAAAGAAATTGTAAAGGAAAAGATTTTCTCCTAAATGATTTAGAAACGTTTCGGTTACTTGGATAAGTGACCGAGGTTTTGTTTTGGTTTTTGATTTTCAGTGGGCAAAAAGTAAGCACATGTGAAAGAGAATACTAGTCCGCAAGACGTCGCCTCTAGTATTCAGTTTATGCATGTAATCTGGGATCCGTGTCAAGAATTATGGACCAAGGGTCCTAATCGTAATATTATGGGCTAGGAGTCCTAATTTTGGAATTGAGGACTGTGTGTCCGAATTTCGTTGTTATGGGCTAGGAGTCCTTATCATGTTGAAATAAAATATGGATAAAATTATAATTGTTTCTACGACCACAACCTTGGACTGCGGCCGCGGTCTAAGGTGTTGTGATTGAACACCCGGACTGTGCGCCCTGTGTTATTAATTTTTAAGTGATGGAAATTGTGAATAGTCGTTAGCTTTGGGCTTTGACAAACGGAAAAGAGAGAACACAAAGAAAAGTCTCGTCAATAAAAAGTCTTTTATTCATATGCATTTCCCATTGGCAAACGTGCTTGAGTTATTCGAATACCCGCTTAAGATGTGGTATTCGATAAGATATACATCCGAATGGCCGTTACAAGGGATTCGTGATGATGTTGATCCGGGCGCATGAGGTGACGGAGACAACTTGCCAAACGGGGCGTATGAGCCTGATCAACTCTTTCTTTCTTAATGATGAAAAGGTGATGGTATCTCATGAGATTAAGATCAGAGCCTGATGATTGAAGTGTCATGCATTATCTTTATAAAATTGATTGATTCGGGTATGAGACCCACTGAGATAATACTTATTGTTTACTTATGAGTAATGTTTAAAATGTTAATATGTCAAGGTGTTGTATGTATCATGTGTATGGTTGTTGTACGATATATCTGTTGTCGGTATCTCACTCTTTCATTTCTACTTGTTATTCTCTCTTCCTTTTTGGTATCTCCATATGTACATCAGTCCAGATGGATCCCAATATCCCCCTTGCGCTGACAACATCGAAGACTGAGGTCTTCGACGACGCAGTGAATGCTGGGGCGTGGCAGATACACCCAGGGGAGACATCTGCCACACACCACGGAGCAATCACCACGATCAATTTAAATGCTGACGGAGACCCAATCCGTAGAAGCCACACTGTGGAAACTAGGAGGGTATCTCTGCCTCCAATTTGGTATTACCTTCACACACTGCAAGCTCACGAACTGTTACACGAGCCACCACTTCTAGACGTAGAGCCGGCAGCGCCGATCGTGGAGGATCCCGAGGAGGACCCTGAGGAGGATCCTGAGGAGAACCCTGTGGAAGACTTCGATGAGGCCATGGAGGAGGATGAGCCAGAGGATCATGTTATGGATCATGACGACGACAACGATTCAGTAGATGAGGGCGGCGTCGTTATAGATCCATTACCTGAGGTCTCGTCTCGTGGGAGCCTTTGTGGAGACCCTTCTTGCAGCCAGTGTCAATAACCAGTTCGGAGCGTTTTGTGGATAATCTTCCATCATCTGACTTTTAGAGTTATCTTTTGGATGTGGTTCCGGACCCTCTTTCCCTGTGTCTTACTTACTCTCTTTTAAGTTGTAACCCCTAGATGTCTAATTCTGTTGCAATGGTCATTGATAAGGCCCTAACTTATGTACTGGAACTTGGCTTTCATTTGGACATGTTATATATATATATATATATATGTTGTCTACAATTCATGCTCTGAGTGTTCATCACCTTTATCTTCCTTCATCTCAAAAAAAAAAAATTAACTACCGTTTTTAGTGTACTCATTCATCGAGAAAATGATACTTTCAGAAAATAACCAGCATTGTAAATCAGAAATATTTCCGTAATTGGGTAACCATGTGATGCCGGGTTTAGGGTGTCACATTAGTGGTATCAGAGCGAGTCGGGTCTTTCAGGAATGTTTGGGTTTAGGTCTGTTGTGTCGATATTGTGTATTCTCTGATCGAGTCTTGTTTGAATTACTTTTAAGAAGTAATGTATGTTATCCGACGAGTTACCTTTTATTTTATGGTTACCATCTCACTAATTGTGTCTTACAGGTCAGTATGGAACCAGGAGGAGCGTGCGGGCGTGGCGGTCGTGGCCGAGGCAATGGCGGTATGGACTTCGCTGCCTAAGCGTTGACTGACGTTGCTGCTGCAATAGCTTTCCAGACTGCCAACGCGGCTGCCCAGAATTAACAGGAGCAGCTAAGAGCTAAACAGGCTACAGAAGGGAAGAATCTAAATGCCCTCCGACTCTAGAATCCATCGCAGTTTGACGGGGACGTAGACCCGACTAAAGCCGATCTTTGGATCCAAGAGCTGGAAAAGATCTTTGAGCTGGTGCACACCCCAGAGGAAGCAAAGGTGCCTTACGCAACATTCCAACTGATTGGAGATGCTGAATACTGGTGGAAGGGCACCAGACAACTACTAGTAGCTGAGCATCAGGCAATCACCTGGGGAGTATTTCTCAACAAATTTCTGAACAGATATTTACCCCAGAGTGCTCGGACAGAGAAAGAGCAGGAATTCCTGAGGCTAAGTCAGCAGGACTTGACTGTGGGGGAATATGCGGCAAGGTTTGAGTCCCTTGGCAAATACTTCCACTTTTTCCAGAACAACCCCCATGAGGAGTGGAAGTGATAGAAGTTCGAAGCCGGTCTGCGCTTCGAGATCAAGGAATCTGTGATGCCCTTGGAATTCAGGAATTTCCAAGCCCTGGTGGAGAAATGCCGAAAGGTAGAACTGATGCGCAATGGGCGAGATAGCAGAGGAAATGTTGGAGGACCCGTTCGTCCCAAGAGTCAATATCAGAGACAGAACCAAAATTGGAAGAACCAGAGGAAGCCATATTACCAGGCATCCAGTAACAACCAGAAACAACAGCAACAACATCGCTCCAGTACTTCAGGAACGGGAAGTGGAGGCCAGAGAAACAACAATCAAGGTCAACAGAGGAAGTGTTACCGGTGCAGGGATCCCAGTCATCTAGCTAATACATGCCCAAAGAAAGAGATGAAGTGCTTTAACTGCGATCGTATAGGGCACATAGCCAGGGAATGCAGAGCATCGAAAAGAGAAGCAGCTACCAATCATGCCCAAGCAAGCAAGCCGACTGCTAAAGGGCGAGTGTATACGATGAGCGGAGCTGAAGTAGGTGCGATTTAGCCGGTAA
Source organism: Sophora flavescens (assembly GCA_030762895.1). Taxonomy (NCBI): domain Eukaryota; kingdom Viridiplantae; phylum Streptophyta; class Magnoliopsida; order Fabales; family Fabaceae; genus Sophora; species Sophora flavescens. The sequence goes on along the minus strand of CM061067.1, from coordinate 162,376,734 downwards.
TCTTTTAACTGTACTTTTCGATTCAGGTGCAACTCATTCTTTTATCTCAATGGATCGTCTGAAACTTCTAGACTTGCCTATTTCTTCCTTACCATATAACATGATTGTTTCTACCCCAACTACTGAGCCAGTAACTGTTAATTCTGTTTTCTTGAATTGTCCTATCATTGTTCAGGATAGGCACTTTCTTGTAGATTTAATCTGTTTACCTTTAATACAACTCGATGTAATTCTAGGCATGGATTAGTTATATTCCAACGACTCGATACAACTCGATTTAATCTTTTATCAAGTGTTTGTTTGGACGGAGGCTTGTGAAGGAAGTTTCCAAGAGCTTAAGAGAAGGTTAACAACCTCACCCGTGTTGATCCTACCTGATCCTAAGGAACCTTTTGAGGCTTATTGTGACGCTTCACATCAGGGATTGGGATGCATGCTGATGCAGAACCGAAAAGTTGTAGCATATGCTTCAAGGCAATTGAAGATTCACGAAAGGAATTACCCGACGCATAACTTGGAGTTAGCAGCAGTAGTCTTTGCCTTGAAAATATGGAGGCATTATTTGTATAGAGCTACTTTTAATGTTTTCAGTGGCCATAAGAGTTTGAAGTACCTCTTCGACCAGAGGCGTTGGTTGGAGTTTTTGAAGGACTATGACTTTCAACTACAGTATCACCCTGGAAAGGCAAATGTGGTGGCAGATGCACTGAGCAGGAAGTCAATACACACGTCAGTAATGATGGTTAAAGAGCAGGAATTGTTGGAACAATTCCGGGATCTAAGTTTATCAGTTAAGACATTTCCGGGAAGGCTGTGTCTGAATAGGATCACCGTTTCGAACGGATTGATGGAACAAATAAAAGAAAAACAAGGGAGTGATCAGTATCTACAGGAAGAAAGGGACTTAGTGCGACAGGGAGCACTATCAGAATTTAGAGAGGGAACGGATGGAATTTTGAGATTCGGTGAAAGAATCTGTATACCAGATGACGCCGAGCTTAGGAAGTTGATCTTAGAGGAAGCTCACAGGAGTAAACTGAGTTTACACCCAGGAGACACGAAGATGTATCAAGATCTCCAGAAGTTATACTGGTGGTATGGAATGAAAAGGGACGTAATGGAATACGTCGCTTGTTGTCTGATATGTCAAAAGGCTAATATTGAACACCAGAGGTCAGCAGGAATGTTACAATCATTGGACATCCCAGAATGGAAGTGGGATGGTATTTCAATGGACTTTATGACCAGCTTCCCAAGGACTCGGAAGGGACATGAGGCTATATGGGTAATTGTGGATCGACTGACCAAGTCAGCTCACTTTTTACCTATCAGCATGAAGTACCCGATGAAAAGGTTGACTCAGTTGTACATCGACGAGATTGTCACGGTATACCCTCGAGTATCATTTCGGATCGTGATCCAAGGTTTACGTCAGAATTTTGGAAAGGACAACAAAACTCTTTGGGAACAAAACTCAAATTGATTTCTGCGTACCATCCACAAACTGACGGACAGTCAGAGAGGACAATCCAATCACTCGAAGATTTACTAAGAGCGTGTGTAATGGAAGACACTGGGAGCCGGGACGAGTTCCTACCATTGATAGAATTCACCTACAACAACAGTTTTCATTCAAGTATAGGGATGGCACCCTATGAGGCTTTGTATGGTCGACGATGCCGAGCACCTTTGTGTTGGTACCAGGATGGTGAGAGTTTGCTATTAAGACCAGAGATCGTACAACAAACGACCGAGAAGGTGAAGATGATCCAGGAGAAAATTCGAACGGCCCAAAGTCGACAGAAAAGTTACGCTGACAAGAGACGACGACCTCTTGAGTTTGAGGAAGGCGAGCATGTGTTCTTGAGAGTCACACCAACGACTGGGATTGGCAGAGTGATAAAATCCAGAAATCTTACTCTCAAATTCATTGGACCCTACCAAATTCTTCGTCGCATAGGTTCAGTGGCGTACAAAATATATTTACATCCTTTTCTTTCCAACATCCATGATGTTTTTCATGACTCTCAGTTGAGAAAGTATATTCCTGATCCATCACATATTATTAAACTTGATAAAGTACAATTAAAAAAGAAACCTGTCTTTTGAGACTTCGTCGGTACGGATCGCGGATAGGATGATGAAGCAGCGTAGAGGTAAACAAATTCCTTTAGTCAAAGTCATCTGGAACGAGACAACCGGAGAAGCTACATGGGAAGCGGAGGACAAGATGAAATTGCAATACCCTGAGTTATTTCAAGGTGCGTAATTTCGAGGACGAAATTCTTTTTAGAGGGGTAGTATTGTAACACCCTGTTTTCCCTACGTTTTCTGTAGCAGTAAATACATATTTAAATGTGTTTATTTTAGATTAAACTTAGAGGATGATTTTAATTAAATTAAAATCATTTTCTTGTGTTGTTATATCATATGAAGTCGCGGTAAAATTTTCGGTTGAAAATTCAGACGGAAGCCGGTCTGCGTTTTCACTGCCTGTACAAGTTTACTGTACAGAAAACCTAATTTTGACCCTGAACAAAACAATTAGTGTTTTTATTATGTTTCCTTCAACATTGGTTATTTTGAAAATTTTCGTGCAAAAATAAAATAAAATATTTTATTCGGGCGAAACGTCGGAAAAAATTACGATCGGAAATGCAACCGGGTACGAAATGAAGCATATTAGGGATCATAAAATAAGTAAGGAGACATGATGTAATAGACCATGACACACTCTAAAAGCACCATCATCACACTTTTCAAATTATAATACTATTCTAATCCAAAAGTATTTTCTCTCTCTTCTTCCATCCAATCAAGCATTAAACCATCAAGCTTGCTCAACAAGCTCTCCCTCTCACTCCCTTAGCCGTGAACTCCCCTCCCTCTCCCTATATATACCCCTTCCTTTTTCACTTCATCATCTTCCTCCTTCAACCTCCATTAAAGTTCATCTTCTTCCTTTCTTATAAAAGTTCAAGCTCTTAAAGCTTTAGTTTTTATTCATCTTTTCTACTTAAGCTCTTCAATAAAGTTCTTCCTCATACTATGGGTAGTGCTCTCATATAAATCTTTTTGCAAGTTTCATCTTTTATTTCTTAGTTTACTTCATGTGTTCTTTATATGCTTTAAACTCCTAAAATCTCTCTAAAATAGTAGAAAACTCCTTTTGAGTTGAAACCACTTTCTATAGTCTTGTATTAACTTATATCTTCACATACTAAGAGGTTGTGTAAAACAAAAATCTCTATCCATATCTTCCAATGAAGGTCAAATGCTTGCATTTGTGACCTAGGAAGTTTTTGTTTCAACTTTTGGAATATGATCATGTGTTTGAGTTTCTAACTATCCCTTGATCTTGAATCTATAAATCTTGGAAGTTTTGATAGCTTGTTCCTATGATGGCCGAAAAATATGAATAAGTAGGCCTAGGATACTATGTTTCAACTTTTCAAGTATTGATCATGGATTTAGAACTCTTAATAACTTGTTTATTTTATGTTGTTAAAGCTAGTATGTGTTACTTTCATTTTTCCAAGATGATCATGGACTTGAGCTCCATAAGATATTTGGATGCTAAGTCTAAGAGATTGGAAAGTTTAAGGATTTATAACTTGTTTATTTTATGTTATTAAAGCTAGTATGTGTTATTTTCATTTTTCCAAGATGATCATGGACTTGAGCTCCATAAGGTATTTGGATGCTAAGTCTAAGAGATTGGAAAGTTTCAAGATCTCTAGTCTATAAACCCTATGAAGGCCGAACCTAGAAGGTTATGGATTTAGGATACCTTGTTCTTATTTTTCCAAAATGATCATGGCTTTGAGCTCCTTAACACATATGGATGCTAAACCTAAGAGATTGGAAGGTTTAGTGAATGCTAGCCTATTTTACTAGCCTTGGCCGAATGCCCTATGTTTTTAACTTAGTGGAATATTAATTCAACTTTGTTAAATGATCATTTTTTATGAACTCCTAACACTTAAGGATCATAAATCCATGAGTTGTATAATTTTTGGGAATCTCTAACCCTAAGAACTAATCTTGGCCGAACCTATACCTTGTGGTTTAGTGTTCTTGTTTTGATTTTAACTTGTGATTTTGTGTTCATAACCTTAGACTTCCATCGCGGAGGAAACGAGAACGTTCGTGACTTACCTCGTCGAGCATCTAATCTTCTTACCTTCACAGAAAGTAAGAGGGGATTGCCTAGGGATATTCAATGACTATATGCATGTGTGTATGTGTTTACCTTAGTGATTTGAATATTATTGTGATATGGAGCCAATACTTGAATAACTTGTTAACTTGAACTATTGTGGTTATTACTTTAAGTTGAACATTGCTTGCTTTAAAGTGTTATGAATTATCTATATATGTGATGAACTGTCGTTAACTGTGATGTGATTGTTGAGAATATATTACTGTTGATTGAAGTTTGAGAAGCCAGACTTGAGTATGTGCACAATGATTATAAAGGATTAAAAGCCTTAATAAGCCTTGAATAGAACTTTGAAAGTATTGGTTTCAGTTATAAAAGTTCCTTGTTTAAAACGTTTACTTCAAGAAAATGAGATTCTTATTTTGAAAAGAAATGTTGAAGTGTTTTTAAGACAATAGAAATTACCTTTTAATGATCCAAAGTTGGTACGCGAGAAAAACTTTTAGAACTATGTGTTTTATGAAGGAAAACCCCTTTGAAGATAGTTGACTTTATTTCATCATGGATTTCAAAAGCAAACGAAATTCCTAAATGTTTTATAAAAGAAATTGTAAAGGAAAAGATTTTCTCCTAAATGATTTAGAAACGTTCCGGTTACTTGGATAAGTGACAGAGCTTTTGTTTTGGTTTTGGATTTTCACTGAGCGAAAAGTAAGCACATGTGAAAGAGAATACTAGTTCGCGAGACGTCGCCTCTAGTATTCAGTTTATGCACGTGATCTGGGATCCGTGTCAAGAATTATGTACCAAGGGTCCTAATCATGATATTATGGGCTAGGAGTCCTAATTTTGGAATTGAGGACTGTGTGTCCGAATTTCGTTGTTATGAGCTAAGAGTCCTTATCATGTTGAAATAAAACATGGATAACATTATAATTGTTTCTACGACCACAACCTTGGACTACGGCCGCGGTCTAAGGTGTTGTGATTTAACACCCGGACTGTGCGCCCTGTGTTGTTAATTTTTAAGTGATGGAAATTGTGAATAGTCGTTAGCTTTGGGCTTTGACAAACGGAAAAGAGAGAACACAAAGAAAAGTCTCGTCAATAAAAGTCTTTTATTCATATGCATTTCCCCTTGGCAAACGTGCTTGATTTATTCGAATACCCGCTTAAGATGTGGTATTCGATGAGGTATACATCCGAATGGCCGTTACAAGGGATTCGTGATGATGTTGATCCGGGCGCATGAGGTGACACAGACAACTAGCAAAACGAGGCATATGAGCTTGATCAACTCTTTCTTTCTTAATGATAAACGGTGATGGTATCTCAAGAGATTAAGATTTGAGCCTGATGATTGAAGTGTCATGCATTATCTTTATAAAATTGATTGATTCGGGTATGAGACCCACTGAGATAATACTTATTGTTTACCTATGAGTAATGTTTAAAATGTTAATATGTCAAGGTGTTGTATGTATCATGTGTATGGTTGTTGTGCGATATATCCGTTTTCGGTATCTCACTCTTTCATTTCTACTTGTTATTCTCTCTTCCTTTTTGGTATCGCCGTATGTACATGAGTCCAGATGGATCCCAATATCCCTCTTGCACCAACAACATAGAAGACTGAGGTCTTCGACGACGTAGGGAATGCTGGGGCATGGCAGATACACCCAGGGGCGACATCTGCCACATACCACAGAGCAATCACCACGACCGATTTAAATGCTGACGGAGACCCAATCCGTAGAAGCCACACTGTGGAAACTAGGAGGGTAGCTCTGCCTCCGATTTGGTATTACCTTCACACACCACGAGCTCATGGACTGTTACATGAGCCACCACTTCTAGACGTAGAGACGGCAGCGCCGATCGAGGAGGATTCCGAGGAGGACCCTGAGGAGAACCCTGAGGAAGACTTCGATGAGGCCTTGGAGGAGGATGAGCTGGAGGATCATGTTATGGATCATGACGAAGACGACGATTCCGTAGATGAGGGCGGCGACGTTATAGATCCATTACCCGAGGTCTCGTCTCGTGGGAGCCTTTGTGGAGACACTTCTTGCAGCTAGTGTCAGTAACCAGTTTGGAGCGTTTTGTGGATAATCTTCCGTCATCTGACTTTTAGAGTTATCTTTTGGATGTGGTTCCGGACCCTCTTTCCCTGTGTATTACTTCCTCTCTTTTAAGTTGTAACCCCTAGATGTCTAATTCTGTTGCAATGGCCATTGATAAGGCCCTAACTTATGTACTGGAACTTGGCTTTCATTGGGGCATGTTATATATATATATATATATATATATATATATATATATATATATATATATATATATATATATATATATATGTTGTCTTCAATTCATGTTCTGAGTGTTCATCACCTTTATCTTCCTTCATCTCAAAAAAAAAAAAAAATAACTACCGTTTTTAGTATACTCATCCATCGAGAAAATGATACTTTTAGAAAATAACCAGCATTGTAAATCAGAAATATTTCCACAATTGGGTAACCATGTGATGCCGGGTTTAGGGTGTCACATTAGTGGTATCAGAGTGACCGCGCTGTCGCCACGCGCCAAAAAGAACGAGCGATTATTAAAATAATGTAGTATAGAGCGACAACTCGGATATCGTCTCTCAAGGACTCTTTAGTTGTTGTTATTATTAACAGAAAATCAAAAGTTAGTTTTTTGGGGGGTTTTGAGATTGAAATAAAATAAAGAAAACAAAACAATGAAAACAAAGCAGTTAAAGAGAATATCAAATAAACTAAAGACGATTAACCTACTGTTCTCGGTTTCCCACTATCATTGGTTCATATAAATCCAAGCCCTAAGCAGATTCTAATCCCCTTTCAGTTGTAGCAACAATTAACAAACGAAATTGCTACTACGGATATATGTTCCTATTCCCGAATTAAACAAACGGGGTTAAGCTCTCATGAACTAAACGAACATGAATGAACACACGCGAATTAAACAAACGCGATTAATTATAGGAACATGATATCACCGAAACGAATCAATACAATACTATACACTCCTGAATTAAACAAACAGAAATGCATAACATAGTATTGAAAAGAGAAAAGCAATAAAAACAAGAAATACAGAACCTCAAATGTAAATGGAAACCAATCCCAGTAGATTAATCAAGGAGACTAGTTCTCCATTACAGACTTAAACACAAAAGAAAAGAAAGGAAAATAAACTACTACTACTGACTACCAAAGATTAGCCAAAACTGGCTAACTCTGACTCTGCCTAACTATGACTAACTCCTCTCTCAATATCTGAATGCTCCTTTTATTAACTTCAACCTCTGCCTCTTAGCTTTCCAAAGCCACTTAATTTGCTTAATTATGAATTAAGATGAGGGAGTTATGTCCACATTCAACTCATAGGGCTGCTGAAACACCTCTGACTTCACATGGATTAAAGCCCTTCAAAACGGCTCTGTTTTTTATAATGGTCTTCATGAGAGTTAAAGCTCTTTGTTTGATCTTTCATTTGCCACCGGTTTCAGTTCCAACCGACATCTACAGCCCAAGTTATGGCCCAATCTTCATGACCAGTTCAGGTTCCAGTGACAGCAATTATGTTCTGACTTCAAGGCCCAATGTGACCCACTATACATCCAATTCAGCAGCTGAGTTCTTCATGAAAGTTGTTGGGCTTCCTTTTAGCTTTCCTGTTCTGACTCCTGCGTTTCGATTTTTATAAGAGGGCCGCACGTCACGGCCTAGGCGTGATGGCCTCTGCTTCAGGTGTACTTCCCTTCTTGCTCTTCTTATTGCCCTGAAAAACAGAAAATAACATAAGTACTTTATTTAACTCTAAATCAACTAAATTAACATAAAAACACTTTACAAACTCAAAATACTACTTAAGGACAATAAAGTCTAATTTGGGTAAAAATGATATAAAATTAGCACAAAGCCAAGGTCTTTACTAGTTATAAAACCAGTCAAACAGAGGCTCATCAAAATACCCCAAACTTAAACTTTGCTTGTCCCCAAGCAAACTAAAACTTAAAAACTTAAAAAGACTCAAGACCTGGCAAGCTTAAGAATTCAATCAACTTTCCACAGATTTCAAGCAATTTTTCAAAAGAATTTTTCTTTCAATGTTCCCCCCTTACAAACAAAGCAATCCCCACAATCATTTATTCTAAACAATTGAGAATTTCATCATTCAAACAATCAGAAATCTAAGCAGGAGATCTAAGTTACACACAAGAGGGAGATCACCATATTCAAACAACTGCCTTCCTCACAAGGGAAATTTGTGTTTCACTCAATCGCTCAGTTTGTGTCAGGCTATCAACATTTCACTCAGTTTCACTTTTAAGAAGCACTTCCCATAAATTTGATTTTCATCTCTAAATGATTCCCACAGAAAATATGCAAGCAACATCAAAAGGTCTTTTATGGGTTGTAATGGGGCCTGGCTAAGGGTAGGATATACAAAGGAACTAGGCTGAAGACCCTAGGAACTAAGAGAGCATTATTTACACTTTAAAATTCCACTCAAGTTCCTTTCTCATTTTTCTTTATGCCTTGGGTAACTACAACCTTTTTATTTCTTTTTGGCATTTTTGCACTTTTAAAATTTTTTCTTTTTTTTTTTCCTTTTTTTTTCTATTTTTTTTCACAATTTTTTTTTCTCAATCCCAAACAACACATTACACCTTGCAGCCACCCCAAACTTAGTTCTTGTACCCATTCTAAGATTCCATGCTCTCCTACTCCTAAGATCGGGTTAACATGGTTTTCCAGATTTTTGGGCTTATAACATTAGGTTATCAAGAAGCAATAGGCTAATCAGGCTCAAAGGGGCTAACTAGGGAACATGCATTAGGGATGGTTATTTTAGGCTAAGTAGCTATTTACAAAGAAAATGCCTAAATCATCTGAAGCAAACACATAAACATGCAAACCAAAAAGAGATTCAAGCAAATTCAGGGAAGTGCAATCAAAAGTGATTTTCACACAATTTAAAACATGTTGGAGGCTCAAAAACCTCACTTGGACATTTTTGCAAATTGCTTGACAGAGATTCTATCCCTAGTGTGTGCTTCCTATCACCCCAAACTTATCATAAATCATGCCATCACAATAAAATCTCAAAGTTCAGTTTTCAATCACATGGGGATCATTTTTTTCAAAAATTTTTTCAAATCCTAGGGGAAAAAGTCAACACTATCATGCAATCCATCTATGCAAAAATTAATCAAATCCATCAAACTTGCCAATACCAGACTCACACAACTCCTGAGCTTCTCAAATTATTCAGGAGCATTATTGACAATAAAACAGAAATAAAATAAGGAAAAGAAAATTAAAAAGAAGAAAGGGTTAAGAAAAGCTCATTCAGAGGCGGTTCCACCAGGATCCCATTGCTTGTAGCATAAAGCCCACGTGGTGGCCAAAGGACTGAAGTTCATTCCAAGCTTCCCTAACTTGCATCTTTGATGCGGAGGTGAGCGTTTGACAATTATGGCAACCTCGCCGAGTGCGGCGGACTTCTCACTACCTCTCGGGACACAGACGACCACTTTCTCTACAAAGTCTCCCCAATAGAAGTGGGGCTCAACCGCTTGGACTGGCCATGGTGCAAAATCCAAGGGTGCAAAATCCATCACTGGTGGCTCCTCAGGGGGAGGTGGGAAACAGTTAGTTGGGATTACTGGTGCTGCTTCATTTTCTGCACTTTCTTCATTCACTGCACTAACAAAGTTATCACCTGCTATACATGCAGAGATTTCAGTACACACCACACAAAGGTTAGAGTTAGTACATATATTACAAGAAAATGAATCAGAAAAATTCTGAATGTCTGGAAATTCAGCAGTTAATTCATCCACCCCATTACTCTCAACACCTGCATATAAGACCAAAAATTCTTCTTTATCCTCAAGCACGGTGGAGCAAATGTTCTCCTGATCCTCCTGATGCTCATTTCCTATATGAACATGGCCCTCAACCTCATCTGTCTCCTGTTCCATATGGATGCTTTGCTTAACATACCTTTCAAAATAACATTCTACACACAAAGCAGTGCCAGAACAATAACATTCATCTGGGGATTCAACACACAATTCATCATCAACAGAAATATTATCACAATCATCATCAGAAATATCTTCAAGAATAACTTGTGACTCTGTAAGTTCTTCAAGGGGCCGTGGAGTTAGCATTGCAGCCGAGTTGGCGGTAACTTGATCAATTAGAGCCCACAACTTCCGAGATTCAGCTTGGTCCCTCTGGTATTTAGCCTCCATCTTCTGTTGAAATTCAAGAAAGTTTGCTTCCATTTGTGCAGTTATCTGTGCAGTCATCTGTTTGCACAGGTCCTCTAGGGAAGGTTCGGAAGGTGCAGAGGTGGTCACTTGGCTAGGATAGTATGGTGGTGGCTCACTAAAATTAGGATAATACATGCAAGGTGGTGGTTCATAATAAACATTAGGCAAATATCCATACATGTAATTATCCATGGCAATCAAACAACCAGACAAAGCAGACAGAACTAATTAGCGAAATTTTTGTTTTTTTGTTTTGTTTTTTTGTTTTTTTGTTTTATTATAAATGTAACTTTCTGCTAATAACAACAAACCAGAGTCCCCGGCAACGGCGCCAATTTTTGACCGCGCTGTCGGCACGCGCCAAAAAGAACGAGCGATTATTAAAATAATGTAGTATAGAGCAACAACTCGGATATCGTCTCTCAAGGACTCTTTAGTTGTTGTTATTATTAACAGAAAATCAAAAGTTAGTTTTTTGGGGGGTTTTGAGATTGAAATAAAATAAAGAAAACAAAACAATGAAAACAAAGCAGTTAAAGAGAATATCAAATAAACTAAAGACGATTAACCTACTGTTTTCGGTTTCCCACTATCATTGGTTCATATAAATCCAAGCCCTAAGCAGATTCTAATCCCCTCCCGGTTGTATCAATAATTCACAAACGAAATTGCTACTACGGATATATGTTCCTATTCCCGAATTAAACAAACGGGGTTAAGCTCTCATGAACTAAACGAACATGAATGAACACACGCGAATTAAACAAACGCGATTAATTATAGGAACATGATATCACCGTAACGAATCAATACAATACTATACACTCCTGAATTAAACAAACAGAAATGCATAACATAGTATTGAAAAGAGAAAAGCAATAAAAATAGGAAATACAGAACCTCAAATGTAAATGGAAACCAATCCCAGTAGATTAATCAAGGAGACTAGTTCTCCATTACAGACTTAAACACAAAAGAAAAGAAAGGAAAATAAACTACTACTACTGACTACCAAAGATTAGCCAAAACTGGCTAACTCTGACTCTGCCTAACTATGACTAACTCCTCTCTCAATATCTGAATGCTCCTTTTATTAACTTCAACCTCTGCCTCTTAGCTTTCCAAAGCCACTTAATTTGCTTAATTATGAATTAAGATGAGGGAGTTATGTCCACATTCAACTCATAGGGCAGCTGAAACGCCTCTGACTTCACATGGATTAAAGCCCTTCAAAACGGCTCTGTTTGGAATAATGGTCTTCATGAGAGTTAAAGCTCTTTGTTTGATCTTTCATTTTCCACCGGTTTCAGTTCCAACCGACATCTACAGCCCAAGTTATGGCCCAATCTTCATGACCAGTTCAGGTTCCAGTGACAGCAATTATGTTCTGACTTCAAGGCCCAATGTGACCCACTATACATCCAATTCAGCAGCTGAGTTCTTCATGAAAGTTGTTGGGCTTCCTTTTAGCTTTCCTGTTCTGACTCCTGCGTTTCTGTTTTTATAAGAGAGCCGCACGTCACGGCCTAGGCGTGATGGCCTCTGCTTCAGGTGTACTTCCCTTCTTGCTCTTCTTATTGCCCTGAAAAACAGAAAATAACATAAGTACTTTATTTAACTCTAAATCAACTAAATTAACATAAAAACACTTTACAGACTCAAAATACTACTTAAGGACAATAAAGTCTAATTTGGGTAAAAATGATATAAAATTAGCACAAAGCCAAGGTCTTTACTAGTTATAAAACCAGTCAAACAGAGGCTCATCACAGAGCGAGTCGAGTCTTTCGGGATTGTTTGCATTTAGGTCTGTTGTGTCGATGTTGTGTATTCTCTGATCGAGTCTTGTTTGAATTACTTCTAAGAAGTAATGTATGTTATCCGACGAGTTACCTTTTATTTTCTGGTTACCATCTCACTGATTGTGTCTTATAGGTCAGTATGGTACCAAGAGGAGCGCGCGGGCATGGCGGTCGTGACTGAGGCAATGGCGGGATGGACTTCGCTGCCCAAGCGTTAGCTGACGTTGCTGCTGCAATAGGTTTCCATACTGCCAACGCGGCTTCCCAGAATCAACAGGAGCAGCTAAGAGCTGAACAGGCTGCAGAGGGGAAGAATCTAAATGCCCTCCGATGCCAGAATCCATCGCAGTTTGACGGGGACGTAGACCCGACTAAATCCAATCTTTGGATCCAAGAGCTGGAAAAGATCTTTGAGCTGGTGCACTCCCCAGAGGAAGCAAAGGTGCCTTACACAACATTCCAACTGATTGGAGATGCTGAATACTGGTGGAAGGGCACCGGACAACTACTAGTAGCTGAGCATCAGGAAATCACTTGGGGAGTATTTCTCAACAAATTTCTGAACAAATATTTTCCCCAGAGTGCTCGGATAGAGAAAGAGCTGGAATTCCTGAGGCTGAGTCAGCGGGACATGACGATGAGGGAATATGCGGCAAGGTTTGAGTCCCTTGGAAAATACTTCCACTTTTTCCAGAACAACCCCCATGAGGAGTGGAAGTGCGAGAAGTGTGACACCCTAGTTTTTACACCTATGATTAATTATTTTATTTGGATGTTTAAGTTTATTTTGTTATGTGGTTTAGTTTGAGTAATTAAATTACTCTCTTCAAATTATTTTATTGGGTGCGTTAGCACTGACTTATTTCAGTGAATGCACGCTTACTAGACAATAATTTATGTTATTACCAGTACAGAAAAATGTTTTAAATAATATGATTAAGAGAAAAGCATTTTCATTATTTCATTCTATTTAATTTTAGAGTTGAAAATAAACTGGTTTGACATCAATCGGAGATTAAATTTTGGACCGAGTATTTTCTTAGTTGATGAGTTCAACTATTAATCTTTACTCTAATTTAAATTTCAAAATCATATCTTTATCAATCTTTATTTTTAGATTCCAAAAAGTAAAAGCATGTTTATTTTTAGGCTTAATATTTATCACTCGTTTTTGTACCTACTCACTAAGCAATTAAAAAGTTTTGCTTTTTATCTCCTCTCTCTCTCTAATACTCGACGCCTCCCCAACCCCCTCTTCAACAGTTTTTTTGTCTTTTCTCTCTTCTCTTACGTTCTTCTTCCTTCCTTCATACTTTTCCTCTCCACCACAAGCAGCATTCTACTCCATCTCTTCAGTCGCGTGCCACCGCCTCGGGAGTGCCGTCCGCCGCTGCTTAGCGCAGGAGAGAAGATGATGCGACTTCTCCAACGCGTTTCGTTCGTCACTCCTCGGGCCGTGCGCTCTGTTCTGGCCACTCCGCCATCCCTGCCGCCGCGGTAACGTCTTCCAGCCGCCATCCATGGTGGATCTGCCATTTTTGGTGTGGTTTGAGCTCTCCTTTTACCTTCCCATGAAGCTTAGTTTGTTTATGAACCATGGCTGCTACAAGACTCCATCGCCACTGCGATCTTCCCGGAGCCGTCGTGACGCCGCCGCACCCATGACTGGCCGTCGCAACCTCTTCTTCCTCCTTGGGTGAGTGAACTCTCATCTATTTTATTTATATTCAAAAAGCCCCAAATTGATTTTGAAACCCTAACCCTAACCCTTTGATTTCAGATTTTAATCTTAAAATTAAACCTTGTTTTATGAAATTGGGACTGTGAATTGGTGTTTCCCTAAACCAATTTCATTATTCTTTAGTTAAAATGAGTTTTCCCCAAATTGTATTTAGGAGCCCTAAACCCCAATTTGATTTTATTTGAATTTAGTTCTGTTTTGTGAAATTAATTATGATTTAGTGCAATTAGGACTCTTAATTGATGATTCCCAAGTTCTCTTTCATGATCCTTTAATCAAAACAAAGTTTCCTTAAAGGGTATTGTGAAGCGTAAGCTCCAAACGTGATTTTCTTTCAAAATAACCTTGTGTGGTAATAAGATAAAGTGTTTAGATCAAATTAGAATGTGTGTTTGATCATGTGTAATTGATTTCTTGGTTTCTGGTTGTTGCGCGTTGTTGGATTCCCTCTCTGAGACGTTTGACACGGCTATGCTTGCTTGATGGAGTAGATATGAGCTAATGTGAGCATTAAGACGAGGATCCTTTACTTGTCTTCAAAGGTAAGGGGAGTTTGCCTAGGGATATTCAATAACTGTATGCATGTGTGTATGTGTTTAATTGGATATTTACATGTTGATTGAGCTTACTTGATTATCTAATGTACTTGAACTGTTATGCTATTATCTGATGTTGAACTGTACTTGTTCTAAATGTTATAATGCATATATGTGATGAACTGCTTTCAACTGTGATATTAGCATTGAACTGATAATATATACTGCTGTTGATTGAAAGTTTGCTAAGCCAGACTTGTGTCTGTGCTCAACCGTTATAAGGATTAAAAACCATTATAAGCTTTGAAGATGAAGGGATTGGTGTTCTTTTCCAAAAGCTCATTAACTTAAGGTACTTGTTTTAAATGTTGAAATGGTTTTGGTGAACTATTGTTATACAAGAGAAAAATCCTTTTCGAACTATGTGTCTTCAAGTGAAAACTTTCAAGATTAGTTGGCAATATCCTATTGGGGGAAGTATTTAAAAGATAAAAGTATTTCAAAGATGCTTTATAAAAGATTTTCAAAGAAAAGGTTTTTCCTAAATATTTTAGAAACTTTCCGATAGCCTAGATAGGTTATCGAGGATTCGGTTTTGAATTTGATTTTCACTGAACGAAAAATAAGTACTTAAGAAAGAGAATCTAGTACGCGAGACGTCGCCTCTAGTATTTAGTTATATGCACGTGATCTTGGATTAGTGTTAATTCGGGACCAGGAGTCCTATTCATGATGTTCTGGACTGAGAGTCCAATTCTCGAAATCGAGGACAGTGCGTTCTGATTTCATTGTTGTGGACTGTGTGTCCTAACCACGTTGTGATGAACGTTGTTAAAGGTGAAGGTTGTTTTCTACGACCACAAGCCCAGGACTGGTGCATTGGTCTCGGGTGTTGTGATTGTGCGTTCGGACTGTGTGTCCTATGCTTCTAAGTTTTCAAGTGATGGGGAAATGATGATTAAGTCGTTAGCTTTGAGCTTCGACAACGAATGAGAACGAACACAAAGAAAACATCGAGAACTAAATGTTTTACATTTGCATTTACGGCAGACGTGCCCGACATGGTTTTAACGTGAGACCTTAACAAGAAAGGTATCATGTGACGGTGTATTATCGTTGTGCTTAGCTAGCCAATGAGACGGTGTATTATCGTTGTGCTTAGCTAGCCAATGAGACGGTGTATCATGGTTGTGCTTAGCTAGCCAATGAGACGGTGTATCGAGCCTGATCAACTCACTTTGAGGATGTTGGGATCTCCGGAGATTAAGTTAGAGCCTGATGATTGAAGTGCCATGCATATTTTCAAAGGTTGACTGTGCGGGTTTGAGACCCTTTGATATAACACTGTTATGTTATGTATATGCATGATTTAACTACTTATATGATTATGTGATGTATGTATCATGTATATGGTTGTTGTGTGATATATCCATTTGTCGGTATCTCACCCTTACAAACATATCAGGTTTCTTCTGGTTCGCTATTGTACCCTGGGTACTTTAACACATATGGTGCAGCGGAGTCTTTCTAAGTCACTCAGAGACTTAGATCTAGTTGCTTGATGAGGTATTAATTGTGAAATGATCACGTGAGTTTTCCTCAGGAATAACTTTTAGAATGACCAGCTTAGGATTTGAGACTTAGATTATTTTTGATAAGTATGTATGAGTATGGCTCAGCGAGCCTTTATTTTAAAATGGAATGTTTATGGCTCGAAGAGCGTTCTTTTGGAAGAAAACTTAAACCTTTCCTTTCGGTCATGTATAGCTAATTGATATAACTATCTTTAGCATATTATTGCCTGGGTGTATTTGGTGTAAATGGAATTCTGGAATGAAAATGTAATTATTTTAGCAAGTGTTCTTTTACCTGGGATGTCCGAATTACAGAGGAGACTCTGTCGAAATTTTCGTAAAATACTAGCTTTTATTCAAGTATATTCTTTAAATTAAATAGGCTTGCCATACTATGATAGTAAGTCTGTGTGCCGATCAAGGCTTAGGAATCGTGACAAAATTTTTATACCCAATTTCAGACACTTATGTACTTATATAAATTATTTTCCGAAAGCACCAGCAAATTATCTTTTAATTTAAATTCCGCATGTGTTACGTAAGTAATGCCCGAGGGGGGGCGTTGCAAGAAGTTCGAAGCCGGTCTGCGCTTCGAGATCAAGGAATCTGTGATGCCCTTGGAAATCAGGAATCTCCAAGCCCTGGTAGAGAAATGCCGAAAGGTAGAACTGATGCGCAAGGGGCGAGATAGCAGAGGAAATGTTGGAGGACCCGTTCGTCCCAAGAGTCAATATCAGGGACAAAACCAAAATTGGAAGAACCAGAGGAAGCCATATTACCAGTCATCCAGTAACAACCAGAAACAACAACAACAACATCGCTCCAGTACTTCGGGAACGGGAAGTGGAGGGCTAGAGAAACAACAATCAAGGTCAACAGAGTAAGTGTTACAGGTGCGGGGATCCCAATTATCTAGCTAATACATGCCCAAAGCAAGAGATGAAGTGCTTTAACTGCGATCGTATAGGGCACAAGTCAGGGACTGCAGAGCACCAAAAAGAGAAGCAGCTACCAATCATGCCCAAGCAAGCAAGCCGAGTGCTAAAGGGTGAGTGTATACGATGAGTGGAGCTGAAGCATCGAATTCCGCCGATCTGGTACAGGGTAAGTGCGATTTAGCCGGTAATCTTTTAACTGTACTTTTCGATTCAGGTGCAACTCATTCTTTTATCTCAATGGATCGTGTGAAACTTCTAGACTTGCCTATTTCTTCCTTACCATATAACTTGATTGTTTCTACCCCAACTACTGAGCCAGTAACTGTTAATTCTGTTTGCTTGAATTGTCCTATCATTGTTCAGGATAGGCACTTTCTTGTAGATTTAATCTGTTTACCTTTAATACAACTCGATGTAATTCTAGGCATGGATTAGTTATATTCCAACCATATCCTGATAAACTGTGCTCAAAGAACCTTAGTCTTTAGGGATGAGATTTCTGGATTACTATCTGCTAGTTAGGTAAGAGCTTCTTTGAAAGAGGGAGCTCAAGGTTACATGCTGCTGTTTTCCTCAGATGTTAAGAGTGAGTTAGACTTGGAGTCCGTACCTGTCGTCAATGAGTTTCGGAAGTTTTTCCTGAGGATGTACCTGGTCTACCGCCTGTTCGAGATATCGAGTTTGCGATCGATCTAGTTCCAGGCACTGGACCAATATCCATGGAACCGTATCGCATGTCACTATCAGAGTTAGAAACCCTGAAGGAACAACTTGAAGAGTTGATGAGAAAGGAATTCATCCGACCCAGTGTATCGCCGTGGGGAGCTCCAGTTCTGTTAGTAAAGAAGAAGGATGGGACTTCTCGACTCTGTCTAGATTTTCGGCAGTTGAACAAGGTTACGATCAAGAACAGATATCCGCTCCCAAGCATTGATGACCTCATGGATCAGTTGCGTGGTGCGACCGTATTCTCGAAAATAGATTTACGGTCAGGCTACCATCAGATTCGTGTGAAATCAGAGGATGTACCAAAGACAGTGTTTCGAACACGCTACGGGCATTATGAGTACCTAGTGATGCCATTTGGAGTGACGAATGCTCCTGCAATATTCATGGATTACATGAATAGGATTTTTCGTCCTTACTTAGATCAATTTGTTGTCGTCTTCATTGACGATATTCTAATCTATTCTCCAAACAAGGAAAGGCATGCTGAACATCTCAATATTGTTCTTCAGACCTTGAAAGAGAATCAACTCTATGCGAAGCCAGAAAAGTACGAATTCTGGTTGGACCAAGTGCAATTCTTAGGTCGTATAATATCATGCGAAGGAATCGCAGTGGATCCGTCAAAAGTCGAGGCTGTTTTAGAATGGAAAAGGCCAACAACGGCATCTGAAATCCGTAGCTTTGTGGGGTTAGCGGGCTACTATAGGAGATTCATTGAGGGATTTTCCAAGATAGTGGGACCCCTTACCCAGTTAACTCGGAAAGACCAAGTGTTTGTTTGGACGGAGGCTTGTGAAGGAAGTTTCCAAGAGCTTAAGAGAAGGTTAACAACCTCACCCGTGTTGATCCTACATGATCCTAAGGAACCTTTTGAGGTTTATTGTGACGCTTCACATCAGGGATTGGGATGTGTGCTGATGCAGAACCGAAAAGTTGTAGCATATGCTTCAAGGCAGTTGAATATTCATGAAAGGAATTACCCGACGCATGACTTGGAGTTAGCAGCGGTAGTCTTTGCCTTGAAAATCTGGAGGCATTATTCGTATGGAGCTACTTTTAATGTTTTCAGGGACCACAAGAGTTTGAAGTACCTCTTCGACCAGAAGGAGTTGAACATGCGTCAGAGGTGTTGGTTGGAGTTTTTGAAGGACTATGACTTTCAACTACAGTATCACCCTGGAAAGGCGAATGTGGTGGCAGATGCACTGAGCAGGAAGTCAATACACACGTCAGTAATGATGGTTAAAGAGCAGGAATTGTTGGAACAATTTTGGGATCTAAGTTTATCAGTTAAGACATTTCCGGGAAGGCTGTGTCTGAATAGGATCACCGTTTCGAACGGATTGATGGAACAAATAAAAGAAAAACAAGGGAGTGATCAGTATTTACAGGAAGAAAGGGACTTAGTGCGACAGGGAGCACTTTCATAATTCAGAGAGGGATCGGATGGAATTTTGAGATTCGGTGAAAGAATCTGTATACCAGATGTGTCCGAATTTCGTTGTTATGGGCTATGAGTCCTTATCATGTTGAAATAAAATATGGATAAAATTATAATTGTTTCTACGACCACAACCTTGGACTGCGACCGCGGTCTAAGGTGTTGTGATTGAACACTCGGACTGTGCGCCCTGTGTTATTAATTTTTAAGTGATGGAAATTGTGAATAGTCGTTAGCTTTGGTCTTTGACAAACGGAAAAGAGAGAACACAAAGAAAAGTCTCGTCAATAAAAAGTCTTTTATTCATATGCATTTCCCCTTGGCAAACGTGCTTGAGTTATTCGAATACCCGCTTAAGATGTGGTATTCGATGAGGTATACATCCGAATGGCCATTACAAGGGGTTCGTGATGACGTTGATCCGGGCGCATGAGGTGACGGAAACAACTTGCCAAACGGGGCGTATGAGCCTGATCAACTCTTTCTTTCTTAATGATAAAACGGTGATGGTATCTCATGAGATTAAGATTAGAACCTGATGATTGAAGTGTCATACATTATCTTTATAAAATTGATTGATTCGGGTATGAGACCCACTGAGATAATACTTATTGTTTACCTGTAAGTAATTTTTAAAATGTTAATATGTCAAGGTGTTGTATGTATCATGTGCATGGTTGTTGTGCGATATATCCGTTTTCGATATCTCACTCTTTCATTTCTACTTGTTATTCTCTCTTCCTTTTTGGTATCGCCGTATGTACATGAGTCCAGATGGATCCCAATATCCCGCTTGCACCGACAACATCGAAGACTGAGGTCTTCGACGACGCAGGGAATGCTGGGGCATGGCAGATACACCCAGGGGCGACATCTGCCACATAACACGGAGCAATCACCATGACCGATTAAAATGCTGACGGAGACCCAATCCGTAGAAGCCACACTGTGGAAACTAGGAGGGTAGTACTGCCTCCGATTTGGTATTACCTTCACACACTGCGAGTTCACAGACTGTTACATGAGCCACCATTTCTAGACGTAGAGCCGGCAGCGCCGATCGAGGAGGATCCCTAGGAGGATCCTGAGGAGAACCCTGAGGAAGACTTCGATGAGGCCATGGAGGAGGATGAGCCGGAGGATCATGTTATGGATCATGACGACGACGACAATTCCGTAGATGAGGGCGGCGACGTTATAGATCCATTACCTGAGGTCTCATCTCGTGGGAGCCTTTTGATAGTGTGATTTCACATCATATTTCATGTACATTTTTTACATGCATTTTCCTATAGTTTAGGCATATTTAGTTTGATTTTGTTAGTTTTTACCTTGGAACGGGTAAGGTGGTGTTTTGGTGTTGTTTTGCATAAAATTAAGGATAAAATGCTCAAGATCAACCATGATGGAGCTCGGATGAAGATAGAGCTTGAAAAATGAAGAAATGAGCCAAACAGAGCCCATCACGACCTAGCCGTGATGACCATCACGGCCATGATCGAGCAAAACTGAAGAAGAAAAAGGAAAAAGTCAGAAGCTGTCACGACCTAGCCGTGATGCCCATCACGGCCGTGACATGTTAATTGAGCCAGACCCCTTCTAGGCACAATTTGTCACGGCCACGTCGTGATGCCCATCACGGTCGTGACAGACCAATTGGTGAAGGCAGAAGCGATCATGGCCAGGACGTGATGAGTGTCACGGCCGTGACAAACATATTTTGAAAGCGCGCCCAAGGCAGAACCCGTCACGGCCTGGCCGTGATGGCCATCACGGCCGTGACGCGTGTCTGATTTATAAAAAGGCATCAGGGGCAGAACAAAAGGAGGGAACTCTGGGCCAGACTTGAACCCTAGAACGACTTCTACCCTAAAAGAGACATCTTCTCTGCACCAAGGGGCTGTTGTGACTGCTGTGAAAAGCCTCCATGGAGTTCCTTCTTCCCCTTATCTCTATTTCTCTGGTTTTGGCTTCCTCTGTAATCATGAGTAGCTAATTCCCTTTTTGTTGGGATTAGATGTAACTGAACCAAATATCATGTAATTGCTTTGATTTATCAATCTGTGTTTATGCCTTCATATTAGTGTTTATTTCCTACGCTTAATGCCTTTTGTGGTTTGATCACCCATGAACTGATTTTGAGATTTGATTTGCAATGGGGACGTTCTTATCAATTCTTGATCAGGAATTAATCACCTAGTAAACCTTGCATCTAGGAATGGATTTTGGTTTATTAGTAATCGTGTAATCCCTACTCTCAATGCAAATTCACTAATTAGGCCACCTAAGGAATTAGGGTCTATTAGGGGATTTAGGCTCTTGTCATCTAAGGAATTAGGGCTTGAGTAATATAGTGGATTGATTTTAATAATTGATGCATAAACTGGATTGGTAGTCTTGGTATTGCATGAGACTAAGGTTTAGTGAAATCTAATCCCAACATCCTTCATCTTATTTGAAAATCCATTTTTCTGCACTCCAAGCGTTTGATAAAAGTTCTCAAAGACATTTTTCCTTTTATTTTGTTTCTTTTAACTTTTGTTAGGCTTGGTAATTAGTATAGAACTCCCTTCAATCCAAAAATTCGCTTAGATAGTAATTGATTTGGTACGTGCTAGTACTTGTCTCCGTCCTCGTGGGAACGATATCGGTCTCACCACCGTATTACTTGTACGACTAGGTATACTTGCCTAGATTCGTTCAACAAGTTTTTGGCGCCGTTGCCGGGGACTGAGTTTCAATATTAGCATACCCAATTCAATTACTAATTTAGGCACAATTTTATTTTTGTTTTACTGATCTGTGTTTCTGTGTTGTCTTTGAGTGCTAACAGTCTTGGTCTCTAGACTTTTGTGTATGCGAGGTACTGTCCCAGCTGACCAACTTCTCTACGATCCTGAAATAGAGAAAACAGCTAGGGAGAATCGGAAGCAAGCAAGACAGCAGAAGTTAGTAGAGCAACAAGAAAGAGAACAAGAGACTTCCACTTCTCAAGTTCATCAAGAAGAACTCAAGATGGCGGGCAATGGTGAAGGTGATCCACGGAGGACACTTGGAAATTTTACCAATATAAATGCCAACCGTCATGTCACTAGCATAGTGAGGCCTCCAGTGAATTGCAACAATTTCGAAATCAAGCCAGCATTCTTGAATATGGTTGCACAAAATCAATTTTCCGGGTTGGAGCAAGAGGATCCTAATAATCATGTCTCCAACTTCCTGGAGTTATGTGATACGATGAAGATAAATGGTGCTTCCGATGATGCACTTCGCCTAAGGTTGTTTCCTTTCTCTCTAAGAGATAGAGCCAAGTCTTGGCTCCAATCTCAACCAAGGGGGAGCATCACTACATGGGATGACTTAGAGGCAAAATTTCTTGCAAGGTTCTTTCCCGCCTCAAGATTTGTGAAGACAAGGGGTGATATCATAAGCTTTGCTCAACAAGAGGGTGAGACTCTTCATGACACATGGGAAAGATTCAAGGATCTGCTCCGAAGATGTCCAAATCATGGGTTTGATGATCTTACCCAAATGCAAACATTTTGCAATGGATTGAGGCCGTCAACCAGGTATATGTTGGATGCCTCAGCTGGAGGTTCCATGAACACAAAGACGCCGGAGGAAGCACTGATTTTGATAGAAGCTATGGCATCTAATGACTATTTGATGCATCATGACCGAGGTACCACATCAAGAAGGGGAGTGTTGGAGTTAGACTCACAAACTGCACTTTTGGCTCAAAATAAGCTTATGACACAACAACTTGAGTCCATTACCAAGCAACTGGCTCAACTCCCACAACAACTTCAAACCATTCAAGGGACAACCATGCCACCTCATTAGGTAATGAGATGTGATTTTTGTGGAGGAGATCATGACAATGGAAATTTTGAGGCCACTCCTAGTTCCCATGAGGAAGATAATTATATGGGAAACTATGGGCGGCAAGGTAACAATCAACATTCCAACAATTACAATCAAGGGTGGAGGAATCAAGCAAATTTTGGTTGGAAACAAGATGCCGGACAAGCAAGTAAGCTCTTCCCACACAACCGCCTCAAGACCGGACTTCAATCTTGGAGAACACCCTCAATCAATTCATGCAAATGTCCATGTCAAACCAGAAAAACACCGACGCTGCCATAAAGAACTTGGAGGTTCAAGTTGGAAAAATTGCAAAGCACCTAGCGGAACAATCCAGCAGCAGTTTTTCAGGTAATACTCAAACAAATCCTAAAGAGCATTGTAAGGCTATTGTATTGAGGAGTGGTAAAAGTCTTGAGGAAGTGAGTGGTGAGACATTGTTGAAAAATCAGAGAGATGCTGAAAAAACAGAGTTGAGTGCTAAAAAAATTGAGTTGAATGAAGAAAAGGCAAAGAGGTTGTAATGGAGGAAGAAGAAAAAGACGAGAGAAAAGTTAGTGGATGAAAACTCAATTTTGAGGAAGAGCAAGAGTCAGATTTTGAAAGATGGAGACAAGCCTCAAGAGATCCCTTCTTATGTAAAGTTGCCATATCCGCATTTAAGCAAGAAGAAGGAGAAGGAAGAGCAGTTTGCCAAATTTCTTGACATCTTCAAGAGGTTACAAATCAACATACCCTTTGCTGAAGCACTAGAGCAGATGCCCACTTATGCAAATTTCATGAAGGAGTTGCTTACAAAGAAAATGAGATTTAAAGAAGATGAGATTGTTGCCTTGACAGAAGAATGTAGTGCAATACTTCAAAGGAAGCTACCACCAAAGCTTAAAGATCCTGGTAGTTTTACAATCCCCTGCATAATTGGGAGTGTTGCTATTGGGAAGGCCTTGTGTGACTTGGGGGCGAGTATCAATTTGATGCCGCTTTCAATCTTGAACAAGCTTGGAGGTGGTGAAGTAAAACCAACAAGGATGGCATTGCAACTAGCAGACAGATCAATCATGCGTCCTTATGGTATTCTGGAAGATGTTTTGGTGAAAGTGGACAAGTTTATCTTCCCAGCGGATTTTGTGATATTAGACATGGAGGAAGATGCGGAAGTTCCACTTATATTGGGGAGACCTTTTCTAGCAACTGGTCGTGCTTTGATAGATGTACAAAAGGGCCAACTCCGACTCAGTGCAAGATGAAGAGGTTACTTTCAATGTATTTGAAGCTATGCATCGCCCGAGTGATGAAGAGAATTGTTTCCGCATGGACATTGTGGATGTAGTGGCTAAAGAGGTTTTTACACATCAGCACCATTCCTCTGCTCTTGAGAATGTAATTATGAACTCTATTGAAAATCTTGATGAGGAAGAGGATAAGGAAATAGAGGAGTGTTTGTATGATTTGGAAGCTCTACCCAGTCAACTGGTTGTCAATACTATGAAAGAAGAGCTCAAAAAGGATGAAGTCCAAGAAAATCTCAGGTTAGAGCTTAAACCTCTACCTCCCCACTAGAAATATGTGTTTCTTGGTGAGAATGATGAAAATCCTGTCATAGTGAGCAATGCATTGTCCAAATTGGAAGAGGAGAAACTTGTAAGGGTGCTTAGAGAACATAAAACAGCTATTGGATGGTCCATCTTAGATTTGAAAGGTATTAGCCCCGCATTTTGTATGCATGAGATCATGATGGAGGCTGAATTTAAATCGGTGGCCAACCGCAAAGTAGGCTAAACCCTACAATGAAAGAAGTGGTGAGGAAGGAGGTGCATAAACTCCTTGAAGCCGGAATGATTTATTCGATTTCCGATAGTGCTTGGGTGAGTCCGGTACATGTGGTTCCCAAGAAAGGTGGCATGACCGTCATGAACAACAAGAAGAATGAGTTGATCCCAACTAGAACAGTCACCGGTTGGTGAATGTGTATAGATTACCGGAAGCTAAATCAAGCTACTAGAAAAGATCACTTCCCACTTCCATTCATGGACCAAATGTTGGAGAGGTTGGCTGGGCAAGCTTACTATTGTTTCTTGGATGGTTATTCGGGTTATAACCAAATTGCGGTTAACCTGGAAGACCAAGAGAAAACTGCCTTCACATGCCCTTTTGGAGTTTTTGCCTATCGGAAGATGCCTTTCGGTCTTTGTAATGCGCCTGTGACATTTCAAAGGTGCATGCTTTCCATTTTCTTTGATATGGTAGAAAAATACATGATGATTTTTCTGTTTTCGGTTCCTCTTATGATAATTGTTTGTCTAACCTTGCTGCTGTGTTAAAGAGGTGCATGGACACCAATTTAGTCTTAAATTGGGAGAAGTGTCATTTTATGGTGCAGGAAGGCATTGTGCTTGGGCACAAGATTTCAGCTATGGGGGTCGAAGTGGATAAATCAAAGATTGATGTGATTGAGAAACTACCTCCACTAGTGAATGTCAAAGGTGTGAGTAGTTTTCTTGGGCATGCAGGCTTTTACCGGCGGTTCATCAAAGACTTCTCAAAGATAGCCAAGCCGTTGTGTATCCTTTTGAATAAGGACACACCATTTGTGTTTGATACTGCTTGTCTTACTTCTTTTCAGATTTTGAAAGACAAGTTGAACACCGCTCCCATTCTTGTTGCACCCAACTGGGAGACACCATTTGAATTGATGTGTGATGCCAGTGACTACGCAGTTGGGGCAGTTTTGGGACAGCGGAAGGAAAAGTTTTTCCATGCCATTCACTATGCTAGCAAGGTTCTCAATGAGAACCAAATAAATTATGCAACAACTAAAAAAGAATTGCTAGCCATAGTGTTTGCATTGGAAAATTTTCGTTCATACTTGATTGAGTCACAAGTCACTGTTTTTACTGATCATGCTACACTTAAATATTTGTTGACTAAGTTAGATTCAAAACCAAGACTCATAAGGTGGATTCTGTTGTTGCAGGAATTTGATTTAGTCATTAAGGACAAAAAGGGCAGCGAAAATGTGGTGGCTGACCACTTATCTCGGCTGGTGAATGAAGAGGTTACTACAAAAGAAAAAGACATTCGGGATGAGTTCCCGGATGAGGCTTTATTTCAAGAGCAGGAAAGACCATGGTTTGCCGACATGGCAAATTTCAAGGCTGCCAACATTGTTCTGGAGAACCTCACTTGGCAGCAAAAGAAAAAATTCTTCCGGGATGCTAACCATTTCATGTGGGATGATCCATTTCTGTTCAAGGTTGGACCAGATGGCTTATGGAGGAGGTGTGTTAGTCAAGAGGAAGCAAGGAGTATTCTGTGGCATTGTCATAACTCTCCATATGGTGGACATTACAATGGGGATAGGACAGCTGCAAAGGTCCTCCAATATGGGCTCTTTTGGCCCTCAATCTTCAAGGACTCTTACAATCATGTGAAGAGTTGTGACAAGTGCCAAAGGACCGGGAACATATCTAGAAGGGATGAGATGCCACTGCAAAACATATTGGATGTTGAAGTATTTGATTGTTGGGGCATAGACTTTATGGGTCCACTTCCACCTTCATTCTACAATCAATATATCTTGGTGGCGGTGGACTATGTTTCTAAATGGGTGGAGGCCATTGCAACACCGAAGAATGATTCACAGACAGTGATTAAGTTCATCAATAAGAACCTTTTTACCCGGTTCGGTGTCCCAAGGGTCCTCATAAGTGATGGGGGATCTCACTTTTGCAACTCACAACTGAAAATGTGTTGACCAAGTATGATGTGAGGCATAAGGTGGCATCTCCATATCATCCGCAAACAAATGGGCAAGCGGAGGTTTCTAACCGGGAGGTCAAGAGAATTCTGGAAAAAACTGTGGCCACTTCAAGAAAAGATTGGGCAAAGAAGCTTGACGATGCCTTGTAGGCATACCGGACTGCATTAAAAACCTCTGTGGGGTTATCTCTGTTTCAGATGGTCTATAGGAAGACATGTCATCTACCCGTAGAGTTGGAGCATCGAGCCTTTTGGGCATTGAAGTTCTTGAATTTTGATGCTAATTTGGCGGGTGAGAAAAGAGTCAATCAGCTGCACGAATTAGAGGAGATGCGCCTCAATGCATATGAAAATGCAGCCATTTACAAGCAGTGAGTCAAGACTTATCATGATAAGAAGATCGTGATGAAAGAATTTCAACCGGGACAACGAGTTTTATTATTCAATTCCCGGTTGAGATTGTTTCCGGGCAAGTTGAAGTCTAAGTGGTCGGGACCGTTCATTGTCAAAGAAGTCTCACCTCATGGAGCTATAGAAGTGGAGGATCCTACCTCAAATAGGACCTTCAAAGTCAATGGTCAAAGGCTCAAAGCCTACTTGGGTGGTGACATCGAGAGATTGACCACAGCTGTGCACCTTCATGATCCTTGAGATCACCGACCCGTCAAGCTAGTGACGTTAAAGAAGTGCTTATTGGGAGGCAACCCAAATTTTCTTTTCATTTTCCTTGTGTTTTTTATCTTTAACTCTTGAATAATTTGAGAAGATCAAGAGGAAAAAAATCATAAACTAATAGTTGTGTTAAGTGTTTTCAGGGCAAGAAGGAAGGAGAAGCAAAAAAGGCAAAGAGACAAAGTCAGCAACCATCACGCCCAGGCCGTGACACTGGTCACGGCCGTGATGAGCCAACCATGAAGATCAGAAAGGATCACGGCCCAGCCGTGATACCCATCACGGGCATGATGAGAGGACCCTGAAGATCAGAGAGCATCACGACCTAGCCGTGATGGAGGTCACGACCGTGACAGGCCAGCTCCTGTCGACCGGAATTGATGACTACCTGCCCGTGATGAGGCTCACGGTCGTGATGCATTTCCCACAAGTTTCCGACTGGCATGTGAGCCATCACCCGCTACCGCCTCGGTAAACGTTCCATTTTTTCTCCTCTCTCCATCTTGATTGTTTACATTGGGGACAATGTAAGTTTTTAAGCTTAGGGTAGGGGTATTTTTGCATTTTGCATGTTGCATTCATATAGGCATAATTTTGCATGATCACATGATTCGATTGCCCCTTGTTTAGATTATGCATCCAATTGTGAGAACTGAGTGCCAAATAAATTGAGATAGTGAATTTTTGGACCCAATTTTTTTTATTCTTGTGATAAGGCTGCAAATAAAAAAATTTCGAGATGATCTTTGATAGTTGATAATTAGCATATGGTTCCGTAGATTTGTGTTTCTCATTGATTCTTGAACTACTAAATGTGAGATTTTGAGCCAAAAAGGGGTACATCTACCCCATTCTTTTTGATAGAGTGTTTTAATTCCTCTTGGATGCTTTTCTCTAGAACTTGACTTGAAACCGTTTTGAAGCTTAAAATTTTCTGAAAACATTTTTTGAAAATGATTGAGGCACTAGGTATTTTTCCAGCCTTCTGAGCTTTGATTGACTAAATGCTACCCCTTAGTTGCCCAATTTTGAGCCTGAAAGAATAAAATGCTTTTCTTGGTACCTTGAATTACTTTGATGAATATGCTTGGTATGGCACCTTTTAAAGTATTACAAAAAGATTAGAAAGGTAGTTGAAAAAGTATGGGATGAGAAAGTCAAAATATTTCTCTTGAATTGAAAATCTCCCCTTCTCCATAAAAAAAATAGAGAATGGGATGACAAAAGGAAGTGAGAAATAAAAGAAAATAAAAAGAAAGGAAGAAAGGTGGAAATGTGAATCAAAACCCAAAAAGGTATTCTAGAAGGTGTCATGCTTTGCAATGCTTGATATTTTGTGTAGCCTTTTGAAATATCCTATTCTTGGTTTCCCCACCTAACGACTAATCCAATGGCCCCGTTACAACCAAAGCAAAAGACCTCTTGATTCTTAATTGTTTTCATTAATAAAGTAGAGATTTGGTTAATAGTCAAGCTTATGGTAGAATTCATTCCTTGAGGAAATTGAGCGAATTGTCATATATCCTTAAACACTTGAGTGAGGTACGAAAGAGTGCCTAAATCAGTGAGAATATAAGTCTAGGAAACCTAAGCATCTAATTGGACTTGAAATTGATCGTCTCTTGCTGAATTATTTGAAAATGCCTATTACTTGGATTAGATATTCGGGTTCTTGGTTCACTATCCATGTTCTGATTATTTATCTCTTCTGGCCTTAGTGATTGCTTGAGGACAAGCAAATGAATAAGCTTGGGGTGATTTGATAGTGTGATTTCACATCATATTTCATGTACATTTTTTGCATGCATTTTCATATAGTTTAGGCATATTTAGTTTGATTTTGTTAGTTTTTACCTTGGAACGGGTAAGCTGGTGTTTTGGTGTTGTTTTGCAGAAAATTAAGGATAAAATGCTCAAGATCAACCATGATGGAGCTCGGATGAAGATAGAGCTTGAAAAATGAAGAAATGAGCCAAACAGAGCCCATCGCGGCCATGATCGAGCAAAACTGAAGAAGAAAAAAACAAAAGTCAGAAGCTGTCACGACCTAGCCGTGATGCCCATCACGGTCGTGACATCTTAATTGAGCCAGACCCCTTCTAGGCAGAATCTGTCACGGCCAAGCCGTGATGCCCATCACGGTCGTGACATACCAATTGGTGAAGGCAGAAGCAATCACGGCCTGGCCGTGATGAGTGTCACGGTCGTGACAAACATATTTTGAAAGCACGCCCAAGGCAGAACCCGTCACGGCCTGGCCGTGATGGCCATCACGGCCGTGACGCGCGTCTGATTTATAAAAAGGCATCGGGGCAGAACAAAAGGAGGGAACTCTGGACCAGACTTGAACCCTAGAACGACTTCTACCCTAAAAGAGACATCTTCTCTGCACCAAGGGGCTGTTGTGGCTGCTGTGGAAAGCCTCCATGGAGTTCCTTCTTCCCCTTATCTCTATTTCTCTGGTTTTGGCTTCCTCTGTAATCATGAGTAGCTAATTCCCTTTTTTTTTGGGATTAGATGTAAATGAACTGAATATCATGTAATTGCTTTGATTTATCAATCTGTGTTTATGCCTTCATAT
Organism: Sophora flavescens; assembly: GCA_030762895.1. Lineage (NCBI taxonomy): Eukaryota > Viridiplantae > Streptophyta > Magnoliopsida > Fabales > Fabaceae > Sophora > Sophora flavescens. The sequence goes on along the minus strand of CM061067.1, from coordinate 162,346,625 downwards.
TAATGTTTAATTCCTACGCTTAATGCCTTTTGTGGTTTGATCACCCATGAACTGATTTTGAGATTTGATTTGCAATGGGGACGTTCTTATCAATTCTTGATCTGAAATTAATCACCTAGTAAACCTTGCATCTAGGAATGGATTTTGGTTTATTAGTAATCGTGTAATCCCTACTCTTAATGCAAATTCACTAATTAGGCCACCTAAGGAATTAGGGTCTATTAGGGGATTTAGGGTCTTGTCATCTAAGGAATTAGGGCTTGAGTAATCTAGTGGATTGATTTTAATATTTGATGCATAAACTGGATTGGTAGTCTTGGTATTGCATGAGACTAAGGTTTAGTGAAATCTAATCCCAACATCCTTCATCTTATTTGAAAATCCATTTTTCTGCACTCCAAGCATTTGACAAAAGTTCTCAAAGACCTTTTTCATTTTATTTTGTTTCTTTTAACTTTTGTTAGGCTTGGTAATTAGTATAGAAATCCCTTCAATCCAAAAATTCACTTAGATAGTAATTGATTCGGTACGTTCTAGTACTTGTTTCAGTCCTCGTGGGAACGATATCGGTCTCACCACCGTATTACTTGTACGACTAGGTATACTTGCCTAGATTCATTCAACACCTTTGTGGAAACACTTCTTGCATCCAGTGTCAGTAACCAGTTCGGAGCGTTTTGTGGATAATCTTCCGTCATCTGACATTTAGAGTTATCTTTTGGATGTGGTTCCAGACCCTCTTTCCCTGTGTATTACTTACTCTCTTTTAAGTTGTAACCCCTAGATGTCTAATTCTGTTGCAATGGCCATTGATAAGGCCCTAACTTATGTACTGGAACTTGGCTTTCATTGGGACATGTTATATATATATATATATATATATATATATATATATATATATATATATATATATATATATATATGTTGTCTTCAATTCATGTTCTGAGTGTTCATCACCTTTATCTTCCTTCATCTCAAAAAAAAATTTAACTACCGTTTTTAGTGTACTCATCCTTCGAGAAAATGATACTTTCAGAAAATAACCAGCATTGTAAATCAGAAATATTTCCGCAATTGGGTAACATGTGATGCCGGGTTTAGGGTGTCACATTAGTGGTATCAGAGCGAGTCGAGTCTTTCGGGAATGTTTGGGTTTAGGTCTGTTGTGTCGATGTTGTGTATTCTCTGATCGAGTCTTGTTTGAATTACTTCTAAGAAGTAATGTATGTTATCCAACGAGTTACCTTTTATTTTCTGGTTACCATCTCACTGATTATGTCTTACAGGTCAGTATGGAACCAGGAGGAGCGTGCAGGCGTGGCGGGCGTGACCGAGGCAATGGCGGGATGGACTTCCCTGCCCAAGCGTTGGCCGACGTTGCTGCTGCAATAGCTTTCCAGACTACCAACGCGGCTGCCCAGAATCAACAGGAACAGCTAAGAGCTGAACAGGCTGCAGAGGGGAAGAATCTAAATGCCCTCCGACGCCAGAATCCATTGCAGTTTAACGGGGACGTAGACCCGACTAAAGCAGATCTTTGGATCTAAGAGTTGGAAAAGATCTTTGAGCTGGTGCACACCCCAGAGGAAGCAAAGGTGCCTTACGCAACATTCCAACTGATTGGAGATGCTGAATACTGGTGGAAGGGCACCAAACAACTACTAGTAGCTGAGCATCAGACAATCACCTGAGGAGTATTTCTCAACAAATTTATGAACAAATATTTTCCCCAGAGTGCTCGGACAGAGAAAGAGCAGGAATTCCTGAGGCTGAGTCAGCGGGACATGACGGTGGGGGAATATGCGGCAAGGTTTGAGTCCCTTGCCAAATACTTCCATTTTTTCCAGAACAACCCCCATGAGGAGTGGAAGTGCGAGAAGTTCGAAGCCGGTCTACACTTCGAGATCAAGGAATCTGTGATGCCCTTGGAAATCAGGAATTTCCAAGCCCTGGTAGAGAAATGCCGAAAGGTGGAACTAATGCGCAAGGGGCAAGATAGCAGAGGAAATGTTGGAGGACCCGTTCGTCCCAAGAGTCAATATCAGGGACAACCAAAATTGGAAGCAGAACCAAAGGAAGCCATATTACCAGTCATCCAGTAACAACCAGAAATAACAGCAACAACATCGCTTTGGTACTTCGGGAACGGGAAGTCGAGGCCAGAGAAACAACAATCAAGGTTAACAGAGGAAGTGTTACCGGTGCGGGGATCCCAGTTATCTAGCTAATACATGCCCAAAGAAAGAGATGAAGTGCTTTAACTGCGATCGTATAGGGCACACAGTCAGGGACTGCAGAGCACTGAAAAGAGAACCAGCTACCAATCATGCCCAAGCAAGCAAGTCGACTGCTAAAGGGCAAGTGTATACGATGAGTGGAGCTAAAGCATCGAATTCCGCAGATCTGGTGCAGGGTAAGTGCGATTTAGCCAGTAATCTTTTAACTGTACTTTTCGATTCAGGTGCAACTCATTCTTTTATCTCAATGGATCGTGTGAAACTTCTAGACTTGCCTATTTCTTCCTTACCATATAACTTGAATGTTTCTACCCCAACTGCTGAGCCAGTAACTGTTAATTCTGTTTTCTTGAATTGTCCTATCATTGTTCAAGATAGGCACTTTCTTGTAGATTTAATCTATTTACCTTTAATACAACTCGATGTAATTCTAGGCATGGATTGGTTATCTTCCAACCATATCCTGATAGACTGTGCTCAAAGAACCTTAGTCTTTAGGGATGAGATTTCTGGATTACTATCTGCTAGTCAGGTAAGAGCTTCTTTGAAAGAGGGAGCTCAAGGTTACATGTTGCTGTTTTCCTCAAATGTTAAGAGTGAGTTAGACTTGGAGTCCATACATGTCGTCAATGAGTTTCCGGAAGTTTTTCCTGAGGATGGACCTGGTCTACTGCCTGTTCGAGATATCGAGTTTGTGATCGATATGGTTCCAGGCACTGGACCAATATCCATGGAACCGTATCGCATGTCATCATCAGAGTTAGAAACCCTGAAGGAACAACTTGAAGAGTTGACGAGAAAGGAATTCATCTGACCCAGTGCATCGCCGTGGAGAGCTCCAGTTCTGTTAGTAAAGAAGAAGGATGGGACTGCTCGACTCTGTGTAGATTTTCGGCAGTTGAACAAGGTTACGATCAAGAACAGATATCCGCTCCCAAGGATTGATGACCTCATGGATCAGTTGCGTGGTGCGACCGTATTCTCGAAAATAGATTTACGGTCAGGCTACCATCAGATTCGTGTGAAAGCAGTGGATGTCCCAAAGACAGTGTTTCGAACACGCTACGGGAATTATGAGTACCTAGTGATGTCGTTTGGAGTGACGAATGCTCCTGCCATATTCATGGATTACATGAATAGGATTTTTCGTCCTTACTTAGATCAATTGGTTGTCGTCTTCATTGACGATATTCTAATCTATTCTCCAAACAATGAAAGGTATGCTGAACATCTCAGCATTATTCTTCAGACCTTGAAAGAGAAGCAACTCTATACGAAGCCAGAAAAGTGCGAATTCTGGTTGGACCAAGTGCAATTCTTAGGTCATGTAATATCATGCGAAGGAATTACAGTGGATCCGTCAAAAGTCGAGACTGTTTTAGATTTGAAAAGGCCAACAATGGCAACTGAAATCCGTAGCTTTGTGGGCTTAGCGGGCTACTATAGGAGATTCATTGAGGGATTTTCCAAGATAGTGGGACCCCTTACCCAGTTAACTCGGAAAGACCAAGCGTTTGTTTGGACGGAGGCTTGTGAAGGAAGTTTCCAAGAGCTTAAGAGAAGGTTGACAACCCCACCCATGTTGATCCTACCTGATCCTAAGGAACCTTTTGAGGTTTATTGTGATGCTTCACATCAGGGATTGGGATGTGTGCTGATGCAGAACCGAAAAGTTGTAGCATATATATGCTTCAAGGCAGTTGAAGATTCACGAAAGGAATTGCCCGATGCATGACTTGGAGTTAGCAGAGGTAGTCTTTGCCCTGAAAATGTGGAGCCATTATTTGTATGGAGCCACTTTTAAAGTTTTCAGTGACCACAAGAGTTTGAAGTACCTCTTCGACCAGAAGGAGTTGAACATGCATCAGAGGCGTTGGTTGGAGTTTTTGAAGGACTATGACTTTCGACTACAATATCACCCTGGAAAGGCGAATGTGGTGGCAGATGCACTGAGCAGGAAGTCAATACACACGTCAGTAATGATGGTTAAAGAGCAGGAATTGTTGGAACAATTTTGGGATCTAAGTTTATCACTTAAGACATTTCCGGGAAGGCTGTGTCTGAATAGGATCACCGTTTCGAACGGATTGATGGAACAAATAAAAGAAAAACAAGGGAGTGATCAATATCTGCAGGAAGAAAGGGACTTAGTGCGACAGGGAGCACTTTCATAATTCAGAGAGGGAACAGATGTAATTTTGAGATTCGGTGAAAGAATCTGTATACCAGATGACGCCGAGCTTAGGAAGTTGATCTTAGAGGAAGCTCACAGAAGTAAACTGAGTTTACACCCAGGAGCCACGAAGATGTATCAAGATCTCCAGAAGTTATACCAGTGGTATGGAATGAAAAAGGACGTAATGGAATACGTCGCTTCTTGTCTGATATGTCAAAAGGCTAATATTGAACACCATAGGCCAACAGGAATGTTACAATCATTGGACATCCCAGAATGGAAGTGGGATGGTATTTCAATGGACTTTGTGACCAGCTTACCAAGGACTCGGAAGGGACATGAGGCTATATGGGTAATTGTGGATCGACTGACCAAGTCAGCTCACTTTTTACCTATCAGCATGAAGTACCCGATGAAAAGGTTGACTCAGTTGTACATCGACGAGATTGTCACGGTATACCCTCGAGTATCATTTCGGATCATGATCCAAGGTTTACGTTAGAATTTTGGAAAGGACAACAAAACTCTTTGGGAACAAAACTCAAATTGAGTTCTGCGTACCATCCACAAACTGACGGACAGTCAGAGAGGACAATCCAATCACTCGAAGATTTACTAAGAGCGTGTGTAATGGAAGACACTGGGAGCCGGGACGAGTTCCTACCATTGATAGAATTCACCTATATATACCCCTTCCATTTTCACTTCATCATCTTCCTCCTTCAACCTCCATTAAATTAAAGTCCATTTTCTTCCTTTCTTCTAAAAGTTCAAGCTCTTAAAGCTTTAGTTTTTATTCATCTTTTGTACTTAAGCACTTCATTAAAGTTCTTCCTTATACTAAGGGTAATGCTCTCATATAAATCTTTTGGAAAGTTTCATCTTTTATTTCTTAGTTTACTTTATGTGTTCTTTATATGCTTTAAACTCCTAAAATCTCTCTAAAATGGTAGAAAAATCTTTTTGAGTTGAAACCACTTATATTTTCACATACTAAGAGGTTGTGTAAAACAAAAATCTCTATCCATCTCTTCCAATGAAGGCCGAATACTTGCATTAGGAAGTTTTTGTTTCAACTTTTGGAATATGATCATGTGTTTGAGTTTCTAACTATCCCTTGATCTTGAATCTATAAATCTTGGAAGTTTTGATAGCCTGTTCCTATGATGACCGAAAAATATGAATAAGTAGGCCTAGGATACTATGTTTCAACTTTTCAAGTATTGATCATGGATTTAGAACTCTTAATAACTTGTTTATTTTATGTTGTTAAAGCTAGTATGTGTTACTTTCATTTTTCCAAGATGATCATGGACTTGAGCTCTATAAGATATTTGGATGCTAAGTCTAAGAGATTGGAAAGTTTAAGGATTTATAACTTGTTTATTTTATGTTATTAAAGCTAGTATGTGTTATTTTCATTTTTCCAAGATGATCATGGACTTGAGCTCCATAAGATATTTGGATGCTAAATCTAAGAGATTGGAAAGTTTAAAGATCTCTAGTCTATAAACCCTATGAAGGCCGAACCTAGAAGGTTATGGATTTAGGATACCTTGTTCTTATTTTTCCAAAATGATAATGGTTTTGAGCTCCTTAACACATATGGATGCTAAACCTAAGATTGGAAGGTTTAGTGAATACTAGCCTATTTTACTAGCATTGGTCGAATGCCCTATGTTTTTAACTTAGTGGAATGTTAATTCAACTTTGTTAAATGATCATTGTTTATGAACTCCTAACACTTAAGGATCATAAATCCATGAGTTGTATAATTTTTGGGAATCTCTAACCCTAAGAACTAATCTTGGCTGAACCTATACCTTGTGGTTTAGTATTCTTGTTTTGATTTTAACTTGTGATTTTGTGTTCATAACCTTAGACTTCCATCGCGGAGGAAACGAGAACATTCGTGACTTACCTCGTCGAGCATCTAATCTTCTTACCTTCACAGAAAGTAAGAGGGGATTCCCTAAGGATATTCAATGACTATATGCATGTGTGTATGTGTTTACTTGAGTGATTTGAATATTATTGTGATATGGATCCAATACTTGAATAACTTGTTTACTTGAACTATTATAGTTATTACTTGAAGTTGAACATTGCTTGCTTTAAAGTGTTATGAATTATCTATATATGTGATGAACTGTCGTTAACTGTGATGTGATTGTTGAGAATATATTACTGTTGATTGAAGTTTGAGAAGCCGAACTTGAGTATGTGCACAATGATTATAAAGGATTAAAAGCCTTAATAAGCCTTGAATAGAACTTTGAAAGTACTGGTTTCAGTTATAAAAGTTCCTTGTTTAAAACGCTTACTTCAAGAAAATGAGATTCTTATTTTGGAAAGAAATGTTGAAGTGTTTTTAAGACAATAGAAATTACCTTTTTATGATCCAAAGTTGGTACGAGAGAAAACCTTTTCGAACTATGTGTTTTATGAAGGAAAACCCCTTTGAAAATAGTTGACTTTATTTCATCAAGGATTTCAAAAGCAAACTAATTTCCTAAATGTTTTATAAAAGAAATTGTAAAGGAAAAGATTTTCTCCTAAATGATATAGAAACATTCCGGTTACTTGGATAAGTGACCGAGGTTTTGTTTTGGTTTTTGATTTTCACTGAGCGAAAAGTAAGCACATGTGAAAGAGAATACTAGTTCGTGAGACGTCACCTCTAGTATTCAGTTTATGCACGTGATCTGGGATCCGTGTCAAGAATTATGGACCAAGGGTCCTAATCGTGATATTATGGGCTAGGAGTCCTAATTTTGGAATTGAGGACTGTGTGTCCGAATTTCGTTGTTATAGGCTAGGAGTCCTTATCATGTTGAAATAAAACATGGATAAAATATAATTGTTTCTACGACCACAACCTTGGACTGCGGCCGTGGTCTAAGGTGTTGTGATTGAACACCTGGACTGTGTGCCCTGTGTTATTAATTTTTAAGTGATGGAAATTATGAATAGTCGTTAGCTTTGGGCTTTGACAAACGGAAAAGAGAGAACACAAAGAAAAGTCTCGTCAATAAAAAGTCTTTTATTCATATGTATTTCCCCTTGGCAAATGTGCTTGAGTTATTCGAATACCCGCTTAAGATGTGGTATTCGATGAGGTATACATCCGAATGACCGTTACAAGGGATTCGTGATGATGTTGATCCGGGCGCATGAGGTGACGGAGACAACTTGCCAAATGGGGCATATGTTCTTGATCAACTCTTTCTTTCTTAATGATAAAACAGTGATGGTACCTCATGAGATTAAGATTATAGCCCGATGATTGAAGTTTCATGCATTATCTTTATAAAATTGATTGATTCGGGTATGAGACCCATTGAGATAATACTTCTTGTTTACCTATGAGTAATGTTTAAAATTTTAATATGTCAAGGTATTGTATGTATCATGTGTATGGTTATTGTGTGATATATCCATTTTCGGTATCTCACTCTTTCATTTCTACTTGTTATTCTCTCTTCCTTTTTGGTATCACCGTATGTACATGAGTCCAGATGGATCCCAATATCCCGCTTGCACCGACAACATCGAAGACTGAGGTCTTCGACGACGCAGGGAATGCTGGGGCATGGCAGATACACCCAGGGGCGACATCTGCCACATACCACGGAGCAATCGCCACGGCCGATTTAAATGCTGACGGAGACCCAATCCGTAGAAGCCACACTGTGGAAACTAGGAGGGTAGCTCTGCCTCCGATTTGGTATTACCTTCACACACTGTGAGCTCACGGACTGCTACATGAGCCACCACCTCTAGACGTAGAGCCGGCAACGCCGATCGAGGAGGATCCCGAGGAGGACCCTGAGGAGAACCCTGAGGAAGACTTCGATGAGGCCATGGAGGAGGATGAGCCAGAGGATCATGTTATGGATCATGACGATGATGACGATTCCGTAGACGAGGGCGGTGACGTTATAGATCCATTACATGAGGTCTCGTCTCGTGGGAGCCTTTTTGTGGAGACCACCTTGCGGCCGGTGTCAAGAAACTGATTCGGAGCATTTTGTGGATAATCTTCCGTCATCTGACTTTTAGAGTTATCTTTTGGATGTGGTTCCGGACCCTCTTTCCCTGTGTCTTACTTATTCTCTTTTAAGTTGTAACCCCTAGATGTCTAATTCTATTGCAATGGCCATTGATAAGGCCCTAACTTATGTACTGGAACTTGGCTTTCATTGGGACATGTTATATATATATATATATATATATATATATATATGCTGTCTTCAATTCATGTTGAGTGTTCATCACCTTTATCTTCCTTCATCTCAAAAAAAAATTTAACTACCGATTTTAGTGTACTCATCCATCGAGAAAATGATACTTTCAGAAAGTAACCAAAATTGTAAATTAGAAATATTTCCACAATTGGGTAACCATGTAATGCCGGGTCTAGGGTGTCACAATTAAAACTTATTTTAACTCATTTAATCAATTTAATTAAAACAATATACATTTGGGTCAAAGTTTTTTTTAAATCAAATATTAGACTAACAAAATGTTTTTTCAATCTGACTTATCATAAAAAATTAAGTTCTTTAAAGTATTTTAAATTAAAATTTTAATCTATTAAAATATACTTTCGAGACACCCTATTCTTCGATTGTCATTGAATTGGATAAAAAAAAGATTTAATTGACATTATAAAGATTTTTTATACTGTCAATCAATCAGAAATTGATAAATTATTAAAAATCTTTGACTCTTATCTTCACCACCTTAAAAGTCATTCAAACCATGATTTCCATTTGATTGACAGTATAAAAAAAAACTTTACACTGACAATATATAATAATTAAACTCTAAAAAAATATATTGCATATCTCACTTCATTAAATTTCAAAAGCTTCCATCTTTCTAATATATACACATATGCATACCGCATACGTATATAGGGCAATCATTTGCTATTAGGACCAGATTTTAGTTCAACTAATTTGCGGTTGCACTACAAATATATATTGATACTAGATTTATGGACTCGTGCCATGTATAAAAATATGCTATTTTTTAGGATTTTTTAAATATATAATTATTGAATTCATATTTTGTGGTTTTAAATTTTTGTGAGAAATTATATACTAAAAAATATTTAAAAATTATTTTATTCTGAATCGTCGATCATAAATTATAATAGATATTTTTAAATTATTTAAAAATAGGACATGTATGAAGAATATAAAAAATATAATATTTGAAAATAGCTATTAAAATTTTATTTTGATGTTTTTCCAAAGCAAAATTATAAGTTAACACTAATCATTTCATCTCTTACTATTTTAATATCGTACTTCTCCGAATATTTAATAGTAAATATACATTTTTTAAAACAACAACTGCTTCCAACCTGACTAATCATTCATAAATGTAATCTATTTAAACATTGATACTAAATACATCGTGGTGATTTTCGTAATGATATGAATTTTTTTTATTTTCTCTTGAAAATCGATTTAATTTATTTCCTCTCTTTGCCCAATGCAAGTTAACCATTTTTAGAAAATACATTTATCTAGCATATTATTTTTTCTTCTCTATAGAAAATTTATTTAATTTAATTCTCTCATTTTCCAATGCAAGTTAAGCATTTTTGAAAATATATTTATCTATCATATTATTTTTTATTCTCTCTTGAAAATCTATTTGATTCATTTATCCTATTATCCCGTGCAAGTTAATCGCGGATGAATGCACACACTATTCAGAGCAAGTTAACCATTTAAAAAAATATATTTATCCTATTATTATGTGCAAATTAATCATTTAAAAAAATTATTTATCTACCATATTATTTTTAATATTTTCAATCTACTTTGACTAATCAAAGGATGAATGCGCACATACTTCATCGCTTTACATTTTTACTCACCTTATAGGAGTCTAATCCAAAATCAAATGTGATGTGACAGCAAAATTTACCTCATAAATAGGATTTAATTCTACCTCAATAAGGAAAGAGAACAAAAGTTGCTCTTGTGAAAATTAATTATTCCATCGAAATAAAATTATTTGAAAGAGAAAAATTATAGACTTAATTACTATTGTTACAGAGAGTAAATAGACTTATTTTAAGGACATTAAGTAGTAGTAGTAGTAATAATAATAATAATAATAATAATAATAATAATAATAATAATAATAATAATTAAAAAAAATAAAATGAAATAATCTTATTTGAAAATGGCTAGTTAAACATTTAAATTTCATTGATTTAGTTATAAATATGATTAAATAGATAATGTTAGATTCTTATAATTATAATTACAACTAATTTTAATGTTATTATAATATATTTATAGTTATCTCCAATAAAAAAATGATTTTGTGCCCATTTTAAAAAATATTATTAATTGACTTATGCCTTGAGCTTTATTCCTAAATTCGAATTAAATGATATTTTGTTTAAAGGTTGACATATGGAATAACATTCAATGCAAATATTCCTAAATATATATAGTATAGATTATTAAATTTCGAAACATGAGTGCATATCAATTGTTTTATTCTCACTTGATTATCATGGTATGAAAACGAGTTCTAATTGATTTTTAAATGAAAATAGAAAATTCAATTGATCAATTATGTCAATTAATTGACCACAATGAAATTGTGCACGACGGCTATTTTCTTTGTTTCATCTCTTTCCCTCTTTTGTGTTACAAACTTACAACGTTCTGATCTTCTATCTTTATAAAAGGGAATTTTCGAAGCACAAAATAAAGACAAGCAGCATCATAAAAATTGTTCATATTTGTGAAATCAATTGAGCTAAATGTTGCATGTGTTATTATCATCATACTCATGATACTTCAATTTGTATTATCTGCACTATCTAGAGTGCTTCGAATTTGTAATAGGATGTGGTATTCCTTGGTTAAGGGTGAAGTATCCCCTTGGTTAGAAGGTGAGGTATCCTTCCGTGATAAAGGGTGGGGCATCCCTTTAGTGTACAACTCTAGGCTCAGAAGGGTGTGAGGTATCCCAAATACGCGAAGGAGAGTGCTAGAGATCATTGAGGCTCTTACACATGGTGGGTAAGGTATCCAGCAGATGTGGTTAGAGTGCTTTGTTTCGTACCAAGGTTGCAAGCACCAGTTTATAAGCTTGTTTATTAGTGGAAGAAAATCTCACAGGTAGAGTGGGGACTGGACGTACAAGTGGTTGGTGGTTGAACCAAGATAAAATCCATTTGCAACTATTCTCTTCCCTATCTCTATATTGCTTAATTCACATTGTTGCTCATATATTCATACTTTGTTAATTGTTTATTGTGTGACCTAATATTTTATATTGAGAAAATTATTTTTGGAAAATTATTTTAGAAAACTTTATAAACCCAATTCACCCCTGTTGGGTTATGGTTGTCACGACCAACAAATCCCTAAATTATTGAATGTCAAAATCACTTTTTTTATCCGTAACAAACGAAACTTTTAATGAAAAACATAAGCTATTTTGTATTTATTTATAATCATAAAAATCAATTTTTAAAATAGAAATCAACTTCTGCAATTGATTTTTTCAAAAACTAATAAAATTCGATTTTCATTTTCACCATAAAAAAGTTTTTTTAAAAATATTTTTTATGAAAAGTTTAAATAAACACAACTAAATTATTACAAATGAATTTTTTACTTAAAAAAATAATTTTTTTTCATTCAAATAATAATTATTTTATTAAAATTGTTTAAAAAAAATATTCAAGTAATTATAATAAAGCCACTTTTAATTAAAACTGGATTTACAAAATCTAATTTATCAAAATTCAATTTTATATACGAGTATCTAGACCCGTCCTTAGTCAGCTTGCCATCATCAATTAGCTGGTTTAACACTTCAATTCTGCTTCTTCCCATCAATATCCATAATCTTTTAGACTCAATTAGTGGATCTCTGAACTCTATGAGTACTTATAAAGAGATTTATATTTATCTCACTTCAAAAAGATTAGTGAAAACTGAAACATGTAATCTATCAAACGAGACCTGTCATGCTTCATTAATCATACCCTTGGGATCTATTCAGCTGATCTTTGACTATCCTGTTTGGAGACCCAAATATTTTTGGGCGTTAACCGTTTCTCATATGTTTTTCTTGGGTAACCGTTGATTCTTATAGAGTTGGTCCGAAATTTAATGGGAGTGGGCCTGATGTTAGGGCCTTTACCATCTACACTCTACAACGAACTGCCAAACTCTTCTGCCTGTATTTTCCCTTTATGTTTATGGTGGTGACTTGACGACGCCCCTAGTCCAAAGTCAAACATGTTAAAAAGTCCGTCCCTTCGAACACACGTTTGGTTCCAACGTCCACAGATGAAGCTTATTACAGGAGAATTGGGTTTTTGCTAGGATTTCAGTGGATATGTGCGAGAGTTAAAACGGTGACATTTTGATTAATAACTAGTGCAGGGATCCATACGTTAGTAAATTTTGGATTCTTATGATATCTAATTTCACTGTTAATTGTAATTGTTATTGACATTTTTAAATATATCTACATTCTATTTTATTGGTTGAAACAGAAATACAAAAATGTTCAACAAAAAAAAACAAATACAAAAATTATTGATATCATAATTATATGCTAATTAAAATATAAATATTAAGCTCCTAAACATGCACCTAAACATAATGAGCTAGTCAAATCAACAACTTTCGCCAAGTAATAGATTATAGATGGTAGATTGACAACAAGATTAGATTTGTTCTATCTTGAAATTAGAGGGAATTTGATTTGAGTAATTAAAACGTAATGAACTAAAATAATTTATTTGTGAAACTATCAAGATCAAAATTACAATTAAACCTAATAATAAAAGTTCTTTGGTATTTTCAGAATTACATTTTTTTTTCCTGTATTATTTAATGTATATTGCATTAATTTTGTGAATCATCATTTTTTTATCTGCATATTCAGTACTGTATTTGATATAACTTATGTTAAATAATAAATACCACATGCCAAAAATATCTGAAGTACATTTGATGAATAATTTCCATATGGCGAGATGTTAACAAATTGAAGACTAGTCAACAAATGGAAACAAAACTTACCCACGAATAGACGCAAAGGCTTATCTTTCTTTTATAATCTTATGCTATAAGTTTATGGTAATGGTTTTTTATTTTTAATGAAAACCTATGATAGAAGGAAAAAGGAAAATGTTTTTTTAGTAGTATTCAAACCGTATTAGATTTCTGGATACCCATTTACACTATTGGCATGCTAGAATTTCATTATCTTTACAACAAGTTGGCAATTCTATTAATGGATATTAACTTGAGACTGATCTAATAATAATTTGTACAAAACGTATATTACTCAATAAGAAACTAGTTCAATTGTAAAATTATTGTTAAATGACTAATATTATTGTAAAATAATTTGATCTTAAGCTAATGTTATTGCAACCCTCGGACTAGCGACCATTTTGTAGTAAGAACCAATCCTTTTAAAAATTGCTTGCTACTATAATTGTTATTTACAACAAGTTTATTTTGTATTGCTAGAATATTCAAATCACTTTTATTGATAATACACTCAGTTGTGTCTTTTTTTTATGTTAGTTTTGAACCGAGTATGTGATGGTTGAAAGACTTTTCGAAACTAACAAGCCATCCGAGAAACCAACAGGTAGACGTACTGACATTGTTCTTAAAGACCTAAACGATAATATGAAAATGAGTGCCCGTGATTGTCAACATAATGTAATGTTTTCGTCATTTCCAAGCAAAACACGTTTGCTATTTCATCCAAGTGGAATGGGTTATGATGAAATTTTGCCTCCTTAATTTGAGAGAACTCCCAATGAAATTGAACGGCTATTCTTACATATGTCATTGTTTTGGACTGATACATATTGAAGAATAGTCAATCTTTCAATCAATTTCAAATAGTTGAATATAAGTATTATGCATTGCTTTATAGTTAAATTCACTTTGTATGTAGATCAAACATCATCTATAAAAACATTGCATTGACTTATTTACTCCCAAGTATACTTGCTTGCAGGTCAAATTATTCATATTATTACCAGCTTATTAGTGTATATACAAGCCGTTTCAAGAACATGAGTACAAACCAAAATGACTCGTGCGAATGTCCGAGTATCGTATTAGTGTCTACTTAAAAGAGGTGTGAGAAAAACTATTTTATGATTTTTTTTTCTACCATATTATGAACCATAATGAAAATAGAATTCATTTTCGTGCCACTAACATGTTTGGCAAAGAAGCAGACTGAGTTTTTTTTATTATTTTCTTTTACTTTTTTGACGAAAGGCTTAGAATTACGCTAAGGTAAGTCAAGCATTAGGCTAAATGCACAACGTTTTCCCTCTCAATAATGCGTAGTGTTTCATTTTTCTATTTGCCAAATATATGGCCACTAGATTTATTAATAATAATAATAATAATAATAATAATAATAATAATAATAATTAGTCAACAACAACAACAATAATAATAATGTAATGACAATGATGATGATGATGATAATAATAATAATAATAATAATATTAATATTTGAGTATATTTTTTCATACAACACTACTTTATGAACCTAATTGATACGTATTTCAGTGTAGATATTTCTTTCTTTATTAACTAATATTAAATTATCATATTATTAAAAATAATTAAATTTTATCTTAATTTTATTTAAAATAATTCATATTATATATAATATATGATTGATTAATAATGTAAAAAATTTTACTTTAAAAATATAAATTTTTTAAATTAATAATGCATATCAAATGAGCTTCTACTTTATTTACTTTGATTAGAGTTTAATTATTTTGAGTAGGGTTTAGTTAACCCAATGGTCATAAAAAAAAAAAAAAAAGTTAACCCAACTTCTACTTTGAGATAGATCTCTCATCTTCTCGTGTCAAATGAGTCAATAGTGTGATGTGATTTAAAAGTTTATTTTTAATATATGATAAGTGTCGTGACCGTCCCATTCAGGAGCCGCGAAAAGAAGATAAAAATAGAGGAGTCGCCACCAATATTTTTAAATTGGAATAAAACATTGGAAAACCAATTATGTAAGGTAAACTGGTCTTTTTTAAAAAAGATAGATGTTTTGAGCTCGGGAGTCGGTTACGAGTATGGAAGGTGTTAGCACCCTACTTCGCCCATTTAAAAAAAACGGTACCTCCAGTTAATTGTGCAAAATGATTTTAATAACCTTTTTAAATATTTATTTTACCCCAAAAATTATTTACAACAAAACTATTTTTATTTTTGATATTTTGTATTTTGTATTTTACATTTTTTTAATTTTAAATTTATTATTGATAAAACCTAAGTGAAGTTGAACATACCACATAAGTCCACAGGGCAACCTCAAAACTAAGGGGTTGAATATGACACCGTGTCCATAAAGCATCCCTAAATATCACAAGTTTAATTATTTTGATTAACAATTTGAAAATAAAAAGAGACCCTAAAGTAAGGAAATTTTAAATTTTAGTTTGACAGAATAATTGATTCTGCTCCTACGTATTCCCGGGTGCGATGGGAAACTCAAAGTCACGTAGTTCTTATAGAAAATGTTTGATTGGTTGATTGATTTTAATTTTTGATAATTGATTGTGGAGATGATTTTGAAAACTCATTTTATTTAAAAATGAATTCACTTTTGAGTAAATAGCCAATTTGGTCCCTGAAACTGTAAGATCGTGTCAATTTGGTCCCTCAAATTAACGAAATTGCAAAAAGGTCCCTGAAACTGTCAAACGTCGATCAAGTTGGTCCCTCCGTTAGGCAGGGTCACTTGACGCCGTTAATGGTGCTGACGTGGCACGTTAAGTGCCCATGTGGCATGACAATTGGACCACGCTTTTGAGGACCAATCGATCACTAAATTCCAGGGACCAAATTGACACTCAAACGGCTAAAAACCTATCTTCTTCTTCCTTCGGCTGTCTTCTTCCTTCGGCTGATTCTGGTTGTCTCTCTGCTCTCTCTCCTTCGTCCTCTGTTTCTGTCTCTCTCTCTCTCGCTCTCTCCAACTACACAAAAGGGATGCCGATGGGTGGTGGTTCGTCGTTACCATACTCAAGACAAACCAAGAAACCCACAACTCCGTCTTGGTCGAGTAGCTCCAGGGTTGATGGGGCAGAAATCAACAACCCCTCACCTTTGTTTTGCAATTGTGAGAGGAGAGCTGTGTTACGAATCTCTAGGACTGTGAGGAACCCAGGGAGGGCCTTCTATGGATGTCCCTTTCCATTGGTAACATTCAATCCCAAAACTCCATTAGGGTTTGCGATTTTCTTGCACTTTGCAGTGAGCACAGTTTCTACTAACCCTAATTTCTTTATGTCAAATTGTTGCAGGGTGAAGGCAATTGTGGCTATCTTGTCTGGGTGGATGAGATTCCTGAGATTTTCAAGGTTCCTGAGAGATGTGAAACTCTTAATGATACTGGCAGTGATGGAATAATGAAGGCAGAACTGATTGAGCTGATTGACAAGGTTGACACTTTGGTTGTAGATGTTAGAATGGTCAAATTTGGGGTTGTTGTAATGTGTGTGTTGTTAAGTGTTTGTCTGGTTTGGTGGATTGGTAGGCAGAGTGCTTAGGTAGTTTTAGGTGTGATGTTCTTAGGTATTATGATGTAGGCATATTTTGGAATGTAATGTGTAAAGTATTGTCCTATTTTGGAAATGACATGAATGACAAGCTTGGAGTAACTGTCATTTTGTTGCATAAGACAAACTGTCATTTTGTTACATAAAATGAAAGGAAGCACCAAAATGTGGTCCAAAAGACAAATTCCATAGGTATTAATTGAAGCACCAAAAGGTGTCCAAATATGTCTTACAAAAGTACATATAAACCTGTACCAAACTAGAAATTATAGCAGATAAACCATACACAAAATATACAAAGAGAATCCATTGTTCACAAAGAGATAAACCATTACAGTAGAGAATCCATTGTTCACATGTGTCATTAACAAAAAACAGAGGCACCATCAATTGTGCAAATATATCATTGTACTAAATTATCCAAAATCCAAAATAGTCTTGACTTCATGGTTTCCTTGGATGCATCAGTAGCAGCCCGGAGTTGGAATGAAAGACATGAACTGTGGTTGTCCTTCCCTTGATCCAGGTGGTGGTCTTGGAAGTTCGACCATGATAGGCCGTGGAGCTGGAATTGGAAGTGGTGGTGGTGCAAGAGGGGTCGGGCTGGTCTTTGGTGCAAGAGGGCTGGTCTTGGTGGAGCATTCTTGGTGGGCCTCTAACCGGGGTTCCTTTGGCACTTGTGGTATAAGAGGTCCTCTTATACCATATCTCCTTGCTGCAGCAGAGAGAAATCGATAACATAGTGTCAATTTAGTCCCCAAAATATGCAACTTAAAATCAAAATAGTCCCTGAACTTTTATATATGAAATCAACTCAGTCCTCGCAAAAGCCATCTTACCTCTCGCACTCTTTCTTTGTGATGGTGGATTGGCCTCAAACTTGTATCTTGGAGGATCTTGAACTTGTCTTTGGAGGATCTTAAACTTGTTGCTGCACTTGTGGTGGTACATCTTGAGATTCCACTTGGCTCAATAGTAGGAGCAGTTTGTGTTAATGGTATCTCGGACACTAAATCCTCTTGTCCTTGAGTTGATGTCTTAGCTTTAGGTTTTGAGGAACTCCGGTGTTCATGCATCCCCTACTATTATGGCCCTCAATGCCACATCTTGAGCAAGTGAAGTTAGGATATGACCTCTTCACTTATGACCACACACGGGTTCCTCATTTCCATCCTTCCTTCTCTGTTTCTTTGGTCTCCCAAAGACTTCTCTTGAGCTTAGGTGGAACCGGCTTGCATAATCGGTGGGCGTCCAAAATTGTTCGGACTGTGTTGGTTGAATGAAAAATTGGTAAGTTGCATCATATGCCCCCATTGTTAGCCGGACATGACAACACTCTTCTCGCCTTTTTGATTCCTATATGCAATTGCAGCACATGCATGCTTACATGGCATACCTGTCAAAGTATGTAAATATCCATAAATAACACTGTCACAATAGAAAAAAAGCAGAAAACAATATACAAAAATCAAACAACATGTCATCACCATCACCTGTTAGTTGCCAAAACCTGCGCAGTGCAAGTTTGTTCACTCAGGTTGACATCAACCTTAGAAGGAAGGTTCTGCACTTCAAACCGCATGCCATCACCATCACCGTCCACACACAGGAGTCCACAGATTGCTATCCAACTTCTGTTTTTCCAGCCTACTTTGTTGCATAGGACACAAAGGTCCTCTCCTCCCAGCAAGCTTCAGCTTGTTTGCACACATTGTCCTCATCACATAGCATCTAACTTCCTCAGCCATAGTCAGAATAGGCTTACCACGATAATCCACAATCCTTGAATTGAAAACCTCACATGTATTGTTGCATATGTTGTCCACCTTACAGTTTGTCTCAAAGTAGGCCTTTGTCCATGCCTCTTTTGGCCATTTGTTCAGATACTGCCAGGCTTTCAGGTTCAACCTCTTAACCCTTTCCATTTCCATGTTGAACTGTGTAGCTGTGGTTGACTTGGCACATTCCCAAACCACACCCTTTAGTTCCTTTTCCTTCCACTGTTTTATAAAGTTCCTCCACAGATGCATGGCACAATACCTGTGGGGCACTCCTGGCATCACTTCCTGCATGGCTGGTATTAGCCCCTGCAAGCATAACATACAAATCAGTCCCTAAAATTAGTCACTTAATAACAAATTGGTCCCTGAAATATGCAACAAATTATCAAACCAGACCACGTAATGAATGACAAAATCTTACCTTCTGCATGTCAGACATGAAATTCCATCCATGCTGCCTGTAATCACCTAGTGTTTCATGCAGCAGTGTCAAAAACCATCCCCAATTATCTTTGTTTTCCACATCCACTATAGCATATGCTATCACAAAAATATGGTTGTTTGCATCCTGCCCCACAGCTGAAAGGAGTTGTCCTCCAAAGTAACCTTTCAAAAAGCAACCATCCAACCCAATAAAAGGTCTGCAACCTGCCTTAAATCCTCTCTTTAATGCATCTAGACAAACAAAGAACCTTTTGACCTGTGGTTGTGAATCAGCGGAGGGATGGTATCAAGCTTAACCAATGACCCTGGATTGCTCCTTAACAACTCATGAGCATAATCCCAAAGCTTACCATACTGCTCCCTTTCACTACCTTCAACCAACTCTCTTGCCTCCCTAACTGCCCTAAAAATCATTGACCTATCAACAATGACATTGAACTCCTTTTTTAGGAAATCAAAAACCTCTACATGTGTGATTTTGGGTTGGCTACGAATCTTTTCTTCTAGCTTCTTCACAACCCATTTTCTGTTTGCTTGATTAACCTTAAAGGCTCTGCAGCAGCTGTGAGTCTCCTTGAAGGTCTTAATTTGGAAACTCCTCCTTACATTACTCCTACCACAATAAATCTCCCATTCACAACCAACTTCCTTGCATTTAGCTCTAGCCCTGAAGCTATCATTTTTCACCCATTTTATTGGCCTGCCCATGTGTATGGTGTAATCCTTCACAGCTGCCTTGAAAGATGATAAATTTGTAAACTCCATGCCTAATACCAAATTGACATTACCAAACTTTGCTCTGTCATTAAACTGAGGGAAGTTAGGCAAACCTGTTGTTCCATTATTCTCCTCATCTGTACTAATAGGATCCTTCATTTCCTCGGACTTGTAGCTTGCATCACTCACAACTTCTTGCTGCACTTGATTGCTTCCACCACCTAACTCCCCATAATTAAAGAAGTCTTCATGCCCTGTATAAAACTCAGCCCAACCATCATTATCATCACTGCTGTCACCATTTGAAGGACTAGGTGACCTCTCCCTACTCTTACTTGAAACCTTCTTCTTACCCTTTCCATCACTCCCACTAGCCTTCTTACCCTTAGCCTTCTTACCCTTGGATGAAGTCCCAACAACCTTCTTACCCTTAGCCTTCTTACCCTTGGATGAAGTCCCAGCAACCTCAACCTTATTTCCCTTAGCCTTCTTACCCTTGGATGAAGTCCCAGCAACCTTATTTCCCTTAGCCTTCTTCCCTTCGTTCTTGCTTAACACCACTTCCTCATAATCATCTGAACTGATTACAACTGGAGGAGGCTTGTAATGGCTGTCCTCTGCACTTTCATCAGCAGTAGAATGGTTGTCCTCATATGGACTCATGTGACACTCATCAACATCCATGTTAGCAGCATTCAAAGCTTCCTGGTTAGGCACCCATGCCTGAAGGGGCTCGGGGGCATACTCGTGATAAATCTCAATCTCATTCCCATTGAGGAGGGCAGCCTTAACCATATCTATGAAGCTACTGTCACAGGTTAGTTCTCTCAACCCAATATCCAAGTCCCTGTCTGGCTTCAACCACCACAATTTGTCAACCTTATCATAACCCTTACACACCTTCACAATGCTAAACAAATCAAAAACATTGAGTGTGTCTGAGTCCAACTCTTCCCACACATCCATCTCACCACCCACATACTCCAGAATTCCTCTCTCATTCCTCAACAATATGCCTCCATGGTGCACGATAACAGTGATCATAGTACTCATTCTGCACATTAACAAAGAAGCATAAATTAAAAAACGTTTCATATACTCTGTTACAAAACAAAAAAAGAGCAGCATCGCAACAAACCCTATACCCACCCACATTGATGATGAAGAATGCGCAACAATGGGTAAAACGATAACTAGGGCAAATGCCCAAGTACAAAACTACTGTAATAGAGGCTTAGATGAAAACCTACCCAACCCCTACCACATGCACAGTATGAAGGGTGTGGCAGAACAATCAAAACCCATAACTCAAAACAAAATGGGTAAACAAAATACACACCTGCGTTTTGAGTGGAAGCGAGTTCCGGTGAGGTTCCTGCGACGGGTTATGGTCTCCGGCGAGCGGTTGCAGACGGAAGGGTGTGGGAGAGGGGAGGAGGGGAGGACGCCGGGGAAGATGAAAAGGTAAAATGAGGGATGGAAATGACACGATGTTAAAGAGTTAAATTACGAATTGAGTGTCAATTTGGTCCCTGGAATTTAGTGTCAGATTGGTCCCTGAAACTGTGGTCCAGCTGACATGCCACATGGGCACTTGATGTGTGGCGTAAGTCGACGTGCGACGACGCTCGTGCGGTTCCGGCAAGTGTACCGGACTGCCGTCAAGTAATAAAAGATATCGAACCCACAGAGACTGTGTTCTCGAATCGCAATCGGCTTTCGAATCGATTAGGTCTGGACTTTTTAGAAAGGATTTTTATGTTTTGAGTGAAAAGGATTTTGAATTCGAAATTTAAAAGATAGATGAGCAGAGAACAATTAAAACAGAAAAACAAATCTTTTTGGGGTTTTCGATTTAAACGGATTCCTAGGGATTTGGGTTACCTTTGAGGTCGTTTATGTTGCTAACAGATTTACCTTTGTTGATTACTGAAATTGCCTTGAAGGCGAGTTTATCCTCTAATAGCTTAAGCTCCCTTTCGGGTTACAAAAGCCGTGCCCAATTGACCCGACCCCTACTTTCGTGGTAGTCGATCCCAGATTGGACCCTTTGCGTTCCGTGACAACTCGTTGCTCCTCGAGGGACGGCTTCTAACTTTCGTGATTTCAGTCCCAAGTCTGACTTCTATAGGTCCGACACCCAAGTTCACCGCTAGGTTCCTCCTTGAAATGTCTCGGTCATGCAAATAACCTAAGTTCACCGCTAGGTTCCTCCTTGGATCATTCACAACTCACAAACTAGTGGCTGCCGGGCTTTACGAGTGAATCACCCTAGAAATCCTAAGTTCACCGCTAGGTTCCTCCTTAGAACGTCTATGTCACGTAAATAAACGGTTGCCGAAATTTATGAGTGATTAACACACTAGAAATCAGATCTAAAACAATTATGAAATCAACAATGGTTTCAACATCAAATTAACATCATTTACAAACCTCGGGCAGAGCCCTAATCCCTAGAAACTAACTACTACTCCAGTCTTGCCATGGAGATGACAAGCTGGGTTGACAACATGATGAAAATCAGAAAAGAGAAGAGAGGAGAAGAAAGAGAAGAGATCCTCAATCTATGCCTAGAGTAGTAGCCCCCAAAGGTGTGATGTTTTCTGCCTCTGCCTGGTCCCTTATTTATAGAATTGGGCAGTTAGAGTCCTAATCCAACTCAAATTAGATCCACCTGTTACTTCGAGCCAAGTAATACGCGTCACGGCCGTGATGGCTATCACGGCCTGGCCGTGACGGATTCTGCCTTGAAAATTCTTCACTGGTTGGTCTGTCATGGCCGTGATGCTCATCACGGCCTGGCCGTGATGGCCATCACGGCCGTGATGGCCATCACGGCCGTGATGGCCATCATGGCCTGGCCCTGACAGCTTCTGACTTTAGCCTTCTTTCTTTTCAGTTTTGCTCGATCATGGCCGTGATGGGCATCACGGCTAGGCCGTGATGGGCATCACGGCTAGGCCGTGATGGGCATCACGGCTAGGCCGTGATGGGAATCACGGCTAGGCCGTGATGGGAATCACGGCTAGGCCGTGATGGGAATCACGGCTAGGCCGTGATGGGCTCTGTTTGGCTTATTTTCTTCACTTTTAAAGCTCCATCTTCATCCAAACTCCATCATGGTTGATCTTGAGCATTTTACCCTTGATTTCTGCAAAACAACACACGAAAACCGCCTTACCCGTTCCAAAGAAAAATTAAACTAAAATCTAATAAAAATATGCCTAAAATACATGATAATGCATGCAAAATGATGGACAAAGATGAGGTGAAATCACACTCATCAAATCACCCCAAGCTTAAAACTTTGCTTGTCCTCAAGCAATTACCCAGGCCATAAGATAGATCATTCAAAGCATGGATAGTGAACCAAGAACCCTAGAAGCTAATCCAAGTGACAGGCATATTCAATAAGCACTCAAGAGATAATCAAATTCAAGTCCAATTAGAAGCTTAGGTTCTTCAAGTTCATATTCTCACTGATTTGGGCACTCATCTCACCTCACTCAAGTGTTTTAGGGTGTATGACAATTCACTCAATTTCCTCAAGGAAAGTATTCTACCATAGGCTTGACTATTAACCAAATCTCTACTTTATTTATGAAAACACTTAAGAATCAAGAGGTCTTTTCCTTTGGTTGTAATGTGGCCATGGGATTTATTGTTAGGTGGGAAAATCAAGGAAAGGGAATTTCAAGAAGGCTAGACAGATTATCAAACATTACAAAGTATGACACCTTCTAAAATACCTTTTGGGGGCTTTGATTTACTTTTTCCACCTTTCTCTTTTTTTTTTTTCCATTTCTCACTTTCTTTCGTCATCCCCTTCTCCATTTTTTTTCTGTTCATTTCATTTTTATTTGTTTGGAGAAGGGGAGATTTATAGCTCAAGAGAAATATTTTCATCCCATTCTTTTTCCAACTACCATTTTGCCCTTTTTGTAATACTTTAAAAGGTGCCATACCAAGCATTATTTATCAAATTAATTCATGGTACCAAGAAAAGTATTTTTTTCTTTAGGCTCAAAATTGGGCGACTAAGGGGTAGCATTTATCATTCAAAGCTCGGGAGGCCGGAAAAATACCTAGTGCCTCAATCATTTCTAAAACTGTTTTCAGAAATTTTTAAGTTTTGAAATGGTTTCAAGTCAAGTTCTAGAAAATACAGTCCAAGAGGAATTACAACACTCTAGCACAAGAAATGGGGTAGATTTAGTGGATACCCCTTTTGGCTCAAAATCTTACATTTAGTAGTTCAAAAATCAGTGAGGTACACAAGTCTAAGGAACCATATGCTAATTATCAACTATCAAATGACTATCTCAAGAATTTTTATTTTTAGCCATATCACAAGAATAATGAAAAATTGGGTTCAAAATTCACTATCTCAATTCATTTGGCTCCAAGTTCTCACAATCGGATGCATGTTCTAAGTGAGGGGCAATCTAAAGAATGTGATCATACCAATCTATGCCTATGTGAATGCAATATGAATGCAACAATGCAAATGCAAAAATAAATACCCCTACCCCAAGCTTGATTACTTACATTGTCTCCAATGTAAATAATCAAGTCGGAGAGAGGAGAAAAATGGAACAACTTACCGAGTCGGTAGCGGGTGTTGGCTTCACATTCCAGTCAAAACTTGGGTAGAAATTTTATCACGGTCGTGAGGTTCTTCACGGGCAGGCCGTGATCGTTTCTGGTCCTCAGGAGTTGCCCTGTCACGGCCGTGATCTACATCACGGCTAGGCCGTGATGCTCTCTGATCTTGGCATCCTACTCATCACGCCCGTGATGGTTATCACGGCTAGGCCTTGATCCTTTCTGTGCTCTTGTTTAGTTCATCACGGCCGTGACCACTGTCACGGCCAGGGCGTGATGGCCTCTGACTTTATCTTTTTTATGCTCTTCTTCTCTTTCTCAACCTGAAAACACTAGACAAACCTATTAATGATATTTTTTGCCTCTTGATCTTCTCAAATTATTCAAGAGGTTAAATCAAAATCAAAAGGAAAAAGGGAAAGAAAACTTGGGTTGCCTCCCAAGAAGCGCTTATTTATGGTCTTAAGCTTGACCATACTTCCTTCAATCAACCGGGGTCGGCTGGGCGTAGAAGTGCAGGCACACTTCTCTTCCAAGGAACTCCTTCAAATAGTCGTTTCTGCTCATACGGCCAGTAACGCTTCCGCTTTGCTCTTTTCTCTCGGAGCTTCCTAGCCTTCCTTCCTCCCGGCGGAAGTTTTGTTTCTGCATGGACAGCAACTCCAACTTCACCACTGGGTGCATCTTCAACCATGCATATTTTTGGGGTTGCTTCCATGCTAAGTTCTTCCTCTACCGCTGGAGTCTTTACATCAATTCTGCACACATGGCTCTCAAAAGGAGGGTTGTTACAAGAGTTAGTCAACTGAAAATTTACCCTACCTTCCTCTACATTTAGAGAGAGTTTGCCATTCCTTACGTCTATTAATGCTCCAGCGGTTGCCAAGAATGGCCTTCCTAAAATGATGGGGAATTCGGAATTCCCTTTCATATCCAATACCAGGAAGTCGGTAGGGATGAAGAATTTCCCTACCTTCACAGGGACATTCTCTAGTATGCCTAGAGGAGTCCTAGTTGAGCCGTCCGCAAATTGTAAGGAGAATTTGAACGGTCTCAACTCTTTACTTACCAACCTTTCCATGATAGTGAGGGGCATCAAGCTCGCACTAGCCCCTAAGTCACACAAGGCTCGGTCTATTTCCACTTTTTCAATCGAGCAAGCGATGGAGAAACTACCTGGGTCTTTCAGTTTAGTAGGCATTTTAGTCTCTACATCTACTTACTTTTTCCTGACCAACCTCTGTGGGAAAGGTATCGGGGGTTGGTACGGTGGTGGAGGGACGTATTTCGGTTCTGGCTCTTCTTTTCCGCTCATGTCTTCCTCCGGTTCCACCTCCATTTCAGCTACCCCCACCCCAAGCTTATCATCCCTCAAGTGTATGACATTGCAATGCTCATTGGGATTTGCTTCGGGTTGCCCCGAGAATGTACCCTTAGGTCTCGAGTACGTGCTGGCTTGTTGGGCAATTTGTGTTTCTAGCATCTTGTTATGAGTTGCTAAGTTGTCTACCTTAGATGCTAGATCCTTTATTGCCTCACTCACTGCCCTTCCTTGTTGTCTAAACTCCTCATTCTGTTTTGTCTGAGTTTCAACAAAACTTTCAAATAAAGTCTCGAGTTTAGATCTTTGTACCTGAGGATACCCCGGTGCTGTTCTCTTATTACCTTGACCCTCTTGGAACTCATGATTGAGCATGTTGCTGTAGTTGCCGTAGGAGAGGTAAGGGTTGTTTCTTCTTTGGTTGTAGGGATTTGGGGGAGCATAGTTGGGCAGCTTCGGGTTCGTATCATAGTAGTTGTTACAAGAGTTCACTTGTTCACCCGGCGCCGGATCCATGAGGGCATTCCATCATGTCATGTCCCCGCATTCCACAAATCTCACAAATAGTATTAGTAGCACCTATTGCACTCACATTAGCTCTTTCAATCTTATCTAATCGTTTATTTAGTGAGTCAAATTTAGAAATAATCGGATCAATGCTACTTACTTCAAACTTACCCCCAAATCTTGTTCGGGTTATTACCTCTTTCGGATCCCCATTGGTGGTAGTTGGTGGCGACATTCTCGATAATGTTGAATGCCTCAGTGAGAGGCCTATTCATAAACGCTCCACCGGCTGCAGAATCTAGTGACACCTTTGAAGAGTAGTCTAATCCGTTATAGAAGGTGTGCACTATTAACCACCTCTCGAGTCCGTGATGTGGGCACGACTCCAGCAGTCCCTTGTAACGATCCCAGGCTTCCGATAATGATTCTCCGTCTTTCTGGAAGAAGCCGGTGATCTGGGTTCTTATGTAGGCCGTCTTGGATGGAGGGAAGAATTTCTCCAAGAACGCCTGTTCCAGTTGGTCCCAAGTAGTCAAAGTGTTAGCGGGGATTTGCTTAAGCCAGGCCTTTGCCTTTCCAGTGAGAGATGAGGGGAACAGTCTCAAACGCACAACATCGACCGAGGCTCCATGAATCCGGATTGCATCGGTGAACTCTAAAAATGTCTCTATGTGATCGGTCGGGTCCTCCGAAGGCAATCCTCCGAATTGATGTTGCCTAATCATGTTGATTAGCATAGGCGGTATGGTATAGTTTTCCGCCTCAATCTCTGGCCTTGCAATCCCAGTTCGCAAGCCTCTCGCATTTGGGGCTGCGTAGTCCTTCAAAGGTTTTGTATCCGGTTGATTCGCCATGAGTGGAACGGGACTCAACCTTTCTCCCTTTCTTTGTAGTCTTCTACGTCTGTGGAAGGTCCTCTCGATCTCCGGATCAATCTCACTAAGGCTCCCAAGACTTAGGGATCTTTGCATATAAGTCACAGAGAGATGGATACAATAGAAGGAAAAGAAATTTTTGATTTTTTTTTTTAATATTTCAGAAATAAAAATTAAACAAAAAGAAAAGGTCCAGAAAAATCAATTCAAAATTTGAATTGAGATTCGAAAAGGCACAGTCCCCGGCAACGGCGCCAAAAACTTGATGTGCGTCGCACGTCGACTTACGCCACACATCAAGTTTTTGGTAAGGGGAATTTGAATGGTCTCAACTCTTTGCTTCCCAACCTTTCCATGATAGTCACAGAGAGATGGATACAATAGAAGGAAAAGAAATTTTTGATTTTTTTTTTTTAATATTTCAGAAATAAAAATCAAACAAAAAGAAAAGGTCCAGAAAAATCAATTCAAAATTTGAATTGAGATTCGAAAAGGCACAGTCCCCGGCAACGGCGCCAAAAACTTGATGTGTGGCGTAAGTCGACGTGCGACGACGCTCGTGCGGTTCCGGCAAGTGTACCGGACTGCCGTCAAGTAATAAAAGATATCGAACCCACAGAGACTGTGTTCTCGAATCGCAATCGGCTTTCGAATCGATTAGGTCTGGACTTTTTAGAAAGGATTTTTATGTTTTGAGTGAAAAGGATTTTGAATTCGAAATTTAAAAGATAGATGAGCAGAGAACAATTAAAACAGAAAAACAAATCTTTTTGGGGTTTTCGATTTAAACGGATTCCTAGGGATTTGGGTTACCTTTGAGGTCGTTTATGTTGCTAACAGATTTACCTTTGTTGATTACTGAAATTACCTTGAAGGCGAGTTTATCCTCTAATAGCTTAAGCTCCCTTTCGGGTTACAAAAGTCGTGCCCAATTGACCCGACCCCTACTTTCGTGGTAGTCGATCCCAGATTGGACCCTTTGCGTTCCGTGACAACTCGTTGCTCCTCGAGGGACGGCTTCTAACTTTCGTGATTTCAGTCCCAAGTCTGACTTCTATAGGTCCGACACCCAAGTTCACCGCTAGGTTCCTCCTTGAAATGTCTCGGTCATGCAAATAACCTAAGTTCACCGCTAGGTTCCTCCTTGGATCATTCACAACTCACAAACTAGTGGCTGCCGGGCTTTACGAGTGAATCACCCTAGAAATCCTAAGTTCACCGCTAGGTTCCTCCTTAGAACGTCTATGTCACGTAAATAAACGGTTGCCGAAATTTATGAGTGATTAACACACTAGAAATCAGATCTAAAACAATTATGAAATCAACAATGGTTTCAACATCAAATTAACATCATTTACAAACCTCGGGCAAAGCCCTAATCCCTAGAAACTAATTACTACTCCAGTCTTGCCATGGAGATGACAAGCTGGGTTGACAACATGATGAAAATCAGAAAAGAGAAGAGAGGAGAAGAAAGAGAAGAGATCCTCAATCTATGCCTAGAGTAGTAGCCCCCAAAGGTGTGATGTTTTCTGCCTCTGCCTGGTCCCTTATTTATAGAATTGGGCAGTTAGAGTCCTAATCCAACTCAAATTAGATCCAATTCTGTTACTTCTGAGCCAAGTAATACGCGTCACGGCCGTGATGGCTATCACGGCCTGGCCGTGACGGATTCTGCCTTGAAAATTCTTCACTGGTTGGTCTGTCATGGCCGTGATGCTCATCACGGCCTGGCCGTGATGGCCATCACGGCCGTGATGGCCATCATGGCCTGGCCCTGACCGCTTCTGACTTTAGCCTTCTTTCTTTTCAGTTTTGCTCGATCATGGCCGTGATGGGCATCACGGCTAGGCCGTGATGGGCTCTGTTTGGCTTATTTTCTTCACTTTTAAAGCTCCATCTTCATCCAAACTCCATCATGGTTGATCTTGAGCATTTTACCCTTGATTTCTGCAAAACAACACACGAAAACCGCCTTACCCGTTCCAAAGAAAAATTAAACTAAAATCTAATAAAAATATGCCTAAAATACATGATAATGCATGCAAAATGATGGACAAAGATGAGGTGAAATCACACTCATCAGCACTTAACGTGCCACGTCAGCGCCATTAACGGCGTCAAGTGACCCTGCCTAACGGAGGGACCAACTTGATCGACGT
The DNA here is from genome assembly GCA_030762895.1 of Sophora flavescens. Classification (NCBI taxonomy): domain Eukaryota; kingdom Viridiplantae; phylum Streptophyta; class Magnoliopsida; order Fabales; family Fabaceae; genus Sophora; species Sophora flavescens. Next base: position 162,317,172 of record CM061067.1, on the reverse strand, counting down.
TTGACAGTTTCAGGGACCTTTTTGCAATTTCGTTAATTTGAGGGACCAAATTGACACGATCTTACAGTTTCAGGGACCAAATTGGCTATTTACTCATTCACTTTTGCATAGGGTCCAAGATAGCAGCGATATACGATAAACCCTTACAATTCATACAACACTTGAGGATGAATATTCATACATCAACGTCGTAGATTGTTGTGTGAATAAAAAAGATTTATGTTTCTTATATAATCTGATAAAATTTGTTAAAAGAGTAAATTGAAAAATTTCATTATTTTTTAACAAAATGGAATTCACTCTTGTACGGGGTTAAAGAGAGCAAAGCTATACGATGAACCCTTACAATTCATACGACACTTGATGATGAAAAATCATACATCAACGACGTAGATTGTTGCGTGAACTCAAAAGATTTTATTTTACTTAAAATGAATTTTTTTATTTTTACAAAAGAAATTATATTCTTTGAAAACAAGATCACAAATTTTAGACCCAATTATGAAAAGCCCGTGATAAAAAAAACACTTTTTTATCTTTTTATTATTTTTTGTTTTTTGGAAATAGATCTAGCAGCTTGACCCAACATTAAAATAGTCACAGTAACATCAGCCCAAACAGTAATACTAACTACTAAGCTACTATGATCCAACTAAGACATAAAATAAAATAAATAATAAAAACAAACATCAAACAAAAGTAAATGTAGAGGTTTCACAACCTCATACGCAGAGCAAAGAGAGATGGGAGAACCAGAGTGTCTTCAACAGGGATGCGGTGGAGACACGGCGGACTACGGGCGGCGTTCCACGCCAGACGTGACTGAGTGTGCGGCTGTCATGGGCGGATCCAGTGACCGTGACGGAGTTTGAGGCGGAGGAAGGCGAACTGAGCAATGCAAGTGGTGGGCGGAGAGCGGATCTGTGTGTTGTGTCTGGTTCGTGGTTGTGACGGTGAGGCAGAGAATGGCGACATGGCGGAAACGTATGGGTTCTATTGTGGATCTAGGACCATTGGCTCGTGGCGGCGATGGCGGATTCACGACAACCAGCGGGAGCAGCTTTGTGCCATGGTTGTGCTGAGGAACGGTGCAAGGTGTGGCAGCGGCGGCTCGTGGACGAGATCTGCAAACTTGGAGGTTCGAGGCAGTCATGACGAGGTGGGGGGCTTGTTGTTATGCTTGGTTGTTCCGTGATGGAGGGCAGCGTCTCATGGCGGTACGCGGCGGTGGCTCTGTATGGGTCGTGTTTGGGGCGGCGGAGGTGATGGCTGCTTGTGGTGGCAAGACCTCACTACGTGGTTCTGATCTGTTTTTTTTATTCCTTTCGTTTTTTGTTTTGTTATGAGAGTAGTGATTGATGGCTGATGGTAGATGGTTTAGAGGATGATGGAAATGTAAGAGCAAGGAGGAGCTTGGGTGGATGGAGATGATGGTAGAAGGTGTGCCTTGTTATGAAGTGAATGGCTGGTGATGAAGATGAATGGCTGGTATTGATGGGGTGTTGTGGAGTATTGCAGAGATTGAACCATGCTTCAGTCATCTCTCCATTTCCATTTTTAGTGTTCCACTCCTCTGAACTAGGCAAAATGCTCTTCCCCATGTTCTGAAAACTACCCAAAAATGGGAGCCTATTTGCTTGAGCCTTGTGTTGAGAAGAGCTACGATGGTGTAAACACAATGGGCACTTGGCAGAACATTTAACTTTCAAAAAAAATATTTTTTATTTAATTATTTTTTTTAACTTGGACTTGGACTCAAAACAATCTTGTAACAAAAACAAATTGGGCCAATAACGCAAACAAATTTTTTTTTTAAGTTTTTTGCAGTTTTATATTTTTTTGTTTTAAAAAAAATATTAATTAAAGAGAAAATATCCAGACAAAATTAGGTGTTCACAGCTGCCCCTATTTACTTTTTCCTTATTAGATAAATTGTGTAACCGTAGTTAACATATTATCGCTATAAAAAACGAGTAAAGACACGAACTCCAATTTTGTTCGGGGTACACTGACAAACAAAAAGAGACCTGTGACTACAAAATGATTTCTTGTAAAGAACCAACAGGTTGGATTGCCCACTGGGGTTTACACATAAAAAGCTTACAGGGTGGATTGCCCGTTAGAAGCTCGAACATAAAGGTAAAAGAGCTTACGGGGTGGATTACCTGTCAGAAGTTCGAACAAAAAGATAAAAATAGCTTACAGGATGGATTGCCCGTCAGAAGCTCGAACAGGAATATAAATGAGCAAACGAGGTGGATTGCCCGTCAAAAACTCGAACAGAAAGATAAAAAAGAGCTTACAGGGTGGATTGCCTGGATTGCCTGTCAGAAGATCGAACAGAAAGATGAAAGAGAGCTTACGGGGTGGATTGCCCGTCAGAAGCTCGAACATAAATGTAAAAAGAGCTTACGGGGTGGGGTGGATTACCCGTCAGAAGCTCGATCAGAAAGATAAAAGAGAGTTTACGGGGTGGATTGCCCGTCAGAAGCTCGAACAGAAAGATACAGAAAGATAAAAGAGAGCTTACATGGATTGCCCGTTAGAAGCTCGAACAGAAAGATAAATGAGCTTACGGGGTGGATTGCCCGTCAGAAACTTGAACAGAAAGATAAGAGAGCTTATGGGATGGATTGCCTGTCATAAGCTCGAACAGAAAGATAAAAGAGCTTATGGGGTGGATTACCCGTCAGAAGCTCGAACAGAAGATAAAAGAAATTACGGAGGTATGGTACCCACCGAAACTAACAACAAAAGACAAAAAGCTTGCGAAGCCGAGTATCCGCTGAAGCCTGAAAAGATAAACGGAAAGGTTGCAAAGTCGGTTATCCACTGAAGCTTGACAGGAAAGGTAAAAATCTTGCGGAGTCGGTTATCCGCTGAAGCTTGACAAGAAAGGTAAAAAGCTTGCGGAGTCGGTTATTCGCTGAAGCTGAACAAAAACAACACAAAGCTTATGTGTCCTATGCCTGCTAAAGCTAACCAAGACATGACTTTTGGGGCCCTGTGCCTGCTAAAGCCGAACAAAGCTTATGAGGCCCTATGCCTGCTAAAGCTAAAAAAGACATGACTTTTGGGGTCCTCTACCTGCTAAAGCCAAACAAAACAAAGCTTATGAGGCCATATGCCTGCTAAAGCTAACAATAACATGACTTTTGGGGCCCTGTCCCCGCTAAAGCCGAACAAATGCAAGAAGTGATGTTGACTTTGTTGATGCATGAAATGATGAGACAATGCATGATACGAGATGATTTTTTATTGGTTGGTGAAAATCCTTTTTTTTTATGCATGATGAATGAGATGCTTTTGATGAGTGATGCAAACCTTGATTATAATTTTTTTTAAATGCATGATGCATGAGATGCTTTTTATCAATGATGAAAAAAACTCTGATTTTTTTCTTTTTCTTTTTTGCAAACACCTCTTTGATCCTTGACTCCTTAGATTTTTTATTACAGCCGGGATTGAGGATGAGCTGGAGTGAGACTATTTGATTTCGATCATCACTTATTTGTTGAACTGATGTTTTACTTCTTGCCCGAGATATGCTTCTTTGTGGTGATTATCCCAATTGGTTGAGATTGCCTGATCAATCTTTCAAGGATGTGACTTGCCCCAGCCTTCATGTATTGGGAGATTTTTATGGCTTGTCCTCTTAAACTGCCCCAGTTTATCAGTTTGAGGAGACTTCTTGTACTTTGTTTGTATTTGACCCTAATTTTTGTGTAGGTCGCTCTTTGCGAGTTTTCAACCTACTGGGTCGTTCTAACTTTTGCCTAGACTCTCATTTTTTTTCTTTCTTTCTTTTTTTTCCTCCTTTTTTTTGTTTTTTGTTTTTTTTGGTATGGGGGAAGTGGACAATTTTTGCCACCCTTATTTGTGAGGATCAATGCTCTTGCTTGAATTCCCAATTGAGGATGTCACGTTCTTCCTTGTACTCGGAATTCTTCTGACCAGAGTTTTTCATCAAAGATTTACCATTAGATGGTTAAATTGTATCATTGAACTCATGTTTACCTTACCTGAAGCATCATGTAACAAACATGCATGGATTCAAAAGTCTGACAGGAAAGGACAATATGACCTGAACAACTTCTCGATTTGTGTTGTATGAAAATTAAATGGGCTTGTATGCCGCTTAAAAACAAAATTTCCCAGATAAAGACCTTTGAGAATGAATTTGCCCCAGTGTAGGGCATCTTTAAGAATAGACTTGTCGTAGTGTCGGGCACCTGATGATGAAGTTTAAGAATGAATTTGCCCCAATGTAGGACATTCCAACAATGAAACTACCCCATTGTAGGGTATTGGATAAGAAAAACTTGAGAATGTAGTTGTCTCAGGGTAGGGTTGAAATAGACAACTATAAACACGAGAAGGGGGTTGAATTGTGTTTATCAGAATTTAAGCAAAGCTGAAATCTTTTCGCAAACAGAAAGCTAGCTTTGTACGAGTAGAAGAATACAGGATGGACGGGTGACTATTGCAAACACACCACTTGACAGACGCAAGAAAACTAAAGCAATTAAAGAGTTTATGAAAGAGAGATTAACACGGTGATTTATCATGGTTCACTCTTCAAATCAAAGAGTTACGTCCAGTCCTTGGCAGCACCAAGATTTATCCACTATAACTGATAAGGTTACAGACTCAAGTATTATTTGCTCACCTAGCCTTTTCAGACTCAAGACAAGTATTATTTGCACACCTAGCCTCTTCAAGCTCAAGACAGGTATTATTTTCACACCTAGCATCTTCAGGCTCACTTAGGTTTGTTTGAGAGATTGGGTTTGTAAAAATACAACTTCTCACAAGCAGATCTTTCACTAACACTCAGAGAGTGGTTTAAATGTAAAGTCTGGGAAAGTATGCGTAATAACTTCAAATGTTTGAAGAATACAGAATGAAAGAATAAAAGAATTAATGAGCAGAGTAATAGCGTTTTAATGCAGTGTGTATTCTCTCTATGTCTTCATTTTCAATGACTTCTGTATTTATAGTCTTCAAACATTTAGGATCCGTTAGAGACATTCTCTTAGATGTTGGCTTCAAGCAGAACTTCATTAAATGCAATAGAGTCGTTCTGAGCACCCATTAATGCAATAGAGTCGTTCTGAGCAGCCATTAATGCAATAGGAACATTGGTTGTACTCTAACATTTAGGATCATGGCTTTAAGCATTGAGATACAACTATGTCAGAGTTGGGCAGAGAGCTTTTTGTACTTTGCTGAGTACACTCCCCTTTTGTGGAATAAAGTATGTTGGGCGCATTCTTTTAGATTATCCAAGGTTGCTTGAGAGAGTAGTCTTCTTTTCTTGATAATCGTGAAACTGAGTAGGAGAGAAGACTTCAAGCTTCTTTCTGGCTTTTGAAAAAAACGATTCTGATAATCCTTAGAGAATTCGCGTTCATAAGATAAGTGCTTCCATCTTGAAAATAATCACGTCTATCTAGTCATTTGAGTTTTCATTCGGGCTAGTAGATGAGCTCCGTATTAAGGACTCAGCAAGTCCAAAGACTAGTGGACAAGCGCTTCTGTCACTTTTAGTGGACGAGAGCCTTTGTTATTTTAGTGGATGAGAGCCTCTGTTACTTTACTAGACGAGAGTCTCAGTTACTTTAGTGGACGAGAGTCTCTATTACTTTAGTGGACGAGAGTCTCGGTTACTTTAGAGGACGAGAGCCTCTGTTACTTTACTGGACGAGAGTCTCAGTTAGTCTGGTGGACGAGAGTCTCATTTACTTTAGTGGACGAGAGTCTCTGTTACGAGTCTTTTGCCACGTCATTGGACGGACCATTCTGATACCTTAGTGGACGCGCTATTCTGATACTTTAATGGACGAGCTCCAAGTGCCACGTCATTGGACGGATAATTCTGATACCTCACTGGATGGGCTTTTCTGATACTTTAATGGACGCGCTCCAAGTGATACTTTTAGTGGACGCGGCCTTCCGATACTTTTAGTAGACGCGGCCTTCTGATACTTTAGTAGACGCGGCCTTCTGATACTTTAGTAGATGCGGCCTTCTGATACTTTTAGTGGACACGGCCTTCTAATAATTTTAGTAGACGCGGCCTTCTGATACTTTAGTGGACGCAGCCTTCTGATACTTTTAGTAGACGCGACCTTCTGATACTTTAGTGGATGCGGGTTTGTTTCTCTTGCGTTTTGGACGTGCGCTTCAATCACTACAGTGCTGGACGTTTGTTTAAAACACTTGTGTGTTGGACGTGAGTTTTTATCACTACACTGTTGGACGAATGATTCTCTTATTTAATCTGCACACTCGATAGATAGGTTAGAAACCAATATGAAGGTTAATTAAATTATTAACCAATGTTTAGTTCTCATCAAAAATTAGGGAAATGCACATCAGACATTTTAGAGACTTAACAAGGGTATCCAATAATGGAAATCCTTTAGAATAAGGCCCTTGAAAGCAAGGTTTTGCCCAATGTAAATAGTTATGCAGATCTTACCCTAGCTTTTACTTAGACTGCCCATTAGGGTTTTCAGCTTAACGAGCTTTCTTTTTTATTTTTTCAATTCTTTTTTTTTTTTGGATTTTTTTTTGAAGAGGAGCAATCAATTAAAAACTTGAAGAGCACAAATTTTTTGTCTCAAAATTAAAATTGATGAAAAATTAGCAATCATTCATTGATCAGAATGGACTTTTTGAGGCTTGTGACGTGGCCAATGGTTGAGGGTCATGAAAGAAAGGATATAAGACTCAAACAAAGTGCTTTTAGGGTTGAAAAGGACCAAGGATCCATACTCTTTTTATATTTTTTTAGAACATTTACTTTCCGCTAACTTTCCTTTTTATTCTTCCTTTTTTATTCTTTTTTTGTTGTTGTTGCATGAGGTTTTTCATCATCTTTCTTTCTCCATCTTTATTTTTGTTCTTTCTTCTTCTTCTTTACTTTCCGCTAACTTTCCTTTTTATTTTTCCCTTTTTATTCTTTTTTTATTTTTGTTGCATGAGGTTTTCCTCCTCCTCCTCCTCCTCCTGTTGCTGCTGCTTCTTCTCCTTCTCCTCCTTCTCCTTCTCCTCCTCCTCCTCCTCCTCCTCCTCCTCCTCCTCCTCCTTCTTCTTCTTCTCCTCCTCCTTCTCCTTCTCCTCCTCCTTCTCCTTCTTCTCCTCCTGCTCCTCCTTCTCCTTCTTCTTCTGCTTCTCCTTCTCCTTCTCCTTCTCCTTCTTCTCCTCCTCCTTCTTCTCCTTCTTCTTCTTCTCCTCCTCCTCCTTCTTCTCCTTCTTCTCCTTCTGCTTCTTCTTCTTCTCCTTCTTCTCCTTCTCCTCCTCCTCCTCCCCCTCCTCCTCCTCTTCTTCTTCTTCTATTTTGAAAACTTTATTTGAAAAACCAAAAGATGGTGCTCACCAAGTGTTTATTTATTTGCTCCTCTTTTATTTTTATTATTTTCTTTCTTTCCTTTTTTTTTTTTGGAAAGGTATGGGCACATGTGGGTTTCATTGTTGTCCACAATGAACTTTCAAGAAAGTGGGCATTATTAACCAATCCAAAAAAGGTATTTAGGGAAGAGAAAAAGGAAGATGAGATATGAGTATGACGAGATAAACATTATGGTGAGGATGGAGATGTAAAGAAAGTATGAGACAAGGTACGCATGCAAATGCATTACATTAATGCTTCCAGAAAGTGAACATGGTTCAATTATCTCATGATAGAATACAACATAACCATTGTGTCATGGTAAATTCCTGATAAACAAATCTTGCCTTGGTTGCTTAGAAATTCTCAAGACGGGGTCATAAAATATTGCCTCTTTTCAATCACTAGGATGTGAATCTCTGGTGATGTTAGCATAGCCTTCATCTTGAACTCTCCATAGTCGATTGGGACTGTCCTTATCATGATTTCTTTCTTCCTTAGTCAGGGGCTTACTATTGACACGGACTCGGCAAGTGTACCGGTTCGTTGCAAGTAATAAAAACGGTAAGACCGGATATCGTTCTCAGGGATCGTGGACAATTACCACTTCGCAAATTTGACTACTATCTAGGCGATCGAATTTTGGATTGAAGGTTGTTCTAACATCTTGCAAACAAACAAGAAGAAAATATTTTTGTTCTTTTTGGATTTTTCTCAAACAGTTGATGTGAAAACAGAAAGATGAATAACAATGAGATAGAATTGCTGGGGTTAAACTAAGCTAATCCTCCCTTGGTTGTTATGAAATGATAACTAACACAGTTCCTACTCCCTTTATGACAATCGAATCTTTTCTAATATACTCAAGCCTAATGTCTTAGGTGCATTGAGCCTAAAATCCCAAATTAAACCCTAATGTCTTAGGTGGATTAATAAGAGAAATTGCATTAAGAACAAGATTCATAAGATTGCAAGTAGCCAACACCTATGTCTAGATTCTTGGACTACTTGGCATATAATTCATGAGCATACTTTAACATCAACCTTTCAATTGTCTATTAAAGCAACTAATCATTCCTAAGATGATCAAGCCTAGGAAAGCATTAAGCATAGAATTATATACTCATAAAGAAGAAGGAAACTGTATTAATCTCAAGTCATATTACAACCAAGTTCAGATAACAATAGTCTAACCCCAACAAAGGGGAGTTTAGCTACGCATAATTGAAGATAAAACAAAAGGAATAATTACAGAGATGAAGAAAGGGGAGAGCTCCATGGAATGATGCACACAGCCACCAGCAGCAGAGGATTTTTCTTTAGGGTTTTCTGAATGAATCTTCTTCTGTTCTGCTCAGTTTTTCTAGTACTCGTGGCCGGTCACGGCCGTGATAGCCATCACGGCCAGGCCGTGATGATTTCTGACTTGGCACCGCTTCATTTACTGATTCATCACGGCCGTGATACTCATCACGGCTAGGCCGTGATCCTTTCTGACTTTTCCAACAAACAAGTCACGGCCGTGATAGACATCACGGCTAGGCCGTGATCGTCTCTGACTTTTCCAACTGATTTATCACGGCCGTAATATCCATCACGGCTAGGCCGTGATCGTCTCTGACTTTTGGAGATCTGGCACAGCTGACACGTCACGGCCGTGAAAGCCATCACGGCTAGGCCGTGACAGCTTCTGACTTTTGGTTCAATTCTTTCTTCACCTCTCGCTCCTCACGGTAGTGAGGGCCATCACGCTAGGCCGTGATACTCTCTTGGCTCAATTTCTTATCTTTCAAAGCTCTAAGTCATCCAAGCTTCATACTTGCTAATTCTTGGGCATTTAATCATGAATATCTGCAAAACAACACACAATACCACCTTATCTGTTCCAAAGGAAAAACTAAACAAAATAAACACTAAAATGGCCTAACTATATGCAAATGCATGCAGAAATGTACATGGAAAATGAGGTGAAATCACACTCATCAAATCACCCTGAAGCTTAAGACTTTGCTTGTCCTCAAGCAAAAACCAAGGCCATAAGATGAAAACAACCAGGACAATGATAGTGAACTAAGAACCCGAATAAAATGATCCAAGCAACAGCAAATCAATTATTTCAGCAAGAGACAATCAATTCAAGTCCAATTAGGGGCTTAGTTTCCCTAGACTCACATTCTCACTAATTCGGGCACTCTATCTCACTTGTAGCTCACCCCAAGCTTGTTCATTTGCTTGGCTCTCTTTCTTGCCTCACTCACTCAAGTGTTAAGGGAATATGACATTTCACTCCATTTTCCTCAAAGAATGATTCCTACCATAAGCTTGACTATCAACCAAATCTTCACTTTATTAATGAAAACATCTAAGAATCAAGAGGTCTTATTCTTTGGTTGTAATGAGGCCATGGGATCAATTTTCAGGTGAGAATTTCAAAAACAGGAAATTTCAAAAGGCTATACAAACAATCAAGCATTGCAAGGCACGACCTTCTAAAATACCTTTCTTGGGTTTCAGTTTACTCTTCCACCATTCTTTCATTTTTTTTCTACTTCTCATTCCTTTTTTGTCATCCCCTTCCCCATTTTTATTTCTTTTTCTCTTCTTCTTTTTTTTTTTTTCTTTTTTTTCTTTTGTTTGGAGAAGGGGAGATTTTTCAATTCAAGAGAAGTAAAAAATTTTTTTTTTTTTTAGATTCATCTTTTTCTTTTCATCATCCCAAACTTTCAACTACATTTTCCAACCCATTTTTGCACAGTACTTTAGAAGGTCCCTCATAAGCATATTTAACACAACATTTTAGGGAACCAAGAAAAGCATGCTATTCATTCCGGCTCAAAATGGGCAACTAAGGGCAGCATTTACACATACAAAGCTCAGAAGGCCGGAAAAATACCTATTGCCTCAATCATTTTCAAAAATGTTTCCAAAAATTTTCTAGTTTCGAAATGGTTTCAAGTCAAGTTCTAGAGAAAAACAGTCCAAGAGGAAAACACTCTACACAAAGAACGGGGGCAGATTTAGTGAGTGCCCCCTAATGGCTCAAAAGCTCACATTTATCAGTTCAAGAACCAGTGAGGAACACAAATCCATAGAAACACATGCTAATCATCAACTATCCAAGAACATCTCAAGCATATTTAATGAAGCCAAATTACAAGAATAGAAAATCAGGGTCCAAAATTCACTATCACAGAAAAATTGGCACTTAGCTCTCACTATCATATGCTCAGTCTAAGCAGGGGTAACCGAATCATGCGATCATGCAACTTAAGCCTATATGAATGCAATATTTACAATGCATATATGGATGCAATATTTACAATGCAAGAAAAGAAGAGTACCCCTACCCCAAGCTTAAAGACTTACATTGTCCTCAATGTAAATAATTAAGCTTAGAGAGGGGAGAAAACTGGAACAACTCACAAGGTGGTAGTGGTGCTGAATCACATGCTTTCTGGTTTTGTTTCCTCTTGCCCTTCTTCTCCTCCTTCCTTCAAAATCTGGAATCACTCAACAAACTATTAACAAACCTCTTGAGCTTCTCAAATTATTCAAGAGGGGGAAATCAAAAACAAAAGAGAAGATGAAAATAAAAAATAAAAATTGGGTTGCCTCCCAATAAGCGCTTCTTTAACGTCACTAGCTTGACGGATGATTTTTTTTTTTTTTTCATTAACAAGATGGTGCCTGAAGAGTGACGGAAATCGCCTGACGATCAAAGTTGCCCCCAAGGTAGTGCTTTAGTCTTTGTCCATTAACCGTGAAGGTATCACCGGATGATGGATCTTCCAATTTAACTGAACCAAATGGAGAGACAGACTTGACATAGAATGGGCCTGACCATCTTGATCTCAATTTGCCTGGAAAGAGCTTGAGTCTTGAGTTAAACAGCAGAACTGACTGGCCTTCTTCAAACTTCTTGGGAAGAATGTACTTGTCATGCCAGAACTTTGTCCTTTCCTTATATATTCTAGCACTCTCATAAGCCAAAAGTCGGAACTCATCCAACTCATTCAATTGAAGCATCCTCTTGTCCATGGCCAGCCTTGTATCAAAGTTCAGGGCCTTCACTGCCCAAAAAGCACGGTGTTGTAGCTCTACCTAAGATGACATGATTTCCCGAACACCAATTGGTAAGGTGACATACCAATAGGCGTCTTATAGGCAGTCCGATAGGCCCAAAGTGCATCATCCAACTTCTTCGCCCAATCCTTCCTTGCATTGTTCACAGTTTTTTCCAAAATTCTCTTCAACTCCCGGTTGGACAATTCCACTTGCCCACTGGTTTGGGGATGGTAAGGTGTGGTAACTTTGTGGTTCACCCCAAACTTGGCAAGCACTGCATTGAACTCATTATTGCAAAAGTGGGTACCCCCATCACTTATGATAGCCCTAGGGGTCCCAAACCGGGTAAAAATATTCTTTCTCACAAAACTGATCACAGTTCTTGCATCATCCTTCAAAGTTGGCACGGCTTCCACCCACTTGCTCACATAATCAACCGCCACCAGGATGTACTTGTTGTTGTAAGACGACGGGAAAGGACCCATGAAGTCAATCCCCATACGTCAAAGAGCTCTACCTCCAATATACCCTTTAAGGGCATCTCATTTCTCTTGGAAATACTGCCGGTCCTCTGGCATTTATCACAATTCATCACCCAAGCTCGGGAGTCCTTGAAAATAGTGGGCCAAAACAACCCGCTTTGCAAAATCTTCATGGCGGTCCTCTCACCACCAAAGTGTCCTCCATAGGGTGAGTTGTGGCAGTGGGTCAACACCCCATTAATTTCTTCTTCAGGTATGCACCTCCTCAGAATTCCATCTGAACCTCTTTTTGAAAAGATACGGCTCATCCCAAATGTAGAACTTGGCATCATGAATGAGCTTCCTCTTCTCACTGCGCATTGAAGTCCTTAGGAATCTTATTGGCCGCCTTGTAATTTGCAATATCCATGAACCAAGGTGCCACTTGCACCACAAACAACTGTTCATCTGGAAATTCCTCTTGAATTGGCAACTTTGCTTCGCTTGGACATCTCGCTTGTGGGAGCCTGGACAAATGGTCTGCTACCACATTCTCCACTCCTTTCTTGTCCTTTATTTCCAAATCAAACTCTTGGAGTAGCAGTATCCACCTAATAAGCCTTGGCTTAGCATCCTGTTTAGTCATCGGATATCTCAAAGCGGAATGATCGGTGTAGACTGTAGTTTTACAACCAATCAAGTAGGATCTAAATTTATCAAAAGCAAATACCACAAAGAAGCAACTCTTTTTCAGTCGTAGTGTAATTCAATTGGGCATCATTAAGCACACGACTGGCATAGTAAATGACATGCAGCACTTTGTTTTTTCTTTGGCCCAAAATGGCTCCCACCGCATAGTCACTTGCATCACACATTAGCTCAAAAGGTAAACTCCAACTGGAGGAGCAATGATCAAGTGCGGTGGTGAGTTTTTCTTTCAAAATTTTGAAGGCATGCATGCAATCATCATCAAATATAAAAGGAGTATCAGCTACCAAAAGCTTGCATAAGGGTTTCACTATTTTTGAAAAATCTTTTATGAACCTTCTATAAAAACCCGCATGCCCTAGGAAGCTTCTAACACCTTTCACATTTAAGGGAGGAGGAAGTTTTTCAATCACTTCAATTTTGGCTCTATCAACCTCCATCCCCCTCGATGAAATTTTTGTGCCCAAGAACTATACCCTCCCTAACCATGAAATGGCATTTTTCCCAATTTAAAACGAGGTTAGTTTCTTGGCACCTTTTTAGGACACAGGCAAGATTATTCAAACAGTTATCAAATGAATCACCAAATACAGAAAAATCGTCCATAAATACCTCAATAAACTTCTCATTCATATCAGAAAATATGGAGAGCATGCACCTTTGAAAAGTGGCGGGTGCATTGCACAACCCGAAAGGCATTCTCCTGTATGCATAGACTCCATAAGGGCAGGTGAAAGCGGTCTTCTCTTGGTCCTCCTGGTCAACCACAATCTGGTTATACCCGGAGTATCCATCAAGGAAACAATAGAAAGCATGACCCACCAACCTCTCTAACATCTCGATCAATGAAGGGTAATGGAAAGTGGTCTTTTCTAGTGGCCTCATTCAGTCTTACGTAGTCAATGCATACCCTCCATCCGGACACGGTCCTGGAGGGAATAAGTTCATTCCTTTCATTCGCTACCACTTGTCATCCCCCCCTTTCTTCTGACAACTTGGACCGGACTCACCCATGGACTATCGGAGATGGGATAGATAATGCCCGCATCCAACAACTTCACAATCTCCTTCCTCACAACTTCCTTCATATGCGGGTTGAGTCTTCTTTGCGGTTGCCTAACCGGCTTGAATTTTTCCTCCCCACGGATTTTGTGCATGCGGAAGGAGGGGCTTATCCCTTTCAAATCGGACATAGACCATCCAATTGCAGATTTGTGCTCCCTAAGCACCCTCAACAGCTTCTCTTCTTCCAAGGAATTCAACCCACTATCGATGATAACTGGGAATGAAGAGTTCATCCCTAGGAAGGCATAACGGAGATGGGATGGCAATTCCTTCAACTCTAGCACCGGTGGGTCACCCTTATCTTCAATTCTCACATCTTCCACCACTTTGTCTTCATCAGGTATTCACAACCGGACAAGCCTCCGTGAGATTTAATCATGAGATCAACTTCTTCGCACCTACTTCTTCTTCTACATCCTCTACCATTAGAGCGGCTTCTAACGAATCTTCAAACTTCTCGGTGCAAACTCTTGTCGCCTAATGAATCAATGAGGTCCACTATCATGCATGTGTCCTTGTCGCTTGGGTGTTTCATCGCTTCAAACACATTAAAAGTGACCTTTTCGTCTTGTACTCGAAGCACCAATTCCCCTTGATTGACATCGATCAAGGCTCTACCACTGTTGCTAGGAATGGTCTCCCAAGAATCGAGGAGGAGTATCACCATCTTCAGCCATATCTAACACCACAAAATCTGCTGGAAAAATAAATTTATCTACCTTCACCAACAAATCCTCCACAACACCATAGGGGTATGTAATTGAGCGGTTTGCCGGTTGAAGAGAAAATCCTGTTGGTTTTACTTCACCAATCCCCACTTCTTGAAAATGGAGAGCGGCATCGATTAATACTTGCCCCTAAATCGCACAATGCTCTCCCTATGTTCGGATGACCAATCGTGCATGGGATAGTGAAACTGCCCGGTCCTTCATTTTTACCGGCAGCTTCCTTGAAGTATAGCTGCACTCTTTGATAAGCATAACTCGTCTCCTCCTTCCACCTTCTTTTGTTTGTAAGGATTTCCTTCATGAATTTTGCGTAGGAAGGCATCTCTTTGTAGAGCTTCAAAGAAACGGGATGTTTATTTGTAGCTTTTTGAATACATCCAGGAACTTAGAAAACTGCTGATCTTTTGCTTCTTTCTTCAACCGTTGGGGTATGGAATTACTAAATATGGGGGCAGCTCCTTGGGATTATCAACCTCTTCCGAAATCTGTCTTCTAGTCTTCTTCTTCGCAAATTCTTCATCAACCAATTTCTCCCTCTCGTGGTTCTTCAGCTTCTACATCAATAGGATTAGAGGTAGTACCTTGGGAAGTTCCTGGTTCTTCATTGTTTACCTCTTCGATTGCCCCTTGTCAATTCCAAAGCATCACTTGTCTTCTCTTCCTTCTCTTTTTCTTGTGGACTTAACATTCTCCCACTTCTTGTAACAATGGCCTTACAATCTTCCCTTGGGTTCTTCTCGGTATCCCCAGGCAATTGTCCTGGAGGTCTCTCCGCCATCCGCCTTGCTAGTTGGCCCATTTGATGCTCCAACTTCTTGATTGAAGCATTCTGATTCTTTATAGTCTCTTGAGTAACTTGCATGAACTGGCCTAGAAGGTTCTCCAATTTGCTTGAACTCTCTTGAGGAGGCTTTGCTTGAGTATTTGAACTTTGCCCTTGTCTCCAACTAAAGTTGGGATGATTGCGCCACCCCGGATTGTATGTGTTGGAGTAGGGGTCATTTCTAGGCCCTTGGTTGCCCATATAGTTTACCTCTTCTTGTCCCGAGCTTCCAACCACATTGATCTCACAGTTCCCATTTGCATGGTTGCCTCCACAGAAATCACACACTGAGGCACCTTGAGCTTGAATAGCTTGTACTTGAGAATTCTGCAGTTGAACCGACCCCAGTTGTTTGGTAAGAATAGCCATTTGTGCTTTGAGGGCACCAATTTCATCCGGCTCTAGAACACCTCTACTGACCATTGACCGAGAACTAGGCATTTGATAGTCATTGTTAGCCATGTTCTCGATCAAGTCCTTTGCTTCTTCCGGTGTTTTCTGACTCAATGTACCTCCTGCAGCCGCTTCAATCATACTTCTTGAGTTCCTGTTGAGCCCATTAACAAAAGTTGCGACCTGCTGCCATGTCTCCAGTTCATGATTTGGACAAGCTGTGAGTAAAGACTTGAATCTCTCCCAGGCTTCATATAGTGACTCACCATCCCTTTGTGCAAAGGCATTGATCTCTGACCTCAGCTTAATCATTCTTGACGGAGGGAAGAATCGAGATAAAAACTTGCTGACTAAGTCGTTCCAGGTGATGATGCTTCCATGAGGATGAGATTGAAGCCATGCCTTGGCTCTATCCCTCAAAGAGAAAGGGAAAAGCCTTAACCGAATGGCCTCATCGGAAGCTCCATTTAACTTGATGGTGTCACACAGCTCAATGAAGGTACCAATGTGAGCATGAGGATCTTCACTCTCCAACCCTCCAAATTGGTTTTGCTGCACAAGGTGGAGGAGTGAGGCCTTGATTTCGAAATTATTGCAGGCCACTGCAGGTCTCACAATCGGAGTTCCACATCTATCAACTCTAGGGGAAGTGTAGTCCCCCATTGTTCTCCTTGGTGCGTTCTCTTCTGCCATGGTGACAATTTGCTATTTCAATTTGTGGTTCTTGCACACTGGGTAACTCAACTTGCTGCTCTTGTCTACTAGAAGATGCTCTTTCTCTCCGTTCTGTCTTGCCTTGGTTCTCTTTCTATTCCTTCTGCAGAGTCTCTCGATCTCGGGTTCGAATTGGAGTTCACCTGGGTCGATTGTACCTCGCATACACCGAACAAACGGAGTAGCACAGAACAAACAGAAAACAAGACTTGCGAAATTCACAGCAGAGATACTGAGACAATAAGAACGAAAAACAACACAGTAGGAAAACAGTAAAAAAATTAAAATGACTAAATTAGGAGTAACATTTGTTACTCGTGATATTGGCACACCGATCACCTCCAACGGCGCCAAAAACTTGACACTGACTCGGCAAGTGTACCGGTTCGTTGCAAGTAATAAAAAGCGGTAAGACCGGATATCGTTCTCGTGGGATCGTGGACAATTACCACTTCGCAAATTTGACTACTATCTAGGCGATCGAATTTTGGATTGAAGGTTGTTCTAACATCTTGCAAACAAACAAGAAGAAAATATTTTTGTTCTTTTTGGATTTTTCTCAAACAGTTGATGTGAAAACAGAAAGATGAATAACAATGAGATAGAATTGCTGGGGTTAAACTAAGCTAATCCTCCCTTGGTTGTTATGAAATGATAACTAACACAGTTCCTACTCCCTTTATGACAATCGAATCTTTTCTAATATACTCAAGCCTAATGTCTTAGGTGCATTGAGCCTAAAATCCCAAATTAAACCCTAATGTCTTAGGTGGATTAATAAGAGAAATTGCATTAAGAACAAGATTCATAAGATTGCAAGTAGCCAACACCTATGTCTAGATTCTTGGACTACTTGGCATATAATTCATGAGCATACTTTAACATCAACCTTTCAATTGTCTATTAAAGCAACTAATCATTCCTAAGATGATCAAGCCTAGGAAAGCATTAAGCATAGAATTATATACTCATAAAGAAGAAGGAAACTGTATTAATCTCAAGTCATATTACAACCAAGTTCAGATAACAATAGTCTAACCCCAACAAAGGGGAGTTTAGCTACGCATAATTGAAGATAAAACAAAAGGAATAATTACAGAGATGAAGAAAGGGGAGAGCTCCATGGAATGATGCACACACCCACAAGAAGCAGAGGATTTTTCTTTAGGGTTTTCTCAATGAATCTTCTTCTGTTCTCTCCTCGCTTTTTCTAGTACTCGTGGGGCGGTCACGCGCGTGATAGCCATCACGGCCAGGCCGTGATGATTTCTGACTTGGCACCGCTTCATTTACTGATTCATCACGGCCGTGATACACATCACGGCTAGGCCGTGATCCTATCTGACTTTTCCAACAACAAATCAAAGCACTGATAGACATCACGGCTAGACCGTGATCGCTCTCGACTTTTCCAACCGATTTATCACGGCCAGAATATCCATCACGGCTAGGCCGTGATCGCTCTCGACTTTTGGAGATCTGGCACGGTGACACGTCGCTGGCGTGATAGCCATCACGGCTGGCCGTGACAGCTTCTGACTTTTGGCTCAATTCTTTCTTCAGCTACTGCTCCCTCACGGCCGTGAGGGCCATCACGGCTAGGCCGTGATACTCTCTGCTTGGCTCAATTTCTTATCTTTCAAAGCTCTAAGTCATCCAAGCTTCATACTTACTAATTCTTGGGCATTTAATCATGAATATCTGCAAAACAACACACAATACCACCTTATCTGTTCCAAAGGAAAAACTAAACAAAATAAACACTAAAATGGCCTAACTATATGCAAATGCATGCAGAAATGTACATGGAAAATGAGGTGAAATCACACTCATCAACTATCCTGAATTTGCATGATTTTTCAAAGATCACTCCATAAGAGCCTGAATATATGCTACCTGACTCCAGTAGGACGATATGAAATCCTTCACATTGACATCCAAACATCCATGATTGGGCAAAAGGTTGTGCCTACATTTTTCGGCCACTTGAGCAAACATTGTCTCCGGTTCCACCTCATGATCCAAGGTTTAGTTGACATTCTCTTTTATTGAAAGTGCAGTGGTTCACTTTTCTCCAGGAAAGGAGCACAATGCATGAAATGCATAGAATGAATTATTTTTAATAAATGTTCAACTTAAAAAGAAATGAGTATATGAGATGCATAAAAAAAGATTTTTTTTTTGAGCCAAGTACTAATGCGTGAGATCCATGAAATGAATTCTTTATGTTATTTTATTTTTTTTTAACCAGAGAATTGTATGAAAAAAAAGAGTTTATTTTTTATATAACAATGCCAATGCATGTTTTTTTTTTGGATGTATGAGATGAATGATTTGTTTTTATATTGACCCAAAAAGGTATGAAATGCATGTTATGGATTATCCTTTATCAAATTTTCTTGAGAGATGCCAAAAAAAAAAGAGGAGATGAATGTATTTTCATTTTTTATTTCTTTTTTATCCAAGAGCTCAATGAAATTGATGCATAAGATGCATGAAGAAGATTGAGTTTTTATTTATTTATTTTTTTACCGTATGCATGACATGAAAGAAACTGATGCATGCAATGAGGTGCATGAATCATCTTTTTTTTTTTATTCTTCTATAAAGAATATGAATAAGTTACAAAAAAATATGGATGAGTTACAAAAAATATTTACACAAGCCCTTTTTTTATTATTTATAGAAATGCATGAGTTACAAAATATGAAAAAATGACTTATTTTTTTTTGTTTTTTGTTTTAAAGCAAAAGGACTTGCGTAAATCATTTTTCCTTTTAGAAAAACTAAAAAGTGAATTTTTTGACAAAAATAAAAGAAAAACATGATGATGAGTAAAGAAAAAAAATGCTCCATTTGTATCCTAAGACGGGTAAGACTTAGGGTTGGGCACAACTAAAGTCCTGACTTTAACTGGCTGGCCCCTAAGGTTGCTCTATCAGTGAAACTGGGTAGGGTCTAGACTTCTAATATCCATGGTCTCCAGATTGCCCCTATCTTGAAAGATAAGGATCTGACTCACGAGTCTAGCCACAAGTAGGGATAAACCCTCTCAATATGACCATCTCATGATATCGGGTACAACCTGAGTGATGAATCGACAAATATCGAGGGGGTACAAGACCTCTTCAATGACAATGTTGAGACACCACCTAATCCTTAAGCTTCCACAAGCTCGGCTATAGAGCTAAAAGTGTGTGAAATAAGTGTAACTGATGTGTGTTGGGAGCATACAAACCTGCACCAAACCTATTAAAACGAATAATGCAACACAAACACAAAAAGAACAGCCAACAACGTAATAATTCTCTACCCTAGGATTGCAAGAATATACAGAGGCATCTATTAAAGCAAATAAAACTATTCACAAAAAAAGGAGTAAAATTAGTATTTTCAATGTTATTAAAAGAAATTGTACAACCAACTATGTTAGGCCTGACTCTCAAAAATCCCCAGTGGAGTCACCAGTTGTCGCGACCGTCCCGTCCTGGAGTCGTGAAAAGAAGATAAAAACAGAGGAGTCGCCACCAATATTTTTAAATTGGAAAAAACATTGGAAAACCAATTATGTGAGGTAAATTGGTCTTTTTTAAAAAAGAGAGATGTTTTGAGTTCGGGAGTCGGTTACGAGTAGGGAAGGTGTTAGCACCCTACTTCGCCTGTTTAAAAAGAACGGTACCTCCAGTTAATTGTGCAAAATGATTTTAATAACCTTTTTAAATATTTATTTTACCCCAAAAATTATTTACAACAAAACTATTTTTATTTTTGATATTTTGTATTTTGTATTTTATGATTTTTTAATTTTAAATTTATTATTGATAAAACCTAAGTGAAGTTGAACATGGCACATAAGTCCACAGGGCAACCTCAAATCTAAGGGGTTGAATATGGCACCGTGTCCATAGAGCATCCCTAAATATCACAAGTTTAATTATTTTGATTAACAATTTGAAAATAAAAAGAGACCCTAAAGTAAGGAAATTTTAAATTTTGGCTTGACTTAATGATTGATTCTGCTCCTACGTATTCCCGGGTGCGATGGGAAACTCAAAGTCACGTATTTCTTATAGAAAATGTTTGGTTGGTTGATTAATTTTAATTTTTGATAAAGATTTGATTGTGGAGATGCTTTTGAAAAGTCATTTTATTTAAAAATGAATTCACTTTTGCATAGGGTCCAAGATAGCAGCGATATACGATAAACCCTTACAATTCATACAATACTTGAGGATGAATATTCATACATCAACGTCGTAGATTGTTGCGTGAATAAAAAAGATTTTTTTTCTTATATAATCTGATAAAATTTGTTAAAAGAGTAAATTGAAAACATTTCATTATTTTTTAACAAAATGGAATTCACTCTTGCACGGGGTTAAAGAGAGCAAAGCTATACGATGAACCCTTACAATTCATACGACACTTGATAATGAAAAATCATACATCAACGACGTAGATTGTTGCGTGAACTCAAAAGATTTTATTTTACTTAAAAAGGATTTTTTTTTATTTTTACAAAAGAAATTATATTCTTTGAAAACAATATCACAAATTTTAGACCCAATTATGAAAAGCCCATGATAAAAAAAACACTTTTTTTTGTTTATTATTTTTGATTTTTTGGAAATAGATCTAGCAGCTTGACCCTACATTAAAGTAACATCAGCCCAAACAGTAGTACTAACTACTAAGCTACTATGATCCAACTAAGAGATAAAATAAAACAAATAATAAAAACAAACATCAGACAAAAGTAAATGCAGAGGTTTCACAACCTCATACGCAGAGCAAAGAGAGATGGGAGAACCAGAGTGTACAGGGATGCGGTGGAGACACGACGGACTACGGGCGGCGTTCCACGCCAGACGTGGCTGAGTGTGCGGCTGTCATGGGCGGATCCAGTGACCGTGACGGAGTTTGAGGCGGAGGAAGGCGAACAGAGCAGTGGCAGTGGTGGGCAGAGCGGATCTGTGTGTTGTGTCTGGTTCGTGGTTGTGACGGTGAGGCAGAGAATGGCGACACGATGGAAACGTATGGGTTCTGTTGTTGATCTAGGACCATTGGCTAGTGGCGGCGATGGCGGATTCACGACATCCAGCGGGAGCAGCTTTGTGCCATGGTGGTGCTGAGGAACGGTGCAAGGTGTGGCAGCGGCGGCTCGTGGACGAGATATGCAAACTTGGAGGTTCGAGGCAGTCATGACGAGGTGGGGGCTTGTTGTTACGCTTGGCTGTTCCGTGATGGAGGGCAGCGTCTCATGGCGGTGGCGGCTTTGTATGGGTCGTGTTTGGGGCGGCGGAGGTGATGGCTGCTTGTGGTGGCAAGACCTCACTGCGTGGTTTTGATATGTTTTTTTTATTCCTTTCGTTTTTTGTTTTGTTATGAGAGTAGTGATTGATGGCTGATGGTAGATGGTTTAGAGGATGATGGAAATGTAAGAGCAAGGAGGAGCTTGGGTGGATGGAGATGATGGTAGAAGGTGTGCCTTGTTATGAAGTGAATGGCTGGTGATGAAGATGAGAGGGTGAATGTCTAATCAAGTGTTGGGCATGGAGAAGGAAGAGGGGTGGTGACTATGTTGGGAATGGAGGAGTTGATAATGGCTGTGAAACATATCAGATTTTTGTTCTCCTCCCCCCTTCTCTGTTATGTTGGTGTCAAACTTATAGAAAAAACCAGTGAATAAAAATGACAAAATATTTCAGGCCAGCTGGGGATGAAAGGGACTATTGATAGGGTGTTGTGGAGTATTGCAGAGATTGAACCATGCTTCAATCATCTCTCCATTTCCATTTTTAGTGTTCCACTCCTCTGATCTAGGCAAAATGCTCTTCCCCATGTTCTGAAAACTACCCAAAAATGAGAGCCTATTTGCTTGAGCCTTGTGCTGAGAAGAGATACGATGGTGTAAACACAATGGGCACTTGGCAGAACATTTAACTTTCAAAAAAAAAAATTTTATTTAATTATTTTTTTAAACTTGGGCTTGGACTCAAAACAATCTTGTAACAAAAACAAATTGGGCCAATAACACAATCAATTTTTTAAAAAAGTTTTTTGCAGTTTTATATTTTTTTTTGTTTTTTAAAAAAATATTAATTAAAAGAGAAAATACCCGGACAAAATTAAGTGTTCACAATAAATGTTAACTTTATATATATCAATTAATCATATTTGATTATGAGTGTGTTTGGGAAGGCTGGAAAAAAAAGATTATGTTGATAATCTGTTTTCAAATAATCGATTATTTTGATAATCGATTATAATCAGAATCAGTTTTTGTTTGTGTATGTTTGTTGAAAAGCTATTTTAAGATAATCTATTTTGTTTGGGTGATACAAAAATAATCACTTGTGCATAATAAATTATGAAAAGGGGCATGGAGATATTAATTTTTTGGTGAGGAGCCGTTGGGAGGTGAGGTTAATTACCGGTAAGTGTTTATACTTTGAACAAAACAACTGTTTTGTCGCAAAAATAGTCATGGACCAGAGCTTATTTATTTACAGCATTTTTCAACCATATTTAGCTTTTTTGAAATTTAATCTGTTAACTCAAACATCAAGTTGTGATTATAAAATAGCTTTTTGTTCTAGAAACAACTGAAATGTGATAATTTCAGCTGTTCCAAACACCCTCTATATGTATGATTTTCAGTTCAATTAGGATTTAATTGAAATACACTAATAATGTAAAGATTTTTATACTATCAATTAATGAGAAATTGACAATTATTAAAAATGTTAGATTATTATGATAACTATCATGAAAGTTAATTAGACCATGATTTGTTGGCGGTATAAAAAACTTTATATTGAAGATGTGTACCATTTAAATACATTTAATTATTATATAAGTTAAATATTTTTAACATATGATAATATGTAATTAAATAATAATATAAAAACTAATTACAATCACTGTCATGTTATATTATATCACAATTTTTTTATCAAAATATTATACCACAATTAAATCGTTATTTAAAATTAAAACAAAAGTCAAAACCTAAACTTAAATCAAAATGTGATGCTTTGTTTTTGTTATAAATCCATTTGTAATTTTTAATTCGAAGAGTGCCTTGTTTGGATTGAAGTCATTACAGAAGGGTAATTTCGCGAAATAAATAAAGGAATGAGGCGAATTTAATACATGCAAACCGTAAACCGCTGATCCAAACAAATCCTTAAAATTAATTCACTTATTTATTTATCTGCAAAGTCCTCAGAAAACAAAAACCTTCGTTTCGAAGCTCCTTCTTCTTCGTGTTCCTTCACGTTGACGCACTCTCTCTGCTCCATTGTTGCGTTGCGCTTCACGAAGTCGCTAGATTTTTAAAACCCATCTCCGTTTTCATCTTCAGATCAAACCCTTTTGATCACTCGGCACAATGCTGTTATCCTGAATCTGCCACCACAAAACTGAATAGAGCCAAAAACAACAAGAAGATTTGACACAGTCAGAGCAAAACGCAGCGTTTTTGGAATGGGGTCGGCACCGTCAACGCCGCGCAAGGGCAACGCATTCTCGCCTGATACGGCTGAGTATCTGATCGGAACCTTCGTCGGCGACAAGTCTTTCCCGCTTCAATCGGAATTCTGGCAGAAATTGCTGGAGCTTCCTCTCAATGTTCAATGGCCCACTAATCGTGTTCAACAAGCTTGCGATCTTTTGGGTTAGTCTTATTCTCATCACTTCACCTCATCACCATTTTCTTTTCATTTTTGTTTTATTAAATATTTGTGTTGAGATATGATAATGGCTTGAAGGGGTTATGCTTCAATTGGGAGCTATGTTACTAAATCTGTGGCAAATAGCATTGGTTAAGAACTTAGTTTCATGAAATTTATGGGCTAGAATGTTGGACTGTGATCTTCCTGTATAAAAATGATGACAATATCTAGGACTTTGAGATTGCTATTCATGTTCTCTAAAAAATTGGGATCTAATATAACTAGTTCAGAATGATTTTCACCCTCCTTGAATGCATATGTTATATTATATAGTATATACGCTAATTATGGTATTAAGGAGTATAAATGTATTTCTCATGGCAAATTTTCTTAAGGGGTATAAATTTGAAACCATTTTTTCTTGAATAGTGTGTTTTTTCTTGCTGATATTTGAATTTTTTTTCTTTTACTTTGTTTTTGATTTGGGGATTTTCCCCTTATTGTCTTGCAGCTAAAAACAATTGTCACACCAGGCATCTTGCGAAGATTTTGTTCCATCTAGCAAGCTACTTGCAAGAGTCCATGTCTCCTTCTGGTGTGCCACCATTGGTTTATGAAAAGGCTATTAATGCAGTGTACATCAGTTCAGTGTTTATAAAGCACTTGATTGAAAGTGTCCAAGGTGATAATCTCGAGTTATACCTGTCTCTTGATGATAATGAGGTTGTGCTGAAGGACGTATTGGGAGGTACATATTACACTTGTCATTTAAGATTTAGAATTGAGATCTGCAAACATATAAATGTATCAATTTCATTTAAATTTGTTGCATACATGATATTCGGTGGTGTAGACATTTGTTTGAATGGGAACTTCCTTATTTTTTTGATGGCTTTCATATGACCATTGTCATTTTTCGCTTTCAAGTCATTTTTGGTTTGTGTGCATTCCAGCATTATTCAAATTTCTCAATCTTTTATAAAAAATCATGCAGATCAAACCATTGAAAATCTCGTTATGCGGAATGTGCTGAACTTTATAGCATCTGTAGATGTGAGGTATATCATGGGTAACTGGAGCTGCTAATTCTTGTTGAGTTTGTGTGAGCTTTTTTCTCCTGACATATAATTTTTTTTTTGCAGTCCCAAAACATATCTCTTACATCTAGAGCTGCTTAATTTCATGATTATTGCAATGTCAACTCAGCTTCTCTGTGGGCCATCTCCTGGACCAAATGATGTGAACCCATTTCTTGATGCAGCAATGGCTCAGGTTAGAAGTTGGGATTTTAACATCAACCCTTGGTTGTTGCTGTTACTCTGTATTTACAGATAGTAAATTTCAGGTTAATGTATTGTTATTTTTGCAGGACAGCTCTCTGGTTAGTTCAGTTGTTCGCAGACTGCTTCTAAATTTCATTTTCCGTCCTGGCGTTCCATTTAATAGAGCATCTTATTCCATCTTTTATGACGGGAGTCAGAGTAGTGTGCTACAGAGAGTTGGTTCTGCAGCTGGTATGGTGACTGGATATACTTTTCTGTTTATGGATTTTTTGAAGTCAAATATCCTTCTTTGATAATATTATAATAATTTTTTATTGCTGCAATATTATTTTGTCAAGGTTGGAAACTTACTGGAAGATGCTTCTTTTGCCATTTTTTTTGCCTTGCAGCAAATATTGTTTTATTGCCATTCAGTTATCTGGTCAGTTCTAGCGGTGAAGGATCAATAAGTCCTATAGCAGATAGCAGTCTTCACATACTTCTCGTTCTCATTCATTATCATAAATGTGTTGTGAGTGAGGACTACTCTGCTGCTGGGAATAACAAATCTTCCACTTCAGATTCTTTACTCAAAGAAAATCTATATTTTTCTGACAACCCTTACTGCAAGGCCTTAGAGCACACAATTGATTGTGAATGTAACATATATTTCATGTCTTTGTATATTTTTATAGTTGATTGAAAAGGCTAGCAATTTTGATCAGTGCTTTAAATGCAGTGGATCGTGTAGATATTGAGGGCAGTGCTCACAGTGGACCACATGTAAAGTTGCCTTTTGCTTCGTTGTTTGATACACTTGGCATGTGAGTGCTGCTTTTGAATATTTGACAATTAACTCTCCACATCCATATAATGTTTGCCTATGGTTTTAATTGCGTCAATCTCTGCAAAATAGAATTGACATTTTTGTATGTTATCATGATAAGTTGAAAACATTTGTTTCTCAAATATGAGATGATCAGAACATGCACCAGTTGTTGATCAGTATTATACTCATCTTGTTTCTTATACTTTTCCGTTCACTCATTAGATGCTTATATTGAACAGAGGGAGGTAAAAAGTAAAATTAAAAATAAATTTTTTTTTTCCTTTATTGGCCCTGTTCATGTCTCCTATTAGCCATTCAGTACAGATTTTCTCTTGCTTATGAGGCTCATGTTGTCATGCATATTACTACTATTTGCAGCTTTAAACCAACCTTGCAGTATATGACTTCCAGTTTTGTGATAAATGTCCTTGATAGAATATATGCTAGGAATTTAAGATTTAATTAAACACACCAGAACTACACAAATTACAGCAAGAATATGCTGTCCCAGAGTTATACTCCTACAGAGAACCTTAATAGTAGGTTTCTGCTCTTAAAATACACCATACAACATACATACCAGACATAACATACACCCTAAACATTTTTATCCCACTACATACCTAAGAGTAACTACCTTATAGCAGTTATAGCCCCTAAAGATAATTACTACATGCAGGATAACTGCTACATAAAGGATATATAACTTCTATTTAAAGTGTAACTGCTGCATAAAGTGTAACTGCTACATAACAGTTACTGTGCTTTAAGTTTATGCCTAGAATACACTCTCCAAATCCTTGGTTTAGTTGCACCTTCAGTCACAGGATCACTGGTGGGTCCATCAGTCCCTCACTATATTTTTACTCTTTATCCAGCAAGAATTTTTTGATTTTTTGCCACTTTGGTCATTTTTCCTATCTACAAAGTTACGTACGCTTGTTGCATTTCATTATTTTGGATTTTTCATACTTGCAAGTGTTTAAAACCTTGTAACTTCTATTCCTCTGCAGATGCTTAGCTGATGAGACTGCTGTCCTACTGCTTTACTCATTGTTGCAAGGCAACTCTGCCTTTCTGGAGTATGTCTTGGTGCGGACTGATCTGGATACATTGGTATGAATGAGGCGCCAATCTTAAGTTTCTCCTGTGTAGAAAGTTAGAAAGAATTAGTTATTTTTATACATAGAATTCGAAAGAACTTTCTGATGAAGTTCTGTTGAGGCTTATTATTTTCTGAAACATGTATTTACTTGATTATCATATGATACATGTAACCGCATGTTTCTAAGCTAACTTAAGTCTTTCTAAATCATATAGGCCCTGCTGGTCTGTCTACAATGACTGAGGATTGAGCCTTACTCTGATCCCTGTTTATCATTTGAAATTAACAGTTAATGCCCATTCTGGGAGCTCTATACGATGCTCCAAGGAGGACAGCTAATCAAATTTACATGTTGCTGATTATACTTCTCATACTCAGTCAAGATTCTTCTTTTAATGCAAGCATTCATAAGCTGGTATGAGTTGTCTTTTGACATTGGACTTTGTGCTAAAACTGTGAGGATTTCACTAAATGCTAATGTGGTTTATGTATGGACAGATATTGCCTGGTGTCCCATGGTACAAAGAACGTCTTCTCCATCAGACTTCTCTTGGTTCCCTCATGGTCATAATGCTTATCAGAACTGTACAGTATAATTTGTCTAAACTACGGGTATGAATCTTAAACCGAGTTTGGGTATTAATTTAACTAATTCATGTCTCTAGAGTGACCTTTTCTGCTGACTGATTATTTGATTCAGAAGTTACATATATTGTATAAAAGGCCTAATATATTGGCTAATTAATATGCATATTACTGAGAGATGTGTTGACTGTTCTCAGTTATTGTGACTTTGTTAGTGGAACATATTAACTGATTAATGGCTTAATGCTATTGACTTTGTCCGATTCTAGTTCAGTTGAAGGTACTTTACCTCAAGATGCCTAATATTGCATTTGCTTCTGTTGGTAAACTGTACCTAACATGGTTTCTGTTGTACCCTAGCCCATGAAAAAAATTGCCTGCCTTGAAATTTTAATGTATATTTCAGAAGTGTATGCATTGTTATTTTCCTGTACTCATTTATGTTTGCAATTCAACAAAATTTAAATTTTAAGGACTCTCGATAATGTAATTTTCACTGTGATAAGCTTGCATTTGTTTACCAACTGGGTCTACTGCTCTCTTAAGTGCATGTTTCGAAAATATTATTTGTGGGGAAATATTGTCTAATTTTTTAAAAGCTTTTGCAAAAGGCTTTTGATTATACGTTGTTTTGAACACTAAATAAGCTAATCCAAACACACACTTAGTCGGTGTGATAAAATAGGATATTGCATATTAAAAGTAATAAAGAAAGACAGGATTTCTTAAGGAAAATAGTTTTCACTTGTACAAGCCTGGGAGTAAGAACTAAGAAAGCAATGAGATCTGCTATCCTATGTCCATTGAAGACTGTGATTACTTAAATAATATGCCAATCGATACGGGTAGAATTGACATATTTCAATCTTAGAATTGTTTCTGATTCTTTTTTACATAGCTTTATATTCTTTTTAAATATATCTTTCGTTGATCTTTCTGTTATGTCTTGAATTATGATAGGATGTCTATCTCCATACAACATGTCTGGCAACCTTGGCAAACATGGCACCTCATGTTCACCGTTTGAGTGCATACGCATCTCAGAGACTAGTCAGTCTTTTTGATATGCTTTCACGCAAGTACGTCATTCTTTATTGGCCTTCGTAACGATAACGTACTATTTCCATTTCATATTAATATTTTTATCTTTAACAGCTGATCATAATTTCTGGTATAAACATTTGACTATATCATTGCTTCTCATTAGGTATAACAAATTAGCAGATCGCAGAGATAATAAGCTTCAGATTGCAAAAAGCAACTCGATCGAAGGAAACAGCCTTGCAGAAGATATGGTATATATGGTCTTGGTGCTTTTGTGGTTCTCTTAATTACAAATTTTAGACTATTCCTTTTCATAAATTATATTCTTTTGGTACAGTCAACCGAATTGCACATTTATACCGACTTCTTGAGGCTTGTACTAGAGATAATAAATGCAATCCTGACTTATGCACTCCCTCGAAATCCTGAGGTACGATTTGATCTTTTACTTGATTGATTGCAGATTTAGCTCATCTATTTTTACCTGGATTGCAATAATCAAAATTTACATTATAGGCTTTTACATCCGCTGTATTGCCTTCCTTTATTACTTGGACAGGTAGTATATGCTATAATGCACAGGCAGGAAGTCTTTCATCCATTCAAGAATCATCCACGCTTCAGTGAACTGCTTGAAAACATTTATACTGTATGTTTAATATATTTTGATTTTGATGAAAGTTTCCATATATGCTTACCCTTCAAAATCTTGCAAAGGGGCAAGTTTTGTGGTATCTTTATTTACATTCATGAACCTTGTCTTTGTGTAATACATCATGTTATCTGAATGTTTGAATGATGTAATCTATTAAATATTTGCAGGTATTAGATTTTTTCAATAGTCGTATGGATGCTCAAAGAGTGGATGGTGACTGGTCGGTCAATGAAGTACTCCAAGTGATTATTGTTAATTGTCGTTCTTGGCGGGGTGATGGCATGAAGGTAAGATGGAAATAGATTTTGTGATTCGTTGTTTGTTTCCAACAGGGGATATCATTAGGACTTAGGAGGATCACTTGCCTTGTTTCTAAGATTCTGTATCTTGTTTGGCAGATGTTTACTCAACTGCGCTTCACGTATGAACAAGAGAGTCATCCCGAGGAGTTTTTTATCCCTTATGTATGGCAGCTAGTACTATCCCGTTGGTATGGTACCTGGAGCTTCTTAGTCACATTTTCTCAAGGATACTTCTAATTAGTTTTCTTATAATAGTTTGAACTTTGTTGGTCTTATTTCATTTCAATCCGCTTCTAAACTGAATGTGCTGGTAATTTAAGTACCAGCCTTGGATAATCGTTACAAGTAGTTGAGTTGAAACGTGAGATAGGGGATTAATTCTATTATCTATCTTATCATTGACTTTAACTTTTGTTTTTTCATTCTGTGCATGTCACTGATGCACACATTGTGTCATCTACAGTGGATTCACATTCAACACTGAAGCAATAAATTTGTTTCCAGTTGATCTACCTACAGAAGTATGTATCTGAATCTCTCTCTCTCTCTCTCTCTCTCTCTGCGTGTGTAACTTCTAATCATATAGTACAATTGCATTTTTAAATTTTTTTGGTGATAACATTTTGATGGGTCTTAATGCACAAAACAGTGATCAAATGGATATAACAGTATAATATGGATAATGAACTGCAATTGTATTGCTATGAGATCCACAATTACAGGAAGATAAGAACAGAAACGAAGGAAAAATAACAAACTGGTAACAGCTACCAATTCCCAAGCACACAGTGCTCCCAAGTCACCCAAAGGTGACCCCACCAAATCCTAACTAAATTCCTTTCTCATTATTCCCTTCCAGCAATACTATATATAGCCACTCTCATGCTATTCATGCGTTCACAGCCACGTCATTATTTTTTATCCCTTTTGTCTTCTTCCTAGTATAAACTCTCCACACCCTTGGCCTAGGCCCCACTTCACTAATCACATTTCTATCAACTCCCACCTCCTTAGACAATGCCTTGTCCTCAAGGCAAAATTCAGGAAACTGGCCACGCAAAAATTCATTATCCTCCCATGTCACATCCTCTAAAGCTTTATTTTTCCATTGTATCAAGGTCTGCTGAACCTCATTACCCCCCTGTATTATGACTCTTGAACCCAACACCTTGTCTGGGTACACATCAGTTTCCTCAGTCACTTCCAAATCTTTAGGTAACTCCCCCTGCACCTGATAGTTCCCAATAGCTCGCTTGAGTAATGACACATGAAAAACCGGATGAATTCTAGAATCTGATGGAAGTTGCAACCTATAAGCTACTTCACCAATCTTCTCCGCCACCTGGAAAGGTCCATAGAATCTTGCAGCGAGTTTCTGATGAATTCTTTTGACCACTGATTGTTGTCTATGGGGTCTAAGTTTCAAAAACACCCATTCCCCAACTTCAAAACATAAGTCTCTCCTCTTCTTGTTAGCATACCTGGTCATTTGTTCCTGAGCTTTGAGCAAGTGAAGTTTGAGTTGATTCAAAGCCTCATCTCTTTCACTTAACTCCAATGCCACAGCAGCCACCTTAGTCTCATTAGACAAAAATCTCAACAATGCAGGAGGTTGTCTCCCATATACCACCTCGAACGGAGTCTTCCCAATAGACACATGAAAGGTAGTGTTGTACCAAAACTCAGCCCAAGGGACCCACAATGACCAAGTCTTTGGATGATCAGAAGCAAAGCACCGCAGATAACTTTCCAGACACCTGTTAACCACCTCCGTTTGACCATCTGTTTCCGGATGATATGCTGAACTCATTTTCAGCTTAGTACCCTGCAACTTGAACAGCTCCATCCAGAAATGACTCACAAATAAAGGATCTCTATCACTGATTATAGAACTTGGAATTCCATGAAGTCGCACCACTTCTTTAACAAAGAGCTCAGCAATTGACTTAGCAGTATATGGATGTTTGAGTAAAACAAAATGACTATACTTAGATAGTCTATCCACAACCACTAACACAGCCTCATAACCCTTAGACTTAGGCAACCCAGTGATAAAGTCTAAGGACAAGTCCTCCCACACACCATTAGGAATAGGTAGAGGCTGTAACAAACCACCAGGCGTAGTAGCACTATATTTTTGCCTCTGACAAACATCACAAGATCTAACATAATCCCTTACACTCCTCTGCATCCCCACCCAATATAAGGAATCTGCCAGTCTTCGGTATGTTCTTAAAAAACCTGAGTGCCCTCCAGCAGGAGTGCTATGAAATTCTTCCAATAGCCAAGGAATAGAGGGTGATTCGGGGGAAATCACCAGCCTGCCATGATAAAGTAAAACTCCTTGTTTCACCTGAAATCCAGGTCTAACATCAGGAGACTCCTGCACTTCTTTCATTAACCTTTGAATGTACGGGTCAGTAGTTATTTCATCCAAAAGTTTCTGTCTATCAGCCCACAAGGGAAAAGAAATAATAGAATTCATTTCGACCTCACCATGACATCTGGACAGAGCATCCGCAGCTCTATTCTCTAAGCCAGGCTTGTACTTAACTTCAAATTGATAGCCTAGCAGTTTGGCCAACCAACACTGCTGATCTGGAGATGAAACTCTCTGTTGTAAAAAATGCTTCAAGCTGTTATGATCCGTGTGCACAATAAATTTTCTGCCCAATAAATAATGTCTCCAGTGCTGAATACAAAGCACAAGGGCCATCAATTCCTTCTCATAAACAGATTTTGCCAGATTCCCATCAGATAAAGCTTTACTGAAGAAAGCAATAGGTCGCCTCTGCTGCATTAGAACAGCACCTATACCTCTGCCAGCCGCATCACACTCAACTTCAAAAGGTAAATCAAAATTTGGAAGAATTAGCACAGGAGGAGAAGTCATGATCCTCTTCATCTCCTCAAAAGCCTTGACAGCTTCTATTCCCCAAGAAAAATTGTCTTTCTTAGTCAAATCTGTGAGAGGTTTTGCTATTTTACCATAATCCTGGATAAACTTTCTATAATACCCTGTGAGACCCAGAAAACCACGTACCCCCTTCACATTCTTTGGGGTAGGCCATGCAAGAATACACTTCACCTTTTCAGGGTCCACTGCCACACCTTCTCCAGAAATGATATGGCCAAGATAATCAATTTGAGCACAACCAAACCTACACTTTGCTTGATTTGCCACAAAGCAATGCTCAACTAAAACAGACAAAACCATCTTCAAATGCATTTGGTGTTCCTTGATATCTCTATCAGAAATCAAAATATCATCAAAAACACCAAGACAAACTTTCTCAAGTATGGCCGAAAAATGTCATTCATGGTGGCTTGAAAGGTAGTCAGGGCATTCATTAGTCCAAAAGGCATTACTAAATATTCATAGTGGCCGTTATGTGTTCTAAACGCCGTTTTAGGGATGTCATCCTCATGCACTCTAATTTGATGATATCCGGATTTTAGATCAATTTTAGAGAACATAGTAGCTCCATATAATTCATCTAACAACTCATCAACTATAGGGATTGGGTACTTATCTGGAATTGTAGCTTTATTTAAGGCCCTGTAGTCTACACACATTCTCCACTTTTTGTCTTTCTTCTTGACTAATATCACAGACTTGAAAATGAGCTCATACTTACTAGAATGACACCACTTTCAACAGCTTCGACACTTGCTTCTCAATTTCTTCTTTTTGGTGATGAGGGTACCTGTAGGGTCCGACATTAATGGCACCATGATCGGGATAAAGCTTAATCCGATGCACCGACTCCTCTCGGGAGGTAGCTGAATGTTGTTTCTAAACACTTCCCGGAATTCTTCTAATATAGGATTCAAGCCTTTGGGAACCACCGACTTGGTAACTTCCATTGATCGTAAATGAACCCACCACCACCCAGTTGATTCCAAGATCACATGAGTGTCCTCAAGATAAGAGTTCAAGTAACATTGTCCGACCACCTTACTGCCTTGGCCTTGCAATTTCACCAACTGATTTTCATAAGAAAATTGCATAGTCATGGCCTTCCAATCCATAATCACCTTCCCAAGAGTGCTCAACCAGTGCAACTCCTAACACCATATCCATTCCCCCTAGCTCCAACACCAACGCATCCACACTCACTTCAATCCCTCCCATCTTCATATTGACCCCTTTACACACTCCATTTGTTATCACCTTATGACCATCACCTAGCTTGATACTCTTGGTCTGCTGAGGCGTGATGACAAGACCCAAAGCAAAGAGTAATTTTGGGAGAAATGAAATTGTGGCTCGCACCACTATCAATCAACACCAACAAATCTACATTCCAGATATCGCCTCTTCAACCTTCATGGTGTGAGACTCACCCATGCTTCCCAATACCCCCATCGCCTTTACATTCCACCTCCACTTCTTCTTCACTTTCCACCGTCACGTCCTCCATACTCACAATTTCCCCTTCCTCTCACATGGTTTCACCTTCTCCTAGGATTAGAACCCTAAGAGCTCGCTTCGGACATTTATGCAACGTAGGGTGGTATTTTCCCCACATTTGAAACAAAGACCCTTCGCTCTCCTCTCTCTTCGAATTCATCATTGTGGATACTTCGTATCCCCTTCCACCTCTCCGTCGCTACCGAACGCGCCCCTCCATCGTTTTTGCGGTGAGGAAACCAAAGGCAGAAGGTTGAATTTGTGTTGGATCCAATCGAACCCGTTTCGACTCGGGTTTGACCCACTCGACCCAAACGGACGGGTTGCATCCCCGGGTTGAGACCCACCTTTCCTCATTAGTAACCCTACCAATCCTTCCGCCCACACGCTCGTACCCCCTTTTTTTTTACATCACGACGCTCCCCATCGTCGTCTTCCTCCTTCAATTCTTCTTCAACATCTTTCGCAATTCTCATCATCTCCATCCTATTTTGAGGATTCGAGTACGCACCCTCCTCCGAATTTGAGGTTTCAACCCACTCATAAAATATCCTGGTATTGTTCTTCAGAAGCCTTCCAACTTGTGATGACAACGGCTCAAAAGCTTCGACGAATTCCTCCACACTTCCCTTCCGCCTCAACGTCGAAAGTTCCTCGAACGGATTCTCCAGGACGACGTCCTCCATAACGAGCAATTAATGCTCGCCTGACTTCTCCCATGACAACTCATCTTCCGTCTCCATCAAGAAATTGAACCAAGAATGGTTGAACCTTCCATGCTCAAGCGAGCCAACTTCACACGCATATCATCCGATGTATTACGAACATCGAAATAAATTTCGCCCGTGTAATCCAAGCCACAGGATCATCACCATCAAACAGAGGCAATTTCACCTTCTTCCCTGGGAGAGGCGAGATTCACTCGTGCAGAGTCACCAACAAAGGCTTCCCCTCTAGAGTCCCTCCTTTCTTTCCGATCTGTTTGCTTAATTCTGCTAGAACCACGCTTTGTTGCTGCATCTCGTAGAGCGAGCTCTTGCAGCGTTGTTGTCACATTCCCCATCTCGTGTCTCCAAAGCGCCAACTCGGTCACCCATCTTAGGCTGCCTTGGCATCTACAATCTTCTTCGTTGTGTGAGTTTGATCCTAAGTGGTCGGACCAATTGATGGGTCTTAATGCACAAAACAGTGATCAAATGGATATAACAGTATAATATGGATAATGAACTGCAATTGTATTGCTATGAGATCCACAATTACAGGAAGATAAGAACAGAAACGAAGGAAAAATAACAAACTGGTAACAGCTACCAATTCCCAAGCACACAGTGCTCCCAAGTCACCCAAAGGTGACCCCACCAAATCCTAACTAAATTCCTTTCTCATTATTCCCTTCCAGCAATACTATATATAGCCACTCTCATGCTATTCATGCGTTCACAGCCACGTCATTATTTTTTATCCCTTTTGTCTTCTTCCTAGTATAAACTCTCCACACCCTTGGCCTAGGCCCCACTTCACTAATCACATTTCTATCACATTTCATATCCTATGTAAACTTAATTGTTCTTGATGATTCATTCTTACATCTCTCATTGTATATTGCATAATTGAAGGCACATTCATTTTCAACGTTTGACAAAATTTAACCACCCCATTATCTTTGACGTATAAAACAAGTAACTAAAAGGCAGGAAATTTGTAGCTTTAGTCTTTGCAGTGTGTTAGGTCAATATCAATTTCGTGCACCAAGTAATGTGATTTTAGTTTCTTTTGCTTTGGATACGGGGAGGACTGATTTTGCCACTTGTTTTGGTTATTGATTTGTAATGAGTTGCAGAGTGTTGAAAATGGGGTGGTGGGAAGCGCACTCCAAAATGGTGATTTTGACAAGCCTGAGTATCAGCTTGATCCATAGCTGGGGGGGTGGTATTAAAACGTGGCTGCCAAAGATGTTAGTTCCGTTGGTGAATATATGTACATACGAAATAGCTGCTAAGATTTGTGCCGAAAAAGAAAAAGGGAAAAAAAAAAGCTGCTGCTACGATGTGTATTATTCTCATTCATTTCTGTTCATAAATCATAAATTTGAGTGTAGAGGTTCATTCCGTAGATAAAAATGAGATGTCTATGTAATCAATAAGTGGTGATGCTAATATCCATGTCATATCATAGCGTTTATAGATTGCTATCAGTTGCCCCTTGCTGTTCTCTTAATCACTTTTTCTTGGGGTCAGCTCAGTGTTAGCACATATACGGCAGAACTAAATTAATTTTGTATTTGTAGTTTTATATCAAGGTAAATTGTTGTTATTTATCTTTTTTTTTATTGAACAGTGACGGAACATTGAGATTGATGATAAATTTGATTATCTCTTGTGCTTGAGTAATTTATTGTTAAATAGCATCGCTTATATTTAATCAATTGTGTGAGCCACCTTTACACGCCTCCGACATTCATTGCTGAAATTTTCTGAAGTGCTTCGCTACCAAAAAAAGGTTTAATTTACCATAGTTACACTTATTTACTCCTTTTTTTCTTAGTGAGGATGGAATGGAAGTTTTAAATAAATAATTTTATTACCTCTAATTCCAATTATGATAAACATTGTCTTCATAATTTATCTATTAGATTCAATTAACTTTTCATATTTTTCATGTGAGGTGTTAGATTCAAATTGTTTTTGCAGACTTTCTAGGATATCTATTAAGTATAAATATTATTTTAAATTCGCATTTGTGATATGTCTTCAAATGTGACCACCCTTTTTTTTTTTTTTAAAGAAAAACAATCCACAGTCGTATTTTATTTTACTTTATTTATGACATGATGGGAAATGACAATTTGATAGTATAGAATGGTGAGATTAAAAGGAGACCATAATCTATTTTTACCATGTTTGTCATCGTTATTTTTTCCCTTTTTTCTGTCTAGAAGATAAGAAAACAAGAACCGTAAATAATTAAGATTTACATATAATAGAAACGAATCCTGGATTCCTGGCTGACCTGTAGGAGAGTCATTACGAACAAACCGAGCCTTATCATGTTAAGGGTTTGTGTTAGGACATAGGGTAAATAGTTAAGATTAGCTGAGTCAATTGTTTTGTTTAGGAGGGACAGTTGATAGTTAGAAGGGACTTGGATAGATAAATAGAGGAAAGAGAATAGAAGAAGCTTCCATTCTTATATTTGTTAAGCTTTAGGTGAATTGAGCATTGTTAAAAAAGAGACCATTTGTAAAAGGGAAACCTTGGAAAGAGATGTCTTGTTCATTTTCAGTGAAATAATAAAACATTTTTCTCCTTTCTCTAACTTCAATAGATATATTTCTCAGTTGCTTGCATGGGTCCCTATGAATTTTGAGCACTTAAGTCCTTCAGCAACAAGTCAAAATCAAGAAAGTTGCTTATGATCATTAATTTTATCATAAATTACACTGTATAATTCTCAGAAATTAAATCATTCACACCAGGGTACCTCCCTTGAGATACTCTGTAACAGCAAGAGCAATCAAACCCATCATTGCAAATCTCCCATTCCACAGCTCTGCATCTGAGGACATGATCCTTTTGGATTTGGACTCCACACTGACCCCTTGGAACAATGGAATCAAGGAAGCAAGGGACAGGACCACACTAGTCCCCAAGAACCATGGGATGCCACCGTTGGATATCTGTGTAAACACATCCTGGCCATTAGATAGCTCCACTGCTATTGCAGCTACAAACCCAATCATGGCCAACCTTCCATTGATCCTCTCAGGTGCAGGCCCACTAAATGCCAACAAATCTGAAAACTTGGTGCTCACCTGCCAATGGAGGGGACATATTGTTCATCAAAATTAAGACTTGCATAACATATCTTCTCATACAATTATATTTGTGATTAACTTCATATTAAAGTGATTATGGCAATTGAGGTAATATCATATTTATGGCCTTTATAGGCTTAAAAATCAAATTAGAGAGTACCCATCAACACAAAAATTAGAACTAAATTATACAGTACTATAATTATCACAAGGCTCACCTTGGGTGAAGGAGTAGGAATTGGGGTTGTAGACTCACTTGGCTGCTCTTTCTGCTCTTCCTGCAAGCATAAACCAAATGATCCATATGGTTATTCCTAAACAGGCCAAATGATATTCCAGCAGCATGAAACATTGGATGATCGTATGAGGAACGTGATTTTGGATAGAATTGATTTCAATTTTCATTTAGTTTGAAATTAAGTGAGTTATGTTTGTATGTTTTTATTTTGAAATATAAAACTTAATGTAATTTTTCAATCTAAAAGCAAAAGTTACTCCAAGCTGCTTCTGATAGAATCAATTTTGAATACAAAATTACTTCAACCAAATGTGAAAGCAAACACCTATTTTTTTTTTTTTTGAACATAATCACGTGTGACAGGTACAGAAACACTTCTAGTGGCTCAAGAAATGGAACCAAACACACACCGATAAGAAAATTGTTTCGTGAACTATTAGTTACCTTGGCCATGGACCGAACTGTCAGGCTAGCATGCCTTTTCATGCTTGGCGTGTACATAGCTGGAATGCCAAAGTGGTTCACCCTGGACCTGCTGGCCATAGGGCTTATCACCATAGATTGCATTGCATAACATGAGGCAGCCATAGAAAAAATTGATATTAGAAGCACTCTATGTTACAAGGCCAAACACAAGAACTAGTTGGAAGAGCGCTTAAATTGTAAGTAGATCATTGAAGAAGGCTGTTTATATAGAGTTATGGGGTAAGCATTGTGGGGGCTATTTTGTTTACACGTCATGCTATAGAGGTCCTAAAGGTCATTGGGTCACGTGGGTTCACTTGTACACACATGGTAAAATAAAAGTAGGAGACGTGGATCCCATGATGACCAGCAGGCGCCACTCAGTGACTCTGTGGTTAAAATGGTAGGAAACTTGGACCCTGCAGGACCTTCAGTTCTTGTTAGTGCTTCTTAGTGTGGTAAGGACTAGAACGTTCTAGTATCGGTGGCTAGGCATGATCCTTAAGTCCTTTCTGTCCAAACCTCAATTGGTGGGAACCCAAGAGCAATTTATTTAATGTATGTAGCTATTAAGATCACATGCCTTACTTCTAAGAATTGATTGAGCCTATGACTTGCAAAGTTGCAGATGAAGTTTAAGGTAGCTTTGTTTATAGGATTAAATCCTG
This sequence comes from Sophora flavescens, assembly GCA_030762895.1. Lineage (NCBI taxonomy): Eukaryota > Viridiplantae > Streptophyta > Magnoliopsida > Fabales > Fabaceae > Sophora > Sophora flavescens. The sequence goes on along the minus strand of CM061067.1, from coordinate 162,277,762 downwards.
ATTTATTACATATATTATTATTTAACCATACATTAAAACATTTCACTTCTTAAATAATTATCATCATAATCAAAATCTTAATGAACTAACGAATAAGGAAGCTTTTTAAAGTCAAATTTCCCTCCCTTCAAAAAAAATAAAATAAAATAAAATTTCCCAATGCTGGTATAGAGTCAGAAAGTTTTGCCTGGAAGTTTACATGCGATAATTGTTAGTGCAAGAACACTCTAATCTTACACACACTCACAATACACACTAGAACAGAGAATGAAGGAAGTAGAAAAATAAGAGAAATATGAAAATCAGAAATTTTATTCAACACACTACACACTTGTATATTATTGATTATTCACACCCTCTACACAATAGCACTAAGTCTATTTATAGACTTACATGGATCACTACTCTCGCTAACTAACTCACTCTTAGTTACACATCAAACAAGTAACTACATTTAACAAACTCCTTACTATAACAACTAACTTTATTTGAATTACTTCCAACAATAATGACATCACAATCTACAGAGAAGGGAATCACTGTGCAGACAAGCTGACTGCTTATGGAGTTGCATCAAAATGTTTTTCTTGGTGGAACCTCATCCCTAGTTTTACCGGGCAAGATTTTTTCTGTAATAGATGGGGTCTTCCAATGTATCGATTTAGTTGATTTTGTTTCTTTTTCTTCATGGGTTAGGTTCATGCCCCCATGCTTTTTGTTTTTCTTTTATTTGGGGTGCCAACCTAGTTGAGATGTCTTACTCTATAGTGATGCTTTTGCATACCATTATTTGCTTAAAAAAAAAGTCAAGTGACAGCAAAGAGAGGTTTAGGTGCGAGTGCTCATCCCCTTTTCAGTATATTTTCAAAATCTTCAAAATTAATTATATATGTGTACTATTTGTTTGTTGTTTGCTGCTTTCATTGCACCCGCTTTTATTTTTCACTTATTGGTATCAGAGTTCAATTCCTGCTCAGTCCACTCCCTGTTTTATGTTTATGAAACTAGTTATGTTTTTTTCTTTACGCATGTTAGCACATAAAATAGAAGATAAAATGGTCCATTATTCACAACTTGCTCCTCTTGCTATCAAAAAGTTAATAGTGAATTTGCATAAACCATGAAATCATACAAAATTACCATCTATCAATTTATACAATTAGATTTTTTTTTTATACACTTAGAAAATGGTCCAGATTTTGTGGGTACCATATAAACTTACTGACAGATGCTTCTTTTGTCATTTCTATATCTTGCGGTAAATAATTTTTTATTGGCGTTCAGTTATTTGGTCAGTTCTAGCGGTGAAGGATGCACAGCTGCAGATAGCAGTCTTCCGTTGAGATTAACAAACCTTCCGCTTCAGATTCTTTACTACATGAAAATTCATAATTTTCTGAAAACCCTTAGAGCACACAATTGATTGTGAATGTAATGTATATTTCATGTCTTTGTATATTTTTCTAGTTGATTGAAAAGGCTAGCAATTTTGATCAATGCTTTATAAATGCAGTGGATCATGTAGATATTGAGGGCAATGCACACGGTGATTGAAAAGACTAGCAATCTTGCCGCTTGTATGTATTTGACAATTAAACCTCTGCATCCATATCATGCTTACCTATGGTTTTAATTGAGTCAATCTATGCAAAATAGAATTAACCTGTTTGTATGTTATCATGATTAGCCCTAAACTCTTGTTTCTCAACCAGAGGGAGGGAAAAAATACAATTAAAAATATTTTTTTTCCTTTGTCGCCCCCTTTCATGTCTAGTTTTCAGCCATCCAGCACAAATTTCCTCTTGCTTATGTGGCTCAAGCAGCTTTGCGGTCCATGACTTCCAGTTTTGTAATAAATGTCCTTCATCTGTCTGTCTGTCTATATATATATATATATATATATATATATATATATATATATATATATAACTAACCCAGCATGACTTCTTAGATTTCTGGCTGGATTAATTATCTAGGTCATACTAATGAGTGTCATAAGGGTACTCTTTAAGGAATTATAAGAAGCGAGTTTTCACGAGAAAACTAAGTATTTAACTTCTTCACATATTAAATACACTAATTCACAATACAAAGTTTCTTTTCTTGGTTTCTTAATGAGTGCCCTTAGGACAAAAGGGCACTCGTTTGCATTTCCATAATTATTCTTATACATAGAGCACGAAAGAGAACTTATAGATGAAGTTATGTCGAGGCTTATTAGTTATTATGAGAGATTTTTAAAATTTATAAAAGTTAAAGGTTATTATGAGAGATTCGAACTCGGCTCAGTGAGGTAAGGGGCGCATCCGCTAGCCACTAGGCCAACTGATGTGTTGTTTCAATTGTTGAACGTTAATATTACTTATTTATCGAATTTGACCGATTGTGGAATTTTTCAAGAGTTGTTTTGCTTCACCAAGTGACATGAGTTGGTTTATAAATTGAACCATCTGCATGCAGTAATGGGTACGAAAAATCTCAGAATCTCTCAACCATTCTTCATCCAAATCACCTTATTTTCTCCCTTGTGTGCAGAGAGAGTTAAGAAGACTATTGTTCTGTAAACTGCCAATGACGATACGCTTGGTTTAGGGTGTGCAAACCAAACCAACGTTACTCCATTGTATCCTGAAGGAGATTCGTCGGTTACACCTGTCGCATCCAATCTACGAGGAGAGATTGATGGGGGCGAATCAAACCTAAAGCCTAGTGTTCCTACACGCTTTGGAGATTGTGCATTACCTTTGTTTTCTTTTTCTTTGTTGCAGATCAGATCCCGTTATCTAACAATCTTTAGGTTCGATTTCAGTAACAATGGTTGCAACGTTGAAGGAGATGACTTCTGACTTTATGAAACTTGAGAGGTTCGAAGGTGGAAACTTTCATCGTTGGCAAAAGAAAATGCACTTCCTTCTTATAACATTGAAGGTGTCATATGTGTTGAGCACACCAAGACCAGAGGAAAGAGAAGATGAGACCATCAATAAGACTCTTGAGAGGAACAAATGGGTTAATGATGACTATATTTGCACGGGGCATATTTTGAATGGCATGATCGACTCATTGTTCGATGTGTATCAAAATGCGGGATCCTCCAAAGAACTATGGGAAAAACCTGAGGCAAGTTACATGATGGAGGACGCAACAAGTAAGAAATTTCTTGTTAGTCGTTTTAATAATTATAAAATGATTGATGGTATGCCTATCATGGAACAAATGCATGAAATTGAACGTATTCTCAATAACTACAAACAACATAATATGCACACGGATGAAACCATCATTGTCTCCTCAATCATTGACAAACTTCCTCCTTCATGGAAAGACTTTAAAAGAAGTCTTAAACATCGGAAAGATGACATTTATCTTGAACAATTGGGTAATCACCTTCGTTTAGAAGAAGAGTATCGTAAACAAGATGATACTAAAGAACATTTTGTTCATGAGAAGGTGCATGTAGTAGAGGAAGGCAAATCTGGTATGTGAACACCCATTTTTGTCCGTCTTCATTTTATTCTAATTTTATGTTATTATGTTTCGGGGAGACTAAAAATAATAGTGAAGAAAGAAAGAAGAAAAAGAAAATAACCAAGAAACGAAGAGGAGGTTCATATCTAATTTTTTTTTTGGACGAGTAGGTCGTCCATTGCATGTTTAACTTTCTATTACACGAGGAGGTCGTCCATTGCATATTTAACTTTCTGTTGGACGAGGAGGTTCCGTCCATTGCATGTTTAACTTTCTGTTGGACGAGGAGGTCATCCATTGCATATTTAACTTTCTGTTGGACGAGGAGGTTCCGTCCATTGCATGTTTAACTTCCTATTGGACGAGTAGGTCGTCCATTGCATTTTTAACTTTCTGTTGGACGAGGAGGTCGTCCATTGCATATTTAAATTTCTGTTGGACGAGGAGGTTCTGTCCATTGCATGTTTCACTTTCTGTTGGACGAGTAGGTCGTCCATTGCATATTTAACTTTCTGTTGGATGAGGAGGTTCCGTCCATTGCATGTTTAACTTCCTGTTGGATGAGTAGGTTGTCCATTGCATGTTTAACTTCTTATTGGACGACCAGGTCATCCATTTCTGTTGGACGAGTAGGTCGTCCATTGCATGTGTAATTTTTTGTTGGACAAGTAGATCATCCATTGCATATTTAACTTTCTGTTGGACGAGGAGGTTCTGTCCATTGGATGTTTAACTTCCTGTTGGACGAGTAGGTCTTCCATTGCATGTTTAACTTTTTGTTGGACGAGGAGGTTCCGTCCATTGCATATTTAACTTTGTGTTGGACGAGGAGATTCCGTCAATTGCATATTTAACTTTCTGTTGGACGAGGAGGTCGTTCATTGCAAACTTAACTTTCTGTTGGACGAGGAGGTTCCGTCCACTGCAATTTTATTTTCAGACTGGAGACTAAAGAATAAAGAAAGAAGAAGAAGAAAATAGTGAAGAAAGGAGGAAGAAAAGAATGAGAAAAGAACAATCAGCAGAAAGAGAAGAAAGAAGGTTGAGTTACCACTCTCCAACTGCCCCTACACCTCCTCTACCCATTGGTCCTTCTTCTTCCTCGTCTCCTCCCTCATTTTAACCTAGCAACCCTACTCCTAACCCTAAAAAACCTATTTTACATATCAGACAAAACCTCTCTTCCTCCTTCCACACCTCCAACCGCCCCTACACCTCCTCTACTCATTGGTCCTTCTTCTTCCTCGTCTCCTCCACTATCTTAACCGCACCACACTTCATTTTCTTTTCAAACACGCAACCTTCACATCAAATCACTTCCTTTCCTCTGCTTGCGCCACCTCCATCTAGACACACGCGATCTCTGCTCAGAACTGCCCAAGCTCCGGATTTCGTGAAACCAACCTTGAAGCCGCTGGGTAAGGAGAAGCATGAAGTCCTCTCCTCTATCCCTACAAAGGGTGACGCAGAAGACAAAAGAAGGGAGAGTATTTTTCGATTTTGACAGAAAAGGGGGCCAAGAAATTCTTTGATCTGTGTGTGTCAACTTCGAAAAATTTCTCAGATTTCTTGTTCTTTTTTCCGTGGAAAGTGTTCCGTTTCCTCTTGTTGTTTTTTTGGTTTTGTTGAGAAACTTGGAAAAAGTAGATTGAGAAGTCAGGGAGAGTCACACTTATTGTACTCAGTCACTGTTATTTGGAATTCATTCTCTGTGATTTGGGGAACATCAAGAGAAATTTCAAAGGAAGATCTCGTTTGGTAACCTTAATTTCTTCCTCTTGATCACTCAATTAGGAACACTGTTCTTATTGGGTTTTTATTTATTTTTGTTCTTGCTAATGATGGTTAATGTTCTGCTTGGATTGTATGCTGAGTTACTATAGGATTGGATATGAGTTTTCGGTTTCATTCCCTTTGTGCTAGACCATGCACCTGTTATGGTGATTAAGGGGTGCTTTGTTTTAGTTTGCAAGCCATATGTTTCCTAGAAGCCGTGTCTGTTAGAAGACTTGAGTGAGTTCAATGCTTTATAAACTTGATTTGATAAAATTTGAAAATATGCCTTAGTCGATGAATTCCTGGGATGAGTTTTAGTCAAATGCTTAATTTGTGTGCTTAAGAAGAATCAAAACTCTGTAAATGATTTGTTGATTTTCAAGAATATTTTAAAATGACATTTATGTTTATTGAGGCTATCATCTAAAATTTCCATCCTTGTCATTAACTCATTATGGTGATTGCAATGTTATTAATGTAATTGATCTTTTTTTTTAGGTTCTTTTTTTATTTTCTTAATTAATAATAAATGTTAAAGTTAGCAATTTCTCTTCAAAACGGAAATCTTTTGAAAATAATGAATCCCTTTGATTGGGTAAAGTAAATATTTTCAAAGTTACTAAAAATTTGTACAAATTAATTTGGGTAACCATTTTTAATGGATGTTCTAGGGTACCGTGGGGTTCAATCTTCATGCCTTCCCTAAACATAGTTGGCTCCCGAACTCGGTCTTGGTTTCAAAGACCGTTTTTAAGGGTTTTCCAATTTTTCCTAAATTAAATAAAATTGGTGGTGACCCCATGTTCATTCTCTAAAAGAAAAAGAATGGGTTTTCCTACAGATGGCGTCTCCATTAGGGAACCTTTTAAGAGAGTCAAGCCCGTAAAAATTGGTTTTGCAAATTTTTAGTAACTCGTAGCTTATTTGTTTTACCTTTTATTACTATATATTGCTGTTTTTCTTCCTTACAATAATTAAATGACAAAACTAAAAAAATGTTTTTTTTATTTTTAGTGATGTTTGTTTGGATTGTCCTTTCTGTTTAGGCTTTCCTTTTATTTAAATGATAAAAATTAGGTGTACATATATTTTAACTCATGTTATTCTTGTATATGTTTCACTAACAATGTTTTTGTTTCCTCCTCCTTTCTTTTCTTTTTTTCATATATTTTAACAATAGGGTTGAGGACTTATAACCATTTTTATATATACCTATGTTTTTGTTTTGCAGGTTTTTCTTGTCTTTTCTTTTCTTTTTTATTTTTAAGTCTTACAGGTTTGTATTCCCCTTCACACACATCACCATCACATATTGCACACACTCTTAGCTCTATACCCGAGCTTGCTCCAAAACCCAAGGATTAGGCGGTGCTCCGACATTGTCATTGAAGAGGTCTTGTACCTCCCTGATACTTGTCGGTTCACCACTCAGATTGTACATGAGATCATGGAATAGTCATATTGAGAGGGTTTATCCTTACTTGTAACTAGATTCATGAATCAGATCCTTATAAGGGCAATCTAGGGACCATGACTTTTAGAGGTCTAGACCCGTCCCAATTTTCACTAATAGAGCAAACCTAGTGGCCGACCTGTTTAGAGTCCTAACCTTAGGGTGTGTCCATCCTTAGGGTTCACCTGTCTTAGGACAAAAGGGGGCGTACTTTTCTTTCCTCTCTCTATCATCATAAACTTAAATTGTCATGCATGTTCATTGTGATTATTCACAAAACTAGGGGCGTCACATTGCCGCCTCAAACCTGAATGACATATTCAAATATTATTGCACATCTAAATAGGCGACATGTCATAATGAAGGTGATGCATTGGCAGCATACCCGTCAGGGTTTTCAACCCCATTGGGTCTCATACAACATGAATCATGCAAAATATATTTGCTTCACTATACTCGTTTTTTGTTTTTTCGCTTGTGTCTTTGTTGGAAGACTTTGGTATTCATCTTATAGCAAGAAAATGGAAAAATTTGGTTCCGAAAAGAGTACTAGCAATACGAGCTGTTCCAAGAAAAGTATCATGATCGATGTGACACTCAATGACGTGAAGAGTTTATGTGAACTCAGCCAGTAAATGTCAGAAAAAGCACGCTCAGACTTTGTCAGCAAGTATGGTAGAATATTGGATCTATTGCGTGTTCCAGTGGAAGCCCCCGCTCCGAGTGCATTGGCCCAATATTGGAATTCGACTTTGAGGTGATTTGAATTGCCTGACTTAGACATCACTCCGACCATAGAAGAGTATGCTTATATGCTAAGACTGTCAATTCAAAAGAAGACCCGTGTCTACATGTATTATGGCCAATATGTAACAGATTGGAAGATAGTAAGTCTATTGGAGCTTCAACCGGAACAACTAGAGAAAGCGGAAAAAGGAACCACCAAAGGATTAAAGAGGCGATTTTTGGAAGTGTATCTCAACAAGCTGACCCAGCAACAACGATGGGTTACTTTCAACAAAGTACTAGCCCTCATGATATATGGGTTGGTGCTCTTCCCTTTTGTACCAGATCCGATTGATCAGTCGGCCATGGATGTTTTCTATAGGGTTGAAGAATATGGTGTGAACCCGGTCCCTGCTATCTTAGATGAAACTTTCCTCTCCCTACAGGTTTGTCATCAGAATCAACAAGGGAAACTGCGATGTTGTGCATCAATGTTGTATGTCTAGATCATGACTCACTTGTACGCTCGCGATGAAAAAATTGGTAGAACAGATGACCCGTTGAAAGGATTCGCTCGCATGCAACTAAAGCCACGTAAGCTATATGAATGGAAGCAAGAGTTTGATCAAATCGACCCGCGGTCATTTAGTTGGATATGCCCATGGTACAATAGAGATTCAGTTGTATGCAGCTGTGGAAGTTTTTCAAATGTTCCATTAATGGGTCCCTGAGGTTGTGTATCATATTCACCAGCTTTGGTGATGCATCAGCTCAAGTGGACGCAAGATGAACCCCCCGAAGAGCTGTTCGGTGGGGTATTCTTCCTATACCAAGAAAGTGAAAGCATCAAGAGTCAAACAATAACAGTAAGGTCAGCATGGAATGATGTTCATATGAAATGACCTGAGGAATTAGGAAGGCGAATCATAGCTCACACGAAAAGATATGAAGTATGGAGAAAAGCAAGAAGAGGTTACCCCCCAAGACCTGCATCCCCTCTCCGTAGTAAAAATAATCCTCTCACCGAAGATCAAATGTTGAAAGAAATCAAAATTTTAAAAGCTCAGATGAGGGTTTTGGATGAGAAGAACCAAGCTGCCGAACTAACTATTGTCACGTTCTGAAGCCAAGTGCAGAAGCTAAGTTTACAGATTGAGCATTTGAAAGACGAATGCGTCGATGCCTACGAAGCCCCGAGTCGTGTAAAAAGAGCAAGAAAAGAAAAAGAAGCATAAATTCAAGAGCTGCTGGCAAAGATAGAATATCAAGAGAAGATGCTTGTCAAACTTCAAAGGAATAAAAAAGAGCTCAAGACAAATGTAGGGGTTCATAATGACACAATACATATACTAGAAGAGAGAGTTGAATCCCTGCAAGAATCCTTGGCCCAAACAGAACTGTACTCTGACCGAGGATGGAACGAAGCAGCCAAGTATCGCGAGCTACTAACAGAGGCCAACATGAGAGAAAATTGGCTCAGAGCCAAAATAAAAGACACTGAAAGAGTCGAAGCTCAACGTCACGCAGAATGGGTAAAGGGATGGAAATTGGTAGTGAATGATGTAATGAATGAAAAGGAAGCATGGAAAAGAAAATACGAGGACATGATGGATAAGCTCCAATATCACACTTCCCAGCTGGTGGAGTGATTTGAAGAAGCATCCATTCACATTCGTATGAACCATTTCCTTCAGATACCACCAAAGGCGACCGAGTTCTTCAATCATTTTGGGAAACTTGCCAAAGGGTTCAGGAAAAAGAAGATGAGACTCTTAACATAGTGCTTTGTGGAGCTCGGAGAGAGATGGAAGCTATCAACGTATTTCTTTTATTTTGATCAAAGACTCATGATTTGTATCGAAATATTTACATTGGAATGGAAGTTTTTATCAATGTCCATCGAGTGTTTTTTTAGATGATATCTATCGAGGAGTGCGTTCTAGATACATCATCAACTATATTTTTACCCTAAAAACGACGTGTTTTCTGGGTAAAAATAAGGACGTTGCTAGTACGGGTGTGGTCTATCGAGGAGTGGATTCTCCCTTGGACTTGACACCAACTGCATTCAAGCTAGAAGGAACCATACCACTAGATTTGATTGCAGGATAAGTATTCTTGCTAGAGGTGTATACGACAGTCTTCCTAAGAGCACTCTCGCGATCAAACAAAGGGTGTTAACTTGCATATGCATACACACACACACAAATTTTGGTTTTACTAATGAGATTCTTGGATGCTTTACAGAGTCGCATACTTCTGAGAATCCGGGAACTATTGCGCGACCTAGGAAAGGTGATACCAATCAAACCCGAGTTCACAATACCAGATCTCGGACCAGGATAGCTTCCAACGTGTCTGAGGAAGGAAGAAACTTAAGCTCTGAAATATATGAAGTGAGGGGAAGAATAAGTGAAATGACTGAAACCCAAGCAAGATTAGAAGCCATACTGCAGGATATGAGGGAATCTCTCAGCATGCTTAGTGCGAAAAGAGATGCAAATGAACCCGGTAGGCAACGAATCTCTTCCGTAGTAACAGCACCGATGTTTTCAAACATTAGCACAGGTCTCATTCAGGGAATATCTGGCCCCGACCAGACACATCACACGACACCAATAACACTTCCCATTGGAGAAGGATATCCCCCTTTTGAAAATGCCTATCATGAAGTTCCGGGTTATACCGCACCAACATGGGAACAACCTCATGTATCTACTCACAGTCAGTCAGCAGGAGTTCAGGCTGGTAAGGATAAGATGAAAGATGAATGGATGGAGAAAATGGAAGAACAAAAGCAATAAAAGGTCCGAGTACCTACGGCCCTCTTCAAATAGAATAATTTTGTCCCGCCACAGATGTCGTGATCCCCAAGGACTTCAAGATTCCTGATTTTTCCAAATATGATGGAAGTGGGACTCTATGATTTCACCTCATTAGTTATGCCACCAAGATGACAATTTGGTCCAAGGATGACAAATTCCTTATCAGCTTTTTTCCATGAATGTTTGACTGGCCTCGCCTTAGAATGATACTTCCAATTGGACCATTCCAAGATCTCGCGATGGACGGAATTGGATGACTTATTCATGGACCAGTACAAGTTCAACCTGGACACAGCTCCGAGTCATGAACAGTTGACTACAATGCAGAAAAGAAGTGAGGAGTCCTTCAAGCAATATGCCCAAAGGTGGGGGAGTTTGGCTGCACAAGTTCAACCTTCGTTGACTTTATTTGAAATGTGCTCATACTTTTTAGGAACCCTCGGAGCACCTTTTATAGGGGCCATGACTAGGGCAGCCTATAAAGATTTCTCCGACTTGATCGTCGCCGATGAAAGGATTGAATTTTTAGTAAGAGCTAGAAAGCTCCCCATGAATGATGGTGAAGGAAGTGCATCCCGGAAAGGATTCCAACCAAAGAAGAAGGAAGTTGAGGCGAATTATGTACAACACCAACATAACTTTAATCCTCAGTACCAAGCACCATATAACCCTAATCCACATATTCCATATTAGACACAAACCCCACTTTACCCGTTACAATCATCCTCATAAACCAACACTTGCCCACGAAACCAAATCAACAATATTCCCACCCCTCAACCATATAACCTTGCCCGCCCATCATACACCCGTTACCCGTCTGCACCCCCACAAAACCGCCCAAACTATCCTCCGTCTCGCCCAAATTTCCAAAACCAAGGACGTTTCCAAAATCCAAATCTGCCACCCTTCCCGAAATTGTCCATCTCTAATGCGGATTTATTCCAACAATTGTTTGACCGCCACTTAATTGCAGGGAACTCTGTACGTCCCCTAGAACCACCATTTCATACTTGGTACAATCCAAATCAGACTTGCAAGTATCACATGGATGTCATAGAACATTCCATCGAGGATTGAGAAGCTTTTAAGATGACAGTGAGAAAGTTGATTACTTGTGGGAAGCTAGGGTTCGAAGAAGAGGTCGGACCTAATATTGTTAAGAATCCAATCCCGAATCATAATGATGGAAATCGGGTGAACAATTTGGAGGTAAGAGGGTCCCCAATCAGGAAGGTATTGGAATTGCGAGTGCCAATGCAAAAGATCTTCGAAGAACTAAAGAAGGCGGGATACAACATTATTGCACCAGTAAGAATTCCAAGAGAAGAAAGGAGGTACGCCGAAGAACTAAGGTGTGACTATCATCATGGACAAGTAGGGCACGACATTGAAACTTGTTGGGATTTCAAAGCCAGGGTTCAGGGATTACTCACCATGGGGGTGATTCAAGCTAGACGGGGTGCTCCCGAGGAAGTCAATGTAGTTGAAAAAGTTGTACTCCGAGTACCACCCATGAACAAAGCTTCAGCCCCAGAAAGAGTCATTGTAAGGGTGAAGAAGCCAATTCCTTTTGCTTATGATGATACACATGCTGTACCATGGAATTATGAACAGAAAGTTGAACTAGTTGGAGTTGTGGGAGAGACCTCGAAGGCCCAAGTTACTAATATTGTGATAATTGGATGCATTACAAGGAGCGGGCGATGCTACAGCCCCGTTGAAGAAAAAATGATGAAGGAATCCAAAGAAGAGAAAACTATGGATGAAGGAAAAGGGAAAGAAGAAGAAGAGTTTCTGAAGATCATGAAGCAAAGTGAATATGATGTGGTAGAACAGTTAAAGAAAACTCCGGCAAGGATATCTCTTTTATCGCTTGTCTTGACATCGTGGTCGATCGTAAGGCATTATTGAAGTCTGCTGAATGAAGCATATGTCAAGCCCGACGCCACTCCGAGAATGTGGTAAATATGGTGGACCCAATAAGGCATGTCAACATGATTACCTTCTCGGAAGATGAGGTGGCTTCGAAATCCTGCAGTAGCACCAAAGCCTTACACATTACCCTAAAGTGTAAAGGGTTTGTGATTGCAAAGGTGCTTGTAGATGGTGGTTCGGCGTTGAATGTGGTTCCAATGTCCACTTTCGGGCAACTAAACATAAGCATGGCGGATTTGACACCACAAGAAATGATTGTAAAGAGCCTTTGATGGGACAAAGAAGAGGAATCTTAGGGGAGATAACTCGCCCCCTTGAAATAGGGCCTAGTTGTTTTTCTCGTCCTCTTTCAAGTCATGGAGATCCAACCACTTATACCATGCTTCTAGGAAGGCCTTCGATTCATGAAGCAGGAGTTGTTCCATCGACTTTGCATCAGTGTTTGAAATATATTCAAGATGGGTCCGTGATTACTGTTCGTGGTGAAGAGAAAATCATGCTGACAAAGTCCGCCGCAATACCTTATGTAGAAAGTACGGAGCAAATGGAAGATGATTCACTGCGCAGTTTTGAGGTGTTGAAGCCATAAAACAAGAAAAGGGGGCCCTCAATGGAGAATGTGAATGAAGTAGCAATCCGCATCATGAAAAAGAATGGGTATCAAAGAGGAAAATGCCTAGGGCCTAAGCTTCAAGGGATCTCTCAACCAATTGAAGCAGCTATGAGAGAAGGAAGGCATAGATTGGGGTATCAACCCTACTTAGCAGAAAAGATGAAATTCATGAATCTCGAGAACAAGAAAGAAGAAGATGATGAGAGAAAGTATCTTCCCCTTCTGACAAGACCTTCCCAGTAGCTGCTGAAGTTATCAGTCCTGAAAAGTCATTTTCCCCTCACTTCACTATCAGCACACTTGAAGAGGAGCTGGACGAGAACTATATCATCCCTCTCCCTGCTAGCAATGAAGTTCTCAATAATTGGAGATCTGAACCGTTTGTTGATGTTATTTCCATGAAGTAATTATCTTATTGTACTAAATTTGAACTGATGTTTACTTTGTTTGAGACATGAATGAGAATGTAGCACTTTGTCTGGTGTTTTCCTTTTGGTTCCATCGTTTCTTTTCTCTCTCTTTCATTTCTTTACTTTGTTTAAGCTTTTCTTTCATGAATAAGACTCTTGCCTACACTTCTCCTATTCCCGACTTTTTTTCTTCCAGGAATGCTTCATCTACTAAAGATTTACCTTAGGAAGGGACTTTGAAAACTCATTTATTGATTCCCTCGCTGCCGTTGATGAATACAACCTTGAATCCGATGAGGAAGAAGAAGACATTGAAGAATTCATAAAGATGGCAAAACGGTCAGAAGAATGGATTAACTCGAATGATGAGGTTGCAGAAGTGATCAATATGGGAACCGAGGAAGACAAAAAGGAGTTGAAAATAGTGGATAACCCAGACCGTGAAGAAATGGTTGCACTATTCAAAGAGTATCTGGATATTTATGCATGGTCCTACAGAGATATGCCAGGTTTAGATCTTGAGATAGCATCTCGTAAAATTCCCTTATACCCAGATGTGGTTCCAAAGAAGCAAAAATTAAGGAGGATGCGTCCTGAGATGTCGTTGAAGATCAAGGAAGAAGTGACCAAGTAGTTAGAGGCTGGCTTTCTGGAAGTAGCTAGACACCCGGAATGGGTAGCTAATATTGTTCCAGTACCAAAGAAGGATGGAAGGGTCAGAATGTACGTGGACTACCGAGATCTGAATAAAGCCAGTCCAAAGGATGATTTCCCGCTACTTCATATTGATGTCCTCATAGACAGTACAGTCAGAAGTCATAGGTTTTGTAACGCACTTCGTTACATTAGTAACCCAATTTAATTTCAATAAAAATCCTTCAAAACATTTAATTAAAAAAAACAAGTCATAAATTTTTTCTCAAATAACTAAGTATGAAAATACCTCATATTAAATGAAATAATAGTATTTACAAAGTATTGAAAAATATTATCAAATCCAATCATTTGAATAAAAACTAAAAGCCTCAAAACCGGGCGTCTAATTACAATCTGAGAAAAATAGTATGTAAACCAAAGAACGTCGTCCGCATAATACTCTAAACCATACTACATTACTATCCAACTAGCTAATCAAAGATAACTCTTCAGATCTCTGGATCCTCAACAGCGATGTCCTCGGGCTCTGAAAACAACACTTATAATGAGATATAAAATCCCAGTGCACAACAATACATTTATAAAATGTTTCGAAAAATAGTGTTGTTCTCAATCCAGATTTGAACCTAAAAACTGTCCATGGTACCTGCTAATTTTCCAAAATAATATATAAAAATAATACTTTTAATAACAACAAAAATCTCATCAACTCAATAGCATATAACATAACAACAACTTATCTCAATGTATCACATTCCACATACCAAGTAAATTCTAAATTAATCCAAGTGGCTCGAAGGCCTCATAACTAAATTGGTCTCTTGCTGGTATGCCATAAATCTCACACATCACACGACAATGACGTCTCATTGCCCATCCTTACTCATGAGGAATGTTTCGATGTCACCCTCATGTCGAGGACATTTCTATTTCGATACCTCCCATGTGCACATGGCAGTATTTCTCCCTTTTCGACATCCCAACGTGTGACGGTGTTACTTTCGATACCCCTTTTTAGGCGGTATTGCTCTTTTTCGACATCCCAATTATATGGGGATGTTACTTTCGATACCTCATTACGGTGATATTACTTTTCGATACCCCTATCATATGTGGTATTACGCCAAACATCATCCAACATATTATAACTCAAATATGTCATGTCTCATACATGTAACAAACTATTTTTCACGAATTAAACAAATAAATTTCTCCCAACAACAAGCAATCACGAATATCACAATATATCATACATGAATAAGCATCTTACAACATTAATTAATCAACTTATTCCCCTTTTAACAAAAACCCCCAATTTTAGAAATTAGGCTACTGGCAATATGCATCAAATCAATTAAGAACTCCCAATTTCATATGGTAATTCATTGTCAACACAAACAATCATATATACCATGGAAATGGTTCGTAAAAAGTATTGTTACTCACCTCTTGAAGACCTCCAAATAACTCTAAGCGTTTCCTACTGTGAATCCTAACGTTTGCCAAGACTTATCATCATCTTCCTCTTCATAGACTCCCTCTTCCACAACTATCTCTTTTTAATCCTTGAATTTCTTCTCTTCTTAGCCGTTTGAGTTTCTAGGTGTAATTAGGGTTCAAAAACGCACCCTAAGAGTGTTAAGATTCTATTTATAGAGCCCCCAATAGCCCAAAACGTGTAAAAACGCGCTAAGCCCGCTTACTCTGCATATGGTGCTGTATTTCGCACATATCATGAGTTATAGACATTCAAAAATTATAAATTTTATATAGTTGGAAAGATAAAAGAATTGTCTACAACTGTTATGAAGACCACAAAATCTGACACCGACGTTTAGATAGTCAAAACGTGGATAGAATTTTAAAAAACGGTTCTGGCGCTGGAACATGAATAGTGTGTACGAATTTGGTCATAACTTGAGCTACAAGAAACCAATTTGGACGAATTTGGTGTCTATGGAAAGCTAAGAGACATGGCTATATTTATTATGCAGATCTCGAATTCAAACAAGTTCTCTTTGGTTATGAAATATCCATCTGAAGTTAGGTATCTAGTCATATTATGCGAAATTGGGCTTAAAACACTCAAACTATCTATTTATAATGGGTAACACAGCATGAGCCTTGATATGCTTATGTTTCCTATTATTATTGCCGCATTAATTTAGTCCAGGGTAGGTTCTTATCCTTATTTTTATTTAATTTTTTAAAATCAAT
Source organism: Sophora flavescens (assembly GCA_030762895.1). Lineage (NCBI taxonomy): Eukaryota > Viridiplantae > Streptophyta > Magnoliopsida > Fabales > Fabaceae > Sophora > Sophora flavescens. Next base: position 162,261,679 of record CM061067.1, on the reverse strand, counting down.
TTTACATTATTGTGGAACCCACTGGATTTTTATTATAAAGAAAACAATTATAATAAACTCTTATACTACCCTTTTTTTATTAAAATAATTATATTTGAATTTTTAGGATGTTACAGGTTTTATTTCATGGATGGGTATTCTGGGTACAATCAGATCCTCGTGGATGATGATGACAAAGAAAAAACAACTTTTATCATTCCTTGGGGAACTTTTTGTTACAAAGTGATGCCTTTTGGGTTGAAGAATGCTGGGGCCACTTACCAGTGTGCTATGGTAGCATTGTTCCATGATATGATGCACAATGAGATAGAGGTATATGTTGATGATATAGTGGCCAAGTCCAAGGAAGAAGAAAGCCATGTAGCAGTTTTACGAAAGTTGTTCGAGCGGCTAAGGAAGTACAAGTTGCGGCTCAATCCTGCAAAATGTACTTTTGGTGCATCCGCGGGAAATTTACTTGGCTTTGTTGTCATTAGAGAAGGAATAAATGTGGACAATAACAAGGTAAAAGCAATATGTGATATGCCAGCACCTAAGAACGAGCGACAAGTAAGGGGTTTTCTTGGAAGGTTGAACTACATTGCCCGCTTCATTGTAAATTTGACCAGCACATGCGAGCCAATCTTCAGATTACTCGGGAAGAATAATCCGGGAAGATGGGATGATAACTGTCAAGAAGTCTTTGACAAGAAAAAGGCATATTTACTAAATCTCCCAGTGTTGGTACCACCTACCCAAGGTCGTACATTGTTACTCTATCTCACTATATTGCCAACCTCAATGGGGGCAATGCTGGGACAACATGATGAATCTAGCAGGAAGGAGCATGCAATTTACTATCTGAGTAAGAAGTTTAATGCCTGTGAGGCTCATTATATGGCAATCGAGAAGACTTGTTGTGCACTAGTGTGGACCTCCAGAAGACTCAGACAGTACATGTTATATCACACCACTTGGCTATTTTCTCGAGTGGATCCTTTGAAGTATATCTTTGAAAGTCCTCGTATCTCCTTAATAGTTTTGAAGTGGCAAGTGATATTGTCAGAATTTGACATCAAATATGTGACTCAGAAGTCCATCAAAGGAAGTACGATTGCTGATCATTTAGCAGAGAATCCTCTTGAGGATGGATGGCCTGTCAACTCCGAGTTCCCAGATGGAGAAATAATGTCCCTCGAGGAAGATGAAGAATAGGGAGATGTGTGGAAGATGAATTTTGATGGAGCGGTCAATATGCATGGCAGTGGTATAGGAGCAGTGGTTATCCCACCAAACGGCAAGCGTGACCGATGGTCAGTAAAGTCGAATTTGAATGTACGAATAATATTGCAGAATACGAGGCATGTGCTAGTGGATTACAAATGGCACTTGAACTTGGTATAAAGCAGTTGAAGGCCTTCGAAGATGCAGCTCTAATCATTTACCAAGTCAATGGTGAATGGCAAACCAAAGACTCCAAGTTGATTCCGTATCAGAAATACTTGACTCAGTTGATCGCGAAGTTTGACGAGATTACTTTCTCGCATTTAACTCGAGACCATAATCAGTTTGCTAATTCTTTAGCCACACTAGTTGTCATGACTAAGCTGGACATCCATACCAATGTCCAACTGATGAGCCTCTGGTTGACTGCTTTTATAACTAATAAAAACCTTGGCTTTGTGCTAATTTTATATCATTTTCACCCAAATTAGACTTGATTGTCTTTAAGCAGCATTTTGAGTCTGTAAAGTGTTTTTAGGTTAATTTAGCTAATTTAGAGTCGAATAAAGTACTTCCTGTTATTTCTTGTATTCAGGTAATAAAAAAGAATAATTCTGGAATGTCTCGCCACACGAAAGTTCATTCGCCTCGCGAACCAGAAGGTGACTGTTCCAGAAATTTGCCATCCTTTCTGTCTCGCCCCGCGAAGACTTGATTCGCCTCGCGAGTAATCCAACCTTGGAAGACCAGAAGCCATCACGGCCTGCGCATGTTGAAGGTCACGGGCGTTACAGTTTGGAATTTGAAGAGTTTCGCCTCGCGAAGATAAGCTCGCCTCGCGAGCTCGCCACTCACTGAAGACTGTTCGCATTATTCGCCTCGCGAATGTGTGCTCGCCTCGCGAGCAAGCTGATTCCAGAAGCTTGTATATAAGTCTGTTGTAGGCAGAACTGAAGAGTTGGTCAGAGCTAGCTGTTAGCTAGTTTTTAGTCAGTAGTAGTGGTTTATTTTCTCTTCTTTTCTTTTGTGTTTAAGTCTGTAATGGAGAGCTAGTCTCCTAGATTAATCTACTGTGATTGGTTTTAATTACACTTGAGGTTCTGTGATTCCTGTTTTCATTTGCTTTTCTCTTTTCAATGCCATGCTATACATTTCTGTTTGTTATTTCAGGAGTGTATAGTGTTGTGTTGATTCATTTCGGTGATGTTATGTTATCGCGTTTGTTACTTCGCGTGTGTTCGTTCATGTTCGTTTGTTCATGAGGGCTTAACCCCGTTTGTTATTTCGGGAATAGGAACATACATCCGTAGTAGTGATTGCGTTGTTAATTGTTGCTACAACCGGGAGGCGATTAGAATCTGCTTAGGGCTTGGATTTATATGAACCGATGATAGTGGGAAACCAAGAACAGTAGGTTGATCGTTTCTTAGCATATTTGGTGATTACTTTTTATTACATTGTTTTTCTGTTCTGTTTTCTTTATTTAGTTTTTAATCTCAAAACCCCCAATTTTGACTTGTACTGATTTTCTGTTAATAACAACAACACCTAAGAGTCCTTGAGAGACGATACTCGAGTTGTCGCTTCCCTATCTACATTATTTTGTAAACGCTCGTTCTTTTTGGCGTGTGCGCGACAGCACGACCAAAAATTGGCGCCGTTGCCGGGGACTCTTGTTGTTGTTATTAGCAGGAAATAAAAATTAAAAAAAAAAATCTTTGCTGAATTAGTTTTGTCTGCTTGTCTGGTTGTGAATTTTAGTTTGCTCCATGGATAATTATATGCAAAATTATGTGCCTAATGTCTATTATGAGCAACCATGCATGTATTATCCTGATTTTAGTAAACCACCACCATGCACAAATTATCCTAATTTTGTTGGAAGTTATGAGTTTAATAGTGATTATGGCGTGCTTGGAGTGAATAATCATTTTAGTCAACAAAGTGGAGGACAGAGCACCTTGGATGAGATTGCATCTCTGATACAACAAATGGCCGAGAACAATCAATGGATGGCAATAAGCCAGCAATATCAGCCTGATCCTACACTAGCCCAACTCAGTCTGGCAGAAATGATACAACAAATGGAAGAGAACAATCAACGGTTGGCACAACAAAATCTTGAATTCCAACAGAGGATGGAGGCAAGTAATCTTGAATACCAGAGGAGAGAAGCTGAATCTCAGAAGTTATCCATTCTAATTGATCAAATTGTCGCCAATTCGGCTGCACTGTTAACTCCACAGCCCCTTGAAGAACATAAAGAGTCACAAGTTATTCTTGAAGATTCTTCTGATGATGATTGTGATAGTGTTTCTATTGATGAACTGTGTGTTGAATCCCCTGATTCTAATGCCTGTGCTGATTGTAATGGCACTGCTTTGTGTATAGACTGTTTTGTTGAAAGGTATGTTGAGCAAAGCATCTATATAGAACAGGAGACAGATGAGGTTGAGGGCCATGTTCATACAGAAAATGAGGATCAGGAGGACATCTGCTTCACCGTGCTTGAGGATGATGAAGAACCTTTGGAAGTAGATGATTCAATTAAATCAAATGCATGTGTTGAGAGTGATGGGGTGGATGAACCGTGCGCAGGAAGTCCAGACAATCAGACCTTTACTAATTCAGTTTCTTTTACTACATGTACTGACTGTACTGATACTAACCCGTGTGCTATTTGTGCTGAGTTTCTTGACTCTATTTTGCAGGGTGATAGTGAGAGTGAAGCTGCCTGTTCGGCCGAAGTTCCAAATATACCATCCATTGAGCAGCCACTCTCCTCAGTTTCTTGTAATATATCTATTGATTGTACTAACTCTAACCTTTCTGTGGTGTGTCCTGAAATTTCTACAGGTTTAACAAGTGATGAATCCGGTAGTGCAGTGGATGAAGACCTTGCAGAAGTTGAAGCAGCACCAGTAACCCCAGCTAACTGTTTGCCACCTCCCACTGTGGAACCACCGGTGATGGAGTTCCAGCCTTTGGATTTGTCACTGTGGCCATTTCAAGATGTTGAACCCCACTTCTATTGGGAGGACTTTATGGACAAAGTTGAGAAAGAGGTCATATGTGACCCAAGAGGGAGTGAGAAGTCCGCCGTACTCGGCGAGGTCATCATAATTGTCAAGTGCTCACTTCCATATAAAGGCTGCAAGTTAGGGGACCATGGAACAAGCTTCCGTCCCTTGTATATCACGTGGGCTTTATGCTGTAGGCCATGGGATCCGGGAGGATCACTTCGCAGTTTGAGCATCCCGTGGCCACTGTATCACAGACAATGGGATCCTGGTGGAACCGGCCTCAATGAGTTTTTCTGAACCTTGCTCTTTTTATTTTCTTTTCCTTGCTTTATTTCTGTTTTGTTTTCAATAAAGCTCCTGAATAATTTGAGAAGCTCAGGAGTTGTGTTGAGTCTTTTGTTGGCAAGTTTGATGGGATTTGATTAATTTTTGCATAGATTGATTGCATGTTATGTGTTGACTGTTTTCCCCCTAGGATTTGAAATTTTTTTTGAAAAATGATCCCCATATGATTGAAAACTGAACTTTGAGATTTTGTTATGATTGCATGATTTATGATAAGTTTGGGGTGATAGGGAGCACACACTAGGGATAGAATCTCTGTCAAACAATTTGCAAAAATGTCCAGGTGAGCTTTTGAGCCTCCAACATGTTTTTGACTGTGTGAAATCACTTTTAGGTTGCACTTTCCTGAATTTGCTTGAATCTCTTTTTGGTTTGCATGATTATGTGTTTGCTTCAAATGATTTAGGCATTTTCTTTGTAAATAACTACCTAGCCTAAAATAACCAATTCCTAATGCATGTTCCCTAGTTAGCCCCATTGAGCCTATTAGCCTATTGTTAATTCTTGTTAACCTTATGTTACAAGCTAAAATCTGGAAAAACCCATGTTAACCCGATCTTAGGATTAGGAGAGAATGGAATCTTAGAAAGAGAAAGGGTGCAAGAAACTAAGTTTGGGGTGGCTGCAAGGTGTAATATGTTTGGGATTGAGAAAAAGAAAAAAATATAATAAAAAAATTGGAGCCAAAGGCTTGTAAAAAAAAAAGAAATGAAAATGAAAAAAAAAAGAGAGAGAAAAAAAGAAAAGTGTAAAAATGTTAAAAATAAAAGTATTAGAAAATAAAAGGCTGTAGCCACCCAAGGCATAAAGAAAAATGAGAAAAGGAACTTGAGTGGAATTTCAAAGTGTAAATAATGTTCATGCTCTCTTAGTTCCTAGGGTCTTCAGCCTAGTTCCTTTGTATATCCTACCCTTAGCCAGACCCCATTACAACCCATAAAAGACCTTTTGATGTTGCTTGCATGTTTTCTGTGAGAATCATTTTGAGATGAAAATCAAAATTATGGGAAGGGCTCTTAAAAGTGAAATTGAGTGCAATGTTGTTAGCCTGACACAAACTGAGCGATTGAGTGAACACTAACTGCCCTTGTGAGGAAGGCAGTTGTTTGAATTTGGTGATCTCCCTCTTGTGTGTAACTTGGATCCCCTGCTTAGATTGATGATTGTTTGAATGATGAAATTCTCAACTGTTTAGAATAAATGCATGTGGGGGTTGCTTTGTTTGAAAGGGGGGAACATTGAAGAAAATTATATTGATGAAGTGCTTGAAATTTGTGCGAAAGTTGATTGAATCCTATGAGCTTGCCAGGTCTTGAGTCTTTTTAAGTTTTTAAGTTTTAGTTTGCTTGGGGACAAGCAAAGTTTAAGTTTGGGGTATTTTGATGAGCCTCTGGTTGACTGGTTTTATAACTAATAAAAACCTTGGCTTTGTGCTAATTTTATATCATTTTCACCCAAATTAGACTTGATTGTCTTTAAGCAGCATTTTGAGTCTGTAAAGTGTTTTTAGGTTAATTTAGCTAATTTAGAGTCGAATAAAGTACTTCCTGTTATTTCTTGTTTTCAGGTAATAAAAAGGAATAATTCTGGAATGTCTCGCCACGCGAAAGTTCATTCGCCTCGCGAACCAGAAGGTGACTGTTCCAGAAATTTGCCATCCTTTCTGTCTCGCCCTGCGAAGACTTGACTCGCCTCGCGAGTAATCCAACCTTAGAAGACCAGAAGCCATCACGGCCTGCGCATGTTGAAGGTCACGGGCGTTACAGTTTGGAATTTGAAGAGTTTCGTCTCGCGAAGATAAGCTCGCCTCGCGAGCTCGCCACTCACTGAAGACTGTTCGTATTATTCGCATCGCGAATGTGTGCTCGCCTCGCGAGCAAGCTGATTCCAGAAGCTTGTATATAAGTCTGTTGTAGGCAGAACTGAAGAGTTGGTCAGAGCTAGCTGTTAGCTAGTTTTTAGTCAGTAGTAGTAGTTTATTTTCTCTTCTTTTCTTTTGTGTTTAAGTCTAATGGAGAGCTAGTCTCCTAGATTAATCTACTGTGATTGGTTTCAATTACACTTGAGATTCTGTGATTCCTGTTTTCATTTGCTTTTCTCTTTTCAATGCCATGCTATACATTTATGTTTGTTATTTCAGGAGTGTATAGTGTTGTGTTGATTCATTTCGATGATGTTATGTTTCTATACTTAATCGCGTTTGTTATTTCGCGTGTGTTCGTTCATGTTCGTTTGTTCATGAGGGCTTAACCCTGTTTGTTATTTCGGGAATAGGAACATACATCCGTAGTAGTGATTGCGTTGTTAATTGTTGCTACAACCGGGAGGGGATTAGAATCTGCTTAGGTCTTGGATTTATATGAACCGATGATAGTGGGAAACCAAGAACAGTAGGTTGATCGTTTCTTAGCATATTTGGTGATTACTTCTTATTGCATTGTTTTTCTGTTCTGTTTTCTTTATTTAGTTTTTAATCTCAAAACCCCCAATTTTGACTTGTACTGATTTTCTGTTAATAACAACAACACCTAAGAGTCCTTGAGAGACGATACTCGAGTTGTCGCTTCCCTATCTACATTATTTTGTAAACGCTCGTTCTTTTTGGCGCGTGCGCGACAGCGCGACCACCAACCCATCCAAGTTAGAGTGCAAGATGAACCGGCATACTGTGCCCACGTGGAAGAAGAACCTGATGGTAAGCCTTGGTATCATGATATCAAGCAATATATTCAGAATAAGAAATACCCAGCAAAAGCGAGAGAAACAAATAAAAATACCATCCAAAGACTGACTATGGCCTTTTTCTTAAGCAAGGAAGTCCTGTATAAAAGAGGATATGATGGTACCCTACTCAGATGTGTGGATGCTCGTGAAGCTGAGTTGATCATGATCGAAGTTCATGAAGGAATCTGTGGGACTCATGCCAATGGCCACACGATGGCCCGGAAAATCTTGAGAAGTGGCTATTATTAGTCTACTATGGAGTCGGATTGTATCGAGCATGTTCGTAAATGCCGAAAATGTCAGATGTATGCAGACCTGGTCAATACACCTCCATTTCCACTGCACAATTTAGTATCCCCATGGCCTTTTTCGATGTGGGGAATAGATGTCATCGGTCCCATTAATCCCAAGGCTTCCAATGGTCATCGTTTCATCTTGGTGGCGATAGACTATTTCACTAAATGGGTAGAAGCTGCTTCATATGCCAGCATAACTCAAAGGGTGTTTCTCAAATTCCTCAAGAAGGACATCGTTTGTAGATACGGGATCCCGGAGTGGATAATCACAGATAATGCCGCTAATCTCAATGGAGCCGAGATTCAAAAGTTTTGCGATGGTTTCAAAATCAAACACCACAATTCAGCTCCTTATAGACCTGAAATGAATGGTGCAGTTGAAGCAGCAAACAAAAATATCAAGAAGATCGTTGCCAAGATGGTTGTAAATTATAAAGACTAGCATGAAATATTGCCATATGCTCTACATGCTTATCGGACTAATATACGATCAAGCACTAGGGCAACCCCTTTCTCTTTGGTGTACGGGATGGAGGTTGTCTCACCTATCGAAGTAGAACTCCCTTTGTTAAGAGTCTTGATGGAAGCAGATTTAGAAGAATCTGAGTGGGTGAAAACTCGATATGAGCAGTTAAACATGATAGAAGAGAAAAGACTGACAGCTCTAGAGAATTTTGTGCGGGAGACCTGGTTTTAAAGAAAATCATCCCTAATCAGGAGGATGCCCGATGAAAATGGGCACCGAATTATGAAGATCCTTATATTGTCAAACAAGCATTCTCAGGAGGAGCTTTGATTCTGGAAAACATGGATGGGGAAGAGTTGCCAAGGCCAGTAAACTCTGATGCTGTGAAAAACATTTATGCTTGAAAAAAAAAACACCCGCTAGGTTGAAAACCCGAAAGGGCGGTCTAGGCAAAAGTTAGGGCAAAGAACAATGAAAACAAAACAAAAGAAAAGGCCCGCTAGGTTGAAAACCTGAAAGGGCAACCTAGGAAAAGTTAGGGTCAAGAAACCTTAGGATAAAAACCTGTAAAGACGGCATAGGGGGAGGATATGGTCCAACACTTCTGCAAGCACTCACCACACCTGGGCAATTTTATCCGACTGAGTATACTGGGACAAAATTATTGAGGATTGATTGAAGAAGGTGTGTTTGAAGAATCAGAAATAGAAGCCAAGATCCGTGTCATCAAAAGGCTGTGGGGGAATCAATTAAATGAAAATTAAAGGACCAACACTGGGGCAAATTTTATGTGATTCTCATAATTTTCTTTGTTTATCTTTGCTTTTAACCTTCATGATCCCTTTTGTAATTTTGTTCTCATATTGTTCTTTTCTCTTAAAACTAAATTCTCGTATTAAGGCAAGAGGCTTTTCCTTCATACTCCTTTGTCGTGTTCACTCTCATGTTTAATCGCTATGGTTATGTCTCAATAAAAGTAAATATAAGTTCAATGGTATGATTTGATAATTCTAATGGTAGCACCAATGAATGGTTTGAACCAAAAGACTCAATATTTCAAAATTCAATGGAAGAGATAGCATGCATTGGACAACAAGAGAATGATGCAAATAAGCTTGGGAGATTAAACATAACATCCACCTCATATGTTATCAGATTCTTGGGTGACCCATGTTATTAAAAGAATGAATGATGCATCGGCTCAGATTGGTTGGTGAACAAGGGTTTGGTTGGTGGAAGTTTTTCCATGGAGCATTTGGTTCCACTGTCCTCAAAAGGAAGGGATTATCATTAGTTTCAGATTAATGATTGAATTTTTTCGAGCTGAGGCTCACTGCAATTTAATTTTCGAGCTCCAAGGCTCCTTGCAACTTGATTTTCGAGCTCTGAGGCTCACTGCAATTTAATCTTCAAGCTCTGAGGCTCACTACAAGTTTATTTTTCGAGCTTTGAGGCTCGCTGCATATTTACTCTCCTGTTGGATGAGGAGGTTCCGTCCAGTGCATATTTAATTTTATGTTGAACGAAGAGGTTCCGTCTATCGCATTAAATTGCATACCTAATATTATGTTGGACGAGGAGGTTCTGTCCATTGCATATTTAATTTTCCGTTGGACGAGGAGGTTCCGTCCATTGCACATTTAAATTTTCTGTAGGACGAAGAGGTTCCGTCCATTGCCTATCTAATTTTCTGTTGGACGAGGAGGTTTCGTCCACCGCAATTTTATTTTCAAACTGTGAGGTTTTCTTTTGAGCTCCTCGCATTTTTTCTGACAAAATATGTGTTCATTTTCTTTACTTGTTCATTACTACAATACATGAAAAGTCACGACTAATCATGTCTTCTAGTATGCAACAAGTAAAGAGGGGCAACTGTGAACACCCATTTTTGTCCGTCTTCATTTTATTCTAATTTTATGCTATTATGTTTCAGGGAGACTAAAAAATAATAGCGAAGAAAGAAAGAAGAAAAATAAAATAACCAAGAAACGAGGAGGAGGTTCAAATCTAATTTTTTGTTGGACGAGTAGGTCGTCCATTGCATGTTTAACTTTATGTTGGACGAGTAGGTCGTCCATTGCATATTTAACTTTCTGTTGGATGAGGAGGTTCCATCCATTGCATGTTTAACTTCCTGTTGGACGAGTAGGCCGTCCATTGCATGTTTAACTTTCTGTTGGACGAGGAGGTTCCGTCCATTGCATATTTAACTTTCTGTTGGACGAGGAGGTTCCGTCAATTGCATATTTAACTTTCTGTTGGACGAGGAGGTCTTCCATTGCAAACTTAACTTTTTGTTGGACGAGGAGGTTCCGTCCACTGCAATTTTATTTTCAGAATGGAGACTAAAAAATAAAGAAAGAAGAAGAAGAAAATAGTGAAGAAAGGAGGAAGAAAAGAAGGAGAAAAGAACAATCAGCAGAAAAGAGAAGAAAGAAGGTTGAGTTACCACTCTCCAACCGCCCCTACACCTCCTCTACCCATTGGTCCTTCTTCTTCCTCATCTCCTCCCTCGTTTTAACCTAGCAGCCCTACTCCTAACCCTAAAAAACCTATTTTACATATCAGACAAAACCTCTCTTCCTCCTTCCACACCTCCAACCGCCCCTACACCTCCTCTACCCATTGGTCCTTCTTCTTCCTCATCTCCTCCACTATCTTAACCGCACCACACTTCCTTCTCTTTTCAAACATGCAACATTCACATCAAATCACCTCCTTTCCTATGCTCGCGTCACCTCCATCTGGACACACACGATCTCTGCTCAGAACCGCCCAAGCTCCGGATTTCGTGAAACCAACCTTGAAGCCGCTGGGTGAGGAGAAGCATGAAGTCCTCTCCTCTATCCTTATAAAGGGCGACGCAGAAGATAGAAGAAGGGAGAGTAGTTTTCGATTTTGACAGAAAAGGGGGCCAAGAAATTCTTTGATCTGTGTGTGTCAACTTCGAAAAATTTCTCAGATTTCTTGTTCTTTTTTCTGTGGAGAGTGTTCCGTTTCCTCATGTTGTTTTTTTGGTTTTGTTGAGAAACTTGGAAAAAGTAGATTGAGAAGTCAGGGAGAGTCACAATTATTGTACTCAGTCACTGTTATTTGGAATTAATTCTCTGTGATTTGGGGAACATCAAGAGAAATGCCAAAGGAAGATCTCGTTTGGTAACCTTAATTTCTTCCTCTTGATCACTGAATTAGGAACACTGTTCTTATTGGGTTTTTATTTATTTTTGTTCTTGCTAATGATGGTTCATGTTCTGCTTGGATTGTATGCTGAGTTACTATAGGATTGGATATGAGCTTTTGGTTTCATTCCCTTTGTGCTAGACCATGCACCTGCTATGGTGATTAAGGGGTGCTTTGTTTTAGTTTGCAAGCCATATGTTTGCTAGAAGCCGTGTCTGTTAGAAGACTTGAGTGATTTCAATGCTTTATAAACTTGATTTGATAAAATTTGAAAATATGCCTTAGTGGATGAATTCCTGGGATGAGTTTTAGTCAAATGCTTAAATTGTGTGCTTAAGAAGAATCAAAACTCTGTAAATGATTTGTTGATTTTCAAGAATATTTTTAAATGACATTTATGTTTATCGAGGCTATCATCTAAAATTTTCATCCTTGTCATTAACTCATTATGGTGATTGCAATGTTATTAATGTAATTGATCTTTTTTTTTGGGTTCTTTTTTTATTTTCTTAATTAATAATAAATGCTAAAGTTAGCAGTTTCTCTTCAAAACGGAAATCTTTTGGAAATAATGGATCCCTTTGATTGCATAATTAATTGACTCTAAAAAATTCAAGTAAAAAGGGTTAATATTTTCAAAGTTACTAAAAATTTGTACAAATTAATTTGGGTAACCATTTTTAATGGATATTCTAGGGTGCCGTGGGGTTCAATCTTCATGCCTTCCCTAAACATAATCGGCTCACGAACTCGATCTTGGTTTCAAAGACCGTTTTTAAGGGTTTTCCAATTTTTCCTAAATTAAATAAAATTGGTGGCGACTCCATGTTCATTCTTTAAAAGAAAAAGAATGGGTTTTCTTTTTTGTCGCTACATGGTAAGTCCTCTAAAAAGAGGAATCGAGATTTTGGAAAATCTCATGAAAACAACAATGAGAATGACTACAAGAAAAATAAAAATAAAAATGGTTGTTTCTATTGTGGAAAACCGGGACATTTCAAGAGGCATTGTCGTCTCCTGAAAAAGGAAAAAGATAAGGAATCTAGTGCAACAAAGGACAATCTTGTTGCGGTCGTTTCCGAAATCAACATGATTGAAGATGTTGGATCATGGTGGATTGACTCCGGTGCAACTCGCCATGCCTATAAGAACAATGATCTTTTCAAGACAATTAATGAAGAAGATGGAACCGTTCTATATATGGGAAATGCATCAACTGTCCAAGTTAAAGGCAAAGGGGCGGTGGAACTAGAATTCACTTAGGGAAAAGTAGTCACTCGTACAGATGTTTATTATGTACCAGAAGTTAGTAAGAAGTTAATTTCTGTACCGTTACTTAATAAGTATGAGTTCAAATGTGTATTTTGTAACACCCGGGTGCTGATGAGGGCGGGGAGTGATCGCCGGTGCAAGAAGGCACGGACAAGGAGCGGCTCCTGACAGGCTTCTAGGCGGAGGGACACATGAATGAACCGATACACACCCGAATGAGAGGGATCCTGAGACTGTGTAGGTATGGGACTATACAATTGAGGAAGGCTTATATGAATTGATTGGTACTACCTATACTAACAAGATGCATCTTCTTTTCGGGAGCCCATCACTTAAGAACTCCACAGTTAAGCGTGCTAAACTTGGAGCAATTATGGGATGGGTGACCTCCTTGGAAGTTTTCCTGAGAAGCGTGTGAGTGAGGACAAAGCACGCTGAAAAGACTCGTGTTAGTCTGTGGGGACAGTCATCAATCCATAGAGCAGCCAGGGATGTTACAAATGGTATCAGAGCGGCACCTCTCCCAGTTTGGTGTGGTTCGGGGACGAACCAAGCGGAAGCTGGTGGGCATGTAACACCCGAGTGCTGATGAGGGCGGGGAGTGATCGCCAGTGTAAGAAGGCACGGACAAGGAGCGGCTCCTGGCAGGCTTCTAGGCGGAGGGACGCATGAATGAACCGATACACACCCGAATGAGAGGGATCCTGAGACTGTGTAGGTATGGGACTATACAATTGAGGAAGGCTTATATGAATTGATTGGTACTACCTATACTAACAAGATGCATCTTCTTTTGGGGAGTCCATCACTTAAGAACTCCACAATTAAGCGTGCTAGACTTGGAGCAATTATGGGATGGGTGACCTCCTTGGAAGTTTTCCTGAGAAGCGTGTGAGTGAGGACAAATCACGCTGAAAAGACCCATGTTAGTCTATGGGGACAGTCATCAATCCATAGAGCAGTCAGGGATGTTACATATTTGAGGGAGACAAGTTTATTCTCTCTAAGGGAGGAATGTTTGTAGGAAAGGGATACCTTTGTGAGAATATGTTCAAACTCAATATTATTAATGATAATGGATTTATTTTTGCTTATATTGTTGAGTCTTGTAATTTATGGCATTCTCGTTTAGAATATGTTAATTTTAGGAAAAATTCATGTTTAATTCCTAAAACAAGTAGAATTTTGGATGCATGTACAACTTGTATGCTAACTAATATAACTAAATTTCTTTTTCCTAAAGTTGAAAGAAGTTCTAAAGTGTTAGATTTAATTCATTCTGATGTATGTGATTTACATGGTTGGTCCACTATAGGTGGTAAAAAATATATTGTGACATGTATAGATGATTGTACTAGATATTGCTATGTATATTTAATGCATTCAAAGGATGAAGTGTTAGATAAATTTAAGATATTTAAAACAAAAGTAGAACTTCAACATGAAACATTTATTAAATATTTTAGGAGTGATAGAGGAGGAGAGTTCTATAACACTAACTACTTTGAGTCTACTGGAATAATTCACCAAACAACCGCACCTTATTCCCCACAACAAAACTGTATAGCTGAAAGGAAAAATAGGGTATTAGAAGAAATGGTAAATGCAATATTATCATATTCTGGTCTAGCAAAGGGTTATTGGGGAGAAGCCTTGTTGACGGCTTGTTATATCTTGAATAGAGTTCCAAACAAAAGGAACAAAATAACCCCATATGAGCTTTGGAAAAATAGAAAGCCCAACCTTGACTATTTCAAAGTTTGGGGTTGTAGGGCAATGGTAAAAGTTCCTAAACCAAAAAAAAAAGAAATTAGGTGATAGGGGAATTGAATGTGTGTTCCTAGGCTATGCTAAGAATAGCAAAGCATATAGATTCATGGTTATAGAATCTAATGACTCATATCCTGTAAATACAGTAGTTGAGTCTAGGGATGCTATCTTTCAAGAAAATAGGTTTAACTCAATTCCAAGTCACAAAAATAATGCTCATAGTAATGCACATAATCTAGAAACCAATGTATTTAATAATGATACTTTAGAGAGTTCAGAACTTAGAAGAAGTCAGAGAGCTAGGAAATAGAAAACTTATGGACCAAACTTTTTCATGTTCCTTGTTGAAGGAACAAGAGAGTCCATGGACAGTTATGGACCAATATGTTATAATACAGAAAGTGATCCAAAAACATTCGAAGAGGCAATAAAGTCTCAAGATGCCGCTTTCTGGAAGGAAGTTATACAAGAGGAAATGGTCTCAATAATGGGGAATAAAATGTGGAAATTAGTAGAACTCTCACCTGGTTCCAAACCTATAGGTTGTAAATGGATTTTCAAAAGGAAAACGAAGGTAGATGGAACCATAGATAAGTTTAAGCCAAGACTAGTTGCTAAGGGATTTACACAAAAAGAGGGTATTGATTATTTTGATACATATGCACCTGTGGCAAGAATTGCCTCAATTAGGATGCTATTGGCACTTGCATCAATCTATAAGTTTGTCATTCGTCAAATGGATGTGAAAACAACATTTCTTAATGGGGAATTAGATGAAGAGGTGTATATGTCACAACCTGAAGGTTTTGTGGTTAATGATCAAGAAAAGAAGGTGTGTAAATTGAATAAGTCATTGTATGGACTAAAACACACTCCTAAACAATGGCATCAAAAGTTTGATCAAGTTATACTACCTAATGGATATAAAATAAATGAATCTGACAAGTGTATTTATAGTAAATTACATAATGGAAAAGGTGTTATGATTTGTTTATATGTTGATGATATGTTAATATTTGGTACTGATCTAGATGAGGTGGAAAAAAAACTAAGAGTTTCCTCTCTAGTAATTTTGATATGAAAGACTTAGGGGAAGCCGATGTGATACTAGGGATTATAATAATAAGAGATGGGGAGAACATAGGTTTGTCCCAATCTCATTATATAGAAAAAGTGTTAAAGAAATTTAATGAATTTGATTGTCAATCTGTTGTTACTCCCTTTGATCATAACACTAATTTAGTACCAAATAAAGGTTGTCCAGTAGCACAACTTGAATACTCAAAAGTAATTGGATGCTTAATGTATGTCATGACATGTACTAGACCAGACATTGCATATTAGAAGGTTACACGGATGCCAGTTGGGTGACTTAAACAGAAGATCATGCTTCAACAAGCGGTTGAATCTTCACACTTGGTGGGGGTGCTATTTCTTGGGGATCCAAGAAACAAACTTGCATTGCTGACTCCACCATGGCTGCATAATTCATAGCATTGATAGCAGGAAGCAAAGAAGCTGAATGGCTTAGGAATTTGATGTATGAGATACCAATTTGGCTAAAGCCAATAGCACCAATATGCATACATTGTGATAGTCAATCAACACTATCAAAGACATATAGCCATGTTTATATTGGAAAGTCCATGCACATTGGGCTAAGACATAGCTATGTAAAAGATTTGATTACAAATGGAGTAATATCTATAGTCTTTGTGAAAACAGAGAGGAATCTTGCAGATCTTTTGACGAAAGCCGAAAGGACTGACAAGGGATATGGTGTTGAAAACATCATCAGGGATGGGACTCAAACCCATATCTACATGATCACCAATGGTGGAAACCCGACTCACGCTTGAGTAGCATCAAGTCTTGAGTTCAATGGGCCAAAGTACACTATGAGAGTGATTGCGAGTACTTGACAAATAGATATATCCCAAGGTTTAAAAGCACTTGGAAACCATAAGGACATAAAAGAAAAGGGTGAGCTTTTGCTCTTAATGGACCTATAGCATATATGTGCTGAGGTGCCCAACTTATGTGAGTGCTCCTGGTAAAGTCCACCTATGTGAGAGTGAAGTGTGGCCGCTTCTTAGAGTTGGGTTTGACTCTGTAAGCTCTCATGAAAAGGATACACGACACAAGGCCTTACCAAATGTGTCATACTACTACGTCGTTCAATGGTACCGAAATTTCATGTGTAAGTCATGCACGCTTGTTCTAATGAATATTTGGTTAAGAGGATGTTATCGATAGTGTGAATGGTTTGGTTATTTATGGTGGGGGATTGTGAGAGATTTTCAAAATTTGTAAAAGATTAAAGGTTATCAACGGTCAAATAAATACATATCATGTTGTTAATTTAGGACAAGTTTGTTGTACAGCACAGCGGTTGTAGCACCTGGAGTATTCCTCAAGGGTGCAAGTTCAAACCTTTTATGCGGCAATTTTTGAGTTTTAAAGATGACCGTTTTATTTTAAACTTTAATAGTACAAAAACGACAGAAGCACAGATTCAAACTCGGCTCTGTGAGGCAAGGGGCGCATCCGCTGGCCACTAGGCCAACTGATTTGTTGTTTTAGTTGTTGAACGTTAATATTACTTATTTATCGAATTTGATCGATTGTGGAATTTTTCAAGAGTTGTTTTGCTTCACCAAGTGACATGAGTTGGTCTATAAATAGAACCATCTGCATGCAGTAATGGGTACGAAAAATCTCAGAATCTCTCAACCATTCTTCATCCAAATCACCTTCTTTTCTCCCTTGTGTGTAAAGAGAGTTAAAAAGACTATTGTTCTGTAAACTGCCATTGACGATACGTTTGGTTTAGGGTGTGCAAACCAAACCAAGGTTACTCCATTGTATCCTAAAGGGGATTCGCCGGTTACACCTGTTGCATCCAATCTACGAGGAGAGATTGGTGAGGACAAATCGAACCTAAAGCCTAGTGTTCCTACACGCCTTGGAGATTGCACATTATCTTTATTTTCTTCTTCTTTGTTGTAGATCGGATCCCATTATCTAACAGTTATTACTTTCATAAACATGCATTTACTTGATTATCATATCGGCCCTCCTGGTATGTCTACAATGACTGAGGATTGAGCCTTACTCTGGGAGTTCTTTACATGTTGCTGATTATACTTGTCATACTTAGTCAAGATTCTTCTTTTAATGCAAGCATTCATAAGCTGGTATGGGTTGTCTCTTGGTTCACGTGCAGTGAAACATGAGCTCATACCTATTGGAGGGTCCTTCCGAACAAACCAAACCTCATCTTGATACCATGAAAGAATATAATTAAGAAAACTAATTATACACAAGATCATTAACATTATGACTAGATACAAAATATATTTACATATATTCTAACAAACCATTGATTACCTTGGCCATGGATTGAACTCTCAGGCTAGCGTGCCTTCTCAGGCTTGGCATGTACATACCGGGAGTGCCAAAGTGATTCACCCTGGACTTGCTGGTCATATATAGGGCTTACCACCATAGATTGCATTGCATAACATGAGGCAGCCATAGAAAAAACTGATATTAGAAGCACTCTATGTTACAAGGCCAAACACAAGAACTAGTTGGAAGAGCGCTTAAATTGTAAGTAGATCATTGAAGAAGGCTGTTTATATAGAGTTATGGGGTAAGCATTGTGGGGGCTATTTTGTTTACACGTCATGCTATAGAGGTCCAAGATATGATGGTTTCAAAATATATTTTGTTTGCAGGCAGCAAAAGAATACCAAGAGTGAATGTTGAAATATGCAAGTAAGAGATCATCAGCAATAGCGTACTATACCAAAAAATAAAGGGTAGTGACAGATAAGTTGTAAAATTAATTAACAAAGGCATCCACACAAGTTAAGGTGTTAGTATCTTCTCCAACTGCAACTAAAATCTGTAGCTACGGAGGAAGGATAACTGCTTTGCCATTTGCCAATGTATGGCAACTCCTAGAAGCTAAGCTTTAAAATATATCTGACATAAGCCAAAAAAAATGGAAAAACAAACCAGCATAAATAACTTTATTTAAGAAACAAATGATTTTCCCCCACTTTACTGTCATTATTATGGAGAGAATCCCAGATGATATTTTATTGAGATAGGCATAATGGTCCGATGCAAACACAACACCATTTAATTACAGACTTGTGCGGTTCTTCTCTATAGAAATTCAAATACTCCAATCCTTCCTTTCACCAATTATCAACAATACACTAACAACTCTACTTACCCTTTTCTTGATGAATGGAGTTGGAGTGTGAAGGCTGAAAAAGTTTGGTTCATTCTCTACAACTCACACTTTGATGGGGTAGTTGCAAACTGCCAAGCATATTTTGATAAACTATCAAATTCTCGTTTCCCAGCAACTTCATCAACAGGAACTGCAGCAGAAATTTCCTGCAGATCTTCATCTGTAAGCTTCACAGCCAGTGATCCAATGTTGTTTTCAAAGTTCTTCAGCTTAGTAGTCCCTATGGTATCAAAGATATATATGATAAAGCACTTGGTCATCAGAATCAATTTATTCTCATGCTTACAGTAGCTACTTATGTTATGAACAATATTTTAGGTACCATCAATCAACGAATTCACAATATAGCAGATAAAGATAGATAAGCTATTTATGAAAGAAGTTATAAATTAAAGCGTTTTAATATCATGCTGTTTTCTTCTTCATTGAGTGGAATTTTTTTTAAGAAAAGTAAGTGAAATCCAGAAGAATTTGATAAGCATGTGATAAAGAAAACTCAGAATTAACAGTAGAAGCAGATAGTAAGCAACTGATGACATATGCGGAACACACAAGTCTTCCTAAATGTGATATAGACACTACCAGGGATAGGGATTATGTCATTTTCCTGATGGAGAAGCCATGCTAAGGCTAATTGAGAAGGAGTGCAGGCATGCTTAGAAGCCAAGTCATCAAGTCGTTTATAGAAGAGCTTATTCTTTTCCAAATTTTCTCCGGTGAATCTGGGATGCACAGCCTATTACAGAAACAACAAGAAATTTCAATATACACTCGCTGCAGGAATAGAACTAATCCAGACATAACACATTTCCCCCCAGAAGAGGTATGATCCAACATGTGGTTTAACATGCCCTTATCAATGTTATTTTGACCATCATATATAGGGAAAAGCCACAAATTCATGCAAACTTGAAACTGGTATTACTCGTCACTAGCTGCATACCAGCAGGCTCTGACTAGGCAAAGTCTCTACCACTGCCTTCCCTGCAAAAAAGCCACGACCAAGAGGGCTATATGCCACTATTCCAATCCCTAGTTCTCTGCAAGTACAAAATGCTTCTTAGTTAGACAATGGCACTTTCTTTCAGATATTATGCAGATAATCTAAGTTAAAAGCATATCTGAAATAGCTAAAAAACATATCAACTACTAGATCAAACTCCAGTATGATTATGAACAGTGACAATATAAAAAGCAGAGATAGTTATTCTATTTAAATACCTGCATAGTGGAATTATTTCTTCTTCAATGTCACGGGTCCATAAGGAATATTCCATTTGCAAAGCAGTTATAGGATGAACCGCATGTGCTCTCTTTATGCTGTCAGCATTAGCCTCTGACAGCCCAATATACTTTATTTTC
The DNA here is from genome assembly GCA_030762895.1 of Sophora flavescens. Taxonomy (NCBI): domain Eukaryota; kingdom Viridiplantae; phylum Streptophyta; class Magnoliopsida; order Fabales; family Fabaceae; genus Sophora; species Sophora flavescens. The sequence goes on along the minus strand of CM061067.1, from coordinate 162,241,771 downwards.
CCTTCATTTACCAGCTTTTTTAGCTCCCCCATCTTCCTTACAGGTGTCAGTTTGAAAGCACATAACCATCAAGAGTTTTGAAGTGTTGGAACTTGGAAAGATATGAAAAAACTGACTAGAGAGGAAAACAGTCAAACTTACAGTGTCTTCAATTGGTACTGAAGTGTCAACTCTATGTTGATAGTACAAATCAATATAATTGACATCAAGCCACTTAAGACTAGCTTCACAGCACTCCCGCACATACTCAGGGGTACCTTTTACCCCCAAAACCATACCATCAGATTTAGTAACTCCAAATTTTGTAGCCAACTGGACTTTTTCTCGAGGAAGTTCTTTTAAAGCCTGATGGCAGAAGAAGAGACATTAGTTTGGTTGATCATGTGTTAACAACTGATTCATAGATGGATAACTCTTTAGATGTGGCAAATAGCACGTGCTTATATCTCATGAGTTTCATTATAACATGACATAAATTGAGTTTGTTTGTGCAATCATCTGATGGGGAAAAACAAACTTGTGAACAATTTAAATTTTAATATACTTAAATACAATTTGCAACTCATACAAACGATAGTGTATTTTCAGCACTTGGAGTTAAAATAAAAAATATTAATTAGTTGGATAATTATGTTACCTTACCAACCATGATTTCATTATCATGATTCTCTCCATAAAGATCTGATGTATCAAAGAAGGTAACACCCTTATTGAATACTTCCTTAATAATTGAACATCCATCTTCGTGCGAGAGGGGGGCATTATAAATTCCAGATAGTCCTCCACAGCCAAAGCCCAACCTAGAAACCTGCATTCAACAAATGAATCAACACAGGTTACAGGATGTTCTCATCACAAATTACAAAACCAAAGACTAGGTCAGTTCAGCTAAAAGGGAGAAATGAAGAGAAGCAGAGAAGTGGAGAAAGAAAAGGTGGGAAAGAGGAGCTGTAGATGATGCAAGATGGAAAGGAAACACCTAGATAACTATGACCTTTAGTTATTTAACTAATCAGTTAATCATTATGTAACTAGTTGGTTAGTTAGTTACTCAGTTAGTTGGTTAGCTTTTCAGTTAGTTAGTTAGATTCTGTTATAGCTTCCATTTTCCATTTTCCATTTGCTATGTATAAGTAGAACACTTGCCTTTTGTTTCAGTTAACCAACTAATTCATTCAATGAAGAGTTTAATCTTCTCTTCCTTCCAATTCTCCTCTTTCTCTATGGTTACCACTTTCCACATGGTATCAGAGCTCCTCTAGGAGGAGCTCTGCTGTGCCCGGATTCTTCTCTTCAGCTCACTCCATTGCTGAAGCTTCTTCATCTCTCTTCTTTCTGACCTTGCTCACAACATTGAAGCAAGTTCTTCTTTAAATCTCAAACTACAATTTCTTGAATTGCATTTTTGAAGCCTCTGATTCTCTCTTCTTGATCAATTTCTAATCAATCTTTCTTGATTCCTGAAGATTCCTCGATTTGATAGTTCATCAAATGGCAAACACAATCATGGATCCTTCAAGCCCCTATTTCTTGCACCAGAATGAGAACACAGGCGTTTCTCTTGTTTCTACAAAGCTTCATGAAAGTGGAAGCAATTATTCCACATGGTCTCGATCTATGACTATTGCACTCAAATCAAAGAATAAATTGGTATTCGTTGATGGATCAATGGTGAAACCAGATGCAGACAGTTTGATGTTCAAACCCTGGGATAGATGCAACACTATGGTTCTTTCTTGGTTGCATAGCTCAATTGATGATTCAGTCTTGGATACTATTCTATGGATGGACACAGGTCTTGAGGTTTGGAACACTATGAAGAAAAGGTACTGTCAAGGTGATATATTTTGCATTTCTGATTTACAAGAAGAAATTTTCATGTGTAGACAAGGAGATAGGTCCATTACCTCTTATTTTACCAATCTCAAAGGTTTATGGCAAGAATTGCACAATTACAGACCCATTCCCCCATGCCTCTGTGTAGTACAATGCACTTGCACTCTTATCCCTACACTTCAATCATATAGGGACACAGATCATGTTATTAGATTCCTAAAGGGACTTAATGAGCAATATGCTGCAATAAGATCACAGATAATGCTCATGAAGCCACTTCCTGACGCTAATGAGATATTCTCCATGTTAATTCAACAAGAGAGACAAATGAATGGCAGCAATCACGATGAGGTTAAGGTTCTTGCCATTACTAACTTCCCTGATCATGGTCAAATGGGAAGAGGCAGAGGAAGAAGAGGAGGTAGATCTCACTCTAGTGGAAGAGGAAATGGAGGAAGAAGCACCAAAATGTGTACCTACTGTCACAAGTCTGGACACACAGTGGATACATGCTACAAAAAACATGGCTATCCACCTAACTACTTCAAGAACAATGGTGCTGTTAATAATTACACTGTAGAAGAGGACATAGCTTCTGATGATGATGGCAGAAGCATGATTTCCCATTCTTCTCAAAGGGAAAGGAATGAGGGTTCAAGCCTGACCTTGACTCCTGATCAACATAAAGCATTGATGACACTATTGCATCAAAATTCTGGATCACAACTTCATGCTACCAATCAGATAACATCTCATCTTAACCATACTTCCATTCACAAACCTTCAGGTACAATCTGTGCTTTATCAAATTTCTCAAAACCAAAGTGTTGGATCTTGGATACAGGAGCCACAGATCATGTGTGCTACTGTTTATCTGAGTTCCAAACTTTTAAAAGAATAAAACCAATTCCAGTCAGCTTACCTGATGGAAGCAGAATCGTGGCCAATATATCAGGAACTGTCATATTCTCTAATGACTTGTACATTTCTGATGTGTTATACATTCCAAATTTTAATTTCAACCTTGTTTCTGTTTCAAAATTGACAACTTCTTTACCCTGCACACTTACCTTTCCCATGACACTTGTCAGATAAGGGACATCAATACTTTGAGGATGATTGGTGCAGCTAAACTCAAGCATGGACTCTATGCAATGTCACATTCTTTAAATATGTCGGTGCATCCACTTGTTGCTACAGATGTTGTGCATGCTATCAACCTCTCCACAACCAATCTTTGGCACAAACGACTTGGCCACCCTTCTCAAGAGAAGTTACTCATCATGAAGAAATCACATTCCTTTATAGATACTATAAACATTGACAAACACTGTGAAATCTGTCATTATGCAAAACAGAAAAATTTGTCCTTTTGTAATAGTCATAGTCAATCTTCCATTCCTTTTGAAATAATACATGTAGATATTTGGGGTCCAATATCTGTTCCATCCATGTTTGGACATAGATATTTATTGACCATTGTAGATGATTTTAGTAGACATGCTTGGTTGTTTCTAATGAAAGCAAAATCTGAAACTTCTTCTCTCATTCAGTCTTTTACTTCTATGATTGAAACTCAGTTTGATTCTAAACTTAAATGCATTAGGTCTGACAATGGAAGGGAATTCCTTCTCCATGAATTTTACAAATCTAAAGGAATTTTGCATCAAACAACTTGTGTAGAGACTCCACAACAGAATGGAGTTGTGGAGAGGAAACACCAACACATCTTAGTTATTGCTAGGGCTCTCATGTTTGAAGCCTCTTTACCTAAATGTTTTTGGAACTTCGCAGTGACACATGCAGTCTACTTGATAAATAGGCAACCATCATCATCCATTACAAATCATTCTCCTTATTTCAAACTTCATAATCAAATACCTGATGTTGATAATCTTAGGATTTTTGGTTGTCTATGCTATACAAGCACACTGGTGTCACAGAGAAAGAAGTTAGATCCTAGAGCCCGAAAATGCATATTCTTAGGTTTCAAAACTGAAACAAAGGGCTATGTACTCTTTGACCTTAAAAATAGAGAAACTTTTATCTCAAGAAATGTGATCTTTCATGAAGGTATATTCCCTTATGCCAACACGATTGTGGAAACTGCATCCACTGAACCTGTCATCCCACTATACCAAAATGCTCCTTCTCTTGGCTTCTCACCAAATTATCCAAATGTGACTCAAGCCACCACTCCTGCAGCACCAACACCTATCATTGTTCCTGTCATTCAAAATGATTCACAGAACCTTGAGCCAACACAACAGGTACAAGACAGTCATGACAATCCTATTACGAACCCAAATCCCGTCCCTGCACCAAACCTTGTTCCTATAAGACAATCAAGCAGAACCAGAAGGACGCCAACATATTTGCAGGAGTATCATTGTGCATTGGCCACTTCTACAGCTGCACAGTCTGAATCAAAGGTTAGATATCCCATATCAAGCTATCATTCATACCATAAACTATCACCATCTCATAAACACACTGCCTTAGCCATATCTACTGCCATAGAACCTAACACATATGCAGAGGATGTGATCCATGAATGTTGGCAAAAGGCCATCAATGATGAACTGTTGGCACTAGAAAAGAATCAGACCTGGGTTCTCACTCCTCTTCCTGAAGGGAAACACACAATTGGGTGTAAATGGGTGTTCAAGGTAAAGCATAAAGCTGATGGATCAATAGAAAGACACAAGGCAAGGCTTGTAGCAAAGGGATACAGCCAGACTGAGGGGATAGATTACTTGGAGACATTCAGTCCAGTGGCCAAAATGACTACCATCCGAGTTCTGATGACCTTGGTTGCAGCACACAATTGGCACATGCATCAATTGGATGTTAACACTGCATTCTTACATGGATATCTACACGAGGAGGTCTATATGAAACCTCCACCAGGGCTACCTACATCTAGTCATGACCTTGTGTGTAAGTTGCAAAAGTCTCTATATGGTCTTAAGCAAGCTAGTAGGCAATGGAATGCTAAGCTTACTGAGACTTTACTAGCTTCGGGCTACCAGCAGTCCAGATCAGACTACTCCTTGTTCACAAAGTCTCATCAAAATCAGTTCACGGCCATACTGGTATATGTAGATGACTTAGTTCTAACTGGCACAGACATCGAAGAGATTAACAAGATGAAACAGCTGCTAGATGCTCGATTTAGTATTAAAGATCTTGGGCCACTGAGATATTTCTTGGGATTGGAGATAGCAAGGTCCAAGAAGGGCATCAATTTATGCCAAAGAAAGTATGCTCTAGACCTATTGCAAGATACTGGGATGTTAGGAGCGAAACCATCTTCCACACCTATGGACAGCAAGGCAAAGTTACATAAGAACTCTGGTGAATCACTCTCAGATCCAACTCCTTATAGGAGACTCATTGGTAGGCTCTTGTATTTGACTCACACAAGACCTGACATTTCTTTCGCAGCAAGTAACCTTAGTCAGTTCTTTGAAGCACCAACGAATGCACACCATCAGGCTGCACTTAGAGTAATCAGATACATAAAAGGATCTCCGGGACAAGGACTCTTTTTTCAGCAGACTCCAACCTACAACTCAAGGGGTTCAGCGACTCAGACTGGGGGACTTGTCCGGACACACGTAGGTCTGTCTCTGGCTTCTGTTTCTTCATGGGAACCTCACTCATCTCATGGAAAAGCAAAAAGCAAAGCACTGTGTCGAGATCCTCTTCAGAGGCAGAATACCGAGCCTTAGCTCAAGCATCATGTGAAGCTCAATGGCTCATAAATCTACTGCAGGATTTTGGCATCTCACAAACTAGTCCAGCCATCATCTACTGTGACAACAGATCTGCTCTCCACATTGCAGCAAATCCAGTGTTTCATGAAAGAACGAAACACAGAGATAGATTGTCACCTAGTGAGGGACAAAGTCCAAAGTGGAGTGTTACTTTTACTTCCTATCTCTACTCACTCTCAAGTAGCGGACATCTTAACCAAACCCCTAGCCCGAGGGCCTTTCCAGCAGCTACATTCCAAGCTAGGAATGATCGACATATACATTCCAGCTTGCGAGGGGGTGTCGATGATGCAAGATGGAAAGGAAACACCCAGATAACTATGACCTTTAGTTATTTAACTAATCATTTAATCATTATGTAACTAGTTGGTTAGTTAGTTACTCAGTTAGTTAGTTGGTTAGCTTTTCAGTTAGTTAGTTAGATTCTGTTATAGCTTCCATTTTCCATTTTCCATTTGCTATGTATAAGTAGCACACTTGCCTTTTGTTTCAGTTAACCAACTGATTCTAATTCATTCAATGAAGGGTTTAATCTTATCTTCCTTCCAATTCTCCTCTTTCTCTATGGTTACCACTTTCCACAGGAGCAGAAGTGTCAGTATATGCAGTTCTTATCTGTATATTTCACGTGTATATGTATTGTAAACATTAAATTCGAGGTTTTTTTTTTTATGTGAAAAATAATTCATTAAGTTGATGATCATGAAAATAGAGACCCTTTCTTCAACTAAGTGGTCAACTGCACAGATTGATTACAACACTGATAAGATACCAATTGAAGGTACTAAAAAAAGGGTTTAACGTCTTCTTTCCTCTTAATAGTTAATTCAGTCCATTGTAAAAAACAAATTTGGATGATGAACTGGTTACTAAACACTTAATAGTTAATAACAAGGATAAGAAAACACCCATATAGACATGGTATCGGGGGCCACTTGGATTGATGGGAAAAGCAGGAAGTTTACCTCTAAGCCTTGGCTACCCAGTTTAACTCTTGGGACTTGAATCTGTGTCCCCTCCATTTTCAACGCTGTTCTGCTTTGTTTTTGCGTCAGATGCAAAGTTTAATCGAAGACTTGAAAAATGAAATAGAAGAAGTGCCTATCAATTCAATTAAGAAATATGCCAAAAAGGTTGAAAAGGTCTCGTCAATTGTTTAAGTGTCCACTTTGTCACACGACCCACCAAACCCCCTTTTTTTGCTTTTTTTAAATGTAATGCTATATACGTGGATTGGGAGTGGATTAGGATGGAATGTAATGGAACAAAATTATTTTATCATTGTTTAGATATTCGCTAAATTGTAGTTTTGGTCCCTTGTTTTTTCAATTTGACGAAAATGGTCCTCCAACTTTTTTTTGGCGAATTTGGTCCTCTTAGAATTCAAATGTTGCGAAAATGGTCCCTCCGTCAGGATTCCGTCCAAACAGTAATTGAGGTTGGTGACGTCGGGGTCAGGACTGTTTTATATGGGTTTCTTGGAGAAAATTTATTTTTAAACTTGGAGCAAAACTTAGGGTTCTTCTTATTCGATCGTGACTGTGTGTGGAGCTGGGGTTCTTCACTTTGTCTTCGATTCTCTGTCTGCGAAACTTAGGATAGGACACCACCTACACATTCTCAATTTGTTGAAAACCAGAACCCCTGACAACAGAACCCCAAACAACACCTACACATTCTCTAATTTTTTAACTAAAGAACCCCTGTATTTCTAAGAAAATTACAAATCAATGAGATCCCTTACCATACAAATAAAAATCAAACTCATTAATATCTCTAAGCATTGACCCCATTCTTCTATGCCCCTCCTTGTGTAGGTGCGTTTGTTTTTTGTCAAAATGCTCCCTCATTCTTCTCTGCTCCGTTAATCTGTATCATAAATCAAGGAACCACGATGGTGGTGGAAGCTGGGTTTCTGCGTCTCCGTCGTGCCGGCTTGGATTTCTGCGTCTCCGCCGACATGGGTTTCTGCTTCTCGACAGGCATGGGTTTCTCTGTCTCCACCGGTATGGGTTTTCCATCCATGGTGGTCGAAGCTCGAAGACGATGATAATGGAGGAAGAAGCACGAAGAAGAAGACACGATTGTGGCCCTGCAAGGAAGAAGCTTGAAGATGATGAAGGAGGAAACCCATATGGGAACGCTATTAGACTTCTGTGTTTCTTTATCCAAAGACCAAAGTTACCTTTTTATTTTTTTATTTCTGATTTTTTAAAAATAATATTCAATATTATTTAAAATATTAGTTGGTAGTACACGTCACCAACCTCCATTACTGTTTGGACGGAATCCTGATGGGGGGACTATTTTCCCAACATTTGAATTTTAAGAGGACCAAATTCGCCAAAAAAAAAAGTTGGGGGACCATTTTTATCAAATTGAAAAAAAAGGGAGACCAAAACTGCAATTTAGCCTTAGATATTTTAAGATAGAGTGCTGAAATGAAAGGAATAATAAGTGACCACCTAGTTCCATCCAATACCCCAAATTGTGAAGGAAGACATAATGATATTAGATAAAATGTAATGGAATCTATATTTGATCATTTCATTCTACTTAATTCTATTCATTTCTATCAATCTAATCATAGACTAAGAAGTGTACGTGTATGTATTGTTGAGATGTTGGCCCTTAAAGGACATGATAATATCATAAGAGTTTTAATTGATATGTATTGTCAGTATAAAGTTTTTTACATTGTCAATCAATCACATATTATGATATGAATAATTTTTAAAGATATTTGAATAAGAATCATAGATTTACAATGACATGACGATCTCTTGTTGATAAACAATATAAAAAACCTTTACATCAATAATATATACAAATTAAACTCATATTACGAGCGCCAGGTTGAGTAAATATAGACACCTGGACAATATCAATGAGGCTTCATGAGCAACTCTCCAAAAGTGCAACTTAATTCTTTGGGGACATGCCAGCTCCATACCTTTTAATAATAAGGAAAAATTTAAGGACTTACCGATTTGTCTTTAAGTCAAAAACACAAGTTAACTTGTAAAAACTTCAAGAGTCAAGCAATGTGAGATATTTGTTTAGACGAGAGTTTAACAAACGTGATTTTGAATAGAATTTATTTTGTAGAATTGATTTTAATACCATTGAGTTTGAGGTAAAGTAATTTATGTTTGGATGTTTTTATTTTGAAAGTGAATTTGATATAAAATTTAGTATAATTTTTAAATCCAAAAGCAGAAATTACTTCAAGCTGCTTCTGATAGAATCAATTCTGATACAAAATTGATTCTATGAATATATAACACCTATTTTTTTACCAAAATCACATAAAATCACATTTAACATATGCGGAAACATAATAGTATCAATCAGACACGAAGACTCGGCTTTTGAAATATCTCACTGGATAGGGGTGAGCAGTGGTCAGTTTCGGTCGGTTTCGGGCTCAAAAAGCCCAATCCGCTGTAAACCGATCATTCAATTTTATGGCCCATTTCCGCCCAATTGTTGTTCGGTTTGGTCGGGTTGCGGTTAGGTCGGGTTGAGCGGATGATCGGTCGGGTTGGCACGGGTATGGCTGGGCCAGATTCAATTTTTGAGCCAAACTTAATTTTTGATTGCTTTTTCCCAATTTTGGGTTAGTTTTACCATCTAAATACACAATTGAGCCTTAAATCATACATTGGGTCACTGTGAACCCTCATCATGAAAGATGGAATGTTCAATGACAATGTTTCAATCCATGCATACTAATTAAACACAAAGATAGAGAAGCCTAGAAGTCGATAGTTTAGTTATACACAAGTGCAAATACATAAGAAAACAAGGTTTATAACATAATAACATAATAAAATCATAATCTGCTGATTCTTGAAACAAGGTAGCCTGCTGATTCTTCAAACAAGGTAGCCATGAACTCATCTCTATCAACATTTTTTTTACAAGAAACCTGCAATATAAAAGATAGGGTTGAAATCTTATGCAGTACTTGCACAACCACATAAAACAACAACAAACACATGAAAGAATCCATATACCTTTTGCTTCAGGAAACTCTGACCATTGAATTTTACCCATTTATAGCAACATTAAGTCTGCTCCCCCATTCAAAAGATATTCATCAGAGGGCCTACCAAATTCAGACACTTGAGAGGATTACTAAACCAATCCACACATAGGCAATACAATGATAGTGGTAATTAAAACAGAATAAACAAGAGTATGCCACATCATGAGAAAATGAAGTCTACCATTTTAATACACCAAAGTACCAAACCAGCACACTACACACCAGACCAGCAGGGATCATTCATTTTTTGGGGTTTGTTCATGACTTCATGTCAACCAATCCCTAATAATTAAAGATTTTGACACATTAAACAATCTACTATTCCTTTCAAGCAATATACACCAAAGCACTTCAAAAACAAAGCACTGACACAGAATCTTAGGTCAAAACCTCTAAAGTTAGTGAGGAGAAAAGTCCATACTGCCGCTTCAAGACTCTGCAGAGAGCAGTGGAGAAAAATGAGGAAAGTTTGCAGATCTCTTTCATTACAGAGTTCAGTTCTGCAAATTAGAAGACAAATTAATGGAAAGATAATCCAATATTGCATTATTGTAAAGGAAACTGAAAGTACCTTTCAGGTTCATAGTAGTAGCAAGGCCAAAAATATGAGTAGCATGGCACCTGATAACAAAACAGTCCTAAGAGGCTAACAGTTGATATATATACCAAGCAGATTGTGATGAGTCATGTTTCACATATGACTCCAAAAAGCAAAAAGTTCAGTTCTGCAAAGCAGGATAAAATACAAAATTTAGTACATAACATAATAATAAGGAACAAATCATACAAAATTCAGCAAGGCAAAAACAAGGAACAACACCTTAATAACTTTCAGTCACAACCAATATTCATTGGTTGTGATTGAGATGATGAACCAGCACCAGATGTAACTCCGGCTCTTAATGCTGCTCCTCCACTCCTCCCAAAATCTGTTGATCCGTGATGAAATTCTTGAAAACATTGATAAAAACAGACTGAATTAGCTTACATACAAAAATACATATACAAAAGGATTCAAAGGTATAAAATAATAGAGAAACATGTACCCGAAACAATTTTCTCAGATGTCTCAAATTCCTCATTTAGATTGAGGTCTTTAAATTGGTAGAGAGAAGGCCTCAACCAATTCTGAGCACAAATCAGTGCCTCTGCCATTTCTGGGGTTAGAGAGCTTCTAAAGGTGTCTAACACCCTTCCACCAGCACTAAAAGCACTTTCTGAAGCCACGGTGGAAACAGGAGTGGACAAAACATCCCTGGCCAAGGTTGAGAGTATGGGAAACCGAGAGGAATTTTGCTTCCACCAAAAAAGCAAGTCAAATTTGTCATCTCCATCCACACAAGATTCGGCCAAGTACCTCTCAAGTTCATTTTTCTGATCAATTGAATTTTTTTCCTTAAGATGCTTCTTGAAAGCATCAGCCCTTGCCCGATGTGTTGAAATTTCAGCAGGGCTAGAGGTTTCTGCAGATGAACTACCCTCCAATGGACCATGAGAAGTTTGACTTGGCCTATTTTGTTGCTCATGAGCTGTATCATACCAATCATACATACTGGACAGGTTGTGCTTAATACTAGTTGTCAGTTTATTGGAAAAATCTAAGTCATCTTTGTACATGTCTTGAAATGACCACTCGACATACCTAAACTTATGACGAGGGTCAAGAATGACACCAAAATAAAGCAGTTGATTGATATTTACAATGTTTCCCCAATACTTGTCATATTTTTTCTTCATTTCTAAGCCCATACTACTCAAAACAGAATTGGTATTCTTGATGGATTGGCTAAGTTCATAATGGATTGAAGCCAATTGGTGGAATGCAGAATGTATGTTCACATGCAAAGAAGATGAGAATATCTTAGTGGCCTCATAGAAGATCTTAAGAAATTTCACAAAGGCTCTTGCATTCTCCCAATCTATACTAGAAGGGGGGCCATCAGGCCCAAAGTATTCCATATAGCTTGTATCCTCAAATTCAAGCTTTTCGAATGCAGCTTGAAACCTCTCCGCTGAATCTAGCATCATGTATGTTGAGTTCCATCTAGTAGGAACATCAAGACACACAAGTTTTTGAGATGAAATTCTAGCAAACTCTATGCACTCCTTAAACTTAGCAAGTCTTTGAGGTGAAGACCTCACAAACCTAACAGCATTGCGAATACTTGTAATGGAATGATGTAGGTCCTTCAAACCATCATTGACTACTAGGTTCAAGATGTGCGCACAACACCTCATGTGTAAGAACTCTCCATCTACCACCAACCCATTCATGTTCTTGAATCGTTTTTTCAAGTATGCCACAGCCACATCATTTGATGATGCATTATCTACTGTGATTGTGGATACATTTCTAAGCCCCCACTCTCTTAAGACCTCTTCAACTTTCCTACCAATGGTCTCACCTCTATGGTTGGGAACTATTGAGAAGTTGATTATTCTCTTTTGATACTTCCACTCCTTGTCAATAAAATGAGCTGTAAGGGTTAAATAATTGAGGTTCTGGATGGATGTCCAACAATCAGTGGTGAGTGCAACCCTACCACATTCAGATCTGAACAAAGCTTTTAAGCGGGCTTTTTCATCTAAATAGAGCTTAAAACAATCTCTAGCCATTGTATATCTTGAAGGGATTGCAAGTTGTGGTCAGAATCGTTTGCAAAGAACCTTGAAACCCTCACCCTCAACTACCCGGAAGGGTTGTTCATCTAAGGTGATGAACATAGCCAAGGCCTTCCTACAAGCCTCAACATTAAATCTATGGCTAGCTGCAGTCAAATCAGTACCCTCTCCACTCCTACCAGGTGAAAAGGTAATAAATGTTTGGTTGGGGTCAGTGTTGATAACATATGTATATTTTGGACACATTTTTAGATGAGCAAGCATATTTGATGTTCCATGAGTTTTGGTGTCAGCTAGATATCTTTTACCACAATACTTACATGCTGCAGTTGGCTCTTTGGCTTCATTTTCAGGTACTTTGGTGAAATGGTCCCATGCAATTGATGTTCTCCTAGGACCACTAGCATTAGGCTTCCTCTTCCTTGTATTTTTAGGAGGAAGAAGAGTGGGATCAACACCTGCAGCTTCATTTACAATTGCTGGTCGTTTAGTGGGCTGGTCTCCTATGGATTGGGCAGGCTTCCATATATTACACTTGTATCTTCACAAGATTCCTTAAACACACCCTTTGGAGCTTCTGGACCTGCAACATCAAGAGTGAAACTTGCTCTATCAGCATTCTAAATTTAAAAAGTAATATCACCTAACAATCAAACATCTGAAGTATATAACCAGCTTCAAGGACCAAATTATGCCATGATAAGAAATCGTTAATTTAAACAGGGCTAAACAGATAGAATTGAAATAGAAATTTATATGTCCTTATAAAAAAGCTAGGGTTCATCAATTAAAAATGCATGTTATTAAAATTTAAACAAAGCTAAACTTATACATTTATCATAAGTTTAGCTCAGTTTAAATTTACATGTCATGACAAGGATGTAACACATCTATGTATGTGTAAATTTGAAGCAAACACACAGGTGTGCATAGATGTATACAAACAGAAGTTTATGTCCATGCACCACAGGCTCAGAAGTCACAAGCTGATACTATAGGAAACTAATCATAGTTGATGAAGCTGAACAACTTTTTTTTTAGAACTTTATTTAGGGTTGGGTTGATTTTGGATGACAACTTATGACACATTATCTGATACTGGAATGAGGCTTACAATGTTGATACCTTCTTTTTATATTGTGGCCTTTTGTGCTTGAAATGATGAACAGATCTGAGAAAATGAGTTGTTAACCTGAAAAAAAAACTCTACTCATTAGAGAGAATAACCAAATAAAGGAAAGGAATAGTGAGAATCACTAAGATCAGAGCGCATGCATCAGGGAAGACCGCAGATCCGAAAAAAATTAGAACCCATACCAAAAATGGAAGTAAAATTAACATATGGTTATGGAAGGAGGGAAAAAAAGTAGACATAGAAGGAAAAGGAACGAAAAGAGGATACCTGGAACGGTGACCGCAGATCCGTGGCCTTCTGTGCAGTTCACTTTTGCTACCGCCGGTGGCTTCTGAACGCTGCGTCGTGCGTCGTGCTGCACTGCTGTCTGCTGCTCTGCGAGTGGCCACGGAGCCAAGGAGGCAAGGACTAAGGAAGGAAGGAACCACTTTAGGTTTAGGGTTTGACTTTCAAAGACTTCTAAGTTCTATGTTCGACTCTTCTGAGTTCTCACTTCTCACCCCTATTCGAGAGTCTTCGATCGAGTGTGAGTGTGTGACAGTGTCTGAGTGAGAGTGAGTGAGTGTGAGTCAGAGTCAGTGTGTGTGTGAGTGATTGAGTGAATGTGAAGCCGTGAAGGGTTGGGGCGACTTGGGCCTTGGTGAGTGAATGTGAGGGGTTGGGCCTTGGCAGAATGGCAGGAAAAAATGGACGAAACGAATGGCAGCCCATGGAACAGAAAATTGTATAAATGTTTTTTGTTATTAGCGGGTCAGTTCGGGTACCGATGGGTGACAAAACCCAGACCCGAAACCGACCGTGTATAACCATATCAAACCAGTTTTCCCACCCGCCCAATCCGTCAACCCGATTAAACCCGACCGTTACATAAAAAATTGCAACGGGTTGATCGGTTTCGGACGGGTTGCATATTTATGATCACCCCTATCACTGGATATAACAAAAGTACCACCTGAGACTGCCCGGACTCTGCAAGGCCAGTAAAGTCACCCTTGTCCCTTTCTAATCTTCTTTTTTGCTACGTTGCAGTAGATTATATTTTTCCTTGGAGGTCTAACTGCTCACTCCGTCGCTCTTACTCATGGCTTGCTACAAACAAACAAAAAATTCTTAATCCGATTTAATCAACAATTTACCTTGCGAATTTAAGTAAAATTTAATGAAGTTATAGTTTATACCTTAGATAGTCACATGAAAGTGTGCATACATTATATAATACTAATATCTTAAATTTTTATCAACCTTTTTAATACTAATATCTTACTTGTTTTATGTTGATTAAAGTGTATGATTAATTAAATCATCAATCTAGATTAATCTTCTTAATAGCATTATCCAAATTTTTTAACATATGAATTATTTTATCTTATAAATCATTATCTCATTCTATTATATATGCATATATCAATTAAATTCTAAATAAATTGATATAACTTGCTAATCCATTAGCAGCTAATTTTTATATCATAATAAATCCAAGAGGTTGTTATAGTAGAACATGACAAGGTCTCGCATTTGACATGTTGCAGGTTCGAGTCCTCACTAGTTTTCCTGAGAGGAGAAAAATATAAATCTCTTTATAAGTGCTCGTAAAACTCGAAGGTTTTCTTTGCATTAGAATGGGACACGATCTCTCATCTTAAAAAATTTTGTATCAAGATTTTTTTTTAATAAACACCTTATTTGGTTCATGAAATTGTGAAGTAGTATCAACCTTGTCACTTAAATTATAAAAAGTTCAAATTAGTCTATGAAGATATAAAACGATAATCAACTTAGTCCATTAATTTAAAAATCGTATGAATTAAATTGATTTTAAATTAACAATATCATAAACTTAATTGATATTAAATGAATAAAATAAAAAAACAAACTAATCATAACATATTATTACGTGCAATTTTTATAATTTCAAATACCTGGTTGACAATTTGAGCAACATATAGTTTATATTTTTCTTTTGCGACACTGACCCCCTCGTACCAATCCTGTTCTCTGATTGGCTGGTGCACGCTGTAGGCTCCCTACATTTCACACGTCAGCTCTTATAAACGACGCCTCTATCCCTCTCCAATCACCATTCCAACACCACCGTGTGTGCCGTTTTGCTGCGTCTTACTCCCACAGTTACGAGAAACGGAGAAAGGAACCAACAAACTGTCGCATCGATTTCATCTTTAAGATCTGGGAATCTTCTCACCTGCTCACTACCCTAATTGCCCTTATTTTATTTATTTTATTTCAGAATCACCCCAATAAAAGAAAAATAAAAAAGGGGTAAAATTGATGGATCAAGCGCAGAGAAAGAGAAGCAGGAAGATGTGGACGGTTTTGATGTGTTTGATGCTGTGCTTCTTCGGTCGCATCGAATCGCTATCCGTGACGGTGAACGACGTTGAGTGCGTCTACGAGTATGTGCTCTACGAGGGTGACACGATTTCTGGGAATTTTGTTGTCGTTGATCATGACATCTTCTGGAGCTCCGATCACCCCGGCATAGATTTCACGGTGAGTGCAATCTCAATTCCTGTCATGCCTTCGTCGAATTCGTTTTAGGGTTTATCTAATTACTGTCTCACCCAATTCGTTTAATTGTTGAATCATGAAGTTTTAGGGGTTTCTATTTTTTTCCAAATGTAGAAGTCTAGTGAAGAGAATGTGGTCAATTCAATCTTAGTTGTGACCAGAAATAGTAGGGAAATAACAGAAATTACGCATAAAGTGATAAGCACGCTGTAATATATCATTTGCATATCTTCCTTGAGTAAGAAATAAGCCATAAGAGGTATGATGTATGTTCTTCAGCGCCCAAAAAATAGTGTAACAAGCCTAGATCTTTGATGTGAAACTTACTACCGAGGTCACACACAAACGAATCCATCTCTGAAGCCGAGTTCCTTGTGAGAATAATGTCATTGTCGTATATTAATAAAACAAGAATTGGATCATGGTGACGGTAGACAAATAGGGAGGGGTCGGCAGTGTTACATGTGAAGCCATGATGGAGAAGATATGAAAAGTGATTAAACAATGCATGGGGAGCCTGGCACTAGCCGTAGAGTGCCTTTTTCAATTTCCAAACATGATTAGGAAAAGCAGGATCCTCAAATCCTGGAGGCTGAGAAACATACACTGGCTCGTTGAGGGGACCATTGCATTCTTGATATCAAGTTGCTTAAAAGTTCAGTTGTTCATTGTAGCCAAGAACAAAACTATTGCACAATGCTGTACTTTATGACTGAAGAGAAAATCTCATAAAAATCAAGTCCTGCAATTTGACTAAACCCTATTGCAACATATCTAGCTTTAAGGCAGTCAAGAGTGTCATCAGAGTGCAATTTTGTCTTCCAAATCCACTTTGTACCAAGGACACACATATGAGGAATGCGAGGAAATAATTGAAATGGCTGTTGATCAATTGAGGCCATAGGCTTGTCCTCCAAAGCATTCTTCCACCCTGGATGCCGAAGTGCTGTTTTAATTGCTTTTGGTTCTCTGGGAATAAGTGTGTAAGAAAGGAGATATTTTTATATGGGCAATAGGCACAGGCTCTTGAGTGGGTAAGCATGGGATGAATATTGGGAGAAGGGTGAGCTGGTTTAGGAGAGAAGTGTTGGTTTGAAGCGGTAGGTTGTGGTTCAATGGATGTCGGTAATAATTGGCTGTGATTCAATTGACGTGCAATGGGAGGCAAGGTCAGGGTTAATTTCCATGGGAGAGGATAGATGAGTAGCGGAAGGTGAGGGATTGTCGATGAGGGGTTGCTGTATTGGTATCTGAGGGATTTTTGGATGGAGGGCATTGGAGTTTGAGGGGTTTTTCGGATGGAGGGGCACTGTGATTTGGAGAGAATGTAGGAAGTGGAATAAGTTGGTTTTGAGGTGGTGCCGTGGTGGAATGTATCACCTAACAAAAGACCAAAAAGACTGTCAATTTAACAAAAGGGAATGTATCACCTTCATTCTTAGGAGGATGAACTACCATCGACTCCCTGATGATCATATATCATCCAAGTGGTATTGAAACATTGAAACTTGACGCATAGAAATTTCATCAGAGGTTTCCAACATATTTTGGTACTTGTTGCCATCTGGAATGCAGCTTAATTAAAATGCAACCAATCCATATTGTGCTGCCATAAATTGCTTTTTTCAGCTTGAACGATGACCAAGATCAATACTTGTTCCACCATTGCTTGGTGGTGCATTACAGGATTGATGAATCAAAGTTTGCATGCCTGCAATAAACCATGATTGAGATAAGTAAAACTATCGGATAACCTCCACCCCAAACCCAAAAACCAAAAAAATGATCCCATGCACTTCAATCTCCTTCTGGCCTGGGTAATGCTGGTATTCAAATGGAATGGCCTTTATTTTCTGCACCTAATTATAAGCGCTATTGGATGCCCTTTGGTAACCTCTGCATGAATGGCAATTCTTATAAAAATCGTGTGCCATTGTGTCTTTGCAGTTATCAGTCAGAATGGCCATCCAAAAATTGCATATTGTTTTGTAACTTTATCTTTTCAGATTATCCTAATTTTGCAGTAATCTGCAGGTGACATCTCCTGCAGGTAATACTGTCCACAATATCAAGGGAACTTCTGGCGATAAGTTTCAATTTAAAGCCCCAACACATGGAATGTATAAATTCTGCTTTCATAACCCCTACTCGACACCTGAGACTGTTTCTTTCTACATCCATGTTGGTCATATTCCTTCTGAGCATGACCTTGCCAAAGATGGTATGTTGTCTGCGCAAGCAGGTTTTCACAGTAGATTCTATTATCCTGTTATCATATATATATATAGTTAGGTATTAAACAGTGCGGTCATTTACTACTTACTGGATTTACTTATTGATATTTGTGAAGGATGATTCAAGCGTTCTGTTTCTGTTCTAATTTTTTCGGTTTTGGGGCTTCCCTGTTACTTTGATGGTTTGCAGAGCATTTGGACCCAATTAATGTTAAAATTGCTGAGCTCAGAGAGGCACTAGAGTCTGTTACAGCTGAACAAAAGTACTTGAGAGCTCGTGATGCAAGGCATCGCCATAGTAAGTAGTTTTCTTTTACAGAAACAAGGACTGTCATACTTGAGGAAATTTGGTTGTGCTAATTGTGATATTTTTCTTGCAATCTTACATGCATTTATGCAATTTACGGACACTTTCCTTTTGTTTCCTCTTCATAATAGGGACGATTCCCAGACATTAGGATCTTTCCCTTTTAGGCTTTTACCTATTTTCACATTAGCGGTGAATGTAGCCAAAAAAAATCTCTTATGAGTTCATTCATCCAGGCACTCTTTTTTAAGATATCTTATCCTTGGCCCTACTGAAGATGTGTTTTGGATAGTTTTTTTGTCTAACCTCTTACACTCTAACTTCTTTCATTCTCATTGAACAAATGATAGTATATACATAGATACAAAGTAGCTTCCTTCTAATAACTAAACTTCCTATTTGTTTGTGATGTAGCGAACGAGAGCACACGCAAGCGTGTTGTATTCTACACTGTAGGAGAGTACTTTCTGTTGGCTGCTGTTAGTGCACTGCAAGTTGTATACATCAGGCGCCTTTTCAGCAAGACAGTGGCCTACAACCGTGTTTGAGTCTCCTCATTAACGTTATGGTTTGCTTCTTTATTTAGCAACAGCGTTAGATTTAGAGACGTGCTCCTCGCGAAACAATATATAATCCTTGGTGAACACCTTTTCTCTTTCCAACTGCGACATGGCTTGTATTTTGATGCTCAACAAGATTTTTAGATTCCATAGTTTGAATTTCGGTGGATTTACAAAAATTAAACCATATAGTAATACCACTATCTTCCTTAGTTGTTAGTCTATATTATGGTTGAAGTAAAATAAGACATATTCGGTAATTCGAAACCATATAACTCGTATTGCTTGCTTTGTAAATATGATATTCAGTAACTTGGGGTAAAGGGGTGCCTTAGGAAAGCCAATTCCGTGGTTGGTGACTACCATTGAGAGGGGCAACTCAGCAACTGCATAAAGATTCCTCAACTACAGTTATCCTATTTACAGTATTACGCGGCTTTGTGCGGTGACATTCGTTGGCTTTTCTTATTATGTGGTAATGATACTGGTACTCTAAATTGCTTGTTTATCATTATTAATTTTTATTTTTATTTTCTAAAATTAGTGTTGGGTAATGAAGTGTGTAAATATGCAATTGAGAGTGTCGATATCATTTCTTATTATGTTCTATGCAGCTTCACCTTTTCCCTTTTAGGATAGAAACTATTATTCTCGATGCATTAATTTAATTTTTTTAAATAATGTTCACTAATTTAATCTCAGTCCCTCAAACTAAAAACAACTCGTAAGTGTGAAACGCTTCTTAAAGAAGCGAGAAGCAATTTGGAAGAAGCTAAACGTGTTGGTTGAGCTTCGGAGGGGTGTAATTAAGTAGAGCTATTTGTGATTCATTCTAGCCTGGCTCATTAAATATTTGATCAAATTCGTTTGTTTAATTAATAAACAAACACAAACTTGATATTGAGCTCATTATTTAAATAAGTCAAACTCAAGCAAGTCTTACGGGTGTGAAACACTAACATTTGTTTATTAAAAAAACTTAAATAATACATTAAGAAATTTTTTAATAAATTCAAAAATAATTAACTTATAAATGAGCTAAACAAGTCAATCTCAAGTTTTAATCTTTAATTTTTAACAAGCCTAACTCAAATTTTTAGTTCAGCTCGTTTAAATAAATGGGTCAAGCTTGAGTAATCTTTTTTTTTTTACAAGTCAAACTTGAGTTTGAAATGTTCGACCCGACTAGACTCGTTTATACCTCTGTTTAGGTAGTTTACACCCCCTGCTCGGGAGGACTGGTAGGTGCAGTTTATTTTATTTTTGAAAGGATAAAGCTTTTTGCACACATAGTATGCACATTGGCTCACTTAGACATGTAGGTGGCAAGAAATGAAGATAACTTATAATTAATAAAAAAAAATGTGCACAAGTGATATACATGATACATCTATATATGTGTGGGGTTATATAAAGTTATTTTATGTGAAAAATGATTCACAAGTTTAATAAATATCCCTTGCTAAAATTTAAAAGCATCATCTCATCCGGCAAAATTGTTGGACACATTTGTCCATATTTTGTTTAACATAATATGATACTACGGAGAGAAAAACATAATACTCCTCAGATAGTAGGAGAAGATGAATATAAGGAGTGACCTCTTGAGCTATAGAAAAAACTAGGGCAGGCTACGTATCATACACTAATTAGGAATTTGTCTTTGTCATAGACGATACTAAATTGAAAATTGTTGTAGTTCGGCTTTAACTGCCTTTAATCTCTGATTATATTGATGATGCACCATTAATTTAATAAATCAAGTTATTACGCAGTCTTTCCTAAGCTTACATTTTAAACCACCACTCTGAGTGTTAGTGAAAGAACTGTCTGTCTTATTGCACTTATTACATAAAATTAAAATGATTTAAATTTGGGTTGGATTAGATTTTGGGGACATGTTTGGAAGAATGGTAAGAGAGGGAACAACTTGAAACAAAATGACATTTTTTTTTGATAAGAAAATAAAATGACAATTTTAAAAAGCGTTTTTGGGAGTTATTTTATAACAATGAGTAGACTGAGTGCATGTTTGGAAATCAGTTGAAAAATCACATCCTCTCAAAAAATCACATCTACAGTGACATTTCTGAAATTTCTTAGACATTCAATGTGGAAGCAATAAGAACCCGCTTTCGCGTCACGTCCTCACCGACGCTACACCAAACACACTATGATAAAGCGGAACCATTCTTTTGACTCAGTTCACATTTTTTACCCCATGGAAGGAATGACATTGCATCTAGTGAGAGCGAGAGTTCATCCCATTCATTAAACAACCAAACAAAAGAGAGTGAGATATATCCTTTCCTTTCATTCCACTATTAGCTATTTTGTCTATCTCTCAAAATTTTCCATACATATACCCTAGAGTCTAAACTTTATCATTGTTGTTTGGAATAAAGGTGTTTATAAGACAGGTTTGGATAAGTTTAATTTATCTGCTTTAACATTTTTATTGGTATAAATTACTAGTTCAAAATCAATCTCACTCGATATATTGATTTATTTATTTTTTTAGGAACTCACGGTAACCTTTGGCTTTCCAATGAGTTTACGGAGTATCCCATAAGCGTAGATCTTTTGGACTCATTATGAGACTAATCTCTGCTCGGGTGCTTAGTCACAGTTAATGTTATTCGCACCTCTCCAAAGATATATTATGTGGGTCCTCCCCCACAAGCTCAGCCTGCTCAACCAACTGAGTCACACCTATTGGGTTAATATATTGATATAATATATAAATTTTAATATTATACATAACTAAATTATATAATTAAAGAAGTGGAAAACTAAAACTAAAATATATTTCATAATATCTATTTCAAAACAAATATTCCAATATAAATATAATATCTTATTATGTGAAAAAATTAGTAATTTATCATAAGAAGTCTTATACATAAACTAATTATAAAAAATTATAAATTAAAAAAACATAAGATATCAGATCAGAATGAAACAATGCAAATGCAAAGTATAATTCAAACATAAACCGGAATTCTAATTTCTGAAAAAAGTTTAATTGTAGTTTTGATCTATCAGTTTACGGTTTGTGCAATTTCGGTTAAAGGTGGTTTGATTTGCAAAAATTTAAGAGACTGGATGGTACAAAAAATTTTGTTTCCTGTTTGATTTGAAAAGTAATCAGGGGACATGATAAAAAAGGGTAAAGAACATGTCAAAAACCCAAAATTTTACCCCACCAAACTATGCGACAACTTTTTGTCCCATAAACAAACTACAAAAAAAGATAAAATTATCCCTATATCTCTCTCCCCATCTCTTCCATTTTCTCCCTCAACGTTAACATTATTTAATTTTTTTTTTCAAACATTAACATTATATATAATACATATTAATAATATATAATATTATTATGATAGTAATATAATATTAATAATAATATATTATCATATATTAATAATATTATATATTAATGTATATTATAAAAGATATTATAGTAAAATTAATATTATTTTATTTGTATTGTTGATTATCTATTAAGCGATGTATAAGACAAAAAGTTGACATACGACTTGTGTCAACTCTTCGAGAGGTGATACTATGCTTGTCCCGAACCTTAATCAAAGGCAACCAAAGTATTACAACCAGGTCCCTTTGGAGTGGATTTTACTTCTCTGACGTTTGGGCGCGTAAAGGCAGGTGCCTTTGGCCAATATGAGCCGTTGGATCGTCCGTCTATTATTCTATCCATAGATTTAGTTTATTAATTATAATATTTATTAAATTTATTTTTCTCTCGTATTCTCTACAATCACAATATTCGCAATGATATTGCATGTGATTATTACATGTATCGGTAGCTTCCTCTTTTAATTCTTGTACCAATTCTTTTAAACTATTTTGATTTGTTAAGTCTATCATGCTTAAATTGTGAATAAATTTTTCTATGTTTCGGGAATCCATTAATTTTAGCTAGTACTTAGCTCTGATACCAGTTTGGTACCACTCTATAAAAATATTTTTTATTTTTATATCTAGAGTAGTAATTATACATAATTTGGGTAGTTTTCGTGCATAATTTGGGTTACTAATAATTCATACCCATAGTCCATTATAGATTCATCTATTTCCATTATGTCTTTGATTAATTGATCTCGTTCTTCTTCACAAAATGCTAACTGTACTCTTTGCACTGTTTGTTTTAAATAAAGTTCTTCTTGCCAGTATTGGTGTTTTAATTTGTTAATTATTATTTGTTTACAATCTTTGGGTATTTTCATAATTAAAATGTTTAATATTTCCTGATCCATTTAATCGTCTAATAAATCCCAATCTTCATATATGTCAGATAAAGATAGTCTATCATATTCAAAAGCCAAACCTATTTCTTCCATATAGTTCCATTCTATATCTAATGAAATAGTTGCAAGATAATAATCTTCCTGTCTAAATTGGGTCTTTATTTTTTCAATTATTAGTTGTTTACAATCAATAGGTAGATTCATTACTAATACACTTAATATTTCGTTTTCTATTTGAATATCAAATTCGGAGTATATTTCCATATTTTTATTCGATATCTTCAAAAGGTGGTGCAGTTATTTTAAAACAACCGGATGATAATTGTCGAGTTGAATTCATTTTTTCTATTTTTTCTATTATTTGTCTTTTGTATTTTTCTCGATTACTTCTTATATTAGTGAGTTCTTTCTCTTTTTCTATAATATATTTTTCCATCTGTTTTTGATGTTTATCATAGTTATTTATAATTTCTCTTATATTTCTTTTATCTTGATTTATTTTATTATAAGCTTTTTCATAAATATCTCTTAATTCTTTTCCTTTATTCATATTCTATTTCTCAAATATTACGCTAAATCTCTCACTTGGTTTGACAATTTATTTATATTTTCATCTTCCTTATTTTATGTCTCGGGAAAAGTAATTGGTTTTGGGACCTGTCTAAAACTTAGTGATTTTTGATTTCTTATGGAAATTCCTAGTTCAGTTAATTCATTTCTTTTAGGATAATAATTTTTTCCTATTTCTTCAAAAAGTCTTGGTATATCTATTCTATCATTATTTCTAAAAGTAATATTATGATGAGAATTTGTTAGTGCATAATCGACACAATAAGTAATTGAGAATATTTTATCTCCTGGTCTCATTAAATTGTTTCTTAAGAATCTATGTTCCATAGTTAATGATTGATCTAATCTTTGAGTATCTAATGGTATTCCAATATTTGGATGTATCTCAAATTTTAATTTAACATAGGCTAAGTTTCCTTCAATAACTCCTAGTATTTTATCATTTGGATCTGTTATTCTATCATCCTTTAAAACTAATTCTATTGGTGAATCTATTCCTTCTTGAAAAGTTGCTTTAATTAGAACTTGTATAGCTCCTATATGTATATAACCAATCTTTTTTCTATGTGATTCTTTCTTTAAACTTCATTTTAGATCTATTAATTTCTTTTTGTTTAATAATTGGATACAAGTGTTACCTTGTGTTTCTGATATATCTATGAGGGTTTCATTAATTATCTTTCCATAATATATTATATTTTCTTTCTGGTTGAATCGTTTCATTATTCCTCCTAATTTATTCATCTTTGCGTCTTTAGCTAAATTTAAGTATTCTTTCTATATTTTTTGAAATAGTTTTGGATCTATTAAAATACTTCCTTCGTAATTTCCATCTTCTTCAGTAATTTGCAAGTGTTCTACATCAGTATTATCAATCTTTTCCCTTTCTATTTCTGACATGATTAAATTCTAGTAAGAACTGAATGAAATAGGTGATGAGTCATACCTGACTTGGTGTTTTTGAAAATATTTCTGGATTTCTTGGTCCACCGCTGCTTCCGGTTCAGATGAAGTTTAATCACAACAAGTAGTTGAAGTATTGAAAGTAGTAGAAGTAATAAGAAGTAGAGGAATATATGAAAGTGGTGTTTATTTATGATCAGTAATGAAGTACATAGAACTTGGTGAATCCACACTCAAGGATTCGCTAAGCAAAGCTTAGAACTTCTCAGAGAGAAGAGAGGTGAGGTGAGAATTGAAATTCTAAAACCTGCCTTCTGCCTCAGCATAAGAGGTCTTACTTATACACGCAGGAGGGCTGAGTAATTTACAAAAAAGTCCCTGAATTATTACAATCTATCAGACTTCTCAATAATTCATAATGACGTCATTGCTTACGTCATTCTTCAATAATGGCTTCATCTGAATCCTCGTCCTCATCCTCTTGCCGACAGTCTTCTTTCTTTACGCATCTTTCACATGCGTGGTTCCCATTCTCTTTAATTATTGAGCACAGCAAATCGAGGACAGTTGGCTGATAATTCATTGACAATCCTTGGAGTGTGTAGAAGGGTAATTCAAAGTTCGTCAGTAGTGCTAAGTCCCTTTCTCTAATCAATTTTCCACTAGTCTTGCTGAGTAGCAAAGTATGTGGTCCTTTATACATAGCTTTTATGAAGGAATCTTTACCAATAATCTGACATTGAGTAAAGATGCTCGCCGGTTGATTAGCTAGGATTGTGACAATCTTTTCTTCACTGTAATTTTCTCCAGTAGGTTCATCTCTCATTGAAAAGCTATTATTGCTTACTCCAATGAAGATTAAATTCTTTGTGGGTTGTTTGGTGGCAAAGTCTGGATAAGTCGAATAGAACTTCAAGAAGATAGTTTTATTTTTTGCGACATTTCTTTTGTAGTTTTGGATGGCCTCCTTCAAACTATATGGGAATAATTTAATTTCTTCCAAGTCTTGACTCAAGTAGAGACATTCAATAAGTCCAAATTGGAACATATTAAATGTAAGAATCGATGATGCTCCGGGAGTAATTATGGCCTTAACTCCAAAAATATTTCGGTTAACCATATAGAAACAATTAATTTTCTCCTTTTCGGACCTGTTGGTTAGTCTTTTTAAGTTTTAATAAAATTTTTCTTTGGAAAATTGGACCTGTAATTCACAGTCTTTTCTTGAAGTAATTTGGTAGTCATCGATGGAGGAAGGAACTCTTCCGAGTATCCTTAATGAAGTTTTTTGAGCTGGTGGAGTCTTTATGGTTTCTGAGAAAGTTCTTGGGCCAAGATAAACTTCTTTGCCCTTATCTTGCTCCTTTTGATAGTCTATCAAAGCCTTTTCTGCTTCTTCTTTGGTACGAAATCCTTTGTGATGAACTCCTGAAAGTCCAATGCAGTGAGGGGCTGCTTTGTGCCATTCATCATAAATACCTGGGTGTGGTCCATTAAAAATGGTGTACCATTTGTTGTTAGTGCTTTCCTGTATTTGTTGTTTTATAATTTTCATAGGATCTTCTTTGAAAGATTCTCCTTTCGCTTGTAGTTGGAACTCCAATACTTCAATGTTGGCCTTGATCAAGTCTAGCTCCATTATTTTCTGCTTCTCGAGCATTCTTTGATATTGAATCTGCTTCTTTATGTCTTCAGTTGTTTGCTGCTCCATTCTCTTGATAATATATCTGCAAGAACATTTTTATCTCCCTTAATGTGAGAGATTGAGTAATTGTATTTGGCAAGTTTCATTTGCCATCTAATCAATCGTCCTTGTTTATAAGTGCCTTTATGATTTAAGTTCTTAAAACCTGCAACATAAGTAGAATCGGTTCGGACAATAAAGTCCTTATCTAGTATATAAATCCGATGTTTTTCTAACATACGGATCAAAGCCAGTGTTTCTTTTTCATGAGTAGGATAATTAATTTCACTGTCTGAAAAAGTTCCAGACATGTATCGACACGGTAATTCGTTTTTGTATCCAGGGGTTTTTGCTTTCGTAACACCCCCCCCCCCCCCCAACAGTCATTTGAGGCATCAGTCTCAATAATTATTATATCATCATTCGATGGATGATAAAGCTCGGGAAGATCCCGGCATAAGTCTTTCATTTTTATAATCAGTCTATCATCTTCATCAGTCCATGTCCAAAGGCCGTCCTTTTTTAGTTTTTGTTGAAGCGTCCTTCTTTCTGATGCAAGATTCCTGATAAAACCTTCATTTGAAATATATGTTAATAGTCCAAGAAATCTTTGTAAATCCTTTTTATCCTTTAATTTCGTTGGAAAATTCTGAAGTTTTTCTAATACATGTCGCTGCATTATTATTTTTCCTTTCTCAATTTCTAATCCTAAGTAATTAATTCTGCTTTGGGCTAAAACAACTTTCTTTTTACTCAAAACTATCCCATGTTTATAACATTTATTAAGAATTAATTCTATTTTTTCAAAGTGATCATTTAATCCTTTATTAGAAAAGATTAATATATCATCAATATTAATAAGACAAAAGTCTTTAAATTCTTTAAGAATTTAATCAATCATTCGCTGAAAGATTCCTGGTGATTGCTTTAATCCCATCGGTAGTACATTCCATTCATATTGTCCTTGAGGACAACTAAATGCTGTTAACGCTTTTGATTCTTCAGTCAATCCGATTTGATAAAATCCTGATTTACAATCAAAAGTACTAAACCAATCCATATTTCTAATTCTTTCAATGATTAAATCTTTTCTTGGGAGGAAATAGGCATCTCCTTCCATGGCATCATTAATTTGCTTGTAATTAATTACCATCCTTCTTTTACCTCTTTTCATTTCATTATGATTTTCTGCATAAAAAGCTGGTGCTGAGTGCTTGCTATTTGATGGTCTAATTAATCATTTTTTACACATTTCTTCAATGTCTTTTGCAAACTCATCTCTATCTATTTTTGTATAAATCATTGGTTTACATTTTACTTCCTTTGTAGGGTCTTTTAATTTTAGTTCGACTAATTCTGTATTTTTGTTTATTTTTGGATCTAAAGGGTTTTCGCTATAAACCTTGTCCAATAGTTCTTCTATATGAGCCGGAATTATTCTAGTTGGTTCTAAATTTATTAGTGCATGGCTAATCTTTGTGCAAATTAAACTAATTATCTCACCACGTTTCAGCTGTTGAAACTTTGATGAATAAATGCATGCAGAAAAATGAATAATTGGTATTTTGATAATTTCGTGTTTTTGCTTCTGATAAATATAAGGTGTTTTGAGAGTAATATATTTCAGATGTTGGCAAAATGGTCCATAAAGTCTTAAGAAATTATTACCAATAATTATATCTATTCCAGTTTCTTGTTTGTATATTGTTGGCACAATAAATATTTTTTCTTGTATTATCAAAGTAATTCGTTTTGCTATCCATTACAGAGGATGTATTGATCCATCTGCAATTTGTATTTTTAATGGTTTTTCTAGTCTTTCCCACTTATCTACAAGGACTTCTGTTGCAAGGCAAAGACTTGCTCCAGTATCTATATAGGCTTCTGTTTCTTTATTACATTTTTTTTATCAATATTTTTATATATGTATTATTCGGATTATCTTTCTTCTGAAGATAATTCATCTTCTGAATATTCATATATACTTATGTCTGAATTACTTAGTTCATCTTCTAGTGGTTCAAGTTCATATATCTGGAAAACTTGTTTTATTAATTTTGATTTTTCTTTAAAATCTTTTTCCTTTCTTTGAGGGCATTCATTAGCATAATGTCCTTCAACATTACATATCCAACAAACACATTTCTTTTTCCCCTTCGGGCAGTATTTTCTTGGTGTTGACTTCTTTCTCCTAAAATATTTCTTTTTATTATTTTTATAATAATCTTTTTTTCTAGGATAAGTTTTTCGTAAGTTTGATTTCTTATAGTATTTTCTTTTTCTTCTTATTGTTTTATCACAACCATATTTCCCTGATTTTTCTATTTCCGGGATGTCACAACAAATGACAGTACTTCTTCTATTCAATTGTCTAATTGTTTCTCTATTCAAACATTGTTCTTTTAATTCTTGGTATAAGAGTTTAATAACTCCTCCTAAAGTATTTGCGGTTTCTTCTGGTCTTAACTCCCATAATCTATTAATTTTTGAATTAAGTGAATATGGTAGTTTATCTATAAAGATATATTTATACATATCTTTAGTCTCTTCATCTAATTGATAATAATATTTTTGATCTTCACATATAAAACTTTCTATTTGGCACATGTCACATATTTGTATTTTATTAAGGTGTGACTTAGCATTTTCTATTAAAGTTTTGTTCATTTTTTCTCTTTGTTATAACATATTATATCCTAATAATTCTTGTTGTATTAATGTCATTATTAATTTAACATAGTCTGAACTATTATCTACCATTCTTCCAAGCCTAATCCATTCTTCATCTTTAATTCTTACTAAAAATTTTTGTACATTTCCCGCTGTTTTAAAAGTTACAAAATTTTTGGTTTCTATAAAGTTTAATTGTTTAAATTTTTCATCAGTTAAGATCATTAGTATTATCTCATTAGTCCATCTTAATAGGGTATCTTCTTTATTTCTAATACAATCAAGGTCAAGTATATTCCTCGTATTATGGTATCGAGGTTTAAATTCTTCTTGAATTTTTGTCCATTTGTTATTATTTTTTCTTGCGTATCCTTTATTATACATAGTTTCTTCTTCGTATTTATCCCAAGCTCCTTCGGATGTATATTTATATTCTTCCCATTTTCTTTTAGGGCTTTTTCCATTCTTATATGGTTTTCTTCGGATTCTGAAGTTGAGCTATAGTTTAGAATTATTTCATCATTTTCTATATCCTTTTATCGATTTTTTCAATTTTGTGCGTTTGATTATTTTCTTCTTCAACTATTTTTAGTTGTTCTAGTAATTGTTGAATTTCTTCTAAATCATTTGATTTCTTTAATGTTTCCATGTATTCATCCTTTATCCTCTCCATGAAGATACGAGTGTAGGTATTCTTGATGGTTCTTGATCTAATTCTCTTTTAACTATTATTTTTTCTAGATTTCTTATTTCTAAAATTTCTTCTAATTCCTCTTTTGTTATACATCTATTATTCTCTTCATAATTTAAAAGGTTTTCTAGTTGTTCTAGAATAATCTTTATTTTAATAATATCCTCATTTTCATCTATTTCTTTTCCTCTGCTTATATTATATAATGTTTCTTTAATATTTTTTATTTCACTTTGTCCTTTTTGTATTTTATTGCAAGTATAATTTGCAATTTTCTATGTATTTTCAATCAGTTGAATAAGATTTCTATTTATTTCTTTCATGAGTCCTTCCAGTTCCTTAAATCCTGATTCTATTTTTTCGGATATTCCCATTATCCTATACAATTTTCTAGTTCTTGTTTTAATTGTCTTATTCTTTTTCTAACCAATTCTTGATGGTAAATAATATATTCATTTTGTTCTAGTATTTCTAATATCTTCACGTATTTTCTTAGTTCATGTATATCTTGTTTTAATATTATCATTCTATTCATTATTTTGATGCGTTGGACGAATCCAATGATTGAGATTAACTAAACTGAGGTGACTTTTATTAATTAAAGTTAGAGAATTCCTATCCCTGTGGAGTGCAGCTAATTAGTTAAATGTATTAAGTCAAAATTACACAAATAACCTTACTTACGGTGGAAAAGAGAGGGAGGTGGAATCCTCTGCGCTGAACTCAGCACAGCGTTGCTTGTTCGAGAAGAAGCAGAGACAGACACGGGGAGAGCCTTCGATTGGGAAACAGCAATGGAGAGGGGAACTCGTTGAGTTGACTCAGTTGATCGATGAGATGCGGTACAATGGAGGAACGGAGTTACTGCTTCGATTGCTTGCAACTTAGAATCAACTCCGATTTCTCTGACCAACTTGTCTTCAATTATGGCGTCTCCACTTCTCCTTTTCCTTTCGGATCCTCTGCTATCGTCCACGTCTCTCTCTCTCTCTCTCTCTGTGTGAATTTTTACATCAATTTGTTTGTTTTTAATCTTTTTTCTTTTTCTTTTTGGTTTTTGGAGAACAGATTTCTGGTACTACAGCTTCATCTGCTCAATTTATATTGCAGTACATGCCCACTCATGAGAGCAACTGTTTTACCAAATATGTGTACGATTCGTCCTCTTCGTTATCTATTTTTGTGAATTACCTGTTACTATTTTATTTTCATGATGGTTTTGTGAATTACTATGAGAGTTGTTTTGATGTAGCTGCAGTCTATTTGTGCTTCTGCATTCTTGTACTAAAAAATAGTAAGGATGATGTTTTAGTTCTTGTTTGGGTTTGTTGCTGTGAAATAAGGCTATGTTTGGTTTTCAATTTGGAATTGCAAACTTGAGTTTGTAATGGCAATTTTGTAAAATAATTCACATTCAACGTGAAAGCAAGTTTTTACTTCCGTTGATGAATTTGTAATACAAAAACAAACACTTGTTCTCTTTGCTTGCAGAAATGAATGTAAACACTTGTTCTCTATGCTTGCAGAAATGAATATATTTTGGATGGTAGTGAAGGCACTAGGAGCGATGATCAACCTCATACTGGAGAAAGTCAATATAGTAATGTGGTTAATGATGGAATTGCTTCCACAAAAGCTTCTTCCGGGAACTCAACTTGTAATCATTCTGGAAGGTTTTCTTGCTCGAGGACAATCACTTCACTCGCCCCAATTGCTCAAGTGGGAATTTCTTCCTATTCTAATTTCCAAGAGGTCGCTACTGAATTCTCGTCTGGGTTAATCGAAGATCATGTGTTGGATTCACTCCATCTCTTGATCGAAGGGAAAGCTTCAGGACGGGACAGCATAAATTTCCTCAGTTTAATTGGGTTGCCATCATTTGAGGAAGATGCTTTTCCAGGCTCCTTGAGGCATCCAAACATAGTTCCTGTCCTTGCAATTTTCAGAACATCTGATCATGTTAATATGGTGCTTCCAAAGACTCCATACAATTTGGAAACCATTCTTCATTTTAACCCCAATGCCTTAAAGTCTGATTGGCATAGAAGATTTCTTACATATCAGCTACTCTCAGCCTTAGTATACTTACATGGTTTAGGGGTTTCTCATGGCAATATATGCCCATCCAATATCATGTTGACTGACTCATTATGGTCTTGGCTGAGATTATGGAATGAACCCGTATTGGATTCTAATTTAACTTTGCAAAAGAATGAAAGTGTCTGTTCTGATCCTGCAAAAATCGGTTGTTGTAATAGTGCTTGCCGTTCTAATGGCCTTTATGCTGATCTAAAGCTTTCTCCATCAATAGATTGGCATTCTAGCTTTCATCAGTGGTGGAGAGGAGAACTAAGTAATTTTGAGTATTTACTCATCTTAAACAGATTAGCAGGAAGAAGGTGGGGGGACCATACATTTCATCCAGTAATGCCTTGGGTAATAGATTTTAGCTCAAAACCTGATGATAATTGTGATGCAGGATGGCGAGACTTAAGCAAGAGCAAATGGCGCTTGGCAAAAGGTGATGAACAGTTGGATTTCACCTATTCAACGTCTGAAATCCCTCATCATGTATCAGATGAATGTCTGTCTGAGTTGGCCGTCTGCAGTTATAAAGCAAGAAGACTGCCTTTGAGTGTTCTCCGGATGGCTGTTCGTTCAGTTTATGAACCTAATGAATATCCTTCCACAATGCAGAGGCTCTATCAATGGACCCCTGATGAGTGCATTCCAGAGTTTTACTGTGATGCCCAAATTTTTAGGTCAATACATGATGGTATGGCTGACTTGGCTGTACCTTCCTGGGCAGAGTCTCCTGAGGATTTCATTAAATTGCATCGTGATGCATTAGAAAGTAATAGGGTGTCATTTCAACTCCATCATTGGATAGATATAACCTTTGGGTACAAAATGTCCGGCCAGGCAGCTATTGCTGCTAAGAATGTGATGCTTCCTCCATCGGAACCTATGATACCAAGATCAACAGGACGTCGCCAGCTCTTTACACGACCACACCCAATTCGTCATGCCACTACCAGAATAACACGTCATGGTACTAAAAAATACGTCAAGGTTTGGAGCCAAGAAAATGAGATGCAGCAAGAGACATCTCTCCTATCAGAAGCTGCTTATCTACAAGAACTAGAACAGGCATCTTTATTTTCTGAACATGCTAGGCATTTGAATGCTCGTTACCATTATCCATTAAATCAAATAGAGAGGAACATCTCATCCTCGGGAGATCCAACAACAGAGACATTTAGTAAAAGTACATGCAAAATATCTTTGGTCGACAGAAATTACTGGGTTCCGTACAAAATGAATCTAGTTTCTTTTCTTGAACATATGAAGGAGGAAGATGAAGGGTCCTCAGGATATCCAGACTTGTTGCTTTGGAGGCAGAAATTAGCTTGTTCAAGACTCGGTTCTGCAGATGTTGCTAGGGACATATTTTCTGTTGGTTGTCTCTTGGCAGAACTTCATCTTTGCAAGCCACTCTTTAATTCAACCTCATTGGCAATATACTTGGAGGGTGGCACCTTACCAGGATTTCTGCAGGAGCTACCTGCTCATGTTAGATTACTTGTTGAAGCATGCATCCAAAAGAATTGGATGAGGTATCAATGTGCGCACACATGTACAATTGAGCTCATGGGTTTGACCTAACTAGAAATTGATTTTTTGTGGGTCGTTTTCTCTATCATGTTATTGAATTAATTTTTGCTATATAGGAGGCCATCAGCCAAAATTCTTCTGGAATCGCCTTATTTTCCAAAGACGATCACGTCCTCCTACTTGTTTCTCGCTCCACTTCAGCTTGTAGCTAAAGATGAAACTCGTCTTTGTTATGCTGCCAATCTTGCAAAAAAGGGAGCTCTCAGGGAAATGGGCACATTTGCAGCTGAAATGTGTGCTCCTTACTGCTTACCACTTGTAGTAAATGCTGTGAATGATACTGAAGCTGAATCGGCATATATACTACTGAAAGAATTCATGAAATGCTTAACAGCACAAGCAGTGAAAACATTAATCTTGCCAACTATACAGAAGATTTTACAGGCTAGTTGCGAACTTCATTTTCTGAATTTTATTTGGTCTGTAGGACTCTTTTTTAGAAGGAAAAAAAAATTATTTCCAAATCTTATTTAGACATCGTTTTGCAGACCACAGGTTATTTACATTTAAAGCTTTCCCTTTTACAAGATTCCTTTGTACGTGAAATATGGAATCGAGTTGGTAAACAAGCATACCTGGAAACAATCCACCCATTGGTCTTGTCAAACTTGTATATATCTCCGGATAAAAGTTCAGCTACCTCTGCTTCAGTGCTTCTAATTGGTTCTAGTGAGGAGCTTGGTGTACCTATTACCATCCATCAGGTTTTTTTTTGTTGAAACAATCTTCAATAATATGTTTTCCTTTCTTCACCTGCATGCACTTCGACTTACACGCAATCATTATTATGTTTTACTAATCTTTTATTCTTGAATCAGACAATTTTGCCTCTTGTCAACTGCTTTGGGAAAGGATTATGTGCTGATGGCATTGATGTGCTGGTCAGAATTGGTATTCTTAGTTTATTGGCTGTCATAATTTCCTATCTTTTAATTACTGAGACCTTCATTTTGTAATCCCCTTTCATTTTTTTGACTTTTCAGGTGGCATTTTTGGGGAATCCTTTATTGTCAAACAAATGCTGCCATTACTAAAAAATGTTATCCGTTCCTTCATTGATGTCTCATGCTTGAATAAGCCTGATCCTGTCCAGAGTTGGAGTGCTTTAGCACTTATTGATTGTTTGATGATGTTAGATGGCCTTGTAGCTTTCATGACTGAAGAGGTTATTGTAAAGGAGCTGCTTGAAGTATGGTTCTTATTCTTTTTTCCGCTTCAGAATGCTTTAATTGCCAGTAAATATTGTATAAGAATTAATTGTTTAATCTGTCTTGAATACACAGGACCAAAGTTGCGTACACATTGAGGTTCTTATGCAGAAACATTTGGAAATTGCAGTGCTTCAGGTTCTTCAAATTATCCATTGGTTTGTTTTGGATCCAGCATGCATTGCTTGGTTCCATTGGCTCTAATGGCATCTTAGCTTTACCCTTTACTAAGGACTTGTCACTTTTTAAGTTTTTATACTGGATCATAAATCACCAAGGAATTATGCATTTATCCATGAATATATTAGGACCTTTTTATGCATTGTTTTTACTTAGAATGGTAAAAAAGAAGAGTTATGGTGTGGATGATTTAGGTTTGTGGCTTGGGTATTAAAACAGAGCATTGCACATAAAACAGTGTTTTTAAGAACAGCTAGGTACTCCTTCTAAATTGTTTGTGTGAATATTCCCCAAAGTTATATTTCAAACTCTTTAGAATGACTGCTTCTTCTTTCTATTTAGCTTGTATCCTGATAGTGTGGTGATGTCTACTCCATTTCATTGCCGTCATGCATCTCATCTAATAACTAATCACTTAAATTGTTAATAATTTGATAAAAACTTGGAATCCTCTAAGAAAATACGAGATTAACTCCTTACAGCAGAGGTTCTCTCAAAGACTAAACTAAAAAGAGAACAAAAATATAAATAAAAAGATAGGTAGAAACTGCCAACTTCGAGGGTCTGCTTCCTCTTGTCCAAAGGCTCCAATTCTTCACTCAATGACTGGATGCCTTTCCCTATACCTTTTCCCCCTTTATATATTTGCTCCTAACCTTTTCCCCTTCCTTCCCACACACTTCCCTAATTACTCCCTCCACTACCTGCCACATAATTGTTGCAGCCCATTAACATACTAAATAGTAAATACCCCATGACCTCTCTTCTTCCAGTAACTACCACATAAACGTTGCAGCTTCTCTTCCACTCAGCTCCATATTAATATTCACCATATAGTGGTTTATTTATTTTTTCTATCATTTTGTCTTTATTTCTTTGTCTTTATTTATTCTTGACTGTTAAGTTCTATGACAATGCTACATGCCTTCTGTTTGTCAGGTTGCTGCTACTACTCTCTTTGGAATCTGTCAGCGGATTGGGGCTGATTTGACGGCATTGCATATTCTACCAAAACTTAAAGAACTATTTGATGAGGTTGCTTTTTCCCAGGAAATTTTGAAAGGTTCGACTACTGTTGGCAGAAACTTGAAGGTTGCCAAATTAAAGATTGGTGGGGACATGCAACTTGAAAGTCGTATGGATCTAGTGTGAGTGTCAAATCTGCTTTCTAGACTAGGATATGCTGGAAAAATTGCTCTTCTGGCTATCTAGTGCAAAGCTATAACTCTAGATTGAGGAGAGAAGAGAGAACGGTGAGTAAGAAAGGTGGAGAGAAGGAAACCATACAAGATAAAACAGGAATGAAAATTGAGTCACATTAGTGGTTTATGTCAAATCTACAACTAAATTATATAAAGCCCTTTTTATAGTGAAAGGCTGTTCAATCCCTCCACATATTATAGAAAGATTTCCTCCTGAGAAATCCTAGATCAAATAGACAGATAATATCTGTCGTTAGGCAATCCTAATGATTAAACAAAATCCATAATTTAATATGCTTAACTAAACCAAATAGATAATAATTGATTCCTTGACCTTATTCCTAAAATATCCTTGTGCGTGTATACGCCCAATGAGCGTCAATTGAAATATGCTACCCTGGTTTTTCAATCCAATGGCACTTTCCAATTTCCATCCTGATTTGCTTCAGTTATGCACATTTCTACTTGATTTAATATTACATTTTTTAATGTCCCACCTCTCATACAAATAAGAGGTTAACTCATAATTTGAAAAGCGTGTGCATTTGGTGATTTCTCACTTATTGATAAAAATTGAATTGAAAGACCAATTAATCCCTTTCAATCGCCATTTGAGCTCAGCCTAGGAGGCACAAGCTGATCGCATTTGGTGTAATCAGGCCTTTTTTTAATCCAAAAAATCTCATACTCTGTACTTGCATTTGAATTTTGAAAACGTGAGAGTTAATTCTGAATTTGGACGTTGGTAAGGCATTGCAAAAAGTCATTAAATCAGGTAGGTATGTGCTTAATTTTGTTAACTCGAGGGAAGGTGCTATTGGACCTACAAGGTGTCAAAGTGCAATTGATCCCCTACTGTAAATAGTTTGTATCCTCATAGGCTCACTTCCATATTTTTTTTATACTAGATCTGTTTTAATTACCTCATTTTCTTCCTTTTTTTTCCTAGTATATATAAAATCTTCTGGGTCATATACAGGTTGGTTCTTTATCCTTCTTTTGCATCTCTTCTTGGGATAGAGAAACTTCGTCAATGTTGTACTACATGGTTGCTTCTTGAACAATTTCTTCTACGCCATCATAATTGGAAAGTATGCTACCTTTTCTTTAATTTTCTTCTTTCCTCGTGGAGATTTGTATGTTTTTGTTGATGTGTATTGTGTAATTTCTGTCACATATAGCCTCAAGTACATCTTTTTGTTACTTATTTATAAACCTATTGGGGTTCAGTGGGAATATGCAGGAGAATCATCAAAAAGTGCTTCGGAAATTATTATTTCTAGAAGACCTTCAATTGCCCAGGGCTTCACATCCGAATACAATCCAGCAAAGCTGTTGCTTAATGGGGTTGGATGGTCAATTCCACAATCCCAAGGAAGTAGAAATGCCAAAAACTTGATTCCTCAGAGACGACCATTTAAAGTTAATCAAAATCCAGTGGTAATGCATGAAGGAATGTCATACCAAATGAACCATGAACCCTGGTTTTGGTTCCCCAGTCCAGCCACCATCTGGGATGGGCCTGAATTTCTTGGGCGGGTGGGAGTTCAGAAAGATGACCTTCCGTGGAAGATCAGAGCATCTGTTATACACTCTATACGTGCACATCAAGGAGCAGTGAGGTCTCTGGCTGTTCATCAAGATGAATGTACTGTTTTCACTGCAGGAATTGGCCAAGGGTATAAAGGAACTGTTCAGAAGTGGGAACTGAGCCGAACTAAATGTCTATCTGGCTATTATGGTCATGAGGAGGTTTGCTTTTTCTTCTTTTGCTGAAAATCATAGTCTTCAACTTTGCATAACTACTGTATGGTATTGGTAGGCAAACTACAAAGTGAACCATATTGTATAGTGTTGGGTATGATGATTTTGGGCTACAGCCCAATGGGGAGAAGTTTCTGCAGGTTTATTATCGAAGGAAGAGAAAATCCAAGCAAATAGGAGATAAGGCCAAACCCTGAAACTAATTGGATACGGTGTAGTTGTTAGGGTCAAAGTCTATCTCTGTTTTATAGGATCTAGATAAGTTAGTTATTCACTGTTTTATAGGATCTAGATAAGTTAGTTATTCACTGTTTTATAGGATCTAGATAAGTTAGTTATGTTTATTATTCTGTTCTGTTTTGGTTCTATTAATACCCCCTCTGTTGGGGAGTTTAGGAAGACTATTTTGATATTAAATTAACTGGGCTATTCCAGTGTGAAAAGGAGAGTGCTCCTTTTGGGGGTAAACTTATTTACCTTGGTTCTATTGTGTTCTTGATTCTTTATTCAATTAAGAGGAAGTTTCAGTATTCTAGTCCTTTGTGAGAGAGTTTTCTTTGTTAGGATTTCAGTTTTCCTGTTTCGAAAAGAGATTCCTAACAAGTTGGTCCGACCTACCGGATTCGAAACCTCTCACAATGGAGAATCGAGTAGGAGCCCTGGAGAAAGCGGTCGACGGGCACGGAGTGAAACTGGATGAGATGAAGACAGACATAGAATATATCAAAAACTTGTTGTTGCAAATGAACAACAAGAAGACTCCTTCTATGGTGGGAGACAATTCTGTCAACAAGAATGAGAAAGGGGCCAGAGGAAGAAGAAGAGGCCAGCGGGGCCGAGGATGAAGAGGAGGAGTCAAGGCGTTCTTGGATCAAGAAAGTGGAATTACCCACTTTCGAGGGACAGGACCCCCTGGGTTGGTTGGCAAGGGCAGAAAAGTTCTTTGAGGTGCAGCAAGTCAAAACTTCAGAGGTCGAGGCTTGCATTCATTAGCATGGATGGGAATGCGGTGCATTGGTTCCAGTATTGGCGGCAAAAATCCAAGAACCCATCTTGGAAAGATTTTTCAGAAGCATTGTTGAGAAGGTTCGGTGGAAAAGGGAGAGGAACGGTATACGAAAGATTGGCCTCCCTAAGACAAACCGGAGGAGTGGAGCAGTATGTGCAGGAGTTTGAGCTCTTGGTCGCGCAAGCCAACCCTAATGTAGAGGATCAAGTTCCGGGCTATTTCTTGACCGGGCTGTGTCAAGACATCAGAAGCTTGGTCAGACCCCACGACCCAAGGGACCTTGCTAGAGCAATGGAGATAGCCTGCGACGTGGAAGAAGTGCTGAAACAGATGTGAACTTCTGGAAATTCTCGGAACATGCAGGGGCGTGGTGCTAATTCGGGGTTCAATTTCCAAAGAGGAGGAGCAATCGTCTCCAAGGCAGGGGCGTTTAGTGGTGCAAACAGTTCCCAAGCGTCCAATGGTGGGACTCGATATTCTCAGGGACCTGCATTTTCGGCGACAAAACCCAATTCCTCAGGGCCGAGAAACAAGGGAACTCGAACTATTCCCTATGCTGAGTATGTTCGGAGGAGAGAGTCAGGAAAATGCTATCATTGTGGCTTGGCTTTTGGGCCAGGACACCGATGCCCGGAGAAGAGCATGCGGGTGGTAATTTTGGCCGAAGACGAGGAGGCTAATGATGAGGGAGAAATAACCACCATGGAAGGAGGGACCGAAGCTGAGGAGAAGGAAGAGGAGGTTACTGAGGTGGTGTGTCAGTGGATGGATCTCTCAATATGTTCCGCAGGGGGATTAACTCAACTTCGTACGATGAAACTGAAAGGTGAATTACAAGGACAAGAAGTCCTGATCCTGATTGATAGCGGGGCAAGCCATAACTTTGTATCTAGTCAAATGGTACAAAGATTAGGGCTCAGTATTGAACCAACACGGCCATATTTTGTAAGGTTGGGAGATGGTAACCAGAAATCCACACAAGGCTGCTGCAAGGACCTGCAGGTGTAGCTGGGAACATATGTAATGAAAGGTGACTTCTTTTTGTTTGATTTAGGAGGAGTGGATTTGATTCTTGGGGTTGCTTGGTTGGTGACATTGGGAGAGGTCAAGGCGAACTGGAAGACTCTGAGCATGTCCTTTCTTCACCAAGGTCAGAACATAGTGGTTCGTGGGGATCCCGGTTTATCCCGAGCAGTAATTTCCTCTAAGGCTTTAAAGAAATTAGCCAAGAAGGAAGTTGACATGATGTCCATGATATGGGTTATTGAGAATAGCAACATGGACGGGGATGGGTTGGCAGTGGAGCAATCACGACAATTGCAGAAAGTCTTAACAGAGTATGCCACGATTTTTCAAGAGCCAAAAGGGTTGCCACCAGCTAGACAAATTGATCACCGAATTCCGATTAAGACGAGGCTAGATCCAATTAACGTGAGGCCTTATCGCTATCCACACTTGCAGAAAAATGAAATAGAATCACAGGTAGCGGAGATGTTTGCAACAAGAATTATTAGACCCAGCAATAGCCCTTATTCCAGTCCAGTTATTTTGGTTAAAAAGAAGGATGGAAGTTGGAGGTTTTGCGTGGACTATCGTGCTTTAAATAAGGCTACCGTACCAGATAAATTTCCAATCCCAGTGATAGAAGAGTTGCTAGATGAATTGAATGGGTCCTTGTACTTTTCCAAAATTGATTTGAAGGCGGGGTATCACCAAATCCGGATGCATGAGCCAGACATTCCTAAAACTACATTCCGAACACATCAAGGACATTATGAATCCTTGGTAATGCCATTCGGCCTAACAAATGCACCAGCCACCTTCCAATGTACTATGAATTCTACCCTCAAACCATTTCTTCGAAGGTATGTCCTAGTATTTTTCGATGATATTTTAGTCTATAGCAAGTCCTGGGAGGAACATGTGAAGCATCTGAGGCTTGTACTGACTAGATTATTAGAACATTCTTTCTTTGCCAACCAAAAGAAATGTAGTTTTGGTAAGACTAAGGTGGGGTACTTGGGGCATATCATTTCTAAGAACGGAGTAGCCATGGATCCTCAAAAAATTGAAGCCATTTTACAGTGGCCCCTACCCAAGACTCTTAAGGCTTTGAGAGGATTCTTGGGTCTCACTGGA
Source organism: Sophora flavescens (assembly GCA_030762895.1). Taxonomy (NCBI): domain Eukaryota; kingdom Viridiplantae; phylum Streptophyta; class Magnoliopsida; order Fabales; family Fabaceae; genus Sophora; species Sophora flavescens. Next base: position 162,200,758 of record CM061067.1, on the reverse strand, counting down.
TACTCCAGGAGATTTATATGCAAGTATGGCCAAATAGCTCGCCCCCTCACTGATTTATTGAAAAAGGGGAACTTCAAGTGGACCGAGGAAAGCACGAAGGCATTCACACAACTGCAGCAAGCAATTACCACAACACCAGTGTTGTCAATGCCCGATTTCTCAAAACCTTTCTCCATTGAGTGTGACGCCTCGGGGAAAGGAATAGGGGTGGTGTTAACTCAAGATAAAACACCGATCGCATTTTTCAGCAAAGCACTGGCAGATTCCACCCTCTCCAAATCAGTATATGAAAAAGAATTGATGGCTTTGGTTTTAGCAATCCAACATTGGAGGTCTTACCTCTTAGGACAAAAGTTCACTGTGTTCACTGATCAAAAGAGCCCAAGGTACCTACTGGAGCAGAGAATCACAACCCAGAATCAACAAAATTGGTTGGCCAAATTGTTGGGTTATGAGTTCAAGATTGTGTATAAGGTAGGAGCATCAAATAGAGTTGCAGATGCTCTCTCTAGAAGGGATGAAGACAAAGACTTGTAGGGAATAACAAGATCTTTTTGGCCAGACATTGCAGACGTTGATGAGGAAGTTAAAAAGGATCCAGTTTTGGCAAAAATTATGGAAGACTTGAAAGCTGATTCGGATTCCCATCCTCAATACACTCTGGAACAGAATAGACTGTACTACAAAGGAAGGTTAGTTTTGGCAGCTGATTCAGTTTGGATTCCCAAACTATTGCAGGAATTCCACACTTCCCCAATAGGAGGGCACTCGGGAATCTATAGAACTTACGGGAGAATGGCACAATCTCTTTTCTGGATTGGCATGAAAGGGGTCATAACAAAGTTTGTAGCAGCTTGCCATGTATGCCAAAGAAGCAAATATTTGGCTTCTTTTCCGGCAAGGTTGCTGCAGCCTTTGCCTATTCCCAATGCAATTTGGGAGGAGCTCAGCATGGATTTTATTGTTGGGCTTCCCAAGTCCAAAGGTTTTGATGCTGTGTTAGTCGTGGTGGATAGGCTAAGCAAATATGGCCATTTTATCCTAATCAAACACCCATATTCCGCTCCATCCATTGCTGAAGTATTTGTTAAGGAAGTCATTCGGCTTCATGGAGTACCAATTTCTATTGTCAGTGATAGAGACCGTCCTTCATGAGTCACTTCTGGCAGGAAATTTTCAGATTGCAGGGTACTACCTTAAATATGAGTACCGCCTATCACCCTGAATCGGATGGGCAGACGGAGGTTCTTAATAGAACCTTGGAGACTTACCTAAGGTGTTTCAGTTCACAGCCCAAAGCTTGGGCGAAATTCATTCCTCATGCGCGAATCTTGGTACAACACTACATTCCAAAGTGCGACTCACCGTACTCCCTTTGAGGATGATTATGGAAGGCCTCCTCCTTCCCTTGCTAGATTTGTACCCAGAGAAGCCTTAGTGGAAGCAGTGGCCCAGGATCTAATGAATAGAGATGAAGCTTTGAAGCAACTCAAGTTTCATTTGTAGAGGGCACAGAACCAGATGACCCATTATGCAAACTTGCATAGAAAGAAATCTCAGATTCAGGTTGGGGACTGGGTCTAACTTAAGATCAGGCCTCACAGACAAGGCTCCATGCCTACCAAGCTTCATCCTAAGTCATGTCACGCGATATTATGGTCCCTACTTGGTTCTAAAGCAAGTTGGAGTGGTGGCGTTCAAATTACGGCTCCTAAGCAGTCCTGAATTCACCCAAGATTTTCATGTTTCCCAATTAAAAAGGCTGCAGGTCACCATCCAATGGAACTCGATCGCCAATGCAATGCAAGGCACTGCAGAAATTTATCAGCCCTCTCGTATTTTGGGCTCACGCACAAGTACTTGAGCAGGTTCAGAAGTCCCACAAGTACTGCATACAGGTGGCAAGGAAAGTCTCCGGAAGAAGCCACTTGGGAAGATGCATCCTCCATCAACAATCAATTTCCAGAATTCAACCTTGAGGACAAGGTTGCTTCTGAAGGAGGGAGTATTGTTGGGTATGATGATTTTGGGCTACAGCCCAATGGGGAGAAGTTTCTGCAGGTTTATTATCGAAGGAAGAGAAGATCCAAGCAAATAGGAGATAAGGCCAAACCCTGAAACTTATTGGATAGGGTGTAGTTGTTAGGGTCAAAGTCTATCTCTGTTTTATAGGATCTAGATAAGTTAGTTATTCACTGTTTTATAGGATCTAGATAAGTTAGTTATGTTTATTATTCTGGTTTTTAGGTTTCTGTTTTGGTTCTATTAATACCCCCTCTATTGGGGAGTTTAGGAAGACTATTTTGATATTAAATTAACTGGGCTATTCTAGTGTGAAAAGGAGAGTGCTCCTTTTGGGGGTAAACTTGTTTACCTTGGTTCTATTGTGTTCTTGATTCTTTATTCAATTAAGAGGAAGTTTCAGTATTCTGGTCCTTTGTGAGAGAGAGTTTTCTTTGTTAAGATTTCAGTTTTCCTGTTTCGAAAAGAGATTCCTAACATATAGTGATTGTAGAAAAAGGGGCCATGAGATGTATTAGGAACTAGTACGACAAAATACAATTAATTAGTATAGCCAATTGTAACAATTACTCGAGTTGAGTTGTGCTTATAAATTGTTTCAGGCTCAGTACAACTTTTGCTATTAATTTGTCACTCATTATTTATCTCAAATTTTAGGTTGTGAACGATATTTGCATCTTATCATCTAGTGAAAGAGTGGCATCATGTGATGGAACAATTCATATTTGGAATGGTCAGACAGGGAAGCAAATATCGGTATTCGCCGAGTCCCAATCATCTGTCCATCCGACAAGCCATCTATCTTCAGTGTCAAAAATTAACAGTGACCAGGCAAATGTACTTAATTTGAATACACTATCAAATGGAATCTTGTCTAGTGCTTTTGATTCAAGCCTTTATACATGTATGCATCTATTAGACTCTGCTGAAACTATGGTGGTTGGCACGGGAAATGGTTCTCTCAGGTGAAATTAACTCTGATTTGAGTGTCATTTGAACCAGATTACATTAGAAAACATGTTGACGCTCTCCAATTTTTAAATTATTGCCATACTGTATAGGTTCATTAATGTTGCTCGAGGTCAAAAGCTTCATATCTGGAGAGGAGAGTCTAATGAATCTAGTTTTCCTTCATTTATTTCTGCCATTTGTTCCTCTGGTTCTGAGAAGCAAGCAGGTGGAATTTCCACTTTGCCATCTTTAATTGCAACTGGACTAAGTTCTGGTCATTGTAAATTATTTGATACAAAGAGTGGAAATGTCATTGCCTCTTGGCGAGCTCATGATGGATATGTGACCAAGGTATGTTAACTATGTTCACCTTATTAGGGATATCCAATTTGATTTTAGTATTTTATACGCAGATTCACCAATGTCTTTGTTTACACTTCACAGTTGGCAGCACCTGAGGGGAATCTGCTCGTTTCCAGCTCACTTGACAGAACTTTACGAGTCTGGGACTTGCGAATGTAAGAGCTATTTCCCTTCTTGAATCTTCAATTCATTAGGAGTTTAGGACTTATCTGACTCTCTTAAGCTTTTCTATTGAGAGATCAGAGTTGAGTTTTTTGACACATGAAAGTTGTTAGAAGGTAAAGCCAAGGTTTGAAGAATGATAACCCCTTATAGCATATACACCTGCTGGTAATGTCAGGACAGAAGGGTAGTTTAGACAGTTAGAGGAGTTAGTTAGGGGGAATTAGTTTCATAAATAAATAAGGGGAAGGAAGGGTAGAGGGATCATTCAAAGAATTAGAGTTTGTATGAAAGGAAAAACCTTTTGTGAAGGAGAAAAACCTTTGGAGGAGAATTCTTTCTTCTATTCTCAGTCATTCAGTAAAATTGTTCGCTTGCTTCATTTGTTTCCATCAGTTTCTCAATTTTCTTCCACGGTTCAGTCAAACATGCTCCCTGGTCGTTAGGGAGAAGGAGAACCCATGCACCTTGAGTAATAGCCTTTGATTCGGCTAGAATTTTCATCAACAGCTGAGGTTCACTACCTGCTAATTGTATAGCAGGTTATAGATTTAAAAAATATTACAAACTTACTAGGCCGTTTCATTTAACAAAATCATCCAATAGCAAAATTTGTATTTATGAGGTCAATTTTCCTTGTTATCATCCTCTTGTTCAATATTCATCCTCTCCTATCCCTCCGTCACCGGCACCGCTGTTCCCTCAGCAACTCCTGGGGCAGCTCCCACTCAGAAAAGCACCTGAGCTTATCCACATGTCCAACATGTCCAGTGCTAACGATTTCGTCAATGCCAAGTGCCAACATGTCCCTCGCCTTGAAGTGCCGCAGCGACTGTGTCCTTGACCTCAACTGCTTCAACCGCTACTACAACCCCAACCTAAACGCTCTTGCCAGAAGCGCTTTGAATGCGCTGGTATACTCATCGTCAAAGGTGATTTCAATGACTTTTTAACAATCTCTGAAACACTTGACATTGCTGTCATAGCCGCTGCCACAAGCATGTCGCACGAATCCACCACCTGGGATGTTGTTTGCATGTTAAGACAAACAAGACAATAAAAATGAAACAAGAAACTTTTCCATCAAAGGAAGAAGCACCTCAGTTTCAGTAATAAGGGCCTTTAAATGGGAATGCCAAGAAATCTCAAAACGTATCTGTTTAGTGGGGTTCTTGATTTTGATGTTGTTTGGAATATAACAAAAGGTTAGAGGAGTGTACAGGGTTGTGATCAAATTATCAACTTGTATTTGTTTTCTGAAATTAGCTCTTTCACTGAAGGGGTTTTGAGCTCTTATGAGACGACTTAGTGTATTGAGGCAGGATTTCACAAGAGCTCAAAACCCAGATCCTATTTTGCAGAAGAAAAAGGATAATCCATAATTGTTGGATGAGGTAGACTCTAGTGGAGAGAGAAATGAGTTTCTCTGAGAACCAAACCCCAGTTGGACTCTTGGTGCAGATGATTTATTTTGTTGGCAATCATCTGAGCACCCAGTCCTATTGGCAACACTGGCAAAATAGAACTAGTGCAAAAAATTGATCAGAGAAGAAATGCGGTTTAAAAATTGGGTATTATATTACCCAAAGAAAATTCCTGGTTGATAAACATTAGTTACTCCTAATAATAGATCAAATAAATGGTGCACTCATGCTTCATAATTTGGGAGGATGCATTGTAGAATCAGTCTTCTTCCACATCTATGGAAAGATATATCCTGTAGCTCATCTATTTCTTACTCTTGTAGGAATTTGCCATCGGAACCCATTATCTTCAGAGGTCATTCAGATGGCATATCTAGTTTCTCCATTTGGGGACAAGATGTTATTTCAATTTCCCGGAATAGAATTGGGCTTCTCTCCTTGTCGAAATCTGCCAATGAAACAGTATGCTTCTCTTTCACGACTTGCATGATGAGGATAGGATGCGTTTGTGTATTTTGAATGTCTAGCACGATGTCAAAATTAAATGCTCGTTGATTCTTGCTTTGCTTATATCATTGTTGCTTGGTGTGATATTTTGTTTTTCCATTGCTTGTTTGCTTGTTCATATAGTTCTGCTCTCTAGTAATATATGAATATGCTGAAAATACTAGTTGAAGCCCACATTTTCAACAGATTTAAGGGACTTCAATGCATCTGCTTGATAGATGCCTTGAAGCCTCCTAGTTTTCATATTCCATTGCATGAGTTGCTCAGCCTTGTAGATCTGGTTTTTTAATGCATGATATAAATCTATTTTGATTCATCCGAAGGTTTTCCCCTGTATTCATGTCATTGTTTGATAATATCGATTAGTGATCAATTTTCCAATTTTTATCATCATGATTATGTGGTTTCCATGACACAGGATGGGCAGCATCACATTATTCCCCAGAAACTGTACGTTTCAGATAATGGAATGAGAAGCTTGTCAGCATTATCAAGTATTAGTATACTTCCATTCTCTCGATTGTTTCTCATTGGAACAGAAGATGGTTATCTGAGAATCTGTTGTTAAATATGCTTCATTGTTTTCGTTATTGTTTTTTTTTTGGATGGCATTTTTTTTTTCGATGGCATTGTTTTAGATAGCATTGCGTGATTGCGTCGGCAGTGGGGAATTCATTTGTATATCATGATGAATTATGAATCATCCATGGCGGGAGTCCTATACCAAGTGGATGTTAAGAGACAAATCATATAATAGATAATTTAATGATTCATTACTTAATTAAATAACGGGTTTTGTTAACTGTGGTTTAGGAGTTAGGACACGTGTTAAGTAACCAAATAATAAAAACTATCAATGTGTAGTAAGGAATGATTTTGCACAATTTTACAAATTAAAGAACGAAATGTGCGATTAAAATTTTGAGGGACCATAATCGTACAGTTAAAAAAGTTAAGAGATGAAACGTGCAATTAAAATTTTTAATTTTGTGAGATCAAAATCACACAATTAAATAAATTGAGGGACATAAAATACAATTAAGTCAAACTAATAAATGAAAAGTACCTTTGTGCAGGATTTGAATCGGAGGTGGTGGGGGTTGTGGCAAGGAGAAATACTACATAGACACGTACCTAACTCATCACTCTTAGATACATTTAATCAATTAATGACAACACATCTAAAATCGGACCCACTTCATTTCTTTTTGATTTTATTTTCCTTTATTTTTTAAAATCTGGTTTATCTTCATCCAGTAAACACCCCACACCCACCACCAACATCCCCCCGCCCTTCTCCCTCACCGTTGACAACATGCACCACCCCAACCTCAAACTTCAGAACCTTAAAGTATATTTTTATTTTTTTATATTGCTTAAACATTCTTTAAATTTTGAATACTATTACTAGTATTTTTGCAGCAACGAGAGTGATGATTCGGTTCGGTTCCTCCGTCTCCAGTCAGAACCACCTCTCCGCGGTTCGTCTCTTCCGTTCGCTCATTCTTCTCTCCATCTCCGCTTTGCTTCTTCCCGGAGCAGCACCGCACACCACTCTCTCCTCCGCCGCGCGTCTTTTGGTTTCTCTTATTTTTGATGGAGCATACCAGTAGTTTGACTATATTATTGGGTTGTTTGCTCTGCATTTTTGCCTCTTGTCATTCTTACTATTTGTGGCCTTCTTTGTGCATATTTTTAGAAGAAGTTCTTTGGTGCAAATATTAGGGTATGGGGTTGGGGTGGTGGCAAAAGTGAGAGAAGGGTGGGGGATGGTGGTGGTGGGTGTGGGGTTTTTTTTTTATAGAGGATTGGGGAAGACAAACCAGATTTTAAAAAAATAAAAATAAACCAGATTTTAAAAAGAAATTCAGTGGGTATCGCCTTAGATGTGTTGTCTTTAATTGATTGGATGTGTCCAAGAACAATATGTTGGGTACGTGCTCATGTAAGACTTTTTCTGTGGCAAGCTGTTTGGGCCACTGTTAACTATGGTTTATTTAGGAGTTAGGGTACTGATTAAGGATTGTAAAAACAAAAGGTTTTATCGAAAAAATAAGTATATTGCTTTTCACTCACGCTGTCTGTATCCCACCACCAGGTGGTCACGTTGTAGTCTTCTCATTACACCACCACCGCCCACACCCAGAGATGTCCTCACACATTACCTCACTCTCTCTTCTCACTCGAATATACTTGTATAAACGATATTTTTGTCATATTTATCAACAATAATTATTATAATAATATTATCTTATGTATATAAAATAATTGAATGTATGATATTTTTAGAAGTTGGAAAAAAAAGTCATATAATTGTTACATATTTTATATCTATTACTTGTTAAAGTGTGTATACTGAAAAAACAAATGTTTGGAAAAAATAAATATATAATGGGTTGGAAAAAAAATACTTAAATGAATTAGATTTTTTTTAATAAGACTTTTAAATTATATATTTCATTTTTCAAATTAAAAAGTCAACTTTATTTTTTTTAACAAAAAGACATAAGATTGATTTTTAAAAATTGTTTTTAGTATACAAATATCAAATAACCTATTCTAAATATTTTTTTATTTTTAAGAAACTTAACCGTCTTTAATCAATAATTAGTCAATGAAGTGTAATTTATAATCAAGTTTGAAATTTATTATTTTAATAAATTTTAAAAAAAATTACTTTCGAGATGGAACCAAGATATCCGCAAGAGTACTAGTTAATAGGTAATTCCTTTACTCATATATGTATATCTATTTCCATTATCATAATTCAAACTTTATATATATAGTTAAAGAGCTCGAGTTACCCGCCACTAGAATCACACCTCGGGGGTTAATAAATATAAAGGTGATAGAATACAATTTACTCAACTTTTTACTTATTTGAATTTTGTCATTTCAACACAAGAATCCGTGTGTGTATATTTGTGTCATGTATTTTTTATTTTTTATTTGTATATCTTGTGTCATGTATTTATATATCCACGTTTCTCCTGGTCAAAAAAAAAAAATTATCCACGTTTCTTACATCTTGAGAAGTGGGAACCGTCACTTGCATAGAAATTAAATTAATATTTAACTACTAGACAACAAAATCGTAAACTTTAACACTTCACGGATACTCTACCTCTCATCTCTTTACTAAATATTAATTCTCAAATTAAGTCAAAGATGAGTTGCATTTGGATCATGACTACCATTTTGATCCATCCGTGTTCAATGTAGCAAAGGAAAAACAACTGTGGGTTGCATTTTCTTTTTGTCTTTTTACTAAATTATTATTATTATTATTATTATTAATTAATTAAATATTTATTATATCTTTAGGGCTCGTTTGGTGGTCAGGATAGAATAGGGGCGGATAGGATAAGGGAGCGGGATAGGAGGAGGATAGGATATGAGCAGGATAAGCTGTTATCCTATCCGACGTTTGGTGTCCACCAGATAACCAACTGGATAGCATTGTAATTTTAGCATGAATTTTAAAATTTTCGTTCTTGTTCTGAATGTTTTCATATTTTATTAGATTTTAGTTTTTTTTTATAATTTTCATTTTTTAAGATTATATAAAAAGACAAAATTGTCCTTGTGATAAAATTATATATAATATTTAAAAATTTTAAAATATTGTTTAACTTAAATTAATTTTTTTATAATTTTAAATATTCATTTTTATTTTTTACTTTACATATAGTTAAATTATTAGAATATTTTATTTATTTTTCAGTTTTTAAAAATAATATAAAGTAACAAAATTAGCCTTGTGAGAAGAAATAATAATTTTAAAATTAATTATTAATATTTTTATTATTTTATGTTTTATTATACCTTTTTCGGTAACCATATTATAATTTATTATACTTTAATTATTCTATGTATACATTTTTTTTATACTTTATTATACTTTAAATCACCTTATCCTATCCTGTCGAGTTCTAACCCAGCTCCCCCCTCAAGATAGAATTTTAACTAGATGGACAGGATAGGATAGGAGACAGGATTGATTTATCCTATCTTGCTGGCTCACCAAACAATAGTTTCAGACATGATATGATAGCTTATCCTATCCTGTCTCTCTTATCCTGACCACCAAACGAGCCCTTAGAGTTCGTTTGGTGGTCAGGATAGGATAGGAGTGGATATGATAAGAAAGCAGGATAGGAGTAGGATATAATATGAGCAGGATGGTGTCCACCAGATGACCAACTGGATAGCATTGTAATTTTAGTACAAATTTTAAAATTTTCGTTTTTGTTCTGAATGTTTTCATATTTTATTAGATTTTAGTTTTTTATAATTTTTATTTTTTAAAATTATATAAAAAGACAAAATTGTCCTTGTGATAAAATTACATATAATATTTTAAAATTTTAAATATTTTTTAGCTTAAATTAATTTTGTTATAATTTTAAATAATCATTTTTAGTTTTTACTTTACATATAATTAAATTATTAGAATATTTTTTTATTTATTTTTCAATTTTTTAAAATAATGTGAAGTAACATAATTAGCCTCGTGACAAAATAAAAATAATTTTTTAAATTAATTATTAATATTTTTTTATTTTATGTTTTATTATACATATTTTGTTAACCATATTATATTTTATTATACTTTAATTATTTTATATATAAAATATTTTTATACTTTATTATACTATAAATCACCTTATCATATCCTGTTGAGTTCTAACCCAGCTTCCCCCTTAGGATAGAATTTTAACTAGATGGACATGATATGATAGGTGACAGGATTGGTTTATCCTATCCTGCTGGCTCACCAAACAATAGTTTCGGACAGGATATGATAACTTATAATATCCTATCTCTCTTATCTTGACCACCAAACGAGCTCTTAAAGTTTAAACACTATAAGGATAGTAATAGTAGTAACTTATAAAAAAAAATTAAACACTACTCCCTCCGATCACTATTAGAAACAAAAATTGAATAAAACACACATATTAAGGTAGTTAGTTGATCTCATTTAAAAGAGTCATTGGGAATAAAAAATTAAGTTTGTTATCTAAATTACCCTTCCTCTTATTTATTAAAGCTTGTGTTGTTGAGAATAAAAGGAGCCATTGGAAAAAAAAAATTGTATTAAACGAAGGGTATTTTGAGAATAACTTCATTATATTTTGGACCAAAAAATTTGGAAAATTTTGCTTATATTGTTGACCGGAGGCGGTATAAGATAGATTTGGAAGAGCTTATTTGAATTTATAATAATAACTTATGAAAATAAAGCTATACAAATAGTTTATGAAGATAATTTATAATTTTTATATAAGCACATTTTAGCTTATTGTAATAAACTTGTTAGAGAATTTTATAAAAACAAATTATTTTTAATTTATTTGAAAAAAATTTGTTGTATAGACACTTATTTAAACTGCTTATTGAAACACACATTTAGTCTAAATATGTTAATTAAAAAGAGAAATACATATAATGGACAAATTAGAATATTTAAATATTTAAATGAGAAACAAAGCATAACAGGTATCCAGACATTATAATCTTAAGGGGTTGGTCCAGTGGAACATGACAATGTCTCGTATCTGACAAGTTGCAGGTTCGAGCCCCTACTAGTCCCCTTGGGTTCTTACCTTGGACTGGGAAACCATCCCATCACCCTAAATTTAAAAAAAAAAAAAAGAAAGATATCAAGACATTATTCACTTTACTTTCACCAAAAAAAAAAAAAACATTATTCACTTTACATTGTTCAAATTCTATCATTTTCATTTAGGTACCTGTTTGGTTAATGATGGGTGCAAAAATGAGGCGGGAAAAGTGACGTAGCTTAGTTCCATACCAGAAAAATACAAAATTCTTCTAACAAACATCAGTTGGAACAAATATAAGTTTGGGGATTTTTTTTTTTTTTACAATATATAAGTTTGGGGATAAAAGTAATAAAAACTTATTCGGTATTATATTTGGGTAATTTATATAAAAAAAAATGTCGAACCAAATATTTGGGGTTTGGTTAAGACTTAAGATCATGTCAATGGGGGATATCTAGTTATGCACTAAGCTGTTTCTTTTGGTATGTGGATGCAACCTGCACCTTTGACTTAAAATAACGGCAAGAGTGAGACTAGCCCGTAGGGTGGGAATAGGTAGATTGAACTACGTCGTGACATAAAGAGGTCTGATCCGTGTTCTAGTTTCAAGTTTTGAGTGTGACTTATTAGCTTAATCAATTTTTAATGTTTGACCTGATTTATTTTAGAGCTCGTTTGTTGGTAGGATATGACAGCGGCGGATATGATAAGAGAACATGATATAAGTAGAATAGGATATGAGCAGGATAAGCTGTTATCATATCCAACATTTGGTGTCCACCAGATAACCAACCGGACAGCATTATAATTTAAGTATGAATTTTAAATTTTTCATTTTTATTCTAAATGTTTTCATCTTTTATTAGATTTTAGTTTTTTTTATAATTTTTATTATTTAAAATTATATAAAAAGACAAGATTATTCTTGTGATAAAATTATATATAATTTTTAAAATTGTTTAAATATTGTCTAACTAAAATTAATTTTTTATATTTTTAAATATTCATTTTTTGTTTTTACTTTACATATAGTTAAATTATTAGAATACTTTTTTTATATTTTAAAGTTTTTTAAAATAATATAAATAACAAAATTAGCATTGTTATAAAATAAAAATAAAATTTAAAATGAATTATTAATATTTTTATTATTTTAAATATTTTATATTTTATTATACCTTTTTTTGGTAATCATGTTAAATTTTATTATACTTTAATTATTTTATATATTATATATTTTTATATTTATTATACTTTAAATCATCGTATCCTACTTGTTACCAGGAAAGAAAAAAACCTTATCACACTAGTGCAATAAGTGCTTTTTACGTCAGTTAAAATTGATTTTTTACGTCAGAATATTGACTGACGTAAATACAGCTGACGTTAATAGTTAATATTTTAACGTCGGTTGAGAACGGACGTTAAATATAAAACTATTAACGTCAGTTCTTTAACAAAACTGACGTTAATTTTGTAAAAATTAACGTCAGTTTTTTAAAACACTGACGTTAAACATAAAACTATTAACGTCAGTTCTTTAAGACAACGGACGCTAATTTTGTTAAAACTAACATCAGTTGTTATAAAGAACTGACGTTAAAGGTTTAATTTTAACGTTAGTTGTAATAAACAACTGACGTTAATAGTGTACTGTATATTTTATAAAATACTATTAACGTCAGTTGTTTGATACAACTGACGTTAATAGGTTTTTTTTTTAATTCAGTTTTAAAATATCACTCCCCTCGGCTATCCCTGCATTCAGTAAATATCCCAGTAACACAATATCACACACATTACAGAATTGCAAAGGAAAAATGGAACAATGGGGGGACTTAAAACCAAAACCCATGTATATATATAAATAAATTTTAGTTCCAATGTCTAAAAAACAAAACTACCAATCTAAGGATATATATATATATATATATACACATGTTATTAATTAGTTTCTAAAGTCTAACAAAAAAACTATTTATCTAAGTATTGCGGAGGTATCCTGTCAATTCCTTTTTCAGCCGCATACTTGAAGAAGAATTCAACGAAGCGCATCCTCAAGTCTCTTAACTCATCTTCTTCAATAGGCGATTGGTCGATAAATGCCTAGACACGTTCAAATAATAACAATAACATCAATGCAAGTCATCTTCAAAACTATAATATATAATTTAACAAGTTGTTTAAATATTACCTTATTCCATCCATCCGTAATAGATGCGGAGACTATGTTCAGCATATGAAGCATCACATAATAGCCGCACGACCACCCGTCAATTTGAAATCGAGACTACCAACAAAATTAATTTCAACGTCAGTTGAATATACATATAAATTAGTAATTATAATATTAATTATTTGATAAATAAACTACCAAACCTTGAGGATGTTCCATACATGATTTGCTTTAGCCTTAGAAGTCCTACTTCTCCCGTTGGCGCAACTTATGCTACTCGCCTTCAGCGCGCTATCATAAACAAATAATCATGTCGATCAATTAACAAATTCATATATCATGTGTGTAATAAACTAAAAACAACTGATATTAAAACTTAAATTAAATTTAAGATTAATTACTTACTTATTTACAGCTTCCACCACCTTCGGTGGTGGATCTTGGTGGAGAGAGCAGATGAATATGACAGTATGTCTAGACGGGTGAAGTACGAACAACTGCCAATGGCTTTTCATACAGTAGGGAGCCAGATATAATTCTTTCGGATTGTCTCCCAACAAGTTCCCTAAGTATTTACTCAATGCATCGCCAGCAAAGAAATCGGGCAGAAGGATTGATGGATCTAAGAAACCGTAAACTGATGCAACGCCCTTATCAAGATGAAGACGATGGAGATACCTAAGATATGAAAAGGTGTGGATTTTAACTACATAATATATATATATTGAAATTTAAAATAAATTATTAAATGGAAAAATACCAAAAATAAATAAGTTATAAAATTAAAATTAACTTACGTGCACCAGAGACTGAAAACATTGTTGTTCATCCAGACATTATCTCTGCAGGCGTTCCCGAGATCGTCACCACAGAAGGAAAATATCCTCTGTTGATTTGGGTGTGCCACCCATCCATCGTGCTCCAATGGACATTCAAAAATCTCAAACGCATAATCCTCACCAAGTGAGAACAAACGAGTGATAGGCGACAGCGACACCGACGTCGACTTGGCCTTCAGTTTAGGAAAAATAAAATAGATAAGTTTTTGATAATTAAAAAAAAACACAAGTAATTATTTGACTAATTTGGACATTAATAATGAATACATACCTTTGTTAACATTTCGAGCTCACGTCGTTTGGAGTCCAACTCAAGCTCACGCCTTTTCATTTCCAACTCATGCTCATGGCGTTGGACTTCGAACTCCCGCTCCCTAGCTGCCAACTCATCGTCCTCCACATGTGCCCTACTAAAACTCTCTTTTGTGCTCACATGTGAAGGGTTGGCATGCCCTGCGGTGTCCTGGGGATGTACCGACGGAGGAAAGCTCTCTCGGCAAGCGCCGCTTGAATTCTGGGTTGGATATTAAGCCTTGCATCAGATGTGTTGTAATAGCTGGGTTGGACATGAGGTGCTGAGTAATGTCAGCCAAAATTGATGCTTCATCGACCACCCGCTTTCGTGAAGCAGACTTGCCATAATATTCTTTGATGGTCACGTTCCCAGGAACACCGAGAACCCGACCAGGATGGTCTTTCTTGCCTAGAGCAGTCATCAAGACGTCCCGCCGTCCAGAAGGGACGAATGCGCCCTGGGAGGATTGTGCTTTAAGATCCATCTACAATGAAAAAAAAATGAAAAAACGTGAAAGTGAAAAGTGTTGCAAATATCTATACAAATATCAATTGAAATCAACTTAATTATTTACTTACAATCTTATCTGCCACTTCGCGAGTGACATCAACTTTAAAAGATCCCGTCTTTGTCATGCGGCCGGCTAACCAGACATCCTCGCGGTCGATGTCCGACGGAGGACTTAATGGTGTGCCCTCAGGCACCTCTCCTCTTTCAATCCTAGCAGAGTGCTCTTCCTGCTTCGCCCTCAGCCTATCCGCCATCATCTGCTCGATCCGAGTCTGGTACCCACCCTGAGACATGGTGTGGCGGTGGAAGTTATTCGCCTGATTCTACCGGCCCTTATTTGCCTTAGCCTATTCAAACAAAAACACATAATTAAATACAGTTAAATGATCTATAATAAGCATACAAAATTAACTTAATCAACCAACCTGAAATTCTCCATCCTGTCGACTCCTGGCAAACTGGTGAGTCACCGGCAAGTGTACCGGGTCGTCGCAAGTAATAAAATAACAAGGTAAGAATTTACCGAGGTCGAACACAAGGATTGGGCTACCAATTCAGCTAATCCGCGGGAAATCCGATACGTTGGTCAAGTAACAGAAAGTGGTTGAGAGAGAGAAAATAGGATCGAATTCAAATTAACAAATCTAATAAAATAATTAACTAAAAATCTGAAATTAAAATGTCCAAGGTCACAAATCCACCTACCCAATATGCATACCCAAGTGATGATAAATTCCTCCCTAAGTCCAATTACAATGTCAACCGGGACCCCCAAATTCTCCTAAATCCACTGTCGTGCTCATTAGGACGTATTCGAAGATTGGATTAATTACTTACTAGGTCTCATAATCCTAATCATCAAACTCTGTTAATTCTTGTTCCCTATAAGGTTTCACTAATCTCCTACTCACTCTCGTGCAATATTCAATTAGTGATCCCAATTCAAGTTCTAAACGTGAATTGCTGACTAAGCCTCATCAACGTTAACAAGTCAATCACGCGCGCAAATGATCAACACAATCAAATCAGAATTGGAAAACATTAATTGAGAAAAAGGGAGAAAGACATACATTACATCGAATCTACACTGCCATGGGTGGCTTCATTGTTCCCTCAGACGAGGGGATTAGTTCCTCATGCTCATAGACAAATAATCGGACATAATCACCATAATAAAATAAGAAAAATAAAAAGGGAGACGCAGCTCCAAAGAGACAAGAAACTAGCCTAAACGCTACTTTATACAAGTGGAAAAACTAGGATTCGGATATGGATGATAGATCTCTCAAATCTGATCTGAAACAGCAATAAATAGGGATTCTGTTTCTCGCCCGCTCGCGGGGCGAGCATACTATCGCGACGCGAAAATTAGTTTTGGCTCCATCCTGAGTTTGAATGCTCGCGAGGCGAACCATGATTAGCGAGGCGATCCCGAAAGGATGATTTCTCTGGCACAGTCAGGCCTTCAGGTTCGCGAGGCGAGCATGTGACTCGCGAGGCGAGACAGAATTGATGACTGTTGCTGCTTTGCTAATCTTCAGGCTCGGGGGGCGAGTATCTCCAGAATGACAATTTCCACCGTTTCTTGACTTTCCTTGACTCTCGGAGCTTCACTTCTAACCTGAAACAATAAAAAGGAAACAAGAAGCGTAATTCTATTCAAAATAGACTAAAAACTACTAAAATTGCCTAGAACGAGTCAAAGTCTACTTAGGAACAAAACAAGGCAAATTTGGGCGAAAACGAGAGTGAACTCGAATAATTTGCACAAAAACCACAGTCCATCTAGTTATAAAACTAGATAAGCCAGAGGCTTATCACAAACATATCCCAAGTATCCTGATCAATCCAGGGATAATCCGAGAACATTTTATCAAGCCGCTTCTTCCCAGATACATAGTACCTGGTAAGATCATGCTTGAACCCATTCCAACGCTTTGATGCCATTTTCATACATTTATGACGATGATCCTCGTCATTTGGCACAGTCCAAGCTACCTACACATTAAATACATAACGACTGGATGGATTATAACTCGGATAATTATCTAATAATGTAAATCAAACGAATGTAAAGGTAAAATACCGTGATAGCCTCCCAAATCTGATCCTTAACGTTCTGTGGAACGTCATTCCAGTGGTTGTAGTTGATGCTTACGTGCTGCTTCGCTTGTAGAAACACCCACTTATTAAATTCTTTAGCACGGGATCCCTGGGCATTTAGATTAGCATCGAAGGACACCTCAAGCTTCTGTCCGCTTTGCCTGTCCTTCTCTAGTTTCTTCAACGAGGTGGCTCCTCTACCCCGTTTCCTATGAGCCTGTGATGTTTGTATGGACAAAAAAAATGATAAAATAGAGGGTTGTAACATTATAAACTTACATTAAAAAGAAGGACTAAAGATAGTATATAACATGTAAACTTACACTAGAATCAGGCGTAGGCGTGATCGGGTCCTGCGAAGCCCCCACAGTGTCCTCCCGTGCATGTGGGCTATCCGATTGATCCATATGTATGCCTGTTCAGAAACAATATATATGTATTAACATAGGTTATAACTCAAAATAAATAAAGAAGTATAAATAAAAATAACTAGATAGGTCCTGTAGATATACAAAACATCTATCCAATATAAGGACAATACGGGAGATTGAAAACTATAGTTTTTGAAGAGTGCCAAGCACTGGTCACGGCCTGGCCGTGATGTCCATCACAGCTGTAACGTGCCAACTGAACCAGACCCTCAAGGGCAGAACTGATCACGGCCTAGCCGTGATGAGCATCACGGCCGTGACAGATCAACCAGCAGAGCAACATGCACTCAAAACCAAAAATAGAGACATTCCAAACAACTCAAACTCACGGTTTCAAGTTTCAACTACTGAGACTACAGTTTCAACATACACTCAAAACCAAAAATAGAGACATTCCAAACAACTCAAACTCACGGTTTCAAGTTTCAACTACTGAGACTACAGTTTCAACATACACTCAAAACCAAAAATAGAGACATTCCAAACAACTCAAACTCACGGTTTCAAGTTTCAACTCATCGAGACTACAGTTTCAACATACACTCAAAACCAAAAATAAAAAAAATGTGCCCTAAAGACTCACCAGAAATAGGCGCTCGCGTGGTGGTGGGGGGGAAGCTCGAGTGGTGGCCAACGTTCGATGTGGTTACTGAGAGCAGAGGGACAAGGAGAGTTAGTGCGCGGGAAGGGGAAAGAGAGATGTCAAGTTATTGAAAAGAATGAGCGGGAAAGACAGAGTTAGGGGTTAAGAGTGTACCTCACGGTGGTGGCGAATAAGCCCTCGCGGTGGTTGCGGTGGAGATAAGCTCGCGATCAGGGCAGAGTGAGAGTGAGAGTGAAGGTTGAGAGTGAGGGTTGAGCGTGATGAAAAGAGAAAAGAGACGTACAGAGAAGTGCAGAAGCCGCGCGGGTGTAAACGTTATAATCAAAATAAAACAACATTTTACGTCAGTTGTTAGTAAAAACTGACGTTAAAGGTCATATATTTAACGTCAGTTGTCTTAAGAAACTGACGTTAAAAAATACTCACACTTCTAACGTCAGTTGTATTACACAACTGACGTTAAAAGTTTATTAGTTTCTGCAAAAACTAATAAACACTCACACTTCTAACGTCAATTGTATTACACAACGGACGTAAAAAGTTTATTAGTTTCTGCAAAAACATTCATTCCTTTGACTACTGTGCTACTTACCCATTCACCTTGTAACCTAATCCTCTTAATGAGCATTAAGTTTTTAGATAAGTTTTCAAGAAAATCAGAATAACTTAGTAACTTCATCCCCTGCTCCTATAAATAGCTTCCTTCCATCCTTTTAAGTTTTTCTGCTTCACAATATGGCTCTGCCATGGAGATTAACTTCATCACTCTTTCTTCCTATGCCTAGACTCAAAGATCTTTGTCTTAATGGTCAAACAACTTCTGAGGTTGTGTAAATCACATAACATGGATGGTAAGGTTGGGTGAATCACGTAATGTGATTCTCTCACTTTATTTCATCCCCGTCATCCCTTTCACTTTGCTTTGGAAGCAAGTGACTGTGGATTCAAGACGATGCATCAAGGAATTCCAGTGAAGAAGAAAGATGCAAAGATCCATTTCACTTTGCTTTCGCTGCTAGTGACTGAGGATTTGCTTTGCATCATGGAATTCAAGTGAGGGAGGTGATGCATCCTTTGGAGTTTCTGATGACAGGACTGAGAAGAAAATGATGTTGAAGCAGAAAATTTTTTATATTTTAGGGCTATATTGCAGAAATTTTTTATCTTTTAATCATGTAATTTTAACTTATGAACCGCTTCAATGAGATACGATTTGATTATACATATAACTTGTTTTATGTTAAGTGTTTATTTATTTTAATTTGCACAAGAATTTGTTTACTAATTCAAGCTAATTAATAAAAATTAAAAATAAACTTGTTTAAACAAAAATGTTTAGAAATAAACTGCACTATATGGAGTGATCTGCGTTAAGAGGGACAAAAGGGACATGACAACCAATGAAATGAGTTTCATAATTATTTACGTCAGTTATTTATAGAACTGACGCAAATAGTGATTTAATATTTACAAACTGCCACCATCTCATTTTTAACGTCAACTTAATTTATGACTGTCAAGTTCCCGTATATTAATTACATTATTTCCAATATTCATTCCACACGTTTATAATATATAGGATTATTTATGTCAGTTATTTATTTAACTGAAGTAAAAATCACACTTTTAACGTCAGTTGTATAAAAAAATGACGTTAACAATAATTATTTTTTATTTTAAAAACACTTTTAACGTCAGTTTTTTTAAACAACTGACGTTAAAAGTGTATAGATATCTGCAAAAACATTCATTACTTTGACTACTGTGCTACTTACCCATGCACCTTGTAACTTAATCCTCTTAATGAGCATTAAGTTTATAGATAAGTTTTCAAGAAAATCAGAATAGCTTAATAACTTCATCCCCTACTCCTATAAATAGCTTCCTTCCATCCTTTTAATTTTCGGCTTCACAATATGGCTCTGCCATGGAGATTAACTTCATCACTCTTTCTTCCTATTCCTAGACTCAAAGATCTTTGTCTTAATGGTCAAACAACTTCTGAGGTTGTGTAAATCACGTAACATGGGTGATAAGCTTGTGTAAACACGTAATGTGAGTTGCTCACCTTATCATCCTTCAGGAGAATCAGCTGCTGGAGGGCAAATCAGGTGCTCGGACGTCACAGTTCCAAAACCTCAGCTTTGGCAGCAAGTGACCGTCATGGAAGTCTCTAGAACCACTGTCTTTGCTTGAAACAGATCTAGTGCACCTGTTTTTGCCTCTCTTGAGCTCTCTCATGCCCCCCAGTTTTCTAAGGTCTTAAAGGATGCAAGTGACTGTTCCAAGACCATTGCTAAAACAGATTGAGTGCACCCTTCGGAGTATAGTTTTCCCTTTGGCATATTTCATAAAACTCCCTGATGGGATGTAGCTTTAATGTTTAGGATTTTAAACCCTTTCAATGTAACTTTTTATAGGATTTTAAACCCTTTCACTCTTCTGTATCAGTCTGTATTACACTTCATGAATGAGATCCGGTTTGGGTTATTGATTCAACTTATACTTCGCACATATATTTTAGTTTTCAAAACAGAAACACAAAACATCAAAGCAATTGTGAAACTGAAACTTTGAGGAAGGCAATGCGGAAGGGTACGTATACTAGATAAAAAAATTATTAAAATAACCTTTAACGTCAGTTGTTGTAAAGACTGACGTTACAAGTGAAGTGACTCACTTTTAACGCCAGTTCGATGAAGAACTGACGTTAAAATGTTCACTGTTAACGTCAGTTGTTTATTGAACTGACGTTAAAAGTGAGTCACTTCACTTTTAACGTCAGTCCTTAAAACAACTGACGTTAAAATTGAATTAATGAAGTCTAATATTTACAAAATTGTCACCGCCCCCTTTTTAACGTCTAGCTTTTGGTTAACTGACGTAAACCTTTACCGTCTAATGTATATTTTCCACTAGTGTCATGTCCTGTTGAGTGCTAACTCAGCCCTCCCCTCAAGATAGAATTTTAACTAAATGGACAGGATATGATAAGTGACAGGATTGCCTTATCCTATCATGCTGGCTCACCAAACAACGGTTTCAGACAGGATATGATAGCTTATCCTATCCTGTCTCTCTTAACCTGACCACCAAACGGACCCTTAAAGTTTGATCTGACCTGAAAGCATATTTAAATAAGGTTGTTCCTGTCAAAATCCGTGTTTACCAGAATCTACCTGGAACGGGGTGTGACCTATATTTCTAAGAATGAATACTGAGGTTATTTTAGAATATAGCTTGACAGGATATGGTATCCTTCTCCTACGTATCCCAAGTGGGAATCAGAGCTAAGGTAGTTCTCCCATAAATCTTAGGTGTCTTCCCTCTTCGGGGATGCCTTGTATTTATAGTGTTAGTTGCAACTGAATCCTTTATCCTGATAAGCCCTTTTATCTTTATTGTTGATAGGCTTGTTGATATGATATGGTAGTCAAACGTAGATCTTATTATCTGTTAGGTGTCATTTATAATCTATCTGTTAGTTATATCGTAATCAACATGTATCCATTATTTTTGGATATGGCTCTTGTTCTGTTTAACCAAGTCAAACTCGGCTTACTCTTTATATGCTCGGACTATACTCGACCAAGCTCGGACGAAACTTGGTTATTTCATTTATTTCATTCCCGAGATGTACAAAAGTCCCCCAAGCTGAGTCTTAATAAGGCGAAATAACTTTTAATAAGTTATTGACCGAGTTTCATATGACTGAATAAATTATGCCTTACTAATACTTAACCGTACCAAATTTGTCTTTAAACAATATTTCAAGTTTACTTCACGTGTGTAAACCTTAGGGATGTTGGTTATTGAAGACATAAACTTTTGATGCTCATTTGGGGCTCTTTGGAGACTCAACTAATTTCCTTATGTCAATGCTTTTAATAAGCTCGGCATTCTCATACTTGTCGTAGGTTCTAACTCGACTTAGCTAATTGCCTTATGCCAATGCTTTGGAATAGCTCCGTGTTCCCATGCTCATTTAATGCTCATTCAGAGCTGGATTTATTTATTTGAGTTTATTTTACCCATGTATTTTCGTGCTTGCCTAGATTTATATTCGTGGGAGATCATTTGGTTCTTGGTCTAGTCTTCTAATGCTCGGTTTCATAAGACATAGTCTTCCTATGCTTGGTCTACACTCATGGTGAGCTCGTTACATGCTCGTTCTTACCATCAAGAATACTTATCTCAAGTACTTTACTTATCTCATGATAAGCTCGCCCAATGCTCGTTTAGAGCTCGTCCAATGCTCGTTCAGAGCTCGTCTAACTACTGATTTTCTCAGTGCTTGGCCTAAGCTCGGTCAATGCTCGGAATTCTCCGCGTGAAGTTCTAGCCTTATAGCTTTGTAAAGATTTCTTCTTTCCCCTTAACATTAATTTCTGAACTTGTAATAAACTCAAAAGTATTGATCTTAACCTGGAATTTTTCCCAAGCTTGTAAGATACTCCCTCAGTGTTCATCTTGAGTGTTTTGGGTACTGAGCCTATTTTGGGGTAAACTCGTTTAATGCCCACTTCGACTGTGAGCTCCCTAATAACCACATAAGAGAATTATAATTAATTTTCAAGAATGAACTTATCCAATTCTCTCATAAACTTGTGATTATTGCTGCTTGATGACAAGCTTGCTATGAGCTTGTTTGGAGACCTTGTCTTGAGCCGAACTTGTAGCTTAGTTGAACATAGTTTTTTATTTGAAAAGACTACGACTACTATTGGATTAGGCTTACGCCAAGCTCCATCCGAGTTTGTCTTCATCGAACTTTGTGCTCGTTACCCGAGCTGAAATACTCGTTTTTACAGACTTTGTTTGGCGCCCCTTTGTAGGGACTTTGCTCGCCCTTTTTAGGGACTTTGCTCGCCCAGTATTTTAGGGGTTTTGTTTGCCCAGTTTTTTAGGACTTTGTTTGCCCGGTATTTTAGGGACTTCGATTGCCCATTATTTTAGGGACTTTGATTATGCCCATCCCCCGAGCTATGGAACTCCAGGGGTTTTCTAGGGTCTTTATCTAGCCCATCTCCCGAGCTGTGGAACTTCAAGAGTTTTGTAGGGATCCTTTATTTATGCCCATCCTCTGAGTTGTGGAACTCCAGAGGTTTTGTAGGGTCATTTGGTGTGATGTACACATATGGACTTTATTTATGCCCATCCCCTGAGCTGTGGAACTCCAGGGGTTTTGTAGGGTCATTTATTTTGGTTTTGGTCTCCCAACATTGGTTAGCTTCAAGATCTTTGAGAGTTTGTCTACTAAGGACCATTATTCTGGACTCTTAGTAGTAATCTTTTCATCAGTGACCATCATTATGATTCTTGGTGGCATTGACCTCCTATGCGGTGCAATCATGTACATTTAGTTTGGCTTGGGTTCCAAACTGTTGAGATGATGTCGTTCGAGTTGGGTAGTCAAGCATATCTTGATCTCCTTCAAAAAGCAGCAATGAACCATTAAATCTAAATATCAAAATAGCTTATATGACTTACAAGGATCATATGATAAGATATCCTAAGACAAAATGAATCAACTTAAATTCAAGTTTGAATTTAAATTCTAATTAGAGATGATCAGATTAGATAGGATAAGAAATCATGATTTCTAGAAACCATTAGATAATACAATTTGAATTCAAAATCATAAATTTAAATTATAGTTACAATAAAAAAAAATATTGTCATATTGTTTTTGTTAACTCGTCTAGGTGAGTTTGAATAAAATAATCAGTCAAATTAAGAGGTAAAAGTGTATTTAAAATGCCACATTTAAGATGTTATAGCCTCCAAAACATAAATATTATCATGGTAAACTATTTAAAATGTTGCATGTTATGATGACAATTGAGCGATCAAGAAAACCCTTCACAACAACCTCATTTAGTAGGATAATTCCAACTTCTTTCTTCCATGTATCAAGTAGTTATGCTATGAACTTTGAAAATCATGCAAGCAGCAATCAATAATTATAGTAGGTAAAATTGGGCGTAAGAAATAATTTATTTAATGCCCATTTTGTTAATGGTTCATGATTACCCATCACATAATTTATACTTGCACTTCATCTCGTCGACATGATCACATCGGCACTAAAATGTCTTTTTTCCATCTTCACACTTGATATTTCCAACCTCTTTCTGCTACAACACATGAGGGGAGAATGCGAAATGCAATCCAAGTGAAGCTTGTCGTCGGTAGCCAAACAGTAGAGGCCAAGCTGGCGCAATTTTCCAACCAACACAGACATTGCTGATTAAAAAGTCCCCTTACTGGGGATCATTAATTAGATGCTGCATGATGCCTTAGTGATATCTATATTCCTTCCAAACGAGAGCACCATGAGTTCAGTGTAGAGGAGTGCTGTAAACATAGAGATTGGTCTCAAGAAATTTAAACATAAAATTGAAACCTGTGTAGAGTCTCCTGTGATATTAAATTTGTCAAAAGGGTGTGCTGGAGAGCCGTACATTGCCAATTTTTCTAAATAAGAATAACAACAAATCATGAGTAATGTCCAAATAAATTAATGAGATTGTATATTAACGAATTTTGCCCTTGCATTATCTTCAAGAAATAAACGGCAACATGGCTTCATCTTAGATCACCATGTTTATGCCAATTTTAAACTCATTCTAAAAATTGCAAACTTGACAATTCATGTTTTTCATTCAGTACGTGCGTGAATTATCTACGCAATTGAACATTAATATAATATAATATTTTATATAAAAAAAAAGTGATGGGACTATGTGCCTAGGAGAACCATTTTCATAGTTTTAGTCAAACTTTAAAACTAAAATGGCAAATGTATGATAAAGATAATGATATATGATAAAATAGAGATAATGACAAAAATTCAATAATTTTTCAAAACCAAGCCTGATGATAGATGATGTTGCACTGTTGCGTGTTGTGGTGACCGCTACATCAATGATGTGTCTATAAATTGAATCAGGATTGCCTCCAGCGATGGAGGCAGTCCAGCAAAAAAATTAAGGGAGGGGGTTGGATCATGAGAGAGAAAATAATAAATAATGAAGAGAGAGAATGAAGTTAAGAGAGAAAAAAAATGATGGAGGGATGATGGAGGGGAAACTGATGGAGGGAATCTAAATCCCTATAAATTTCATAGCATAAAAGTATTGTCCACCACCATGGCAACATTTGAGGCCAGCTGCCACATTGGTGATTTGTAGCGCCTCCCAGTTGCAAGGGAATTTTACCATTTTCGCTGTGTAAAAATAACACAATTTGTGAGCAAATTACGTAATCGATAGCAACCAAATATCCAATATAAAATTCCATGATCAACTACAGCTTCAAATTGGATATTATCACCCATTTAATTGGCAGTATACTGGCCGAAGATACAAGGCCGATGATTGTCAGTACAGTCGAGCTCATTCTTGTAAGTGGGCCGTGACCCGAATTCCTACTCGCGCCATACACTTGACACCCGGGGATAACTACTCGGGCCTATTCCACGGCAGGCCACGGATGAAGATATCTCGGTCCCGAGCTATCCAGTCACAACTGACTGGGCCGAATATCTCGCTGGTCCTAATATCCCTCCGCATAACTTGGAGCCTTATCCTTATCATTGTCTAACTGCAATAACAATCCGATCCTAACAAATAGGATCTCAATAACAGTCTCACTCAAACTGTTACACTGAAACATCTCTATAAATAGGGGTCCAACCCCCTCACTTAGAACTACGTTTGCTTTGATTCCCATTTGGATACGTAGGAGCAGAATTCCAATTCTGTCAAGCTAATTCCAAAATACTCCCACAAGACCTTCTCCGGTCGAGTATCTCCCACCTGAGATATTTGGACGGAACATTTGGCGCCGTCTGTGGGAATCGAAGCAAAACTTTCCCATACCACAAACAATGGTGAGAACAAGGAGCGGGAACTGCAGGAGAGAGGAGCCAGAGAATGCCAACAATGGGGACAATGGGGAACGATCCATAAACCCAGCCATGACAACCGACAATCCAATCATTCAAGAACTCCTCACACAAGTGGCCATGCTGAGAAGGGAGAATGAGGAGTTTCGGCGGCAGAACAGCCGTCGGGAACGAGAACAAAGCAGAGAAAGGTCCGCCTCTTCTCCTCATGAGAGAGAGCGCCGGACAGCCGAGAACGAAGGATCCAGAAATACGCGCAGAGTGGGAGGCCAACAACCCCGGGTTTCTCATCATGTTGTCCGAGCAGACGAGGGGGAGTTTCCTAGGCAGGCCCCTGAACTTTCACTTCAGGCGAATAGGCCTAATGAAAGGGCCGGCGTGCGGAGGCCAAGACATCCCTTCACCGATGCCATCATGGAGGTTCCTCTTCCAGCCAATTACAAACCCATAAACATTGACAGGTATGATGGCACCTCGGACTCGGAGCGTCACGTAGATGCTTTCACTACTCAAATGTACCTTTCTACCGACGATGATGCTGTCATATGTAAAGTCTTTCCAACTACTCTGAAAGATGCTGCGTTGAGCTGGTATACCCAGTTACCGTCAGCGTCAGTTGACTCCTTTAACACATTCACGACTAAGTTCAATGCTCAGTTTGCCACAAGCCGAGCTCATCAAAAAATCTCGGCCTCGTTGGTAAACTTTAAGCAAGAAAAGAACGAGTCTCTGCGTGATTTCATGGCCAGATTCAGCAAGGAGACTGTCCTCATCCGGAATCTTAGTGCCGATGTTGCACTACACACTATCTTGACCGGGTTACGGCCTGGCCCTTTCGCCAGACACTTAGCTCGAAAACCACCAACCAGTATGGATGAGCTGAGGAGAAAAGCTGCTGGGTTCATTAATATGGAGGAGATTGAGGAGTCTAAGAAAAGAGACAGAACCGATGATTCTGATAGACGAGAAGTGAGAGAAAAGAGGAGGGTTGGAGGTGATAGGCAGAAATTCAAAAGTACATCCGAGCATTTGCACAGGGGACCGAAGTATGAGCATTATACCCCCCTTAACACCAACCGAGCTCGGGTGTTTGAGGAAGCCTACAACGCCGAGCTTTTGCAGCTCCCCAACCGTGGCCACACGCCCCAGAATGCCGATCGATAGAAACATTGTCGGTACCATCGTAACTACGGGCATACCACCGAGGAGTGTTGGGTCCTGCGGGATAAGATTGAAGAGTTGGTGCAAGCTGGTCATCTCAATAATTTTGTTCGGAGAAATCACAACAGTGGTGAGGGGCGTGGCAGAAGTAGAAGAAGAGGAAGTGGCCAAAGCCCGAGAAGGGGCGACGGTCGACAAAATAATGAGAGAACAGAAGCTAGGGAGGACCAGAATGAAAGGCGAGAGCAGGATAATGTGGTCCGAGGTGTGATAAACACTATTTCAGGTGGATTTGCAGGGGGAGGCACAACAAGTTCAGCTCGGAGAAAGCACCTGCGTGCTATTCGGGCTGTCAACTCGGTATCTGGCAAACCCCCGAGGGTTTCCCCACCGATTATCTTTTCTGACGAAGACTTTTTGGGGGTGGATCCTAATCAGGATGACCCTATGGTAATCATAGTACAGTTGTCCAACTTCTCGGTCAAGAGAACTCTCGTCGACCAGGGGAGCTCGGCGGATATTTTATATTATTCAACATTTCAGAAGCTCGGGATCCTAGAGAAATCTATTCAGCCATACGACAGTAAGCTCGTCGGCTTTGCAGGGGAACAGGTGGATACACGAGGATACATTGACCTCCTAACTACTTTTGGGGATGGCAAAGCATCCAAGACTATCATGGTCAGGTACGTGTTGGTTAATGCAGTAACATCGTACAATATCCTGATCGGAAGACCATCTTTGAACGAGTTAGGAGCTGTGGTCTCTACTCCCCACCTCACAATGAAGTTCCCTTCCAACTCGGGAGACATAGTTGCTGTCCGGGCTGATCAGAAAATGGCCAGACAGTGCTATGCTGATAGTTTACGTGTAAGCAAACTCAAACCTACACCTGCAGAAACACTAGACAGGGGGAAAGACAAGTCTGTGAATTCTGTTAACTCTGTTGAACTGGACCCGAGAATGGACATGCAGGAACAACGGTCACAACCCATTGAGGAGTTGGAAAAGTTCTAGATCGGATCACAACCCGATCAGTGCACCAAGCTCGGCGGGCAACTCGAGCCGAATTTAAAAAAGAGAATAAAGGAAGTGCTCCGCAGCAACGCCGATTTGTTCGCCTGGACCACATCTGATATGCCGGGGATTGACCCCGATTTCTTATGCCACAAACTGGCAATCTGTCCTGAGGCAAAACCAGTAGCCCAAAGGAAAATGAGGCTTGGTGAGGAGAGGAGAAAGGTGGTGGAAGAGGAAACAGCGAAGTTGGTCAAAGCCAACTTTATTCGAGAAGTGGAATACACTACTTGGTTGGCCAACGTGGTTCTGTTCAAAAAAGCAAATGGCAGGTGGCGCATGTGCACTGATTACACGGACTTAAATAAAGCATGCCCAAAGGATTCCTATCCTTTACCGAGTATTGATAGACTGGTAGATGGTGCCTCCGGGTACCGAATTTTGAGCTTCTTGGATGCATACTCGGGGTACAACCAGATCCGAATGTATCCCCCAGATGAGGAGAAAACAACTTTCATAACTGAAGGCTCGAATTATTGTTACCGGGTAATGCCATTCGGATTGAAAAATGCTGGAGCTACTTACCAACGGCTCATGGATAGGGTGTTCGAAAAACATATCGGAAGAACTATGGAGGTTTATGTGGATGATATGGTTGTAAAATCCGATGACCACAACAACCACCCGAAAGATTTGGAGGAAATTTTTCAGCAGCTGAGGAAGTATAATATGAGGTTGAATCCGGAAAAGTGTGTTTTCGGTGTTCAGGGTGGAAAATTCCTCGGCTTTATGTTGACACACCGGGGAATCGAGGCCAATCCTGATAAATGCCGAGCTGTGATTGAGATGCGAAGCCCACAAAATATTAAAGAAGTGCAAAGACTTGCAGGGCGGCTGGCATCATTATCTCGATTTCTCCCCAGATATGCAAAGAAAGCTCGACCTTTCTTCAAATTATTGAAGAGGCCTCAAACCTTCACGTGAACCGAGGAATGCGAGAAGGCCTTCGTCGATTTCAAGGCCTTTTTGTCTTCACCACCGATATTAACTCGACCCATCCCTGGGAAAGAGTTATACTTATACCTGTCAGCCACCGAGTACGCCATCAGTGCGGTCATTGTACAAGAAGTAGAGAAAGTTAAAATGCCGGTGTACTTCATCAGCAGGGTTCTCCATGATGCCGAAACCCGGTACCAAGTCATAGAAAAGCTGGTTTTGGCCCTGGTAACTGCAGCTCGGCGATTGCGTCCGTATTTCCAAAGTCACCAGGTGATTGTCAAAACCGATCACCCGATTAAGCAGATCCTCAAAAAGCCCGAGTTGGCAGGCCGTATGATTGCTTGGTCGGTGGAGTTATCCTAGTTCGGTCTGAAATACGAGTTGAGAGGTCCTCTGAAAGCTCAATGTATCTCCGACTTTGTAGCCGAGTCAATCCGCTGCCGGAAACTGAGGATATATGGTGGAATTTGTATGTTGATGGATCCTCGAATGTCAGAGGCAGTGGAGCTGGTGTGATACTGGAAGACCCGAGAGAGCTGATCCTGGAGCAGCCACTAAAGTTTGAATTCAAAACCTCAAACAACCAAGTCAAATATGAAGCCTTGATAGCAGGGTTAATGCTGGCAAAGGAAATGGGGGCAAAGGCTGTTAGATGCCGAAGTGATTCACAGCTAGTCACAGGGTAAATCTCTGGAGGGTATCAAGCGAAAGAGCCTCAGCTTACCCGGTATTTATGTAAAGTCAATCAATTAATTGCCAGCTTTGAAAAATTCGCCATTGAGCACATTCCCAGAGAAGAAAACACTCGGGCCGATCTGCTGTCCAAATTAGCCAGTACAAAGAAACCGGGCCACCATAGAACAGTTATTCAAGAAACCCTAAATGAACCGAGTATCACGTTTGGGGAGGTGATGGCCAACGAACCGGTTGATCGAGAATGGATGACACCCATATGGGAGTATTTATCCTCAGAAACTCTGCCCCCAGATCACGCTGAGGCCAGGAAGATCAGGCTCAGAGCAAGTCACTTTGCTATCGTTTCTGGAGAATTGTATAAACGGGGATTCTCGGTACCGTTGCTAAAATGTCTGACAAAGGCACAGTCAAAATATGTCATGGAGGAGGTTCATAGAGGAATCTGTGGTTTTCACTGCGGGGGCAGATCAATGGCCTCCAAGGTAGTCCGAGCAGGGTACTATTGGCCTACCATCCGAGCAGATTGCATTGAGTGGACGAAGCAATGTGATGAGTGCCAAAAGTTTTCCAATGTAAGTCGTACCCCACCCGAAGGACTTCACACATTAAACTCGCCTTGGCCTTTTGCTATGTGGGGAATGGATATACTGGGGCCATTCCCTGTAGCCAAAGGTCAAGTCAAATTTCTCCTAGTAGCAGTGGACTACTTTACAAAATGGATTGAAGCAGAGCCTTTGGCGAAAATTACCGCCGAGAAGGTACAAAAGTTTGTGTGGAAAAGCCTCATCTGTAGGCACGGAATTCCCTTTGCAATCGTCACAGATAATGGAAGACAGTTTATAGATAAGACATTGCGAGAATTCTATGTCAACCTCGGTGTGAAACACCACGTCACATCGGTTGAACATCCCCAGACCAATGGGCAAGCCGAGGCAGCCAACAAGGTCATTCTCGGAGAACTAAAGAAGAGAGTGGGAAAATCCAAAGGAGCTTGGGCAGAAGAGTTGCCAAGTATCCTCTGGGCCTACCACTGCACGCCTCAATCCACTACTCAAGAAACACCCTTCAGGCTGACATATGGAACAGACGCCATGATCCCAGTGGAGGTTGGTGAGCCGTCTTTCCGACGTATGCAACATGAGCAGAATGAGAATGAAAGCAACTTAAGGGTCGAACTTGACTTGGTAGAGGAAATCAGGGAGGAGGCTAAAATCAGGGAGGAAGCCTGCAAACAAAGAGCAACTCGGAGATATAATTCAAAATTGAAACCGAGGAGTTTCCTGCGTGGAGACTTGGTGCTGAGAATGAAAGGAGAAGCCAGGAAGGATCACACAGAAGGCAAACTAGCGGCAAACTGGGGAGGACCATTCCGAGTGGTAGAAAACTTGGGAAACGGAGCATATAGGTTAGAAGAATTGTCAGGGAAGCCTATCCCGAGAACTTGGAATGCTTCTCATTTAAAATTTTATTATAGTTGATGTATATAGTCAGGTGATGTACTCTTTTTCCTACCTCGGTATTTTGTCCCAAGAAGGGTTTTGACCGAGAAGGTTTTAACGAGGCACACCGTAGACTTCCTTTTTTATCCAATAAAAGAATTTATTATGGACATTGTTCTGTTTTCTTAATTTACCGATGTAGTTATTCCGCTAAAATTAAATGTTAAAGGCCAAGTTTGAGCCTGAAGGCCGAGTACGAGCCATTAAATTTTTTAAGGCCAAGTTTGAGCCTGAAGGCCGAGTTCGAGCCAATTAAGTTTTAAGGCCAAGTTTGAGCCTGAAGGCCGAGTACGAGCCATTAAATTTTTTAAGGCCAAGTTTGAGCCTGAAGGCCGAGTTCGAGCCAATTAAGTTTTAAGGCCAAGTTTGAGCCTGAAGTCCGAGTACGAGCCATTAAATTTTTTAAGGCCAAGTTTGAGCCTGAAGGCCGAGTTCGAGCCAATTAAATGTTAAAGGCCAAGTTTGAGCCTGAAGGCCGAGTACGAGCCATTAAATTTTTTAAGGCCAAGTTTGAGCCTGAAGGCCGAGTTCGAGCCAATTAAGTTTTAAAGGCCAAGTTTGAGCCTGAAGGCCGAGTTCGAGCCAATTAAATGTTAAAGGCTAAGTTTGAGCCTGATGGCCGATTACGAGCCATTAAATTTTCTAAGGCCAAGTTTGAGCCTGAAGGCCGAGTTCGAGCCAATTAAATGTTAAAGGCCAAGTTTGAGCCTGAAGGCCGAGTACGAGCCATTAAATTTTTTAAGGCCAAGTTTGAGCCTGAAGGCCGAGTTCGAGCCAATTAAGTTTTAAGGTCAAGTCTGAGCCCGAAGGCCGAGTTCGAGCCTTTGAGATTATTTAAGTAAAATAGAATACGAGCAGTAAGAAGAACAAAACTGTGATCTGAAGGCCGAGTTCGAGCCGTTAAATTTTTTTAATAAAACCGAGTACAATGCCTAAAGTAAAAACAAGGTACGAGTCGAGTACTAGAAAGAACTACGACTTACATAAAGAGCTAAAATTGAAAATAAGGCCCCCCCGGCTTGCCAGTAGTCCCCCCAATTAGGGCAGGGGCAAGACCAGTTGGTCAGTAGTCCCCCCAATCGGACACCACGACTTTCCCTCAAGGGGAAAAGTAACCACTTCCCCCTGAGAAAGCTGGACGATGAGGTGCTCGGCTTGCTCCGGGAGTATACGGCCTCTACCCCTTTCTCCACGCCCGAAGACTGCTATTCTCCCAGTTAACATCCTTCTTGAAGGATTAAATCATAAAAGGAATTCTGGATCCCATCTCCCACTTACATCCTTTTTGGCAGCTATAAAGCTCAAAAAAGGATGTTAACTGGGAGAGAGGAGCGTAAACCCCTAACACTATTATAGAACTACTCGGGTTGAAGGAAGACGAATTTGGCTGTTGGAAAAGAATGAAGAATGAATAAGTAAAGCAAGTGAAACAACCCTATTTATAAGGGGGCGAGAGGTGTTGGAAAGGAAAAAATATGCGCTGGGAAAATGTTTGTTGAAAAAACAAATCTCGAAACTCAGCAAAAAGCAGTAATTGCATGAACCCATTGCAGGTTCCAAGGCACATAATGTATGACCACATACGTAAAGCGTGAATCATGTGTTTCACGTGTGACAACTACTATCCGTTTTTGATACGGACGGCAGAATACCTCGACCTTAGCCGAGGACTTGTTTAAACAAGTCGAACGCAACATCGGAATATAAAAATACTTCGAAGAATATCTCGGCCATACAAAAGCTACAAGTAGAACAAGTAGTCATCAAACTGATGGAAGAATTCTCATTGAATCAACCGAGGTTACAAGGGCAAAAGCCCATTACAAGGGATGAAGAAAACAAAAAAGTAATACAGTTACTCGTCCCTATGACTCTCTTCGACCTCAATATGATCCTCAGGAGAATCTCCCGCCCCTTCCACCTCCTCTTCCTCTTCGGGAATAATGGGAACAAGTTCCCCGTTTAGCACCTCTTTAGTCACATCGACCCCCGAAATATCAACCCCTGGAGCGAGAATCTCTACTTGAGCAATGACCTTTTCAAAACCTTTTCGATGTTCGACGAGAATGCACTCGGTGGCCTCTTTCAGATCCTCCTGAATCTCCATCCTGGCCTTAGTCTCGGCCTCCAGGGCAGCTTTCAGTTGCTCAATTTCATCTTGAGCCTTCTTGAGCTCTTCTTCAAAGACGAGCTTTGCCTCTTCAAATGAGCTTTATTCTCCTCAGCAAATTTTGCTTGGGAGTTAAGCTCGGAGTTCTGGCCATTCAACTCGGTAATGGTAGTATTCAGGAGATTATTGCCCTTGGCCAGCTCGTCACGCTCCGTGGAGGTCCGGGCAAAATCCCCTTTCAGCTTCTCAATAGAAGCGAGTTCAGCTTCCAGATGCAGGGATTTCCTCTCGGACTCCACCAAGTCTCGGCTACAAAAATGGGGTAGAGCGGCAGCTCGGATGCAGTAGGCCGAGAGGGCCTCCATGCTGGACTGAGCCCCTTGTTGCCTGATTAATCGGAGGTCAGCGGGCTTGAGGAAGTTCGAGTCAAAGTAAGGGAACGGGTTGAAGTCTTCGCCCCAGATAGATGAGGTCCCTGCTTTTAAAGAAGTGTTGTACCACTTCAACTCGGTGGAAGGAGGAGGTTGTTCTTCTCGCCCCGTATTTCCCGTCTCGTGAGTGGTAGTGTGTGGGGGACTTCAGCGAGGAGGGGAAGAATCTTCGACGTCAGCCACTACCTCTACACTCTTTCTTTTTTGGGGGGCGGATGATGAAGCCCCCTTGGCAGAGGCCTTAGCGGGGGCCGGAGGAGGTCTTTTCTTATTCTTCTCGGTCGAGGAGGGACCCTGACCCTCTTTTGCAGCAGATTTTAAAAGCTTGGAGAAGTCGAATTTCCCCATAATGACTGCCAAAAAGAAATATTGTTAGTTCAGGAACACATACATAAAATAGCTGAAAACTAAAAAGCCGAACACTTACTTTTAAGGTCGGCTCTCGGGGTGGATGAAAAGGGGAGTTTCAGAAGACGCCCACAATGGAGAGGCCGAGGAAGTTTTTCTAATGTATCCATATCCCGCCTATCCTCGGCAGGAAGGGATCGGTATTCGAAACCGACGAATTTGGTAGGGGAAGACTGCCAGTATAAAGGGAACCTGGCGCATCCATCCTCATCAAAAAAATGGGAGGAGTGGGAGCTCGAGGGGCGAACTCGGAAGAAGCCAACTTTGAAGTCCTTATACGAGGATGCGTATAGACTAAGCAGTCCTCTCCGGTTCAGCCCATTAAGGGAAATCCATCCCGTTTTCTTACCAAACCTTGTTTGGTAGAAGTATAAAAATTTGGGAGTAGTGGGCTCCATCCCGATGTATTTACACAATTTGAAAGGCTTTCATAAAAGCCCAGCTGTTGGGATGGAGCTGAGTAGGTGCGACATTCATGGTTCTCAGAACGTCGCACTCAAACTCAGTGAAAGGAAGGGACACACGCAGCTGTGCGAACAGTGTTTTGTACATGTAGGTAAAAGGGGGCTCAGAAGGATGAGCCCTGAGGAAGACATACTCGGTACCCGAGCATGGGGAGCAAATAAACTCGGATTCGTCCCCGGACGTCGAGATATTAATCTGGGACCGAAGATGAGCAATGGAGTCTGAAGTCTGAAAGTCAGAGAAATAAGTCCCAACCTCGCCTTTAACCCAGGTATACCCAGGTAGGGTAATATCGGGAACAGGGTCTTTTGGAACCCTTAGGCGTTGTTTGCGAGCAGCAGGTTTGGAAACTTGGGGGGAGGGAGAGCCAGACCCAGAAGAGCCAGACCCAGAAGAATCGGACCCAGTGGAAGGAGGAGGACGGTTCCACCTGTCTGATGTTCGGTTCCTGTGAAAGAACAGAGGAAGTGGAAGGAGAACCCCCAATGGGGGAAACCTCGTGCTCAATTAGAGGCGAGGTGTTTGACTCAGAAGACTCGGACGAACTCATGTCTGGGAGCAGAAATTAAACTTAGAAGCGTGAAGAAGGGAAGAAGACTGGGCGTACCTGAAGAATGACAGACAGGAGAGTGATGGCAGAAACTTGAAAAATGGAGGTGAAGGGCGAAGGAGGATAGGCAAGGTGGAGGGGAGTTGGAGTTAGGGGGGATATTTATAGCAGCTGCAGTTGATGAAACGATCAACGGCCCACGTTTCAGGAAGCTCAAAGGCGCGACTTTCGATTTTCCCCTCATTAAATGGGCGCGGAGCTCTAGGGTTACTCACCTATAGCGTGCCGCAGAAGGATTAGGGGAAATGATTGCCTTCTCTGACAGGAGGAAGGTTCAGTTGAAATGACAGCTGGGAATGGAGAAGTCTGTGTGGCCGAAGAATAAGCTCGGTTTAATGCTTGTCAGCTCTTTCGCTTATTTAAGCTCAGAGCTCGGGGGGCTTGCGTACTGGCCGAAGATATAAGGTCGAGGATTGTCAGTACAGCCGAGCTCATTCTTATAAGTGGGCCGTGACTGTTGACGAATCTGGGCAAGTATACCCAGTCATGCAAGTAATACGGTGGTAAGACCGGTTATCGTATCCACGGGGATTGGATGTCAAGTACCAATTCGCAAACTCGGCAACTATCTAGACTAAACTATAAATCAAGAGAGAAAGTAAAACAAACGAAAGAAAAGGAAATAAAATCTTTTTGTCTTTTTGGGGACTTTTAACAAACACTTGGAGTGCAGAAAGGATATGTTGGGACTAGACTTCACCAAACCTCTAACTCATGTACTATCAGGACTAGATACCTCTCATTCATGCTTCAGATATTAAAATCAATCCACTAAACTACTCAAACCCCGATTCCTCGGATGGCAAGAGCCTAAATCCACTAATAGACCCTAATTCCTTAGGTGGCCTAGATTAGTGAATTTGCATTAAGATTGGGGATTACGCGATTGCTAGTAAACCTAACTCCATTCCTAGATGAAAGGGTTACTAGGTGATTAAATTCAGTTCCGGTTCTGATACGAATTTCCCAATTGCATACCAAAACACAAACCAAGTCATGGGGGTGCTAGCCATAACAAGCATTAAGCATGGAAAATTAATCACTAATACGAAGCATAAACATAGATTAATCAGTCAAGGCAAATACATAATAATAAGTTTGATTACATCTAATCCCAACAAATAGGGATTAGCTACTCATAAACAGAGAAAACCAAACCAGAGAAATAGGAGAAGAGGAGAGAAGAGGCTCCATGTGAGCTTTCCTTCTTCTTCAAAGCGACCCCTCTTGGCTCCCTTCTAGGGTTGAAACCCTAGCCCAGCCAAGCCTCCAAGTGCCTCCAAATGCCTCCCCCAGATCCCCTTTGTTCTGTCTGTTGCGCTCTTATTTATAGATCTGCTGCGCGTCACGGCCGTGATAGCCATCACGGCCAGACCGTGACGCTTTCTGGAGTGGGCGTACTTGCACAAAATAGATTCTCGCGAGGCGAGATAAATTTCGCGACGCGAAACCTTGATTTTTAGCCTATCACGGTCGTGATGCATATCATGGGCAGGCCGTGACAGCTTCTGACTTTTGCCTTCTGCTCTGCTTGATCATGGTCGTGATGGTCATCACGGCCAGGCCGTGATGGGCTCTGTTTGGCTCATATTCTTCACTTTTCAAGCTCTATTTCATCCAAGCTCCATCAAGGCTAATTTTGAGCATTTTTACATTAATTCCTGCAAAACAACATCAAGAAACCGCTTCACCCGTTCCAAGGGAAAATCTAACTAAAATCAAATAAAGAATGCCTAATCTATATGCAAAATGCATGCAAAAGAGTACAGAAAATATCATGTAAAATCACACTATCAAATCACCCCAAGCTTATTCAATTGCTTGTCCTCAAGCAATCACTAAGGCCAGAAGAATAAACAGAACATTGATAGTGAACTAAGAACCCGAGCAAATAATCCAAGTAATAGGCATTTCAAACAATTCAGTAAGAGACAATCAATTCAAGTCCAATTAGAGGCTTAGGTTCCTTAGACTCATATTCTCACTGATTTGGGCACTCTTTCTCACCTGAAACTCACCCCAAGCTTGTTCATTTGCTTGGCTTTCTTTCTCACCTCACTCAAGTGTTAGGGAATAAGGCAATTCGCTCAATTTTCCTCAAGGAATGATTCCTACCATAGGCTTGACTATCAACCAAATCTCTACTTTATTAATGAAAACAATTTAGAATCAAGAGGTCTTTCACTTGGTTTGTAACGTGGCCATGGGATTAATCGTTAGATGGGGAAATCAATAAAAGGACATTTCAAAAGGCTAACAAAATCAAGCATTGCAAAGCATGCACCTTCTAAAATACCTTATTGGGTTTTCAATTCACTTTTTCCACCTTTCTTTTCTTTCTTTTCATTTTATTTCTCATTTCTTTTTGTCATCCCCTTCTCTATATATTTTTCTTTTTTTCTTTTCTTTTTCTTTTATTTGGAGAAGGGGAGATTTTTCAACTCAAGAGAAACTTTTTTTTTTTCCTGATTCTTTCATCCCAAAATTTTTTCAACTACCTTTTTATCCTTTTGTAATACTTTAGAAGGTCCTATCAAACATCATTCAACAATATATTTCAAGGTACCAAGAAAAGTATTTTTCTTTCAAGCTCAAAATTGGGCAACTAAGGGGTAGCATTTCATCATTCAAAGCTCAGAAGGCCAGAAAAATACCTATTGCCTCAATATTTTTTAAAAATTGTTCTCAAAAATTTTTAAGCTTCGAAATGGTTTCAAGTCAAGTTCTAGAGAAAACAATCCAAGAGGAATAACACTCTGACACAAGAAATGGGGTAGATTTAGTGAGTACCCCTTTATGGCTCAAAATCTCACATTTTATAGTTCAAAAATCAATGAAAGACACAAATCTTCAGAACCCTATGCTAATTATCAACTATCACAGATCATCTCAAGCATTTACATTTGCGGCCATATCACAAGAAAATAACAAATTGGGTTCCACAATTCACTATCACAAATTATTGGGCACTTAGTTCTCACAATTGGATACAAAATCTAAGCAAGGGCAATCTAATTGTGTGATCATGCAAACTATAATGCAAAACTATATGAATGCAACATGAAAAAAAATGCAAATGCAAAATACCCCTACCCCAAGCTTAAGAATTTACATTGTCCCCAATGTAAACAATCAAGTTGGAGAGAGGAAGAAAAATAAAATAAGATAAAATGGAACGGATTACCGATGCGGTAGCGAGTGTTGGTTCACATGCCTAGTCAGAATGGACTGCATGAAAATTGGGTTGCTTTTTCTTATCTTCTTGCTCTTCCCTCCTTCCTTCTTACCCTGGAATCACTTGGCAATTTTATTAGTAAAAGAAAACTCTTGATCTTATCAAATTATTCAAGAGTTTAAAATCAAAAATAAAATCTAACTAAACAAAAAGGAAAAAGGAAAAGGAAAAGGAAAATTGGGTTGCCTCCCAATGAGCGCTTCTTTAATGTCACTAGCTTGACTTATTAAAAGGCATCCACCTGGATCCTCCTCCCGGATCAAATGGAAATTGGGGTGGTGATTGTAGCAGTAAAATAACTTTATTCTCAATTCCACCCAGCCATTGGGTGAAATATCCATTGACCTCTTCAACTGTAATAATGCACTTACTTCCTAGCGGGTCAAATGACATTTTCACCAGGAAGTTTGACAGACAAGTGGAAAGGGCTAACTTACCAGTATCCACACATGCATGCAAGCCAACATATTTATTTAATGCAGAAAATTCAGCAAGCATGGTGGTGCTTTCCAAATGCCCTGTCTTCTCACTTGTTTCTCTCCAAGGATGCGCGAAAGGTAATCCCTCTTCTTGTGGTTCATCTACCACCACCTCTTCATCTTCATTGTAATCCATTCCCACAACCAGATTTTTCTCAAATGCTGATTCTTGTGGCTCTATGGGAATCATACATGGTGGTGGAGGTGGCAAATATGAACAAAAGGTTTCCCAATCCTCCTCGGAGAAGTTATATATAAGCCTTCCCGTCATATAATCAACTTGTGCGGGAGTAACATGGTCCATCAAATCCATGACGTCTCCCAAACACCAGTTGTCTTCCAAAGCGCGACTTGAGGCTTCCTCATCAGGTGGATAATAAAATTTTTCCATGACTTTCGTCCACCTTGCAAAAACAAAACTCAAACAAAAAGATCAAATATATACAGAAAATAAAAATAATAAAAATGTCTAAATTAGTTGCCTCCTCTGTTACTAATGATATTGGCAAAACCAATCCCCGGCAACGGCGCCAAAAACTTGTTTACGAATCTGGGCAAGTATACCCAGTCGTGCAAGTAATACGGTGGTAAGACCGGTTATCGTATCCACGGGGATTGGATGTCAAGTACCAATTCGCAAACTCGGCAACTATCTAGACTAAACTATAAATCAAGAGAGAAAGTAAAACAAACGAAAGAAAAGGAAATAAAATCTTTTTGTCTTTTTGGGGACTTTTAACAAACACTTGGAGTGCAGAAAGGATATGTTGGGACTAGACTTCACCAAACCTCTAACTCATGTACTATCAGGACTAGATACCTCTCATTCATGCTTCAGATATTAAAATCAATCCACTAAACTACTCAAACCCCGATTCCTCGGATGGCAAGAGCCTAAATCCACTAATAGACCCTAATTCCTTAGGTGGCCTAGATTAGTGAATTTGCATTAAGATTGGGGATTACGCGATTGCTAGTAAACCTAACTCCATTCCTAGATGAAAGGGTTACTAGGTGATTAAATTCAGTTCCGGTTCTGATACGAATTTCCCAATTGCATACCAAAACACAAACCAAGTCATGGGGGTGCTAGCCATAACAAGCATTAAGCATGGAAAATTAATCACTAATACGAAGCATAAACATAGATTAATCAGTCAAGGCAAATACATAATAATAAGTTTGATTACATCTAATCCCAACAAATAGGGATTAGCTACTCATAAACAGAGAAAACCAAACCAGAGAAATAGGAGAAGAGGAGAGAAGAGGCTCCATGTGAGCTTTCCTTCTTCTTCAAAGCGACCCCTCTTGGCTCCCTTCTAGGGTTGAAACCCTAGCCCAGCCAAGCCTCCAAGTGCCTCCAAATGCCTCCCCCAGATCCCCTTTGTTCTGTCTGTTGCGCTCTTATTTATAGATCTGCTGCGCGTCACGGCCGTGATAGCCATCACGGCCAGGCCGTGACGCTTTCTGGAGTGGGCGTATTTGCACAAAATAGATTCTCGCGAGGCGAGATAAATTTCGCGACGCGAAACCTTGATTTTTAGCCTATCACAGCCGTGATGCATATCATGGGCAGGCCGTGACAGCTTCTGACTTTTGCCTTCTGCTCTGCTTGATCATGGCCGTGATGGTCATCACGGCCAGGTCGTGATGGGCTCTGTTTGGCTCATATTCTTCACTTTTCAAGCTCTATTTCATCCAAGCTCCATCAAGGCTAATTTTGAGCATTTTTACATTAATTCCTGCAAAACAACACCAAGAAACCGCTTCACCCGTTCCAAGGGAAAATCTAACTAAAGTCAAATAAAGAATGTCTAATCCAAGGTTTTGAAAACCGGACCGGACCGGCCGGTCCGACCGGTCCGACCGGGAACCGGGACCTTGGCCGGTCCGGTTCACAGGGAAAACCGGCCTAGCATCGAACCGGTGGAAAAACCGGAAAACCGGTTCAAAACCGGTAAAACCGGTCATAATCGGTGAAACCTCGAGAAGGTTTCTTAGAAAAAAAATAAAAAATTAGTATAAAAGGATTTGGGACATCCTAGCCAAAACACAATTCTTTTGTTTTCTAACATATGTGGGCTAGTTGTAGATTTTGGATTGGTTTTCCCTATAAAGATGATTTTAACATATATTTTTATATTTATTTAGTTTAATTTCAAAATAAAAAAAATTGTGCTTAATAATTTTAGTTGTTATGTTGTTTTTTTGTTTAATATTGTTACAAATATTATATTAAAAATTAAAATAATATTATTTAATTATAACCGGTTCAACCACGGTTCAACCTCGGTTGGACCATTGAACCTCGAACCGCTGCCTTCACCGGTTCGATGGCCGGTCCGGTTTTGTAAACCTTGGTCTAATCTATATGCAAAATGCATGCAAAAGAGTACAGAAAATATCATGTAAAATCACACTATCAGTGACCCGAATTCCTACTCGCGCCATACACTTGACACCTGGGGATAACTACTCGGGCCTATTCCACGGCAGGCCACGGATGAAGATATCTCGGCCCCGAGCTATTCAGTCACAACTGACTGGGCCGAATATCTCGCTGGTCCTAATATCCCTCCGCATAACTCGGAGCCTTATCCTTATCATTGTCTAACTGCAATAACAATCCGATCATAACAAATAGGATCTCAATAACAGTCTCACTCAAACTGTTACACTGAAACATCTCTATAAATAGGGGTCCAACTCCCTCACTTAGAACTACGTTTGCTTTGATTCCCATTTGGATACGTAGGAGCAGAATTCCAATTCTGTCAAGCTAATTCCAAAATACTCTCACAAGACCTTCTCCGGCCGAGTATCTCCCACCTGAGATATTTGGACGGAACAGGCAGTATGCTATATGCCAATAACTGTATCAATAATGAATGAACATTAAGATATAAGAGAAGCCAGTTTTTTCTTCCCTGGATCTTCTTCACGATGAGAATAAATTGAAGAAGCATTCGTCCATATTTTGGATTGATTCGTTGGTGTATTGACCGAGTTGAGTTCCATTCATCGATTCATGATATTGAAATGTGCGGTCGGGGAAAGTTTATTTCGACCCTACGACAGGCATCAAATGTTCTTGCCAAAATCCGTGTTTGTCGGAATCTAGCCGGAACGGGGTGTGACCTATATTTCTAAGAATGAATACTAAGAGGATTTTAGAATATAGCTTGACAGGATGTGGTATCATGCTCGTACGTATCCCAAATGGCAATCAAAGCTAATATAATTCTCCCAGAAATCTCACTTGTCTTCCCTCTTCGGGATGCCTTGTATTTATAGTGTTATTTGCAACTAAATCCT
This sequence comes from Sophora flavescens, assembly GCA_030762895.1. Taxonomy (NCBI): domain Eukaryota; kingdom Viridiplantae; phylum Streptophyta; class Magnoliopsida; order Fabales; family Fabaceae; genus Sophora; species Sophora flavescens. The sequence goes on along the minus strand of CM061067.1, from coordinate 162,158,464 downwards.
TTATCCTGATAAGCCCTTTTATCTTTATTGTTGATAGGCTTGTTGATATGATATGGTAGTTAAACATAGATCTCAGATAGTTATTATCTGTTAGGTGTCATTTATAACTTATCTGTTAGTTATATCTTAATCAACATATGTCCATTATTTTTGGATATGGCTCTTGTTCTCTTTAACCAAGCCAAACTCGGCTTACTTTTTATATGCTTGGACTATACTCGGCCAAGCTCGGATGAAACTTGGTTATTTCATTTATTTCATTCCGGGATGTACAAAGGCCTTTAAATATGTCTTCACTTATAAATAGAGTATAGGTCTTCACTTGTAAATAGGCTTATAAATCTCTAATGATAAAGAGACTGGTAGATCCATACTGGTAAATAACGACTTTTCAAAATCAAACTTACCGATGATTAGTCCATCGATAGTATGTCTATTACCAATGGAGTCAAGGTCGTCGGTAATATATTATCGGTAAACAACAGTTTTCTTGTAGTGGAATTTATAAAAAAAATTGTTCAAATTTTCTTAAATATATAAATAAATGTACATATAATTAAATATTTATTTATAAAGTTAAAATAAATAATGAGATGTAATTATAATTATTTTTATTTATCTTTAAATTTTTAAATAATTAATTAATAATATTTTTTTTTTGATAAAAATTAATAATAATAGTAATTTTATAAAGATGCAAATTAGAGACCCAAGACAATGGTAATAGATTTCTAAAGGTTGTTTGGTTTAATTTATAAATCATGCAATAAATAGTACATAACATTTTTTTATATAGAAAACCACATAGTAAATAGAAATCAACTCAATTGAACAGGGATTTACTTAAATTAAGCTGATTGTACATCTAAATTTTAAACAATTATAATATCATCATATTTGCTCCAAAACACCAAAACGAAAAAAAAAAAAATTCATAGGAAACGAGTAGACGACAACAAGATTGGTCGTTAGGTAATTTCCGAAAAAATTATCCCAAAAAAGAAGGGGTATGATGGGTAATGAAAATTGATTCCATTGCAGAGGCGCTTATATTAACCACCTAAAATGAACCTTTCTCTGGTAGCAAAATCTTCATCATCCTGCATCACTCTTCCACTCCGAACTTTCCTTTCGTTCATCGGTTCCATTCAACGATCAACTCAAAATGTTAGCAGTTTTCGACAAATCGGTGGCGACGAGCCCAGAAGCTCTTCAGAGCCCTCAGTCAAACTCTGTTTCAGCCTTGAAAGATGGGTTTCTGGCTCAGCACTTCGCCTCTGTTCATCCTGGCTCCGTCACCGTCAACCTTGGTCCTTCTGGTTTGTTGGGCTATTCTCTTGAAAAACAGAATCCCTTTCTCCCAAGGTGCACTACCCTTTTTTCTTTTCTGATTATTTTTCCCATGATTTTCGAATAATCGAAAATAAAAATAAATGCCCATTATTCTATGTTGTTGATGTTAGGTTTTATTAGTTTTTTTTTCCCTTGATCTGGGCACCTTCGTTTTCATTATTGGATGATCTTTCTTGGAATTTTGGGTTGAAGAGGGATTAAAGTTGGAAACTTTTGGATAAACCCCTTTCATTTTCTTGTGGGTACCATCGAAGCACTTTTTTAGCAGTGTGTTGATGAATTTTACCTGTATTATCGATTTTTGGTTGGTTTCTGATTGACTGATTGTATTTTTTCGTATTTGTTTAAGTCTAATCAGTGGATGCTTACAGCTTAATGGCATATATATTATTTTTTTTTCCGTAATTTTATTTCTACACCCAAGATTTTGACATCATTAACCAAGATTTATATATCATTAACCAATATTCCGACATCGTCAACCAACTTCTTAACCATCCACTTGGAGTCTTGGACACTATTAACCAAAATTTGTACATTATTAACAATTTTTGTATTTTTTTTTTCTACATTTATTATAAGTTTAAACTTCACACCTATTCAGATAATGGGTGTGTAGTTGATTTTGTTATGCATCTTATTGTAGAATTCGTTCGTAGCGAATGGAAAATCTTGTGGGTTAACAGTGATTATTAAGTGGCTATTAAAAAAAAAGTGATTATCAGAGTTATTCTTGTTGGTCTTCCTGACCTCATTCTTTTCCTCTTTTTTCCATTTCATAATCATTCCATCTTAATGGAACTTAATTTGGCCAAACCTCTCAAGGATGGTCCAATTTTGTGATGGTAGGTATATTTTGTTCACTGCCATCAATGCCATATATATTTTCTTCAGAATCACTCTGCAAAGAGTTTGAGCTTGTTTACATAACTGTATTCTTTATATCACTTATATTATTGTTTTTTGTTTTTGTTATCCATATCTCCTTATTTTATTAGGGATTCATATATGACTTTTTTGTGTTCTGGCATTATCTGTCTTGTTTCTATTGATGGCCTTAAATCTTATCTTAATATAAGACAAAAGAAATATTTAACCAATGCATACCATATACAAAATCCTTTAGATTCTCCTTGAAGGTTTGTTTTGGTGCGGACGTGTGGTATAAAATAGTACTTAGTACTTTTGTTTCGTTCTTTCACAAATCTTAAAATATTTGTTTGGGTGTTGCATAAAACAATCCTTTTTCTTTTATTGTTCTTTCACCAATCTCAAAAGATACTGACAAAATTAGTTTTATATTTTAGGATCTATGAAAGAACAATAAAAGAAAAGTATTATTTCATACCACACCGAAACAACCTTCAAGGATAATCTAAAGGATTTTATATATGGTATAATGTGTATTCTCACCCTTCCTTTAGTCCTCCCTTCCCACAAGAACAAGATATTCTAATATTATTGTGCAGTTTGATCTGTAATTGTTCTAACATGGCCTTAACATTCTTCTGTTGCTTCTTGTTATTGCAATTTTATAAAACAAGCCAAATCATGAGTTTACATTTTTGCTTAGAACAATACTTGCCTAGTCTTTCCTCTCTAACGTTACACCTACATGTCTTCTCTTCTTTCTCTTTGATCTATTATTATTATCGTACTTCAATGCTGAATTGAGACAGATCCTTAAAAAACTGATTTTATGAATGGTGATTAGATACTATAAAGTTGTCAAAGATTATTCTCTTTTCTCAAAAAATCTGTTATATATGATTCTTTTCTCATGTTGCCAGGCTGTTTGCAGTTGTGGATGACATCTTCTGCTTGTTTCAAGGCCACATTGAGAATGTTGCTACTCTTAAGCAACAATATGGGTTGAATAAAACAGCAAATGAGGTGATCATTGTCATAGAGGCGTACAGGACTCTAAGAGATCGTGGTCCCTATCCTGCTGCTCAGGTTGTGAGAGATTTCCAAGGCAAATTTGCATTTATTCTGTTTGACAGTGGTTCTAAAACCACATTTGTAGCTGCGGTGAGTAATCATCCATCCATCTCTTTTGCTGTCACATTTTCCAATCATATGATTCTCTAACCTAGCATACATATGCTGGTCTTTTGCAGGATGCAGATGCGAGTGTTCCATTTTTCTGGGGAACTGATGCTGATGGCAATCTTGTACTTTCAGATGAGACAGAGATTCTAACTAAGAGCTGTGGGAAATCTTCTGCACCTTTCCCTAAAGGTAATAAAATATGATTTGATGTGGCCAGATGGTTGACTCTATAAGTTCTTCTTAGATTTTGAACTTGGGTCAAACTCAAGTCCAAAAGTTAGCTTGTAAGGTGAGGATTGCCCAAACTTTATAAGCACTGGTTTGGCCATATCTTTAGGTGATGTGCGACTAAACACACCCCTCATACTCAGCACAATGAAAGTGCTGGAGCTGCAATGAAGGCAACCCAAACTTGCTGCAATTAAGGCGGATTTCCAACACACCCCCTCACGCTCCAAGCCCATTGGGCTTGGAGCGTGGATGACGCGGGCAACCCAACAACGAATCTAGGATAGGCTTTGATACCATCTTAGATTTTGGACTTGAGTCTAACTCAACCCCAAAAGCTAGCTTGTAAGGTGAGGATTGCCCAAGCTTTATAAACACTAGTTTGGTCGTATCTCTAGGCGATGTGGGACTAAATACACCCCTCATACTCAGCACAATGAAGGTGCTGGAGGCTGCAATGAAGGCAACCCAAACTTGCCGCAATTAAGGCGGCTAGGGGCGAACTGCAATTAAGACGGATTTCCAACAGTTCTATGTTTTGAACATTCTCTGAGACATCACTTTTAAAAATTTGAGCCTAAGAATAGTGAATTGAGAGGAAGAAAGGAATGATGAGTTCAATGACTTGGAAATGGGGGAAATGTGTGTATATTTATATTATCTGTGTTTAAGATGGGCAACAAATTGTATTTTCTTTTGTTTCTCGACCACCTTCATGTAATTTTCCTTCTCATTTCAAATTCCTTATGTTCTGTAATTGACTGTCCACTGTCTATGTTTCTTCCACTGGTTTCATGCAAGAAGTAACATATCTTACTACATGTTCAGGATGCTTCTTTACAACAGGTGGAGGTTTGAGTAGTTTTGAGCATCCACTTAATGAGTTGAAGCCTGTACCAAGGGTTGATAGTTCTGGCCAGGTTTGTGGTGCCACTTTCACGGTGGATGCTGAGGCTAAGAAGGAAACAACTGGCATGCCAAGGGTTGGGAGTGCTGCTAACTGGTCTCATAATATCTGATTCAACTCTATTTTGTTTGAACTAAGGCTTCTGTTTTAACTGTACTCGGTTGAATCTCAAGTTCTGCGTGTTTGTTTCGATCATATGATAGGGCTTCAGGCAAGGTTTAGCTTATCGTTATAGTTTACTTGCTGAACAAAAATTCGATCATAGGGCTTCTAGCAAGGTTTAGCTATACAAGTTGCTTGCAATCAGATATTGAGCTGATACTCTCTTGGCCACATATCGTGTAATAATGCCAACTTGCGCAACAGGTTCATTTTAAAATGAAGATTGTTTTACTGTCTTTGTTTGATTTCATTTTCTTTAGGTTTATTTGCGCCGTATCTGCTAATGTGACTGATAGTGTCCAAAATTGGTGACATCAGGTTTTTTGAAATTTTGATTGACGTTGAAATTGCAACATATATGCTACTTACAATAAAGGAAATGTATATTACTAAGCATTCACATGATGTTTCTGGAATATATGCTAACAACGTTCGAACTATAGCCCTCTTCATACCAAACTATAACAAAATATCACGAAAATTAATGTTACTTGAAATATTCAGTCTGTGCAGTCTCTGATGTTGAATAGCCTCAGAAGCCAACTTTTAGTCCTTCGCGTCTGCAATACCCCCTGGTGTTATCTGGAACACGTAGCCCTGTCAAGAAAAACACTCGGACGGTAGAGGCAATTCTTTTTCTCAAATTCATTGTAATTGGTAGAGCCAATTTCAAGTTGTTTTTACGGCCATGATTTCGTAACTGCTGTGATTTAGGGTAGACTATAAGCCATAAAATTTTAGTTAGCTACATCTACTTATTGAGAAACGAATAATATGATTATAAAAGAACAAAGTCAGGTAAAGGATATTGCTTCAGCCTCTGGCAGGTTTGGGGCGTCAAACACTTTGCAAATGCGCTGTTCACCTTTCCCTTTCCTGAACATCAGCCTTACTGTGGCTGCATGGGCTAGTACATGCCCTCCTGCTGGTTTCTTTGGATCAGTTACGAACACTCCACCTCCTGGATCAGCTATGACTGCACCCAAAACCCCAATATTGTGTGGATAAGAAATACCCCGATCGTCTTCTCATAAAAGCTACGGCTAAAAATCGAACACTAATAAATGATTGTTTTCGCTGTGGATTTTAAAAAACTATGTATGTAAGAATGTAAAGAATTATAAAATTTTAAAAGACTAGTTTTTAAAGATTGTTATAATCAAGATTCTCATATATGAATTTTAGAAGATTTATACCATAAGACTTTATTTGAATGAATTATATGTATTTATAGGATTTGAAAGGAACAGTGAATTTTTAGCAAACATTCAAAGTTACAAGAGTCAATGAAAAAAAATAACAATCAACTATTTATACATCCACCGAGAGGTGCAACAACTCATTGCTATCCTCCGAAGTCCAAACTACTTCAGGATTCATAGTTTTCTTTGTCATTTCTTTTATTATTTCTTTGTTGTGGATCCCCGATTTTGGATTCCTACTACTATGTAAGAAATTTATTAATTATTTTACAAGAATACTTATCATACAAATCAACAAAATTACAGTTTGGAATAAACGTACCAGGAAAATAAAAAATACAATATGGAATCAATTATTGCCTTTTTATTTTTTTTATTTAAAAATATCATGTATACAAAATAATACAAAATAAACATAAAAACCAATACAGAGCCAAACGTTTGAGGAATATATTTAAGAAAATAGAGGCGCGGCACTTCTCTGCCAAGGATGCTACAAACCAGACATATGAAGCGTCTAAAATTTAGGCGGAAAATAAGAACATGCTGTACAATAAAAAAAAAAAAGGCCAGAAACACATAAACCCACTGCAGAAACTGAATGTTAACATGCTGAAGTAGAATTTGATAGGCATCCAATTGGGTTTGCTACCCAACTAGAAATTGAATAATGAAAACCTCTACTCCTGCTATTATTCACCCACCTTTGACCCTTATGATTTGCATTTCTTTCAATTTCACCATATTTTTTTTTATGATAAACTCAGGATTACCTATTCAGAGAGAAGTATTCACAAGCACCGTGTTGTACCCGCTCAAGAGCAAGAAGAGAAATAAAAGAGCAGGAGACCACAACAAGAGAAAGAAAAGTCTAGAGAGAATGAATTAGGGAATAAAAAAGTCAGATAAGTTTGGATGGGATTTTGGAATGGGTTTGGTATTTATATATTTTATTAAAAAGTCCCACAAAATTTATTATTCAAAACAATCTATCAAAATCAGTAAATTTTTTAATACCACGAGACATTTAATAACTTATAAAATATGAATTTGGAATCTTTTAAAAAAAATCCTAATAATATATAAAAATAACACTACAAAATTTTTTTGTCATAAAAAATTCCATTAAAATTCTATGAAATCTAAATCCAATATATCTCCAGTATGATAAACAAAAGCTTCAAGACACTCAATCGAGACTGAGAAATTAATCCTTCATTTTCGAGTCCAAAATTTACCTTGATTTGTCATATAAACTGCAACATTAAATTCTTCAGCTATCTTTATTAATCGAGAAAGCATCTGTGCTAGTCTTTGCTGCAGATGGTTGTTCTTGTTGTCAGCAAAAGTTGACAGAGAGAAACAATCGGTGTTATTTTAAATGCATGTAAATGAAAATGAAATGACTGACTTGGCGCTCTGCAAGCTCTCCTCTTCCTGAGAAATCCACCCGAAAAAGAGCAATCACCGAATCCACTATCTACAAAAAGTGAATTCCGTCAACTCTCCATATCCCATGATATTGCAAGGAAAGATAACTCTGTTACTCTGTTAGTGAGATCTCACCAGAAGTCTAAATGGTTCTTCGGACATTTTAGCAGCCAAACCAAGGAGGAGGTTGTACTGATGCTCATAAGTGTAGGCACGAGCATAGATAATCTTATGCAGTCACAAACAAGATATGATCAGATGTCAGCACTGAAAATATTTCCCTCCGAACCCGTATATGATATGTGAGACATCGAAACCTTACATTGTCCAATACAGCCCCAGGATCCATGCCAAATCTCTCAGCTATTGGAACAATTCGATCAGGTCGGCTACAGGTATTAGCGATTGAACAGAGAATATTGGTAAAAATGGGTGGATATCAGATGAAAACAAAATTTACTGATGCAGAAGGGACTAGTGAAGATCTTATTAGCGATTTAAATGCGAAGAGAGAAAAGCATACAATGTTCCTTCTGTGTCAATGTAAGCAACTTTTCCATTGCCTCCCCGCATACTAGTTGGCAGCTGGAGGGGTTAGTAAGCGTCATCAGTAGTATACACCAATTTTTTCAATGTGCACGAAAATAAGACAGTTTCAATTACAAATATTCATTAATAACATTTGACACCTAACATGTCATGACCAAGGATATAAGAAAACCTGAGTAGAAACACAGAGAGTATGAGCAAGCTGCGTTTTCCCAGAACTGAAACACAAAATCTTATCGTTAGAATGAACTTCTGAAACTGATGAATCGCCATCTCGTCGAATCTATCTGAAATCAGATTTATGCTATGTTCTCACCGGAATTCTCCAAATGCTTCTGTAATTGACAGTGTCTCGATTCCACCTTTTACAAAAGTTAAAACAGAAAAAGAAATTCAAAAAGATATTACTTATTAGTTACAAAACAAGCACAAAAGAGTCAAAACTTACGGGTCATATAAGTAGTAAAATACTAAATTGCAATATTGTAATAATAAATAAATTCTCAGTGTAAAGCTACCTCCTAGCAATTCATCAAGTGCTTGGCTTCCAGTTGTAATTCGAATCACTGACTTTCTCTGTAGTAACAGAGTACAAATAAATACTTAATCCAATTAAAACTAATTAGTTTCTACTTAAGCCTAACGAAAGCCGCTGAAATTTCTAAAACGTTAAAGACATGCAGATCTAAATCGAATCCATAATCCAAATTAAAATTCCAAACAAAATCAACAACGTACTTTGAGCAGCGCATCACTTCCGGTAATATAACCAAAATTCTGCATCGGAAGCCGGGAAATAAAATAGGAATTATAAATAGTTGAAAAATACTCAAATAGCGTTTTAAGTGAATTTGATTTTGATTTATTATGAGCACTGACCACAATCTTCTCAGCAGCTTCACAGATCTTGTCGACCTTAGCCTCGGATAAGCCTTTGATTCCAGTCAAGTTCTGTGAAAATATAACAAAATTATGTTAGTGCTTGAAGTGCTGAGTAATTCCACAGCCTTAGATATTCGAATCAGTGATGTGTTTAAAGTTAAAGTGTTAAACCTTCTTTGTATGCATCATCAAGCCATTGCAGGTGTATATCCCTGCGTCCTGAAGCTTCTTCACATCTCCGGCATTGATGCCTTGGGCAATCACTGCGTAGATGCATATTTTTTACGAATCGAAGATAAAATGCTCTTCCAATAATCATACGAGGACTCAATTGTGCTTCTCCAACTAGATCGTTGTTTTGTTCGGTGAAAAACGGTGCATCTAGTAAAGATTTTCAGAAAAAAGCGCCGAGGTTGAAGATTTTCCAATTGTAAATGAGTTGTTCAGTAAACAAAAAAAATTGAATAACGAGCCGAGAAAATGAAAACAAAAAAAACCGTTCGTACTGAAAATTTTGCGATCGGAAAGGAAGCAGCGATGGAGTGATCACTGTTGTGCGTTGATATAACAAAAAGAGAGAGAGTTGAGAGAAAATACGTTTGTCGATGGCTTCGAAGAGGTCATCATCGTCGTCGATCTCTTCTCGTTCGACGAGCTGCAACTGGCCGCTTGACTCTTCGGCTCTGAAACGGAAAAGTAAGTCGCCGACGATGAAATTGCGAAGTTAAGTAGAATTGAAATGGTGAGTTGAATGTAAAGAAATTGAAACTAGATTCGCAGATTTTATTGCTTACTTGAGCGCGGCAAGCATCTTGTTTCCCGGTGAAGGAAAGTGATCTCTGGAGGGAAATTTTGAATGCACCTGAAGAACTGTGAATGAGAGAAGAGATAGTGAGAGAGATTTGAATTGTGTATGAGATTTGATTTGTGAAGGAGTGAATATATATAAGGCGGGAAGGTTCGTTAAAGCTGAGCTGGGAAGTTTGAACTGTATGTATAGCATACGGTTAGCGTTCACGTTCCCTCCTTTTTCATTCCGTTTTTTATTTTTTATTTGTTTAGTAGGGAGGGGAAATTTGCTTATGTGAATTTGGGACGGGAATACCGAATAGAGTTGGAATGGGCCTTCTACCCAATTTATGGGGCAAAAAATTCAACAGGTTCGAAGGTTCTTAGTTTCACACTTTTTTTTTCTACCTGATTCTAAATTTTTCAAATTTTGCCAAAATATTTTTAGAAATCTTTTTGGTATGAATCTTAAACTAAAATTCCTGAGCATTGTCGATTCTCAGAGAAGCCGCGCTCATGTTTTGTCTAACTTTTATTCCTAACCATAAAAGGCAAGTACGTTATTTTCTTATGGCCTGAGAATGAAAATATCTACTATTGAGTTCTACTGCCACTTTCTTTCTCATAATTTTAAAAAATATTTTCAAGAATAATAAATACTCAACAAATATGTTTGTAAATTTATCCAAAAGAAGTTTTCCTAGTTATAACATTTCTAGAGATGTCATTCCAAAAAATGTAATTATATACCTTGAAACAACCACCCCTGAAACTAATACCTTAAATACTATTTGGCATTTGCATACCTTTGTCCCGTTTTTTATATGTATACATACTTGCTAATAACTTTGTAACTCTTTTTTTTTTGGTGAAATAACTTTGTAACTCTACTGCTAACTTATAATATGTTAATCAACTCAACTTTCAAAGTACGATTTAAATATAAGAAAACAATTGTTATCAACACCACAAAAGTAGCAGAGGGATGAGTCAATATACGAAACTGCCAAGGTTTAATTTAGGGTTTTAATATAGCAACACAACATGATTGATGTACATGTGTGGTTCAGGAGTCATTTACCCAGACTTTTCTGTCTTGCAGCACTGGCAAACTATCACAAGTATTTCTTAACACAGTTGTCCAGTTCTTTCTTGAGTTAGAAATATATAACTTTGAACAATAATGATGAAGTTGAATAATTGCTCAGCACAAACAATTGAAGTATGACATATTATCACACAAAAGATACACATCGAGTATAATGGATGACAATGTAACACTCTTTAAAACTGAGGGAGGGCAAGACGAGATCCTTCAGCTTGTACCATTATCATGATCACTTAGCTATCAACATCCTCTACTTGCTGATCTAATTCTTGCCTCCTTTGGTTTCTGAGAGATAAGTCATCAAAGTTTGCTTCAGTTTTCCACGGAGGTGGAGTTAGACAATCAGAAACTCCTGGTAGTCTTTGGGAAGGATTTCTGGCTGGTGTCCTGGGTACAGGAGAATCAAAATGACCCACTCTCAGTTTCTGCAGTGCTGCAAATGACTCCCTTGTAGCAGACATGGCTTCAAACAACCGAGTGCAAGATGCTAAAGCTACAGGAATGGGTCGAAGCATTTCCTGAACAAAAAATAAAACGTAATTGGTTTAAAATGAATGCTTCCAAATAATTGTAATAACATTAGCAAGGCAACATAGGCAGATACTACGGTCTAGGGATGCAATTGGCTTAAGAGTTAAGACATGATAGAAACGGAAAGTCATAATATCTACATCAAGACTTAAATCTTGAATCTATTAAATGAATGTAGAAGCCTACCCCCCATACTGAAGGAGGTTCCTTGAAATTCTGACTCCACTGAAAATCTGCCACTGATGATGTCAAGGCACCATAATCACTAGCTGCTTTCATCAGTAGTTCAGAGAATTGTTTCTGCACAAATCGAAGAAATGTGAGACAAAACACAAGAATTACATTGCATTTCTTACATGGATTGAAAATTTATCCTCAATAGTAGTTCAACATTTGCATAAATTTTCAACTATGTTTGGATATGTGGACGTATGGGGTAATATTTGAACCTATTTGTTCCTTCCCTAAAGATTAAAAATCTAGTTTTCAATTGGGTAACTAGTTAAAGATACAGGGATAAAAAGACTAATTATATCTGTTAAGTTTCATTCTTGCACCATAAGATTGTATTCGTTCCAAATGGTCGAGTTCTTTTAAATATAATCCTTGTACTTTTATTATACAACAAATTTTGCACAAGAAAATTTCAGTTCAGAAGCTCAAGCATTTCATCTGCACCCAGAAAGTTGTATGCTTTGGAAGAAGCTTGTACAGTTTGGGAAGGGGCTAGATTGAACAAAAAGAAGAATATACTTTAAAGGATATACCCTTAGGCATGGCCATATAGATAATAATTGAATGAACTCGTGCAGCTGATAAAACATAGTGCACAAACTTAATATTTAAGCTTGCGCAGAGACTAGAGAAGTAGTAGGGTATTACCGATGCCAAATAGCAGTTGATTGACCTAGAGAATAGTGAACTATATTCCTAATTTCCAAAGTAAAATGAATGGTGATGATAACAGATCAAATCCATCAATGTGTAATTTACAGAGCATACCAGAGTCTTTGATCTTATTTCTAACAGCTTCTAATGAAGTCACCGTATCAATTTTATTTTTATAATGCTGCAGTTTATAATTTATTGTTAACATGTTTTACTCAAGCAAGGTGAAAAATTCATCAGTATAAACTAATTAGGAACAAAAGCACAATATAGCAAAATGTAGCTCTCTAGCAGCATTGGGCAATGCAACCAACAACCAAAAAGCATACAAACACACAAACTGACTGTGCATGCCATTGGATGGCCAACTGTTTATCGAATCAAAACCATCCTATGGATTTTCTAGCGTGAGTAGCTTAACAAAATAATAATTTATGTTCACCAACCTGATATTCTGCTTCTACAGGAATGCAATCAAGGGAATATGGTTGCTGAAGGCGAGCTATAATTCGATCCTGGCAAATTTTAGCATCAAATAATTTAGAAAAAGTATATTATAAATTTTCTAGTAAAATCTGAATCACTTGAAACACAATGCCAAGATAGGAGTAGCTAAAAAAGGAAAACAAACAAGAAGAGAAGAAGACAAAAATTGGATTCTTGTTCTTGTCCAAAGCATTTTTAATGGACTTCAGTCGTCAATACCATTGCTCCCCTCAAATGAAAAGATAAGAGAATAATTAAATCAACCTGTTGAATTAATTAACAACAATTGATAAATGAGGAAGGTAATGACATAGACCTGGGAAATGGGATGCAAGAAAGCAGTGGTAGGTAAAGTGGACATGTTACCTTATTCTGAATAACATCTTTGAGTATAGTAGTAATCCTTGCCAAAGTCTCTATCTTCTTTTCCATTTCACTGACATGCGTCAAATGTGCAACATTTTTATCATCCTATAAATTCCACAAGTCCCAAGATGACCACAAAACGAAAGACAGATAAGTAAACCTGAATATCAACAAAAGGCACTGGTTTTGTCTTGTGATTAATGCATTCATTATATATAAACAACTACTTGTTTGAACTTTAATAAAGAGCAGATTCAGATCCATACACACACACACACGTATAAGATGAAATAGCTGACCTTTCGACCTTGAAGTTCTACTTGCAAATCAGCTATTTTTCTTTGGACGGTGGTTAGTTCTCTCAAAACCCTGATCAAGTCCTCACCCTTTTCCCCAGTTGAATTCAGAAGTGCTTCCTGCAAAGAGAGAATGAGCACACGTAACTCACATGACATTGCCAAATAATTAAAGTTAAATAATATTAGAGGATATAAGAGAATGGGGGACATATAGTACCTGTGAAGGGGGAGGGGAGACAGAGAAACCAAGATCAGCGGCAATGGAGAGGGCATCGGACATGCCCCCAATGCGTCTCAGGGGCTTCCTACCAACCCAATTCGATTCACTTCCCATCGACATTTTCAAATTCCAACTTCCTAGTAAGTAAGCTACCAGTTCTCAGATCAAACTTTGGGTAATCACAGAGCACTTTGTGTGCATTATACTAAGTCAGTAAAAGGAACAAAGAAAAAAGAATCAGTAAAACAATTAGATCTGAAAAAAATAGGGAAATTAGATGAACCAATATGAACAATAATTAACCATTAGATCTGAATAAAGAGATGAAGGACAAGTTGCTGGGAAGTAAACAAAACGAAGAAGAACAAACAGGGTTCTGCGACGGCGACATACTTACTGCCAGGGGTTCGACGGCGGACTGGGTGCTACGGCGCGGACGGGATACGTCGGTGGGCCGAATGCGACGGCGGACGGGCTGCTTGCAGTGGAGAACGGCGGACAGGCGCGGACTGGTACGGAGCGGAGAACGGCGGAGCATGAGTGAGTAAGAACGGATGAGGAAGAACAATGGCTGAACGGAGAAGGAAGGGAAAAAAACTTGAGGAAGAAAGGAAGCAAATTTTAGGGGTTCAAAAAAGAACAAATGAATTGTGCATCAAGGGTTCAACAAGTGTTACTGTCAACAATTTTTTTTTTAATTACTGGGAACCAATTTTTCTCCACGTACAAAAATCAAAAACCTCTGAAGTTGTCTCAATTTCTTATTTTAGACCAATCATATATTCGTTCAGTGTTAAGGTTTGATATTCACTTTTCTAGCAATTTTTTTTAGTAAAGGTGGTCCCTAAAATGAAAAAAATAAATTTACTATTTTGTCAATCAAATTATAAGCGTGGGATATGTATTATTCTACTTTCAACGTTCATTTACTTGTATATGTATTTCGTTAATCATCCGACCTAATCTAATGATCGTCCTGTGTAACCTATGACGAATTTTCATCATGAAAAACAAAGAAATTTGAATAAACGTGTATCATTTTAAAACCTAAATACCTACAAAATTGAATATGTTTTCATTTTTTTATTTGTTTTCTATAGTGAAAATTTATCATGGACCATGCAGGACGACCAATGAGCCAGATAAAAAGATTAATGGGACACATAAAAATAAATGAATGTTAGAATTCGTTTGAGAAGCTAACATGTCTCACATTTATAAATTTGATGGACTAAATGATTAATTTATTTTATTTAAAGATCAAAAGTATACTATTTTGAATTTTTTTAGGGACTAACTTGACATTTTATCTTTCTTTTTCTTTTTTTCTTTTCAAAAGAGCTAATATTTGGTAGGAAAAAAGTTATCCTAAGAAATGGGCCGCGTGAAGTGCCTCGTTAGGCGCCTCATGGATGAAGTGATATTTTAATCAAGGGCATAGATTAGTCATACCAAAAAACAAAATTGATAGTCTATCGTTGCTGCTGTTCATCCTGATATGGTTAACAAGTATGCATATATGTCTAAAATTACAGAAATATCCCCTAAGGGTTGAATCACGGCGCTTATTGTTTATAACCATGTTGGTGGTGCTTCCTCTGAGTTTCTACTTCACTCTTGTTTGGCACTTGAAATTTCCTATCAAGACTGATTGTTTTATGCGAATATTAATTAATCTGGCTCGCGATTGCTAATTATGAGCCCCAACTCAATTCCTCTCATGTTTCCCCTGACGAGCTCGATAAGCTCCTTCAATGTGCTATATATATTTTTTATTATAGGTTAATTATTTTTGGAGCCCTCATTGCCATCTATTTATGTAGTATTGCTGAATATGGGAGTTTGGATGTGGAACCA
This sequence comes from Sophora flavescens, assembly GCA_030762895.1. Classification (NCBI taxonomy): domain Eukaryota; kingdom Viridiplantae; phylum Streptophyta; class Magnoliopsida; order Fabales; family Fabaceae; genus Sophora; species Sophora flavescens. The sequence goes on along the minus strand of CM061067.1, from coordinate 162,143,154 downwards.
CTTGCTGTCGTACTGGATAGTTCAAGGGATGGACTTGAGGTTGACTTCATGAAGAACCATCCCAAAAAAACAGTTTATGAGCTAACTAATATGTATGAGGTGCTTCATTTATTTGTTTTATATTTTTCTCAGCAACAAATTACTTTTTTATATGATTATGATTTGATTTGAAATTTATCTTATATACAAATATTATAATGTTTTCAGATTACTTAATTGATAACTCATATTTGTTTACTTTTAGGATGGACTTTTTATTGTATCGGGAGAAATTGTTGACTTGGTGCATGATAGCTCCTGGTTCTATTTGGCTTGTAAATGTAATGAGTCTGTTTCATCTCTTTTGGGTGTTAATTCTTGTGAAACATGTGGCATCCATGTCCTACAGGTTCACCCAAGGTATTTTTCCTCCTTTATTTGCTTGATTTGTTTACTTAAATTTTAGTATTTTGTTACTGTTCACTGTGTTCTATTAGTTATATTTTAAGTATCCAACTCCTTTTTGCTTATATAATGTATTCATGTCAGATGTTTAGATATTAAATGGTTGTTTGTTTTTTGCATGTTTGAGGTGAAGGTGGAAATTGCTGACCAATCTAAAACAGTTGTGGTTACTCTCTTTGATCGTGATGTCAATTTGCTGCTGCAAAAAACTTGTGAGGACTTGCTTGGCTTTCATTTTGAGGTGGTCATTTCTGCCTTTCTATTCCTATTTATATTACTCCTTCTATTTCTATTCTAATTTTTCTACCATGTTTTAATTAGTTATTTGTTGTTTTTTTTCCAAATCCTGTTGATGAATGTTTTCTGTCGCAGGGTGGTGGTAGAGATGGATACCCTGATTTACTGAACAGTCTTATAGGAAGGAGAATGTTGTTTAAGGTTGAAACGAAGATGGAACAACTTTCTCAGTTTGATGGTAGTTTCCCTATTAGAAAGGTGTGCTATGACGAGGTTATATTGTCTATGCTTGATTTGGTTGGAGCAGATTCCACACCCTCCAAGGTATTTTAGTTTCAAATATCAGCTCCTTTATATAGATTATATTATATTATATTATGTATATGTATATGTATATGTATATGTATATGTATATAATATGTTATGTATATTATATTATATTATACTATGTTATATTATGTATATAATATGTTATGTATATTATATTGCCATTTTCAAGAGGCGGAATGTGATATCTTGGAGGTGATTGAACAATACTCTGAGTTTTCTCCTTCATGTTCCTAATTTTCTTTTTCTATTTGACGGTTTAATAAGTTAATAATTACTGCTTCATTGTTTTAATGATTGTTGCTATAGCAAAATGTACCTGAACTTGTGGGGAAATCTATTTCATTGGGAGACAGTGATACTTCTCTTCCATCACACTTGATTGCACCCTCTGGGTGGACTCCAGCAAAAAGGTAGCTTGATGTGGACTTTGTGGCTTGCCAAGACGGGGCCTCTGTTAGTGGAATGAAATCAAAATCTGTTGTGGAAGTTAACGATGATGAAACTGCTGTTGGTGATGAGTTGTTTGTCCAACTTCAGGATAATTGACATGAAGTGATGGAGTGATGTAGATTGTAGTGGTTTTTTTATGTATCTTCAAAGTTGAAACTGTGTTGTTGGATAGCTTGATTGAAGATCCTTCTTGCTTAATTTAGTTTTAATGTTTGTGGGGTATGGTTGATGTATTTTGATGTGCAATGTATTTGGTTTTGGATATTGGCAAGGTCAAATTCTAAATTCAAACATATATGCCTTCAACTAATGACAGAAGTATGTTGTCTTTAGGTTCTTAGTTTGTGTATTCCCTGTTTATTTCTTTCGAGTTGTTTGTTTTTAGTTTGCAAGACTATTGCTACTTTTAACTACAGGAAACTATGGAATCTGACCACAAAGGATTTGGTTTTTTGTAATACTTGCTATTCCAATATATGTAATGACATTGTGAATATTAATGGAAATCTGTGACTTTTTTTACTTAATATATGCTTCATGGTGTTGTTAAATTATGTATTAAATATGGTTCTTAATTAGTGAATGGAATATGTAATGTTCGTTCCTTCTTGATAAGAATTTGCCGGGAATGTTTATGATGTATGTGGCCCAATTTTGCCTTTTGTTTCTCATCAATTAAAGTTGCGTCCTGCATGGGGACATTCTTTAGTTCATCTGTGAAGCTCTGATAATATCAATGAAAAGTTATTTGCTCTCATCATTTTTTGTTGATCTTTGTTTACTTTTCTATCATCAAAGATCAAGATGTGTTGCTATTTGGACTTAGTTTTGTGATAAATCAATGTATTAATTCATTTTTCTTTCGTGATTCTCCAATGACCAGTTGTTGATACATATATTCACACTTTTTACCACTGAGGTGTTTTGTCAGTGATTTTTATGTTGTTGTGTTTGCTGGTGGTATCGATACATTTGCATGACACAACAATTATGGTTTCCCCTTATAAGTATGATAGACTGTAAAGTGGAATAGACTGAGATGGGTGGCATTTTAGACCTGGTGCTCCTACTTTAAATCAAGTGTGCAAATAAAAATAAGAATTTTACTATCTGTTATGTCCAAATAAATCTTTGCAATTATCAAATTTCAAAAAAGAAAAAGATAACAATTTTTACGTACTTCTTACCGACAATATCGAGCAGTTGGAAACAATAGTTAATGCCTTTTAAATTCTTCTCCATCCCTTAACCCCAAAGAGTCATCAATATTTAAACCGGCATGGATAAAGGAAAAAAATATAACAATGTCTTTATTAAAGCGATACATAACATGCAGTACTAAAGTCCATGATATTTTTAGGAAATAAACAAATATTCATGGTTATTAATTGGTCATGTCCTTTATCAAGTAAAAAATATATTTTCTTTTACTATTGTTTGATCATCACGACTAATGTTTTTTTTAGTACACATTAAAACATTATCTTTAACTAGGTATTGGTCTCTGTCTTTCACATTAGATGATATAATATTTAGTGAAATTAGATATTGGGATAATATTAATTACTGAATACATATCTATGCCTTGATAAGCATATGTTGTGTCAAGGCCGGTCCTGAGATTTTTGGTGCTCGTCCACTAAATTGACAGAAGCGCTCGTCCACACAAGTGACAGAAGTGCTCGTCCACACAAGTCTTTGGACTTTCTAAGCCCGTAAGAGAAAATCCGTCCAGTGACGTGGCACTGTGGACGTCTACTGAATTTTAGTTATGCATTATGGATGTATACTTGAGCTACAAGAATAACCCTCGTCTGTGTCGTGGCAAGATGGACGCGCTTATTTTCAAGTCTTTGGACTTGCTGTTCTTATCAAGTTATTTATGTATTCATTTATGGCCTCGTCCACTAAGGAAAAACTAGTCTACTTATCATTTAAATTATAAACAGTTTAAATAACCTTTGGACGGGTAATTCTTTGCACGAGTCCAAATATTGTATACCTTATTTGAAATTCTTATTATGTATGCTCTATTTGAATTTTTGTATTTGATACTATATTCACTCTAATATTGGTATCTATGTTGTTATATACTTATAGAATTGGCGAAAACTAAATTGACATTATAATTTAACCTTATCAAATTTTCAATATTTTTCTCATACATATATCTACTATATTATCAAGTCTAATTTTTTTTACATTCAAACCTAGCATTTATGAAATATATCCATTGCAAACTTTGATACATTTCAATTTCAAAGATTTTGTTGACTAATAAATAAATAAATATTATTATATTAAATTATATTATATATGTTATAACTAAAAGTAAGAATATGGTATAACACACTTAAAGTTGGGTTAAAAATGAAAACCATATTTGTTACATGGATGATACCCTCATAATCATTTGAAAATTGTCCTTCTTGCATTTTTAGTTATTCCCTTTATTTAGCAATCTACCCCATCCATCCCATTCCCCTTTTTTTTTACTCTTTTAAAAAGTCATTTTCGATAAAAATCAAAGCAAGATTATGCAATCAAAGCAAGAAAATGAGGAAGTTAGGGAAAATAAAGTCTAAGTGGTAAATAAATTAGGAGTGTATCAAATTTTAAATTATAGTAAATTAAAAAGATATTCTAATATATACATATACATTTTCCATATTATTTTTTATCACTCTATTATAATTTATTTTGGAATAATTTTTTTATTGGTAAAAAAATAATTATATAAATTTGTTATTTAATATCTATATATACTATATAATAATATTTTACTTACTATCTGGCACCCCAAAAAAATTGGGGCCCTGGGCAGTCGCCCACCTCGTCCGTGCTCAGGGCCACCCCTGTGTTGTGTTATATGAAAGTATTTGTTGCATTTTATACATGTTTAATCTTATCTCAAAGGTTAAATTTAGATAAGTATTTCCAACAATTTGCTGTATTTGGGAAGCCTATTTTATTTGGTTTAGAATAAATTTGTTACTTCTTATTTTATATTGAAGGCACGATGTAATGTTTTTTGTTTCTTATTTCCTTATATAATTAAAATATATATATACTTTATTATAAGGAATGAGTTTAGTCAATTATTAGTTTTAAACGTGACCTGCTTGATTGATTTGTTATTTACTTGCATTGTTCCTATTGTAACTCTGTTACATTGGACTTTGGTTTCTCTTGCAAGTACAATCTAATTTGATGGAAATCCTTAGGGTAGATGTTTCTGACACTACTCTGCTATGTACTTCTGAGTTGTTTTGCCTACAAGTATAATCTTATCACATTTCCACCTACTTATCAGGCTTGCTTAGGTTAGGATGTGTCTACTACACACTATCTTACAAATGGCTTATTTATTGTAGTTTCATGTCTTCTTTTTGTTGTTCTCCTTGGGTGTATGAAGACAAAACTTTCTGAGGTTGATATCTCATGGTAACTATCTTTATTGAACGCTGGGCTTGCAAAAAAAATTAAGGATTATAACTATCTACCTGGAAGGTCTTAACTCATCCCACACCTTTGTTTCAGATTAAATGCTGATGTTATTTCGCTGGCATTGTTGTATGTTTTGGAAATATGTCGGTGGTTTGTACTTGATGACTATCATTTGGAAGCTTTACTTCTTTTACATGTTGCACCAATTAATCTGCTATTGATCTATTGTTCTATACCCTGCAGGTATTTGGATGGTTCTTTGTTAAGGATTATAAATGGATGCTTCACTTTGTTAAAAATCTTGCACTTTGTTTTTGTGATCTGCAATCAACTTTGCTCTTTTGTTGTTTTGCTCTATTTAACTGTGCTCCTTGGGTGTATGAAGACAAAACTTTATGAGGTTGATGTATCATGGTAACTATCTTTATTGAACGCTGGGCTTGCAAAAAAAATTAAGGATTATAACTATCTACATGGAAGGTCTTAACTCATCCCACACCTTTGTTTCAGATTAAATGCTGGTGTTATTTCACTGGCATTGTTGTATGTTTTGGAAATATGTCGGTGGTTTGTACTTGATGGTTATCATTTGGAAGCTTTACTTCTTTTACATGTTGCACCAATTAATCTGCTATTGTTCTATTGTTTTATACCCTGCAGGTATTTGGATGGTTCTTTGTTAAGGATTATAAATGGATGTTTTACTTTGTTAAAAATCTTGCACTTTGTTTTTGTGATCTGCAATCAACTTTGCTCTTTTGTTGTTTTGCTCTATCTAACTGGTCTTTACCTTCTCTAATTGAAATGAATAAAGAAGGCACGGACACAATAATAACAATAGCCATGTAGAATATTCCAAACTATATATATTATGTGCTTACTACCATTTATTTTTGTGAACTTTTTTATCTACCTCTTTTAAATCAATAACGAATTTGTAATTACTATCCTGAAATATTATGCAACCATTTTTGTTGGTTATTTTACTTCAACATTGTTTGATAGGCTTCTATTTCATGCTCACTTGATAGTTGTTATTTTGTTATTATCTCCTTCTACATATTTTTTCATCTTCAACTTTAGTGCCATCATCTTTGTCATTATGTATTTGATTTTCAAATCTTATATAAATCTTTAAATATAAAAACATATTAGTCGTGTCATTATTTGTTTGATGAATCTGTCATTGGTCATGGTTTTGTTTACAAATGAGTTTAAGTGAAATTGTCTTGAATACTTCTATTTTGTATTCACTCTTGTGAATGTTTAGTGATGAAAGAGAAGATATTTAAAATCCCCTTAAAGAAAATTTGTAGTTTTTTGTGCTTTAAATTTTATATTCTAAGTTTTCGGATTTGTAATGTATTTATTTGATAATAAATATTAAGTACTAAGTACTATCGCGATTAATTGTAGACACCGATAATGAGTGGTGCTCGAGACAACAAAATAGATGGTGGTAATGGTTCTTTCGAAAAGGAAGCTAGACAGAGGAGGTTATTCTTAAATAGAGAAAAGAAAAGAAACCGCGATAAAGAAAACAAAGGTATTTAAATTTTTGATTTTCCAGGTTGATAAATTTTTATTATCGAGTTAAATGAATATTATCTAAATGTTAACTCCATTCACTATACAAGCTCGGAGTATAAATAACATGCAACCCACTCCACGTGGACTTCAAGAAAGGAACATTCCTTGGAATGTTATTTGTAGAAGAAGAGTTTGTGATTTTTCAAGGCCTCCAGGTATTGTAAATAATATTTCTATGAATTTTTTTTAGTTTTTTAGATAACAATATTAATTATACACATCTTTGCTAGCTAATTTATTTCCCCCCCAAATTATATAAAGTTACAAATGTAGATAATCGAGGTGATGATACTGGCAATAGGTTTTTTTTGAAGCTGAAAATGAAGGTAACTGTAGATTACTTGATGTTTACATTTATATAAATTTTTGTTGTTGCACTGTGTACTTTTATATTTTACATATCAAAATATGTCTGATTTGACCATTTTTTTTCTCAGAGTATGTTGATTTTGGAGTTATGTCTTATTTTTGTCAATATTGTGGAGCAAAAGTCTGCTTCGAGGAACGAGCTGACAAAAGGAAGGTTAATTCTGGTGTAGAATTCTCCATATGTTGTATGAGGGGGAGAATTATGTTGCCATATCTAGATAGGTCACCTGTTTTGCTATGGAATTTAATTAATGGACGAGATCCAAGGAGTTGTCATTTTCTTGAGAATGTACGCTCATATAATAATATGTTTGCTTTTACCTTGATGGGAGGTAAAGTTCAATATGGGGTTAATGCGAGGAGTGGTCCCCCTCAGTTTATTATTGGTGGCCAGAATTATCATCGTATTGGAAGTTTGTTGCCACCGGAAGGAGAAATCCCAAAGTTCGCACAACTTTACGTATATGACAGCCAAAATGAAGTGGCAAATCGGCTATCTCATTTAAGGTAATTATTTGTAATCATTATTTTTGTTGATGAAAATATTAATATTGCTTGATAATTGTTAGAAATGTTATTATTAGGGTCAATTAGGATGAAGGTAGTTTGACGCTTCTTTTTGTATTAATTTTTTTTACAATTACTATTTAGTTATATTAAGTTTGATTTGTTTTAGTTATTTACATTATGTGTAGTCAAAACTTGCATTCTAATTTAATATACGTACAATGTACAATTAAGAAATACATCATTATAATTAATTTGTTATGAAATGTTCAGCAAGAATGATTCTGAAAGAAAAAAAACTAGATCCTACTTTGGTTAAGGAATTAATGGAAATGGTTGATGTGAATAATGTTCGTGCAAAATGATTTAGATGTGTTAGGGATGTTATTGAAGAACATCAAGCCTTGGATATATCAATGAGGTTATTTCGGAAACATGTGGTTGATCCACATACATATAATCTGCCAACCGTGAATGAAATTGCTGCTCGTATTGTTGGAGATTTTGATACTTGTGATACTGGTCGAGATGTTATAGTATGCTATCGGGCTGGATATTTGGAAAGAATACCTGAGACCCATATGTGGTTTATGCCGCTTCAATATCCGTTGTTATTTCCATATGGCGAGGATGATTTTCAAGAAGATATTCCTATTTCTATACCTCATGAATCTACTGCGGAAAACCCAAGACTCAATGTCACTCTTAGAGAATTTATTGCATTTAGGTTGATGGATAGAGAATTTGAGGAGATCCTATTGTTGAAAACAAAATGGTTGTTCCAACAATTTGTGGTTGATTGCTATTCAGTGCTTGAAGCTCAGAGATTGTCTTTTATTAAAAGAAATCAAAGTGTAATCAGGGGTGAGTTTTTGAAAGGTATTGAGGAAGCTATGGATAAAGGTGATGTCGATGCTGCAACTATTGACAAGCGAGTTATCCTCCCATCTTCATTTATGGGTGGTCATAGATACATGTTTAATAATTGTCAAGATGCAATGACAATTTGTAGGCAAATTGGATATCCAGATCTGTTTCTAACTTTTACATGTGTTCCTGCCAAGATCCGTTTTGTCCGAATCTCCATAGAACGTGAAACCAAGGGGTTATTTTATGATTTGGGCTTGACAGAATTCAGTGATTCCGGTCCTACGTATCCCAGTGGGAATCAAAGCCAGACGTAGTTCTAGGTTCATCCCTTGGCGGGGGGTGATCTCGATCCCTTCATTTTGTGTCGGAGGAGTACTAGGGAGCAAGGACTGTTTCATAGTCTCTTGGTCGACGCTAGTTCCTCTAACACGCTTTAGGGAGAGTCACCTGTGTTGAGTGAAAAGGTCTCCTCTTCTTGTGAGGGGAACTGCCCCTTTTATAATTTCTGGATTGGGCCGGGTACTCGGGCTCGGGGGCCGGGTTAATAACCTCGGCCAGTACACAAGCCCCCCAAGCTCTGAGCTTAAACAAGCGAAAGAGCTGACAAGTATTAAACCGAGCTGATACTTCGGCCATGTGGACTTTCTTCCTTCCTTATTTCAAGTCATACTTCAACCGAACCTGCCTTCCTTTTTGTATTTTAAGGCTTTGAACTCGGCCTCATTTTTACTTTCGGCATTGTGCTCGGTTCCTTTAATAATTTCAATGGCTCGAACTCGGCCTTTAGGCTCAGACTTGGCCATAAGAAATTTAATGGCTCGCACTCGGCCACCAGGCTCAAACTTGGCCTTAAGAAATTTAATGGCTCGTACTTGGCCTTGAGGCTCAGACTTGGCCTTAAACACTTCAATGGCTCGTACTCGGCCTTCAATAATTTGCCTGCCGAGTAAATACCTCGGCAAGATAAAAGAAAATAAAGCAATATTCGCAATAAATTCTTTTATTGGATGGAGTCCGCGGTGTGCCTCGTTAAAACCTCCCCGGTCAAAACCCTTGTTGGGACAAAATACCGAGGTAGGAAAAAGAGTACAAAGACCCGACTATATACATCGCTTGCAGCTTAGTGCGTGATCGAGCCGTGATCCAAGCCGGAACTTCTCCAACTCCTCAACGGGCTATGTCAATTCTCGGGTCTAGTTCAACCGAGCCGGCTGCACTTTTCGACTTGTCTTTTCCCCTGTCTATTCATAATTAGTACTAGTTGAGAGATACTCGGCGAACTATGTTTTGGTGGAGGAGTTTTGAATGAGGGGTAAGCCCCTATTTATAGAGATCTCTCAGGATCAAGCTCCGAGATAAGCGGAGAAATATTAGGATCAGTCCCCGATTCTCAGGGTGATATTCTGATCGCTCATTTATGATCGATCCGGAGGGACCGAGATGTCCTCTCCTCGGCGGGTCGAGTCCGAGTACTTATCTTCTACTGCCCGGTGGCTGATATGTCCTCGGCCCTGGAGGAGTTTGGGCTAGGGCCCATAGCCGGGGTAAGCTCGGTCAACCCGAGGTATAGGCAAGTCCTCGGGATTACATTCTCGGCCCGTACACAAGCCCCCCGAGCTCCGAGCTTGAATAAGCGAAGGAGCTGATAAGTATGAAACCGAGCTTATTCTTCGGCCACACAAACTTTGTTCTTTCTTGATATTCGTATTTGATGTCAATAATTTACAGGCTCAAACTTGGCCTTTAGAGTATAATCGGCTCGAACTCGGCCGCCAGGCTCAAACTTGGCCTTTAGAAGATAATCGGCTCGGACTCGGCCGCCAGGCTCAAACTTGGCCTGACCTTTATACTTAACTTTATGGCTCGTACTCGGCCATGAGGCTCTGACTTGGCCTTTGGAATTGAACGGCTCGGACTCGGCCGCCGGGCTCAAACTTGGCCCCTCTGACTAGCTCGAACTCGGCTAACGGCTCGTACTCGGCCGCCGGGCTCACACTTGGCCCCTCTGACAACGGCCAGACTGGCCGTCGGGCTCAAACTTGGCCCTCTCGACCACGGCTCGGATTCGGGCCGGCCGGGCTCACACTTGCCCCTTCGACAACGGCTCGTACTCGTTTCCACGGCTCATACTTGCCCCCTCGACAACGGCCGACTCGACGCCGGGCTCATACTTTGCCTTCGACAACGGCTCAGACTCGGCCGCCGGGCTCATACTTGGCTCCTTCCGACAACGGCTCGATGGGCCACGGGCTCATACTTGGCCCCTCTGACAACGGCTCGTACTCGGCCGTCGGGCTCATACTTGGCCCCTCTGACAACGGCTCGGACTCGGCCGGCGGCTCGTACTCGGCCATTAATAACTTCTGGCACTCCGATCAAAAAGTAATCTGCGGGCGAGAGAAACATAATAGATTTGGTTTACTGAAACCATTAAGTTAGCAAAACAGCATATGTGATAGACTATTATAACCAATTAATAAATAGAGCAATATCACCTGGGAATTTTGTCAAACACTTTGTGTGCATCATAAGGGCCATTACTGCATAACAGATTTCATCTCAGGAAACAAATACCACAAGCTTCTTTATCACGACCCTTCAACCTCAGGTCAGGGTCACACCTAAATCCTTCTTCTTTCTTGCTCGGACCAGACACCACCAGGAAAAATTACCCTTGCTTAGTTTACAAGTTATAGCTTGATCACAAAACTCCATGACCCTGATATGAACATCTGTTACTGATGAAAACTACCAAATTCCACCCGCATGCCCCTTAGCCTCCCCGATGTGGATAACTGAATAACCCAAACCGCTTAACATGGGAAAACTGCACATGTGTCTCCATAATAATAATGATGGAAGGTCTCTGTTGTTTAATATACTCTCTGAGATGCCTTTTAGCCAAGTCACTGGCCGCACCCTTGCATGCACATGTTTCTCCTTTGGACCTTCTATACACATTGCCTGATCACTGCCCTGATCTGCCTTCGTTGTCTCCCTCATTCTTATTTGTTGATATACTCGGTGGTTGGGAGCCAAACTGACCATGGAAACTGACTCCTGGCATGTTGACTTTTTGCCCCTTGTTTTTAAGGGAATTTTCCATGAGCTGCATGACTTTGGACCTTCTCCAACATGTATCTCCTTCTTCTTCTGAGCTTCGTTCCATCCAGCTTTCACTCTCTTCAACTTGAGCTGAAGTAGATTCCTTTTAACTTTTTCCACGAGAGGAACTTGGTCTCCTCGCGCCGGCCCCTTCATCATTAGTAAGTTACGTTTTGTTCTAGAGGTTGCAGAAGATATTGACAAAGGTATCTTTGTTGAACTCGATGGAAGCAGCTCGAACCTCATCCAAACAATCAACTAACCTGTCTTTCTTGCACCAAGCCTCCTTGACCACCTCCCCATAACAAGAAGCTTCAGAGAAGGTTGTACGCCACTCACAATCACCAAAAGCACGATCCAAACTCTCGGAAATTCTGTGGATGCCATTTTAGCTTCTCTGCGAGGACATCGGACAATTCTGTCCATCGCGCTCTCTGTATCCCACACAACGACGTCGTCGCCATAAAAATCCTCGACTTCGAACGTGACAATTGCGATCTGAATAATGTTTCTCGTGAAGCACAGACAATGATCCTTGTGGACCACCCTAACGTGTTGAAATCACACTGTTCCTTTGTGAGTGATCATAGCTTCCCCAGCATTAACTCGGACCTCCATATAAACCAACTCACGGAAACAATTAAACCCAACTGCACCGAGTGCAGGCCGGGAATGTCTTGTAATGAAGTATCGATCAAGATAATGGGAGAACCGAGAAAGCCACCTGACCATGACCTTATGGTTTAACCATCTTTGGACGAGCTCCCTCAACATGAATACATCATGCTTCTCTCTTAGAGATGGCAAAACTGTAGATTTAATATATTCATCAAAAGCCTTCTTGTATTTGTCATAAAGTTGTTGAGAATAATCATATGGTGACTTCTGTGTCCACATTTTATAGATTGTTGTGTAGAGCATCATATACTCCTCTGGGGAAAAAGGAGTTTCTGGTAACCCTTCCAGAATCCTCTTTAGCTTTGAAATCCCTTGGAGCATATAGTCCCATCCTTGCTCTAAATCAATAGCCCTATATTTCTCTTCCGAGGAGAGTTTCTCCAACAGACATGGTGGAGAGCCTATCCTTCACACGTACATACTGCATGCGTTGCATGGTCTTCCGTCACAATTTGTTTGCCTTTCCCCATCTGGTCTCTCCCGATCCCTGCATTGGAGAACAACTGCAATTTCATGTTTTCAAGCCCACGTGTTTCTCATTAATCCAAAGCCATGATCCCTTGAGGATCCATGGCTTCGTCTAAATTATCCACGTCATGGAAAGTATCTTCTGCGCTAATCTCCATGTCTCCAAAGACCTTCAGGATCGTGGCAACTTTGGAGGAGTAGAATGGTGCATCGCATGGGTGAGACCCAAGTCACTGAGTTGACTCACTGGTTCCCATGAATGCAGGTATAACTCGGATGGCCCAGGACATCCTCATTAGACTCCCGTTTCCTCACCTTCTGCTCGTCCTGATCTTGAGTGGACATCGGATTGCAGCAAAGCCTTTTGTACTTTCTGGTAGAGATGAGCAGCGAGAGTGGCTGCTTTTGCAGCAGCGAGTTCTTTCTCTATCTGTGATAAATAGATTATCAAAACCAAGCCAGACCTTTACTTCCTCCACCCTCCATCTTATTACAAGTTGCTAATATACACTTCTTCTCCAACAGGTTTGAAGCTACAAGGACAATTCGGGAGATGGAACGTAGCGTGAACAGAGAAGTGTCTGCGGACGACTTTGACGATATTTCAGACTGGCATGTGCCCGTTTTAGCCATGACAGCAGACGTGATCCAGGCAACACATGAGAAATGCTTAAAGTGTGGCATGGGTGGATATGTTTCAAAACCATTTGAAGCTGAACAGCAAGGGATTTGTTATGGACGTAAACCCCTGCATAGGGATTTCATGCAACATTGAACTATCCCCTCTCCATCCCGAAACCGCAAAGACCCTGAGAATTGCATGTGCGTTTCATAAATCAGGTTTGAACCTTCGAATAATCTCCCGCATGTGGTGATTACTCATCTTGCTGGCAAAGCCACGAACATTCCAAGATAAGATAGTTGTTTCTTTAAAGCTATTCATTAAGAATTGTTTAAAGGTAAGACCACAGACCACCCTACCCTTGTATCATTTCCAACGCCTCTGCCACAATCTCATCCTCCTCTTCCTCACTCTCCTCATCCATATCCAACACCTCATTTCCTCTCTTATGCGATTTGCCCGCTTTATTCAAGTCCGGAGGTTCTGGTTCATCAAGAAGCCTTAGGTGATTAGGGCTCACCATATCCACATGCATGGCTGCCATGTTCACGTAAAGTTTCCGCCTGGTCCATTCCCTCATTCTGCTTACCCTTTATGATTCCCTTCACCCCAACCATTTTATTCATTGGTGGGCCCTCCGTTGTTCCTATATGCGGCTCGAGTTGGTTAGTGGTCATCCTACCACCTGACACAACTTGTGAATTTAATGGTTCTGAGAAAATATTTGGAATATCCTCGATCCCCTTATTCACGGCATTCTGTCCCTCTTTTCTAGGCCTTTTTTTCTTCACCCAAACCTTATCTCCATTAAAATTATTATATCCTTGTTGATAACATGATCCTCTAGCACCCTCCTTACCACCAAAACCACTACCTTCCTTATCCATATCTTTAAATACGGCAAATTTGTTGTGATTTGGATTGAGTCTGTCATTAAAACGACTATTATCTCCCCCCATCTTCTTGGCCCCACGTGCGAGCTTTTTGGGTTTTTGAACCTCAATCCAATCCCCATGTAACGCCCCCATCCTGAAATCTCGCAATCTTGATTAGGGTTTTTCGATTTTGAATTTGTTCCTGGTATTGCTTGCTCCGCCGCAGCCACAATCTCATCCTCCTCTTCCTCCACCATATTCTCCTCTGCATTGACCTCATTTTCTAAGGTGCAGTTTTTGCCAATATGCCCAAACATGCCGCACTACTTACACAGCAAGTGAAGTCCTTCGCATTCTACGTGAAACCATCGCCACATTGCTAGAAACCCAATACGCTTACCAAGTAGAGTCACGAACACTGCATCCTTCCATGGCTTCCATAATTCCTCCACGATTTCCCCTTTGATGTAGCATCTTGGTTTCAACCGATCCCCCTCATCCCATTGAACCTTAAACGTACATCTTATTAGCCAACAAGTTGACCTTTTGCGTCCTTGGAAGAGGCTCTTTCGCACCCATCAGTTTGCCTCTAAAAGATACTCTCACGCCAGCCCCTCCCCCTACACCATCAGGCGGTTTTGGTTGAGGTTGGCCACCTTCCCCATTTTCTCTCTCCCGGTCTTTCTTCCATCTTCCTGTATTCACCATGATTTGTGGTATGGGAAAGTTTTGCTTCGATTCCCACAGACGACGCCAAATGTTCCTGCCAAGATCCGTTTTGTCCGAATCTCCATAGAACGTGAAACCAAGGGGTTATTTTATGATTTGGGCTTGACAGAATTCAGTGATTCCGGTCCTACGTATCCCAGTGGGAATCAAAGCCAGACGTAGTTCTAGATTCATCCCTTGGCGGGGGGTGATCTCGATCCCTTCATTTTGTGTCGGAGGAGTACTAGGGAGCAAGGACTGTTTCATAGTCTCTTGGTCGACGCTAGTTCCTCTAACACGCTTTAGGGAGAGTCACCTGTGTTGAGTGAAAAGGTCTCCTCTTCTTGTGAGGGGTACTGCCCCTTTTATAATTTCTGGATTGGGCCGGGTACTCGGGCTCGGGGGCCGGGTTAATAACCTCGGCCAGTACAACATGTAATCCAAAGTGGGATGAAATTAATAATTTTGTTTCTGGGGAGGGACTTGCTGCTACCGATCATCCCGACATTTCATGTAGAGTGTTTCATATGAAGGTTAATCAACTAATGAATGATCTTAAGAAAGGTCACTTCTTTGGGAAAGTTGTTGCAGGTATTAATATTATTAGTATAATTTAATTTATTTGTTTTTTTATACACGCTAATTTATGTGAGATTGGATTATTATTCATTTTTTATTTGATTATATTTTTAGGTATGTACACAATAGAATTCCAAAAACGAGGTTTGCCACATGCACATATATTGTTGTGACTAGAGGAAAAGGATAACCTACAATCGGTTCATTTTATTGACTCTGATTTCTGCGGAACTGCCTGATAGAACAAGGTTTTTGTTCTTGCCGAGATCCAGATTGTCGGAACGTCGCCGTAAATGTCAGACCAAGAGTGGGTAATTGGGGTTGTTTTAGGCTATGACTTGGCAGAATTCAATATTCTGGTCCTACGTATCTCGATGGGAATCAAAGCCGCACGTAGTTATCGGTTCAACCCTTGGCCGTGATGATCTCAATCTCTTAATTTTGTATCAGATGAATACTAGGGAGCAAGGACTATCTGATAGTCTCTTGGTCGACGCTAGTTTCTCTAATACGCTTAAGAGAGAGTCACCGGAGTTCAGTGAAAAGCGAGTTTCTATCATGGGTACTCCTCCTTTTATAATAGGATCCCCCTATCTCTTAGAGACCTGATTTATCTCATAAATATCTTTTAGAGATCTGATTTATCTCTTGGATATCTTTTAGAGATCTAATTCATCTCTTAAATCTCTTTTGAGATGTGATTCCTTAATTTAAGGGATATTATCTCTTTTAACCAGATAAGGTTATTTCAGATAATATCAGGATTTAATATCAATATCTTATCCCTTAATTAAGTTATCTTTAACTTATTATCTTTAACTTCCGGACTGGGCCGGGTATTCGAGCTCGGTGGCCGGGTTTCACTCTTCGGCCGGTACACAAGCCCCCCAAGCTTTGAGTTGATTAGGCGTAAAAGCTTTCATGATGTTAGCCGAGCTCGGGAACTCGGTTTCATCTTTCTGTCTTTAGGCCAGGCGAGGTGATTGGCCGAGCTTCGTACTCTATATATATATACATCCCCCAACTCGGTGAGCAGCTCGGGTGACCGAGCTTGATGCTTTCGGGGTGCCGGACTCTGCATCTCGGCTTATACACAAGCCCCCCAAGCTTTGAGGCAACGGCGCAGAAGCTTTTTCACGGGAGCCGAGGCTAGCCGAGGTGGAGATGATTATTTGCTTTGTGCTGACGCCATACTTTCACGGTTCTCGAGATGGAAAGGAAACGTCATTCTGCGTGACGCGTGGCCTCTGTGGCATTGTTTCCTAGATTTTATGGATTGTGGCATGCCCCTATTTTCCCGCGAGGGCAGTGTACATGATGACACTTCTGCCACGCGGTTGTTTTTCATTAGTTGGTGAATGCGGTCAGACTTGAAGAGACGTTTCCCTGCTCTCGTCTGCCAACAACCCTCGTTAATTCGCCGAGAGGACGTTGCACTTTTTCCTATAAATTTGGGGGAGCCTCTAGCGTGGGATTTCATCTCTCTATAAGCCCTAGACTTTTCTTATTCTCGAGCTCTTTCTGGCCCAAGCATTCATACTCTCTTCCAGGTACGTGCTGCTCTTTCAAACTCCCTTAGGTTTGCTTTCTGATTGTTCATCCATGGGGAGTTCATTTGAGGTATCCCAGAATGCCTCCTATGGGGTTCAGGTTGTGGAGCCTGAGCTCCATCTGATTGGGTGCTCTCCCCATTTTTCTCCCTCTTCCTCTCGCGGCGGCGGGGGTTCTTCTTCTTCTTCTTCTTCTTCTTCTTCTTCTTCTTCTTCTTGGAGGAGCTCTGCTACTCCAGACGCCGTTGTTGTTCCCAAGCGTCGCAGGTGTGTGCCTAGGATGCCTAGGGTTCCCTACCCAGAAATTACCATTCCTGGGTATTTCCGGGTAAAACCCGATGTTGCTCGATTTCACTCTAATTTTAGGGATTTTGCTTCTCTTGAAGCTATGAAACACAAGGTTGCAGTTAAACGAGGCATCGTAGAATGCCTTCCCTGTGGCGAGGATGAGCATGTCTTCCTTTCCCCCTTCATCTGAGCCACCTTTTACATATGTATATAAAACCTTTTTTGAACAAATTGGGCTCTCTATTCCCTTCAGTCCAATTGAGTGCGAAATTTTGCGAACTATGAACGTCGCTCCTACCCAGCTTCATCCGAATAGCTGGGCATTTCTGAAAGCCTTTCAAATTCTATGTGGCCAGCTAGGAATAGAGGCCACTGCTCCTAAGTTCTTGTACTTTTACCGAGTTCGCTTCGGGGACCGACTCGGTTGGATGTCGCTGAGTGGAATTGAGAGGGGGGTCATTGGGCTCTATAAGAGCTCGTACAAATTCTTCAAATTGGATTTCTTCAAAATCCGGCCTCTAGAGGGCAATGAGTCTGTCTTCTTTGACTCGTCCGGAAGCCCTACCAAATTTTCTGGATACGACCTCGACTACATGACCTCCCAAGAGCGAGCTGACGTCGGGGTCCTAGAACTGTGTCCTCGGCCATTGCCTTGTGGTAGGCTTTTAAAGCTTAGGGCTTCCTCTACTCGACAAGCTGATTTTGACTGTAAGTAACTTTTTGTTGATAAGTGGTAATTTACCCTGTAGCGTGCGTATTTTTCTTAACTGATTTCCTTCTTGCAGTGATAATGGGGAAATTCAACTACAAGGCTTTGATGAAGAAATCAGCCCACCAAGGAGCGGGCAGATCTTCAAACGTCAAAGGAAAGAAACAGAAGGCGGCCGAAGCTTCTGCACCGAGCACCCGGCCTCCGAAGAGGACTCAGGAAGACAGGATGTCAGACGTCCCGATGGGAAGTCCTTCTCCTCCGATGATTGAGCAAACTCCTGTTGCTGCTATGACGTCGGGCGATGTTCCCAGGGTGATCGATCTTGCGTCGGATACGAAATGGTATAACGGAAACTGCAATCCCGGGATTAGCTCGCTCTGGGGGAACGAGTTCAATCCTAAAGGCCTGATTGATAGCTAGGTGCTGAAACCTTCGGAACTCGGCTTTTGCTGGAGCAAGGGCCAGAGGAGAGCATGGAGGCTGCCGCTGCCTATGCCCTCCGGATTGCCTCTATTACTCGCTTCTGGAGCCAGCGGGTTATTGACAATGTTAAAAAAATGGAGGTAATGAGGGCCGATTTAGCTCGAGCCTCAAGGGTGAGGGACGAGTTTTCTCTGGCCATGGACAAATGTGAGGAGCAAGGCCGGGTTATCGGTCAGCTGAAGGCTCAAAAGATAGAGCTAGAATAAGGCAATGCCGCCCTTACGGCCGAGCTGGAGACAGAAAGAGCCGATCGACTCAACCTTCAGAACGTTGTGAAAGGGCTACAAGTCGAGAAGAAAGCCAGTCTGGAGCTGCGGAGGTTGCTGGAGGACCAGAAGGAGGAGAATCTGAGACTCCGTGCTGATCTAGCTAAAGCCGAGGCTTCAATCATGAGGGAGCATGTTAACGGTTTCTCCCGAGCCGTGAAGCAACTTTAGCATTTCAACCCGACTGCTGACTTCTCCTGTGCCGATGTGGACAAGGATTTTAATCGGGATGGAATCCTTGTTCCGTTGGCCGAGCTGGAGGATAAGGACGATGACGCCGTAGCTCTCGGAGAGTAAGGCGAGGCTCAAGGGGCCGAGGAGGGACCCGAAGGTGAAGTCGCCCTACTCGGTCAATTTTCTATCATTCCTCCAAATGCCGAGGATGGCCTTGACTCCTGAAATTGTATTGTTAGGAAACACATTGTTTTTGGGCAGTGCCTTTTTTATTTTGAACTCATATGTATTCGGGGTCTTGCCCTTTTTATTTAATGAAATTTCTTGTCTACTTGTGAATCTGTTTGTAATTAGAAAATTTTCTAATCTTTATAGGCTCGGCACTTCGACCCTGGTCGATTTTAGCTCGGTCAGCTTTTTTAGGTTTTGTAGACCTTTATAGGCTCGGCACTTCGACCCTGATCGGTCGATTTTAGCTCGGTCAGCCTCTTTAGGATTTATGCACCTTTATAAGCTCGACACTTTGACATTTATGCACCTTTATAGGATCGGCACTTCGACCCTGGTCGGACGATTTTGGCTCGATTAGCCTCTTTAGGATTTATGCACCTTTATAGGCTCGGTACTTCGACCCTGGTCGGTCGATTTTGGCTCGGTCAGCCTCCTCAGGATTTATGCACCTTTATAGGCTCGGCACTTCGACCCTGATCGGTCGATTTTTGCTCGGTCAGCCTCTTTAGGATTTATGCACCTTTATAGGCTCGACACTTCGACCCTCGTCAGTCGATTTTGGCTCGGTCAGCCTCTTTAGGATTTATACACCTTTATGGGCTCGGTTAGCCTCTTTAGGTTTTTTGGCAGTTTTAACGCCGCATTTTTTGCATAATAGCTCAATTGAAAGTGATTTTATTTATTTATTTTCCCTAGTGTGCCTCGGTAAAACCTTCTCGGCCAAAACCTCATGGGAAAAAGACCAAGATAGGAAAAATAGTGCATCACCTCTAACCTTAGCTAAAATAAAACTTAAGTTGGGAAGTGTTCCATGTTCTCGGAACCGACTTTCCTGACAATTTTTCTAGCCTGTAGGTGTCATTTCCTAGATTTTCTACTATCCTGAATGGTCCTGACCAGTTTGCCGCGAGCTTGCCCTCTCTGGGGTCTTTTCTCGCGTCGCTTTGCAATCTCAGCACTAAGTCACCTTGCACAAATTCTCTTGGGCGTAGCCTTGAGTTTTACTTCCGAGTTGCTTTTTGCTTGCACAGCTCGTCTCTGATTTTTGCCGTATCTCGGACTTCCTCGACCATGTCAAGCTCAACTCGGAGTTCTTCATCATTTTTGCTTTGATCGTGATGCTGCCTTCGGAAAGAGAGTTCACCGAGCTCAACTGGAATCATTGCATCGGTTCCATAGGTTAGTTTGAACGGTGTTTCTCCCGTCGAAGATTGTGGTGAGCAATGGTAGGCCCACAGGATGCTTGGTAATTGTTCAACCCAAGCCCCCTTTGATTGTTCTAACCTTCTTTTGAGCTCGTTTAGAATAACTTTATTGACTGCCTCTGCTTGGCCATTTGTTTGTGGATGCTCAACCGAGGTCACTTTGTATTTAATTCATAGGTTGGAGTAAAACTCTCCCAGCTCCTTATCAGTGAATTGCTTTCCGTTGTCTGTAACAACTGCATAAGGAAGGCTATGTCTGCATATGATGTTCTTCCATACAAAATTTTGGACCTTTTTGGCAGTTATCGTAGCCAATGGTTCTGCTTCAATCCACTTGGTGAAGTAGTCTACACCTACCAGGAGGAACTTGACTTGACACTTAGCCATTGGGAAAGGACCGACTATGTCCATCCCCCACATAGTAAACGGCCACGGCGAGAACATGGAGTGGAGCTCTTCCCCTGGAGCACGAGCTATGCTGGCGAACTTCTGGCAGGGCTCACACCTACTGGTCCAAGTTGAACAATCCAGTCTCATGGTTGGCCAGTAAAACCCTGCTCGTAGGACCCGAGCTGCCAGAGATAAGCCACCTGAATGCATTCCACAGATTCCTCGGTGCATCCCATCCATTACGTACTTGGACTACTCCTTTGTGAGGCACTTTAGTAATGACCTGGAGAATCCTCTTTTGTACAACTCACCGTCTAGGATGGTGTAGTGGCAAGATTTCAGACGGATTCGCCTTGCCTTCTTTGGATCATCGGGTAGTTTGTTCGAGGTTAGATACTCCCAGATTGGAGTCATCCAGTCCCGGTCATAGTGCTCGGTCACTGTCACTTCGGCGATTTTTATGCTCGGCTCGAGGAGATTTTCCTGAATGAAAGTTCTTAGTTGGCCAACCCTCTTGGTGCTAGCCAATTTGGACAGCAGATCTGCCCTGGAATTTTCTTCCCGAGGTATGTGCTCAATGGAGAAATGCTCAAACTCAGAAATGAGGCTATTAACCTTGCAGAGATATCTGGTTAGCTGGGGGTCCTTTGTCTGATAATTGCCCGAGACTCGTCCTCTTTATGTCGTGAGTCACTTCGGCATTTTAGTTCCCGGACCCCAATTTCTTTGGCTAACATTAGTCCAGCAATAAGGGCTTCATATTCTGCTTGATTGTTTGAAGCAGTGAACCCAAACTTTAAAGATTGCTCGAGGATTAGATCATCAGGTCCCTCAAGAATTATTCCAGCCCCGCTTCCTTTCAAGTTAGATGATCCATCGACATATAGGAGCCAGATGAAGGACTCTGACCTCGGTTTGGAAGAGAGCTCGGCAATGAAGTCAGAGAGGCATTATGCTTTCATTGGCCCTCTCGGTTCATACCGTAGACCGAATTCCGACAATTCTACTGACCAAGCTATCATTCGTCCGGCAAGATCAGGTTTCTTGAGTACTTGCTTTATTGGATGATCAGTCTTGACTATGACTTGGTGTGACTGGAAATAGGTCCGTAACCTCCGAGCTTCCATAACTAAGGCGAGGGCCAGCTTTTCAATTATCTGATATCGCGTTTCCGCGTCTTTCAGGATCCTACTGACATAGTACACCGGCATCTGTTGCTCCTCCTCTTCCTGGATGATCACTGCACTGATAGTACAATCATTGACAGAGAGGTACAGGTACAGTTCTTTGCCGAGCTGAGACCGAGTGAGGATTGGGGGAGATGCTAGGAAGAGTTTCAGATCTTCGAAGGCCTTCTCACATTCTTCAGTCCAAATGAAATCCTTTGGCTTTTTCAAGAGCCGGAAGAAAGGTCTTGCCTTCTCTGCAGACTTCGGGAGAAAGCGGGATAGGGAGGCTAATCGGTTGGCTAGCCTCTGAATTTCTTTCACATTCCGAGGACTTCGTATTTCCATGACGGCTTTGCATTTATCCGGATTAGCTTCGATGCCTCGGTGTGTTAGCATATACCCCGAGAATTTTCCTCCTTGGACACCAAAAGAGCACTTTTCTGGATTTAGCCTCATGTTGTACTTTCTGAGCTGGTCGAAGCTTTCTTCGAGGTCGGCAGGGTGCTGGTTCGGATCTTCGGATTTTACCACCATGTCATCAACATATACTTCTAAGTTCTTTCTGATTTGATTGGCGAAAACCTTGTCCATAAGCCTCTGATATGTTGCACCTGCATTTTTTAGGTCGAAGGGCATTACTCGGTAGCAGTAGTTTGCCCCATCAGTCATAAATGCTGTTTTTTCCTCGTCGGGTGGATACATCCTGATCTGACTATAACCTGAATATGCGTCCAAAAAGGACAAGACCTTGTAACCTGAGGCCCTATCCACCAGTCTGTCAATGTTGGGCAAGGGATAGGAATCCTTTGGGCATGCCTTGTTGAGGTCGGTATAGTCGGTGCACATCCACCATTTACCATTGGCCTTTCTGACCAATACCACGTTGGCTAGTCAAGTAGTGTATTTCACCTCTCGGATGAAATTTGCCTGGACCAGTTTAGAAGTCTCCTCGGCCATTACTCGGCGCCTTTCCTCGCCAAGTTTTCTTTTTGAGTTACAGGTTTAGCTTCGGGACATATAGACAGCTTATGGCACATAAAGTTGGGGTCTATGCCTGGCATATCCGATGTCTTCCAGGAAAACAAGTCAGCATTCTCTCGTAGGATCGTGTGAAGCCTCTCTCTAAGGGAGGGGTCCAGTTGACTACCGACGTGGGTACATTGTTCAGGATGGGATCCCAACTGGAACTTTTCCAAAGACTCTGTTGGTTCGGCCCTGGACTCATACATCTCCTTCCTTGGGTCCAGCTCAAACATGCTGACCGAGCTGGCTGAAGTCACTGAGCTGACCGAGCGGACCTGCTTTGCTTTGCCATCCTCGGTATTCCTTGGGCCGTCCTGGTGGCGGGTAACTTTCAGGATGTCCACATAGCATTGCCTGGCTAGCTTTTGGTCAGTCCGGACTGCAATTATCTCCCCAGAGTCGGTTGGTAATTTCATTGTCAGGTGTGGGGTAGAGACAATCGCTCCGAGCTCATTCAACGTCGGTCTTCCAATAAGGATGTTATATGACGTGTTAGCATCTACAATGACGTACCTAACTGATACGAATTTGGAGAGTTTTCCCTCTCCAAACGTTGTTAAGAGGTCTGTGTAACCTCGGGTTTTGACTTGCTCCCCGGCGAACCCTACTAGCTTGTCTTCCTGCTCCTTGATCAGCTTTTCTGGAATTCCGAGATTCTTGAAGGTTGCCAGGTACAGGACATCGGCCGAGCTCCCTTGGTCAATAAGTGTTCGTCTGACCGAGAAGTTGGCCAGCTCGACCGTTATCACCATTGGGTCATCTTGATTTGGATCTACCCCTTGGAAATCATCATCTGTGAATGTTATGGGGGGGTCTTGCTCTTGGAGGTCTTCCAGACACCGTGTTAACAGATCGGAGGGCTTTCACATGACGCCTCTGAGCCGAGCTCGTCGTTCCTCTGCCTGCAAACCCCCCCGAGATCGTATTGATGACCCCCCTAATTCCTCCTTCTGACTCTTCAATAGGGGTCCTTTGGTTATTCAATCGGTCTTCACCATGATGGTTTCTTCGCACGTTTGCATCTCGGTCTCGGTTATCATAACCGTGTCTTCGCTGTCTTCGACCGGGTCGCCTATCTCCATTGTCATCTCGGCGGATGAAACGATCAAGGCAGCCTGCTTGTACTAAATCCTCAATCATTCTCTGGAGTGTTCTACACTCTTCAGTGGAGTGTCCATAGTTTTGATGCCACATGCATTCTTTGCTTCTGTCAGCATTGTCGGGTGTTTTGGACGGTCCAGGTAAAGTAAGCAACTCGGCGCTGCACACCTCCTAAAGGAAGGCTGCACGAGATCGGTTCAACGGAGTATAAGATTGGTACCTGGGCTACCTCTGCGGGAATTCTCTTTCATTAGTTTTTTGTGTCCTTTGTGAGTCAGACCCCCTGTTTGTCTTTGTTCGAGGCTGAGCTCTTGTCCTCGAAACCTCTTTCTCTCCTTTTAAATTCCAGCATCTCTTCCGAGTTCATGAAACCTGTAGCATTTTCCTACAACTCTTCAAAATCTCTCGGTGGCTTCCGAGATAGGTACTCGAAGAATGGCCCTGGCTTCAGACCGGCCATTACGGTGTGGAGGCAGAGTTTCGAGCTCATGTTGGGAATCAGGATCTTCTTAGCATTGAAGCGAGCCATGTAATCTCTGAGTGATTCATTCCTCTCCTGTTTGAAATTTACCAGTGAGACCGAGTGCCTTTTATGCCTTCGGCTTGCTGCAAATTGTGTAGTGAACTTGGTTATGAGCACATCAAAGGAATCAATCGACTGAGGTGGTAGATTTGTTAGCCAGTCAGAGCTGGGCCTTGCAAAGTGGTTGGAAAAACTTTGCACATGACGGCCTCCGAATCAGTCATCAAATAAATAGAGGGGCCTAAATTGGGTCAGAGTTGTCGATGTTAAGGGGCTTAAAATGGCTAGGTACGATTACCTCATTAATGTCATCGGTGAAGGGCAACCTCGGACGCCGGTCCGATGTCCTTCCTTTCTGGCCAGTCCTCTCCGCGTGAGACTTGACTTCTGAAGCCCCCAGAGGAGGTTTAGTTTTGGATGCCCGGTTAGTTCCCCGACGAGAGTTCGCGGGGGGATCCTTCTGGCTAGCCTCGGGTGAGGATTGCTCTTCGTCAGAAGGTGTCAGGGACCTTTCTCTTTTTGGGGCCTTTAAAAGCTTCTGATTTTGCGCACGTATCTCCTCGTTCTCCTTCCGAAGCTGCTTGAGCTGTTCCATAATTTCTTCCAATCGAGGGTTATCTTCACTGAGGGGGTAGGAAAGATGATTGTCGTGGTTCTGGGCGTCAGAAGCCTCATGGTCCTCATGATTCAGGCTGTTCGCCCCTCCTCGCAGACCGTTCAGTGTGGTCACCATTAAGCTTTCTTGTGGAACCGGGGAAAGTTTCACCTCGACCCCACGGTGGGCGCCAACTGTTCTTGCCAAGATCCGGATTGCCGGAACCTCGCCGTAAACGTCAGACCAAGAGTGGGTAATTGGGGTTGTTTTAGGCTATGGCTTGGCAAAATTCAATATTTCGGTCCTACGTATCCCGATGGGAATCAAAGCTAGATGTAGTTCTCGGTTCAACCCTTGGCCGTGGTGATCTCAATCTTTTAATTTTGTATCGGATGAATACTAGGGAGCAAGGACTCTCTGATAGTCTTTTGGTCGACGCTAGTTTCTCTAATATGCTTAAGAGAGAGTCACCGGAGTTCAGTGAAAAGTGAGTTTCTATCATGGGTACTCCTCCTTTTATAATAGGATTCCCCTATCTTTTAGAGACCTGATTTATCTCTTAAATATCTTTTAGAGATTTGATTTATCTCTTGGATATCTTTTAGAGATTTGATTCATCTCTTAAATCTCTTTTGAGATGTGATTCCTTAATTTAAGGGATATTATCTCTTTTAACCAAATAAGGTTATTTCAGACAATATCAAGATTTAATATCAATATCCTATCCTTTAATCAAGTGATCTTTAACTTATTATCTTTAACTTCCGGACTGGGCCGGGTATTCGAGCTTGGTGGCCGGGTTTCACTCTTCGGTCAATACAGTTTCCAAATCTATTTAATGTTGTGTCAAATTTTATGCTTCATGGACCTTGTGGTAATGCCAAACGTAGCTCTCCTTGCATGAAGGGTGGGAAATGTTCAAAGTATTTTCCAAAGAAATTCGTTGACCATACAACATTTGATCGAGATGGATATCCTATCTATAGGAGAAGGGATATTGGTATTACTGCATTAAAGGCTGGTGTTCAGTTGGACAACCAATATGTCGTACCTTACAATCCTAAATTGTTGATGAGGTACAGAGCCCATATTAATATTGAATATTGTAATAAGTCAGACTGTATAAAATATTTATTCAAATATGTTAACAAAGGGCCGGATCGTGTTACAATTGTTGTCGCAAATGGTGGACCCCAATCAAATGAAATACAGTGTACATATGAAATTAAGAATTACTATGATTGTCGACATCTATCTCCATGTGAGTCTTCTTGGAGACTTTTTGCATTTGATATCCATCTTAGATGGCCTCCAGTCCAAAAATTGACTTTTCATCTCCCTAAAGAGCAATTCGTAACGTTTAATGATACTGATGTTGTTGAAGACGCTCTGGAAAGGAACAAAGATAAGATCACAATGTTTCAAGCATGGATGGAGGCAAATCGTAGATATTATGGTGGCAAGGAATTAACTTATGTGGAATTTCCATCACGGTTTATATACTATCCTTTACAGAGGGAGTGACGTTCACGGAAGCGAGGACAGATGATTGGTCGTTTAAACTTTGTACCCCCGATACGAGAGAAGCATATTACATGAGATTATTGCTCAGCATACAGAAATGATGCATTAGTTATGAGAGCTTGAGAACTGTTAACAACAAGACATTTAGAAATTTTCAAGAGGCATGTTCAGCTTTGGGATTATTATCAGATGATAAAGAATTTATTGATGGACTTCACGAGGTTTCAGAATTAGCTTCGGGAGTATATTTACGGAGGCTTTTTGTTACTTTACTATTATCAAATAGTATCAGTAACCCACTACAAGTATGGGAAGAAACATGGGAACTTTTAGTAGATGGTATTCTGTATGAAAGACGAAAGCTTCTTCACTATCCAGGTAAAATTTAATGAATAGATTAATTTTTATAATCACGATTTCACTTATTTTTTGTTAGGTAGTTATTAATTTATCTTTGGTTGGATTTTACAATATTATTTATATTCATATCTATATTTATAATTAAGAATTCGAAAAAATCTTAATATAAAGTTTTATAATATTAAAAACAAATAGTTTTTGTAACAATTTCTTTGGTAATTTGAATGTGCAGGATTATGTTTGACAAATGATCAATTGAAGTCATTTTGTTTATTTGAAATTGAAAAAATCTGGCGTCTAAATGGAAAGTCTTTAAAAGATTTTGACACCTTGACTTTTCCTCATAGTGAGGACCTATCCAATATGAATAATATTTATGTTCTTAGAGAACTTCAGTATGACACAGATGAAATGGTTCTTAAACATAAAGAATGCTTGGAAAAACTGAATCCTGGTCAAAGAGTTGTATATGGCGTGATTGTTGCTGCTGTGGTTGATAATGTTGGTGGATTTTTTTTTGTCGATGGTTATGGTGGGACTGGGAAAACTTTTTTGTGGAAGACTTTATCCTATAGGTTTCATGCCGAAAATCGAATTGTTTTGAATGTAGCTTCTAGCGGCATTGCTTCGCTTTTGTTACCTGGAGGTCGAACTGCTCTTTCACAATTTGTCATCCCACTGTCATTAACGGATTCTTCATGTTGTAATATTAAACTGAATTCTTATAGAGCTGACTTACTTCGAAAGATAACTGATTATTTGGGATGTGGCACTGATGGGGCTCGAATCCACAAGTGCACGGCTTCGTCGTCAAGTAATAAAAAAATATCGATCCCACAGAAACCGTGATCTCAAATAACAATTAATTACTAAATCAATTAGACTGGACTATAAAAGATAAAGATTTGGAAAATATTTGATTTTTGAATTAAGTAGCAAATCAAATTTATAGTTGCAATTAAAACAAAATCAAGAACAAAATAGGAAAATGGATCAAATCTGAGATTTCAAAATATCAAAAGGGATTCCCAAGAATTGGGTTACCAACAAGACTGTTCGTGTTACTAAATTGACTACCCTTCTTGTTAATTATCGAAATTCGCTTTGAAGGCGAATTTATCCTAAATAAGTTAATGTTCCCTCTCGGGATACAAGAACCGTGCCCAATCAAACCAACCCCTACTCTCGTGGTAGTTGAATTTAAATCGAACCCTTTAAGCTTTGTGACAATTCTTGAACCCTCGAAGGATCGCTTCTAACTCTCGTGATTTAAGTCCTATGTTCAATCCCTATAGATCCAATACCTAAATTCACTGCTAGGTTCCTCCTTAGAGTATCTACGACAAGCAAATAAGTGGCTATCGAATTTACGAGTAATTAAAGCAATAGGAATCAAATTGAAAGCAAAATTGCAATTAACAAGAAACCAAACGTCAATTCATCACCATAAACAAATCTTGGGCACAGCCCCAATTCCTAGAAGTAAGACTACTACTCAAGCATTGTCATGATCATAGCAAGCTTGATTAACAAAAGCATAAAAAAAATCTAAGAGAAGAGAAGAGATTGGAGAAGAAGAGAAATCCTAGTCTTTGCCTAAGGCAGCAGCCCAAAATTGATTTAGTAATATGAGGAACCACATGCTAATTACCAACTATCAGAAGATCATCTCAGGCATTTTTATTTTTAGCCTATCACAAGAATACAGAAATTGGGTTCAAAAATTCACTGTCTCACTTTATTTGGCACAAAGTTTTTCACAATTGGATGCATATTCTAAGGGTTGCTAATCATGTGATTATGCAAAATTATGCCTATATGAATGCAACATGAAAAATAAAAAAATGTAAAAATACACCTACCCCAAGCTTAAAAACTTACATTGTCCCCAATGTAAATAATCAAGTCGGAGAGATGAGAAAAATGGAACAACTCACCGAGGTGTTGGAGGGTGTTGGCTCAAATGCCAGTCAAAGAGCTACTGGAAGATGTGTCACGGTCGTGACGTTCATCACGGGCAGACCGTGATCAGTTCGGGTCTATAGGAGCTGGCCTCTCACGGCTGTGAATTCCATCACGATTAGGCCGTGATACATTATGATCTTC
The DNA here is from genome assembly GCA_030762895.1 of Sophora flavescens. NCBI lineage: Eukaryota > Viridiplantae > Streptophyta > Magnoliopsida > Fabales > Fabaceae > Sophora > Sophora flavescens. The sequence continues at coordinate 162,114,175 of CM061067.1, read as the reverse complement.
TGGGTCCTCCTCATCACGCCCGTGAGAGCTGTCACGGCTGGGTCGTGATCCTTACTGATCTTCAACTATTGGCTAATCACGGCCGTGACCCCCGTTACGGCCTGGGCGTGATCAATTCTGACTTTATTTTTTCATGCCTATTTGCTCTTCCTGCCTTCATAACCTGCAAATACTTGGCAAAACCATCAATTAATGATATTTCTTCTCTTAATCTTCTCAAATTGTTCAAAGACAAAATTCAAAAACAAATTGAAAAGGGAAAGAAAACTTGGGTTGCTTCGCAAGAAACGCTTATTTACGGTCTTAAGCTTGACCATACTCCCTTGGATCAACCGGGACCAGCCGGGCTTGGATGTGCAAGAACACCTCTCTTCCATGGAAGTCCTTCAAAGAGCCTATTTTGTTCGTATGGCCAATTGCACTTTCGCTTTGCTCTTTTCTTTGAGTTTCATGGCCTTACTTCCTTTCGGAGGAAGTTTCAACTCCACATGTTGAGCAACTCCAACTTCATCATTATTTGGTGCATCATTTGTCATGCAAAGTTTCGGAGTTGCTTCCATGTTAAGCTCTTCCTTCACCTTTGGGGGCATTATCTCAATCCTGCACACATGACTATCAAAAGGAGGGTTGTTATATGAGTTAGTCAAATCAAAATCCACCATACCTTCCTCCACATTCAAGGAGAGCTTACCATTTTTACATCTATTATTTCTCCAGCTGTGGCCAATAATGGCCTTCTTAGAATGATAGAGAATTTATAATTCTCGTTCATGTCCAACACCATGAAATCGGTAGGAATGAAGAATTTCCCTACCTTTATGGGGACATTCTCTAGTATGCCTAGAGGAGTTTTAGTTGATCCATCCGCAAATTGTAAAGAGGACTTGGATGGACTCAATTCCTTGGTTCCTAACCTCTCAAAGATAGTAAGCGGTATCAAACTCGCACTAGCCCCTAAGTCACGTAAGGCTTGGCCTATTTTTAATTCTCCAATTGAGCAAGCAATAGAGAAACTTCCTGGATTTTTTAGTTTATGAGGCATATTAGTTTTTATCACGGCATCACGCTCCTCAATTAAGCTCTTAGTTTCTTTTTCTACTTGCATTTTCTTGACCAACCTTTGTGGGAAAGGTATTCGGGGTTGGTAAGGTGGTGGAGGGACATACTTTGGCTCTATCTCTTCATGTTCACTCATGTCCTCCTCACATTCCACATCGTTTTCAATTACCCCAAGCTTATCATCCCTTAAGTATATAGCATTACAGTGCTCATTGGGATTAACTTCGGGTTGTCCTGGAAACGTACCTTTAGTTCTAGAATATGTACTAGCTTGTTGGGCAATCTGAGTTTCTAACATCTTATTATGGATGGCTAAGTTATCTACCTTAGATGCTAACTCTTTTATTGCCTCATTGACTGCCCTACCTTGTTGCCTAAACTCTTCATTTTGCTTTATTTGAGTTTCCACAAAATTTTCCAAAAGAGACTCAAGTTTAGACTTTTGTACCTGAGGATACCCCGATGCCAGTTTCCTATTACCTTGGTCTTCCTGGAATTTGTGGTTCAACGTGTTGTTGTAGTTCCCATAGGAGAGATAAGGGCTATTCTTCCTTCCTTGGTTGTAAGAATTTGGGGGAACATAGTTTGGCAACTTCGGGTTCGTGTCATAGAAATTGTGACAAGAGTTCACTTGTTCCCCCGAAGCACCGGATCCAGGAGCAATACCATGTGGGCACTCCATTATGTCATGTCCTTGCATTCCACAAATCTCACAAACAACATTAGTAGCACCTATTGAACTCACATTAGCCTTTTCAAGCTTATCAAAACGTTTATTCAATGAGTCAATTTTAGACATAATTAGATCAGTGTTATTCATTTGAAACTTACCCCCCAAAATCTTTTTCGGGTTATTGCCTCTTTCCGAACCCCATTGGTGATAGTTGGTGGCCACGTTTTCAATGATATTGAATGCTTCAGTCAGAGGTCAATTCATAAAGGCTCCACCAGCTGCGAAGTCAAGTGACACCTTCGAAGAGTAATCCAATCCGTTGTAGAAGGTATGCACTAACAACCACCTCTCGAGCCCATGATGTGGGCAAGACTCTAGCAATCATTTGTAACGATCCCAAGCTTCGGATAAGCATTCTCCGTCCTTTTGGAAGAAGCCGGTGATCTGAGTTCGTAGGTAAGCAGTCTTGGATGGAGGGAAGAATTTTTCCAGGAATGCCTGCTCCAGTTGGTCCCAAGTTGACAAGGTATTAGCGGGCACTTGCTTCAACCAAGCTTTTGCCTTTCCAGTCATAGAGGAGGGGAACAACCTCAAGCGAATAGCATCAATCGGGGCACCATGAATTCTTATTTCATCGGTGAACTCCAAGAATGTCTCCACATGATCAGTTGGGTCCTCCGAGGGTAATCCTCCAAATTGATGTTGCCTAATCATGCCAATTAACATAGGCGGGAAAGTGTAGTTCTCCTCCTCAATTTCTGGTCTAGCAATCTCAGTTCGTAAACTCCTAGCATTTGGGGCTGCGTAGTCCTTCAGTGGTTTGGTATCCGGTAGATTCGTCATGAGTGGAATAGGAATCAACCTCTACCTCCCTCCTTGTCTTTGTAGTCTCACACGTCTACGAAAGGTCCTCTCGTTCTCGGGGTCAACTTCAACAAGATTTCCAAGAATTTGGGATCTTCGCATAAGAGAGAAAAATTCCTGCAAAGAGAGAGGTAGATACACTAGAAAAAGAAAGAATATAAAATAAATAAATAAATGTCCAGAAAAATCGATTTAAAAATTGAATTGAAATTCAAGGAAGCACAGTCCCCGGCAACGGCGCCAAAAACTTGATGGGGCTCGAATTCGCAAGTGCACGACTTCGTCGTCAAGTAATAAAAAAAGATCGATCCCACAGAGACCATGATCTCAAATAACAATTAATTACTAAATCAATTAGACTGGACTATAAAAGATAAAGATTTGAAAAATATTTGATTTTTGAATTAAGTAGCAAATCAAATTTAAAGTTGCAATTGAAACGAAATCAAGAACAAAATAGGAAAGTGGATCAAATCTGAGATTTCAAAATATCAAAGGGATTCCCAGGAATTGGGTTACCAACAAGACTGTTCATGTTACTAAATTGACTACCCTTCTTGTTAATTATCGAAATTCGCTTTGAAGGTGAATTTATCCTAAATAAGTTAATGTTCCCTATCGGGATACAAGAACCGTGCCCAATCAAACCAACCCCTACTCTCGTGGTAATTGAATTTAAATCGAACCCTTTAAGCTTTGTGACAATTCTTGAACCCTCGAAGGATCGCTTCTAACTCTCGTGATTTAAGTCCTAAGTTCAATCCCTATAGATCCAATACCTAAGTTCACCGCTAGGTTCCTCCTTAGAGCATCTACAACAAGCAAATAAGTGGCCACCGAATTTACGAGTAATTAAAGCAATAGGAATCAAATCAAAAGCAAAATTGAAATTAACAAGAAACCAAACGTCAATTCATCACCATAAACAAATCTTGGGCATAGCCCCAAATCCTAGAAATAAGACTACTACTCGAGCATTGCCATGATCATAGCAAGCTTGATTAACAAAAGCATAAAAAAACCTAAGAAAAGAGAATATATTGGAGAAGAAGAGAAATCCTAGTTTTTGCCTAAGGTAGCAGCCCAAAAGTCCTTTATTTTCGAGCCTCTAGGTCCTATTTATAAGGTATGGTAACTTGCATCCCAAGCAATTACAAAATCAGATAAAATCAGCTTTTAAAATTCCAGATATCGCGCATCATGGTCGTGATGCCTGTCACGGTCAGGCTGTGACGGATTCTGACTTGGAAAACTTGTCACCGATGGCCTGTCACGGACGTGATGGCCATCACGGCCGTGACAGGTTCTGACTTTTTTCGTTCTTTTCTTTTCAGCCTTGCTCGATCATGGCCATGATGGATGTCACGGCTAGGTCGTGATAGCCTCTGTTTGGCTCAGTTTTCTTGCTTTTCAAGCTCCATCTTCGTGCAAGCTCTATCATGGTTGATCTTGAACATTTTAATCTTCAATTCCTGCACAACAACACCACAAAACCGCCTTACCCGTTCCAAGGTAAAAACTAACAAAAATCAAATTAAAAATGCCTAAACTACATGAAAATGCATGCAATATGATAAAGAAATATGATGTGTAATCACACTCATCAGGCACCCGTTGTAAATAGATGGGCTTTTGAGGCATTGGATAGGACTTTGAAGGATATAATGAGAGTTGTTAATGTTGAGTACTCTACAAAACCTTCCGGTGGGAAGGTCGTTGTTCTTGGTGGTGATTTTAGACAAATATTGCCTGTCGTTCGAAAAGGAGGTAGGGCGGATATTATGATGGCAACTATTAATTCTTTGATAGTATGGAAGCATTGTAAAGTGTTGAAGTTATCTGCAAATATGAAAATTCAAATTTGTCTAAATACTGATGAGCAGTGGGTGATCAAGGAGTTTGCAGATTAGGTCCTTCATATTGGTGATGGGAAGTTAGGTGTTGATGATGATGGTGAGACTGATATTTATTCGCCTGAAGATTTGTTGATTTTAGATTTGTCTGATCCTGTTGCAAGTATTGTCTCTTATATTTATCCTAACCTCTTGGTTAATATTAGTGATTTCAAATTTTTTGAAGACAGGGCAATACTGGTACCAAAGTTAGAACATGTGTAACAAGTAAATAACTATGTGTTATCGTTGTTACCTGGTGAAGAGAAGGAATACTTTAGTTCAGATTCTATTAGTAAAATGGAAATTCCGGTGGTATTAATTCCGAGTGTCTAACTCCTGAATTCCTTAATCAAATCAGGTGCTTTGGTATTCCTAACCATAAGATAACATTGAAGGTAGGTGTTCTTATAATGTTGTTGAGAAATATTGACCAATCTTCTGGTTTATGTAATGGAACACGATTAGTGGTTACTAAGTTTGGTGTTAATGTTATTAGAGCTAAAGTTGCTATAGGGAATCATATTGGTGAAAAGGTGTATATACCTAGGCTCAACCTAGAGCCCTCAGACCATGCAATGCCTTTCAAGTTTCAAAGGAGGCAATTTCCATTGGTTTTGTGTTTTGCAATGACTATCAATAAAAGTCAAGGTCAAACATTATCTCATGTTGATTTATATTTGCCGTGTCCTGTTTTTTCTCATGGTCAATTATATGTTGCTATTTCTAGGGTGACATCTAAAAGTGGATTGAAGATTCTTAGTTTGAATGATGATGGAGAACCATGCCATGTGGTTAAAAATGTTGTTTACAAAGAAGTATTTGATAAGATTTGATGTAATCTGATGTATTTTATTGCATTTATTATTATATTTTTTGTGATTTAGTGTATGTATGTAGCATTTAATCAGTCTATAATCGTGATTTACTCTCTAATTATGTTATTTTGATAATACGATTCTACCTCTATATTTAATGCTTCTTATTATTCATAATTATAATTATCTTATTGAAAATATTATGAGAACAATAATATTTTTTCTAGAATTACATATCTGTCATATAGATTACATATTAATCTAAATAAAAAACAATTATATATTTCAGATTTTGAAACATTACAACAGCATCATTGTCATATCAAGTTAGATGATAATGAATATAACATCTGCTCACGGATATGGCAACCATATCATTGTCAATTATAGCTTATCAGTTAACAACCATCATTTTATGTATCATTACCAAAATAAATTGTTGAAAATTTACCCGTGCATTGCACAGGTTAAATTACACTAGTATTTAGTAATAATTCCACAACATGACAATCATAATCAAAATATAGGCTTAATGAGTTTTTTTTTTTTTTTTTTGGGGGGTGGGGGGTGGGGGGGGGGGGGGGGCACATTAAACATGTTTTCAGATAACCTAACAAGCGTGCAAATGTGTTAGTAAATTTAGGATGTGATATGGAGTCGTATTTTATGATTTTCGACCAGCATCCTATGTGAATTGCATAGATTTTGCTTGCTGATGTTTCAGGAGTTTCAACTCATCGTTAGGCCCCTTTCAATTGTCAAAAATAAAATAAAAATAGGTTTGATTGTATTTTTGGTCCCCTTAATATTGGGTATGTACGATTTTTGTCCCTATAGTTTTTTATGACATTTGGTCCCTTATTTTTCCAATTTTGTAAATTGGTCCTTCCGTCAAATGTTCACCCAATTTTCAATTATCAATATAGAGGAATCGTTGCTTTAGGTGCGTGGAACCTTTATTCGAGCTTCTTTGGTAAAGGACATTGTGGTGGAATAAAAAGATAGTCTCGTAAAGGGAACAAAGTCGATAAATGATAGAGATGAACCATTAAAACTTGTTAAAGTGGATAGTAAGAAGGGAGAGAAGCTCAACGATATGTTACAAGCGCTTATATGAGTGTTCTTCTATGTTGATCATTAAAAAAAATGACGAATATTGGACATAAAGACCGAATTTGCAATATTGAAAAAATAGGGGAACCAAATGTCATAAAAAACCATATCGACCAAAATAGTATATGGCCAATAATAAGGATACCAAAAGTGCAATTAAGCTTAAAATACACAATCGACTGCAAAAAGTATTCACAATGAGTTTCATGCAACACATCAGGGCCGACCCAACATCAATTTCGGTCTAGAGCGGATTATCAAGTGAGGCCTTTTTAAAATAATAATAATTTTATATAAATAAGTAATTTTTATAAAAATAAAAAGAGAGTCTAAAAATTATAAATAATCACAAATTAACTTCTAATTTAAATAAATTTTTTAAAAATAATCTTTTTATACGATGTAAATGTTACTTTAAATCTTAAACAAATAGATATTCCATTCAATTATTTTCAACCATGTTCTGTTCAATAGTTTGATATTATTTAAATAAAATAAAAGATATAAAGAAATCTCCCGAAAATTAATAAAAAAGAAAGTAAAAAAATGATGTCGCAGAGACACAACTAGGTACTTAGCATAGTATGGGAATCGAACACAGTATGGGAGAATAGCAAACCAAGCACTTAACCACACGTCCCACAAAGCCTTTTATTTACAAGTAGCATACAGTTTAATATAAAATTTCAGGGTGAGGCCCAAAGCAAGGGCTTTAGTGGCCCCACCCTTGGGCTGGGCCTGCAACACATGTTCATACTATAAAACATTTTCCTTCTTTTAATGATTTATTCACCCTACTCATGGTTATGAGAATGCACGACAGCTACTAGGCGAATGAGTGGAGGTCGACGATGGTCTGCAACTAAGCAGGTGACTTGGTTGCGATGGTCACTTGGGGTTGCAATTCAAGTAATGGTTCAGGGGGCTGGGGATTATTTGAAGGTGAGACGACTTTAATGCTATATTGGAATGTGTCACATGTTCATGGTAGACATGTTTGTGCTGGTGAGGTATAGTCAGAGTTGCCAGTAGTGAGTTTTGGTCATCGAGAATGGAGAACGATGACATTGGTTGAGATGATAGAGGTTGAAGATTGGATAGACTTCAAGGTTGAGAGTGACACACACAAAATGATGAAGAAATATGTCCACAATTAAGGACTAAGAGGAAATTCTATAAGATAATATGATAATTCTGTAAATTTATTTGAAGATTTTAGAGATTAAATATTCAGCCGATCGTGAAAAAAGGAAAACGCTAATAAGTATTTGGTTAAGGAATCATATTATGAAGTTTTGCATAAAAAAATGATGTGCTTAACATATCGAAATTTGTACACTTATATTCCCAATACAATTTTTTTAATTATTGATTCCTTGATTAATGTCTATAAAGCACATGTTAACAAGGTAAAAAAAGGAAAAGTATATAAACACTCCCTAAATTTTAGCCCATTTGCAAATGGGTATCTTTAATTATTTTTTCTTTCTAATTAGCCATCAAACTTCTATTAGTTTCCAATAAAATCACTAACGGTGAATAAATTTAAGGCTTAATTACAATTTTGGTCTCTCAACTTTAGCTCGTTTGCAATTTCAGTCTCTATTGTTTTTTTCGAACACATTTGATCCCAATTTTTTGAAAGTTGCAAAATTAATCCCTCCATCCAATTCCCATCAATTTATATCCTACTTGGTAGGTCTAATGCCACGTTGCAAGTCCACCTGGATTTATTATACTAAATAATTATTATATTTTAAATTAAAAACTTAAATAAAGGGTCCTAAGGAATAGAGTATGGTGGCTTAAGCGGTGGTTGTTGTTTTTGGGTGAAATCTGCTAGCGTCACTCGTCCATTTGCGCGGAATTCTCGTCATCTCGATCTCCTAGTGTTACTCTCGCTAGATTTTAAATTAGAGGAGAAAAGTACTAGAGGGCCAGAGACATCACCAAAACCAAAATGGGTGAGATTTTAGTCATAAAAACACTGGGATTTGGTTGCAGATAAGAAGACTTGTGATACCTGATGTGTTGGTTTGCTTTGAAGTTTAAAGACGGAGGCTCTTGTAATACGCATTGTCATTTTATATTAAAGAGAGAGCGCCATCTACGGTATGGTATGGGAAGGACAACTGAATGAAGGTGATGATAGTATGATTGGAAGTTCAACTGGATGAACTCAACAATTTTTGCAGTGAGAAGGAAGTTCTAGAAGCACCAATCCTAAGTGTGCGTTTGGGTAAACAATTTAATTAAAAGCTTATCACATAAGACTTTATCGCATGGGAGCTTATGCCATAAGCGCTTAAAGAAAGAAAAAGAAAGAAAGGGGTATGAGAGGATTCGAATAGTGAAAAATATGGAGAGGGTGTTTAGTGCATAAGTTCTTATGATAATTCCATAAGCTTCTCCCAGTGACTTATGAAAATAAGTCAAAAACTCCTTATAGGATGACATAAGTTATTTTTATAAGCTCTGCCAAACACACTGCATAAGAGCTTATGTCATCAGATAAGTCAAAAGGAGCTTAAATAAGCTCTTCCAAACGCCACCTAAGGGTGCGTTTGGGTAAACAGCTTAATTAAGAGCTTATCTCATAAGACCTTATCGCATGAGAGCTTATGCCATAAGCACTTAAAGAAAAAAAAAGAAGAAGAAAGGGGCATGAGATGATTCGAATAGTGAAAAACACGGAGAGGATGTTTAGTACATAAGCTCTTATGATAATTTCATAAGCTTCTCCCAGTGACTCATGAAAATAAGTCAAAAACTCCTTATGGGATGACATAAGTTACTTTTATAAGCTCTGTCAAACACACTGCATAAGAGCTTATGTCATCAGATAAGTCAAAATGAGCTTAAATAAGCTCTTCCAAACGCCACCTTACCCTAACCACTATAAAGGAGGAGAAGAAGGGAGGAAGAAGATGACTTATGACCATTTTTTATTTTATTTTTTTAAATTTAAAATATAATAATTATTTAATATAATGAATTTAAGCGGACTTGCAATGTGGCATAAGGCATGCCAAGTAGGATACAAATTGATAGAAATTGGATGAAGAGATTAATTTTGTAATTTTTAAAAAATTGGGGATCAAATGTGCTTGAAAAAAAAAATAAGGACCTAAATCGCACATAAGCTAAAACTGGGGGACCAGAAATACATTTAAGCCTAAATTCAATGGTTCATTTTAATGGAAGGGTGTGCCCTTTTCCCTAATTTTTCTGGATCTATTAACACTGTCACTGAATTCAGCTAATAAAAAACATTGTGAGGGAGCTATATGATTTTCCTTCTTCAAATTACGACAAAAATACTTGAAGATTTGATTTTATTGATAATAAAAGTTTGAAGATCAATTAGAAGGAAAAATAGTTAAATGTAAGTGTTTGTAAACAATTTTTTTTTTACAGATAAACAGGCTAAAGTTAATGGGGTGAATATATTTTGGGTTTAATTGGTATACAAGTGTAAAAAAAAAATTGCCATAGTCAATCGGTCAAAAATTGTTAGATAAGTTAAAATGTTTCTTACCCCAACCACCTTAAAAATCATTCATATAATGATTTCTGATTGGTTGACAATACACTGATATTATATAGAAATTAAATTCATATATTATTTATAATTAGAAAAATTACCTAACCTTCACGCGGAGGGCACATGCACACGAAGTTTCGGTTTCTCGGGGATAATAATAATTATATGGAAATAGTAACAAGTGTCCTTAGAGTATTGTTTAAATAACCAATAAAGGAAAATTTATATGGAAAGTTGTGTATTTTGCGTGAGTTCCTTAACAAATGCCCTTAGACCATCTCCAACGATGGTTCCTACATTTATTATTTGCAAGAACCGGCTCTTACAAGAACTTGCATTGGAGATGGGTGACATGGATGCCATGTTGCAGAACCGTTCTTCTATAAGAATCATTCTTGTCAATAATTTTTTTTTGGCAAAACAGATTAAAATTAAGAATAAAAAATAAATTAATTTTTTTAGTTGAAAAAAATTAAAAATTAAAAAACATAAATATGTGGGATCAATTATGTGACTCACTTAAAGTAAGTTAAGAACCCAAATTATAGTTCTTACATTGGAGTGAAAATATATGAAAGTTCTTAAATCTTATGTGACATTAATGGGCCCACAAAATAGGAGTTAAGAACCAAAGCGACGTTCTTCCATTGTAGATGTTCTTGGGACACTCGTTAGCATGATCCTAGTTATATAATATTCTCAATGATAATGCCAAATCAAATACTCCCTCTGGTCCTTATTATAAGAGACAAATGACTACTTATTTTAGGTCCAAAATATAAGAGACATGCATGTATTTTCATAAATATTAAATGTTCATTTCCAATTTTACCCTTATTTATAATAGAATTTATATTTACGAGACAGTGCAACTTTCAATACAAGCAGGATTTAGGGGTGTTCGCGGATTGGATTGGATCGATTTTGAGCTAAAAAGTCAGCCGATCCAATGATGAAAACATCGTGCGGTTTGGATTGGATCGGTTTGCTTCCTTAAAAAAATCCGATCCGATCCGATCCAACCCAATCAAATGCGGTTTGGATTGGATTGGATAATTCGGTTTTTGTCATAATTTATTTTTTTTCCTAATGTCAAATGTCATTTCTACTTATTTAATAGTGGATAAAAGATAATTTTCATTTTAATTTGGGAGTTTGAGAAGAAAAAAATCATTGTTATTTTTTAACACGTTCTTTTATATTAATTCTCTATATCTACTCCCACTTATCCTATTTTTTTCCTTGAATCGGCTACAAATAAATTTTAGCTAATTATTTTTCAAATTTACTTAATTGTTTTCCTATTTTTCATGATTACTCAATCAAATACATATATGCTATGCATCAAAACTTTTAGTAAAATATAACTTCAAGACATTAATATTTATTCTAAATAGTCTTCTATATGTCATTCCAACAAAAATATTAAAGAGAATGATGAACATAAAAGTATGAAGAATAATGTTTAAGTATGAGTAATACTATAATTTCAAAAATAATAGTATATGTATATAATAGATCGGTTTAGATTGGATTTCACTATAGGATCCAAAATCCGATCCGATCCAATAAAAAATTGCGGTTTTTTTCGGTTTTCGGTTTTTTCGGTTTGGTTTTTGCTGTTTGCATTGGTTTGGATCGGTTGATGAACACCCCTAGTAGGATTGCTTATTAATTATTAGAAGGGATAATTTTATAAATTTATATGAATATTAATTACAAATAATTTATTTCAATATATTTTCTTGACGTGTGTTTTAAGATTTTACCTCTTATATACAGGACTAGAGGGAGTATTTCTTTCTATTTTAGCCTTGGAGCTTCCTTTCTTTGACCCAGATCGCCACATAGGAGTAGTAATTAATTAAGGGAAATGTTAATCAGTGTCATAAAAATATTAGTTAGGGATTTAAATATAGAAAAATAACATAGGAAAACAGTGTATCTAAGTAATTGAATTCTTAAAAGTTACATTTTCCAATAAAATGTTTTTAAAATCTCTGAGTTTCTTAACCAATGTCTTCAGGACACTGATTAGCAAAACTCATTAATTAATTAATTATCAGCTAAAACAGGGGCTATTCTCGTCTTTTCGAACGGCGTTTGGCAACCAACGTCTCGATTCGCGTTTAGTGCAGTCTCCAAGTCTCAGGTACCAAATATTCTATTTCACTTCAAGTGTTATCTCCTTCTAGATTCTAGGGTTTCCTCTTTTTCCCTCATTCTTTCCAATTTTCTTTCTCCCCCAAACACCCCTCCCTGATCCCTCAAAAACCCGTCTTTAAACCCACCGATTCGTAGCAACTCCCAACAATTCGCGAAACTTCAATAATCGGAGCGCAATGCAGCTTCTCCCCTCCGATGAAATCGAGCCCGAAGCTCGCGAATTTCCCGAGAAATCCGAAGAACAGAAGTCCCCTAGCGAATCTTTGGAGTCTGGAATTGACGAAGAAGGCGTGGCTCTCGACGTATCAGGGAAGAGCTTGGAGTTCCCGGCGTTGGAAAACGCCGAAGAATCGGTGGAGAGTTTGTATCTGTACAAGAACGTTTACAGTTTGATTCCGAAGTCGGTGGGCGGGCTTGTGCGGTTGAAGACGCTGAAGTTCTTTGGAAACGAGATTAATTTGTTTGCACCGGAGTTTGGGAACTTGACGGGGTTGGAGTGCTTGCAGTTGAAGATTTCTTCTCCGGGGATTGGTGGGTTGCCGTTGCACAAGTTGAATGAATTGAAGGAGCTTGAGCTTTCAAAAGCCCCTCCAAGGCCTTCTGCTTTTCCTATATTGACTCAGATTGCTGGCCTCAAGCGCTTGACCAAGCTATCTATTTGCCACTTCTCTTTAAGGTTAGTGTTCCTGTTATGTAATTTGATTTGCTTTCTAAACCCTACTTTCACCCGGTTGTGATTTTAGGTGGTATTTGGTTCATGAATGTTTTATTCCTAGCTGAATTTTATTTGCGGAATCTCATTCCCTGCAATATCAGAATATCGTAGTAATAGAATTTTTTTAACTTTCCTTCACTAATTTTATTCTGGGCATCTTCTGTGTTGGTAATATTTTTTATACCTTGTATCAAATATGTAAACTTTTTATTCTCACATCCCTTTCCCGGAAATACTGAAATATGTCTAGTACCAGACGCCACCTTAGATTTGTATTTTCTATAGACTATAGAAGTTCAGGTTGGTTGTTGATACTGTTAAGCCTCTTCATTTTAAATTTTAAAGTTTGTTGCAAATAGTGTATTTTGGTGGACATTAGGAGCATGTTTGGCTTTGACCAAAAATTGTCTTTTTTTCCTCCCTCAAAAGCTCACTCAGTAAGCTTTTGATTATAATTTATAAGCTTTTTTGAATGCGGAATAAGCTAATCCAAGCACATATTAGCTTGTTGAGTGCTTTTCACCTTGTCCTTGGTTTTATTTCTCATTTCCATTTTTGTTTTAATCCTAGATATCTTCCTCCGGAAATTGGATGCTTAAAGAATCTGGAGTATCTTGATCTTTCATTCAATAAAATGAAAAGGTTGCCCACAGAGATTAGTTACTTGAATGGATTGATATCCATGAAAGTTACGAATAATAAGTTGGTGGAACTACCGTCAGCAATGTCTTCTCTGTCAAGGTTGGAGAGTTTGGACCTGTCAAATAATAGGTTGACTTCGTTAGGATCCCTCGAACTTGACTCAATGCATAGACTGCAGAACTTAAATCTTCAGGTACCTAGATATGATTTGTTAAATCAGTGTAATGATGCCTTTTCTGCTTCTGACTTTGCTCAGTCCTTTGATATGCTGAATCTATTTTGCTTACCTCCGTTTTCTTTTCTATAACTTCATCTTTTTGTTTGCTGATTGTCTGTTCTACACCTCATAATGGAAGTAATATATTGTTACTCCTCAATGCTTTGCTTGATAATTTTATGCTTCTACGATAATTTTTTCAAATTACATAAGGTCCGTAAGCTTGAACTGCTTTGATTTGTTAGATCAGTTTTTGGTTCTATCTGAAATAAACTACTAACAGTACATTCCCAATATGGCTGGTGTCTGATATGCAAGATGTGTCCTGTTTCCCTTGCTTGTTTAATATGCATTTAATTTGACGCCATCTGACAGTGTTTGACATGGAGGGACACCACATTGAAGGTGCCTCTGTGCATCCGAGGTATTGATTTAGTAGCTGTAGCTTGCCTTCCCCATATAATAAATGATAATGACTCTTGGTGCATGCGTGAGTGCACATTTATTTTATTTTACATTTCTTTTGTGTGTTTGTAAGTTGTAATTGTATAATCTATGGATTTGAGTTTTTGAACAAGAAAATTCCTAGGATTTTCATCTGATTATATGCCTTTAACACATTTGTTTTTTTATTTATTGTTCAAGTACAACAAGCTGCTCAGCAATTTTCATATTCCTTCATGGATATGCTGTAATTTGGAAGGAAATGATGGAGGTGGAGGCAATGATGATGGTAGCAGTTCTGTTGAAATGGATGTCTATGAAGGCAATTTACAGGAAAATGATTCTCACGGTGAGGCCTGTAATGCCATTCCATTTTTGGGTTGTTCCCTCTCATTTTGTGTATGCTCTTTCCTTTGGCTTTGTGGATGTTTAAGTTCATGTATGTTGATCTGAATTTACACTCTTATATGAATTCTTCTGCAGACCATCATACTACCACATCAAGCATATTAACTAGCTCCTCATGTAACAGTAGATGCTTTGCAGCCCGGAAGTCAGGTAAGCGGTGGAAGCGGCTGTATTATTTACAGCAGAAAGCTCGTCAAGAATGCTTGAACAACAGCAGGAAGTGGAAAGGTGTAGATCATGATCAGTTGTCAAGCAAGAAGATCCACAGAATTTCTGAACCAGGAAATCTGGATAGTCTTGCTTCTGAAAATTGTAGAGAAACTCTATCAGACACTGCGAGTCTGGTTGAAAATAAAAAAAGGATAATATCTGAAGAATCAGTAAACAACAATTTAATTAATAATGTCAACAATGATGAAGTAATTATTGAAAAGCAGTTTGCTCAAGAAAATACCTGCTCTGCTGAAAATAAAGATGAAAAAGATGCATCCTTCTGCTCCTTAGAGAACGGGCCCAGTGAACAGGATGAAGCATCTTGTTCAGAAATTTTGAAGTGTATTTCTAAATCAAAGAGACATTCGGATCGGGATCTTGATAATCCGAAACCATGCAAGTCTAGGAAACCGATGGGCGATAGCTCATTATTGTCTCGCAAGTACAGTAAGATCTCATTTTGTGGCACCGAGGACCATCTATCAAATGGCTTTTATGATGCAGGACGTGATCGACCCTTTATGCCTCTTGAGAGTTATGAGCAAAATCAGTGTCTTGATTCTCGTGAAGTCATTCTGTTAGACAGGTTTATCATCATTATCATTATTAATTGTAGTATATATATATATTTTTTTTAATTTAAAAATGTGGTTGGATTCTTTGTTCCCTCTCAGTACAAAGGATGAAGAGTTGGATGCTGTATTGCTCTCTGCTCGGACGTTGGTCTATAATTTGAAGAAGTTAAATGGTTTAAACAGACATGGGAACCAGGCTGCTGTCGATAGCTTGCAGACAGCATCATTGCTTGCACTCTTTGTATCGGATCATTTTGGTGGCAGTGATAGAGGTGCTATTGTAGAAAGGACACGGAAATCTGTTTCTGGTTCAAACTATAATAAGCCTTTTGTCTGTACATGCTCAGTTGGAAGCAGCTCTGGTATAAGTTCTTCTCACAGACCAGTTCTAAATACCATGGAAGATATCACTCTTACTAAGATCTCTGAAAAATCTCTTGATTCTATAAAAAAAAGGCGAAGTTCAATCATAGTTCCAATTGGATCTGTGCAGTTTGGTGTATGTAGACATAGAGCTCTGCTTTTCAAGGTAAACTTTTGTTCTATATTCATTCTCATTCATCCTAAAGTTTTAATACATATTTTGAGCTGCTGTTTCAGTTTTTGCCCCTTATTATGACGATCTTATGCAAGTTGTTTTTGCAGTATTTATGTGATCACATGGAGCCACCAGTACCTTGTGAGCTTGTCAGGGGTTACCTGGATTTTTTACCCCATGCCTGGAACATCATTTTGTTCAAGAGGGGTGGTACACGGGTTCGAATGCTCGTTGATGCATGTCGGCCTCATGATATAAGAGAAGAGAAAGATCCTGAATACTTTTGCAGGTATGTACCTCCTCCAAGTCATAAATGGATGTGCAACTCCTTTTCTTCTTGAAAAATGGCAGTTTAGCTCGGTATTCCTTAATAGTTTCTCATAGTTAATTGCTTTCACTTGAATTGATTATATTGAAATTCTCCTAGGGTTGCCAAACAATGGAACAACCCATCACATTATCCAACCAACTCATCCATATAGAAATCCAGCCCAATCCATCCATTTATTCAAAAAAGTTAAATGGATTGGCTTGGTTTGGATTTTTTTTACTGATGTATGGTTCATTTTTTAAAACACTTGGATCAACCAAATAAAAAATTGATTATTTTAAACTCATCTTTTTTTTTCCCAACCTATTAGACCAACCTCCACCTAGTGTTGTTAAATATCGGCGATATGGCCGATATATTGAGATATCGTATCGGAAATTGAAGGCCCCGATACGCAACCTGATATGATATGCTCTTTCCGATTTGGGATAGATTTCGGCCGATATTTTGCATATCGAAATATCGGCGATATGGCAAATATCAGAAGTTAGGGTCTTTTAGGAATTTTTTTTTCATCTTTTTAATACTGAAATGAAGGGTTAGCACCGCTTGACCCCTTTTTTTTGCACCGACTGAAGTAATGGACCCTTTGATTTACGTAACCAATTTAATCTAGAGATATTCAAGTATCTCTTTTGAATTTCAAGCCTTCGGCTTCGAGTCTTCGACCCTCTACCTCCTCACGTAACACCTTTGCACCTCTGCCTCCTCATGTTCACTGCCTCCGTCATCTTCATCATCTCCGGTCGGCGGTCTCACCCTCTCAGGTTTTCTCCATCCTCCTCCTTGTTCTCTTCTTTTCCCTCCTTTCTATTCTTATGTTTTCTACTTTTCTTCTCTTGGTTTTTTATATTCGACTTCTTCCTCTAATCTCTTCCTCTGTTTTTCGTTTTCTTTCCTCTTCCGTTCTTCCTCTGTTTTTTTCGTTTTCTTTCCTCTCCCATTCTCCCTTTCTCTTCCTCATTTTTTTTCGTTTACTTTTCTCTCACATTCTCTTTTCTCTTCCTCTGTTTACTTTTTGTTTCTTACATATCCCTTCTCTTCCCCTGTTTGTAATATGTTAAGTGAAGATTCATCCAATCCTTCAACAGTATCTAGGAATGACCTTGGATGGAAGTATTGTCGTCCATTGCAAGCCAATGGTACCAGAGGCTGTGTGTGCAATTTTTGTGGGAAGGCCATGTGGGGTGGAATTACTAGAATGTGTGCACTTGACAGCATAATTTTGTATATATAATTTATTTATTTCAACCGATATGTGACTTCCGATATTTGTCCGATACGATATCCGATATTTCACATCAGATTTTTGGCTTTCCGATATTTTCCGATATTCGATATTAACAACACGACCTCCACCATTGTCGCCCATTTCCGGACAGCCCACTCCAGCCGCCTTTATTGACCGACTATCCCCTCCGACCACCACTGCTTGTCGCATCTCTGACTGGCGTTGCACACGCCCGTCAACGGCCGCCACGCTATCACGAAAGAAAAAATTTAAAATGAATTTTTAAATATAATAATTTTTCAACAGATAGATTCATATCCATCCATAAAAAGTGATTAATGGATGGGTTGGATGGTTTTTATTAAATGGGTCAATAATGAATTGGTTTTTTTAATACATTTTTAATGGATTATAAATGGGTTAATGTTTTATTTTTAACCAATTTATTATAATCCAACCCAAAACCCATCTAAACCGTCTATTTTTCACCCTTAATTGAAGATCAAGTTTATATGTTGGTGAAGTTTAGCTATTATCGATTTTCTTGTTGAAATTAAGCTTTTGGTATTAATACCATGAGTTTAATTTTGATACGATTAATACGTGTAAAGTTTTTTCCATTGTTAGACAATCACAAATTATCATATATCATTTAAGGTAATTATAACAAGAGTCAAACATTTTTACTAATGTGACAATTTATGATTGGTTGACACTGTAAAAAAATCTTTATACTAATAGTGCATACTGCGTACCAATTAAATCCTAGCCCTCTTCATGTTATAAATTTAGTATATTATTAATTATAAATATAATATAAATTATAAATAATCATCAATCATTTGGCATTCTAGAACTTGGACTCATTTTTTTATATTGAGATCATATCATATTTTTTGATCAATAGATCATATCATATTGTAGCACGTAAAGAATATTGCCTAAAAAGGGGCAGCCCAGTGCAAGAGGTTCCCACCTGGTGGGGTCTGGGAGGGTTGATGTACGCAATGTTTCCCCTGTAAGTGGAAAGGATTGCACCAAGCCTCACCCTCATTGTTTCTAAACTAAAGAACCTTGGTTTAATTTTAGTCCAAATATTCACATGATATCTTTTAGTGCTTTGAATATCATACTGTTTTCTCCAAAATTTTAGAACATGTCTGGATAAGGTGTTCTAGCATAACATTTACGCTGATAATTAAAATTTAGACCCATGTATTCATGTTTGGCAGGCAGTGGTTCTTGGTGTCAAGTAAAATTTCTTATCACCTAGAATTTTTTCAACTGCCAGAAAACTTGTTTAATTCCGTGACTTGTGTGAAATTATGTGGGATTCTTCAGAATCTGATGACTGACTTGGTATTCCAGATACATACCTCTTAGTCGAACCAAAATCCCTCTTTCATGTAGAGGAAGTGTTGAACCTGATCATTCCTTTCCTAGTCTCTCTACTTGTAATGAACTTGAGAAAAATGCTTCAACCACTTTGGTTCGGTGCAAATTTGGATCAGTTGAGGCTGTAGCAAAGGTATTTAATTATAGTGTTCCTGACATGCTCCCCTTTTCTTGTTATTTAATTTGTTTTTCTGGTTAGTTGGATGTCATATAATATGTACATTTTAGACGTATCTTCTGTGATGTAACATTGCAGGTGCGCACTTTGGAAGTGAAGGAGAGTTCAGCAGACAAAATCAAGAACTTTGAATATAATTGTTTGGGGGAAGTTAGAATTCTAGGTGCTATAAAGCATCCCTGCATAGTGGAAATGTATGGACACCAAATTTCTTGCCAATGGACTCTCTCAGCCGATAGTAATCCTGAGCATCGTGTATTGAGATCTGCAATTTTTATGGAGTTTGTGGAAGGGGGCTCCTTAAAAGTAAGATTTTCTATATCATTTCTTTGTTATTATTGACATATTCTGATTGTTTTATTAAGTTTGCACTCCATTTTCTCGCAGAACTATCTAAATAAGCTATCAGAAGCTGGTGAAAAGCATGTTCCTGTGGAGTTGGCTTTGTATATCGCCAAAGATGTCTCGTGTGCTTTGTCGGAGCTGCACTCCAAGCACATAATTCATCGTGACATAAAAAGTGAAAACATTCTTTTTGATTTGGATAGGAAGAGAGATGATGGAACTCCCACTGTGAAGCTCTGTGATTTTGATAGTGCAGTGCCACTAAGATCACCGTTGCATGCATGCTGCATAGCTCATGTGGGAACACCTCCTCCCTGTGTATGTGTTGGAACACCTCGGTGGATGGCTCCAGAGGTTATGCGGACGATGTATGAAAAAAAGGCTTATGGATTGGTAAGATCCCCTAATTGATTAGCCATATCTTTGACCATCTTACACGATATTCAGTCTTATTTTGGGTTTGAGATATATGCATAATGTTAAGAAATTTATGCAACTACCTGACTTCTGATTTTCAAAAGTTTGATGCTAATGCTTGGTTTTTTTTATTTTGATGTTCTCTGATGTTTTTATATGAATCTGCTGTAGTACTATTGGAGGTAGTTCTCTGTGATGTAAAGTGAAAATATATTTTTGGAATAAATACTCCTACTTTCTTTCTACAATTTACTAACTTATTCCCAACACTTTTTTCTTTGACACGGACTTTATTACTGCACTTTTTCATTTACCCCCACCACCTTTTTAGGCACACAGCTGTGTGGCCATTTTTCTAGTTATTATCTATGTATGCTAATTGAGAGTGATCTAGGAAGTTTCAAGTTTGATTTGTTTGTTTTGGCTGGCTTTGGCTGTTAATAAGAATTTTGTACAGATATCTTGGTAATTCTTTAAACAGTATGTATTGGCTGTAAGTCTGATTAATTTGGTTGCTCTTTAAAGATATCTAGACTTTTCAGGGAATAAATATTATTCATGAGAGAATATATTATTTGTTCTATAAACAATTTCATGTTGATGAACACCAGTGATACAGTCTTGATTGTATTGTTGATATATAATGTTCTTGACTCCTACAATTAATAGATGCCTCCTCATGTATGGTCCTTTTGTTTGACCCTTGCCGTGACTCATTTTCCTTAATTTATGGCTAGCTAATATAATTTGTCGATCACCCCGTCCTTGTTAGAGGTGCAAGCATGGTAGCAAGTATCGTACGATACGTATCGTGAAATGATACGGTTTCGGCATCCCTTGATACATATCGCATGCATGAATCGAAAACGGCCATGAATCATTGATGTATCGCGCGAATCGTTCCAGAATCGTGTGAATCGCGATTCTCTGCCATATCACATGATTCATGTTTGGCGGCTGAAAATAATGGAACCGGATTGGGTCTCGCGACCCGGACATGGTTAAATGAACTAAAAACCCTAAAGTTTTCAGAAAAGGGGAGGGAAAGTGCCGAAACATAGAACCCAGCCCCATTCTTGTACGTTGCTCCCATTCTTCTCCTCTTCTTGAACCTTTCTTCTTGGTCGGTCTCCCCCTGCGATTTCTCGTGCGTCATTTTTTATTCTACAGTTGGTCGGTCTTATGCTTCTGCCTTTTGTCTTCTTTGGTCCCCACTCCCCCTAATATACTATTATTCTATATACTAATACTGTTATTTTATATAATATTATACATATATTATAGTGTTATAACATATGTTACTATTATAGAAATATAAGGTATTTTATAATAATAAAGAACATATAAAGAATACAAAAAAAATTAATGTTTAAAAAAAGATTCATATATAATAATGTAAAATAAATAAATAATAAGGATATATACATAAAATATAATAACATATATATATGTGTGTGTGTGTAGGGATGGCAATTTTACCCGTACCCGCGGATAAAATCCGCAACGGGCACGGGGCGGGTGGTTAAACGGGTATCCGCGGGTAACATAAACGGGTAATTTCAATACCCGTTTATAAACGGGCCAGGGGCGGGTATCACACTATCCGTACCTGCGGATACCCGCACCCGTTACTTAAATTACTAAAATACCCTTTGTTAGTAACTTTTGTAATTGGATAATGCTTTGATGCTTTCTTAACATCTATTTGTATGAACATGATTATTTTAAATTGAATTATGCATATTTTAGCAAATTTTCAAGCAAAAAGAGTATATATTTTTTCAGGAAAAAATAATCCACGGATACCCGCAAACCCGTGGATACCCGCAAAACCCGTTAGATACCCGCCCGAAGGATATCCGTGTGGGTAACAGGCGATAACGGGTATGGATTTTACCCGACGGATACGGGGGGCGGGGGGAGTGCTACCCGCCCCGCCCCGTTGCCATCCGTATGTGTGTGTGTGTTTATGAGAATATATATTTTTTATTATTGATAATGTATCTTACTATTCATAAAAAGATACGATACACGTTTCGGAAAATAGGTCTTCCGATTCACGATACGTATCTCGATGTAATAACCATGGGTGCAAGTCATATGTTGTAAATTGTATTTAAGATATCATATCTAGAAAATGAGTAACTTGGTTCATTCCTTCTTTAATCGGTAATAGGTATATAGTTAAAAATATGATAGTCTGCTATGTGACCAGAAACAGTATTATTGTCTTGGGTTGGTATTTATCTTTCTTTATCTTGTGGCAGGAAGCTGATATTTGGTCATTTGGATGTTTACTTTCGGAGATGCTGACTTTGCAAATTCCATATTTTGGAGTGCCTGATTCACGCGTCCATGACAATCTGCAGGTATCATTGTCTTTTTGTTCTCGCACATAGATAGCAGGATTCATATTCCATGCTTGCAATGCTTTAGCTCTTTGGTTCTGTGCAACCCAAATTTTTGTTTTGTTTTGAATAATTTTTCTACTATGACCAATACAGATGAGTAAACGACCACAATTAACTGATGAGCTGGAGGCGTTGTGTTCAATGAATGAACCCACAATGATTCAATCTGGTGAAGAGCTTGATAAAACAGATACCGTGGTAGACAAGTTGAAATTCCTTGTTCAATTGTTTCATAAGTGTGTGGAGGAAGATCCAACCGAACGTCCTACAGCTCAAGAAATCCATGAAATGCTGCTTGCACACAGGCTGCCTACAAGATCATGTTAGGAAGATTTATGTATGCTTATTGGGGCGATCCTGTCCGGGCAAAATTTTATAAGCCAGACGTGTTATATTATTAGAAAATAAAATATATTCATTCTTTTTAGTTTTTATTTGTAGAATAATTATTCTTACTAGGTTTAGTGTCTTCAGCGAGTTATCTTCTGTGTACAATTTCAAAGGATAAAATCCATGCGGCTCTGTTGGAATCTGATTGAGATCTGTATTTGTAGATAGGTCTCTTCGGGTTGTAGTGTTCGAGACGTACATGTAGTTCAATCATTCGACAAGTGGATCTGATTGTCGTTGCTCAATCATTCTGAAAGAAATGTTGATTAATAGGAGAGGTGTCATATCGAGCATGGACATTGGTGATTCTTCAAATAATCGGTTGTGGATGATAATTTTCATGTTGAACCAAGTTGGGAAATCATTTTATCTGAGATTAATATTGATAGATGAATTTGCAGGAAATGAAGATAACACTGCTAGAGTGCTAGTGCTAGTACTGGCAATGACAATTTTGTATTTGATATTCTCTCTTCGTAAAAGAGTAATTGGTCGTTTGCTTGTCACGGCAATGATAATTACCTGTTTTTCGGCCTGGATTCACATGCAGCATATTGCTTCATAATAACTTCTTTAATCCTCTGCCAAAAAAAAAAGTCGGTGTCCTTTTCCTCTAGCTACCAACATCAAATAACAATGACATTAGTTTTGCATTTGATTTTCTCTCGTCGTAACAGTGTAAAAAGTCGATTATTACCTCTGCAGGTCTATTATCTATACTCCAACCTCGTTTTTTGACCTGGTTTTACATGCTGCATATTGCCTCATAATAACTTCTTTAATCCTTTGCCAAAAGAAATAGTAGGTGTCCTTTTCATCTAGCTATTAACAAATACTTAGAGAAAGAGACAGGTGCATTGAACACTGACCCGCAGGACACCTTGGCAGAATCACACCCACCTTTGGACAACTAGTTCTCTATTTAGGAAAAATTGTTTAAATGGGGTTGTAGATGCTTCATCGTCCAGCTGCTCTTTGATGTTCCCTTTTATGTAAGCACCTAGGCAAAGCTGAGACAGAGAGAGATTGAGAGAGTGGTCTTTTGCATCCTTATACAAGAGTGCAGTGAATTATGAGCAACTTTGGACCACTCTACTCACAAGATACTCATCTCTCTCTCTTCAATATCTGTCATGTTTAGAGGAATAATTTTTGTAAACAAAATTGGGAGTGTATTTTTGTGAAGTGTGTAGTAGGTGAGAGATAAAGACATACGAAGTCCAAAATTTGTGTTCAAAGAACATAACTGCATTGCTCTTAAACCCTTAAATAATCATGTACTCTGTGTAATACTGTAGTAGGGTTCTATGGGAACTCAATCCCAACAAACTCCCTCTTCCATCTGTGCTCGTGGACTGGGAGTGGGAACACAACACAAGCAAAAGCTTTTTCTGGGATGACCCTCAGCAACAAGCAGTGACAGGGTTCAACCAACACCCCATTTTGAAATTTGCATGTGATGCTAGTTTCCAAGCATATTTTATCACCTTCAAATTGGTATTTTGACGTCAGAACTACAAATGAAAAATGCCCTGTGGCAATTTTTTTTTTGACATCAGTCTTAAGTAGACTGCATGTGACAGAAAATCCAATGACACAGAAAAATGGAAATATCATCTTAGCTTTAGATGCTGCAGTGGCTTGCTTTACATGGGGTGGTGATGGTGCCTATTCCCTTTCCTTTTTCTTCTCTCTATTTTTCTATCCCTCTGACTTAAGGTTGGCAGTTTTTGCTACATTGGCACGACTAGAGATTGAGATTTGAGACCCCAGTTAACCAAACAGAGCATGCTTTCTTCAAAAAACGACCATCTCTGGCCTCTAGGTTTGAGCCAGCCTGTTTTGTTGCGAGCGTGGGGGCATTTATACATTGTGGACCCTGATGCTGGGTGGTAAACAGTAATTTTTCCATTATAGGCAACAATTACAATTTTGGCACAAAACTCTAACTTTAGTAACCCAATAATTCAGTAGGAGAAATAGACGCTGCAATCTATGCTAATAACGTGTAAGGGAGAGGGACCAAGATCAAATATATAACATAGAGTCTATAAAATGTAAGTTAGTTATGTTGATTTACATTGGTCCGAGTGGTAATGGGTTCGGGCTGCTTAAGCAAGTAATCAGTGGTTCGATCACTTACTCTTGCACATAGAGAAAATCTTGTTGGAAAAGGTCAGACCTTTAACGTCGTCCAGTACTTCGGGATTAGTTTCTATAGGTGCGCACATGATTAAATGAAAATAAAATCAATTGTTGGGATTAAGTGTAAGTAAAAAATATGCATCAGATGTTTTCTAAAAAAAAAGATCATCTACTCAAAACAAAGCAACACAAAACAAATACCAACTGAGGTTGACGTGAGTGGTTAAAAGCCTCTCGTCCCTTAATCAAGTTCTCGAATTCGAGCATTGGGTATGGAAAAAATCTCAGCTGGGAGGAATGCCACTCTTAGAGGTGCCGAACAAACTCTCGCCACATCACTTATTAGATGTTTTTTTAAAAAATAAACTAAAAAAATATGGACAAAGAAATACTTATTATGTTAACCAGTATTATAAACAGAGGACATAAATTGGCAACAAGGACTACTAATTTAAATTAAATTACGATGAAAGTTATAGATACCAAAACTTTAATTTAACCATACGATTATAATATAAGATCGATCAGTATCAACGATAGTCTCTAGAGATTAGTTTTTTTTTTTTTAGGTTTACACCACATTAGCTTTTTTAATAAATCAATATACAACCTAAGTAACAACCTTGCATACACACTAACGCTAGCAAAATTACGGGTTTAAATTTAAATTTTTACCAATCTTGCTGCATATATGCACTTGAGAATTTAAGCAAATAATATTAATTATATTATTACAAAAATGTGCTTTTTTTGTTAAATTATAATATAAAGAGTTTTTAAATTAATGATGAGCCGAATCTAAACTTCAAAATTTCCTAAATCACGCCCTATAGTTTTAAACTCACTTCTTATTTTCCCACTATGGAATGTTTTACAAAGGAGCTGAAGAATGCCTGAAGAAGGGGATTAAACACCTAATAGAATTCTACACGTATATGCATGATAAATAGAAATAAACGCATATATTATCACTAGATGAAAGTTTTACACGTGGGAGTGAAAAAATTAAATGAATATATGATAAATTGATTACAACCTAATTTATTATTGGAAAATTAACTTACTTTAATAAGATTTCATTACAAAGTAATTTTTTAATTTATATTTATGATATCTGTAAACTCTATCATACACGAGCTATTAATAAGGATCTTAAGAATTCATAGTCTTCACTAATAGGATGAACATAAACACTAACATTTCTCCATGCTTAAATGTTAATACTTCTTTACTTGAACTTCAATCAACAATGGAAACTCTTCTATCCCTTTCCTTCCTCTTTATGCCTCTAACTTTGATGAAAATTAGGAGACTTTCTTTCTAGGCAGAGATAGGGAAATGTTTCATTTCCCTCCTTTTATAATTGCTTCCATCAAGTAATATATCATTTCATTCATAAGACTCTTTCCCAAGAGTCATAATCATTCATTCAAATGTCAAACAATATGTCATTTCAGTCAAATATTAAACCACCACTAATATTTGTCACACACGAGACATTAATTCTTACATTCTCCCACTTGGCTCATGTGACAAAATACAACCTCATGTGGTCCAATAAATTCTCAATCATAATGCGCATAAATAAGGACAATTGTTTCATCGTAAGTCATATTTAAGAACAAGAAATAATAAGAGTCATGGCGGTCATATATCCCTATTTTGACATAGTTCCTTCCATGTACTACTATATTAGTCTTCTTCCTAACATGACACTTTCACGGGAAGTACATAATATGTCTAACAATAATGTCATTTTAAAGACCAATCATGTTTTCAACGTCATCATTCATACATGTGCACACAGAAGTTTGAAAACAAAGTATTTAGAAACTTATACATTAATAAGCTTAGAGTGTCATACATACATCATTAATGAATTAAAAACATAATTTAACATTCGCTAGTAGACATAATGCCCATTCTTTCAACATGACCAGTAAATGCTTTGGGCGGTAACCCTTTTGTTAAAGGGTCGGCAATCATAAGTTTAGTGCTAATATGATCAATTGACACTCTTTGTTTCTGAACTTCTTCTTTAATGGCAAAGTACTTTAATTCCATATGCTTAGCACCCTTAGAGTACTTATCGTTTTACGAAAAGAAGACAGCTGCAGAATTATCACAATAAATTTTCAGTGACCTGGCAATACTGTCGACTATTCCAAGTCCTGAAATAAAGTTCCGCAGCCAATTAGCTTGAATAGTGGCCTCAAAGCATGCCACAAATTCAGCCTCCATAGTGGATGCGGCAATGACCGATTGCTTCGCACTCTTCCATGATATTGCTCCTCCGGCTAAAAGATATATGTAACCAAAAGTGGAATTTTTTTGTATCCACACATCCAGCAAAGTCTGAATCTGAATAGCCAACCACCTCAAGGTGATTAGATCTCCTATAAGTAAGCACGTAGTCCTTCGTTCCTTGCAAGTATCTTAGAACTTTCTTTGCAGCTTTTCAGTGGTCCATTCCTGGATTACTCTGGTATCTACCCAACATTCCAACTACAAAACTTATATCTGGTCTCGTGCATGTCTGAGCATACATCAAACTCTCAACAACAGATGCATAAGGAATATTTTCCATCTGTTTTCGTTCCAAATCATTCTTTGGACATTGCATAAGACTAAACCGGTCTCCTTTCTGAATTGGAACAGGAGATGCTGAGCACTTGTCCATCCTAAATCTCTCTAAAACTTTATTAATATATGTTTTTTGATACAAACCCAACAATCCAAGTGATCTATTCCGGAATATTTCTATTCCGATCACATAGCTTGCCTCACCCATATCCTTCATTTCAAAATTGTTAGAGAGAAAGTTCTTGGTCTCACTTAACAGACCAAGATCATTAATTGCAAGTAAGATATCATCAACATACAGAATCATAAATATAAACTTACTCCCACTGATCTTCAGATATATACACCGGTCAACAGTGTTTTCCTTAAATCCAAAAGAAACAATAATATCATTGAACTTAAGATACCATTGTCGGGAAGCTTGTTTAAGCCCGTATATTGATCTCTTAAGTTTACATACCATGTGTTCCTTTCCTTTCTCTATGAATCCCATTGGTTGATTCATATAAACATCTTCCTCTAGGTTCCCATTTAGAAAGGCAGTTTTCACATCCATTTGATGCAACTCTAAATCATAATGAGCTACCAATGTCATGATAATTAATTCTGAAAGAATCTTTCTCGGAAACTGGTGAAAACGTTTCTTTGTAATCAATGCCATCTTTCTGAGTAAAACTTTTAGCAACAAGTCTGGCCTTGTAACGTTCAAGGTTTCCATGAGAGTCACGCTTAGTGGTCGCGCTGTCGCGCACGCGCCAAAATGAACGAGTGGGGTTTTAAAACTGTAGTTAGGGCGACAACTCGGATGTCGTCTCACAAGGACTCTTAAAGTGTTATTTTTCACAAAAATCAGTTTTTTTGGGGGGATTTTGTTTGGATGCAATCAAAGAAAATAAAACAATGAAAACAGAGCAATAAAACAAGGCAGTTCAAAGGGATTATCAAATAGCAAACAACGATTAATCTACTGTTCTCAAATTCCCAACTATCATTGGTTCATGTAATCCCAAGCCCTAAGCAGATTCTAATCCCCTTTCGGTTGTAGCAACAACTAGCAACGTAATCGCTACTACGAACATATGCTCCTATTCCCGAAATAACAAACGGGGTTAAGCCCTCATGAACTAACGAACATGAATGAACACACGCGAAATAACAAACGCGATTAAGTATAGAAACATAACATCACTGAAACGAATCAATACAACACTATACACTCCTGAAATAACAAACAGAAATGTATAATATGGTATTGAAAATGGAAGAGCAAGAAAAATAGGAATTACAAAACCTCAAGTATATGAAATTCTCATACAGTAGATTAATCTAAGAAATTAGTTCTCCATGACAAAAACGAAACACACAGAAAAATATGTAAAACTATGGAGAAGCAAAAGTTGTTCATAATCTGCCCAGACAGCTATTTATAACATTCAGGAATTTTTGCCCTCTCGCGAGGCGAAGCCTCTCTCGCGACGCGAATCTTGTGAACAGTCTGTAACCTTTGGTATTCTCGCGGGGTGAGAATATGAAGAGTCTTCTTATTACGCCCGTTATGAACATCAGGGGCCAACCGTGATGCTTTCTGAATTCCAGGCTCGCGAGGCGAAACTCTTCAACTTCAAAACTGCCACAGCCGTGACCTTCAACACGGGTAAGCCTGATAGTCTCCGACTTTCAGGGCTGGGTGACTCGCGGGGCGAGATCTTCTTCGCGGGGCGAACCAGAGACCTTGCATTTTCTTGGAACAGTCAGCCTTCGGGGTCGCGAGGCGAAGAAACTCTCGCGAGGCGAATCCCTTGTTTCTTTATTCTCTTGACTTCCAACTTAACCTGAAAATAAAGACACATCTATAAGTGTATTATTTGACTCAAAACCGGCTAAATTAACCTAAAACTACTTTAGAGACTCAAAACCTTGCTTGAGGACAATCTAATCTAATTTGGGTGAAAATAGGATATAATTTGCACAAAACCCTGGTCATACTAGCCATAAAACTAGATGAGCCAGAGGCTTATCACTTAGTCTTAAAGACCCATTTACACCCAACTTTCTTACAACCTTCAGGCATTCTACGAGGTCCCAAACATCATTCTGTTCCATGGATTTAAACTCATCTTTCATGGCATCTAACCATTTATCAGCATTATCACCATTCATGGCTTGTGAAAACGAAATTGGATCATCATCAATTCTTAAGTCATTTTCTGACTCTTGTAGATATACCACATAATCATTCGGTATAACAGATCTTCTTTCTCTTTGGGATCTTCTTAATGCTACTTCTTGTGGTTGTTCTATTATAGGTTCATTGTCAACTTCGAGAACATTAATTTGTCGTTCTTCTTGATTATTATACGGTTCAACAATTTGAGGAACAACAACTTGAGTAGTAGGAACATAAGTCAAAGGAACTTGTATTCTTACTTCATCAATCTCCACATTTCGTGAAGCTTCACTCCCACTGGTTTCACCACTCTCAATGAACCTAACATTCCCAATTTCAACAATTCTTGTACTATGGGTTGGAAAATAAAATCTAAACCCCTTAGACTTTTCTGGATAACCAATGAAATATCCACTGATTGTTCTTGCATCCGGTTTCTTTTCCTGTGGATTATAAATCCTTATTTCTACCGTACAATCCCAAACATGCAGATGCCTTAAACTAGGTTTCCTTCCAGTCCACAGTTCAAAAGGTGTCTTTGGAACTGCCTTACTAGGAACCCTGTTCAACAAATACATGGCAATTTTTAAGGCATACATCCACAATGATAAGGATAAAGATGCATTACTTAACATACTCCTAACCATATCCATTAAGGTTCGGTTATGCCTTTTCGATACACCATTTTGTTGTCGTGTACCCGGCATTGTGTATTGAGCACATATGCCACGCTTTTCTAGGAATTTAGCAAACGGACCAGGGTGTTGTACATTTTCATCACAACTTCTGTAATACTCACCACCTCTATCAGACCTTATGGTTTTCACCTTTATGTCCAATTGGCTTTCAACTTCATTTACATAAATTTCTAAGGCATTCACTTCTTGAGACTTTTCATGCAGTAAATAGACATATCCATAACGTGAAAAATCATCAATAAAGGCGATAAAGTATTTTTCCTTATCGAAAGAATTAACATCAAAAGGTCCACATATATCAGTGTGAAGTATCTCAAGAAGCTGAGCGTTTTTTGTGACACCTTTCTTTGTGTGTTTTGTTTGCTTTCCTTTAATACAACCCACACAAATATTAAGGTCAGTAAAATCCAAATCTGGAAGGACTTTATTCTTTATAAGTCTTACTATTCTTTCCTTGGAAATGCGGCCCAATCGCTTATGCCACAAATAAGCAGAACGTTCATTCACTAAACCACGTTTAGTGCCAACATTATGATGCATGGTCATAAGTGTTTCAGCATATAGATTATCAAGATTCAATCTATATAAACCATCAATAAGTATACCAGATCCAATCATAAATGTATGCTTATACAAACTGAAACATCCATTACCAAACTTAAAAGAGTATCCAACAACATCAAGTTTAGACAAAGAAACTAAATTCCTAGAAATATTAGGTACATACAAAGTCCAGTGTCAAGGATCAAATGATAAGTCCCGATAGCTTTCACTAGAACTTTCACTCTATTCCCCATGAATACAAACTTCTCATTTGGGCTTATGGTTTGGATCGTAAGAAATCTCTGCATCGTATTAGAATCATGAGTCATACATCCAGAATCAACCCACCAAGTATTATGAGGAACTTCAGTTGAATTTGATTCGAAACATACATAAGCATTAAGCTCACCTTTCTTTTCGAACCAAGCCTTACGTTTGGGGCAATCCTTCTAGAAATGTCCAGATTTCCCACAGAAATGATATTTGTCATTCTTTCCTTTCTTCTGGATCTTAACGGAGGACTCATTTATCTTTAGTGGTCATTTCCCCTTTCCATGTTTCCTATCAGCCTTCTTACCAGCTCCTTGATGGTTCACATAATGGATTGAGTGGCTTCCTTGATTCTTAAGTCTTGTTTCCTCTTGAACCAACATACTGTGCAATTCATGCACATTCCATTTATCTTTCATGGTGTTGTAGTTCATTTGGAATGGACCATAATCAGACGGTACTGAGTTCAAAATGAACTGCACAAGGAAATTCTCATCCACTTCCATTCCCAATGACTTAAGTCTTGTTGCAATATTTATCATTTCAATAACATGCTCATGCATAGTACGAGAACCATCAAACTTCATGGTGGTTAAGGTACTCATTAATGTCCCAATAAGAGACTTGTCAGCAGTTTGGGAGCGCTCTTCGACATTCTTCATAAATTCTTTTGCACTTTCAGTTTTAGGAAGAGCAGACTTAATATTACTTGCTATGATCATTCGCATAAACATCAAACTTAGTCTGTTTGACTTTTCCCAAGCCTTAAAATGAGCCTTCTCTTCATTGCTACTAACATCAGTAATAGCAGCAGGCTTCTCAACTTGAAGAGCCAAATCAAGATCCATTACACCAAGGTGAAATTGGATTTGTTCACTCCATTCAGAGAAGTTTAGCCCATTAAATATTGGAACAGACGTAGCATGCGAATGTAAAGACATAGGAACAGATATTGCAATTAACACATGCTTCACATTAATGCTTTAAGTCATAAAATAACATACAATCAAATTCAAACAATAAACATTAAACATTCAATGCACATTAATGTTCTCCTTTGGGTGATACATCAATGCACAACAAACATAATGATGCTAATACAACCAACATTATTAGGCAATGAAATATGCACTAACTAGAAATATTTACTATCTTTGGACATATAAATAAAACTAATAGTACATTCACATCACCAACAATCATGTCCATTAATTATAAGAACAACTAATCAACCTTTGGGTGATCCATAAATGCCTTGTAACAATGAACTTCAATTTATCCATAAACTAGCAATCATCATGTCATTTATAGCATCACATTCTATGGGTAATTGAAATAAATTATCATTCATTTAGAATTAAATAAACTTTCATATTTGGTCACTTTGGTGATTAACAAATCCATCATACATTTAATCCCAAAATATACATACTTCATAACATATACGAATATATACAATCATCCTGTACAGAAGCTTTAAAAAACTCATAACTCTCAATTTCGGTAGTTAAAGTTCACGTACAGGGAGACTTTCATCAAATTGATATTTGATTATCATTTAAAATATGGAAGCAATTCACATTTGGGAATAGTTATTCTCAATTCAGAAAATTTCATGTTTCCTTGTTCCCCAATTTCGAAACACGTATAGGAGCATTTAGTTTCAAAATGATACTTGAAAGCATTTCAAAAGGATTCATCATAGCATTTGCATTTCGAAAACATATAGGGAAAATCATAACTGAAACATACATACTTTTAACAATCACAGTACAGCGGAATAAAAAAAATAATTTATAAATTCCCAATATTTAAAATTATGGTTCATAAAATTAGGGAATTCAAACATCATCAATGAAAAACTATAAATTCCCTAACACATGCTCCGATACCACATGTAAACTCTATCATACATAAGCCATTAATAAGGATCTTAAGAATTCATAGTCTTCACTAATAGGATGAACAGAAACACTAACATTTCTCCATGCTTAAATGTTAATACTTCTTAAATTTACTTGAACTTCAATCAACAAGAGAAACTCTTCTATCCATTTTCTTCCTCTTTATGCCTCTAACTTTGATGGAAATTAGGAGATTTTCTTTCTAGGTAGAGATAGGGAAATGTTTCATTTCCTTCCTTTTATAATTGCTTCCATCAAGCAATATATCATTTCATTCATAAAGACTCCTTCCCAAAAGTCATAATCATTCATTCAAATGTCAAACAATATGTCTTTCACTCAAATATTAAATCACCACTAATATTTGTCACACACGAGACATTAATTCTTACAATATCTTCATAAATAAAAATTCTATTATTTTAATATCTATATTACAGAATAGAAAATTTTTACATAAAAATTATATTAATATGGCACCACGGGAGAGAAAATTTACTTTAGTATATGACAAAATTAATTGAAATATAATTATTGTTAGAATATTAAATTACTTAAAAAATTTATTATTAAACAGGATTAAAGATCTTACACGAAAACATTTATATTTATATTTATATTTAGATCTAGATGTATAAAACTATGTATAACCTATAATATTTTATATTGGGGTTAAGGTTTTAAAATTTTACATAAAAATATGAAAATAATTGAATAAAATTTATAGCGAAAAATTAACTATTCATGTTTTCAGTTTTATAGTATATGCCCGATATTAAATTTTTTACATAATGTGGATAAATATTTTATTATCATATTATTTTAACTCTAATGGATTTTGTTATATTGTTATTTGTTACAGTTAATTTCAATGGAAATATTATCAATATTTTTTTGTAATTTATATTCTTTTATGTTATGACAAAACAAATTATAAAAGTTTATCCCAAAAAACAAGTTATAAAAGTTATTTTAAAAAAATCTCCAACGAAGATCCGTGCAACACATGGATTCTTACACCTGGGCTCACACGAATTTCAACGTTGCCTATATATCGCAAGGTTAATGCTACTGTTGTTGGTACATATATAAGGCATAGGTGGCGTTTGGAAGAGCTTATTTAAGCTCCTTTTGACTTATCCGGTACATTTATAAGGCATAAAAATAACTTATGACATCCCATATTGCTTATTTTCATAAGTCACGGGAAAGCATGGAATTATCATGAGAGCTTATGCTTAAATCACTCTCCGTGTTTTTCACTATTCGAATCCTCTCATGCCCCTTTCTTTCTTTAAGTGCTTATGGCATAAGCTCTCATGCGATAAGGTCTTATGTGATAAGCTCTTAATTAAGTTGTTTACCCAAACGCACCCATAGTTGCATACTATTCCGTTCTTTGAACGATTGAAAACAACTTAAATTATCAAAAGTAACTTTTTTTTTTGACACAAAAGTAACTTAAGCTCAAGTGTTTGGATAAACCTGTTGACTGTTTATTAGTAAATTTATGAGAGGCATCACGCTGGCCTAAAGTTGATGAGGTTGGTGAACTGTGCATTCAAGCTCATAGACAAATAGGAAGATACCTATAGACGGTGAACACCAAAACGACAATAATCAGAATAAAATCCAGGCATTTAATTATAGCTCGAATTCCTATCTAGAAACCTATAATCGCATTAATTAATAATTTTAAAATTGGGTTTTGCTAGTTAACGATTTTTTTTTTGTTGTTGAAGGAACTAGTTAACGAATTTAAAAAAACCATTTTTTTTTATTTTAAAACAAATATATATTCTTCAAAATATAAAATACATTATTTTTTTCAATGGAATTCTTTTTTTGTTATCATTCTACTTTAAAATTTCATTATGCAAAATTAGAAACTCGAAGAGTTTGCCATTAAACTCCACATAAATATTAGGATTTAATTGATATGCATTGTTTTTATACTGTCAATCAATTATAAACCGTTATATCATTAAAAATCTTTAATTCTTATCATAACTATCTTAAAAGTCATTCATATCCCGATTTGTGATTAGTTAACAGTATAAAAAAGTTTTACACTGATGATATATAACAATTAAACTCTAAATATTATTGCTTTAAAATAATTCTCACCAACCCTAATGTTTAATTAACTCTTTCTCATATTCGATGGAAGAATATTATGGGAAAAAAAAAACATGTGTTGTTAAATTCCCAACTGTGATTGGTCGTATTGAAAGTGAACTTCATGCCCAAACAAACTTTACATTTAATGTCAATTGTTCGAATTTTGGATAATGGTTTACGTTCAAAATTGAGGGACTCTAATTTAAAATATAGGAGTGATATTATTTTTATTTTTAATAGGAAGTCACCAATATTACATTGGTCCGGATGAAACTGGACTCAAATCTCTTAAGCTAGGTCTCGAATTTGAGCCATATGGATGGAAAAACGTCGTTGGGAGGGAAGACCCCACTTAAGGTGATCAACCAAGTTCACCGGTGGAGATTAGTCATCGGTGAAACCGACGGATACTTCACGCCATGTCATGGTAACAAAAAAAAATCTTATTTTTTTTAAATCTTTGTATCTTATCTTTTTAAGCATTTAAAACCTACTTATATCAAAACAAAACTTATGAGATATCTAGATTTTTATATATATATATATATATATAAATAAATAATATGTATACAATTTTTTTTTAAGCAAGGTGACAAGTCACCATAAATTTATTAATAAAATAAAAAAGAAAACAAGAACATGGGGGACAAAAACCAAAACCCGTACAAAATAAACGAGAATCAAGCATACCTAAAATTATGTTTTTTATTCAGTCTCATGTTATACTTCTTCTGAGATTTGGACGTAACCACCATGAAATTTAAGATACTTTAGTTAATATGCCATGATTGATATAAATAAACATTTACAAAATAAATATAAATTACACCCTATAATTTGTTAAAATACTTTTAGTACTAATTACATTAGAAATTTACTAACTAAATATATTTTTTGATAAATTTGATTTCAATTAAGTAGTTCATCCCCCCTAATAAAATAGTGACAGAGATGTTTCAATAAAATAAATGACCCAGAGTAATTATTTTCACGAATTTGTGAGTCTTAATAAAGTTGTATCTATCCTTTCAAAAAAAAAATAATAAAGTTTCCTCTATTGTGTTATGATCCACCATCCTATACATGCCAAAAGGAAAACGACTCAGTACAGACTGCATTTACAGTAACATCTATCTTCCTCTACCTTCATAAACCCTTACCCCCGTAAAAAATTACATATACATAAATCACATATGCTATAAAATAGATAATGACATATATACTTTAGATCTATCATGCCACTAGCTGTAACTATTGCAAGAAAAAAGTGTTCCAGATATCATTAATTTTCTAACTAATAAGTCATTTTCGTAATCGCCAGTATCAAATTTTTCCAATAAGTGGAATATGTGCAGCTGGCACCTACCAGATACAACAGAAGCAGGTATTCATCAAATGGAAACTTTGCAAGAAAGAAAAAGAGATATACTTAATTAAATTTTTGTTGGGTTGAGATGCTTTTTGTGCTTCTTCCTGATGCATATGTGTGATACTGTGAAGTAATGCAATATTGGCTATGTAGCCATGCAAATGGTCCCCTCATAAGCACCCTTTTCCTTTTGCTCATGTTCAGTGCTACCTTTCCTTTCCCTTCTCACATGACACACATACATAGAGAGAGAGAGAATGTAAAGGCCAAGGGTTCCCAAAAGTTATTAATGGTCTTGTAACATACATAGAAAACACTCGCTATCTTGTGTCTGCAAACTGCATGGTGGTTGTGTTGGCGTGACAATATTCAATTTGCATCACTAGGGACCACTTTTTACCTCTTTTTCATTTTAATAATTTCTCCAATGCCTTTGTACATCCCCTTAATATTCCATCAGTTATAGATAAGAAATTAACAAGTATTAAAAGTTAAAACAGGAGGGTAAAAAAAATAAAAATAATAACCCAATTTTCGAAGAGAGTTCTTTCCCCTCAACTCTTTCTATATATAATAGTGGCTCTTCTTACTCTCTTCTTCATCCAAACCCTAGCAAAAGCAGCAGCTATAGTACTCATAGCAGTTAAATCCTCCCTTCCCTTCAATTCCCAGTCTCATCACCCACCTTGAAGCACTTGTTCTTGATTGTTATTTCAATCAACCATGCACCACTACTAGTTGAAGCTGCCAGCATGATCTTAACTTCCCTCATTTGTTGGGGAAAGATCAGATCATGTGGCAGTTTCACCTTGTTGTTGGCCGCATGAACCCTAGCTAGCTACCTAGTTTTGCTTCTCTATTGGTGTTTAATTTCGTTTTCATTGGGATTTTCTTTGCCTGTTTATAAAATAGCAGAGAAGTAAGTAAGATAATCTTATCTCCTTGTTTTTCTCTCATCTGGGTTTGCAGGCTTTTTTTTCTGCTTTTGCATAATTAATAACTTAATTTAGGCCCCAAAACTTAATTGCATGATTTGTTAGGGTTTTGAAAGACAGGATCTGTTTTTGTGCGGCTCGGTGCAAGCATCCATGTTTGTAAAGCTTTTCTTGGATATTTGTATTTGGGTTAGAGTAGCCCTAATATTCTATCTAATACATTTTTGGTTTATCAAAAAAAAAATTTCAAGATCCCGTTTGTGCTTTGGTTACTGAGCGTCTTAACATTGGAATTGTTACATGCAATTCTTTTGTATTAAATTTATCAAACGGGATTTCTTTACCATTTTCCTTTTCGTTTCTTGGTGGTTTTTTTACCATTATCCTTTTCTTTTCTTGGTGATTGTGAAATTATGTATTTCGGGTTAACGATGCTAGTCAATCTCAATGATATGCTTTCGGGATTTTCTATATGATATTAGTTACTCTGAGCTGTTACTATTGGACTTTTCTGTCATTTACTACCTCTAGGGTTCTTTTTCTTTCTTTATTCTTTCTTTTCTTTTCTATTTTTTTTTTCTTCAAATGAGCCTCAATTAGTTATCCACATAGAGGTAGATAGAGCCATATGAACTTCTGTGATTTTCCTCCATGATGTTTTGGGACTAACATGACCTTTCTCTGTGTTTTGCTCGTGACTTAATCGACTTTGTTATTTACTATTGTCTGGATGTAGGTGTTGATTAAATTACTGCAAATGTATTGTTGTAGTTATTATTATCTACCAAAAAAAAATTGTATTATTTTTAGTATACGGCTCATGGCACAGGTAAAGTGATACATCTACTTAAGCCTATATTGGTTGATCTGGGTGAACGGGACAAAGTAATATTCCATTGCTGAAGTCATGGTAGATTCTCAATATCTCAATGTACTTTCCCCATCCTGCTAGGATCCGAGCACAGCCTTTTGGCTAAGGTTTTTGAATTTGGATCATTCCTACATGATGAGACAATCATGTGCTTTGGAAGTGTCATCTTAAAATTTTCTATGCTGTTTCATCTATAATAAGATTTCCTCCACACAAAAAAAAAAATAATTAAAATGATTTACAAGTTATATATAAGTAATATTATACTTCCAGATTTTATAATTTGTTGTACTGTTGAAAATTGATTTAATTGTTTGTAAGAACCTCATATGGACAATCCATTCCTTCCATCACCATGATTTTGCAGGTTTTTGAGATATATATTTTTGATTAACCAAAAAAAATTTATATTAAAGAGTGTAAAGGGTACTCCAATCCTTAGATTAAGAAATCAAGCCCTATAACATTGAAGTATATGTTCCATTGGGTTCATATATCAAGCAATGAAAGTAGACACCAACAACCTTTGCTCTAATCCAAAAGACCAAAATCTCAACTTAATTAATTCAACTAAACTATCAATATCCAAAGCATCATCCCTAAAAATTGTCATTCTTATGTAATCAAATTGACCAAACAATTGTGAACTATAAAAGGAACCATACCTCCTTAGATCTCTTGCATAAATGATGATCAGAATGTTGAAAAAAAATAGGGTTATATACATGAACCACAATATCCTGGTTGTTGTAGTTAGTCTCTGCATACATATACCAGTTTCTTTCCCTCTTCTTTGTCCATTTTGGTTCTCAAACGGGGTTTAATTTTCTTTAACTGGACTTGAACCTACTTTCTTTAGTACCTTCGTTCTTTTCTATTGGTAACATTAATTCCATATAGCTTTCAATCTACTATATATATATATGAGTACCTAATTAAAGGACATAATTAAATAGGTCAGTGGTTTGATTCTCCCTATTCTTTCCATGTGTCTTTTATACGTGAATTATTCGTCAGTGCATATTATAATGAAACTCACCAAACTAACTAGTACTGGTAGAGTAATGCATATTAGACAAATTATTCGTCTAATATTAGAGTAATGCATATTGGGATTGGGATGGTTACTTTCATTTGGGATCAACATTGTTGTACCTGTTGACATTATATCTGTTGTTTTCCCTTTTTTCGGTCTTTTATTATAGTTATATTGTATACGGGTGTGGGTACCTCTTATAATCAAATTAATACAACTTTTTGTTATAAAAAAAAATGCATGAGACAATGAAATAAAACATGAAACCAATAATGAACTTAAGCAGGATGGCTATTTTTATTTTGGAGGGAAGGCACTTGCATCACATAATTTAGCACACAGAAGGTGATTGGATTGTAAAAATCATAACATCCTGATGATTCAACAAAATATTTAGTTAAGCATGCATGCATATATTTTAGTATAGTCACTAACGTTTAGCTGGTCATTAATTTCAAATTAACTGTTGAGGCAAAAGTTGAAGGGACTTAAACCATTATGGTTATGGGACCCTTGAAAAGCTTGATATAATTGTAGCCAACAGTTTATACAAGAACAGTTCCATTCCTAGTATTAATATACAATGTTTTAAATTGTGATTCCAATAGCAGTTGTGTTTATGGTTACTGCGAACAATTGCCAACAAAATTCAAAGGACCAAGTATCAATGCTCAAAGTAAACAATCATTTAGACGTCTAGTTTGTGTTCAAAGAGAGTTGTTACAGTGCTTTGTTGATATATAATTGGTGAAAGGAAGAATTATCCATTTACAAAAAGAAGGATTGGAGAATTTTTATACTGAAGAATCGTGCAAGTCTGTAATGAAATGATGTTAACCTTATATTGGACCGTTATGCCTAACTCGGTGATTCTCTCCAGAACAATGACTGTAAAGTGGGAAAAAATCATTTGTTTCCTAAATAAAGCTATTTAGGCTGGTTTGATTTTTATTTTATTTTTTTGGCTTATGGTAGATATATTTTTAGAATTCAACACTGTAGTGAAGGATTATTGCCCATGTTGGCATGTGATGAAGCAGTTATCTTCCTCCCTAGCTAGAGATGATACTGCCACCTAGACGTGTGTGTGGATGCCTTTGTTAATTAATTTACAACTTATCTGTCATTACCCTTTTTTGGGTATATAACATGTTATTTCTGATTATATGTTATTTGTATATTTCAACATTCGCCCTAATGTTCTTATTAAGTGTCATGGTCATATAGATGTCCATTGGCATCTACTTACGAAATTCCGAACCTTTTTCTAATTGTAAAAATTGATTGATGGGGATTTTGAAATGAGCCAGAATTTTTGTACAAAGAGCATTGAACAATGATCGCCAGTAACAGCTCAAATGCTCAATTATTAGTTAGATATTTATCTATCTTTAAATCTAGATGGTATCTTATAGAAAATTAGCACGTGGCTTCATAATTCCCCTCTCAACTCTCCAGAATACTACAATTAGATAACTTTAATTTTGGGTTCTCAATCCATGGAAAATTAAAAGATTTAACCAATTATTTTAAAAGGCCTAAACCTATATTATGGTTCTGGCAGAACAGGCCCCTAGTGAAGCCGAAAATGAAGTTCGGAGGAGGAAAAGAGAAATAGAAGACACAAAATTCGGATGAATAATTTAGTTTATCACTTCAATTACAATACATAAAAAAAAAAAAATTCCTGTGACTCAAGGGGTTGTGCTTACTTGTACTGTGTTGTCCTGCTTGTTCTGTGCTATCATGTGCATTAATACGTATCAAACGTACCTTAAGTTAAACATAAGTTGCCTAACGTGGACTATAAAGACCAATGTTTTAAAAACACATTGAACCGGAGAACCGAAAAAGAGAGTGGTTCAAGGTCCAATCGATTCAACCGGTTTAACCGGTGGTTAAACACACACACATTAATAAATAGATTAAATAACAAGTATAATTTCAATCCAAGTTCTAATTTTCATATTAAGTCCAAATTATTTAATACTTAAACAAGCACAAATTGGAATACATCATTCAATTTATGATGCTCTAGCCTTTTTTTTTATTTAAAAAAAGTCTTTTTTTAATTTTTGAATTTTTTTAATGAACTGGTCGGTTTTTTGGCTTTGGCCCAGTTCAACCGGTTTTTTTGATTTTTAGAGGTTGAACCTCTTTTTCGGTTCTGTGGTTCGACCAAGACTGAAGAGGGGTCTGATCGATGGTCCAACCGATTGCACCGGTCTGGTTGAACCGATCTTTAAAACACTGATAAAGACCTAATTGCCTAAAATATTGGGTCGGAGAGTGAGAAGATGGGTTGGGTTTTCACTTTTCATAACCAATAATTTGAACTTGTATCATTGCTTCTCATTGCATTTGTTCGAGAGATTGAGTAATCCCAAAATCCTTAAATCCATAACTTCACCCTCAATTGCCTTTTAAATGTTTGTTCTTTTAACTCTAAGCAAGTCGGAAAACATTTATTGCTTTCTTTAACGTGACATTTGGTTGGTGGAAAGTTTTATTTTCAGGTAAATTATATTTCTGGAAATGAGATTCCCGAATGACATTCCAAAAATATTAACAAAACATGTTTGATTGACACTTAGTTAATTCCTGACAACAAATTTATTTCTCATGTTTGATTCATGTGAAATGTTTCTAGGGGTATAATTAACTTTGCCAAAAATATCCTTATAAATAAAAACAAATTCAAAAAAAAAAATGATGATCTATGTCAGCAAAAAAAGAAAACACAGAAAAAAAAAATGGCAGCATTTTTCATGGAGAAATCAACAAAAAAAGAAAGACACAGACGCGGAATTGCAATATATGCGCAGCAATCACTGCTGCCTGCGATATATATACTATGTGCTCGTTTGGTGGTCAGGATAAGAGAGGCGGGATATAAATTATCATATCCTATCTGAAACTCAGCAGGATAGGATAAACCAATCCTGTC
Organism: Sophora flavescens; assembly: GCA_030762895.1. Lineage (NCBI taxonomy): Eukaryota > Viridiplantae > Streptophyta > Magnoliopsida > Fabales > Fabaceae > Sophora > Sophora flavescens. The sequence goes on along the minus strand of CM061067.1, from coordinate 162,072,007 downwards.
TCATATCCTATCCTGTCCATCTAGTTAAAATTCTATCCTGAGGGGAGCTGGGTTAGAACTCGACAGGATAGGATAAAGTGATTTAAAGTATAATAAACTATAAAAAAATGTATACATAAAATAATTAAAATATAATAAATTATAATATGGTTACCGAAAAAGGTATAATAAAACATAAAATAATAAAAATATTAATAATTAATTTTAAAAATTATTATTTCTTCTCACAAGACTAATTTTGTTACTTTATATTATTTTTAAAAACTGAAAAATAAATAAAATTATTCTAATAATTTAATTATATGTAAAGTAAAAACTAAAAATAAATATTTAAAATTATAAAAAAATTAATTTAAGTTAAACAATATTTTAAAAAATTTAAATATTACATGTAATTTTATCACAAGGACAATTTTGTTTTTTTATATAATCTTAAAAATGAAAATTATAAAAAAAACTAAAATCTAATAAAATATGAAAACATTCAGAACAATAACGAAAATTTTAAAATTCATGCTAAAATTACAATGCTATCCAGTTGGTTATCTGGTGGACACCAAACGTCGGATAGGATAACAGTTTATCCAGCTCATATCCTATCCTACTCCTATCCTGCTCCCTTATCCTATCCGTCCTTATCCTATCCTGACCAGCGCAACAATAAAATAATGGCCTCAATCCATACATGACGATGCGTGCAGAGGATGCACGATAGTGTCGTTGGACATTTCGGAGTTTTGACAGTGAAGGAGTATCAATAGACGAAGACATATTTGAGAGAGATAATAAAGTGAAGATAATTGAGTAATTTAATATCTCAAAAGTTTTTCATTCTCGTGGGAATACTCTTTTCCCATCCTCAATCATGGGAATAAAACTTTCCAACTTCATTCATATTCTTTATTTCCAGGCATCTCCTATTCTCGGGAATAATTTTCCATCTCTTGTAACAAACATGAGAATGTTTTACGGGAATACTAAAATACCTCTTGTACCAAACACTAGCTAGTTGTTTGTTAATGCTTGTTAAGTAATAATTTTAAGGCTCTTGTTAACGAGTGTCCTAAGGTCATCAGTTAAGGTATCAACAAAAGGAAAATTTATATTCGAAAATTAAGTGTAACATTTTTCAATGTATTAAATACATCATTTTTTTCATACAAAACTTCATTTCTTAATTCCTTAAACAATATCCTAATGATACTCATTAGCATTCTCCTCATTTTATTTGCAAAGTGGTACTTTGAATTTAATACTGGGAATGATATTTGGCCACATTTGTCAACATAATTTTGTCTGGATAATAAACTTTTTTTTCACTCAAAATAATAAAAATTGAGAAAAATCGATCCTTCTTCTCAAATTAAAGAAATGATAAAATAACATATAAAAAAATGTTAAAATCATTTCCAAAGAAGTTTTGTAGCTGTAAACACGTTCTTTACGAATGTTTTTTCATGTTCCGAAACTAGGCCGCTTCCAGAGTGAGAGACTATGACCATAATTGCTCACCCTAGAATTAGCCCCAAAAGGCCGAAACTATTTCATAGTTATCAACGGCATGACACAGAAGTTCGGTAATGTTGACAAGGTGGGCTGTATCTGCCTTGGGGCCGAAGTAAGCATTTTGGGCCAAAGCCCATATCTGCCTTCGACCCTTTGTCCATGTTGGGAAATGTTTATAGCTTGCCTTTCAAAAATAAAAATAAAAATGCAAATAAACCACCAGTCACTTGCAAAAGTGTCATAGTATTTGTGCTTGTTGGGATTGTTATCGCATGTATGGGAGGTCATTTATAGACATCAATTTAGTTCGTTAAGTTCAGTTCCTTAAGTTCTATGATTCATATTCATATGTAAATACAATAAATACTATTTTTTGCCTCTCTTTCCCTCTTCTTTTTTCTCGTTTCAGTTCTCAAGGGATTTTTTTTTTTACTCGATGGATGTGTTTGATTTGCAAAAATGCAGGAGATCGGACAGTACAAAATTTTTTGTCTCCTGTTTGATTTGAAAAGTGGTGAGGGGACATGACAAAAAAGGAGGCGAGGGACATGACAAAAACCCAAAATTTTGTCCTCCACCAAACCATGGGACAACTTTTTGTCCCATAACAGACTACCAAAAAAGACAAAATTATCCCTATCTCTCTCTTCTCCCCTGTTCTCTCGCCCTCTCTTTTCTCTCTCCTCTCACATCTCTCCTCTCTTTCTCTCTCCTCTCACCTCTCTCTCACCTCTCTCTTCTCTCTCTAATATATATATATATATATATAAACTTACATATATTAATAATATATATTAATATCAAACAATGTAGTAAAATTAATATTATTTTACTTGTGTTGTCCATTATCTATCAAACGATATACATGACAAAAAATTGTCCTGTGACTCAAGAGGTTGTACTATACTGTACTGTTTGTCATGTGATGTCATGTACATTAATATATATCAAACACACCCGAAGCCTATTTCTGTCTTTTTCCCCCTGCTATAAGTGGACTTGAAGCCTTTTTCTTTCTTTCTTTCTTTCTGGGTAAGATTTCACATAGCTTTGAATCTACAATGAGTGCCTAAACGACACAATAAGTCAGTGGTTTGACTACTTTTAGAAGGAGCTTGTAACACATAATTTACCACACAAAGTGATGGTGTATTTGTGTTTGTGTTTATAATCTAAAGGTCAATTAGTTGTTGATCACAATACCAATTTTTAACGTATGCCGTTGTTGTTGTTTTTTTTTTTTTTTTTTTTTTACAAAAACAAGCTAATACATTTCATTCATAATCAAAGAAACAATACAATATGGGACATGATGAAAATCTTGGAGACTAAACAAAAACGGCAACACCGTTAACTTGCTGCCTGACAAACCTACCTCACACTAAGGTTTTTTTTTTTTAAAAAAAACTTTACAATTTTTGACAATTAAACCCAGCTTAGAAAAATCGTCTCTAGCACAGTTAACTTGATCAACAACAACCTTACAGTCCAACTCAACCACAACATTATCAATACCCCAGTCATGCAGCCACTAGATAGCATGGTACAACCCGGACGCTTCTCCCTCAGCAAATAGGGAGCAGATGAGGAATGGTAAGGGATCTTGCCGCAAAGAAGGTGCCATGTGAGTCACGCAAAACCATACCAAAAGACGTATACCCATACTCATCAAAGAACCCAGCATCTACATTGCACTTCCAAGTTCCAGGAGGAGGCTGCCACCAAACTTGTTGAGGATGCTGATGAGACTGTAGAGGAGAGTAAAGGGTTGGAACGAGCACTATCCCAGTCATTCAAGAATGCCATGGCTCTAAGGATCATCTGCCTAGCCGAGATCACCTTGCCCTCTTACAACTTCTCATTTCTTCTACACCACAAACTTCACTTGACCAGCCTTGTCCAGCGCCTCAAGGATCGAGAAACAATGGTCCTTGACATTTTCTAGCTGAGTGAGGCGACCGTCTATTAAGTCCCCAAAGCCATACTCCTGTTAACATTCAATGCTAGAAGAACACGTGAAAAAGAGATGCCATGCATTTTCCCAGTTGGAGTCACACAAAACACAGTTGCATGCATGAGCAAGCGATTCCCTTGTTCTGGAGATTTAATCTAGTTGGAACACAATCTCTACGCAACCTCCAAAGGAACACCTTTATTCTAGCAGGAACATCCATCCTCCAAATACTTGACCAGCTACCACCCACTCTTAGAGGATCACAATCTAGCATGTTATTCATAACCAAGTGATAAGCCGACTTCACTGAGAAGGCCCCTGACTTTGTGTGCGCCCATAATCTCCTGTCTACTGGAACCTCTGGGCTCTGGGTACAAAGGAGTTCTCAAAATGGCTTTGGCAACTTCTGGGATGAAGAAACCCTCTACAGCCTCGGGATTCCACTCTTTCCTATTAGGTTGTCATAAATCCTTTACTTTCAGATCACCAAAAACTGGCGCTAACTGGACCGGGCAGTTAAGGGTTAAACCATCACCAATCCAAACTTCATCCCACACCGATATATTAACACCCAAACCAATGCTCCACCTAATGCCTTGTTTGAGGAGAGGAATAGTTGACCAAATGCTTCTCCAAGACAAAGAAGGATTATGGCCTAGAGTTGCACTCAAGAACTACCCCTCCATGAAAATATTTAGCTTTGAAAACGTGAGACAGATTAAATGCATAGAGATTCCGAAAACCATACCTCCATTTTTCTTTGGGATTGATAATTTGTCCTATGAGAGCCAGTTTATGCCTCTTGAACCACCCGATTTGGAACCCCACCAAAAGGAATTAAGCATCTTCTGAATTTCATCACCAAGAGAATGAGGAATTAAGTACATGCTCCTGCAGTAAGCCGGAATAGCTTGAGCTACTGACTTGATAAGAATTTCTCTGCCAGCCATTGAAAGGGTTTTTCCTTGCCAACTATTGATCCTCTTCCAGATTCTATCTTTAATGAAGCTAAAGGTTGATTTTTTGTTCCTTCCAATCATCAAAGGGAGGCCCAGATAATTACCAGAACCCAAACCCTCATGCACCCCAAGGATATGAGTAAGCAAGCTACGAACTTCAGGAGAAACATTGTTGCTGAAATGGATTTCTGATTTTTGATAGTTGATATCCTGACTTGTAGCCTCTTCATAGACAGTGAGGATATTTTTCATAGCTAGAGCTTCCCTTTCATTTGCTTGAAAGAAGAGGAAACTATCAGCCACAAATAAGAAGTGGGATATTATCGGGGCACTTCTACAGATCTTAACACCATGAATAGAGCCTTGCCTCTCCGCACTTTTAATCAAGCAAGAAAGTCCCTCCGCACTAAGGATATACAAGTAAGGGGATAGTGGATCCCCTTGCCTCAACCCTCTACAGGGAGAATAGGGCCAACCTCTTCATGGTTCACAAGCACATTGTACTCCACTGAACTAACGCACATGATCATCCAACTAACCCACTTTGGGTCAAAACCCATTTTCAACAAAATTGCCTGTAAGAAAACCAACTCACTCGATCATAGGCTTTGCTAATGTAACATCCCAGACTGCTTTATGGATTAACGACCGTCCCCACAAACCAACACGGGTCTTTTCGGTGCGTTTTGTCCTCACTCACACACTTCTTGGGAAAACATCCCAGGAGGTCACCCATCCCAGAATTGCTCCAAGTCAAGCACGCTTAACTGTGGAGTTCTTAAGTGATGATGGGCTACCGAAAAGAAGATGCATCTTGTTAGTATAAGTAGTACCAATCAATTCCTTTAACCCATCCTTAACTGTACAGTCCCATACCTGTACAGTCTCGGAATCCCTCAACTATGCAGTCTCATACCTATACAGTCTCAGGATCCTTCTCATTCTGGTGTGTTATCGGTTCATTCATGTGTCCCTCCGCCTAGAAGCCTGTTGAGACACCTCGTTGTGCCCCGGTGTTTTATTAGATTAATTACCTTCTTAAATCAATTCTTAATCGCGTGCTTATCGTGAAAATACGTAAAAATTAAAAACTTATTTAATTATCATATAACTTCAACAAATTTAAAACACAATAACTTTAACATATGTAAATATACACTTAGTTGTTCATTACAATACCAAAACACTGTTGAGGGTATCCTCTCAGTAGGATCCCTTACAAGCATAAACTTAATAACAGACCTACTTAGCGGAAATATAAAACTGCTCATTAGACACACTGGCCATAATGTCTATACTCTAATCGCCATGGATCACAGCTCGACCCCCAGCGTCGGGTTCGTAAGGAGTTCCATCCAACTCCTCAGCAATCTCCGTTTCATACAGAGTTCCGTCCAGCTCCTCAGCAACATAACCCTCCATCGGGTCTTCTAACGTAAACCAAAGTAACCCACAAAAATACAGAAACATAGGGAATAAGAAACAGTTCTATCATCAAAAAGCGGAAAAGAGTCATAGTAAATCATACAATAATTGTCACAAACAAACAACGCACATAACTAACAGATCACCCTCAAGTTAATATATCATCCTCTACCCCCAATCTCATGCTACTCAAAGACACCATAGTTGCACACCTATTTCCTAAGGTGGAAGTGGTCTTGCGAGAACTCTTGATTTTAAGTGTTTTACGTGTATTATATTACCAATACACGGTGTATTATATTACCAATACACGGTGTATTATATTACCAATACACAGAAGTGTTTTACGTGTATTATATTACCAATACACGGTGTATTAGATTACCAATACACGGTGTATTATATTACCAATACACAGATGTCCTTGCGTATTATATTACCAATACATTTTTGTCTTTGTGTATTATATTACCAATACACTTTTGTCCTTGTGTATTATATTACCAATACACGATTGTGGACAACAACACCTATACTTGAATCTCACCAACCCTTTTTAACAACATTCTAGTGCCTTAACCTTCCATTAGAACTTGACACATATTCTATCCCATAACACCTCTTTAACATACATCATCTAGGTTAGGTACTTCTAAATCATCATTATCCTCACACCCAAAACAATCATCTATTAGACAACATATATATCTTTGCTTAAAAATCACTAAGCATAATAATACAAACCAGGCAGATCATGCATAACACAATATCAATCAAAATATTACCATATCACAAACATAGCACAAAATCAATTCAATAAAGGTAATAAAATCAAATTAACCATCAACAATATAATATCAACCTAATATCGATAAACCTACAATCCCCGAATTGCCATTGGTTTTTCAGAAAAGGTTTCCAATGTGATTTTGGTCTTGTTGATTACTCGACTACTAGTAGGGTTTAGGTCGCCCTACACAATTATTATATAATCTACTACTTATCCATTCCGACGATAGGTTGGTTCTTTCCCCCACCTGGGTTATCACCGGACTCCCGAACTCGTAGCTCCTCGTTGTCACACCACTAAGTACTAACTCCACCTTCTGTGAAGGTAAGGAGATTAGATGCTTGAAGAGGTATACCATGAACGTCCTCGTTTCCTCCGCGATGGAAGTCTAAGGTTATGAACACAAAATCACAAGTTAAAATCAAACAAGAACACTAAACCACAAGGTATAGGTTCGGCCAATACTAGTTCTTAGGGTTAGAGATTCCCAAAAATTATACAACTCATGGATTTATGATCCTTAAGTGTTAGAAGTTCATAAACAATGATCACTTAACAAAGTTGAATTAAAATCTCACTAAGTTATAAACTTACGGTATTCGGCCAAGGCTAGTAAAATAGGCTAGCATTCACTAAACTTTCCAATCTCTTAGGTTTAGCATCCATATGTATTAAGGAGCTCAAAACCATGATCATTTTGGAAAAAATAAGAACAAAGTATCCTAGGTCCATAACTTTCTAGGTTCGGCCTTCATAGGATTTATAGGTTAGAAATTTTTAAACTTTCCAATCTCTTAGACTTAGCATCCAAATATCTTATGGAGCTCAAGTCCATGATCATTTTGGAAAACAATGGAAACTTAAACATTCCAATCTCTTAGACTTAGCATCCAAATATCTTATGGAGATCAAGTCCATGATCATCTTGGAAAAATGAAAGTAATACATCCTAGCTTTAATAACATAATATAAACAAGTTAGAGATCCTTAAACCTTCCAATATCTTAGACTTAGCATCCAAATATCTTATGGAGCTCAAGTCCATGATCATTTTGGAAAACAACGGAAACTTAAACATTCCAATCTTAGACTTAGCATCCAAATATCTTATGGAGCTCAAATCCATGATCATCTTGGAAAACAATGGAAACTTAAACATTCCAATCTCTTAGACTTAGCATCCAAATATCTTATGGAGCTCAAGTCCATGATCATCTTGGAAAAATGAAAGTAATACATCTTAGCTTTAATAAAATAGAATAAACAAGTTAGAAATCCTTAAAATTTCCAATCTCTTAGACTTAGCATCCAAATATCTTATGGAGCTTAAGTCCATGATCATTTTGGAAAAATAAAAACTCACACATCCTAGCACCTAAACACTAAGTTTCGGCCATCATAGGATGATGAGGAAAATATTCTTTGTTTAACAAAAACTCTTAGGTTTAGAATCACAAGGTATTAAGAGTTTTAAATCCATGATCATACTTGAAAAGTTGAAACATAGTATCCTAGGCTTATTTATTCATATTTTCAGCCATCATAGGAACAAGCTATCAAAACTTCCAAGATTTATAGATTTAAGATCAATGGATAGTTAGAAACTCAAACACATGATCATATTCCAAAAGTTGAAACAAAAGCTTCCTAGGTCACAAATGCAAGCATTCTGCCTTCATTGGAAGAGATAGGTAGATATTTTTGTTTTACACAACCTCTTAATATGTGAAAATATAAGTTAATACAAGACTATAGAAAGTAGTTTCAACTCAAAAGGAGTTTTCTACCATTTTAGAGAGATTTTAGAAGTTTAAAGCCTATAAAGAACACATAAAGTAAACTAAGAAATAAAAGATGAAACTTGCAAAAAGATTCATATGAGAGCATTACCCTTAGTATAAGGAAGAACTTTAATGAAGAACTTAAGTAGAAAAGATGAATAAAAACTAAAGCTTTAAGAGCTTGAACTTTTAGAAGAAAGAAGAAGATGAAGGTTTAATGGAGGTTGAAGGAGGAAGATGATGAAGTGAAAATGAAAGGGGTATATATAGAGAGGGGAGAGAGTGGCACGAAATTGAGGAGAGAGGAATGAGCTTGGAGAGCAAGTTTTGACCTTGTGCCTTGTTTGGTTGAAGAGGAAAGAGAAAATTAGGTTTTTAGAATATAATATGATATATTTCAAAAAGTCCTTCATGACCACTTTTTAGGAGGTAGCTTAGGCCATACCTCTAGTGAGTCACCTCACTCCCTCATCTCACCTCAAGCCTTTTATGTCTCCTATTCTGCTCCATTTCGTACCCGGTTGCATTTCCGGTCGTAATTCTTCCGACGTTTTCGCCCGAACAAAATATTTTATTTTATTTTTGAACGAAAATTTTCAAAATAACCAAAGTTGAAGGAAACATAATAAAAATACTAACTATCTCGTTCAGGGGTCAAAATTAGGTTTTCTGCATAGTAAACTTGTACCGGCAGTGAAAACGCAGACCGACTTTCATCTGAATTTTCAACCGAAAATTTTACCGTAACCCTCTACCATAAAGTAAACTGTGAGTATGATTTTATTTTAATCGAAAACACTTTCTAACTCTCAAATTTAAAACTTAATTTAATTATATTTTAACCAGTTGAACAACATAATTAAAATCAGGCATTTACATTACTACCCCCTCTTAAAAGAAAATTCCGTCCTCGGAATTTACGTACCTTAGAAAAGATGTGGATATTGTTGTTGCATATCCTCCTCGCGTTCCCAAGTAGCATCTCCAGTAGTTTCATCCCATACGACCTTAACCAAAGGAATTTGTTTATCGCGAAGCTCCTTAATCCGTCTATCTGCGATCCTTACAGGTGAAGCCTCATGCTCCAGATTCTCTCGCATTTGTATAGACTCAAACTCAATGACATGTGAAGGATTTGGATAATACTTTATCAACCGAGAAACACGAAAGACATCATGAAGGTTGGAAATATTGGGTGGTAAGGTAATTTGGTAAGCTATTGGACCAATTCGCCGAAGAATTTGAAAGGGTCCAATGAATCGATGAGTAAGTTTTCTGGATTTGATAGCTCTGCCAATTCCATTTTCCGAGTAACTCTCAAAAACACGTGATCGCCTTCCTGGAATTCTAATGGTCTCCTCCTCTTGTCACCGTAGCTCCTTTACCTATCTTGTGCTTCCTTCATCTTTTCCCGTATCTTCCTGACTTGGTCCGTAGTTTGTTGCACCACATCTGGGCCCAAAACTTGGTTCTCACCAGTCTCATACCAACACAGTGGGGTCCTACACTTTCTGCCATACAAAGCCTCATATGGTGCCATTCCGATACTATTATGGAAACTATTGTTATAAGTAAATTCAATCAATGGTAAGAACTCATCCCAACTGCCAGTGTGCTCCAACACACAAGATCTCAATAGATCCACCAATCATTGAACTGTCCTTTCTGACTGTCCATCAGTTTGAGGATGATAAGAAGTACTCATCCTCAACTTTGTTCCCAAGGCATTTTGTAATTGTCTCCAAAATCTAGATGTGAATCTAGGATCTCGGTCTGAGACAATGCGTGATGGCACACCATGCAATCTAACAATTTCTTTGATGTAAATCTGAGTCAACCTTTCCAAATTAAAACTTTCACCAATAGATAAGAAGTGAGCACACTTCGTCAACCTATCAATGATAACCCAAATTGCATCATGCTTCTTAAGAGTTCGTGGTAATCCGACCACAAAATCCATAGCTATACTATCCCATTTCCACTCTAGGATATCTAAAGATTGTAGTAATCATGCTGGCTTCTGATGTTCAATCTTAGCTTTCTGTCACACCAGACAAGATAAAACATACTCCGCTACTTCTTTCTTCATCCTTGTCCACTAAAACATTTTCTTCAAATCCTGATACATTTTTGTGGATCCAGGATGGAAACTCAACTTACTCTCATGTGCTTCCTCTAAAATCATCTTCCTAAGTTCTGCATCCTCTGGCACACATATTCTATCTCTAAACCTAAACATACCATCCGTTCCTCTATTAAACTCAGAAATTTTACCTTCATCGATTCCTCTACTTACTTCCTGGAGGTATAGATTCTGAACTTGTTTATCTTTAAGATCTTTCATAAAATCACTACTAATAGTGATCATACTTAAGCAAATCTTATTCTCAACCAATTCCATTCCTAAGTTCAAATCCCAAAACTGTTCAAGCAATTCTAACTCCTTAACCATCATCGCAGACACGTGCAAGGATTTCCTGCTTAAAGCATCCGCTACCAGATTGGCCTTCCCAGGATGGTCCAGTAATTCAAAATCATAATCTTTGATAAACTCCATCCATCTTCACTGTCTCATATTCAATTCTTTTTGATCGAATAGATACTTCAGGCTCTTGTGGTCACTGAAGACATTAAACTTTGCTCCATACAAAAAGTGTCGCCATATCTTTAATGCGAACACTATTGCTGCTAACTCCAAATCATGAGTCGGATAACTTCTCTAATGAATTCTCAACTGTCGGTAAGCATAAGCCACGACTCTTCCCTCTTGCATCAGGACACAGCCTAAACCTTGGTATGACGCATCACAATATACGTCAAATTGTCCCAGTGGGTCTGGTAAGATCAACACAGGTGATGTAGTCAACCTGTCCTTCAGCTTTTGAAAACTTTGTTCACACTTGTCCGTCCATACAAAAGCTATATTTTTCCTCGTTAACTGTGTCATAGGCAATGCAATCTTCGAGAATCCCTCTATGAACCTCCGATAATATCCAGCTAGTCCTAGGAAACTCCGTACTTCATTTACTGACCTAGGCCGTTCCCACTTAAGAATTGACTCAACCTTAGCTGGATCTACGGCTATTCCTTCTTTATAATCACATGACCTAGGAATTGTACTTCTTCTAGCCAAAACTCACACTTGGAAAGTTTGGCATAAAGCTGCCTATCCTTCAAAACTCGCAACACCAATCTCAAATGTTCCTCATGCTTTTCCCGCGTCCATGAATAAATAAGAATATCGTCGATGAACACAATAACAAACTTATCGAGGAACGGTCTGAAAATTCTGTTCATATAATCCATGAACACGGATGGCGCATTAGTTACACCGAAAGGCATAACTAAATACTCATAGTGCCCGTATCTCGTCCTAAAAGCCGTCTTGGGTATATCTTCCTTTCTTAGTCTGATCTGATGTTACCCAGATCTTAAATCAATCTTAGAGAACACTACTGCTCCTTTCAACTGATCCATCAAATCATCTATCCTAGGCAACGAATACTTATTCTTAATCGTCACCTTATTCAACTGCCTGTAATCCATGCACAATCTTGCACTTCCATCCTTCTTCTTAACAAATAACACTGGTGATCCCCACGGTGAAACACCCGGTCCGATAAACTCTTTTCCTAACATCTCATCCAATTGTTCCTTCAACTCTGCCAACTCAACCAGTGACATCCGATAAGGAGCTACAGATATAGGCCCTGTCCCTGGTACGAGATCTATAGTGAATTCCACTTCTCTTTCTGGTGGCAAACCTGGAACGTCCGGAGGGAAAACTTCAGGAAACTCTCTCACAATAGGCATGGAATCTATGCTGGGAGTCTCATTAGCCTCCATTGTGAAAAGCATCACAAACTGTTGAGAGTTGTCACTCCTCGTAGAAACTCCTTCATTGGCAGATGCTACACTAAAAGGTTCAAGAAATGATAAAGTCTTGCTAGAACAATCTAGCACTACATGGTTATCCGAAAGCCAATCCATGCCAAGAATAACATCAATCTGTTGCATAGGCAAACATATTAGATCTACAATGAATGTCCTATTCTCAACAACGATAAGACACTGTAAACAAGTAGACATAGTAGTCAAAGGATTACTGGTTGGAGTAGACACTGTGAGGGTATAAGGTAATTTGGAAACAGTTAAGTTCAAATGATCCACACACTCATACGAAATAAAAGAATGTGTAGTTCCCGAGTCAAACAACACATACGAGAGTCTACCATCTATCATACACATACCTTGTATAAGATCAACAGATTGAGAGGATTCAGCTCCCCTCACGGTAAACACTCTTCCAGTGGCTTGAGGTTTGGCCACTTGTGGTCTTGCTGTTGGGACTCCTCTTCCAGCTCCACCTCTATTGTCTCCAGTTCCTCTTCCGGCAGCTGTCGGTTGTTGCATAACCCTTTGTCTGCAATCTCGTGCCACATGACCTGGTTTCCCACAGTTGAAACAGCTAGGCCTATTTGTACAGTCTCTAGCATAATGAGATCCTCCAAATCTGAAGCAAACTAAGCCTTGTGGTTGCTGACCCTTTCTAGGCACTGATGCTGGTGTCGGTGTTTGCCCGGGTCGAGCATATGGTCTCTGTCTCCATTGAGAACCACTTTCTCCGTGCCTCTGGAAACTTGATTGGTTAGGACCTCCACTCCTCAGTTGTTTCTGTTCATTGGCCATCCTTAGGTCTATACTTTCAATAGCACTGCATCTCTCGACTAGTTCTGGGAAATACTGTATGTCAAGAGACACTACAGCCCTCTGCAGCTTATCTCCGAGTCCTTCCTCAAATCTTCTACATTGCCAGTCCTCACTTGGAAACCTCTGATAGAATTCCGAAAACTCGATCAAAGCTTCAAAGCGTGATGCATACTCACCAACAGACATGTTGCCTTGTTTGAGGTTTGTGAATTTCTTTTCCTTCTCGCATTGAACTAGACACGGAAAATATTTTTCGAAAAAACAATCAGTGAATAACTTCCAGTTAATGTTCCTATCCTCGGCTTCCAACAATCTTTTCTTTCCCTTCCACCAGAATTCTGCTCCTTCGGTTAACATGAAGGCAGCATAGATCACTTTCTTCTCCTCGCAGCAGTGCATAGTAACAGATATCTTTTCGATCTCTTGTATCCACCATTCTGATTTCTATGGGTCATACTCTCCTCGAAATTGAGGTGGTTTTTTGTTCATAAAATTAGTCAATCCGGCATCTTCAGCTGCTATCACCCTTCTCTGATTCTTAATTTCTAGCTGTTCTTTGTTCATCTGCAGCATCTCAGCATTCTGATGGGTTTGCAGTAGCATAGCAGCAGTTAGGGTTTCCATTGCACTTGGAGTCGAAGATGATCCTCCTCCATTCTCAGTATTGTCGGCATTACCATTGACAGCTCCAATAATCCTTTCTGGAGTTTAGTCACCATTGTTAGTTGGACGTCCTCTTCCGCGAGTCATGATTCTGTTAAAATAAATCATCCTCTCTTATTAGTATTATATATAATACTACGTAGGCAAGTATATAAATACCATATGCCAGACTAATATTAACCTCTCACATCAGATTCTGACACACTACCCAACTTCTAAGCATAGTCAACATCCGATGTGGTTCAACTAGACATGGCCAGTAACAACAACCTAAACCTTGCAGTCCTTGATTCTGATCGGACATAACCCACAGTCCGTTTTAGAACCAAACTGCTCTGATACCAAATTGAGACACCCCGTTGTGCCCCTGTATTTAATTATCATATAACTTCTACAAATTTAAAACACAATAACTTTAACATATGTAAATACACACTTAGTTGTTCATTACAATACCAAAACACTGTTGAGGGTATCCTCTCAGTAGGATCCCTTACAGGCATAAACTTAATAACATACATACTTAGCGGAAATATAAAAATGCTCCTTAGACACACTGGCCATATTGTCTATACTCTAATCACCATGGATCACAGCTCGACCCCCAGCGTTGGGTTCGTAAGGAGTTCCATCCAACTTCTCAGCAATCTCCATTTTATAAAGAGTTCCGTCCAGCTCCTCAGCAACGTAACCCTCCATCGGGTCTTCTAACGTAAACCAAAGTAACCCACAAAATTCAGAAACATAGGGAATAAGAAACAGTTCTATCATCAAAAAGCGGAAAAGAGTCATAGTAAATCATACAGTAATTGTCACAGACAAACAACGCACATAACTAACAGATCACCCTCAAGTCAACACCATAGTTGCACACCTATTTCCTAAGGTGGAAGTGGTCTCGCGAGAACTCTTAATTTTACGTGTATTATATTACCAATACACAGAAGTGTTTTACGTGTATTATATTACCAATACACGGTGTATTATATTACCAATACACGGTGTATTATATTACCAATACACATAAATGTTTTACATGTATTATTGATGTGATAAATTCCGGCAAGTGTACCGGATTCGTTGCCAAGTTATAAAAAGATCGATCCCACACGGACCGTGATCTCAAATCACAACTAATTATGAAATCATTTAAACTGGACTCTATATATATAAAAAAAGGTTTTGAAAAGGTTTTGGTTTTTGAAATCAGAATCAAGTAGCAATCAAATTTTAATTTCGCAATTAAACAAAACAGAAAGCAATTCAAATTGGGGGTTTTCAAATTCAAATGGATTCCCAGGAATTGGGATACCACAAAACTGTTTATGTTACTGAATCGATTCCTCTCCTTGTTAATTACCAAAATTTGTTTGAAGGTGAATCTGTCCTAAATTAGCTAATGCTCCCTCTCGGGTTACAAAAGTCGTGCCCGATTAAATCAATCCCTACTCTCGTGGTAATTGAATTTAAATCGGACCCCTTGAGTTTTGTGACGATTTGTGAATCCTCGAAGGACCGCTTCTAACTCTCGTGATTGAAGTCATAAGTTCGATTCCTATGGATCCGATACCTAAGTTCACCGCTAGGTTCGTCCTTCGTGTATCTATGGCACGCAAACAAGTGGCCACCGAATTCGCGAGTAATTAAAGCAATAGGGATCGAATCAAAAACAAATCTGAATTAACAAGAAATCAAAATCAATACATCACCATAAACAAGTTCTGGGCATAGCCCCAATTCCTAGAAACTAGACTACTACTCAAGCCTTGCCATGATTGTAGCAAGCTTGGTTAAAAATAACATGAATAGAAAAATCCCTAAGAGAAGAGGAGAAGGAGAAGAAGAGAATTTCTGAATTTTTATAAGGTAACAACCCACACGAAGTTCAGTACCATACTTGAGCCCCTAGGTCCTATTTATAAGATTAGGCAGTTTGAATCCTAAACCAATACAAAAACCAGATAAAATCAGTTGCTGAAGATCCATGGAATGCGCATCACGACCGTGATGGCCATCACGGCCTGGCCGTGATGGCTTCTGACTTGAACGCTGCTTCAATAAACGGTCTGTCACGACCGTGACAGATTCTGCCTAGAAGGGGTCTGGCTCAATTGTCCTGTCACGGTCGTGATGGGCATCACGGCTAGGCCGTGACAACTTCTGTCTTTTTCCTTCTTCTCTTTCAGCTTCCCTTGATCACGGCCTGGCCGTGATCAGCTCTGTTTGCCCCATTTTTCTTGTTTTCCAAGCTCCCATCTTCGTGCCAGCTCCAACGCGACTGATCCTGAGCAATTTAGTCCTCGATTCCTGCACACAAGCACCACAAAACCACCTTACTCGTTCCAAGGCAAAATTAACTAATAATCAAATAAAATAAGCCTAAACTATATGGAAATGCATGCAAAATGTTATGGAAATATGAGGTGAAATCACACTCATCAAACTATCCCAAGCTTAAGATTTTGTTTGTCCTCAAGCAATAACTAAGGCCAGAAAAGTTAACCAATCGAAGCATGGACAGTGAATCTAGAACCTGAGTAATGAATTCAAGCAACAGGCATATTCAATAATAAACCAAGAGACAATCGATTTTAAGTCCAATTAGGAGCTTAGGTTCCCCAGACTCGCATCTCTCACCAATTCAGGCACTCTTCTCACCTCGCTCATGTGTTTGAGGGTATGTGACAATTCGCTCAATTTCCTCAAGGAAGGTGCCCTACCATAAGCTTGACTATTAACCAAATCTCTACTTTATTAATGAAAGCACATAAGAATCAAGAGGTCTTTTATTTTGGTTGTAACGGGGCCATGGGATTTATCGTTAGGTGGGGAAATCAAGAAGAGGAAAATTCTAGAAGGCTAAGCAAAATCAAGCAGTGCAAAGCGTGACACCTCCTAAAATTCCTTTTTGGGCTTCAGTTTTCCACCTTTCTTTTCTCAACTTTTTGCTTCTTATTTCTCACTTTATTTTTCTCATCCCCTTCTCCAATTTTTTTTATTATATTTTTTTTATTTGTTTGGAGAAGGGGAGATTTTTTTAACTTTAGAGAAATTTTTTTTCCAACAATTTATCCCACAATTTATTCTTCAAATTACCCTTTTTGCCCTTTGTAACACTTTAAGAGGTGCCATACTAAGCATTGTTCATCAAAATAGATCAATGGTACCAAGAAAAGTATTTATTCTTTTAGGCTCAAAATTGGGCGACTAAGGGGGTAGCAATTTATCAGTCAAAGTTCAGGAGGCCAGAAAAATACCTAGTGCCTCAATCATTTTCAAATGTGTTTTCAAAAATTTTTAAGCTTCGAAACGGTTTCAAGTCAAGTTCTAGAGGGCACAATCCAAGAGGAATAAATCACTCGATCACAAGGAATGGGGTAGATTTAGTGAGTACCCCTTTTTGGCTCAAAATCTCTCATTTAGTGGTTTAGAATCGATGAGAAACCTAAATCTAAGGAACCATTTGCTAATTATTAACTTTCAAAAGATCATCTCAAGCATTTTTCATTTTTAGCCTATCACAAGAAATCAAAAATTGGGATAAAAAATCCACTGTCATAATTCAATTGGCTGACTAATTCGATTGGCACAAAGTTTTCACTATTGGAGGCATATCCTAAGCAGGGATCAGTTTAATCATGTGATTTATTCAAAACTAGTCCTAAATGAATGCAACATGCAAGAATGCAAAATTGATACCCCTACCCCAAGCTTAAAAACTTACATTGTCCCCAATGTAAATAATTAAGCCGTAGGGAGGATAAAAATAAAAATAAAAATAAAAAGGAAAAAGGAACCAAGTAACTCACTGAGGTGGTGGGTGCTGGCTCAGATGCCAGTCGTAGAGCTGCTGGAGCATAGCTCTATGCTCGGCTGCTCCTCCATAATGCGCTCCTGGTTCGCTAAGATGGTGTCGAAAGTGGATGCGAACCGCGCATAGGGATCATCGGATGACGAACCTGCAGAGGAAGAAGATGGGTGACCAGACGGCCTAGCCTGCGGTGGCGGCCGTAACGACCTCTCTACCCTAATAGGCTGAGGCTCCTCTCCCACCGACACTTTCCAATTTGTCGGGTTTGATACATCTAACAGTGCGGGGTTAGGGAGAGGAATTGGGTGCCTGAGCCTGGGGTGTTTTAGGCAGTATATGTCATCCTCCTGGACGATCATCCCCATAGCCTCACAAGCCTGCAAGGAGATACGGGTCCGTCCAGGGGCGGCCTCAAAACCATCTAGATAGAAGTTGAAGTGATGGCAGATGGTGGTGATGAGGCCACCAATGATAATAGCGCCACTGGAACTCTTGGCCACCTTTAAGAGGTGCCTAGCCAAGAATGACCCTGTGTCCATGGTGCTCTCAGGGTGGAGCATGGCCCATAATATAAAGACCTCGTCCTAGCGGACGGATCCGACACTCTCTCCACGGCCAAACAGGGTATTGGCTATGACCCTATGCATATACCTGATGCTAGGGTTAGCAAAAGTTGTGGACTTGGATGTCCGAGGGTCAAAACCTCTGCCCTCAAAGTCTATTACTGACCAGAAACTATGCGCACTAAACCCTAAAGGGTATCTTCGGTCACCCCCTACTGGTAATCCAAAAATCTCATTAAATTCAGCTAGGGTTAGTGTGAAGTCTTGGTTGAAGAGCCGGAATGTGATCCGTCTTTCTTGGCAATGCGGCCCTTGGAGAATTTCTGCATTTAGGGAGCTTAGGAACTCCAGAGTAGGGCCAGCATATGCAGGGTATCTAGTGCGAGCGAACTCGCTCCACCCTATGTTTTGCAACATCCAATTGATGTCCACAGTCAAGCCTAGGGTATCTAAGCATGCATCATTAAGATATTTGGTCTGGACTATCTTCCTATTTTTTAAAGCATTAAACCTATCTTGCCGAGAAATATCCTTAAAAATTATCCCATACCCATATCCATCAGTATCAAAGTTAAAGGAGTCAGAGTCAGAGTAATTACCTAGGTTTCTGTTTCATCTACTGCGAGTGCGTGAGGCCTCTGCTGCCTTTTGCCGTTTGGTTGCCATGACCAGAGAGTCCCAAAATCACAATCCCTTTCACTGTTCTGAAATATGGTTTGGTTAGGGTTTCAAAATTGAGAAATTTTGAATCTCCCCAAAATTGGAGGATTTGCCCTGTGGGGCTGTTTGGGTTAGGGCCAGAGAGTGAGGGAGTGTGGTTGGTTGGGTGTGGGTGTAGTGGGGAGGTGATTTTCGAGCTTTGTTGGGGAAGTGGTTATGGAGGTGGGTGTGAGAGGAAGAAGGAGAAGAGGATTGGGATGATGAGGAGCGTGATGGTGTTGGGGAGAAGTGCGAGATGACTGCGATTTGAGGGGAAGGAGGAGAGGAGGAAGGAAGAGGGTTTCGTGGGTATGGAGGTGGAGAGGAAGAAGAAGAAGATGAAGAGTGTGTGGAGAAAAGGCTGCGATCTAGGTTTTTAAAACAGGGAAAACTCGCGTCACGGTCGTGACCCACATCACGGGCAGGCCGTGATGCGTTGTGTCTCATAGATCCTGTATCACGGCCGTGATGCTTATCACGGCCTGCATGTGATCCTTTCTGTCCCTTTACCGGTCTTCACATCACGGCCGTGATGGGTATCACGGCCTGGCCGTGATGGACTCTGTCTCCTGTGGGATTTCTTGTCACGCCCGTGATGTACATCACGGCTGGGCCATGATGGTTTCTGACTTTTAGCTGTTGGTTCATCACGGCCGTGATGGACATCATGCCGTGATGGTTTCTGAATTTTCTTTTCCATCCTCTCTTCACTTTCCATCACTTCCTGACCTGAAAACACTTGACAAATCTATTAATTTATGATCTTTTTCCTCTTGATCTTCTCAAATTATTCAAGAGTTGAATTCAAAAACAAATGGAAAAGGGAAAGAAAACTTGGGTTACCTCCCAAGAAGCGCTTATTTACGGTCTTAAGCTTGACCATAGTCCTTTCAGTCCTTCGTTGTTGGATCTAGGAGGGGAATCGCAACCTCCTGCTCAAGTGGATGTTCTCCAAGGTAGTGTTTCAGCCTCTGTCCATTGACCTTGAATGCTCCATGTTCTTGGCTCCAGACCTCGACGGCACCATACGGGAATACTTTCATTACTTTAAATGGTCCGGGCCATCTAGACTTGAGCTTCCCTGGGAATAACCGCAACCTTGAGTTATAAAGTAGCACTAGTTCTCCTTCATGGAATTCTCTACGAAGGATGTGCTTATCATGCCACTTCTTTGTTCTCTCCTTGTAAGATCGTGCGGACTCATAGGCATCCAACCTTAGCTCATCAAGTTCCTGAAGTTGAAGGATTCTCCTTTCCCCAGTGGCTTTCATATCAAAGTTTAGCATCTTAATAGCCCACAAAGCGTTATGCTCAAGCTCGACTGGTAGGTGACATGGCTTACCGTAAATAAGTCTAAAGGGTGTCATCCCGATAGGAGTCTTGTAAGCCGTACGGTAGGCCCAAAGAGAGTCATCAAGCCTTAAGGACCAATCCTTTCTCGACCCCGAAACGGTCTTTTCAAGAATGCTCTTTATCTATCGATTGGAAACTTCGACTTGTCCACTCGTCTGAGGGTGGTAAGGTGTAGCGATCCTATGAGTGACTCCATATTTGAGTAGGAGTTTCTCAAATTGTCTTTCAATGAAGTGCGATCTTCCATCACTAATGACTGCCCTTGGAATCCCAAACCTTGGAAAAATCACCTTCTTGAATAGTTTGATTACGGTTCTTGCATCACTTGTTGGGGAAGGAATGGCCTCCACCCATTTAGAGACGTAATCAACAGCTACAAGAATGAACTTATTATTGCAAGATGAAGGAAAGGGTCCCATGTAGTCGATTCCCCAAACATCAAATATCTCCACTTCTAGCACGGTGTTGAGTGGCATTTCATGCTTCTTAGAGCTGTTTCCCGTTCTCTGACATGGATCACAAGCAAGCACGAACATCCGGGCATCTCTGAAAATATGAGGCCAATAGAAACTAGCCTGAAGCACCTTCGCTGCTGTCTTCGAGGCACTAGCATGTCCCCCGTAAGACGAGGAATGACAACAACTCAAGATACTTGGAACCTCAGCTTCGGAAATACACCTTCTGTATATGTTATCCGCACACTTGCGGAAAATGTAAGGCTCATCCCATACGTAGTTCTTGAGATCAGAAAAGAACTTCTTTTGTTGATAATTGAGCTCCGGTGGTAGAATCCCACATACAAAGTAATTCACAAAGTCTGCATACCATGGATCTTCCTCTCCCAAGATGGCAAACAGTTGCTCATCGGGGAAAGAATCATCTATCGGCAGGTTGTCCTTCTCATGTTCAAATGGTTCAAGTCTGGATAAGTGGTCTGCAACTAAGTTCTCCGTCCCTTTCCGGTCTCGAATCTCCAAATCGAATTCTTGCAGAAGTAGAATCCATCGGATGAGTCTTGGCTTTGCTTCCTTCTTAGTCATGAGGTGCCTTAGTGCGGAGTGGTCAGTGTACACTATGACTTTAGACCCCACGAGGTATGATCTGAATTTCTCGAATGCAAAGACAACCTCAAGCAACTCTTTCTCAGTTGTCGCATAATTTGCTTGAGCTCCATCTAGAGTTTTACTTGCATAGTATATTGCATGGACCTTCTTGTCTCTCCTCTGTCCCAATATTGCTCCCACATTGTAATCACTAGCATCGCATATTACTTCGAACGGCTCATCCCAATTCGGTGTTTACAGAATGGGAGCGGTGGTCAGAGCTTCCTTCAACCTATAAAATGCACTCAAACATTCCTCATTAAAATCAAATGGAGCATCTTTCATTAAAAGGTTAGATAAAGGTTTAGAAATTTTCGAAAAATCTTTGATGAAACGCTGGTAAAATCCGGTGTCCCAAGAAACTTCTAACTCCTTTCACATTTATTGGTGGGGGCAAATTTTTAATAACATCTATTTTGGCCCTGTCCACCTCAATACCTCTACCAGAAATCAAGTGCCCAAGCACTATACCTTCTTTTAACATAAAATGGCATTTCTCCCAATTCAATACCAGATTGGTTTCTTCACATCGCTGCAAAATCGTAGAAAAATTTGTTAAACAATCATCAAAGGTAGTTCCATATACAGAAAAATCATCCATAAAAACCTCCATGATGTTTTCAATAAATTCAGAGAAAATTGCAGTCATGCATCTTTGAAAAGTAGCCGGTGCATTACATAGACCAAAAGGCATTCTCCTATAGGCACAAGTGCCATAGGGACAAGTAAACGTGGTCTTTTCTTGATCACTAGGATGTATAGGAATTTGATGAAAGCCGGAATATCCATACAAGTAACAAAAGTATGAATGCCTAGCTAACCTTTCAAGCGTTTGATCAATGAATGGGAGAGGGAAGTGATCTTTCCTTGTTGCCTTATTTAGTTTCGTATAATCGATGCACATCCTCCAACCGGTTACTGTCCTAGTGGGGATTAGTTCATTATTTTCATTTTGAATAGCATTCATCCCCCCTTTCTTAGGAACCACATGCACCGGACTAACCTATTCACTATCGGAGATCGGATAAATAACCCCCACATCTAACAGCTTAAGCACTTCCTTCTTAACCACCTCTTTCATATTAGGGTTCAACCTACGTTGATGCTCAATGGATGGTTTATGCTCATCTTCCATTAGAATGCGATGCATACAAAAGGAATGATTTATGCCTTTAATATCATCAATTGTATATCCTATCACTTTCCTATGCATTCTAAGCTCCCTAAGTAATTTCTCACTTTCCAACTCATTCAAGCTAGCATTCACAATTACCGGATAGGAAGAGTTAGGATCGAGAAATTCATACCTCAATGTGGAGGGAAGGGGTTTTAGTTCTACCTTAGGGGCTTCTTCATCTTTCAGATCCTTTTTCTCTGGTGTCAACTCAAGTTTCTCTTTCTTTGTTTTGTTGGGAGGAATTTCTGGACTAGCCTCCAGAAAGCGGGCATAATCCCTTACTTCTCCTCAATGAGCGTTTAAGTCTCCAACAATCAAGCACATTTCCAACGGGTCATCAACACAAGCTTGTGTAGATTCTTCTTTCACCACTTGGTGCATTAAGTCAATCCTGCAGCAAGAATCTTCAAAATAAGGGTGTTTAATAGATTTAGCTAAATCAAATTCAACTTTATCATCACCCACAGTTAAGGTTAATTTCTCGTTTTTAACATCAATAATGGCTCCTGAGGTAGCCAAGAAAGGCCTGCCAAGAATAATGGGGATTTGGGAATCCTCTTCCATTTCAAGTACCACAAAATCCGCAGGAATGAAAAATTTACCCACTCTAATAGGAACATCCTCCAAGATGCCTATAGGGAATTTGATGGACCGATCCGCCAATTGAAGGGAGATTGTTGTGGGTTTTAGTTCACCCATCTCCAACTTCTTGCAAACAGAGAGTGTCATAAGACTAACACTAGCCCCCAAATCACAAAGAGCTTTATCAAAACTAGTGTTACCGATTAAGCATGGGATAGAGAAACTACCTGGATCTTTCAATTTATGAGGCAATTTATTTTGAATTAGAGCACTGCACTGCTCAGTTAAAGCCATTGTTTCATAGTCCTCTAGCTTTCTCTTATTTTACAAGATATCCTTAAGAAATTTAGCATATGTCGGCATTTGTTGTAATGCCTCAGTGAAGGGTACATTAATGTACAATTTCTTAAGGACCTCTAGAAATTTCCCAAATTGCTTATCTAACTTGGCCTTAGCCAACCTTTGAGGAAAAGGTATCGGAGGCTGGTAAGGTGGTGGAGGAACATACTTAGACACTTTTTCACTAGGCTCTTTCTCTACTGAAGGTTGTGTCTCAGTAGGTTCTTCCTCCTCAGCTACACTCTTGTTATCGCTCTCCCCTTTAGCCTCGGGATTTTCAAGTTTCTTACCACTCCTCAGACTCACGGCTTTACATTGTTCATTGTTTGGGTTCACCTCAGGTTGTCCAGGAAACTTGCCCGGTTGCCTCATCGAATTTCCAGCTTGTTGGGCAATTTGAGTTTCTAACATCTTGTTATGAATGGCCAAGTTATCTACCTTAGATGTTAGTTCTTTTATTGCCTCATTAATTGCCCTACCTTGTTGCCTAAATTCTTCGTTCTGCTTAGTTTGAGTAGCAACAAAGTTTTCCATGAGAGACTCGAGTTTAGATTTTTGTACCTGAGGATACCCCGATGTGGGTTTCCTATTACCTTGTCCTTCTTGGAATTCGTGATTCAACGTGTTGTTGTAGTTTTCGTAGGAAAGGTAAGGACTATTCCTCCTCTGGTTGTAGGGATTTGGGGGAGCATAATTCGGTAGCTTCGGGTTTGTGTCGTAGAAATTGTGACAAGAGTTCACTTGTTACCCTGAAGCTCCAGACTTAGAAGCGACACCATGTGGGCACTCCATTATGTCATGTCCCTGCATTCCACAAATCTCACAAACAACACTAGTAGCATCGATTGAACTCACATGAGCCTTTTCAAGCTTATCAAATCTTTTATTTAGTGAGTCGAATTTAGACATAATCAGATCGGTACTATTCATTTCGAACTTACCCCCCGAAAGCTTTTTCGGGTTATTACCTCTTTCTGAACCCCATTGGTGGTAGTTGGTGGCCACGTTCTCAATGATGTTGAATGCTTCAGTCAGGGGTCTGTTCATGAAGGCTCCACCATCTGCGGAGTCGTGTGACACCTTTGATGAATAATCCAATCCGTTGTAGAAGGTATGCACTAACAATCACTTTTCCAGTCCATGATGTGGGCAAGACTCCAGCAATCCCTTGTAGCGATCCCAAGCTTCGGATAAGCATTCTCCGTCTTTTTGGAAGAAGCTGGTGATCTGAGTCCTTAGGTAAGCAGTCTTGGATGGAGGGAAGAATTTCTCCAAGAATGCTTGCTCTAGTTGGTCCCAAGTTGTCAACGTGTTAGTGGGCACTTGCTTCAACCAAGCTTTCGCTTTTCCAGTCAGAGAGGAGGGGAATAACCTCAGGCGTATAGCATCGATCGAGGCACCTTGAATCCTTATCGCATCGGTGAATTCCAAGAATGTCTCCACATGATCCGTCGGGTCCTCCGAGGGTAATCCTCCAAACTGATGTTGCCTAATCATGCTAATTAAGTGAGGCGGTATAGTGTAGTTTTCCGCCTCAATTTCTGGCCTTGCAATCCCAGTTCGCAGATCCCTAGCATTTGGGACTGCATAGTCCTTTAGTGGCTTCATATCTGGTAGATTCTCCATGAGTGGAATGGGAATCA
This sequence comes from Sophora flavescens, assembly GCA_030762895.1. NCBI lineage: Eukaryota > Viridiplantae > Streptophyta > Magnoliopsida > Fabales > Fabaceae > Sophora > Sophora flavescens. The sequence goes on along the minus strand of CM061067.1, from coordinate 162,046,949 downwards.
ACTTCTCTCTCTCGCTTTGTAGTCACCTACGTCTATGAAAGGTCCTTTCAATCTCGGGGTCGGCTTCAATAAGGTTTCTAAGACTTAGGGATCTTTGCATAAAAGAGAAAAATACCTATGGTAGAGAGATAGATACTCTAAAAAAAGAAAAGAAAAAGAAATAAGTAATAAATAAAAAAAATGTCCAGAAAAATCAATTTAAAAATTAAGTTGAAATTCAAGGAAACACAGTCCCCGGCAGCGGCGCCAAAAACTTGATGTGATAAATTCCGGCAAGTGTACCGGATTCGTTGCCAAGTTATAAAAAGATCGATCCCACAGGGACCGTGATCTCAAATCACAACTAATTATCAAATCAATTAAACTGGACTCTATATATAAAAAAAAGGTTTTGAAAAGGTTTTGGTTTTTGAAATCAGAATCAAGTAGCAATCAAATTTTAATTTCGCAATTAAACAAAACAGAAAGCAATTCAAATTGGGGGTTTTCAAATTCAAATGGGTTCCCAGGAATTGGAATACCACAAAACTTTTTATGTTACTGAATCGATTCTCTCGTGGTAATTGATTTTAAATCGGACCCCTTGAGTTTTGTGTCGATTCGTGAATCCTCGAAGGACTGCTTCTAACTCTCGTGATTTAAGTCCTAAGTTCGATTCCTATGGATCCGATACCTAAGTTCATCGCTAGGTTCGTCCTTAGTGTATCTATGGCACGCAAACAAGTGGCCACCGAATTCGCGAGTAATTAAAGCAATAGGGATCGAATCAAAAACAAATCTAAATTAACAAGAAATCAAAATCAATACATCTCCATAAACAAGTTCTGGGCATAGCCCCAATTCCTAGAAACTAGACTACTACTCAAGCCTTGCCATGATTGTAGCAAGCTTGGTTAAAAATAACATGAACAGAAAAATCCCTAAGAGAAGAGGAGAAGGAGAAGAAGAGAATTTATGAATTTTTCTAAGGTAACAACCCACACGAAGTTCAGTACCAGACTTGAGCCCCTAGGTCCTATTTATAAGATTGGGCAGTTTGAATCCTAAACCAATACAAAAACCAGATAAAATCAATTGCTGAAGATCCATGGAATGCGCATCACGACCGTGATGGCCATCACGGCCGGGTCGTGATGGCTTCTGACTTGAACGCTGCTTCAATAAATGGTCTGTCACGGCCATGATGGTCATCACAGCTTGGCAGTGATAGATTTTGCCTAGAAGGGGTCTGGCTCAATTGTCCTGTCACGGCCGTGATGAGCATCACGGCTAGGCCGTGACAGCTTCTGTCTTTTTCCTTCTTCTCTTTCAGCTTCCCTTGATCACGGCCGTGATGGGCATCACGGCCTGGCCGTGATCAGCTCTGTTTGCCCCCTTTTTCTTGTTTTCCAAGCTCCCATCTTCGTGCCATCTCCAACGCGACTGATCCTGAGCAATTTAGTCCTCGATTCCTGCACACAAGCACCACAAAACCACCTTACTCTTTCCAAGGCAAAACTAACTAATAATCAAATAAAATAAGCCTAAACTATATGGAAATGCCTGCAAAATGTTATGGAAATATGAGGTGAAATCACACTCATCAATTATATTACCAATACACGGTGTATTATATTACCAATACACATAAGTGTTTTACGTGTATTATATTACCAATACACGATGTATTGTATTACCAATACACACATGCCCTAGCGTATTATATTACCAATACACTTTTGTCTTTGTGTATTATATTACCAATACACTTTTGTCCTTGTGCATTATATTACCAATACATGGTTGTGGACAACAACACCTATACTTGAATCTCACAAACCCGTTTTAACAACATCCTAGTGCCTTAAACTTCCATTAGAACTTGACACATATTCTATGCCATAACACCTCTTTAACATACATCATCTAGGTTAGGCACTTCTAAATCATCATTATCCTCACACCCAAAATAATCATCTCTTAGACAACATATATATCTTTGCTTAAAAACCACTAAGCATAATAATACAAACCAGGCAGATCATGCATAACACAATATCAATCAAAATATTCCCATATCACAAACATAGCACAAAATCAATTCAATAAAGGTAATAAAATCAAATCAACCATCAAAAGTATAAAATCAACCTAATATCGATAAACCTACAATCCCCGAATCCCCATTGGTTTTTCAGAAAAGGTTTCCAATGTGATTTTGGTCTTGTCGATTACTCGACAACTAGTAGGGTTTAGGTCGCCCTACACAAGTATTATATAATCTACTACTTATCCATTCCGACGATAGGTTGGTTCTTTCCCCCACCCGGGTTATCACCGGACTCCTGAACTCGAAGCTCCTCGTTGTCACACCACTAAGTACTAACTCCACCTTCTGTGAAGGTAAGGAGATTAGATGCTCCAAGAGGTATACCACGAACGTCCTTGTTTCCTCCGCGATGGAAGTCTAAGGTTGTGAACACAAAATCACAAGTTAAAATCAAACAAAAACACTAAACCACAAGGTATAGGTTCGGCCAATACTAGTTCTTAGGGTTAGAGATTCCCAAAAATTATACAACTCATGGATTTATGATCCTTATGTGTTAGGAGTTCATAAACAATGATCACTTAATAAAGTTGAATTAAAATCCCACTAAGTTATACACTTACGGTATTCGGCCAAGGCTAGTAAAATAGGCTAGCATTCACTAAACTTTCCAATATCTTAGGTTTAGCATCCATATGTATTAAGGAGCTCAAAACCATGATCATTTTGGAAAAAACAAGAACAAAGTATCCTAGGTCCATAACCTTCTAGGTTCGACCTTCATAGGATTTATAGGTTAGAAATCTTTAAACTTTCCAATCTCTTAGACTTAGCATCCAAATATCTTATGGAGCTCAAGTCCATGATCATTTTGGAAAACAAAGGAAACTTAAACATTCCAATCTCTTAGACTTAGCATCCAAATATCTTATGGAGCTCAAGTCCATGATCATCTTGGAAAAATGAAAGTAATACATCCTAGCTTTAATAACATAGAATAAACAAGTTAGAAACCCTTAAACTTTACAATATCTCAGACTTAGCATCCAAATATCTTATGGAGCTCAAGTCCATGATCATTTTGGAAAACAATGGAAACTTAAACATTCCAATCTCTTAGACTTAGCATTCAAATATCTTATGGAGCTCAAATCCATGATCATCTTGGAAAACAATGGAAACTTAAACATTCCAATCTCTTAGACTTAGCATCCAAATATCTTATGGAGCTCAAGTCCATGATCATCTTGGAAAAATGAAATTAATACATCCTAGCTTTAATAACATAGAATAAACAAGTTAGAAATCCTTAAACTTTCCAATCTCTTAGACTTAGCATCCAAATATCTTATGGAGCTTAAGTCCATGATCATTTTGGTAAAATAAAAACTCACACATCCTAGCACCTAAACACTAAGTTTCGGCCATCATAGGATGATGAGGAAAATATTCTTTGTTTAACAATAACTCTTAGGTTTAGACACACAAGGTATTAAGAGTTTTAAATCCATGATCATACTTGGAAAGTTGAAACATAGTATCCTAGGCTTACTTATTCATATTTTCAGCCATCATAGGAACAAGCTATCAAAACTTCCAAGATTTATAGATTTAAGATCAATGGATAGTTAGAAACTCAAACACGTGATCATATTCCAAAAGTTGAAACAAAAACTTCCTAGGTCACAAATGCAAGCATTCTGCCTTCATTGGAAGCGATAGGTAGAGATTTTTGTTTTACACAACCTCTTAGTATGTGAAAATATAAGTTAATACAAGACTATAGAAAGTGGTTTCAACTCAAAAGGAGTTTTCTACCATTTTAGAGAGATTTTTGAAGTTTAAAGCATATAAAGAACACATAAAGTAAACTAAGAAATAAAAGATGAAACTTGCAAAAAGATTCATATGAGAGCATTACCCTTAGTATAAGGAATAACTTTAATTAAGAACTTAAATAGAAAAGATGAATAAAAACTAAAGCTTTAAGAGCTTGAACTTTTAGAAGAAAGAAGAAGATGAATGTTTAATGGCGGTTGAAGGAGGAAGATGATGAAGTGAAAATGAAAGGGGTATATATAGAGAGGGGAGAGAGTGGCACGAAATTGAGGAGAGAGGAATGAGTTTGGAAAGCAAGTTTTGACCTTGTGCCTTGTTTGGTTGAAGAGGAAAGAGAAAACTAGGTTTTTAGAATATAATATGATATATTTCAAAAAGTCCATCATGATCACTTTTTAGGAGGTAGCTTAGGCCATACCTCTAGTGAGTCACCTCACTCCCTCATCTCACCTCAAGCCTTTTATGTCTCCTATTCTACTCCATTTCGTACCCGGTTGCATTTCCGATCGTAATTCTTCGGACGTTTTCACCCGAATAAAATATTATATTTTATTTTTGAACAAAAATTTTCAAAATAACTAAAGTTGAAGGAAATATAATAAAAACACTAACTATCTCGTTCACGAGTCAAAATTAGGTTTTCTGCACAGTAAACTTGTACCGGTAGTGAAATCACAGACCGACTTTCGTCTGAATTTTCAACCGAAAATTTTAACGTAACCCTCTACCATAAAGTACACTATGAATATGATTTTAATCAGAAACACTTTCTAGCTCTCAAATTTAAAACATAATTTAATTATATTTTAACCGGTTGAACAACATAATTAAAATCAGGCTTTTACATTACTACCCCCTCTTAAAAGAAAATTTCGTCCTCGGAATTTACATACCTTAGAAAAGATGTGGATATTGTTGTTGTATATCCTCCTCGCGTTCCCAAGTAGCATCTCCAGTAGTTTCATCCCATACGACCTTAACCAAAGGAATTTGTTTACCGCGAAGCCCCTTAATCCGTCTATTTGCGATCCTTACAGGTGAAGCTTCATGCTCTAGATTCTCTCGCAGTTGTATAGACTCAAACTCAATGACATGTGAAGGATTTGGATAATACTTTCTCAACTGAGAAACATGAAAGACATCATGAAGGTTGGAAAGATTGGGTGGTAAGGCAATTTGGTAAGCTACTAGACCAATTCGTCGAAGAATCTGAAAAGGTCCAATGAATCGAGGAGTAAGTTTTCTGGATTTGATAGCTCTACCAATTCCAGTTTTCTGAGTAACTCTCAAAAACACGTGATCGCCATCCTGGAATTCTAATGGTCTCCTCCTCTTGTCACTGTAGCTCCTTTACCTATCTCGTGCTTCCTTCATCTTTTCCCGTATCTTCCTGACTTGTTCTGTAGTTTGTTGCACCACATCTGGACCCAAAACTTGGTTCTCACCAGTCTCATACCAACACAGTGGGGTCCTACACTTTCTGCCATACAAATCCTCATATGGTGTCATTCCGATACTACAATGGAAACTATTGTTATAAGTAAATTCAATCAATGGTAAGAACTCATCCCAACTGCCAGTGTGCTCCAACACACAAGCTCTCAATAGATCCTCCAATCATTGAATTGTCCTTTCTGATTGTCCATCAGTTTGGGGATGATAAGAAATACTCATCCTCAACTTTGTTCCCAAGGCATTTTGTAATTGTCTCCAAAATCTAGATGTGAATCTAGGATCTCGGTCTGAGACAATGCTCGATGGCACACCATGGAACCTAACAATTTCTTTTATGTAAATATGAGTTAACCTTTCCAAATTAAAACTTTCACCAATAGATAAGAAGTGAGCACACTTCGTCAACCTATCAATGATAACCCAAATAGGATCATGCTTCTTAGGAGTTTGTGGTAATCCGACCACAAAATCCATAGCTATACTATCCCATTTCCACTCTGGGATATCTAAAGATTGTAGTAATCATGCCGGCTTCTGATGTTCAATCTTAGCTTTCTGACACACCAGACAAGATAAAACATACTCCGCTACTTCTTTCTTCATCCTTGTCCACCAAAACATTTTCTTCAAATCCTGATACATTTTTGTGGATCCAGGATGGAAACTCAACTTACTCTTATGTGCTTCCTCTAAAATCATCTTCCAAAGTTCTGCATCCTCTGGCACGCATATTCTATCTCTAAACCTTAACACACCATCCGTTCCTCTATTAAACTCCGAAATTTTACCTTCATCGATTCCTCTACTTACTTCCTGGAGGTATAGATCCTGAACTTGTTTATCTTTAAGATCTTTCATAAAATCACTACTAATAGTGATCATACTTAAGCAAATCTTATTCCCAACCAATTCCATTCCTAAGTTCAAATCCCTGAACTGTTCAAGCAACTCTAACTCCTTAACCATCATCGCAGACACGTGCAAGGATTTCTTGCTTAAAGCATCCGCTACCACATTGGCCTTCCCAGGATGGTACAATAATTAAAAATCATAATCTTTGATAAACTCCATCCATCTTCGCTGTCTCATATTCAATTCCTTTTGATCGAATAGATACTTCAGGCTCTTGTGGTCACTGAAGATATTAAACTTTGCTCCATACAAAAAGTGTCGCCATATCTTTAATGCGAACATTATTGCTGCTAACTCCAAATCATGAGTCGGATAACTTCTCTCATGAATTCTCAACTGTCGGGAAGCATAAGCCACGACTCTTCCCTCTTGCATTAGGACACAGCCTAAACCTTGGTATGACGCATCACAATATACATCAAATTGTCCTAGTGGATCTGGTAAGATCAACACAGGTGATGTAGTCAACCTGTCCTTCAGCTTTTGAAAACTTTGTTCACACTTGTCCGTCCATACAAAATCTATATTTTTCCTCGTTAATTGCGTCATAGGCAACGCAATCTTCTAGAATCCCTCTATGAACCTTCGATAATATCCAGCTAGTCCTAGGAAACTCCATACTTCATTTACTGACCTAGGCCGTTCCCACTTAAGAATTGACTCAACCTTAGCTGGATCTACGGCTATTCCTTCTTTATAATCACATGACCTAGTAATTGTACTTCTTCTAGCCAAAACTCACACTTGGAAAGTTTGGCATAAAGCTGCCTATCCTTCAAACCTCGCAACACCAATCTCAAATGTTCCTCATGCTTTTCCCGCGTCTGAGAATAAATAAGAATATCGTCGATGAACACAATAACAAACTTATCGAGGAACGGTCTGATGTTCATATAATCCATGAACACGGATGGCGCATTAGTTACACCGAAAGGCATAACTAAATACTCATAGTGCCCGTATCTCGTCCTAAAAGCCGTCTTGGGTATATCTTCCTTTCTTAGTCTGATCTGATGTTACCCACAGTCCGTTTTAGAACCAAACTGCTCTGATACCAAAATGAGACACCCCGTTGTGCCTCGGTGTTTTATTAGATTAATTACCTTCTTAAATCGATTCTTAATCGCGTGCTTATCGTGAAAAAACGTAAAAATTAAAAAATTATTTAATTATCATATAACTTATACAAATTTAAAACACAATAACTTTAACATATGTAAATACACACTTAGTTGTTCATTACAATACCAAAACACTGTTGAGGGTATCCTCTCAGTAGGATCCCTTACAGGTATAAACTTAATAACAGACATAATTCGAGGAAATATAAAAATGCTCCTTAGACACACTGGCCATAATGTCTATACTCTAATCGCCATGGATCACAGCTCGACCCCCAGCATCGGGTTCGTAAGGAGTTCCATCCAACTCCTCAGCAATCTCCGTTTCATACAGAGTTCCATCCAGCTCCTCAGCAACATAACCCTCCATCGGGTCTTCTAACGTAAACCAAAGTAACCCACAAAAATTCAGAAACATAGGGAATAAGAAACAGTTCTATCATCAAAAAGCGGAAAAGAGTCATAGTAAATCATACAGTAATTGTCACAGACAAACAACGAACATAACTAACAGATCACCCTCAAGTTAATATATCATCCTCTACCCCCAATCTCATGCTACTCAAAGACACCATATATGCACACCTATTTCCTAAGGTGGAAGTGGTCTCGCGAGAACTCTTGATTTTACGTGTATTATATTACCAATACACAGTGTATTATATTACCAACACACATAAATGTTTTCCGTGTATTATATTACCAATACACGGTGTAACGCCCCCCCCTGGGGCATTACTTATGTAACACGTGCGGAATTTAAATTAAAAGATAATTTGCTGGTGCTTTCGGAAAATAATTTATATAAGTATACAAGTGTCTGAAATTGGGTATAAAAATTTTGTCACGACTCCTAAGCCTTGATTGGCACACAGACTTACTATCATAGTAGGGCAAGCCTATTTAATTTAAAGTATTTACTTGAATAAAAGCTAGTATTTTACGAAAATTTCGACAGAGTCTCCTCTGTAATTCGGACATCCCAGGTAAAAGAACACCTGCTAAAATAATTACATTTTCATTCCAGAATTCCAGTTACACCAAATACAACCAGGCAGTAATATGCTAAGATAGTTATATCAATTAGCTATACATGACCAAAAGGAAAAGTTTAAGTTTTCTTTCAAAAGAAAGCTCTCCGAGCCATAAACATTCCATTTTAAATAAAGGCTCTCTGAGCCATACTCATACATACTTATCAAAAATAATCTAAGTCTCAAACCCTAAGCTGGTCATTCTAAAAGTTATTCCTGAGGAAAACTCACGTGATCATTTCACAATCAAGTACTTCATCAAACCACCAGATCTAAGTCTCTGAGTGACTTAGGGAGACTCCTCTGCACCATCTGTACTAAAATACCCAGGGTACAATAGCAAACCAGAAGAAACCTGATATGTTTGTAAGGGTGAGATACCGACAAATGGATATATCATACAACAACCATATACATGATACATACATCACATAATCATATAAGCAGTTAAATCATGCATATACATAACATAACAGTGTTATATCAAAGGGTCTCAAACCCGCATCAAATCTTTTGAAAATATGCATGACACTTCAATATCGAGCTCTAACTTAATCTCATGAGATATCAACACCGTTTTTCACCGGAGAAGAATTAGAGTTGGTCAATCTCTAGCCCACCGGCGCTTTGCCTCCTTACCCTCATGCATTAAGGTCTCAGGAGCGAGCAACGTCACATGTGCCTCTTCACTCGGTTTACATGGATGCGACTCCCGGATACCACCTTTGTATCCGATATATTCATCAATAGCACGTCTGCTTGGGAAATGCACATGAGAAAATATTTTATTTAAAAGGTTTTCTTTGTGTTCATTCTTTTTCATTTGCATGACTCAAAGCTAACGACTTAATCATCATTTCCCCATCACTTGAAAACTTAGAAGCATAGGACACACAGTCCGAATGCTCAATCACAACGCCCGAGACCGATGCACCAGTCCTAGGCTTGTGGTCGTAGAAAGCAACATTCACCTTTAACAATGTTCATCACACGTGGTTAGAAGACACAGTCCAACACAACGTGATTAGGGCACATAGCCCACAATAATGAAATCAGAACGCATTCATCACACGTGGTTAGAAGACACAGTCCAACACAACGTGATTAGGACATACAATCCACAACAATGAAATCAGAATGCATTCATCACACGTGGTTAGAAGACACAGTCCAACACAACACGATTAGGACATACAATCCACAACAATGAAATCTGAACGCACTGTCCTCGATTTCGAGAATTGGACTCTCAGTCCATAACATCATAACCAGGACTCGTAGTCCTGAATTAACACTGATCCAAGATCACGTGCGCATCACTGAATACTAGAGGCGACGTCTCGCGTACTAGATTCTCTTTCTTAAGTACTTATTTTTCGTTCAGTGAAAAACAAATTCAAAACTGAATCCTCGATAACCTATCCAGGTTATCGGAAAGTTTCTAAAATATTTAGGAAAAACCTTTTCTTTGAAAATCTTTTATAAAGCATCTTTGAAATTCTTTTATCTTTGAAATATTTCCCCCAATAGGATATTGCCAAATAATCTTGAAAGTTTTCACTTGAAGACACATAGTTCGAAAAGGATTTTTCTCTTGTATAACAATAGTTCACCAAAACCATTTCAACATTTAAAACAAGTACTTTAAGTTTAAAGAGATTTTGGAAAAGAACACCAATCCCTTCATCTTCAAAGCTTATTAAGGTTTTTAATCCTTATAATCTGGTTGAAAGCATGACATACAAGTCCGGCTTAGCAAACTTTCAATCAACAAAGTATATATTATCGGTTCAATGCTAATATCACGATTGAAAGCGATTCATCACATATATGCATTATAACATTTAGAACAAGTGCGATTCAACATCGATAATAGCATAACATTCAAGTACATTAGATAATCAAGTAAGCTCAATCAACATGTAAATATCCAATTAAACACATACACACATGCATACGATTATTGAATATCCCTAGGCAAACTCCCCTTACCTTTGAAGACAAGTAAAGGATCCTCGTCTTAATACTCACATTAGCTCCAAGAGTGTAACTATCTACCCCATCAAGCAAGCATAGCCGTGTTAAACGTCTCAGAGAGGGAATCCAACAACGCGCAACAACACGTAAAATCAAGAAATCAATTACACATGATCAAGCATACATCCTAATTTGATCTAAACACTTTATCTTATTACTAAACAAGGTTATTTTCAAAGAAAATCACGTTTGGAGTTCTACGCTCACAATACCCTTTAAGGAAACTTTGTTTTGATTAAAGGATCATGAAAGAGAACTTGGGAATCATCAATTAAGAGTCCTAATTGCACTAAATCATAATTAATTTCACAAAAACAGAATCAAATTCAATTAAAATCAAATTGGGGTTTAGGGCTCCTAAATACAATTTGGGGAAAACTCATTTTAACTAAAGAATAATAAAATTGGTTTAGGGAAACACTAATTCACAGTCCTAATTTCATAAAACAAACTTAAATTTCAAGATTAAAATCTGAAATCAAAGGGTTAGGGTTAGGGTTTCAAATCAATTTGGGGTTTCTTGAAATTAGGCAAAGTGAAATGAGAAAATCACTCACTCAACTAAGAGGAAGAAGGAGACGTGGTGGCTGAAGGTGTTTCCGCCGCGGTGGCTTATGGTGGTGGCGCTGCAGCGGTACAGCGGAGGAACAAAATGGAGTAGAACGTGCGGAACAAGGAGGACGCGGTTCAAGTCGGCTTCTTCGCCCTTGATGCAGTCGAACGGCGGCTGGAGGTGAGCAGGACGGAGGAGCTTCGTTTCCACGGTGGTGTATGGCGGCGCAACTGGAGCGAACATGAACCAGAAGGAGCTGTGTCGTGTGGTCGTCTTCTCCACGTCGTGTGGCGGCAGGAGGTCCTCTTACGTGGTGGTGTGCGGCTGGTTTGGTTGAGAAGGAGGAGGAAGAAGAAGTTGAAGAAGAAAGGGTGTGGTTCGAATGAAGGATCTGTTCTTGCGAAGAAGAAAGAAAATAAAAATAAAGTGAAGGGAGGTTCCGTGCGCGTAACAGGGTGGAGAGGAAGAACATTTTTTTGATTAATAGTAGTAGGTACAAAATGAGTAGTAAATATTAAGTCTAAAATAAACATGTTTTTACTTTTTGGAATCTAAAAATAAAGATTGATAAAGATATGATTTCGAAATTCAAATTAGAGTAAAGATTAATAATTGAACTGATCAACTAAGAAAATACTCGGTCCAAAATTTAATCTCCGATTAAAGTCAAACCAGTTTATTTTCAACTCTAAAATTAAATAGGATGAAAATATGAAAATGCTTTTCTCTTAATCATATTATTTAAAATATTTTTCGGTACTGGTAATAATAGTGACAATAATGTAAATTATTGTCTAATAAACGTGCATTCACTGAACTAAGTCAGTGCTAACGCACCCAATAAAATAATTTGAAGAGAGTAATTTAATTACTCAAACTAAACCACATAACAAAATAAACTTAAACATCCAAATAAAATAATTAATAACATAGGTGTAAAAACTGGGGTGTTACACATGGTGTATTATATTACCAATACACATAAGTGTTTTACGTGTATTATATTACCAATACACTTTTGTCTTTGTTTATTATATTACCAATACACTTTTGTCCTTGTGCATTATATTACCAATACACGGTTGTGGACAACAACACCTATACTTGAATCTCACCAACCCGTTTTAACAACATCCTAGCGCCGTAACCTTCCATTAGAACTTGACACATATTCTATGCCATAACACCTCTTTAACATACATCATCTAGGTTAGGCACTTCTAAATCATCATTATCCTCACACCCAAAACAATCATCTCTTAGACAACATATATATTTTTGCTTAAAAACCACTAAGCATAATAATACAAACCAGGCAGATCATGCATAACACAATATCAATCAAAATATTCCCATATCAGAAACATAGCACAAAATCAAATAAATAAAGGTAATAAAATCAAATCAACCATCAACAATATAAAATCAACCTAATATCGATAAACCTACAATCCCCGAATCACCATTGGTTTTTCAGAAAAGGTTTCCAATGTGATTTTGGTCTTATCGATTACTCGACTACTAGTAGGGTTTAGGTCGCCCTCCACAATTATTATATAATCTACTACTTATCCATTCCGACGATAGGTTGGTTCTTTCCCCCACCTGGGTTATCACCGAACTCCCGAACTCGAAGCTCATCGTCGTCACACCACAAAGTATTAACTCCACCTTTTGTGAAGGTAAGGAGATTAGATGCTCGAAGAGGTATACCACGAACGTCCTCGTTTCCTCCGTGATGGAAGTCTAAGGTTATGAACACAAAATCACAAGTTAAAATCAAATAAGAACACTAAACCACGAGGTATAGGTTCGGCCAAAACTAGTTCTTAGGGTTAGAGATTCCCGAAAATTATACAACTCATGGATTTATGATCCTTAAGTGTTAGAAGTTCATAAATAATGATCATTTAACAAAGTTGAATTAAAATCCCACTAAGTTATACACTTAGGGTATTCGGCCAAGGCTAGTAAAATAGGCTAGCGTTCACTAAACCTTCCAATCTCTTAGGTTTAGCATCCATATGTATTAAGGAGCTCAAAACCATGATCATTTTGGAAAAATAAGAACAAAGTATCCTAGGTCCATAACCTTCTAGGTTCGGCCTTCATAGGATTTATAGGTTAGAAATCTTTAAACTTTGCAATCTCTTAGACTTAGAATCCAAATATCTTATGGAGCTCAAGTCCATGATCATTTTGGAAAACAATGGAAACTTAAACATTCCAATATCTTAGACTTAGCATCCAAATATCTTATGGAGCTCAAGTCCATGATCATCTTGGAAAAATGAAAGTCATACATCCTAGCTTTAATAACATAGAATAAACAAGTTAGAAATCCTTAAACTTTCCAATCTCTTAGACTTAGCATCCAAATATCTTATGGAGCTTAAGTCCATGATCATTTTGGAAAAATAAAAACTCAAACATCCTAGCACCTAAACACTAAGTTTCGGCCATCACATGATGATGAGGAAAATATTCTTTGTTTAACAAAAACTCTTAGGTTTAGAATCACAAGGTATTAAGAATTCTAAATCCATGATCATACTTGGAAAGTTGAAACATAGTATCCTAGGCTTACTTATTCATATTTTCAGCCATCATAGGAACAAGCTATCAAAACTTCCAAGATTTATAGATTTAAGATCAATGGATAGCTAGAAACTCAAACACATGATCATATTCCAAAAGTTGAAACAAAAGCTTCCTAGGTCACAAATGCAAGTATTCGGCCTTCATTGGAAGAGATAGGTAGAGATTTTTGTTTTACACAACCTCTTAGTATGTGAAAATATAAGTTAATATTAGACTATAGAAAGTGGTTTCAACTCAAAAGGAGTTTTCTACCATTTTAGAGAGATTTTAGAAGTTTAAAACATATAAAGAACCCATAAAGTAAACTAAGAAATAAAAGATGAAACTTGCAAAAAGATTCATATGAGAGCATTACCCTTAGTATAAGGAAGAACTTTAATGAAGAACTTAAGTAGAAAAGATGAATAAAAACTAAAGCTTTAAGAGCTTGAACTTTTAGAAGAAAGAAGAAGATGAATGTTTAATGGAGGTTGAAGGAGGAAGATGATGAAGTGAAAATGAAAGGGGTATATATAGAGAGGGGAGAGAGTGGCACGAAATTGAGGAGAGATGAATGAGCTTGGAGAGCAAGTTTTGACCTTGTGCCTTGTTCGGTTGAAGAGGAAAGAGAAAATTAGGTTTTTAGAATATAATATGATATATTTCAAAAAGTCCTTCATGACCACTTTTTAGGAGGTAGCTTAGGCCATACCTCTAGTGAGTCACCTCACTCCCTCATCTCACCTCAAGCCTTTTATGTCTTCTATTCTGCTCCATTTCGTACCCGGTTGCATTTCCGATCGTAATTCTTCCGACGTTTTCGCCCGAATAAAATATTATATTTTATTTTTGAACGAAAATTTTCAAAATAATCAAAGTTGAAGGAAACATAATAAAAACACTAACTATCTCGTTCCCGGGTCAAAATTAGGTTTTTTGCACAGTAAACTTGTACCGGCATTGAAAATGCAGACCGGCTTTCGTCTGAATTTTCAACCGAAAATTTTACCGTAACCCTCTACCATAAAGTAGACTATGAATATGATTTTATTTTAATCAAAAACACTTTCTAACTCTCAAATTTAAAATATAATTTAATTATATTTTAACCGGTTGAACTACATAATTAAAATCAGGCTATTACACCTGCCAGGAGCCGCTCCTTGTCCCTGCTCTCTTTGCCCCGGCGACCACTCCCCGCCCTCGTCAGCACCCGGGTGTTACATGCCCACCAGCTTTCGCTTGGTTCGTCCCTGAACCACACCGTGTGTCGCTCTGATACCATTTGTAACATCTCATGCTGCTTTATGGATTGACGACTGTCCCCACAAACCAACACGGGTATTTTCATCGTGCTTTGTCCTCACTCACACGCTTCTTGGGAAAACTTCTCAGGAGGTCACCCATCCCAGAATTGCTCCAAGTCAAGCACGCTTAACCGTGGAGTTCTTAAGTGATGATGAGCTACCAAAAAGAGGATGCATCTTGTTAGTATAGGTAGTACCAATCAATTCCTTTAAGCCATCCTTAACTGTACAGTCCCATACCTGTAAAGTCTCGGAATCCTTCAACTATGCAGTCCCATACCTATACAGTCTCATGATCCCTCTCATTCTGGTGTGTTATCGGTTCATTCATGTGTCCCTCCGCCTAGAAGCCTGCCAAGAGCCGCTCCTTGTCACTGCTCTCTTTGCACCGGCGACCACTCCCCGCCCTCGTCAGCACCCGGGTGTGTTACAGCTAATTTCCAGCTTAAGGGCCACCTCCCTTTAGCATCTCTCCGATGGCACTTCATATGATGGAGAACCTCGTTAGCAATGAGCACGTTATCAACAATATGCCTACCACCTATATAGGCTGATTGTTCTTCCGAGACACGAGAATTAACCACTGTTGCCAACCTGTTAGCTAGGGCTTTTGAAAGAATTTTGTACACTACATTGCAAAGGGATATGGATCGAAGATCCTTCATACTGGCCAGAGTATCACACTTTGGAATCAAAGCTATATTTGTGTTGTTTATAGCAGTACGGATCTTACCTTCATCAAGCCATTGCACATAAGCGCTGAACACATTAGGACCGCAAGTGTCCCAGAAGTGGTTGTAGAAAGCGGCATTAAGGCCATCTGACCCTGGAGACTTGTCTGGGTGCATGGAAAGAGTAGCTTTTCTAAATTCTTCAAGTGTGAAAGGAGCTAAAAGTAATTCATTATCCTCCACCGAGACCCTCACTGAAACCTCCTCAATCACCTGATTAACAACACTCGGCTGGTTAGAGAACAACCCACAAAAATAATCTCGCGCCACCTGACAAAGACCAGCTTGGTTGTTTACCACTGCATCGTCCTCATCTTGGAGCTGAGAAATAGAGTTACGCCTCTTGCTAACTGTTGCGGATGTATGAAACAACTTTATGTTCAAATCGCCCCCTCTCAACCAATGGGTTTTCGCCCATTGTTTCCAATAGGTCTCTTCTTGCACAAGCGTGTTTATCATTTGGTCTTTTAGAGCCTTTACCTCAGAATCAGCAGAATTTTCGGAGTTGAGTCCAAGGTCCTCCAATTCTTTCTTCAGACGCACAATATCCTTTCTTCAGACGAACACGTATGCCGTTGCTTGATCATTTAACTATTTGGTAATTGAAGAGAGTTATAATTGACATCATATATGTTAAGTCCCATGTTGGATGAGAATATAAGCAAATATAATGCCTGCACTCCTTTCCTTTGGAGCTTGTTTTTAGGTTGAAATTTTTTTTAGACTAAAAAAGATATTCATTCATTCAAATTGGTAAAATACATCGAAAACAACACAAACTCAACATCCCTAAAAACCGAAAAGGATGAATCTGCGAACAAACTCACAGCACCCAGTTTAATAGCATAACACGGCAAAATGCCTACAAACGTGACAAAATCAAAGTGACCGGAATACCCATGCCTACGGATCTGTAACGTTGACGCCCGAGTCTTGATTGAATCTGTAATGGATCGAAGCTGATCTGCCAATCTGAACCAAACGAACACCTCAACAAGACGGGAAACCAAACGACGCTGCAACAAGACGACTTACAAAACACCGCCACATACAGACGACGAAAACACTGAAAAACACCAAAGAAAAACCAGATCTATGTGAAAAAACCACTTATTTAGATAAAAGGAGAGAAAAAAACGATGTAAGGGGTGATTCCACGCCAGAAAATGACCCAAAACCACTCCCTTCCGGTGGATGTGGATGATGAAGAAGGAAAAGAGGAGTAGAGGGAAGGTTGAGAGAGAGAGACGGCTCTCACGCATGGTTGAAGTTAGATCTAGTTATTATACTAATATTAAACATCACTTATCACATTACTATAGGACAATATATGGTATCCCAAAGCATGTCACAATCATGTGCCATAAATCCTAATTGGCCAAGAAACATCATCTTTCATCATTAATAATTGGATATTAAAATAAAATTGACCAATCATGTGCCTCATTATACAAATATAATAATACATGTTGAACAAATAGGATAATAAATAAGAGTTTAATTATTATACACTGACACTATAAAACTATTTTACACAGACATCCAACCATAAATTGCCATGTCAGCTAATTTTTTTGAATCCAATTAGCTACTTTAAAAGTCATCCATATCTCTAGTCAAAAAAAAAAATCATCTATGTAGCGACCTAAAAACAAAAGACTTGTTTTTCCTCTTAGAGAGAAAACATGGAGTCGCCACCAACTTTAATTAATTTCGGGAAAGTTGGAAAACCCTTCAAGAAGAAGCTTCGGGTTTGGGAGTCAATTATGTCTAGGGAAGGCATGGAGACTTAACCCCACGGCACCCTAGAACATCCATAAATTGTTACCCAAAATTAGTTGTGTAAATTATTAGTAACTTTGAAATATTTGTTTTACCCGTTGTGAGTCTCTTTATTAAAACTACATGAGGTTGAACATGGCACGTAAGTCCATATAGCAACCTCTAAATCTGAAGGGTTGAACATGACACTTGTCATAGGGCAACCCAAAAAAAAGGTTGTTTTAATCAAGTGATCATCCTCTATTTTTTTTATGTAAAATAAATAATTTTTATCTCTTGAAAATGGGACAGAGACGTAGAAATGAAACTTTTTACCAACTTATTCAGAGAACAGAAGCACAGAGAAATAAGAGTGTCAAGAGAAATTTATTAATAATATCAACGAAAAGAACAAAGATTACCAAACGGGAGTAGAATAAGAATGACTTTGTTTACTCCCAGTGGTAAGATTTTAAGATCGAAGTCTTTACATTCAATCTCCCTGGCTCCTTTAGCTCTTCCTTCTTAACCACTTCTAATAATAGGGAAGAGAAAAGGATGCTCAGATTTATGATCTCTCTTCCTCACAACAAAAATCTCTCTTTCTTTTCTCTTTTCTTTGTATCTTTCCTCTCTATCTCCTCTCTGATCTTTCGTTTCCTCTCAAGAACAGTGTCCTCCCCTCCAAAAAATGTCCTCCCCTTTTCTTCTCTTTCTCCTTTCCTTTTATAGACGGAGGAGAGGGCTTCTTGCTTCTTCTCTATTGGCTTCAAGGTCGGTTTGTACGAAACCCAAGGCTTGGGCCGTTCTGAGCAGCGGAAAGGAGGTGATTTGATGTGAGGGTTGCACGCTTAAAAAAAGAAGGAGATGGGGGGTTTCGTCTGATGGGTGTGATGGATTTTTAGGGTTAGCAGTAGGGCTACTAGGTTAAGGTGGGAAAAGATGAGGAAAAAAATAAAAGACCAATGGGTAAAGGAGGTGCAAAAGGGGGGTTCTGAGCAGAAATAGTGTGTGTCCAGATGGGGCGGCATGAGTAGAAGAAAGGAGGTGATTTGACGTGAGGGTTACACGCTTGAAAAGAGAAAGAGATGAGGGGTTTTGAGCAGAAATAGCGTGTGTCAAGATGGGGCGGCGTGAGTAGCAGAAAGGAGGTGATTTATCCTGAAGGTTGCGTGTTTGAAAAGAGAAGGAGATGGGGGGGTTTAGGGTTAGGAGTAGGGTTGCTAGGTTAAAATGAGGGAGGAGGTAAGGAGGAAGAAGGACCAATGAGTGGAGGAGGAAAAGAGGTCTTGCCTGATATGTAAAGTGGGTAGGAGGTATAACTCAGTTTCCTTTCCTTTTTGTTGATTGTCTTTTTCTCCTTGTTTTCTTCATCCTTTCTTCCTTATCTTCTCCCTCTTCTTTCTTTATTCTTTAGCCTTCAGCCTAAAAATAAAATTGCAGTGGACGGAATCTCTTCGTCCCAACAGAAACTTAGATATGCAAAAGTAGATATACATTGGACGGACCTCCTCGTCCAACAAGAAAAGATAATTGCAGTGGACAGAACCTCCTCGTCCAACAGAAATTAAAATAATTGAAGTGGACGGAACCCCCTCGTCCCAAAGAAATAAAAGGGACAGGACTGGACGGGTCCACCCCGTCCACCAGCAAGTGTAGTGACTGGACGGGACCACCCTGTCCATTGGCAAGTGCAGTGGACTGGACGGGGCCAACAGCAAGTGCAAGGCAATGGACGGGACCACCCCGTCCATCATCAAGCGCAAAGCAATGGGCAGGACCACCCCGTCCATCAGCAAGCGCAAAGCAATGGACGGGACCACCCCGTCCAGCAGCATGTATAAGGCAATGGACGGGACCACCCCGTCCATCCACGAGTGCAAAGCAATGGACGGGACCACCCCGTCCAGCAGCAAGTATAAGGCAATGGACGGGACCACCCCGTCCATCAGCAATTGCAAAGCAATGGACGGGACCACCCCATCCACCAGCAAGTGCAAAGCAATGGACGGGACCACCCCGTCCACCAGCAAGCGCAAAGCAATGGACGGGACCACCCCGTCCATCCACGAGTGCAAAGCAATGGACGGGACCACCCCGTCCATAAGCATTTGCAAAGCAATGGATGGGACCACCCCGTCCAGCAGCAAGTATAAGGCAATGGACGGGACCACCCCGTCCATCCACGAGTGCAAAGCAATGGACGGGACCTCCCCGTCCAACAGCAAGTGCGATGGACTGGACTAGACCGCGTCCAATAGCAAGTCCCAAGCAAGGGATTGGCCTGGACCGCGTCCAACAACAAGTTAATAATGTGATGGACGGGACCTCCCCGTCCAACAGCAAATGTGATGGACTGGAAGGGATCACCCCGTCCAACATCAAATCCAAGGTAAATGGTCTGGAACACCCCCTCCTTTCTTCATTATTTTCTTTTTCTTATTTCTCTCTTATTATTATTAGTCTCCTTGAAACATGATATCATAAAAATTAGAATAAAATGAAGACAGACAAAAATGGGTGTTCACAGTTACCCCTCTTTACTTGTTGCATGCTAGAAGACATGATTAGTCGTGACTTTTCATGTATTGTAGCAATGAACAAGTAAAGAAAAATGAACACGTATTTTGTCCGAAAAAACATGAGGAGCTCAGCAGAAAACCTTACAGTTTGAAAATAGAATTGCAGTGGACGGAAACTCCTCGTCCAACAAGAGAGTAAATATGCAGCGAGCCTTAGAGCTCGAAAATAAACATGCAATGGACGGAACCTCTTCGTCCAACAGCAAATTAAATGTGCAATGGACGGAACCACCCCGTCCAACAGAAAAGTAAATATGCAATGGACGGAACCTCTTCGTCCAATAAAAAAGTAAATATGCAATGGACGGAACCTCTTCGTCCAACAGAAAAGTAAATGCAATGGACGGAACCTCCTCGTCCAACAGAAAATTAAATGCAATGAGCCTTAGATCTCGAAAATAAACTTGTAATGAGCCTTAGAGCTCGAGAATAAAGGTGCGGTGAGCCTCAGAGCTCGAAAATAAATAATCAGTGATCTGAAACAAATGAGAATCCCTTCCTTTTGAGGACAAAGGAACCAATTACTCCCTGGAAAAACTTCGATCAACCAAACCCTTGTTCATCGGCCACTCTGGGATGAGGCATCACTCATTCTTTTAACAACATTGGTCACCCACGAATCTGATAAACTCCGGATGTTATGTAAGCTTATTTGCATCATTCTTTTGTCATCCAGTGCATGCTACCTCTTCTACTGAATCTGAAGTATTGAACCCTCTTGGTTTAAATCATTCATTGGTGCTACCATTAGAGTTATCAAATCATACCATTAAACTTATATTTACTTTTATTGAGACATGAGAGTGAACACGATAGGGGAGTGTGGGAGAAAACCTCTTGCCTTAATATGAGAATTTAAGTTGTTAAGAGACAATAATAGTGAGAACAAAGTTACAAAAGGGATCATGAAGATTAAAAGAACAAAGATAAGCAAAGAAAATTATGAAAATCACATAAAATTTGCCCCAGTGTTGGTCCCTTGATTTTCATTTAATTGATTCTCCTCAGCCTTTTGATGACACAGATCTTGGCTCCTGTTTCTGATTCTTCAAACACACCTTCTTCGATCATTCCTTAATAATTTTGCCCCAGTATACTCAGCCAGATAAAATTGCCCCAGTATGGTGGGTGCTTGCAGAAGTGTTGGACCCTGTCCTTCTCCTAGGCTGCCCTTGCAGGTTTTCACCCTAAGGTTTCTTTGCCCTAACTTTTGCCTAGGTTGCCCTCTCGGGTTTTCAACCTAACGGGCCTTTACTTTTCTATTGTTCTTTTGCCCTAACTTTTGCTTAGGTTTCCCTTTCGAGTTTTCAACCTAGCGGGTCTTTGTTTTCCTTTTGTTTTCATTGTTCTTTTGCCCTAACTTTTGCCTAGGCTACCTTTTCGGGTTTTCAACCTAGCGGGCCTTCAAGTGTAGAACTTTTTCACAGCATCAGAGTTTACTGGACTTGGTAGCTCTTCCCCATCCATGTTTTGCAAAATCAAAGCACCTCCCGAGAACGCTTGTTTGACAATATAAGGACCTTCATAATTTGGTGCCCATTTTCCTCGGGGATCCTCTTGACTAGGGAGGACTTTATTTAAGACCAGGTCTCCCACACGAAATTCTCTAGGATGAACCTTTTTATTGAAAGCTCTTGCCATTCTATTTTGATGCAATTTCCCGTGACAGATAGCTTCCAGCCTTTTCTTTTCTATCATGTTCAACTGCTCATATCGAGCTTTCACCCACTCAGATTCTTCTAAGTCTACTTCCATCAAGACTCTTAGCGAAGGGAGTTCTACTTCGATAGGTGAGACAGCCTCCATCCCGTACACCAGAGAGAAAGGGGTTGCCCCAGTGCTTGATCGTATGTTAGTCCGATAAGCATGTAGAGCATATGGCAGCATTTCGTGCCAGTCCTTATAGTTTACAACCATCTTGGCCATGATCTTCTTGACATTTTTGTTTACTGCTTCAACTGCACCATTCATTTGAGGCCTATAAGGAGCCGAATTGGGGTGTTTGATTTTGAGACCTTCGCAAAACTTTTGAATCTCGGTACCATTAAGATTGGCAGCATTATCTGTGATTATCCTCTCTGGGATCCCGTATCTACAGACAATGTCCTTTTTGAGGAATTTGAGAAACACCCATTGAGTTATGCTGGCATATGAAGCAGCTTCTACCCATTTAGTGAAATAGTCTATCGCCACCAAAATGAAACGATGACCATTGGAAGCCTTGGGATTAATGGGACCGATGACATGTATTCCCCACATCGAAAAAGGCCATGGGGATGCTAAATTGTGCAGTGGAAACGCAGGTGCATTAACCCGGTCTACATGCATCTGGCATTTTTGGCATTTACGAACATGCTCCACGCAATCTGACTCCATAGTAGACCAATAATAGCCACTTCTCAAGATCTTCCTAGCCATCATGTGACCATTGGAATGAGTCCCACATATTCCTTCATGAACTTCAATCATGATCCATTTAGCTTCGCGAGCATCCACACATCTAAGTAGGGTACCATCATACCCTATTTTGTACAAGACTTCCTTGTTTAAGAAAAAGGCCATAGCCAGTCTTCGGATGGTCTTTTTATTTAATTCGCTCGCCTCTACCGGGTATTCCTTGGTCTAAATATATCGCTTGATATCATGATACCAAGGCTTACCATCAGGTTCTCCTTCCACATGAGCACAGTACGCCGGTTCATCTTGCACTCTAATTTGGATGGGTTGGACATTGACATGGATATCCAGCTTGGTCATGGCAGCTAGTGTGGCTAAAGCATCAGCAAATTGATTATTGTCTAGACTTAAATGCGAGAAAGTAATCTCGTCGAACTTTGCAATCAACTGAGTCAAGTATTTCTGATACGGAATCAACTTGGAGTCCTTGGTCTGCCATTCACCATTGACTTGGTAAATGATTAAAGCTGAATCCCCGAAGACTTTCAACTGCTTTATACCCAGTTCAAGTGCCATTTGCAATCCACCAGCACACGCCTCGTATTCTGCAATATTATTTGTACATTCAAATTTCAGTTTTACGGTCATCGGGTATTGCTTGCCATTTGGTGAGATAACCACTGCTCCTATACCACTGCCATGCATATTGACTGCTCCATCAAAATACATTTTCCACACATCTTCCTGTTCTTCGTCTTCCTCAAGGGACATTACCTCTCCATCTGGAAACTCAGAATTGACAGGCCATCCATCCTCAAGAGGATTCTCTGCTAAATGGCCAGCAATCACACTTCCTTTGATGGACTTATGAGTCACATATTTGATGTCAAATTCTGACAATATCACTTGCCACTTCGAAACCCTTAAGGAGATATAAGGACTTTCGAAGATATACTTCAAAGGATCCATTCGAGAAATTAGCCAAGTGGTGTGATATAACATGTACTGTCTGAGTTTCCTGGAAGTCCATACTAGTGCACAACAAGTCTTCTCGATTTCCATGTAACGAGCCTCACAGGCATTAAACTTCTTACTCAGATAGTAAATTGCCTGCTCCTTCCTGCCAGATTCATCATGTTGTCCTAGCATTGCCCCCATTGAGGTTGGCAGTATGGTGAGATAGAGTAATAATGGACGACCTTGGGTAGGTGGTACCAACATTGGGGGATTTAGTAGATATGCCTTTATTTTATCGAAGGCTTCTTGACAGTCATCATCCCATCTTCCTGGATTATTCTTCTTGAGGAGTTTGAAGATTAGCTCGCATGTGCTAGTCAGATTTGCAATGAAGCGCGCGATATAGTTCAATCTTCCAAAAAAACCCTTACGTCTCGCTCATTCTTAGGTGTTGGCATGTCACATATTGCTTCCACCTTGTTAGGGTCCACCTTTATTCCTTCTCTACTGACAACAAAGCCAAGTAAATTCCCTGCGGATGCACCAAAAGTACATTTTGCAGGGTTGAGGCGTAGCTTGTACTTCCTTAGCCGCTCGAACAACTTTCTCAAAACAGGTGCATGACTTTCTCCTTCCTTGGACTTGGCCACTATATCATCAACGTATACCTCTACCTCCTTATGCATCATATCATGGAACAATGCCACCATAGCACGTTGGTAAGTGGCCCCAGCATTCTTTAATCCAAAAGGCATCACTTTGTAACAAAAAGTTCCCCAATGAGTGATAAAAGTTGTCTTTTCTTTATCTTCATTGTCTATGAGGATCTGATTGTACCCAGAATACCCGTCCATGAAATAAAACATGTGACTTCTGGCTGTACTGTCTACAAGGACATCAATATGAGGTAGGGGAAATCGTCTCTTTTCTTTATCTTCATTGTCTATGAGGATCTGATTGTACCCAGAATACCCGTCCATGAAATAAAACATGTGACTTCTGGCTGTACTGTCTACAAGGACATCAATATGAGGTAGGGGAAATCGTCCTTTGGACTGGCTTTATTCAGGTCTCGGTAGTCCACGCACATTCTGACCCTTCCATCCTTCTTTGGTACCGGAACAACATTAGCTACCCATTCCGGGTGTCTAACTACTTCCAGAAAGTCAGCCTCCAACTGCTTGGTCACTTCTTCCTTGATCTTCAACGACACCTCAGGATGCATTCTCCTTAATTTTTGCTTCTTTGGAGCCACATCTGGGTATAAGGGAATTTTATGCGTTGCTATCTTAGGATCTAAACCTGGCATATCTCTGTAGGACCATGCAAAAACATCCAGATATTCTTTGAATAGTGCAACCATTTCTTCTCGCTCTGGGTTATC
Organism: Sophora flavescens; assembly: GCA_030762895.1. Lineage (NCBI taxonomy): Eukaryota > Viridiplantae > Streptophyta > Magnoliopsida > Fabales > Fabaceae > Sophora > Sophora flavescens. Next base: position 162,022,270 of record CM061067.1, on the reverse strand, counting down.
CACTATTTTCAACTCCTTCTTATCTTCCTCGGTTCCCATATTGATCACTTTTGCAACCTCATCATTCGAGCTAATCCCTTCCTCTGACCGTTTCACCACTTTTATGAATTCTTCAATGTCTTCTTCCTCCTCATCTGATTCAAGATTGTATTCATCAGCGGCCGCGAGGGAATCAATAAATGAACTTTCAAAGTTCCTCTCTTGAGGTAAATCTTTAGTGGAAGAAGCATCCCTAGAAGAGAAAGTCGGGAATAGGATAAGTATAGGCAAGGGTTTTATTTATGACAGAAAAGCTTAAACAAAATAAATAAATGAAAGAGAGAAAAGAAACGATGGAATCAAAAGGAAAACATCATATAAAGTGTTACGTTTTCATTCATGTCTCAAAGAAAGTAAACATCAGTTCATAATTAGTACAATAAGATAATTACTTCATGGAAATAACATCAACAAACGGTTCAGATTGCCAATTATTGAGAACTTCATCTTCTTTAGAGCTTAAGTTTCTTCCTTCTTCAGGTATGTTGGCAGCCATCCAGGTCTGAGATCTGGTATTGTGAACTCGGGTTTGATTGGTGTTACCTTTCCTAGGTCGCGCAATGGTTCCTGAATCCTTAGAAGGATGTGACTCTGTGAAGCAAGTAAGAAAAACTCATTAGTCAATCCAAAATTTTGTGTGTGTGTATGCATGCATGTGTAAGTTATCATCCTTTATTCGATTGTGAGGGTACTCTTAGGAAGACTATCATATACACCAATAGAAAGAAAACTCATCCTGCAATCAAATCTAGTGGTATGGTTCCCTGTAGCTTGAATGCAGTTGGTGTCAAGTCCAAGGGAGAATCTACTCCTCGATAGACCATACCCGTACTAGCAACGTCCTTATTTTTACACAGAAAACTCGTTGTTCTTAGGGTAAAAATACAGTTGATGACGTATCTAAGGGAGTATGCACTCCTCGATAGATATCATCTAAGAACGCTCAACAGACATGGATGAAAACTTCCATTTCATTATAAATATTCCGATACAAATCATGAGTCTTTGACCAAAATAAAAGAAGTACATTGATGGTTTCCATCCTTCTCCAAGGTCCACAAAGTTCTATGTTAAGAGCCTCATCTCATTTTTTCTGAACCCTCTGGCAAGTCTCCCAAAATGATTGAAGAATTCGGTCACCTTCGGTGGTAGCTGGAGGAAATGGTTCATACGAATATGGACGGATGCCTCTTCAAATCGCTCCACCAGCTGCGAAGTGTGGTATTGGAGCTTATCCATCACGTCCTCGTATTTTCTCTTCCATGCTTCATTTTCATTCATTACATCCTCCACCACTAATTTCCATCCTTTTACCCATTCTGCGTGTCGTTGAGCTTCAACCCTTTCAGAGTCTTTTACCTTGTTTCTGAGCCAATTTTCTCTCATGTTGGCTTCTGCCAGTAGCTCACGATATTTGGCTGCTTCGTTCCATCCTTGATCAGAGTACACTTCTATTTGGGCTAAGGATTCCTGCAGGGATTCAACCCTCTCTTCTAGTATATGTATCGTTTCAACGTGATCCCCTACACTTGTCTCGAGCTCTTTTTTCTTCTTTTGAAGTTTGACAAGCATCTTCTCTTGACATCCTATTTTTTCCAGCAGCTCTTGAATTTCTGCTTCTTTGTCTTTTCTTGCCCTTTTTGCACGACTCGGGGCTTCGTGGGCATCGGCGCATTCATCTTTCAAATGCTCAATCTGTAAACTCAGCTTCTACACTTGTCTTTGGAGCGTGATAATAGTTACTTTTGCAGCTTGGTCTTTCTTATCAAAAATCCTCATCTGAGCTTTTAAAACTTCGATTTCTTTCAACATTTGATCTTTGGTCAGAGAATTATTTTCCTTATGGAGAGGGGATGCAGGTCTTGAAGGAAAACCTCTTCTTACTTCTCTCCATACTTCATATCTTTTTGTGTGAGCTATGACTCGTCTTCCTAATTCCTCCGGTCCTTTTATATGAATATCATTCCATGCTGACCTTACTGCTATCGTTTGACTCTTGATGCCCTCACCTTCTTGGTATAGGAAGAACATCCCATCGAGCATCTCTTTGGGGGGTTCATCCTGTGTCCACTTGAGTTGACGCATTACCAAAGCTGGTGAGTATGATACACAACCTCTGGGACCCATCAATGGAACCTTTAATAAACTTCCACAGCTGAACACAACTGAATCTCCATTATACCATTGACACATCCAACTAAATGACCGCAGGTCGATCTGATCAAACTCTTGCTTCCACTCATATAACTTACGTGACTTTAGTTGCATGCGAGTGAATCCTTTCAGCGGGTCATCTGTTCTATCAATTTTATCACGAGCGTACAAGTGAGTCATGATCTAGACATACAATATTGATGCACAACATCATAGTTTCCCTTGTTGATTCTGATGACAAACCTGTAGGGAGAGGAAGGTTTCAGCTAAGATAGCAGGGACCGGGTTTACACCATATTCTTCGACCCTATAGAAAACGTCCATGACTGACTGATCAATCAGATCTGGTACAAAAGGAAAGAGCACCAACCCATACATCATGAGGGCTAGTACTTTGTTGAAAGTAACCCATCGTCGTTGCTGGCCCAGCTTGTTGAGATACACTTCCAAAAATTGCCTCTTCAACCCTTTGGTGGTTCCCTTTTCTGTTTTCTCTATCTGTTCCGGTTAAAGCTCCAACAGACTTGCTATCTTCTGATCTGTTACATGTTGGCCATAATACATGTAGAAGTGAGTCTTCTTTTGAATGGGAAGTCTTAGCATATAAGCATACTCTTCCATGGTTGGAGTGATGTCCAAGTTAGGCAATTCAAAACACCTCAAAGTTGAGTTCCAATATTGAGCCAATGCATTCAGAGCGGGAGCTTCCACTGGAACACGCAACAGGTCTAATATTCTACCATACTTGCTGGCAAAGTATGAGCTTGCTTCTTCTGGCATTTGTTGGCTGAGTTCACACAATCTCTTCACGTCATTGAGCGTCACATCGATCTTGATATTTTTCTTGGGACAACTCGCGTTGCTAGTACTCTTCTCTGAACCAAGCTTTTCCATTTTCTTGCTATAAGGTGAATACCAAAATCTTCTAACAAAGAGACACAAAAAAAAATGAGTATAGTGAAGCAAATATATCTTGCATGATTCATGTTGTAGGGGACCCAATGGGGTTGAAAACCCTGATGGGTATGCATCACCTTCATTATGACATAGCGCCTATTAGATGTACAATAATATTCGAACATGTCATTCAGGTTTGAGGCAGCAATGTGGTGCCCCTAGTTTCGTGAATATTCACGATGAGCATGCATGAAAATCTATGCTTATGATGATAGAGGAAGGAAAGAAAGTACGCCCCTTTTTGCCTTAAGCCAGGTAAAACCTAAGGATGTACACGCCTTAAGGTTAGGACTCAAAACAGGTTGGCCACTAGGTCTGCTCTATTAGTGAGAGTTGGGACGAGTCTAGACCTCTAAAAGTCATGGTCCCCAGATTGCCCTCATAAGAGTATGATTCATGAATCCAGCCACAAGTAGGGATAAACCCTCTCAATATGACTATTCCACGATCTCATGTACAATCTGAGTGGTGAACTGACCAGTATTAGGGAGGTACAAGACCTCTTCAATAACAACGTCAGAGCACCGCCTAATCCTTGGGTTTTTGAGCAAGCTCGGGTATAGAGCTAAGTGTGTGTGCAATATGTGATAGTGATGTGTGTGAAAGGGGGCATACAAACCTGTAACACTTAAAAGTAAAAATAAAAAGAGAAGACAACAAAAACCTACAAAACACAAACATAGTGACGCGCTGTTGCGCACGCGTCAAAAGCGAGCGGTTTGTAAAAAGTGTAGTCAGGATGCGACAACTCGGGTATCGTATCACAAGGACTCTCGTAATGTTATTATCACAGAAAATCAGTTTTCTGGGGGGGGGGGGGGGGTTGGTTTGAAATTGATTAGAAAGCAGAATGAAAACAGAGCAGAAAAAAAAAACAGAGCAATTTAAGTGATTATCAAATAAGACAAAGATGATCAATCTGCTGTTCGGTTTCCCACTATCATCGGTTCATGTATTTCCATGCCCTAAGCGGATTCTAATCCCTTTCCGATTGTAGCATCGATTAACAAGCAAAATCAACGCTATGGGACATATGTTCCTAATTCCGAATTAAGCAAACGGATGAAGCCCTTCGTGAATTAAGCAAACACGAATTGAACGCACGCGAATTAAGCAAACGCGATTAAGTTTAGGAACATAAAATCATCGAAAATAAATCAACGCTAATTCCATACAAACTGAATTAAGCAAACAGAGAATATAGAATAGTATTGAAGGAGAGAAGGAAATTCAATCGGGAATTACAAGACCTTAAGTGTCGGTGGAAGCCGATTATAGCAGATTAACCTAGGGAGATTAGTTCTCCATCAAAAACGCAATACAATCAAAGAAATTCGTAAACAAGGATTAGCAAAAGATGTCCCCCTAATCTTCCCTAAACAGTAATTATAGCTTCGTAATTTGCGCACTCTCGCGAGGCCAGAAATATCTCGCCACGCGAATATTAAAATGGCGCCAGTTCAAATTTGGGCTCTCGCGAGGGGAGATGATGACTCGCGAGGCGAGACTTCAAAATCTGGTTTGTCACAGCCGTGATGCCTATCACGGCCAGGCCGTGATTACTTCTGACTTTGGGTGCTTATCTGTCATGGCCGTGACCTTCATCACGGCTAGGCCGTGATGGTCTCTGTCCTCCAGGGTCTTCTCTTCACGCCCGTGATGGGTATCACGGGCTGACTGTGATGCTTTCTAACTTTGAGGCTCGCGAGGCGAGACATAGTTCGCGTGGCGAGGCAGAGAAGATGACATTTCTGGCCCAGGCTGGTCTTCAATCTCGCGGGGCGAGTAACCTCTCACGGGGCGAGCACTTCCAGGATTGCAATTTCCATTGTTTCCTTCATTCCCTGGACTCTAAGTTAACCTGAAAACATGAAATAGCCATAAGTGCTTTATTTAACTCAAAACTGGCTAAATTACCCTGAAACTACTTAAAGGACTCAAAACCTTGCTTGAGGACAATCAAGTCTAATTTGGGCGAAAACGAGATATAATTGGCACAAAACCACGGTCATACTAGTCATAAAACTAGATGGGCCAGAGACTTATCAAAATACCCTAAACTTGAACTTTGCTTGTCCCCAAGCAAACCAAAACTCAAAAAGACTCAAGACTTGGCAAGCTTAAAGGATTTCAATCAATTCCGCACAAATTTCAAGCAATACATCAAAACAAGTTTCCTTCAATGTTCCCCCACTATTCAACAATGTAATCCCCACAATCATTTATTCTGAACATTTGAGAATTTCATCATTCAAACAATCATTAATCTAGGCAAGGGATCCAAGTTACACACAAAAGGGAGATCACCAAATTCAAACAATCGCCTTCCTCACAAGGGCATTTAGTGTTTCACTCATTCGCTCAATTTTTGTCTAGGCTATCAACATTTCACTCCATTTCACTTTTAAGAGCACTTCCCATGAATTTGATTTTCATCTCAAACAAGGTTCCCACGGAAACATGCATACAACATCAAAAGGTCTTTAAAGGTTGTAATGGGGCTTGTCTAAGGGTAGGATATACAAAGGAACTAGGCTTAAGTCCCTAGGAACTAAGAGAGCATGAAGCTTGTACACTATTATCTTTTTCACTCTAATTCCTTTTTCCATTATTTTTCTTTTTGGCGCTTTGGGTGGCTACACCTTTTTCCATTGACACCACTTTTGTTTTGCCCCTTTTCTTTTTGGCAAATTTTTTTTTTCTTTTCTCTTTTTTTTCTCTTTGCCCTTGGCTTCAACCTTTATATATTTTTTGTTGGTGTAAGCCCTATAGGCCAATGTATTTCTTTAGACTTACATTTGTATCTTGCTATTTTATATATATATGATATGAGGCATTTCAGTTTAATGTGTTACTTGTTTAAACATAATAAAGTCCTTAGAATAGAAATTTCAGTTCAATAGAATATCAAGTATATGACTTGATCGTGAGACACTATTGAACAATGAAATCCTATTCTTAAATATCCGTAGTCAAGTATTTTATTAATAAGGACAATAATAATACAATTGAGACTATTATGTGTGCAGACTGATGACCATATCTCACGGGTCATGCATATGAGATATCGAGTCGCCACATAGGTACACATTAAGGTAATGATGTACTGGATTGACCCACCATGAGAACACTACATGGAGCGTTATGTGAATGTCATAAGTAGTTCTCATAGTGACAATGGTGCATACAATCCTTCGACCTGAAATCACTACGATCCCTACATGAGGAGTCGTGTGCTTTAATATCGTCAAACGTCATCTGTAATAGGATGATTATAAAGACGGTCATTGGGCATACCACGAGCCATGCAGAGGGATGTGAGTGACCTAGATGGAATTTGTCCCTCCTACATAACAGGAGTAATATCTGTGGGCCCCCTGATAGAGTGAGACTGTAAAATGCATGGCCGTGCTGAAATGAGTCAATATGAGATATTGACCTCATTTGTTGTTAAGTCTACTCAGGTATCAGGGAACATGATATTGAACTATACAAGGGTGACACATTCTATGACTTGTGTTCAATATAGATATATGGACAAAGGGATAATAATGCACATGAATATTTGTCACAGAAAGGTTTCATCAAATCACTGACTTTCTCAATACTTAGGTAGCAGTGATGTATTGCTAGATACCACTCACTGTTTGTAATATTAAATGGGATTTAATGTTACTACTAACATTTTGGGAACCTATAGGGTCACACACATAAGAGCGGATTAAAAGAAGCATTAAAAGGAGAGTTGGACTTTCCTATTGGGCCTAGCGCATAGTACATGGGCTTAGGTCAAGTGCTGCTCACTAACTCACTTAAGGAGGCGCTACTATAAGTAGAACACTTAAGTTGTTGTGCACACAAGGTTGATAACCTAGCCGCACAAAAGGAGTAAGAGTGAACAGTAAGTCTCGGTTTTGAAGCTAGCACTGTAAGACAGAGACGCTTCAGGTTCGTGACGTTGGACGTTCACGGAGTCCGCTCGTGTGAATACCTCTAGAGACACCGTTCGTGCGGTGTTCGTGATAGACGAATTTCAACCAACAGCCATCGCTTCAAGAGGTAAACTTTCTAATCATGAATCATGACCATTCGCATGGATCCTTCGATGGGAATTTTTCCGCTGCATTTTATTTTGTTTTATACGCAAATTCCCAACATTTTTTTCTTTTTCTCACCCTAGAATGACATATCACTGTAGCCACCCCAAACTTACTTTCTTGCAACCCTTCTCTTGCTGGGCTTCCATGCTCTCCTAATCCTAAGATCGGGTTAACATGGTTTTTCCAGATTTTGGCTCATAACATGAGGTTATCAAGAACAACAGGCTAATCAGGCTCAATAGGGATAACTAGGGAACATGTATTAAGGATGGTTCAATTTAGGCCAAGTAGCTAATTCCAAGAAAATCTGCCTAAATCATTTGATGCAATCACGTAAACATGCAAACCAAGTAGAGACTCAAGCAAATTCGGGAAAGTGCAACTTGAAAGTGATTCACACAGTTAAAAACATGATGGAGGCTCAAATCCTCACCTGGACATTTTTGCAAATTGTTTGACCGAGATTCAATCCCTAGTATGTGCACCCCTTCACCCCAAACTTATCATAAATCATGCAATCATAATAAAATATCTCAAAGTTCAATTTTTCACATGGGGATCAATTTTCAAATTTCAAGACCTAGGTGGGATCATCAACATAAATTATGCAATCAATCTGTGCTAAATCAACAAAACCCACCAAGCTTGCCGACACAAGACTCACACACATGCTCTTGAGCTTCTCAAATTATTCAAGAGCGAAAAGAAAACACAACAAAAACACAAAACAAAGCACAACAAATGGTTCCCTCCCCCACACTTAAATCATACATTGTCCTCAATGAAACAACATACATATAAAAACAGAGTGAGGGAAAGGAAAGGGTGCTCCCTGATCAAGTTGCAGTGTAGGTGGGCTCTCCCAAGGAGAGCTCCTCAACAGTAGCATCCTCAGGCACCGAGCTCTCATGGAATAGCTTAAGCCGCTCACTAGTGCAATAAGTGCTTTTTACGTCAGTTAAAATTGATTTTTTACGTCAGAATACTGACTGACGTAAATACAGCTGACGTTAATAGTTAATATTTTAACGTCAGTTGAGAACTGACGTTAAATATAAAACTATTAACGTCAGTTTTTTAAACAACTGACGTTAAACATAAAACTATTAACGTCAGTTCTTTAATACAACGAACGTTAATTTTTTTAAAACTAACGTCAGTTGTTATAAAGAACTGACGTTAAAGGTTTAATTTTAACGTCAGTTGTTTCTTACAACTGACGTTAATAGTATACTGTATATTTTATAAAATACTATTAACGTCAGTTGTTTGATACAACTGACGTTAATAGATTTTTTTTTTAAAATTCAGTTTTAAAATATCATTACCCTCAGCTAACCCTGCTTTCAGTAAATATCCCAGTAATACAGAATATCACACACAATACAGAATTGCAAAGGAAAAATGGAACAATGGGGGGACTTAAAACCAAAACCTATATATAAATAAATTGTAGTTCCAATGTCTAAAAAACAAAAGTACCAATCTAAGGATATATATATACATGTTATTAATTAGTTTCTAAAGTCTAACAAAAAAACTATTTATCTAAGTATTGCGGAGGTATCTTGTCAATTCCTTTTTCAGCCGCATACTTGAAGAAGAATTCAGTGAAGCGAATCCTCAAGTCTCTTAACTCATCTTCTTGAATATGCGATTGGTCGTTAAATGCCTACACACGTTCAAATAATAACAATAACAATAACATCAATGCAAGTCATCTTCAAAACTATAATATATAATTTAACAAGTTGTTTAAATATTACCTTAATCCATCCATCCGTAATAGATGTGGAGACTATGTTCAGCATATGAAGCATCACATAATAGCCGCACGACCACCCGTCAATTTGAAATCGAGACTACCAACAAAATTAATTTCAACGTCAGTTGAATATACATATAAATTAGTAATTACAATATTAATTATTTGATAAATAAACTACCAAACCTTGAGGATGTTCCATACAGGATTTGCTTTAGCCTTAGAAGTCCTACTTCTCCCGTTGGCGCAACTTATGCTACTCGCCTTCAGCGTGCTATCATAAACAAATAATCATGTCGATCAATTAACAAATTCATATATCATGTGTGTAATAAACTAAAAATACCTGATATTAAAACTTAAATTAAATTTAAGATTAGTTACTTACTTAATTACAGCTTCCACCACCTTCGGTGGCGGATCTTGGTGGAGAGAGCAGAAGAATATGACAGTATGCCTAGACGGGTGAAGTACGAACAACTGCCAATGGTTTTTCATACAGTAGGGAGCCAGATATAATTCTTTCTGATTGTCTCCCAACAAGTTCCCTATGTATTTACTTAATCCATCGCCATCAAAGAATTGGGGCAGAAGGACTGACGGATCTAAGAAGCCGTAAACTGATGCAACGCCCTTATCAAGCTGAAGACGATGGAGATACCTAAGATATAAAAAGGTGTGGATGTTAATTACATAATATATATATTGAAATAAAATAAATTATTAAATGTAAAAATTCCCAAAATAAATAAGTTATAAAATTAAAATTAACTTACGTGCACCAGAGACTAATAACATTGCTGTTCATCCAGACGTTATTTTTGCAGGCGTTCCTGAGATCGTCACCACAGAAGGTAAATATCCTCCGTTGATCTGGGCGTGCCACCCATCCATCGTGCTCCAATGGACATTCAAAAATCTCAAACGCATAATCCTCACCAAGTGAGAACAAACGACTGATAGGTGACAGCGACACCGACACCGACGTCGACTTGGCCTTCAGTTTAGGAAAAATAAATTAGATAAGTTGTTGATAATTAAAAAAAACACAAGTAATTATTTGACTAATTTGGACATTAATAATGAATACATACCTTTGTTAACATTTCGAGCTCACGTCGTTTGGAGTCCAACTCAAGCTCACGTCTTTTCATTTCCAACTCATGCTCATGGCGTTGGACTTCGAACTCCCGCTCCCTAGCTGCCAACTCATCATCCTCCACATGTGCCCTACTAAAACTCTCTTTTGTGCTCACATGTGAAGGGTTGGCATGCCCTGTGGTGTCCTGGGATGCACCGACGGAGGAAATCTCTTTGGCAAGCGTCTGCTTGAATTCCAGGTTGGATATTAAGCTTTGCATCAGATGTGTTGTAATAGCTGGGTTGGACATGAGGTGCTGAGTAATGTCAGCCAAAATTGATGCTTCATCGACCACCCGCTTTCGTGAAGCAGACTTGCCATAATATTCTTTGATGGTCACGTTCCCAGGAACACCGAGAACCCGACCAGGATGGTCTTTCTTGCCTAGAGCAGTCATCAACACGTCCCGCCGTCCAGAAGGGACGGATGAGCCCTGGGAGGATTGTGCTTTAAGATCCATCTACAATGAAAAAAATGAAAAAACGTGCAAGTGAAAAGTGTTGCAAATATCTATACAAATATCGATTGAAATCAAGTTAATTATTTACTTACAATCTTATCTGCCACTTCGCGAGTGGCATCAACATTAAAAGATCCCATCTTTGTCATGCGGCCGGCTAACCAGACATCCTCACGGTCGATGTCCGACGGAGGACTTGATGGTGTGCCCTCAGGCACCTCTCCTCTTTCAATTCTAGCAGAGTGCTCTTCCCCGCTTCGCCTCACCTATCCGCCATCATCATCTGCTCGATCCGAGTCTGGTACCCACCCTGAGACATGGTGTGGCGGTGGACGTTCTTCGCCTGATTCTGCCGACCCTTATTTGCCTTAGCCTATTCAAACAAAAACACATAATTAAATACAGTTAAATGATCTATAATAAGCATACAAAATTAACTTAATCAACCAACCTGAAATTCTTCATCCTGTCGACTCCTGGCAAACATATCCCAAGTATCCTGATCAATCCAGGGATAATCCGAGAACATTTTATCGAGCCGCTTCTTCCCAGATACATAGTACCTGGTAAGATCATGCTTGAACCCATTCCAACGCTTTGATGCCATTTTCATACATTTATGATGATGATCCTCGTCATTTGGCACAGTCTAAGCTACCTACACATTAAATACATAACAACTGGATGGATTATAACTCGGATAATTATCTAATAATTTAAATCAAACGAATGTAAAGGTAAAATACCGTGATAGCCTCCCAAATCTGATCCTTAACGTTCTGTGGAACGTCGTTTCAGTGGTTGTAGTTGATGCTTACGTGTTGCTTCGCTTGTAGAAACACCCACTTATTAAATTCTTTAGCACGGGGTCCCTGGGCATTTAGATTAGCATCGAAGGACACCTCAAGCTTCTGTCCGCTTTGCCTGTCCTTCTCTAGTTTCTTCAACGAGGTGGCTCCTCTACCCCGTTTCCTATGAGCCTGTGATGTCTGTATGGACAAAAAAATGATAAAATAGAGGGTTGTAACATTATAAACTTACATTAAAAATAAGGACTAAAGATAGTATATAACATGTAAACTTACACTAGAATCAGGCGTAGGCGTGATCGGGTCCTGCGAAGCCCCCACAGTGTCCTCCCGTGCATGTGGGCTATCCGACTGATCCATATGTATGCCTGTTCAGAAACAATATATATCTATTAATTAACATAGGTTATAACTCAAAATAAATACAGAATTATAAATAAAAATAACTAGATAGGTCCTGTAGATATACAAAACATCTATCCAATATAAGGACAATACGGGAGATTGAAAACTATAGTTTTTGAAGATTGCCAAGCACTGGTCACGGTCTGGCAGTGATGTACATCACGGTCGTAACGTGCCAACTGAACCAGACTCTCACATGCAGAACTGATCACGGCCTAGTCGTGATGAGCATCACGGCCGTGACAGATCAACCAGCAGAGCAACATGCATTCAAAACCAAAAATAGAGACATTCCAAACAACTCAAACTCGCGATTTCAAGTTTCAACTACTGAGACTACAGTTTCAACATACACTCAAAACCAAAAATAGAGACATTCCAAACAACTCAAACTCACAGTTTCAAGTTTCAACTACTGACACTACAGTTTCAACCAGCAGAGCAACATGCACTCAAAACCAAAAATAAAAAAATGTGCCCTAAAGACTCACCAAAAATAGGCACTCGCGTGGTGGTGGGGGGAAGCTCAAGTGGTGGCCAACGTTCTATGTGGTTACTGAGAGCAGAGGGACAAGGAGAGTTAGTGCGCGGGAAGGGGAAAGAGAGATGTCAAGTTATTGCAAAGAATGAGCGGGAAAGACAGAGTTAGGGGTTAAGAGTGTACCTCACGGTGGTGGCGAAGAAACCCTCACGGTGGTTGCGGTGGAGATGAGCTCGCGATTAAGGAAGAGTGGGAGCGAGAGTGAGGGTTGAAAGTGAGGGTTGAGCGTGATGAAAAGAGAAAAGAGACGTACAGAGAAGTGCAGAAGGCGCGCGGGTGTAAACGTTATAATCAAAATAAAACAACATTTTACGTCAGTTGTTAGTAAAAACTGACGTTAAAGGTCATATATTTAACGTCAGTTGTCTTAAGAAACTAACGTTAAAAAGACTCACACTTCTTACGTCAGTTGTTAGTAAAAACTGACGTTAAAGGTCAAATATTTAAAGTCAGTTGTCGTAAGAAACTGACGTTAAAAACACTCACACTTCTTACGTCAGTTGTATTACACAACGGACGTTAAAAGTTTATTAGCTTCTGCAAAAACATTCATTCCTTTGACTACTGTGCTACTTACCCATTCACCTTGTAACCTAATCCTCTTAATGAGCATTAAGTTTTTAGATAAGTTTTCAAGAAAATCAGAATAGCTTAGTAACTTCATCCCCTGCTCCTATAAATAGCTTCCTTTCATCCTTTTAATTTTTGCTGCTTCACAATATGACTCTGCCATGGAGATTAACTTCATCACTCTTTCTTCCTATGCCTAGACTCAAAGATCTTTGTCTTAATGGTCAAACAACTTCTGAGGTTGTGTAAATCACATAACATGGATGGTAAGGTTGGGTGAATCACGTAATGTGATTCTCTCACTTTATTTCATCCCCGTCATCCCTTTCACTTTGCTTTGGAAGCAAGTGACTGTGGATTCAAGACGATGCATCAAGGAATTCCAGTGAAGAAGAAAGATGCAAAGATCCATTTCACTTTGCTTTCACTGCTAGTGACTGAGGATTTACTTTGCATCATGGAATTCAAGTGAGGGAGGTGATGCATCCATTGGAGTTTCTGATGACAGGACTGAGAATAAAATGATGTTGAAGCAGAAACTTTTTTATATTTTAAGGCCATGTTGCAGAAATTTTTTATCTTTTAATCATGTAATTTTAACTTATGAATCGCTTCAATGAGATACGATTTGATTATACATATAACTTGTTTTATGTTAAGTGTTTATTTATTTTAATTTGCACAAGAATTTGTTTACTAATTCAAGCTAATTAATAAAAATTCAAAATAAACTTGTTTAAAAAAAAGGTTTAGAAATAAATTGCGTTAAGAGGGACAACAGGGACATGATAACCAATGAAATGAGTTTCATAATTATTTACGTCAGTTATTTAAAGAACTGACGCAAATAGTGATTTAATATTTACAAATTGCCACCACCTCATTTTTAACGTCAACTTAATTTATGACTGCCAAGTTCCCGTATATTAATTACATTATTTCCAATATTCATTCTGCACGTTTATAATATATAGGATTATTTACGTCAGCTATTTATTTAACTGAAGTAAAAATCACACTTTTAACGTCAGTTGTATAAAAAACTGACGTTAACAATAAATATTTTTTATTTTAAAAACACTTTTAACGTCAGTTGTTTTAAACAACTGACGTTAAAAGTGTATAGATATCTGCAAAAACATTCATTCCTTTGACTACTGTGCTACTTACCCATGCACCTTGTAACTTAATCCTCTTAATGAGCATTAAGTTTATAGATAAGTTTTCAAGAAAATCAGAATAGCTTAGTAACTTCATCCCCTGCTCCTATAAATAGCTTCCTTCCATCCTTTTAATTTTCGGCTTCACAATATGGCTCTGCCATGGAGATTAACTTCATCACTCTTTCTTCCTATTCCTAGACTCAAAGATCTTTGTCTTAATGGTCAAACAACTTCTGAGGTTGTGTAAATCACGTAACATGGGTGATAAGCTTGTGTAAATCACGTAATGTGAGTTGCTCACCTTATCATCCTTCCGGAGAATCAGCTGCTGGAGGGCAAATCAGGTGCTCGGGCGTCACAGTTCCAAAACCTCAGCTTTGGCAGCAAGTGACCGTCATGGAAGTCTCTAGAACCATGCCTTTGCTTGAAACAGATCTAGTGCACCTGTTTTTGCCTCTCTTGAGCTCTCTCATACCCTTCGGAGTATAGTTCTCCCTTTGGCATATTTCATAAAACTCTCTGATGGGATGTAGCTTTAATGTTTAGGGTGTGATAAGGGAACGAAGCCTCAACAAATTTTTAGGATTTTAAACCCTTTCAATGTAAATTTTTATAGGATTTTAAACCCTTTCAATCTTCTGTATCAGTCTGTATTACACTTCATGAATGATATCCGGTTTGGCTTATTGATTCAACTTATACTTCGAACATATATTTTAGTTTTCAAAACAGAAACACAAATCATCAAAGCAATTGTGAAATTGAAACTTTGAGGAAGGCAATGCGGAAGGGTACGTATACTAAATAAAAAATTATTAAAATAACCTTTAACGTCTGTTGATGTAAGGGCTGACGTTAAAAGTGAAGTGACTCACTTTTGACGTCAGTTCGATAAAGAACTGACGTTAAAATGTTCACTGTTAACGTCAGTTGTTTATTGAACTGGCGTTAAAAGTCAGTCACTTCACTTTTAACGTCAGTCCTTAAAACAACTGACGTTAAAATTGAATTAATGAAGTCTGATATTTACAAAACTGCCACCGCCCCTTTTTTAACGTCTAGCTTTTGGTTAACTGACGTAAACCTTTACCGTCTAATGTATATTTTCCACTAGTGGCTGCCCGTTAACCTTGAATGCCTTGTTGCTACCTGCACTTTTAATCTCTACTGCACCATGAGGAAAAACATTAGTAACAACAAATGGGCCAATCCACTTGGACCGAAGTTTCCCAGCCATCAATTTCAAGCGGGAGTTAAACAGTAACACCCGATGACCCACAGAGAATTCCTTCCTAGCAATCATCCTATCATGGAAATGCTTGGTTTTCTCCTTATAAATTCGAGAGCTTTCATAGGCTTCTAGCCTAAGCTCTTCAAGCTGCTGTAATTGGAGTTTCCTTTCAATACCAGATTTTTGCATTTCCAAATTACAGCACTTGACCGCCCAATAAGCACGGTGCTCAACTTCCACAGGGAGATGACATGCCTTACCGAATACAAGCCTAAAGGGGGACATCCCTATTGGTGTCTTGAAAGCGGTCTTCTGAGCCCAAAGTGCGTCTTCTAGACGGCGGCTCCAGTCTTTCCTATTCGGCTGCACCACTTTCTCTAGGATCTGTTTGATCTCTCTGTTGGAGATCTCAGCCTGGCCATTGGTCTATGGATGATAAGCAGTGGAGACCCTGTGCACAACCCCATACTTCCGGAGTAGAGCTTCCATGGTGCGGTTACAGAAGTGAGTGCCCTGGTCACTTATGATGGCACGAGGTATGCCGAACCAGCAAAAAATATTGGACCTAACAAAATTTGCAACAACTTTAGAATCGTTAGTCCTAGTGGGGATAGCTTCCACCCACTTTGAAACATAGTCAACAGCCAAAAGAATGTAGAGAAAGCCAAAAGATGCAGGGAAAGGACCCATAAAGTCGATTCCCCACACATCAAACACCTCACAGAAGAGCATAGGTTGCTGAGGCATTTCACTCTTGCGAGTGATGGCTGTACCTGCTGTCTGACACTCCTTACAAGTCCGGTAAACCTCGTAAGCATCTCTAAAAATGGTGGGCCAGTAAAAACCAGAGTCTAGGACTTTTCTTGCAGTCCTTTGTGGCCCAAAGTGTCCCCCTACTTGAGAGGCATGAGAAAAGTGCAAAATAGACTCAATCTCATAGTCGGGGACACATCTCCTAATCACCTGATCACTACAAAATTTCCAAAGAAATGGATCATCCCAAACATAGTACTTGGCGTCACTCTTTAGTTTGTGGATTTGTGACCTAGTTGCTCCTATCGGAAAGACACCAGCAACTAGGTAATTAACAATGTCGGTAAACCAAGGAGTAACGCCATGCAACTATAAAAGCTGCTCATTAGGAAAGTCATCCTGAATAGGGGAAGGATCTTCATCCCTCTCTATCCTACTCAAGTGATCAGCCACCAAATTTTCCGCTCCACTCTTGTCCTTTATCTCCACATTAAACTCTTGGAGCAACAACATCCACCGAATCAACCTCGGTTTTGCTTCCGGCTTCTTCAACAAGTATTTCAGAGCTGCATGGTCAGTGAAAACAATAACCTTGGAACCTAGCAAATATGATCTAAACTTATCAAGAGCAAAAACAACAGCTAGAAGTTCCTTTTCAGTGGTGGTGTAATTAGACTGTTGTTGAGTCACCGGCAAGTGTACCGGGTCGTCGCAAGTAATAAAATAAACATGGTAAGAATTTACCGAGGTCGAACTCAGGGATTGGGTTACCAATTCAACTAATCCGCGGGAAATCAGATACGTTTGGTCAAGCGAGGAAAGTGGTTGAGAGAGAGATTAAGATCGCAATTCAAATAACAAATCAAATAACGCTAAGGTATTAAAAATCAGGAATTAAAATATCTAGGGTCTCAAATCAACCTACCCAATCATGCATAGTACCCAAGTGATGATGTATTCCTCCCTAAGTTCAATTACAATGTCAACCGGGACCCCCAATTTCTCCTATATCCACTGTCGTGCTCAATAGGACGTATTCGAAGATTGGATTAATTACTTACTAGGTCTCATAATCCTAATCATCAAATTCTATTAAATCTTGTTCCCTCTACGGTTGCACCGATCTCCTACTCACTCTCGTGCAATATTCGATCGATGATCCCAATTCAAGTTCTAAAACGCGAATCGCCGATCAGCCTCAACACGTTTAACTAGTCGATCACGCATGCATATAATCGACACAATGAAATCAGAATTGGAAAACAAGAATTGAATTAAAGGGGAGAAAAACATACATCACATGAACACTATACCGTCATGGGTGGCTTCATCGATCCCCTAGACGAGGGGATTAGTTCCTCATGCCCGTGACGACAAACGAACAATCGGCAATAATCTCCATAATAAAATAAGAAAAGAAAAGAGAAGGGAGACGCAGCTCCAGGAACAAGGATTCGTCCTAAAACTGATCTAAAACAAGTGGAGTATCCCAAAAGTCCTCCAATCTGATCTGAAACAGCCTATAAATAGGGATTCTGGTTCTCGGACACTCGCAGGGCGAACCATATTTCACGAGGCGAACATTAGTTTTGGCGCGCTTTCAATTTGGATTCTCGCGAGGCGAGAGTGTGTTCGTGGGGCGAGTCTTCAAACTTCAATCTCTCACAGCCGTGACCTTCATCACGACTAGGACGTGATGGTCTCTGACTTCCAGGGTCTTCAAACTCTCGCGGGGCTAGATGCTTCTCGCGGGGCGAGACTTCAAACCTTAATCTGTCACAGCCGTGACCTTCATCACGGCTTAGCCGTGATGGTCTCTGTCTTGCAGGTCTTCATGATTCGCGGTGTGAGATTATTCTCGCGGGGCGAGACAGAATTGATGACGTTGCTGCTTAGCTGATCTTCAGACTCGCGAGGCGAGCATCCACTCGCGGGGCGAGCATCTCCAGAATGGCAATTTCCACTATTTCTTGACTTTCCTTGACTCCCGGAGCTTCACTTCTAACCTGAAACAATAAAAAGACACAAAAGCGTAATTCTATTCAAAATAGACTAAAAACTACTAAAAAACGAGTAAAAGTCTACTTAGGAACAAAACAAGGCCAAATTTGGGCGAAAACGAGATTGAACTCGAATAATTTGCACAAAAACCACAGTCCATCTAGTTATAAAACTAGATAAGCCAAAGGCTTATCAAAACACCCCAAACTTAAACCTTGCTTGTCCCCAAGCAAGCAAAAACTCAAAAACGACTCAAGACTTGGCAAGCTTAAGGGAATCAATCGATTTCGCACAAATTTCATGCACTCAAAACAGTTTTTCTCCAATGATTTCCCCCCTACATTAACGTAATCCCCACATTCATTTATTTTAAACAATTGAGAACTTCATCATTCATGCAATCATTAATCTAAGTTGAGGATCAGGGTCACACACAAAAGGAAGATCACCAATTTCAAACAACTGCCTTCCTCACAAGGGTATGTAAAATTTCACTCATTCACTCAAATTCATCTAGGCTATCAACTTTTCCCTCAATTTCACATATCAAGAGCACTTCCCATGAATTTGATTTTCATCTCAAAAATGGTTCCCACGAAAACATGCATGCAACATCAGAAGGTCTTATAAAGGTTGTAATGGGGCCTGGCTGAGGGTAGGATATTCAAGGATACTAGGCTTAAGTCCCTAGGAACTAAGAGAGTATGAGCATTTGACACATCTTCCACTCAAATTCCTTTTTCCATTTTTATTTTTGCCTCGGGTGACTACAGCCTTTTCCTTGCTATTTTTTTTTTCTTTTTTTTTGCCCCTTTTCCTTTGGCAATTTTTTTTTTTTGGTTTCAACCTTTATTTTTATTTTTCTCACCCCAATATGACACATCACCTTATAGGCACCCCAAACTTAGTTCCTCACAACCCTTCTCTTGCTACGCTCCCATGCTCTCCTAATCCTAAGATTGGGTTAACATGGTTTTTCAGATTTTGGCTTATAATAAAGGGTCATCAAGAAACAATAGGCTAACTAGGCTCAATGTGGCTAACTAGGGAACATGCATTAGGGATGGTTCTTTTTAGGCCAAGTAGCTATTCAAAGAAAATTGCCTAAATCATTTGATGCAACACATAAACATGCAAACCATGAAGAGATTCAAGCAAATTCGGGAAAGTGCAACTTGAAAGTGATTCACACATTCAAAAACAAAGTTGGAGGCTCAAATCCTCACCTGGACATTTTTCAAATTGTTTGACCGAGATACAATTCCTAGTGTGTGAACCCCCTCACCCCAAACTTATCATAAATCAAGTAATCACAATAAAATTCTCAAAGTTCAGTTTTCAATTTTTCACATGGGGATCAACTTTTCTAATTTCAGAACCTAGGGGGAAATCATCGATGGTCAATATAATTCATGCAATCAATCTATGCTCAATTTAATTAAGATCCAACAAGCTTGCCAACACAACATTCATACAAAAACTCTTGATCTTCTCAAATTATTCAAGAGTGACAAACAAAAACAAAACAAAAGCAAAAACAAAAGTGAGGAGCGGAGAGGAGAGGGTGCTCCCTGATCAAGTTTCCATGGTTGCCTCCTCATCCAATTTGTCTCACGAGCTCCCTTCTGTTGCATAGCATCCTGGAAGAACTCCTGCAAATTAAAACCTTAAGTGCAGATTCGCGAGGCTAGAGAAAACTCGCGAGGCGAATCTGGAAAAATTGTTTTCACACTTTCCAGAATAGCGAGGCGAGTAGTATCTAGCGAGGCGAATCTGGAATTCCAACAGATGATGATGCCCAGAATCGTGAGGCGAAAGTATACCTCGCGACGCGAGACAGAAATGAAAGCAAGCCTCTGAGATTCGGGGCTTCTGTCTCGCGCGGCCACTGTGGATTCGCGTGGCGAATCACTTTTTTTTTTTTTTGTGATATAAATGAAAATGACAGAAACTAAAAATAAAGGATACTTAGCTTGGGTTGCCTCCCAAGTAGCGTTTGTTTAACGTCCCGAGCCTGACTCAAGTCACCCCTATGGGTTATTCCGGAGGAAGAAACTGCTTGTAGTTTGGGACTGATTCCCCATGGTCATGCCTTATCATTTTCCCATTCACCTTGAAGTTACCAGAGGCCCCTTCTAACTCTACTGTTCCGTGAGGACAAACTTGGAGGACCTTGAATGGTCCCGACCACCTCGATCTTAGCTTTCCCGGAAAGAGTTTCAACCTTGAGTTGTCAAGAAGTACCGCTTGCCCGGGCTCAAGCTCCCTAAGCAAGATGTGTGTGTCCTGCCTTTCCTTAGTCCGCTTTTTGTGGTTTGCTTGCTTGCGAATCCCGGACAACTCATTTAAATCCAAAAGCCCTCTATAATCGGCACATACTCTCCATTCCGTGATGGTCCCTTTTGGGATCAACTGGTTGTTTTCATTTACCACCACGGTTGTGCCACCTTTCAATTTCGGTGCTTTATCCTCTTTTTCCATGCCCTTGTTGTTGCGCTCTTCCCTTGCACATTCATCCCTTGGGGAACTCGGTAAGGTTTCCATGTCTTTCAACCACTCGAGATAGACCTCATCCCCCAAAGGGTCTTTTTTCTCACTATCATCATCATGGGATTTTACCAACACTTGAGCAAGTGAAGAACCATGGGCTTCTCTGGTTGCCTTTGCCTTGACAGTTGGATCCACCATATCCACTCGATACACTTCCGACCTCTCTCGGGGGTGCTTCATTGCTTCAAAGAGATTGAAGACTACCTCTTCATCTTGCACCCTTAGAGTGAGTTTCCCTTGTCGCACATCTATCAAGGCACCCCCAGTGGCCAAGAAGGGCCTACCCAATATGAGAGGGATCTCGGCGTCTTCATCCATATCAAGCACTACAAAGTCCGCCGAAAATATGAGCTTGTCCACCTTCACTAACAAGTCTTCGACCACTCCATAAGGATATTTTATAGAGCGATCGGCTAGTTGGAGCGACATCCGTGTATCCTTGAATTCTTTGATCCCCAACCTCTTCATCATAGAGAGGGGCATCAAGTTGATGCTTGCCCCTAGATCACATAATGCCTTCCCTACAGTCATCCCCCAATGGTGCATGGTATCGAAAAAGAACCGGGATCCTTCAACTTTGGAGGTAGTTTTCTTTGAAGAATGGCACTACACTCCTCGGTCAAAGCAACCGTTTCCTCATCCACTATTCTCCGCTTCTTGGAGAGAAGCTCCTTCATAAACCGGGCATAAGATGGTATTTGTTCCAAGGCTTCCGCAAATGGAATGTTAATTTGAAGTTTGCGGAAGACATCAAGGAATCTGTTGAACTGCTTATCCTGTTGAGGCTTCTTCAATCTTTCAGGATACGGTACCTTCATGTAGGGCGGGAGGTCTTGGGGTTCAACCCACTTCTTCTTTCGAAACTCTTCATCCACAAGCTTCAGCCTTCCCCCTTGCTCTGGTGCCTTGTCACTTGCCAACTTCTCTTTCTCAGGTTGCTCTTCCTCAACATGTGGTTGTTTCGGGGTCTTGTCTTCCTGAGAACTAGTTGCACCCCTGTTAGATCCCAACACTTTACCGCTCCTGATTGTTATGGCATTGCAATGGTTCTTAGGGTTGTTCTCGGTATCACTTGGGAAAGTACCTGGGAGACGCTCATTTAGTTGTCTTGCGAGATGAGCAACCTGCGTCTCTAGATTGTGAATTGATGCCCCTGTATGCGTTGTCAACTTGTCAACTGACGCATTCACTTTCTCTAATGTTGTGCCTGTATAGATTGCCAACTTGTCAATTGCAGTGTTTGTGTCGATTGAAAATTTCTCCACTGTTGCACTCATCTTCTCAAAAGCTAGCTCCCACGGTTGTCTTCCACTATCTGTTAGTTGCAATTGATTAGTCCCTGGATGAGCCTGCTGAGTATTGCGCTGCTGGATCCCAATGTTTGGCCTCAGACCCTGTTGAGGTTGTTGTTGCCCAGCTAGACCACCACTAGCATTACTCCAAGCGAAACCCGGATGGTCTCTCCTCATATACCCCCTATTCTGATTCTGACTGTAGTCATTCTGTCTGTTCCTCTGATAGTTGTTCTGGGGCACAGTGTCATAGAAGTTGTGGCATGAGTCCACATGTTCCTGAGAGAAGTTGAGCGGACAACTATGAGTGTCATGATCTCCATTACAATTGTCACAACCCGGAGGCATCCCCTCGTGTATCACATTAACCCTTTTGCTTCCAGAGAAAGCCTCATTCTGCATCTTCAACAATCTATTTTGCTCGAGAATGGCTTCCATTGTCGCTGAACTGATTCCACTTGAGGTTTCCCTACCACGGTTATAATCATTATATGACATCTTTTCCAATAATGCCCATCCATCCTCAGCTGATAAATAGGAAAAAGAACCGCCAGCTGCGGCATCACAGTTCATCTGATAGCGTCCCCTCAACCCGTTAAAGAAATGCTGAACTTTGGAGACCGGTCAAAAGAACGCTGAAGGGCATCTTCTCGGGGCCCCGTTGTACCTCTCCCGTGCCCTCATTATAGGTTTCATCTTCTGTCTGCTGAAGGATGTGACGGCAATTCTTGCTTGTGCCACTTTCGAGGGGGAAATATTTGGTTAGGAACTTTTGTGCCATTTGCTCCCAAGTTACGATCTTGTTCCTATCCAAGCTGTCAACCCAATCGCGAGCGACATCCCTAAGAGAGAGAGGGAAAAGCCTCAAGCGAAACTCATCTTGTGAGACTCCTCTTGTCTTCTGTAAGTCACAAGCTTCAAGGAAGCGAGTGATGTGTCTATGAGGGTCTTGTTTGCCACTCCCATCAAACTGATTCTCACGGATCTGGAATGTGACACATCCCTCCACTCTGAAGGAGTCTGTATTCAGGTTGCCCCTCACAATAGAAGAATCACAATCACCCAAGCTGGGTAGATCGTACTCAAAGAGAGGCTTGTAACGAGGAGGAGAAGGAGGATTTTCTTCAGCCATGTCCTCTATTTTAATTCCTTCAAGTCTCTTCCGTTCCCTGGCTTCTTTCCTTAATCTCGTCTCGGTCCTGGTGATCTCTGAATCAAATAGTAGGTCCTCTTGTGAAAGGGTACCTCGCATACAAAAACACGGCAAGACCAAGTGGAATCAAAGAAGTAGAGAGAAATAATAGCAATTAAATAAAAGAAAATAAAAATGAAAGTCAGCTTAACCAAACAACCGAATTTCCTAAAAATTAGGAAAATTGGTTTTGCCAATCCCCGGCAACGACGCCAAAAACTTGTTGAGTCACCGGCAAGTGTACCGGGTCGTCGCAAGTAATAAAATAAACACGGTAAGAATTTACCGAGGTCGAACTCAGGGATTGGGTTACCAATTCAACTAATCCGCGGGAAATCAGATACGCTTGGTCAAGCGAGGAAAGTGGTTGAGAGAGAGATTAAGATCGCAATTCAAATAACAAATCAAATAACGCTAAGGTATTAAAAATCAGGAATTAAAATATCTAGGGTCTCAAATCCACCTACCCAATCATGCATAGTACCCAAGTGATGATGTATTCCTCCCTAAGTTCAATTACAATGTCAACCGGGACCCCCAATTTCTCCTATATCCACTGTCGTGCTCAATAGGACGTATTCGAAGATTGGATTAATTACTTATTAGGTCTCATAATCCTAATCATCAAATTCTATTAAATCTTGTTCCCTATACGGTTGCACCGATCTCCTACTCACTCTCGTACAATATTCGATCGATGATCCCAATTCAAGTTCTAAAACGCGAATCGCCGATCAGCCTCAACACGTTTAACTAGTCGATCACGCATGCATATAATCGACACAATGAAATCAGAATTGGAAAACAAGAATTGAATTAAAGGGGAGAAAAACATACATCACATGAACACTATACCGCCATGGGTGGCTTCATCGATCCCCTAGACGAGGGGATTAGTTCCTCATGCCCGTGACGACAAACGAACAATCGACAATAATCTCCATAATAAAATAAGAAAAGAAAAGAGAAGGGAGACGCAGCTCCAGGAACAAGGATTCGTCCAAAAACTGATCTAAAACAAGTGGAGTATCCCAAAAGTCCTCCAATCTGATCTGAAACAGCCTATAAATAGGGATTCTGGTTCTCGGACACTCGCGGGGCGAACCATATTTCGCGAGGTGAACATTAGTTTTGGCGCACTTTCAATTTGGATTCTCGCGAGGCGAGAGTGTGTTCGCGGGGCGAGTCTTCAAACTTCAATCTCTCACAGCCGTGACCTTCATCACGGCTAGGACGTGATGGTCTCTGACTTCCAGGGTCTTCAAACTCTCGCGGGGCTAGATGCTTCTCGCGGGGCGAGACTTCAAACCTTAATCTGTCACAGCCGTGACCTTCATCACGGCTTAGCCGTGATGGTCTCTGTCTTGCAGGTCTTCATGATTCGCGAGGCTAGATTATTCTCGCAGGGCGAGACAAAATTGATGACGTTGCTGCTTAGCTGATCTTCAGACTCGCGAGGCGAGCATCCACTCGCGGGGCGAGCATCTCCAGAATGGCAATTTCCACTATTTCTTGACTTTCCTTGACTCCCGGAGCTTCACTTCTAACCTGAAACAATAAACACAAAAAGCGTAATTCTATTCAAAATAGACTAAAAACTACTAAAAATGCCTAGAACGAGTAAAAGTCTACTTAGGAACAAAACAAGGCCAAATTTGGGCGAAAACGAGATTGAACTCGAATAATTTGCACAAAAACCACAGTCCATCTAGTTATAAAACTAGATAAGCCAAAGGCTTATCAACTGTGCAGCATCTAAAGTCCTAGAAGCATAATAAATGACATGTGCAGCCTTGCCCACCCTTTGTGCCAGGACCGCCCCCACAGCATAGTTAGAAGCATCACACATGAGCTCAAAAGGGAGGGTCCAGTCAGGGGGCTGGATGATGGGGGTAGAGGTCAATGCCCTTTTCAAGAAATCAAATGCCTTCTTGCAGTTGTCATCAAAATTGAACATGGCATCATTCTTCAGCAAGTTGGACAGAGGAAGAGCTATCTTGCTGAAGTCCTTAATGAAGCGCCTGTAGGAACTTGCATGACCAAGAAAAGAACGAATCTCGCGAACGCAAGATGGGTAAGGCAATGTAGAAATCACATCAATTTTAGCAGGATCTACTGAGATACCCTCTTTAGAAATAACATGCCCCAAAACAATCCCCTGTTCAACCATAAAATGACACTTTTCATAGTTCAAAACAAGGTCAGTTTCAATGCATCTTTCTAAAACCAAATTCAGACTATGCAAGCATGCATCAAATGAGGAACCATATACAGTGAAATCATCCATGAACACTTCCATGCAATTTTCAATAAATTCAGTAAAAATGCTAATCATGCATCTCTGAAAAGTGCCAGGAGCATTACAAAGACCAAATGGCATCCTCCTGTAGGCAAACGTGCCGAAGGGGCACGTGAAAGTGGTTTTTTCCTGATCCTCTGGTGCAATGTGGATCTGGAAGTATCCGGAAAATCCATCAAGAAAACAGTAGTGGGAGTTACCGGCCAGCCGTTCGAGCATCTGATCGATGAACGGCAAAGGAAAGTGATCCTTTCGAGTGGCCTGGTTCAACCTCCTATAATCAATACAGACTCTCCAGCTATTATGGACTCTAGTGGGGACAAGCTCATTGTTCTCATTTCTTACCACTGTGAGGCAAGATTTCTTGGGCACAACTTGCACTGGGCTCACCCAAGTACTATCAGAGATGGGGTATATGATACCCGCATGCAGGAGTTTTGTCACCTCCTTCTTTACAACATCCAGAATCAATGGATATAGCCGCCTTTGCGGCTGCCTAACTGGTTTAGCCCCATCCTCCAACAGAATCCTATGCATACATCTAGAGGGGCTAATTCCTGGGATGTCAGCCAAGGTCCAACCAATCGCCTTCTTGTGCCTCTTCAAAACCTCCAAGAGTTTAGCTTCCTGGTCAGAGTCAAGGTTGGAGGAAATAATAACTGGAAGTTTTTCATTCCTCTCCAAGTAAGCATACTTCAGATTCCCAGGAAGTGGCTTAAGCTCTAAGGAGGGTGGCTTCTCAACATATGGTATGTTTGGGGCAGCCGGGCTGTCAAGAACTTCAGCCGAGTAAACAGTTTCACTCACACTATCACCCTGCAAGGTAACATCACTCTTAGCACAAACAGCACAAGGGTTAGTGTTAGTACGGTCAGTACATGAATAAACATCATTAAAATCAGAAATAGATGGGAAATCAGCAACCAAGTCATCATAGATGTCATCAACAATTTCAGAGAGCGACTCTATTTGAAAGACAGAGTGCTCTTCCAAGGGGTGCTTCATAGCATCGAAAATGTTGAATTTTGCCACAATGTCACCAAACTCCATGGACATGGTTCCATCGTAAACATCAATCTTTGTCTTCGCCATTTTCATAAACGGCCTGCCCAGAATGATTGGCGATCTGCTAGAATCTGTTTCCCCTGCCATGTCCAGAATGTAGAAATCGGCGGGGAAGATCAAATCATTAACCTGTACCAACACATCTTCTACCACTCCAACGGGACGAGCATTGGTCCTGTTTGCCAACTGAATAGTGAGACTTGTATGTTGCAAAGGACCAAGATCAAGGTTGTTGAAAATAGAAGTGGGCATGACATTGATAGAAGCCCCCAAATCCAACATGCAATAGTCGAATTTACTGTCCCCAATGGTGCATGGAATAGCAAACGTTCCTGGATCCTTGCACTTCTGTGGCAGTGCCTGAGTGAGGACTGAAACTGTAACCTTCTCGGGAGCAAGTTTAGGTTGAATGAGGGCTGAAACATTTCACCCCAAATTGACTCTCTCATTACCCTTCAACCTCCTCTTGTGTGTACACAAATCCTTCAAAAACTTTGCATACTTCGGAACTTGCTTAATCACATCCAGAAGCGGAATGTTTACCGCCACCTTTCTGAACACATCTAGAATCTCCCTCTCCTTGTCTTCCCCATCAATCCTCTTATTTTTCTGCACTCTTTGTGGGAAGGGGATCGATGGCACATACACTTTCTCAGTTTCAACAACAGCAGGGGGCTCAGGTGTTACCTCAACAACTTCATTCTTTTCAGGGGCTACCTCTACAACTTTCCCGGATCTCAAAGAAATCGCACTCACATTAGGATTTGGAGCATTAGGATTCACCACTGTTTGTGCAGGTAGTTGGTTCGATCCTTGAGCTTGCTGCATGGCATTCATCGAAGTGGCAAGCTGTCCAATCTGTGTCTGTAAGGCCTGAACACTAGCATCCGTTGGCTGCTGAGATTGTCCAAATTGTGTCTGCAAATTGTGAATGCTAGCATCTGTTCGCTGCTGAAACTGTCCAAATTGCTGCTGAAACTGGAGATTTTGTGCATTCATTTGAGCAGTCATTTGTGCAGTCATTTGCTTGAACAGGTCCTCTAGTGAAGGTCCAGAAGGTGCAGAGGTGGTTACTTGGGGAGGATTCTGTGGTGGTGCTATCAGCTGCTGTTGTGTGGATGAGTTCCTATACCGAAGGTTCGGATGATTCCTCCAGTTGGGATGGTACTTATTTGTGGAAAGGTCAGGAATGTTGTACCGGTTCTTATTGTTGCCTTGATTGTAAGGATTGACTGCATAAGCTTGAGGCAAATCAGTAACTGACTCATCTTTCAGAATGGGGCATGCATCGGTCAGGTGCTCAGGAGAGCTGCACATGCCACACAACCTTGCTGGTTGAACCTTATCCATTGCCAACTGCTTCACCAAAGAAGTGAGCTCATCAATTCTGGTTTCAAGGGCCTTGTTGGAAGAAGAACCTTGGATCTCATTTACACCCCTTGTCTCGACAGAGTTGCTTCTGGTTGTGAGCTGCTGGGAGTTTAATGACATATTTTCAATCAATTGCTTGGCAGCAGCTGGAGTTTTGTCAATGAGTGCTCCCCCACTAGCGGCATCCAAAATATTTCTGTCCATTGGGAGTAATCCCTCATAAAAATACTGAATAAGGAGCTGCTCAGAAATCTGGTGTTGAGGGCATCTGGATACCAATTTCTTGAATCTCTCCCAGTACTCGGCCAATGACTCATTGCCTTGTCTAATGCCACATATTTCCTTCTTGATTGATGCAGCTCTGGAGGCAGGGAAGTACCTCTCTAGGAAGACTTTCTTCAGATCATTCCAGGTTGTAACAGAGTTCGGCTCAAGATAGAACAACCAATCCTTCGCAGCACCTTCAAGTGAGGATGGGAAGGCTCTCAGCTTGATATGGTCTTCTGTTATTCCTTCCGGCCTCAAGGTTGTAGAGCAAACAACCTGGAATTCCTTCAGATGTTTGTGTGGATCCTCACCTGCAAGACCACTAAACCTTGGCAACAAGTGTATCAAACCAGATTTTAATTCAAAGGGAGCAACATCATTAGTATATTCAATACACAAACCATTATAATTAACATTAGGGGTAGCAAGCTGCCTTAATGTTCTCTGATCAGCCATGTTATCAAAAACAGTTTCAGAATTAGAATCACCACTAGTGTTGACCCGAATTGCTCTACGGCGTGTGTGCAGTGTTCTTTCTATTTCAGGATCAAAATCACACAAGTTAGAAAAAGTAGACCTAGTAGCCAGACTAATTCAGAAGAAAGACAAAAACGAAAAATGTGAAAATAACAACAAGAGTCCCCGGCATCGACGCCAATTTGATGCGCTATCGCGCACGCGTCAAAAGCGAGAGGTTTGTAAAAAGTGTAGTCAGGATGCAACAACTCGGGTATCGTATCACAAGGACTCTCGTAATGTTATTAACACGAAAAATCAGTTTTCTTGGCGGGGGGGGTGTTGGTTTGAAATTGATTAGAAAGCAGAATGAAAACAGAGCAGAAAAAAAAACAGAGCAATTTAACTGATTATCAAATAAGACAAAGACGATCAATCTGCTGTTCGGTTTCCCACTATCATCGGTTCATGTAATTCCATGCCCTAAGCGGATTCTAATCCCTTTCCGATTGTAGCATCGATTAACAAGCGAAATCAACGCTACGGGACATATGTTCCTAATTCCGAATTAAGCAAACGGATGAAGCCCTTCGTGAATTAAGCAAACACGAATTGAACGCACGCGAATTAAGCAAACGCGATTAAGTTTAGGAACATAAAATCATCGAAAATAAATCAACGCTAATTCCATACAAACTGAATTAAGCAAACAGAGAATATAGAATAGTATTGAAGGAGCGAAGGAAATTCAATCGGGAATTACAAGACCTCAAGTGTCGGCGGAAGCCGATTACAGCAGATTAAACTAGGGAGATTAGTTCTCCATCAAAAACGCAATACAATCAGAGAAATTCGTAAACAAGGATTAGCAAAAGATGTCCCCCTAATCTGCCCTAAACAGTAATTATAGCTTCAGAATCTGCGCGCTCTCGCGAGACCAGAAATATCTCGCGACGCGAATATTAAAATGGCGCCAGTTCAAATTTGGGCTCTCGCGAGGCGAGATGATGACTCGCGAGGCGAGACTTCAAAATCTGGTTTGTCACAGCCGTGATGCCTATCACGTCCAGGCCGTGATTACTTCTGACTTTGGGTGCTTATCTGTTATGGCTGTGACCTTCATCACGGCTAGGCCGTGATGGTCTCTGTCCTCCAGGGTCTTCTCTTCACGCCCGTGATGGGTATCACGTGCTGACCGTGATGCTTTCTGACTTTGAGGCTCGCGAGGCGAGACATAGTTCGCGTGGCGAGGCAGAGAAGATGACATTTCTGGCACAGGCTGGTCTTCAATATCGCGGGGCGAGTAACCTCTCGCGGAGCGAGCACTTCCAGGATTGCAATTTCCACTGTTTCCTTTATTCCCTGGACTCTAAGTTAACCTGAAAACATGAAATAGCCATAAGTGCTTTATTTGACTCAAAACTGGCTAAATTACCTTGAAACTACTTAAAGGACTCAAAACCTTGCTTGAGGACAATCAAGTCTAATTTGGGCGAAAACGAGATATAATTGGCACAAAACCACGGTCATACTAGTCATAAAACTAGATGGGCCAGAGGCTTATCACATAGATATATATATATATAAATGGTTATAAGTCCTCTATCCTATTTTTAAAACATGGAAAAAGAAAATAAAGGAGGAGGAAACAAAAACATTGTTAGTGAAACATATATAATAATAACGTGAGTTAAAACGCATGCACCACTAACTATTCTTATTTAAATAAGAGGAAAAACCCAACCAAAAGGACAATCCAAACAAACAGCACTGCAAATAAAAACATGTTTTGTCATTTAATTATTGCAAGGAGGAAAAACGGTAAGATACAACTATAAAAGGTAAAACAAATAAGCTACAAGTTACTAAAAATTTGCAAAACCAATTTTTATGGGCTTGACTCTCTTAAAAGAAGTCCCCAGCGGAGTCGCCATCTGTAGCGACCTAAAAAAAAGACTTGTTTTTCCTCTTAGAGAGAAAACATGGAGTCGCCACCAACTTTATTTAATTTCGGAAAGGTTGGAAAACCCTTCAAGAAGAAGCTTCGGATTCGGGAGTCGATTATGTCTAGGGAAGGTATGGAGACTTAACCCCACGACACCATAGAACATCCATAAATGGTTACCCAAAATTAGTTGTGTAAATTATTAGTAACTTTGAAAAATTTGTTTTACCCTTTGTGAGTCTCTTTATTAAAACTACATGAGGTTGAACATGGCACGTAAGTCCACAGAGCAACCTCTAAATCTGAAGGGTTGAACATGACACTTGTCATAGGGCAACCTAAAAAAAAGGTTGTTTTAATCAAGTGATCATCCTCTATTTTTTTTTATGTAAAATAAATAATTTTTATCTCTTGAAAATGGGACAGAAACGTAGAAATGAAACTTTTTACCAACTTATTCAGAGAACAGAAGCACAGAGAAATAAGAGTGTCAAGAGAAATTTATTAATAATATCAAGGAAAATAACAAAGATTACCAAACGGGAGTAGAATAAGAATGACTTTGTTTACTCCCAGTGGTAAGATTTTAAGATCGAAGTCTTTACATTCAATCTCCCTGGCTCCTTCAGCTCTTCCTTCTTAACCACTTCTAATAATAGGGAAGAGAAAAAGAAGCTCAGATTTCCGATCTCTCTTCCTCACAACAAAAATCTCTTTCTTTTCTCTTTTCTTAGTATCTTTCCTCTCTATCTCCTCTCTGATCTTTCGTTTCCTCTCAAGAACAGTGTTCTCCCCTCCAAAAAATGTCCTCCCCTTTTCTTATCTTTCTCCTTTCCTTTTATAGACGGAGGAGAGGGCTTCTTGCTTCTTCTCCATTGGCTTCAAGGTCGGTTTGTACGAAACCCAAGGCTTGGGCCGTTCTGAGCAGCGGAAAGGAGGTGATTTGATGTGAGGGTTGCATGCTTGAAAAAAGAAGGAGATGGGGGGTTTCGTCTGAGGGGTGTGATGGCTTTTTAGGGTAGGAGTAGGGCTACTAGGTTAAGGTGGGAAAATATGAGGAAAAAAAGAAAAGGCCAATGGGTAAAGGAGGTGCAAAAGGGGGGTTTTGAGCAGAAATAGCGTGTGTCCAGATGGGGCGGCATGAGTAGCAGAAAGGAGGTGATTTGACGTGAGGGTTGCACGCTTGAAAAGAGAAAGAGATGAGGGGTTTTGAGCAGAAATAGCATGTGTCAAGATGGGGCGGCGTGAGTAGCAGAAAGGAGGTGATTTATCTTGAAGGTTGCGTGTTTGAAAAGAGAAGGAGATGGGGAGTTTTTAGGGTTAGGAGTAGGGTTGCTAGGTTAAAACGAGGGATGAGGTAAGGAGGAAGAAGGACCCATGGGTGGAGGAGGAAAAGAGGTCTTGCCTGATATGTAAAGTGGGTAGGAGGTATAACTCAGTTTCCTTTCCTTTTTGTTGATTGTCTTTTTCTCCTTGTTTTCTTCGTCCTTTCTTTCTTATCCTCTCCTTCTTCTTTCTTTATTCTTTAGCCTTTATCCTGAAAATAAAATTGCAGTGGATGGAATCTCTTCGTCCCAACAGAAACTTAGATATGCAAAAGTAGATATACACTGGACGGACCTCCTCGTCCAACAAGAAAAGATAAATGCAGTGGACGGAACCTCCTCGTCCAATAGAAATTAAAATAATTGAAGTGGACGGAACCCCCTCGTCCAACAGAAATAAAAGGGACAGGACTGAACGAGTCCACCCCGTCCACCAGCAAGTGTAGTGACTGGACGGGACCACCTCGTCCATTGGCAAGTGCAATGGACTGGACGGGGCCAACAGCAAGTGCAAGGCAATGGACGGAACCACCCCGTCCATCAGCAAGTGCAAAGCAATGGACGGGACCACCCCATCCATCAGCAAGCACAAAGCAATGGACGGGACCACCCCGTCCAGCAGCAAGTATAAGGCAATGGACGGGACCACCCCGTCCATCCACGAGTACAAAGCAATGGACGAGACCACCCCGTCCAGCAGCAAGTATAAGGCAATGGACGGGACCACCCCGTCCATCCACGAGTGCAAAGCAATGGAAAGCAATGGACGGGACCACCCCGTCCATCAGCAAGCGCAAAGCAATGGACGGGATTACCCCGTCCAGCAGCAAGTATAAGGCAATGGACGGGACCACCCCATCCATCCACGAGTGCAAAGCAATGGACGGGACCTCCCCGTCCAGCAGCAAGTGCGATGGACTGGACTGGACCGCGTCCAACAGCAAGTCCAAAGCAAGGGACTGGCCTGGACAGCGTCCAACAACAAGTTAATAATGTGATGGACGGGACCTCCCCGTCCAACAGCAAATGTGATGGACTGGAAGGGATCACCCCGTCCAACATCAAATCCAAGGTAATGGACTGGAACACCCCCTCCTTTCTTCATTATTTTCTTTTTCTTCTTTCTCTCTTATTATTATTAGTCTCCTTGAAACATGATATCATAAAAATTAGAATAAAATGAAGACGGACAAAAATGGGTGTTCACAATCTATATCTTGATTAGTGATTGGTTGACAGTGGAAAAAATTTTACACTGCCAGTGTATAGCAATTAAACTCAATAAATGGCATAAAGGGATAGCCGTTGGGGAAAAAAGAGCCGTTTGTCATGCATAATTTTTTTTTTAACATTACAATACCAATCAAGATGTGTATAAATATGTTCAACTTTATATTGTTTTACACAATCAAGTCTCTTAATTTTCTCTCATTTATTCTCATATGCTCTCAAAAAATTTCTCCACTTTTTTACTCATTTATTGTGTCAAAGTTCTATATCATCCAATTTTGCAATTCACATACTCTCAAATCCTCAACTTCCTATTTTATTTGTTTTCATCAATGGATCCAAACCAATTCAATTCCTTATTAAGTTGGATGCAAAATTTTCAAACTCTCACTAATCCAAATTTTCCTCGTCCTCCACTTTTACCAAACCCACAAAATAACCCAAATATGGACAATATTCATTTTTCATCGGGCCCATTTCCATATCAATTTCCCATGTTTCAATCACAACCAACTAACCTTACTATGGAGCATGGAACCCCAATCGATACAAGTGGTGGGCAATCTTTTGAAAAAGAGCAAGAAGCAGCATCTAAGTGCGCGGCAGAATCTCAAACTCCGTCCTTTTCTACCCAAGTCGGGTTGGATAATATTACAATTGATGATGAAGAAGAAAAGGCGACTCAAACAAAGCAAAGAGCAAGGTTCAGCCCGGAGGAAGATCGACTTTTGATCCAAGCATGGCTAAAGGTTTCCAAGGATTCAGTTGTGGGGGTGAACCAAAAAGTAAATTCTTTTTGGTTAAGAATCAAAGATAATTTCAATGAATATCGTCAACATTTGCCGGCGAGGGAAGTGGGGCAAATAAAATGTCAATGGCAGAAGTTGAATAGCGTAGTTCAAAAATTTGCAGGGTGCTACAAACAAGTTTGCCAAAGAAAGAAAAGTGGTAGCTCCGAGTCTGACATCATGGGATATGCATACATGATTTATTCTCACGATGTAGGCGAACAATATCAACGTTCTAAATCAATCTGATGTGTTTAATAACGTTTTGGAGGGACAAACTCCGAGGGTGCAATATACAGTAAATAGAACCCAATATGACATGGCGTACAATTTAGCAGATGGTATTTATCCAAAATGGGCTACGTTTGTCAAGAGCATCCCAATGCCACAAGGAGATAAAAGAAAATTGTTTGCCCAACATCAAGAAGCATCAAGAAAAGATGTGGAGCGTGCGCTTGGAGTGCTTCAATCTCGATTTGCGATTGTACGTGGCCCTATGTGTGCTTGGCACATGGATACAATCAAGCATATATTATATGCATGCATCATTTTGCATAACATGATTGTGAAAGATGAACGACACACATGTGATGGTCATTTTGATTATTCTTATGATCATCCCAACAATGATGTCTCAACAAATGACGTACATAATGGTCATCATCCACATCTTGCATCATATCAATAAAGGCGAACACTTGTGCGATAGGCAAAATCATCACAACTTCAGGCGGATCTTGTGGAGCACATTTGGAAACGTTTTGGTCGTGATAATTAGCAAAATTGAATTTGGTTTTAATTATGTAATTTCATTTTAATGTTTCAATTTCGTAATTTCATCATTTGTAATATCATTTTAATTTAATTTCATCTTATGTTTTAATTTTTATTACAAGTTTCGTAATTTTAATTTTTTATTTAATAAAAAAATTATTACAAAGGAATTTCGTACTTTTTATAAATTATTATTTGAAAAATCAAATAATCATGATGTAATAAATAAAGTATTGATAAAATATGAGTATGCGGGACCACTGGCAGGACCCATTTAAGAAAACTTTTGTTTAGATGCTAGGTTGGAGAGATGAGGTGTTTAAGTTGTAAAAAGTAAAAATGAGTGATGTATAATAGTGGGACCCATTTAAAAACTCCTAAATGAGTTGTTGGGATGGAGATGCTCTAACGCACCGCTACGCTTATCGGAAGAGAAAAGCCAGCAACCTCATCTAATAACAAGATATCAGAGCAGCAAAAGTTTGATCCACGGAGACTTTTTTTTTTTCTCTCTTTCTTTTGATTATATATATATTTGGTTGTTTATTTATATGGAGAGATGCCTACCAATAAGTTACCTCACTTTGATTTAGCTATGGTGCAGGATAACCATAGATGTTGTTGGCTTAATGTTTTGCAAATAGACCAATAATGGGAAAGACTTCCCCTCGTTGCAAAGATAAAGTGGGAAATTTCTACTCTTCAACATCTATAAAGGCCATCAGGCAAAATTCTCTACAACAAAGATTGACACATAGAATAGAATATTCTTTACAATGCTAAATTTGGCAACTCCTATAGAGCCAAAAACTTCTGAGAATCCTAAACTAACCATCTAGTCTAGAACTATAATCATGGATCTTACCATTATGCATGTACAAGGTAATGTGAGGTGAACATTGCATTCCATGATTGTTTCCACTGCATCTACCACTTTATGACCTATCATCTAGCATTGCCAAGCCACAATGTAGTCTAACAATAAAACATCACTCTCTTCACATTTTCTTTCAAGGCTGGCAATGGCTTGACACCACACTCTCCAGCTGCTCGAGTTCCCTTGGAACCATGACCAGCATTACCACCACATGTAGAGCCATTCTCTTGCAAATCTGGTTCCATATAGAAACGGGCACGAAAGGCTGCTAAATGTGCATAATATGCTGGAGGAACTGCACAAGAAGAAAATCCAGCCGATTAAGCTTCAGATTGTCCTAAACACACAAATGTAACGAAGAAGCAGGATTATAATATCCCTGCCTCTTTCATGCAGGTTAAAGTTCAATCATGTTGTAAAAGGTAACATTGTAGCTTCTTTAACCAGGCTTCAAGAGTCATTAACTGGGAGCAAAAACTGAAAAACAACATATTCATAAAAAAAAGGCTTACCAACAGATACGGAGCGTGTGCACCTGGCATATGTATAGCAGAGATTGTTGGTCAAAGACTGGATTCCATCGGCTGTGAAGTTGTTTTCATCCCATAGAACATGATAATGAGCTGGCCGACTTGTACCCTGCATCACAATAGAAATGCAGTAACCTTAGTTAAGGAAAATCAGAGTTTTAAATTTTTACAACCTGTGCTAGCTAAAACCTCTCCAAGATATTTGAAAAGGAGACTGGGGGTATCAATCTGAACTAATCTTTAATCCTCACATGTTAAAATTAAGGAAGTCCATATCTTAAGACAGACTTGTGAAATAAGCATAGGGATTCGGGATCAAATAAAGAGGGAATGGCCAGAATATATAAAGACTCAATTTCAAAAACAAGGATCTCAATTCTAGCTTTGAGGGGAAACCTTGAAAAATATTCCTAGAACAAGACCAGGTGACTGCATAGATGATCACAGAAACTATGGTTGATATGCCTTGTATTAGAGCAAGTAGGGCTGGGTAGCGCACTAGCTGCAATTATGTACTTAGTACTCTTTGCAATGCAGGCCTTGCTATGTCCTGGATTCTGAGACACCCTGTAGCAAAGATCCCTGGACCCAAATATGCGAATGAAATACCTTGAGCGGCGTTTTGTCTTCCGGGTCCCATACTCGCCCTTTAATAGAAGAGGAGGAAATCCCTTCATGCCCAAAAAAGAGGTTCAACAAAGCAAAGATCTAAGACCGATGGAATGGACTAGTTGGAATGTTTGTCACTTGAGTGACTACAACTCTTCCTGGAAAGAGAGTAATAAACTGTGATTTTCTCACTCTCCCTCTCATTTTGACAGTCAACTGTGTATCGTGTTTCTTTTCATAATCAATCCTCCTTGATAATCGTAAACCCTGGCACAGAAGGAAGAAAAAACAAAATTCTACCTGGATGCCAGCATGACTGCAGAGATAAAAATCAAATTCTGTTGGATGGCAGATTTTAGAATCAACAACAGTCCCTGAAAGACAATTAAAACAAGAAAATTTCAATTTTATTAGACAATCATTTTTAAAAAATGAAGAATGATTCAGAAATGCATTTGTGTACATAATCACTTCATGAATGTTCGACTTACCAGGCAATATATTCCCACTCTTATCTGTACTGCTCCTGTCCCTGTGATTGTTTGGGAACAACCGAGTATGGTGTCTTTTTTGCACGACTATGAAAGTTACTGGAGGCTGATAGTTTGGTTCTAAGGAAGCACATGCCTACACAGATATTGCCTCTCAGAACAAATGTTTGTTATAAAAAAGACTTAAATAAATGTATGATGAGAGTAGGCAAATGAGTCTGACCTTCCGAATCGCGTCCAACTCATAAAGTAGAACTTGGTAGAACTGTCCTTCACTTACACCATCCCTGTTCAAAGTTCATATACACACTGGTGACTGACACGTTCATCAAACTAGAAAGTTTCAGAAAGCTAGGTGCCTAAGTAGCAGGTTATACACAGGTGAACTTGGATATTGATTTTAATGGATTATGTCTCAAACACATGAATAAATTAGAGTATATCTAGCATCTTTGATCCAGATACAGAGAAAAACCACTCTGGATGTTTCTAATTACTATAATTATAATAATTTCTAATTACTATTCAATGTACTCACAATTATAGCATCTTTAAATATTTTTTGTTTTTGTTTTTTTCTAAGTTTTGAAATAGTCGGGCAATGCATAGGAACCTTGCTAGTCATATTAAAACCAATGCCATGTATCAGACAACCAACTCAACAGAGGTACAGTTCAACTCCAACCTTCTAAAATCTGGCTATAAAAGTTCACAACATGCATTATGGACATTGCATCATAAATTAAAGTATTAAACATACAGACCTGTAAAATATAATCCTTAGAGGCTTCTGTCCTGTTGCCTTTCTAAAGGAAACCAACAAATCTCTGCATTAAAAGGGACACAAGAAAATGAAATACTGTGATCTAATGCAAAGGAATCCATCATACATGAAAACTAGAACAATATTCAGAATTAAATAATTAAAACTTGAATCACTATTACCGGATCATGCCACCACTAACTGTGCCACGAACAGGGTCATGCCAAGTTTTGTACAAATCTTGTATCAGCTCCTGCCTATGAGCTTGAGCACACACTAAACCGGCATATTTTGTCACCTCAGGCCAGTCTTGGGATGCTACTACCTACAGATTGGATAACACATCAGTTTCCAAAACCCTCAATGACCATTGCAATGTTTAAAAAAGAAGATAAATAGATTAGATAAATACAGCTGCTATTGAGGGGCTAGAATCTTCTCCATTTTCAGGGTGCGTAACATCTGCTCCAAAAATTATGGTTGGTATGTCACTGACCAATGGTATTCTGCAGCTTACAGCATCTAGAAGAACAGTGTTTCTACCTCCCATCTGCATCAAGAAGAAGGAAATTAACCACTAATTAGTTATTGGAAGCATTTTTGAGAAGTGAGAGTAATTTCAACATGAATATTCAGAAGGCAGAGAAGCCTACAATGGCTAAATAAATATAAAATGACATGAATGCATCATAATTTCTGCACCACAGGTTGGAGATTTAAGCCAATCCTACCGGTGACTCTAGCTTTATTCAGTCAACAATTTCTAACAGGTGTCGATGATTTTTTTTCATAAAAATGAGGTTGTCCATGCAATAACGAAGAAAAAAAGGGGACAGAAATTTGTCTGACTAACAGCAACTGCAACTACAAACAATGTTTTGCACAGAAATGTTGAGAGCAAACAAACCTTAACATTGATCTTCAGAGACACATTAGCCAAGTACTGTTTAGTGATCTTAAAGACATGCTTTGTCAGACAGCATTGTGAAATTAAACCAAGGTCAGTTTCACAAATACGCTTGAGATCACCTGAAAACAAGAGATGTTTAAATGAAAATTCTGCATTTGAACTCAGGAACATATCTTCTGATTCTATCAACTCAAGAAAATTGCAATTAGTGATTGATACCACAATCTTGAAGAGTTATTAACTTATTATCAACCAGTGTGGCTTACCATATAGAGACCCATTGTTGTCAGGCAATATTGCTAACAAAAGCTCTAATTCTTTTCCTTTAGTTTTGTTTGTTGACACATGGTAAACATGCTTCAAAGCTTTCTCTACCTGCTCTGGCTTGGCATTGTAGATGGGGATAACAGGCTCTGGATAAAATTCCTAAAAGAGAAAAGGCATGTTATTGAATCTTAGAAAATTTTCTTTCTACACTCAACCACAGAAAGAAACAAAATAGATTGAAAACTACCATGCCAGATACTTGACACATCTGAGCAAGCTCATTGCAAAAAGTGCGAGCAACGCTATCTTGCACACTCCGTGAAAAATTTATGCATGCCCACCGGCTAACAGTCATTCCATTAATCATTTTCTGTGTCATTCGAGAAATAAGAGACAAAGAGATCAGTATTGCAAGCTATCACATAAAACCTCTAGCCCAAACAAGAATAACATATACCATGGAATTTCATAACTTCAAGTAAATTAGACCAAAGAATTAAACAAAAAGAGTCATGTTTATAAAGGACTTTTAACAATAACACCATTTCCTTTCTTTTGTGTGTTTGGAATACTAGTAATTAAAATAATTAAATATGTCTTGGTCAAATCAATATAACTTAAAACTTCCCAACTACAATTAGATTAAACCAGAGAACTGAGCAACAACAGCTGCTTTTCATGATTGCTGAGTAACAGATAATTGTAATGTTGATGTACAATACCTTGTTCATCATATTCCACTGACCAACTTGGGGTAAACAGTTCTTTTCTTTCCCACTTTCGTGATATTTAAGCTGCGGTTCAGAAGTGCTACAAATCAATGAATAGTAGGGAAAAGATAGATTATATCTTCAGTATATCAGGAACCAGATCTACAGAAGGAAAAGCACATTACCCAAGGGGCAGGAAGAATTCGTGCTTCAACCGAAGCTAGCTTTTCACTGATTTTAATCCCAAATTCCTTTGCATAAGGATCTTGATCGTAAGCATTATGGTGAATAGTCTGCATGTATGACCCCCCAACGAACGCCACCACACCAAAGGAAAAAATAATAATTATAATAAAATCATCAATAGAAGGCCCAACATTATCATTCAGCTTATGGAATATCAGGTGTATACTTTTTTTCTTGTCAAAAGATAAAAAATCATAGTGGAATGCACTTTTCCTTAATCAACTTAATTGATATATCCAAGGTTTCAATTGTCACACAAGACCTCCATAAGTTTTTAACCATTGTCTAAAAACTCCAATCACTACAATGTGTGAATCAATGTTGTAGCTATGTGAAACTTATATGATTTTGACTTTCTAGGAGTAAACGACATACTAAATGACATACACGTAATAATTAGATCACAAGAAGATAATTTTGGCAAGTACTTTTGGAAGGACTCATGAAAAAAATAACAATAATAACCTAGGGAGCCTTCATTTCGTAATTGTTCTGCGATCAGATATCAATATAGTCCATAAGTTTTATTGAGAAGGTTCAATATTAATACCTGCAAAATGTCATTTTCCCGATCACGAGGTCTCTGGCAAGTAACTTTCAGGAGAGCAGTAATTTGTTTCTCATTCAATCTTTTTGTATAACGCTGCCCCTCAACAATTTTGCAGGCCTGGGAAACCAGATGCACATAAGAGTAAACAATCATTATCAGAATGTTGAGTGGTCAATTCAATTACCAGGAAATTTCCCTACCTCCATAGGTAGATAGTTTGCCTTCTTTTGGTTTCCAACTTGAAGGCAAGGAAGGTGAGTACATTGAATCGTGAAACCATACATCTCCTGGAAGTACTCAACTACTGACTTCATAGTTGAGTTCTCATCAACAGGAAACCTGAAGAAATACATCTTCATTGTTAAGTGATCTAGTGGTAAATCATTATAACTTCTTTGTTTTCTAGTAGGAAGTGACAAGAAAGAAAAATAACTTACACAAGTTCTCTTGTTGGTTGAGAAGTCAACCCTGAAACACGATATTTCCTTCTTACACTTCCTCTGTGTGTTACTTCCACTTTAACTCCTCTAAGGGCTTTCTTAATCTGTTATACATCATAAAGCAACTCTGTAAATAAACCAATATCGACAACATAAAAAATGAACTTAGCAAGCTATGTCTATATTACTAAGTACCTTAATGCGATCAGCATCAGACAATGGCCTTGACAGCACATCTTTTCCTAATAGCTGGCCAACAAATTCTACCACAGGAAGAGGCTCAATGAATGCAGCAGACGCCATATCTACGAAATGCAAGAACATAATTAAGATAAATTGAAGTTTAAATTATACTTCCATTAGACTGTACTTTCATTACATAATCAACTATTCAACGATTAGTAATATACCAATATTGAGGGAAAGACCCATCTGAGTAGGCCTTATGCTCTGATAAAATCCACACCATGACTCCAATCCCTCTCCAAGCCGTTGTGGTGTTCTAATATCAGGTGAAAAGAAGGACCTCCCAATGGGGCAATACCTTTAGAAAATGCAGTATTTGTAAGATAAACAAGAACTTTCACTTAACTACCATTTCTTGAAGTTTAAAAATTCAAATCCTCATTATTAATACTACCTCTTAGTTGATAGCTCTCTTAGTACAATGTCAAGAATTTGAAGTGCCTCCTGTGGTCCATCAGCACGCTTGCCAGCTAGAAACTGTCCTAAGTGATGCAAGTTTGCCCGAGCAACAAACTTGATCACCACCCTATATTCTCTTTCCCTTCTGAAAAAAGGTCTGGTGTCAATTGAAATTGAACATATTCAGAAACATCACCATAATTACTATTTTTTAAAAAGTGATTCCTTACTTATGGCCATTAACTCCATCCTCTTCATCTACAAGCATAATCTTAAACTCTCTCGAGGTAAAGGGAAGCTGGCCTGCTGTGTACAGACTTTTTCTGCCGTCATATGCTGGAAGTCTCATCCCCAAGTCAGACTCTTTGTACAGCCTCACAAGTTCAGCTATGATGGACCTGTTCACTGTTTTCGAAGACACTTCTGGGGTAATAGTAACCTGCAAAATACAGCAATACATAATAATAGTAATAACAATGCCATTAAATTAAAGCAAAAGCAACAATAGGAACAAAAGCCTCAATTAGGCCATATTTAATAGTCTCATAAATGACACTACAAGAAAGGACTGCAACAGCAGAACCCCTATAAGAGGAAAATCACAGGATGAACTTAAATGCATGCTGCCATAGAGGGCCCAATCGTTATGTCACCCAGAAAATCTATTTTTTTTTTCTGTTTTTTATTTATTTATCAGTAAAGTGATAAATATCAAGGAAATGAGCTTACATCATACTGGTTCAAGTCCTTGTCTGGTAACTCTGCAAAGAAATGGTTAGCCTTCACAATACATTTTGTTCCAAGTTGTCCATACCCAGGCCTACGAGCAAAGCTCAAAGACTTGCTTGAAGTAGGAAACCCCATATCAATGTCACCAGAAATGCAGCCATTTTCAACATTTCCATTTGCAGTACTTGTTGTCACAGTGCAGGGCCTGCAACTGGGCCTCATCAAAACATCTCCTTGATCAGATTTTCTGCCACCTCTGCCCCTTCTTCTTCCCTTGTTCTTTAGCTGAGGTGAAGTTTGGCTATGGTTTTCTTGTGTAGGTGGACCTTTGCCATTTTGGGTAGCTTTGGGTGCCTTCTTAGCTGGACTCATGGGGTTCTGCAAATTGGTTCTGATCACCACAAGGTGTTGCTCTGAGCTTTCTTTCATCTGCCTCACTGGCATGTTGGCTTTGTTGCTGAGTTCTTACTCTAATACATACAGAAAACCACACTTGTCAATTGTCATAGTTGACAACAACATTACAAGATTCAGCAAGAAAACAATTTCACAGGAAGACTATTTGCTTTTAGCTTTTGCTTGTTATGTCTGCCAAACAGTACCAATTGTTTCAGCTAAGAATACAGAAGAAACAAAGATGGAAAATGCAATTAAGTTGGCAGAAAGAGTAGTACTTAGTGTACAGTGATAAGAATGCTCAGTGGTAAGATGCATGAAGTTAGAAATAAAATAGTAATGTAGGTAAAAGTGAAACTGAAATCTGGCACTATTGTTTAAGAATACAAGCATTACCATTCTTTTGCAAAACTGAAATCCAAACTATTCACACTTGTTTCAGCAAGCAAATCCAAAAATGGTTATGGTACTAGAACTATAGAGCGAAATAAGGCAACAGAAAAAGTAAATTTTGACATCACC
Source organism: Sophora flavescens (assembly GCA_030762895.1). Lineage (NCBI taxonomy): Eukaryota > Viridiplantae > Streptophyta > Magnoliopsida > Fabales > Fabaceae > Sophora > Sophora flavescens. The sequence goes on along the minus strand of CM061067.1, from coordinate 161,978,942 downwards.
CTCTTATGCCCTTTTGCTTGAAGTTTGAAAAGAGCAGAAGAGAAAGAAATCTGAGTGCAAATTTGCAGCTCAAAACATTGGCTGTGCACAACAAGAAATAAAACAAAGAGCAAAAGACAAAAAGTAAAGAAAGAACATTTGGATTGTTCAGTGAGCATTTAACCAATGACCATTTGTAAGGAAGAGAAGAATTAATAATAAAAAATGTGATTAGACATATGGGAAAACCCAGAAAATGGAAGTATCCAGAAGACAAAACCAGTTCCTTAGGCTTGTCCCCTACCAAAAACTGAAGATTACCAAGACGACCAATAAATACAGCCACATAAGAACACACAGAAAAACAATATAATAATGAATGGAATGTGAAGACAAATTTCATACAAGACTACCATGAATAAGAAGGGGAAAAAACAACCAGAAGAAAACAAAAATTCAAGGACAGTATCGTAAGATAAGGAACAAACATTGAGAAGGGTAGCAAAATCACTGTCTGGAAGATTTGCTGCAGTAAGAAAAATAAATAAAATAAAAACAAAAACTGAAAACCAATGAAACAACCAACAAGCTCACTCAACCAGTGATCATGAGTATGAAAATGGACAAAATAAGAAGAAAAAACACAACTTGAACTCACCCTTATGACAAGTAAAGGCTTGTAAAGTAAAGGGTAGGCGAAAGGAATGAAGGGTAAGTAGAAATAGTAGAAGGAAGGGTATATGTATGTGTCTCTGTATTGAGAGTTTTGAGAGAAGGGAAAGAGGAAGGAAGGTGAGAACTGAGAAAGGGAGAGTGATGATTATGATGAATCTTATAGACGCATGCAAAGAGCTTTTTTGCGTTTTCTTTATCACGTGTTAAAGCCTTTCCCTGCTTTTAACTCTCTCTCTCTTTTTCACTCTGTGTGCTTCCGCAGCCTCGAGGATGTTGTGTGTTCCATGCCCATAAATGTAATGCAAAACCAATAAAGAAACAAAATTTAATTCATAGAGAGAGGAGCATGAGGATGGTGAGTGGGGAATAAGTCCAAGAGAGTTACTGACGATTATTAAAAGCAATCATATAAGGAAGAAGAATAATTTCAACTTCCACTGCTCTCCCTTCTCTTGCAGGCAAGGCAGGCCTCCCTGTATTTCTGCTTCCTTTCCTCTTTTTTTCTCACAAAATTTCCTTCTAGCTTTTTCAGTTCTCTTTATATGTGAAATTGTAAATGGTCCCAGCAAATTTTTTAAGGATTTCTATTGAATCCATCTTCTCCTTTGAAAAATTTATTCTAAAGTGAATTTGTTTTTAACAAAATAAAAAGTCTATTCATCATTATTTTTAGATTAAAACAAAACTGAATAAATCATTATTTAGCCACTAGGGATGATGGTCCATGATTTGGTAAAGTCTTTTTCTCACACTTGTTGTGTGACTTTAGTTTCATTGTCCGATATTTTCTGTTGATAAGTGATATATAAATTTTGTTATAAATTCTAAATGAGATTGATGGTTTTTTCTTAAGGTTTACAAAATCAGACCGGCCATCGAACCGGTGAAGGCAATGTTCGAGTTGATAGTTGGCTCAACCGGGTTGAGCGAGTAGTTGGCTTAAGTTATATATACTTCACATACAAATGTCATAACTCAACATATATAACATTCAAAATGACAAAACCAAATAAAATATGCCATCAAAGTCATCAAACCATAATATTTAAGTTCAACAAAAGTGGACAATGTTTATTGGAAAGTGGAAACTAAATAACAGATACATCAAACATCATAATATTCATTGAGGTTGACTCCTTCATATTCAAACACGTCAGCCATAGCATCTTCACTAATTTGAGTAATATCTTCACCACCACCACCACTTTGAAGTTGAATCTCTATAGCATCAAGTTCTTCATCACCTAATTAAACAACAAGCAAGTAGAAAAATAAAATTTCAACACTAAAATAATCAACTTACATACAAAGCATGTTCGATATAATTAAACATTAACCTTCGTTGCTTCTTGATGAATCACCAACTATTGGAATAGCACCACTATCATGATAAAGAACATTTTCAATCTCATCAATATCAAGTTCAGGAGAGGGTTCTTCATCAATCACCCAAAAATCAACTTCATCAATGGATTCATAATCAACGGGATCACTACATGCCTTCTTGTAGTGTCCCCTATAACAAAACATTACAATAGCAAAAAGCAGAATTATTATGCTTTTCAAAAAAAACTAAAAGTAATGTTTCAACTTTTGACATAATGAAATTTTTATACCTATTCCTCAAACGCAAGTTATAAGTAACATAAACAATATCATTCAGTCTCTGATGTTCAAGTCTATTTCTTCTCTTTGTATGGATGCGTTCAAAGACACTCCAATTTCTCTCACACCCCGAAGAAGAACAAGTTTGGCTAAGAATCCGAATTGCCAACTTTTGCAATATTGGAGCACTACCCCCATACATTCTCCACCATTCATCTACAAAACACATATTTAGTTAAATAAAACAAGAAATATACATAACTATGTAAGTTTAAAACATTATTTAAAAATTAAAACTATAAATTGGTACTCACCAGGTTGTTATCCTTTGCCACTTTAAGAGCACTTTCACGACTAAAAGATCCTTGTCTTTCACGATACACTTGCAACTCTTTAATGGCTTTGGCCACATCGGGACAAAAAGCTTGTATATCAAATAAATCAAGAAGTGCTTGCATGACCCTACTCTTATCACAATATTTGTCATCATAAATGAATGCGGGGTTTAAAAAGTATGCAGCTGCATGAAGATTGCGCTTCAAGTGCTTATCCCATCGAGTCTTAAGAATATCCGTGTATGGCTTATACAAGTTCTTTCTATGCTTAAACATTTCCTTTATTGCATTTTTTTGCCCTTTGCATGCCCTCATAAACATAACCAATAGAAGGTTTTTCATCCCCATCTACAATTCTTAGTAATCTAATGATGGGAGCCATAAGTTTGGCAATCATAAAACATTCATTCCAAAATTTATTATCTAAAATGATAGCACTAACAGACTTTTCTGTTGTACCCTTTGCTAACTTATGGCTAGTAAAGTGTTTGTCCACAACCAATGCTTGCAAATCATGCTTATGATCATGAATATTTTTCAATGTGATAAAAGTAGTAGCAAATCGAGTCGTTCCTGGACGTACAATTTCCTTCCAACCTTCTCTTTTTCTTAGCCAAGATAAGAATACTATATGATTGTACAGAAACACAGTTACCTTTGAAGCTTTTTTGGCAAGCTCTGCAACATGAGGCATACTAGCAATATCCTTCAAAAGGAGATTCAAGCAGTGGGCAGCACAAGGAGACCAAAAAATGGTTTCATATTTTTCATGCACCAATTTACCAGCAGCTACATGGTTAGATGCATTATCTGTCACTATGTGAACAACATGTTCAACTCCAACCCATTCAATAACTTCGGAAAACATATTGCCCAAAGTCGCGACATCTTTCACAACATCCGATGCATCAATAGACTTCACAAATGCTATCCCTATGGAATAATAAAGTAAAAAGCTTATCAAATAAAAATTAAATGGACTATCAAGTTTATTAAGGAATCTCAAAATTTCACAAATGTTGTACCTTTAGGACAATAAACTAGAAAGTTTATCAACGTCCTTTGTCTTTGGTCAGTCCATCCATCAGCCATGATTGTACATCCACTCTTAGCCCAATTGGCTCGATAACTTTTCACAAGCAATTGACATTCTTTCTTGCAATCTCCCAACAAGTTAACCCGTAGATCATGATAAGACGGAACTTTATAACCGGGGCCAATAATAGCAATTGCATCCGCAGCTTCTTGAAAAAATGGTGACTTTGTTGCATAAAATGGAATGTTAGCATCAAAAAACCATCTAGCAATTGCCATCCCTGCTTTGTAACGTGCAGCCTTGCCAGATATTACACTTTTTATAGTTGGTTGAGAGCCAGGAGTTGTCCTTGGAGCAAAAGAACCACCAATTTGAACATCAGCTTTTCTTTTTCCTTTGTTGGGAGCAGAAACAGGTGCAGTATTTGGGGAAGGTTGAACTTCTTGCACTTCCCCCTCATTACTACCATCATATGCATCATTGAGGTCGTTAGTCTTCTTTTTTTCTTTGATACCTTTCAATAACTCAATCATTTGGTGACGAACATTGTGAGGAACTTTCTTACAAGAGCTTATTTGACCAGATATACCCACAATATGGTGCTTCATTCTGTTTATGCCTCCTCCTCTGTAACTTATTCCACAATGAATGCAAGTGTACACATTAGTTCTCTCTCCTTTTCTAAATGCAAAATGCTCCCAAGCAGGATCACTTTTCCCACAAAATGCAGTGGAGCCTTCTGCTGATTCACCATGTGATGATGGTGTATTAGGGGCATTGGTAGATAAATTAGGATTATTTTCAGGAGCATTCCCACTTGGTAATTCCTATAATAGGAACATGTTCAGCGAAAAATTAATTTTTTTTTTTAGCAAGTCAGCAACAAGCCAACAACAAGAGTACAAGTATTTTTGGAGAACAGTCAGAAATCAGAATTCACTAATTCAGAATACAAAACTTGGAGAACACAGTACAAGTATTCATCATTGAACAAGTATTCATCATTGAAAAAATATTTTAGGAGAATACAAAACTTGGAGAAGAAGAGTAACATACCTGGTTCGAGTTCGACATTGGAGTATTGGACTATTGGAGTAGGGAGAACAGGGAAGCAGAGGCAGCCAGGCAGTTTTGGTTTAGGCGTTTAGCAGAAGCAGAGGCAGCCAGGCAGGTTTGGTTTAGGCCGTTTAGAAGAACTGCAGAAGCCTTATCAAACAAAAGAATTAATGGTCTTCTTCTTATAAACCTGTAACGCAGAAGCGTCATGGAGATGGAGGAAACGTGACAAAATAGCAGCGGATGGCATGACGCAGGGCGGCGGATGCGAGCTCGTGTGGCGGAAAGGAGTGGCTGGGTCTCTTGGCAACAAGTGTGGTCCGGTGACGTGGTTCGAACGGAGCTCACGGTGGCAAGAAGGAAGGGTCGAACGCGAAGATGAGAGGAAGGGATGAGTCTGTCTGAGACAAACCCTTAAAATTTTAGGGTTGGAAACAGAAACGACGTCGTTTTGGGCCGGTGGAAATTTTTTTTAAAAAAAAAAACTGCACATTTCGAGAACCGGACCAGACCGGTCCGTAACCGGTTTAGGCCGGTTTCGCCGGTTTTTAACCGGTTCAACGGGTTTTTCACCGGTTCACTGTATGGCCGATTTTCCTATCTGACAGGACCGGCCAAGGTCCCGGTTCCCGATCGGACCGGCCGATCCGGACCGGTTTTCAAAACCTTTTCTAATCATGTAAGAGGGCATGTATTCTCCTAATATAAACTTTTATGTAAAAAAAATCCTTATTTTCTTCGATTAAAAGACATTTTGATCTTAAAATGATTTTTTATATTTCAAAAATTCATTATAAAATTATCATCAAAGTTTTAGATAAAGGTCTGCGACCATAATTGGGGTCGCAACATGTTGACTTTTAAGGTCTCTGAAACCGAAACATGACTATAATTACGATCATATCGACCACACTTTTCTATAATTGTCCACAATTATGGTGAATCTAATGCATTCGTAACCATAATTTAAAACCTTGATTATCGTTCAATCAAATAAATTTCCCTTTTATCTTGTAAAAGTGTATGCTGCACTTCCAATGTTAGCCACCAACTGCTTGCTGCTACTAGTCTTTTTTGTTTCTAGGTAAATTGCTGCTACCAGTGTTTTGGTGAGCCTTGTAAGTTGTAACGGTCCATTCAATGGCTTTACTTTGGACATACGTGGGTCCACTTTGAACCAGTTACAATTTCTTTAAAATTGGATCCTCTCGTATATGTTCCATTGGACTCCCCATTTAGAAAAAAACATTTTTATGGATAATGTTAACAAGTGTCAAATCATTGATTAATGAACCAATAAAAATAGTCATCATTTTTTTTATAAGCAAATAATATATAGATAAGAATACGAGTACTCACCCATATACAATAGTAACCAAGTATGAGAACATTAAGTAGGATAAGCTATCAAATCAATCAGGGCCAAGGAACATCTTGGTATTAGATAAAAGTCATCATTAAAATGTGATGCATTCAATATTTTGATAAGTGTTATATTTAGTTTTCCAATAAAAATGATCAACGACAATGATTGACGGTGAGTCGTCGACAGTTGCTGGAGTTTGCCAAAAAAGTCATTGAAGGTTATCAGAATGTCGATGTCGTCGACAATAACAAAAGAAGTCGTTCGCACAGTGAACGGTGGCCAAGTCACTGTAGAGACAACATCAAAACGGTCGTAGGAATAGAGAGTTAACCCACATGATTTAGTAGATGAATTTCACTATTGGATGAATTTCATACGAGACTCGTTGAATAGAGAGTAGGCCCACATGATTTAATGGGTCTTGCATGAAATTCACCCAATAATTGATTGAGAAAATATTAAAGAATGCTTGTTAGCATTTCTCAACAATGGTGTATTTATATATGTCAAAATTTTGTTATGAAAATAACATTATTCTTAACAAAAAAAAGAATCGGTGAAATCTTGATCATAATAATAATTGACTTTGTTGGGTGGGTGTAGTGACTTTGGCTAAAATGTTGAGGCTTTGATAAAAATTAGCTCATAGCTTATAAGTTAGTTAATAGCAACGAACTTAGAGCGGATAAGCTATTTGTATGAATTTTAAGTGCTTGCTAAATTAGTGGTTGAAATATCTTAATAAATATAAAAGGACGTAAAAAGACTTGTTAGATTATGGGAGGGGTGAAGTGTCAACATGAGAGAACTCGTGGGTGATGATGTCCTTGACCCGGAGAGAGATTACCAACTGGGTCCTTCCCGAAATCATATGAACATCCATGATGAGAAATGAAGTAGGTTTCATCAATGGCCACTCGATTATAATTTGGAAGGTTGCAGATTGGAAAACTGGTGTATTGATCATTACCCTTTTGACCAACAATATTTCATAAGGAGCTCCACTATTTGAACACCCGTTTTCAACACCAATACCGTTTATCTGTCCTTTTGCTTGTTACATTGTTAGCTTATCCACGATTTATGAGCTTGTTTTGTGGACTCTCCCGCATGGATTTTAAACTGTGATTTTAACCATTATTATATTTTCCAGTTAATTGGATTTCCTATGATTTGATAGAAAATGTTGTATTCAAAAAATATTTCATTTGATTTGATCTTTTACTTTATAAGGAAGCTCGTACCTCGTTTATAAATACTATTTGTTCATCAAGTCATAACTCACTTAAAAGTTTTTTTTTATATATATAAAAGATAAAGATAAGACTTCAAACTTTTCCTCCGATTTAACTGAAGGAGAATGATTACCATTGGTGAGAACAGCAATTGTTTGTAAAGATATATTTAAGTATATTTAGTGATAAATTACCATATGACCAATCAGCAGAATTTTTGAATTTATAACTATCCATGGTGATGAAAGCCTGAAAAGAATTCATAAAGTGTAGAAAACCATTTCCAACTAAATATTGATAACACGATTTTATATACTCTAAAACTACGTCTTTATTGTAATTATTTATTAATTTTTAAAATATTAATGGAAAGGATTCTTATGAATTGTGATTATTTTTGCAAATCTTATAGATCGGGCCGATTGAAGTGAAAACAAGTAAAAATGACAAAATTTAGAACTAACTTGGGTTGCAACCTACACTTCTCTCCAATTTTGTTGAAATCTACATTGAAGTTTGACACGACTTTGTCTCCACTACGTTCACATTAGCTATTGTTATGGGAGTCCGAGTTATATACTGGGGGCCGACTTATATGTTTGGTGTAGATTTTATTAGCAACACGAATCCAACAGAGATTTGAGTCGAGAAATGAAAGACTTGGCATTTGAGGTTGAGCTATTGACTAGCTGGAGGTCCAAGAGTTACATAAATCACATGGAGAAATTGTAACACCCCCTTGGACATTACCATATGAATACTTGCAAAAATAAATTAAAAGAATTTTGCTGGTTTTTTCGAAAAATTATTTTATTTGAAGTCATAAAATCTGGGTGTAAAACAATTTCTTCCGAATACTTCGAGTGTAACATGCATAACACAATAATAAAAACCATCTTATTCACAACGGAATTTCAACCATATAAAGGTTTTCAAAATGCCTACACAGATTTTCTCAAAACATACCACCCAACAAAATTTAAAATATCCTGAGCTGATCGCTCTACAAGACATTCATTGATAAGACCTCGTGATCATCCCTATGATCACACATCTTTTCCCGTAATCCGGACTTAAGTCTCCAAGTGACTTAAGGAACTATTCTGCAACATCTGCATTCATGTACCAAGGTACAACAGCAAGACAGAAGAACATGTATATGCAAGGGTGAGTTCCAATATATGGATTTTAAAACGATAACCATATGCACGACTCTCAAATACCAATTAACATGAACATTCAAAGATAAACAATATATTTATCAAAGGGTTTCATACCCGACAGTCGTAGCCGTTTTAAAAACCATGTTCATCAGTGCCAATAAGGCAGAATCATTGCCAGATAAGGCACAGTTCAAATAATCATACCACAATCCAAAACGAGGCAAAGTGGTTACTATGTATAGTATATGGTTTCGTGGTCATATATCCATCAAGGCACAGTGATGCAAACTACATGAATACTTGCCATCAAGCATTCAAGTCCTATGCAAAGGCATGTCTGCCTAAAATGCATGTAAAACATTTTGTTAACGTAATTTTCTTTGTGTTCATTCTTTCCTTGTCGAGGCTCAAAGGCTCACGACCAAACCAAGATTTAAACGTTTAAGTTTAACAACCATTCCCATAACAAGGACTGCAAGTCCAAACCAAACAAACAAACTTCAAGTCAAAAATGTGCAAATCACGAAATCTAGATCCGTGCACCGGATTTAGATTCGTAGATTTTGGCGCAAAAAAATCAATATAGATTTTTATAAGACATCTAGTCCATAACTTCACTTTTCGGACCCCGGGTCCATATCATAGAACTCTAGACACCGACATCTCGGCAGCTAGGTTCGTCTTTTAATTTAATAACATTTCCGCTCTGAAACACAAATCCAAAAACAAAATTTCCTTAACTTGTCCAAGTTGTCGGAAATAACCCATTGTATAAATCCACTTTACCGAAAATCCTTTTACGTTGGAAATTTGATTTATAAAATCATCAAATCACTTAAAATTCATTTTCTTTTAAAAAAAATCAATATTTTGAACCTGAAAATATTGCGTTGAAACAAATTCTCTGTTTTAACTAATATTGTCATTTTTAATAATACTACCGTAAATATTGTCGAAATTGTCCAACGTTTGACGTTTTAAAAAACGTTATAAGTCCAAAAATGACTTTTCTAGTAACATAGTTTTTTCAACACCATAATAAAATTATTTTTGAAACTTATTTTCCTAAAATAACATTTTCTAATATTTAGAAATTTCTTACGTCAAAATTAGCCGTGCTAAAATATTTTCACGGTCATGCCCTCACTATGACTCATAAAACACTCTTACACTGTTAAATTATTAAAATAATATAATTTTTCACTATAACCCAATTTTCACCAAACCAATCATTAGTAATAATATATTACTATTTTCCACATTTTCCACTAATTAAAAACTCATTATTCCGTAAAAAGCTTTTAACCTCATTATTAATTGAGCACTGACCACTGTCAGGCTTTACAATCCACAAACAACATAAATAACAATCATGCCAATAATGTAGCAAATAGCAATTAATGACATGCAACAAAATATAATAACAATTAAATGCAGATAATTAAATCATTAAAAGCAGATAAATCTAACTACGTAAGATAATAATTACACCCAAATAAATCATACAGACCACAAACAAATTACATACGGCTATCGAAAAAATCCCTCAGGTACTCCCCTTACCTCTTGAAGATTTATCTTGTCAAATTGAAATTCTGTCAAACGTCCGGTCTCCACAAAACACGTACACGACTCACACAACAATTTATCCTTCAACAGAATACAACAAATAATTATCAATCAAACAACTAAATACACCTATGCTCCTATATGATAGGTTCGGCCATGAGGTGTTGGATGGATAAAAATTTCTAAAATTCCTAAGCTTTTGGATTAAGGATCCGTAAGTAGGATTAAGACATAAACAAAGCTTACTTAACAAAAATTGAATCAATACCATCTTAACCACAAAGTTAAGATTTTCGACCATAGAGTAATTTTATGACTAAAAATTTCTAAAAATCTTAAGCTCTTTGATTAGTGATCTCTAATCACTTAAAATCCTAAAACAAATATTAGAATACAAAGATTGAAATAAAATATTCCAACCTTTCAAAAACCCTAATTCGGCCACGACACTTGACATAGGCTAGAGATTTCAAAAATTTACATACTCTTAGATCCATGACCTTAGAGTAATGTGAAGTTAAGATAAACTATCATAAGTTGAAAAATGAAACAAAATCTTCTAACTCCTCAAGAATATAATTTCGGCCATGAACAAAATAATGGCTTAGAGATTTTCACTTGATTAAACAAGCATGGATTCAATACCTATATGAGCCATAAGATTGAATCAAGCAAGATTAGTCTTAAAAAAAATGAACAATGCCCTTCCCCCACAACAAGTTAGGGTTCGGCCTCAACAAAATAAATAGGCACGAAATTTTTGTTTGATGTATCCTCTTGGATCTTGAACATAGAGAGGATACTAAGATCATAGAAATTGGTTTCACTTTAAAAGTATTTTTCAATGATTTTCTATGAATTTTCAAAGTTCTAGATCTAAGAATTGAAAAATATGATCAAGACTTCAAATCACAAAAATGAATGAAGAACGTGATGATTATTGAGTGAGATGAGTATGGTATACCTCTTAGAATTTGAAAATGAGCAAAGGGTCAAGTAGTTCCTTCACAAATTTTGGCTATGTAGAACTTTGAGATAAAATGAAGAACAGAGTAAAGGAAGAGGATGATGACTTAATAAAATGGATGGAATGGCCTAATGTGGTGTGTTGACTGTGGAAATTGGGGGGCGAAAGGGTCCAAATTGTTTTTCATTTAAGGACAGAGGTGTAATTTCACTTAGGACGATTTTGTGATTAAGTTAGGACTTAAGGATATTTTGGTAATTTTGCCTAATCATGAAATTTATGTGGTTGAGATTGAAGGAGAGGTGTCTGATTTGTGTCCACAAATTGTGGAGCAAATTTGTCATTTCAATGAAAGTTCAACGGTAAAATGGTCCAAGGGTAAAATGGTCTTTACACTATTTTAAAGAAATATCTAGATTTTTGTTTAAAAGCAATCATGACATTGGTGACTCATCCATATGACTCACTGCCCAAGGTGGCACCATATCTCAGCATCCTATTTCGAGTTTTGTCTCTGCACGTCCGTTCTCAACTCCGTTGATTACCCGATTTAGGGTTTTACACCCGAATCGAGTATAATAACCTATTTATTTTGAAAATTTTCAAAATAACCTATGTAGTTGGAAATGAGATATAAAATCTATTCATTTCGTTCTCGAGTCAAAATTAGGTTTTCCGATCAGTAAAATCTTAATGTCAGTGAAAACGGAGACCGGGTTCCGTCTTAATTTTCAACCAAAAATTTCACCGTATACTTATAAAAATAAGTACAATATGAATATGACTTTGGTTTTCCCAAAGTCATTTTCTAAGTTTCAGATAAAAATATAAACGTTTATTTATATTTATACAGATCTTAGAAAGCGGAGAAATCAGGGTGTTGCAGAAATCAGATAGTCAGAGGGTGAAACATATAACGGTTGAATGACCAACTCATGAATGAAAGATAATTACAATTAAGTATTAATACCCGTCGACCGACTATCATTACCAAGACGGTAATGACTATCCGAGAGTGGAGAGACCCAATTATGAGAGGTAAACACGGAGTCTACTATAAGTAGAGGCAGTAGGAATGGAGAAGGACAAGATATAACACATCCAAATACACTGAGGCGAGATAGCAAATATTTGGCAAGAACAATTTGGCGCCCACTGTGGGGCTCTGGTGAAACTCTTCCTTCGCCACTCAAGGGGAATACGAGTCATACTAGAGCTCGAGAGGAAACTCCCAATTATCATTCAATGGCGGTTAGTGGGTCACAACTCTCCCCTGAGCATTCTTTTCCGTGATTGGTATACACGGTAGAACAATTTTGATGACAACCTAGATATAAGAAAACATATGGATGGCCTCCATTAAGTGAAGTTCAAAGGTAGGAACAAGTTTCGGAGCAGCATGATTATGATGAAGATCTGACGATCGTGAGGCCGTACATTCAATCATTGAAGAATTCGGCCGAGTTCTCATGGACGACCGAGTGTATGAGTTCCTTTGTAGTGTTTCTTGCATAAGTCGGCAGACAAAGTCAAGTCGTACTTTCAGTTGTTGAAGACGCCGGCCAAGTTCTCTTGGACGACTGAGTGTGCCTAAGTCGGCAGACAAAGTCAAGCCATGGTTTCAATTGTTAAAGAAGTCGGCTGAGTTCTCGTGGACGGCCGAGTATGCGAATTCCTTTGTAATGTTTCTTACCCAAGTCGGCAGACAAAGCCAAGTCGTACTTTCAATTGTTGAAGAAGATGGCCAAGCTCTCGTGGACAATCGAGTGTTCCTAAGTCGGCAGAGAAAATCTAACCATACTTTCAATCATTGAATAATCCTGCCGAGTTCTCATGGTCGACCAGGCTGAGAATGCATTTACCGAGTTAGAGGAATTTCCCCATGTCACCCCCAGATTCTGACCCGATTGTTCCAGGTAAGATGTTTTAATTATACTAATCAATAATGGAGCTTGTTATTTGTGTTTTCATCATCTAGGAGATTGGAAAGGAGCAACGTTCGGTTTGTTACATCACCTGAGTACTACAACGCTTTGTTGTTGGTTATCAATTGATGAAGAAGTTGCGATCTGGGAATTGGAATAAGTTCTGTAACATCCTAAAATTTCAATAAAATCTCCTTAACAAAATGATTTAACTGCTATGAGTTTTAGTGTTAAAAAATTGTTAGTATAAAAAAAATTAATTGAGTTTTTTTTAGAAATTATAAAAGAATAATAAATTTAAAAAAATAATATTAAATGCCTCAAAAAATTTATGAATTGGCTTCCAGTCAATTTATAACTCACCTGGCGAGCTTTCAAGAAGAATTAAATATGAATTCTTATTTGGAGAATGGTGGGCCACACCATTATCAGTATAAAAATAAAATGTAGAAAACCTAGCTATTCTTTTTGCCTTAAACAAGTACAAGCCGTCGAAGAGAAAACACAGACTTTTGAATGGCATATAATGGAAGGAAGAATAGTGGGTTGCGCAACGCTGCGGGCGAGGAGAAAAATAAACGTGACCATATGCTTTGCTTGATAGAAGGTCGAACAGTATAAATTGAATTTGTTCATGGGAAACGCTTGGGGTTTTTCGGAGATCTTCAAGAAGTAAGTAAACACCTCTTTTCTTAAACTTCCATGGTATAGAATTTTGAAGGGTTTGATTATGAAATTAAGAATAATTAATTGGGATTTTGACTTAAAAATAAAATTGATGATTTATTGGTGATAAATATTTAGGAGATTGAATCACATGTTGAATGATACTATTGTTTGATATGCCTTCTGTGATATGTGATGCCTTAATGTTGTTTTGATATGAAGTTGATGAATAATAATGCAGGTTACATGATGCTATGTGTTGATATTATTTTGGAATGCCTATGAGTTGTTTTAACATGAGTTATATTATTGAGATTGATGCACGATGTCATATGTCATGTCCTGTGGTCATGACATATGCCCAAAATATGCTTTGGATTGTAACATCGCCATTTATTGGGATGTCGAAAAATAAGATATGGGGCAAGGAATCCATTTTATGAACGAGGCACTCGGGTCACCGTTAATGGGAGGCAAGGAACCAATTTAATTACGAGGTTCTCGGGTCACCATGGGGGCAAGGAGTCAATTCTAAAATGGGATTCCCGGGTCACCATGGGGGCAACGAATCAATTCTAGAACGAGGTTCTCGGGTCACCATAAAAAGGGTGGCAAGGAATCAATTCTAAGACGAGGTTCCCGAGTCACCGCAGACAAGGGGCAAGGAACCAATTTAATGAGGTTCTCGAGTCACCGAATTGGGCAAGAAACCAACACAGAGTGGGGTTCCCGAGCCACTTGAGGATTGTGCTATTGTGTGATGTTTGATTACTTTGTTTAATTAATATATGATATTTGATTATGTTGTCGTTATATGATTGTTGTAATTAAATGTATTTTTTTTAACGAACATTATTTTGGAAAATTAGCGGGTACCATGGTTGTTTTTCCGGTTACCGCGCTGGCTGAAAGCAACATCTTTTAAAAAACCTTTTAGAACTGTGTTTACTTACTGGGATTATAAATCTCATTAGTGGTGTTGTCTTTCAAAGTTTACAGGTGTTGAGATAGATGATGCAGCGTTTTGAGAGAGGGTCTTGAAGATATTCGTTATAATTTATTTATTTATTTTGGGTTTATTAGATGCCCGTGTTTTGAGACAAAAACGTAAAAGAGTTATGTGATTTTATTGATTAATATTTGTGAGGCTTTATTTTATTTGGATATAACAATTTATTTGGTACTATTACTTTATTTAGTTAATTTGAATGCACGAGATACTTTCGGATTTAAATATATTGTGAACAATTTTATGACTCGACTAATTAATTTAACCGTTTTAAAGTTTTTTTTATTGAAAATTAATTTGGGCTACTAATGTAATGAGGGTCGTTACAAGTTCAGTAGTTTGATATCCGAGTTTATTGAATTTGATATCAAACATTTGACAAGGGAGAAGAACTTGCAAATTGACATTTTTTTAAAAGTCGGCAAGCTCCAAAAAAGCAGGTCGGACTAGCATAAGGATGGAAAAAGCTCTCCCGATGGACGAGCACAGGATATTAACAATGTTTATAATCAAAAGGTTTTTTTTAAAACTATTATGGTTAGACCGAGTTTATACTCGGACCGACTACTGTTACGGTTGTACCGAGTGTTAACTCGGGTCCCACCTTGCTCATGTGAACCAAGGTCTCACACTCAATATGGAATGTCTAAGCCCCTATGTCGATTCTCGACTTGAGGCTTAGGAGACTTCTATTATGGATGCGTCGAGTATGAACTCGACCCCATCTTATCTACCTAGACTAAAGTATGGTGACAGGACAGGTAAAGAAAGACTAGTCTTGCATGGTTGGAGGCTTGGAGGTCTAGTACTATATTATGGTTACCCGAGTTTATACTTGGGCTGACTTTGTTAACATAGAAGCCCCTTCGTCGCTCACGACTTGAGGCTTGGAGGACTAATGTTATGGCTAAGCCGAGTACATACTCGGATCCATCTTGCTCATATAGAAGTTATACTACACTTGGAAAAGGAAAAACTTAATATTGGGGACGAGTTCGTGTTTAGCCCAATATTGAACATATAAAATAACCCAAAGGTCATATTAGAGAGCCAGGAGTTGGAGTTAGAAATGATTAACTTATATAGGCATCAATGTCAGTCAACCGACTATAATTACTAGGGCGGCGACTGTTATTCGAGAATAAAGAGGTCTAACTACGACAATTAACACGGTGCCTAGTATAAGTAGAGGTTGAGAGGTTTGAGAAATGGGGAATACCTAGTTACTAGACACACTAAACCGAGATAGTAGTATCATTATTCATATCGTTTTTATGCATATTATTACTCTCAATGCTATTATCACTACTCTCCATTATCCTTTAAAGGACACTAACTATTCATCAATTATTCAGATATACAAGTATTCAAACTCCGAATGAAAAAATAATTTATTAATTTAGAGGACAAACAAGAATATGAAGCCGGTCTTTATCTTGGCACCATTGTAAAGTCCGACTTATGTTTCGAATTTTAAAGCCCGACTTATGTTTCGGCATATTAAAGCCCGACCTATGTTTCAACATGTTATAGCCCGACCTATGTTTCGGCTTCATAAAGTCCGACCAATGTTTCGGCATGTTAAAGTCCGACCGGTGTTTCGGAATCATAAAGCCCGACCTATGTTTCGGCATCATAAAGCCCGACCTATGTTTCGACATCATAAAGTTCGACTTATGTTTCGGCATGTTAAAGTCCGACCAATTTTTCGACATGTTAAAGTCTGACCAATGTTTTGGAATCATAAAACCCGACCTATGTTTTGGCATCATAAAGCCTGACCTATGTTTCAGCATCATAAAGTCCGACCTATGTTTCGGCATGTTAAAGTCTGGCCTATGTTTCGGAATCATAAAGCCCGACCTATGTTTCAGCATCATAAAGTTCGACCTATGTTTTGACATTTTAAAGTCCGACCTATGTTTCAGAATCATAAAGGCCGACCTATGTTTCGGCACCTTAAAGCCCGACCTATGATTTGGCTTGTAGAGTCCGACTTATGTCTCGACAACATGGACCCGACCTATGTTTCTGCACCACAAAACAAAACCTATTTCGACACTTTGATGCCCGACTTATATCTCAACACCGTAAAAGCGTAGTTTATATCTCGACCAATAACGAACATAATCTGTTTAGAACGAGATGTTCGTTGTTGATCAGAAGTCGAGTATTTAAGGCAACCTAACATATATCATTCAAAGAAAAACTTTGATAAAGTCGGCTGAGGAGCTATGTTATGGGTTGGACCGTGTATTAATTCGGACCCAACTTATTGTCAAATACGTCATGCGAGAGAAATTTTAAGCCTCTTCGTTGATTCTCGACTGGATCTATGTTACAGTTGGGTCGTGTATTAACTCGGGCCAAACCTTGTGTGGCCAAGTTTATATGATTTGCCTATTTTATCCTTATGGAAGGTCCGTTGGAGGCTTGGGCTAAGGGACAAGAAGACTTCATATTTGAGGCCAACTCCATGCTATCATCACTCCCTCAACTTAGAACTATGTTAGTCTTAATTCCCATTTGGGATACGTAGGAGCAAAATGCTACATTCGGTCAGAGTTATGTCCACAAATTACCCTTAGAGTTCATACATAGAAATGCTTATCTACTTTGTTTCGGTCATAATTTGATCAACCATATGTTAGCAAGAACTTACGGCATGGGCCGAGTATGAACTCAAACCCAACCTCCTGGAATGTTATGACCGAGCTTGTATCAACTCGAACCCAACCTCCGGAATGTTCCGACCGACTTGTAGAAAAATGAACTTGGGCCCAACCTCTAGAATGCTCCTACTGAGCTTGTAGAAAACATAACGGACGTACTTAAGAGACTTTAACGAACACCTAGAGTAATAATGACTCAATAGGCAAATGGCCAGCTCATAATAGCAGACACTTGGCTACCGTAACGGACAAAATGCCTAAGATAAATAAGACCCAAGAAGATAATTATGGGCTTGAATTTCCAAGAATGTAATTATTGGGTGTATGCTTATTTGAGCCCAATATCGTGAGTGTAAACTCTTAGCAAAAATTAGACTTTAGCATAACATATAAGCCCCTTCGTTGCTTACGACTTGAGGCTTGGGGGGCTTATGTTATGGGAGTCTGAGTTATATACTCGGGGCCAACTTGTATACTTGGTGCCGACTTCATTAGCAACACGGATCCAACAAAGATTTGGGCCGAGAAATAAAAGACTTGACATTCGAGGTTGAGCTCTTGACTAGCTATAGGCCCAAGAGTTAGATAAATCACATGGAGAAATCGGATAGTCAGAGGGCAAAACATATAATGGCTGAACGACTAACTCATGAATGAAAGATAACGGCAATTAAATATTAATACCCGCCGTCTGACTATCATTACCAAGACGGCAACGACTATCCGAGAGTGAAGAGACCCAATTATGAGAGGTAAATACGGGGGCTACTATAAGTAGAGGCAGTAGGAATAGAGAGGACAAGAGATAACACATATGAATACACTGAATCGAGATATCAAATCTTTGGCAAGAATAGCTATCAAGAAATACAATCGTATCAAGCTTCAATGGGAATTTCAACAAAATTGTAGAGGTTGATTGTGTCTCTTGGAGACGTCGTTGTGTCTCTTATCAACCTTCATAATTCAACCCAATTTAGGTCTTGCTTTCTTTCACACCAACTGAATCCGATATGTAAGATCTACAAGTTTGAGCACAATTCATAAGAAACCATACAATTAATAACCCAAAAAATTAATAAATAGATAATCACAATGAAGACATGATTTTAGGTTATATAACATCATGTTATCAAATATATTTTTTTATTAAGATATGTATTAAGAAAAAAGATTTAGTATTATTCTAAAGAAAGCATTCATTAGATTTAAGTGCAAGAGATGTTGCCTGAGGCCACTGCACCCAACACCAACTGTGCGGGAGCGTGACCACTAGCTACAATGCCATATACTCGAATCTGACGTGGAGAAATTGAACAGAATAGATACTAACTGCGAGAATTTGAGAAGAGTTTTGTGCGGACCATAATAGTCCTATAACAAAACGTGACCCTGATCATTTTTAGAGGGTGTGGTTGCATGCTCACAAGGTTCCATAACATATTTAATGCACTAATCATTAAAAAGGAGAGACAAAGAGGTACTCGGATTTGTTTTTCTTAGGAGGCATGGGCTCGTTTTGTTATGGCATATAGAGATTTATGGTTCTCCATTCAACAAATAAAAAATGTATTGTATTAAAAAAATTATGAAATAACATCTGTTGTCTTAACAGATATGGTACGATCAAATGTCATAAATTCCGATTTTGATTTAAAAGAACGATATTTTATTGTCTTTTACTATTGATTATCGCATATTTAAATCGGATTGACTAATCAAAATGTATGGTACCTAATGTGTATGACTCAATTTGGTTGCGTAGCCTAAATTCATTAGGGAAGATCTTAATTCGAATCCTGCATAACATATTTTTGGGAAGGACAAATAATATTAATCGTGACTAAATATCTAGGTGAAGATTAGTCTCGTGATGGGTTCAAAGAATCTATACTTGTGGAGACACAATCAGTGGACCCAAATTTGTAATGCTTTTTGTTGGTTGAAACTCTAGGTATATATCCAAAAATTATATAGGATCCAACCAATCCAAGTTGAAGTTGTTATTCTTGATGAACGGACAAGATATTTGAAAACCAAAAGTTGACACATACTTTTGACACATTGGTTAATCGGTGCAAATATTTGGTTAATTCAATTCATTATATGGTTAATTACGTACGATATTTGGTTAATTCACACTACTACGAAAAAGGGCTTGATGGCGCTTTTTTTTTTGCCTTTAGTAGCGCTCAAGCGCTATCTATTCACCCGCCATCAAGGTGGGAGAGATTCAATAGCGCTTAAAAAAGCGCTCTGAAAGTAGGAATAGGTAGCGCTTCCTTGAGAAAGCGCTGTCTAAAGTTGATAATAAACAATCTATTACATACTTTCGAGGGCTGTCTATTTGTCACTTTAGGCAGCGTTTTTCAAGAAAGCGCTATCGAAGTAGGAATAGGTAGCGCTTTCTTGAGAAAGCGCTGTCTAAAGTTCGTAATAAGGCATAACTTTAGACAGCGTTTTTTCAAGAAAACGCTACCTATTCCCCCCTTTTTTTTATAATTATTTACATTGTTTTTCTATATTTCTCACATGCACTCAGCAAAACTAAGACATTAAACAGTTTATCCATCCCATTGCACTTAACAAAACTCAACAAACCATACATTTACATACAAAAGCTTAAATACAATATTTTTTTTTGGATAAGCTAAAAGTATATTGATTAAAGGGTACAAGGGGTACCCCAACCCGTATACAATAATAACCCAACAACACTAACGGTTTCTGCAAAGCAATAGTCAATCCCCTATGCCGGTCTAAACCAAGTTTGAATACAAAGCTCAATATATATAGTTTGAATTAATTTCAAAGATCGGTAGAGCTAGAGACACTTCCTCAAATCCCATCTGTTTTGCCTTTGTGTAACAATGGAAAGAAGTCTTGAAACCCCTCGAGTCCAAATATCATATTCCCTTTGACTTGTACATTCAAGCTCCACAATCCCTCTTGATTCTGTCTTCAATCCAAAATACTCTCTTTTTTCACCATCATCAAACAGATGCCTTCCTAGCCATGTTGGTAAATTCGTGCACACCTCCAACACAATGTCTGCAAATTTAAAAGCATAAGTTATGAGTTGTTTTAAAATTTTATGGTCATGAAGCCTCTACACAAGCAAAATAAAGTCATGAAGCTAATGCCAACTTACTCTTTTTCTTTTTAGTAAGGGTTCCTGCAACATGTTTGCTTTTCATTTTCAGCATCACCTGAAAATGTTTTTAAGCATTTTGATGAGTGCATAAGTATCCTTTTCCATCTAATTAATATGAATCTTTGCAAAAAAAATTACCTGGCATGATCGATGTATATAGACAGAAACTATTTTCCAGTGAAGATCACCTACAGCATTAACCAAAATGGATGCAATTGAGAGAGAAGATTCATAGTTAGTGCTAATATGTAACTGCATTTGATTTTGACATTAGTACATTACCTTTACGGGTTCGTTTGAGCAATTCACTTTACCACATAGTCCAATCCCTATGCCTCTCTCTAGTGGTGTCACTGTACTAATATTCCGGACACCTCCTTTAATGCTCTTGCTTTCAAGGTTGCTGCCCCTCTTAGAGCTCCATACATAAAAGAACCATATCCCTCAAGTGGCAACATAAGGAAACACAAATTATAAAACAAGACTATTACTAATTTACTAAGTCTAATGTTATCCTTATAGTCTTGAGGATCGATCAAGCATGAGGTGGTAGGGGCTTGAGAAGATCCATACGTTTCTTTGGTTGGTTGCCAAGAATGGACTACTGACAAATGAACATTGTTTCCTAAGGCATCTTGCACCGAGCCTTATTTATTCATGAAAATACACTATGCAATTTGGGATTGCTCAGTTGTTAGAGACCTTTGGTGTCGCATTATGGAGTCTTCTGGATGCCATCATTTCTTTGGTTTGAATCTAAAGGAATGGTTGGTTGAGACTTGACAATCTCTCTGATAGAACTGTGTGTTATATTATCCTCCATGTCCATGAATTGGAAGAATAAGAAGAACTCGCTGTAGCTAAGGAACACTTGTGCATTTCGATAAGATCTTCCCACTCTTCGTATTCTGGCAAGTAATAATGTGCTTGAACTATACTCATCAGCTAGCGTGGCAGAATTCAAAACCAAAACCTTGCAAGTTTATGCAGGAATGGAAATTGAATCTTGGTTAAGTAAGGAACTCTTGGGAGATGAGGTTTCACATATAAATATCATCATATAGCAAGGTAAACTAGTCCACAATGGATGGTAGCATACAAATATTTTTCACATAAATGTCAGATTTTGTGATCAAAGTTTTAACTAGTAATGCCAACCCTTAATTCTATAGATGACACATGGAGGAAGCTAGCAGAGTCATAATATGTACCACTCTCAGCATAATAGGATCTCCTAGGAGGGGATGTTTTCCTCTCTTCTGATAAGCACCTATCACTGGTCATGCTATGCTTACCTTTGCAAATGCACCTTTTCACGGCCCCAAACCTTCAATTCCAAAGAAATAATGCAGTCAGGATGAGGAAAAAATTTGGGTCTTAGCATCTAAGCGAACAATTTGTCAAGCAACTATAGAAAATATAATAAATCCTTGAATGAGCCTGATCCTCTTGTCAAATAAATCCTTGAATGAGCCTGATCCTCTCATCAAATAAGAAAAGTCTAAAGCTTTTCCACTTTTGTTCCTTACTTTCTAATTATAGCTTTTGAGGATACTTCAATTCAACCTGCTGACTTGTCGCTAAGCTCATTGATTATGCACCATAAAACAAAAGTTTAAGGTAAGATCAGTTTAAACAAGCTTTTCTATGGAAGACTTTTTATTTTTTTTTATATATTAGAATATGTGATTTGGATTTTATTTGCATGAATTCGGATATGGACAGTTCATATTTTAGCGGACCAAGAGAAAGCAAAGATAATGAAAAATGGAACCTCGTTCTTTCCTCTTTGTTATCCTTTATTCTTTATGTATACATCACAAGTAGTCACCATTTACATTGAAAATGTCCACAAAACGCAACTTACAACTCTTCATAGATGAATCTAGCCAGCTTCACATATCCAGTAGAAAATAATTTTTTTTGTTCACAAATACAACACTATTACTCCCAAGAGCAAGAGAATGAGAGATATTGATATAACAAAAATGTTAAAGAGAAAAAATGATACAATGAGATGCTCACTGCATATATTATACAAACATATAAACTGCCAAAACAGAAGTTGTTGCTCACACTAAATCTACTACAGAGGGCTCCAATAGGACATCAAAAACACAATTAGAGCCTCCGGTTATCATCCTATACAAATCTGTTACATGTAAATTCTAATGCATCTTTTTTTTTTTATATAACATTCTAATGCATCTTTAGAACCATAATAATAAAACTCCATCAATCAATCAATCAAAGTATATATATGAAAACAAAACAGAGCAAACCATCTTTACATTAACTTTTTCTAGTTTAAGCTGCCAATAAGATAGAAATTATAGTAGAGACTTAAAAACAAAAATATTTAGATCATACATGTTTCAAACACAATAAATGAAAGAAAAAACAAAGTAAAAGAAAGCACAAGCCAGGAAATCTTCAATAGAAATTTCAGAACATACATGTTTGGTATCAAGAAATTTTCCTCATCCCAATCTCCCAATGAGCTTGTATAATCCTAGGCATATACAGAGCTAAACAAGTTTTGTAAGCACATGCTGAATGCCTGCACAAAAGAGTAAAAACTCAACCTAAATCTGCACACAAGCTCTATGTTCATTATGATCACACTTGAGAGTCTTAAACTATAACATAGTCTATCGAGTCTTGGCTACCTATTGCTGTAGAACCAAATCACGCTTCTGCAGATGCTTCATTCCTATGGGGCATCACCTCCTCCCCAACCCCAACAAACTGAATCATCAACTGAGAATTGAATAGAAGGCAAAGAATAGAGAAAAAAAAGGCATTAGATGATAAAAAAAGACCTTCTACTTTCACATATGTTAATTTAGCAAAAAATTTACTGAGTGAAGAAGTAACATATAACAAATATCAACTGACAAACGTGCTCCCTTCTCTTGAATGGTTTGCTTCCAGTAGGAAATCACGTTGAAGAAAATTAAGGAAGAATGAATGAATACTGAAGCTCAATAAAATCTTAAAATGCCAGCTATTTTTATAGCTCCATGACAATTTTCAATCAAGATGATAGTGTGAAAATTTTAAAGATATAAAGCACAGACATATTCGAATTGATTGTCCAGATTCCAGATCACATAGAAAATATGTCTGTTCTGCACTATTCTTATTCTCTCAAATTAAGTTATAGTTCCAGAAAGCCACTTGACTAAAAGATTCATTAAAATGACCTTTCTATTAATATTCAATAAAAGAAAGAGGAACCAGAAAAGTTAATGTTCATAGCACCCAGAAAAAAAATCATTGAATGTAGCACAAGTACAATTACCAAAGAAAAAAATGTTAATCTAAATAAAATTCCTTGTAGATATACCTTCCAATCATTGAAGTCAAATCTGAACACAAAGTGACTGAAAGCAACATCCCGAGAAAGAACTTCATTTGCATTAGGAGCATTCCTAGGCGCTGGCATAGAGTATTCAAACTTGTTTCTACATTCACTGAAAACTTTTCAAAAAAAAACAAAACAAATAGAATTTGACGCATTCAAACTTGTTTCCACATGACCTAGAGAGAGTAAAACAGTAAAATTTGTTTCCCTCTTGCTTTCAACACACATTCATTGATATAAAATCACACATACACACACATTGATTGAGAACCAACCAACCAATATGTTTATTCTCTGCTGTTGAATAAAAAAATTACCTCTGATGATGAATACCAAGAGAGAAGGACAGAGAGAGGGATCGAGGAGAGAAATACCCAAAATCAAGGCGTCATTTGGCAGAGGACTGAGCTCGACATTTGGCAGAGCTAGCGGGATTACTGTTTTTGCGGTGGCTCTTGTGAGGTCGTGAGGTTGCAGTGTCCGATCTGGTTCGAGCAAAATGGAAAGGGGGACGGACGAACGAAACTGCAGAGAGAGCAAAGGGGGACGGACGGCGTAGGGGACAAAGTCTCACTCACTGATTTGGGGAAAACAGAAGTCAAAAACAAAATTTGAGAATGAGGGTTTGAGAACGAGGGAAAAGAGCCGCGTGAGAGAAAGATTTAGTACAATGGGAATAGATAGCGCTTCTTTGAAAAAGCGCTACCTATTTACTTACATATGGTAGCGTTTTTTTGAGGAAACGCTATCTATTCTCTTACTTGTAGGAGGCTGTCTTAGAATAAGGAATAGATAGCGCTCTCTTAAGGAAGCGCTATTAAAAACCTTCCGCCTATTTTTTAGTAGCGTTTTTCATTGAAGTGCTACTGAAAGTGCGCTGCTAAAACTCTTTTCTGTAGTAGTGTCATGATGACCCATTAATCATATAAAGAACTGAATTAACCAGATATTTGCATGTGATTAACCAAATATTTATAAGGTTGTGGAAAATAAGCTTCAAATGACTCATTAATCATATAATGAACTGAATTAACCAAAAAATTATACATGATTAGCCAACGTGTCTATGTTAGTATCAAAACTGATATTAAAATATCATAACTGCTTTATGAAATAGCATATATTATCCCGATAAACCAGGGATATTGGATGATGGGCGAGACTGGTTCCTTTTTTGGGCTTTGGGATTTGTTTTTGGAAGTGTGAACTAAAATAATGTAGGTATGTTTCACTTGTGCTCATGGTTATGGACAAGGAAGGGGCATGTTTGAGAGTGATGATGCTTGGTAGTGGTGGGGGTTGGAGTTCCCAAGCAAAACCAAAGACTGAGGGGGAAGTGCGTGTGGTGGGGCCCAATCTTCCACAGACATAACAATAACACATCCCAATATTGCACAACATTGCAAACTATGATTCTCCACCCAATTCAAAGCTCGATTATTTTGTTTTGCATTCTTCTCGTCCATATATAAAGGATGTAGTGGTGGCCTTTGTGTTGTGTGGGCACTTGTTGATGACCCACCAATTACTTTGAACTTTCATGTAAACAATGAACCTAGCTAACCTAAGATGAACTTTAAAACATTTTTCCCATCACGTGAAAGGTATATGAAGACATTACTCTTCTTGGCCAAGCACTTCGCGCTACCCATTTCCTCTTCATAGAGTGACAAGTGATTCTTAAACGTTTGGTATGCTAAAAGGTGACTAGCAAGTTAAAAGCATCATTGAGTTGGAGATATCTTGGTCCCACTTTATTCAATAAAAATGCCTTTTACATTCGTATGAAAAATTTCAAAATAAATTACAATGCATGTGATGTTGTCCTTGGAATGCATATGACTATAAAGCAAATATGATTTACGGCCAAAAAAGACCATCCATATATTTGAGTCAAAGTGCCAAATGATTGAAAGAAAAATAAGCACAACAATGACAAAATACACTAATCGCCATTAAGTGTTCTTTGCATAAGGAAAGTAAAATTACATCTTGCTAGACACTTAAGTTATTTTCCTTTCTCTCTTCTACAATAATATATCTAGAAATACTCATATCTATGCTGCAAAGGCCAAGATCCGGAAGGAAATATCAAACATGGAATCCATGCTCTGCTTCGTCAGCATGATTGACCTATTGACTATTGTTGGGACGGATACCGCAAAAACTATCCTTAAGTATCGATAAAATAGATAAATTGGTTTCATATATTTATTTTAATTTTTAAATCGGTCATACATTTTTTTTTTCCTTTTAAATTGACCCCATACATTTTGAAACATTTTCACATAAGTTTTATACGTTTTGAAGTTTTTTAAATAAGTCCTATACGTTTTTAAGTTTGTTTAAATAAGTCTTATACATTTTGAAGTTTTTCAAATAAAATCATATACATTTTGAAAATATTCAAATGTGGTCGTGTATGTTTTGACAATATTAAACACATGGTTGAGGAACGGTTGAGAAATTGTTGAAAAACGGAAAGGACTAACGTGAAAACGTTTCAAAACGTATGGGAACCAATTTGAAGGAAAAAAAACATATAGGACCGATTTGAAAATTAAAATAAACGTATGGGATCAATCTACCTATTTTACCTATTTAATTTTAGTACATTATTAATGAAATAAAATTATATTATCATGTAATCATATATATTATCATATTATTAAAAATATTTATTTTTTATAATAATTATCTTAAAAGTCATATATTTAAGGTTAAAGTAATCTTTTGGTCCTTATACGTGACACTGATTTTCAATTTGGTCCCTATACGTAAAAAGTTATCAATTTGGTCCCTATACGTGACACTGGTTTTCAATTTGGTCCTCACCGCTAATTGGTCCCTATATAAGAGGACCAAATTGCAAATTATTGTCACATGTAGGGACCAATTCAACAAAAAAAATTTGAAATCGATCTCTACATGTGACAATTATTTTCAATTTGGTCCCTATATGTTATAATAATTTGCAATTTGGTCCCTCTTAAATAGGGACCAATTAGCAGTAATGACCAAATTGAAAACCAGTGTCAAGTATAGGGACCAAATTGATAACTTTTTACGTATAGGGACCAAATTGAAAATCAGTATCACGTATAGGGATCAAAATATTACTTTAACCTATATTTAATAATATATGATTAAATTGATGCTGTATTTTTTTTATATTAATAAGTAACAATACATCAAAAATTGACATTAGGGTTCTTGTCTTGTGATCTAAATGTCATGACCAGCTCAAACAATCTCTTCCCTTGTGGGATAAGGCCGTGTACATCTACTCTCCTCATACGGCACTAGGTGAGAGTCTTGTGCATTGGATTGTCTTTACATCAAAATTAAACCTTTTTTAATGGTGCTAGTCTACTTCTGAGATTTTTTTATTATTATTATTATTATTATTATTTTTATTATTATTCTTCTTCGCATATTGTGTCTGTGTGAAGGTAAAATTTATAAACAATGAAAGTAAATCTGGTCTGTATCTCTGATCTGTAATGTAACAAATATTATATATAAAAAATCACCATAAACATAAATCAGGTTGCAAAAAGAATTGAGGCATAACCACATCAGCTTGAGAAAGGTGGCAACGTTAAGGAAATATATGGATACTGGATAGAGACAGGTGTAAAACTGGGAAGTGATATACACGTGAGGGTAGGATTATGGTTAAAGGAATATAAAACAGAATAGAATGTATATGAAATTCTCCCCATGATGAAGCAAGGTTGCTATAAATATTATATTCATTAAAAATCACATAGGCGCAGCATTTATGTCCTTCTGTCCCAGCTGAAGACTTTCTTTATTCTTAAATAATAGTAACTAGTATAATAAAACGATCATTATTTCTTGTCATTAGATCTATGCCTGCCAATGCACGCCTGTAATTACATTCATGATGGGTCTGTGACAATTGTTTCTACTTCTAACCTTTCTGCCTGCATTTGTAGTTGGGATAATAATAGCAGAACAGTTTGTGGCCTTTAGCCATTTAAATATATTTAAACTTGAAACACTTCACCATCTAGGCATGGTTTTATCACATATCTACTCAATGCGCACTAAAGTAGTGAGCTAGGCATACATAGTAGCATATAACAAACTAGCTAGTCATCATGGAAGGTGGAATCTATACAGATATATAAATTGGATGTTAGAAATTTTTGGGTCATACTTGTAATGTTTAAATATGTTAGGATCATTATTTTTAATTAGTCAAATTAAAGCGATCTAATTCAAGTAAGGTTTATGGCTATGGACATAATTGTTATGAAAATTATTGTGTAGATATCATAAGGTCTTATTTCTATTTTTTATGATCGGCAAAATTAGAAATAAGAAATGTGTGGATAGTCATGACTCTTCATGAAAGAGTTTGAATTCGAAAGGACATCACTCTTCATGAAAGGGCATGCAATTCTTATAAATAAAGGGTTATGGTCCCCAATTGTAGACATTCAAAGAATTTCAATTCTCTTCATCCCATCAGAGGAGGAACTAAGGCTAAGGAGAATCTACAATTGGAAGATCACTACTCTATCAAGAACATCATCATTTCCATCAAGACTTCATGGATCCTCCGGGTACGCTTCCGCATTCATTAGTCATCTTGAATTGGCATGAGATTATTGGTTTTGGATTTGTGCTTGATGAAGAACATGTTTCTTGCTAATATTGACTTTGGCTACATGATGTTTAAGGAATTAGAAACATGTCAATAGGCACAAATGATTTAAGTTCTAACAAGTGGTATCAGAGCCACCGTAATCAATTCATGTATGATTTAAGGAATTTTAAGTTTTCAAGTTTTTTCGGGAAATTTTGTTAATGATTTTCCATGATTGAATATTTGTTTTTTTTTTTTGGCCTTTTACGTTGTTTTCAACCATGAGGGCACTGTCATGATTTGGACAAAAGTTTCTGAATTGTTATTTAGTGAAGTACAATTCTGGATCAATTTTCCTTGTTAACGCACCGTGGGTCTAATTTTTCCTTGTTTGGATGTTGCTGCTCCGGTATTGCAACGTTGACCCATTTTGCACCTGTCTGAAACACTGCAATTGGCATGCATTATTTAGTATGTTTCGTCCGTAATTGGCAATTGGCAATTGGCATTTGGCAAATGACGCGCTATATTTAGTATTTAAGTTTTAAAGTTTGTTGTAATAACCAACATGTCCCTTGGTCCGGTGGTTGAAGTGTTGTGATGTTCTGTCAGTGGGGAAGGATCGATTCCCATTTATGCACTCTGGTTGTGTCCTCTTTTTATTTTGAAAAGGAACCATTTTCTGAAAAATTGGACAAAACAGTTAAATTTGCCACCACATGGGAATCGAACCTGAGACATCAAACCTGAGATATCATGCTACTTTGACCGTTGGACTACATTCAGTTATGTAAATATTTGTTCAAACATTTAAAATAAAGCAATCAGATTGAATTCAAATATATGATTATAATTGTTTAACATTTTAAGTGAGCCAATTGAAACAAGAAGTCGCCAAAGTGACATCTCTTGTGTAGATTTCTCATGAGAGATGTTAAATGCTAGTGTGTATATGTATCCATACGAGTATTAATTGGCCCAAAGGAAGGTTAATATTTTGGCGGATTATATGTACACCCGTGATGATAAACATGTGATAATTATAAGGTTGTATATGTGAATGATAAATCAGTCAAAGAACGGTTTATTATTTGACATGCATTATTATCGAGTGTTTGATCATTGCAATAAGAGTACCACTAGCAATTAATATTACTGTCCAAAGACTTGATATTGATGTTGCACTAGGTATCTTGAGATGAGTTATGCCATTATTTGAATTTGTTTATGTTTGAATTTAAATTATGATGTGAGTATATTTATGTTGTTTGTTTTGTTCTCTTTCCAGCTAATATTGCTCAGTGTCTGCTAACATGAATTCGGTTCCGGTCCTTAATGGTACCAACTTTAAGGACTGGAAAGAGAACATTTTAATTGTTCTGGGCTGCATGGATCTTGACCTTGCACTAAGGATGGAGCAACCCTCTTATCTTACGGACTCCAGTACCTCTGAAGAGAGGAAAACTTATGAGAAGTGGGAACGCTCCAATCGTATGAGTCTCATGATCATTAAGCACGGCATTCCAGAGGCATTTAGGGGTGCTATATCTGAAAAGATAACAAGTGCCATGAATTCCTTGCCGAAATTGAGAAACGCTTTGCCAAAAGTGATAAGGCAGAAACAAGCACACTCCTTCAAAGCTTGATTTCTATGAAGTATAAGGGGAAAGGAAATGTAAGGGAGTACATAATGGAAATGTCTAATATTGCTTCCAAGCTTAAGGCTCTAAAGCTCGAGTTATCAGATGACTTACTCGCACATTTGGTGCTAATATCTCTTCCTGCACAATTTAGTCAATTTAAGATCAGTTATAACTGTTAGAAGGAGAAATGGTCTCTTAACGAGCTCATTTCATATTGTGTGCAAGAGGAAGAGAGGATGAAGCAAGAAAGGACAGAAAGTGCTCACCTAGCAAGCACCTCTAAAGACAAGGGCAAAAAGAGGAAACATAAGGATACTAAGAATGAAGCTGCTAAGGGTCCAACACAAAAGAAGCAAAATAAGGGTGACAACGGTTGCTTCTTTTGTGGCAAGACTGGACATGTCAAGAAGGAATGTACCAAGTATCATGCCGGGCGTGAAAAGAAAGGTATGTTCCTTACTTTGGTCTGTTCTGAGGTAAATTTAGCTTCAGTACCTAGAAACACTTGGTGGTTAGATTCTGGGGCTACTACTAACATCAGTGTTTCAATGCAGGGTTACCTGAGTTACCGAAGGCCAACTGATGCTGAAAGACGCATTTATGTGGGAGATGGCAAGTCGGTAGAAGTAGAGGCAATAGGTCATTTTAGGTTGTTATTAAGTACTGGTTATTATTTGGATTTAATGGATACTTTTGTTGTACCGTCCTTTAGATGGAATTTAGTTTATGTTTCTTGTTTGGACAAATTTGGTTATCATTGTTCATTTGGAAACAATCAATTCAGTTTATCTATTAATTCAAATGTTGTTGGAACTGATACTCTTATGGTGTATGACAATCTATATTTGCTTGACACTATTGCTTCCTATAATGAAAACTTGAACGTGGAATCACGTGGTACTAAGCGCAAAGTTGACAATGCAAATTCAGGAGCGTTGTGGCACAAGCGTCTAGGTCACATCTCTAAAAATAGAGTTGAACGACTTGTATCAAATGGGATCCTTGATTCCATTGACTTTCTGAACTTTAATGTCTGTGTTGAGTGCATTAAGGGCAAACAGACCAAACAAAAGAAATTGGGAGCATATAGAGCTACAGATGTCTTAGAATTGATACATACGGACATTTGTGGGCCATTTCCAACACCATCTTGGAATGGTCAACAATACTTTATATCATTCATAGACGATTATTCCAGATATGCGTACCTATTTCTTAGACATGAACAGTCTCAATCTGTGGACGTGTTCAAATCATTTAAGGCTAAAGTTGAAAATCAACTCGATAAAAGAATTAAGAGTGTCAAATCAGACCGTGGAGGTGAATATTACGGTAGGTATGACGGTTCAGGTGAACAACGTCCGGGACCATTTGCCAAATACCTTCAGGAATGTGGGATCGTCCCCACAAGACACCATGTCGGGGTCACCTAGCATGAATGATGTAGGCGAAAGACGAAACCGGGACTCTTAAGGATATGGTAAGGAGTATGCTATGTCATTCTACTTTACCTGAGTCACTCACGGGGAGAGGCATTGAAGACTGCAGCTTACATTTTGAACAGAGTGCCAACTAAGGCAGCTGCCAAAACACCCTATGAGCTTTGGACAGGTAGAAAGCCTAGTCTAAATCACCTTCATGTATGGGGATGCCCAGCTGAGGCAAGGCCTTATAGGCCAAATGAAAGGAAATTGGATCCCGAACAGGTGAGCAGCTACTTTATTGGCTATTCTGAACGATCCAGGGGCTATAAGTTTTATGATCCCAAATTAAAGACAATTTTTGAGACGGGAACTGCCACGTTCTTTGAGGATATTGAGTTTGGCGGGAGAAATAAGGTTAGAGACTTTGTCTTTGGGGAAGAATCGGTTTCAATTCCAGGACCAGTTCATACAGTTGCTTTTGATGAAGCAAGTACGGAACCTCTCCAAGACATTGTTGTTCAAACTCCCATTCAAGATGAATTAGTTGTCCCATAAGAGCAAACTCAAGATCCTCAAGAACCAGTGCTTCAAGGACCAGTGCCGTTGCGACGATCCACTAGAGAAAGAAGAAATGCTATTCCGGATGATTACATAGTATTTCTTCAAGAACATGAGGAAAATGATGGTATGATGGAAAATGATCCAATCAATTTCCGTGAAGCCATGCAAGATTCCAACTCGGAAAAATGGATTGAAGCAATGAATGAGGAGTATAAGTCCATGCAAGACAATAAGGTTTGGGAACTTGTCCCATTACCAGAAGGTGCGAAACCCATTGGTTGCAAATGGATATTTAAGACCAAAAGGGATTCCAAAGGTAATGTGGAAAGGTATAAGGCTCGTCTTGTAGCCAAGGGCTATACTCAAAAGGAAGGGATTGACTTTAAAGAGACCTTCTCTCCGGTTTCATCGAAGGACTCTTTTAGGACAATCATGGCTCTTGTTGCACATTATGATTTGGAGCTTCATCAGATGGATGTTAAGACGGCGTTTCTCAAGGGCAACATTGATGAAACAATCTATATGGTGCAACCAGAAAACTTTGTGTCGGGAGACCCAAAGAAAATGGTTTGCAAATTGACAAAATCCATCTATGGACTAAAACAGGCGTCTCGTCAGTGGTACCACAAGTTTCATCAGGTAGTTCTCTCATTTGGTTTTAAGATGAATGCGGTTGACGATTGTGTGTATCACAAATTCGATGGGAGCAAGTATATTTTCCTGGTATTGTATGTTGATGACATACTGCTTGCCACTAACAATATAGGCATGTTGCACGAAACCAAGAGATTTCTATCAAGAAATTTCGAGATGAAAGGTCTTGGTGACGCCTCCTTTGTATTAGGGATCCAGATACATCGAGATCGATCTCGAGGTATTCTAGGATTATCACAAAACATCTATATCGATAAGGTGCTCAAAAGATTTGGCATGCAGGACTGCAAACCAGGTGATACCCCGGTCGCTAAGGGAGACAAATTTAGTCTCAATCAATGCCCAAAAGGAAATATTGAGATTCAGGAGATGCAGAAGATTCCCTATGCATCAGCTGTAGGGAGTCTAATGTATGCCCAGGTTTGTACGCGTCCGGACATAGCGTACATTGTTGGAGTTTTAGGCAGATACTTAAGCAATCCAGGAATGGATCATTGGAAAGCAGCAAAAAGAGTTATGAGGTATTTGAAGAGAACAAAAGATCATATGCTCACATATAGGAGATCAGACTCTTTGGAGATCATTGGGTATTCTGACTCCGATTTTTCCGGATGCCAAGATAGTAGAAGATCCACTTCAGGCTATATCTATCTGTTGGTGGTGGTGCGACTTCTTGGCGCAGTGCCAAGCAAACGCTTATTGCTTCATCCACCATGGCAGCAGAGTTTGTAGCATGCTATGAGGCATCAAATCATGGGATTTGGCTGAGGAATTTTGTCACTGGGCTGCGAATTTTGGAAGGGATTGAAAGACCACTTAAGTTATACCGTGACAACAAATCAGCCGTCTTATACTCCAATAACAATAGGAGCTCGACAAAGTCGAAACACATCGACATCAAGTTCCTAGTTGTCAAGGAGAGAGTACAGAGTGGACAGATTTCCATAGAACACTTAGGGACAAACACCATGATAGCAGACCCTCTAACAAAGGGCCTTCCACCCAAGGTCTTTCATGAGCACACTGCTCATATGGGTGTCATACAGTTTGAGGATTCTTTGGTTTAGTGGGAGTTAGTCATTGATGTAATTCATGTTCTATATTTGAAATTATGTATGCATACTATTATATTTGGATATTGTTCTGATCAGAAATAAATTTTGGTATTTAGTTTATTACACTTTGTACAATAATGTCTTTAATGTTCTCACTAAAGTAAAGAAGGACCAATTGAAAATCGACATGTACAGATCACCTTCATGTGATTTTCATGCTGCACATTTCATGATTAATCTATGTCATTTGGTTATGTTAATATTAGTGATCATTGATGGATTTAGTTATGATTGATATAACGAAAGCCGCTTTGGTTCTATATATTGATATAACTAATGGACGGGATAGGGATATGTCCAAGGTTTATAATGGCAAATTTGGAGCTCATAAAGTATAACACATTTATAAGCATACATATGTGACCAGTGGGAAATTCTTAGAAATTTTTGGGTCACACTTGTAATGTTTAAATATGTTAGGGCCATTATTTTTAATTAGTCAAATTAAAGTGATCTAATTCAAGTAAGGTTTATGGCTATGGACATAATTGTTATGAAAATTATTGTGTAGATACCATAAGGTCTTATTTCTATTTTTTATGATGGGCAAAATTAGAAATAAGAAATGTGTGGATAGTCATGACGCTTCATGAAAGAGTTTGAATTCGAAAGGACATCACTCTTCATGAAAGGGCATGCAATTCTTATAAATAAAGGGTTATGGTCCCCAATTGTAGACATTCAAAGAATTTCAATTCTCTTCATCCCATCAGAGGAGGAACTAAGGCTAAGGAGAATCTACAATTGGAAGATCACTACTCTATCAAGAACATCATCATTTCCATCAAGACTTCATGGATCCTCCGGGTACGCTTCCGCATTCATTAGTCATCTTGAATTGGCATGAGATTATTGGTTTTGGATTTGTGCTTGATGAAGAACATGTTTCTTGTTAATATTGACTTTGTCTACATGATGTTTAAGGAATTAGAAACATGTCAATAGGCACAAATGATTTAAGTTCTAACATTGGATAGATAATTTTATTATACATACATATATCAATATTAGGATTTTTTGTTATTTTTTTTATAATTATATATATATATATATATTATAAATTAATATTTTTTAAATTATTTATTTTACTTTTTTTTAAAAACTTTAAATTTTTATTTTACGTTTATTTTTTATTTTAATTTTAAATTTTTTTGTTTTTTTAGTTTTAAAGTTTTTTTACGTTTTCCTTAATTTTTTAATTTTTTTTCTAATAATTTTTTTTTTGCTAATACTATTTTTTAAAAATTTATTTGTATACACTAACAATGTAAAGTTTTTTTACATTGTTAACCAATCATAAATTGACAAACAGTAAAAGTAGAGTTGTCATGTTCTTGATGTTTTCATTTTTACATATATACATTTTAATGTATATGTATTTTAATATTTTCCGATTCAAATCGAATCAAACCAAACCAATTTTAATTAGTTCGGACATTGTTATCGACTTTTTAAAGTTTATATTTTTTTTTTGTTTTTAAATATTTTTAATCGGAAAAGGTAGCAAAGCTACCTTGTTCTTCGAAAAAGTTTAGGGTCATAAGACTTGAACCAATAATTCGATGAATTTGAAAATCCGAACCAACCAATTAAATTGGTTCGTTTTTTTTTTCTATTTTATGCACAGCTCCGAATTGAACCAAACCCAATGGTCATTAATTTGGTTATTTTGAAACCGAACCAATTACTATATTTTAGTAATTATACATATTTCAATATTCAATATGTATATCACTTTATCAATTAACAACTTTTCTTCTATTGTTCCCATAATGAAGAAGAAGTTGTCAATCGATGGATTATTTTGGATTAACTAAATTTATTTATTTGTTTTTTAAACATATATTCTTTATAATATTTTTTTAAAAAATATTTTTTTCCCAATTAGTTTTTTTATAATTTAATTTTTTTTAAATGTTAATTTTATAATTGATTTTTTAAAATATTTTGGTTTTCTAATTAATTTTATTTTTCTAATTTTTTTGAATATTTTTTCTAATTATTATTTTCCTAATTTTTTTCATAATGTTTTCTAATTTTTTTCCTATTTTAGTTTTTTATAATTTTTTTAAATATATTTTTTCCTATTTTTAAATTTTTTTAGATATATATATATTTATAGTTAATTTATATATTTTTTATAATTAATTTTATTTTTCTAATTTTTTAAATCTATTTTTTCCTAATTTTTTTTCATAATTTTTTTTCTAATTTTTTTTGTTTAATTTTTTTCTAATTTCCTTTTAAAATATTTTTTTTCCCCAATAAATTTTTTCTGATAAAACTTTTTTTTTAATTTATTAGTATAAACTGACAGTGTAAAAAAACACTGTCGACCAATAATGAATTGACAAACAGTAAAAATAAAGTTATCGTTTTCTTGATGTTTTAATTTTTATATACTTATATTTTAATGTATATATAATTTAAAAATTTAATATTTAATATTTTATATATTTTTTATATATATATTTTAATATTTTTCGGTTCGAATCGAGTCAAAGGATAGTGTTATTGACTTTTAAAGTTTATAATTTTTTTGTTTTTAAATATTTTTAGCCATGAAAGGTAGCAAAGCTATCATCTTCTTCGAAAAAGTTTAGGATCGTAAGACTCGAACCAATAATTCGATGAATTTGAAAATCCGAAACAACCAATTAAATTGGTTCTTTTTTTTTCTTTTTTGTGCACGGCTCCGAATTGAACCAAACCCATTGGTCATTAATTCAGTTATTTTAGAACCGAACCAATTACTATATTTTAGTATTTAATATGTATATCACTTTATCAATTAACAACTTTTCTTCTACTGTTTGTAACAGTAGAAGGAGTTGTCAACTGGTGGATTGTTTTAGATTATTTAAATTTATTTATTTATTTTTTAAACATATATTCTTTATAATATTTTTTAAAAATTTATTTTTTTATGTCTCTGAATTGAACCAAACTCAATGGTCATTAATTTAGTTATTTTTTAACAGAACCAATTACTATATTTTAATATTTATATATATTTTAGTATTCAATATGTATATCACTTTATCAATTAACAATTTTTCTTCTACCGTTCCTATAACAGTAGAAGGAGTTGTCAACTGGTGGATTATTTTGGATTATTTATATTTATTTATTTATTTTTATACATATATTCTTTTTAATATTTTTTCCCGAATTAGTTTTTTCTTATTTACTTTTTTTAAAATGTTTATTTTTATAATTGATTTTTAAAAATATTTTTGTTTTCTAATTAATTTTATTTTTATAATTTTTTTAAATATTTTTTTTCTAATTATTATTTTCCTATTTTTTAAAATATTTTTTTTATATACTTTTCTGTTTTTTTTAAAAAAAAATTCTATTTTTTTTTTCTAATTTACTTTTTTATTTTTCTAATATCTGTATTGACATAAATAGAGGCAGAACTATTCATACTTTGTATTTTTTTCTATATCATTGCCTTTATCTTTTCTATTTTAAATAATAAATTTATACTAATTAATAAGGGAAAATGCTGATTTTAGTATAGCACAATGATACAAGCCACATGTCAAGTGATGAAAAAAAATTATTTTTTTATTTTCAAAAATTTATATATGTATTTTTTAAAATATTTACAAATCGGTAAAGATACAATGTTTTGGGAGTCAAACACGACAATCTCTGAATTGATATAAATAGAGGTAGAGCTATTCATATTTTCTAATCTATTGAATAAGGAGAATTGATGATTTTCTAATAAAGTGACACGTGTCAGCATCATATGATTTAAGAGGATTGGTTGATTATTAGTAATAATCGAAGAGAAACACTTAACACATAGTGTTACATTACGTATTGTAATATCATTTTAAAATACTACTCAAGTTAAAGGGGGATAGACGGTCTACCCTGTGCCTACCCACTTCTACTAATAATACAACTGAAATAAAAATAATATTCAATTCTTTGCACTCAAATTATAGATAAAATTGTTTTAAGTTTTTTGCTAATCACTTTTGTCTATGAATAAAAAGCCTTGGAGATGAATGAGTACCACCATCATGGGTGAGAAGGAAATATTGAAAGCAATGCATGAAATATGTCAAGAAAATGTTTGACATAATGGACTTAATTTGTGATAAAGGAAAAAAAATCGTACACATAGAATCTGATTTAAGTTATTAATGATAACAATACTATAAATAATAATAATAATTGATAACCTGTACATCGTACGGGTGAAAAAAGACTAGCAAGTAAGGCGTGGTTTAATTAATTTTTATCACATTTTTTTATTGCTAAAACCTTATGAAATTGGAGTGATTGTGTACTGTTCAAGTTTGCTTTTTCTAGGTAACTAAACTATAATTCCTGTTATATTTTATCATCCACTATCTGTGACGTTGTATCCTTAATAAAGTTACATATGTCCAGTCAAAAAAAGTTACATATGTCTGCAAATGTAATATCAATTTTTCCCAAAATACAAGTGCGTTCCAAACTTTATACAGGGGAATCCATTAACTAAATAAATAAATTGAGTAAAAAAAATTAAAAAATGAGTATGCATCATTTATCTTAAACGGCAATTTAAATTTTATGTAAATAAAATTTTAAAATATGTAATATTATCCATTCATCCGTGTCTCCCAAATTATCTCTGCTTTTCATGAATCCTGGAGTGTTCAAGGTAGACAGGGGAAAGAAAGGGTTTAGTACCCCAAAAGAAAAAGTTTATGTTTTGTACATAAAGTTAAAAAGGTGAGTTACTTATACTGAAAAGTTTGATATCGATTTGTTTTGTCTATTTTATTATTTAAACGCAACACCTGATTGGCAATACAATTTGGCTTTTCTTTAATTAAAATTTAAAAAAATGTATATAGTAATCATTATTTATTTTTCATACTCAAAATTTGTTAGTTATGTTATGATTTTCATAGTATTACAACGTTTGATATAAAAGTATGTATTTTTAAGAAGAATGAAGAATCAACCATTTGATATTTTTCTTGGAGATGCGGGATAAAATATGGAATTTTTATATAGTTTAATAAATATATGTTGACAATGTAATTTTTTTTTATACAGAGGTTCAATCATATCTCATCATTATACCACTTTGTTATATTAATTCACAAAACATTTCTATAAATATGTATGTGATGAGGTATGAATGGATGACTATATAAAACTTGTTTACACTGTTAGTACATATACATTAAATCCGTTTTTATATTCAAACGACATGTCAAATGACGACAAATGTAAATGATAGAATTATCGAATCAAGCTGGGTTGAAACCTGAACACCTTGTGCTTTGTGTTGTTGAGCTCGAGCAAAGCATTTTGCAATCTGAAAAACTAAGCTCAAACTTAAGCTTGATTCAAATCATAATTTTTTAAATTTTTTTTTTCAAGATAGCAAATTATTTAATAAAAAATTAACTTTTTGCCTAGATTATTTTAGTTTTTCTATAAATATAAAAAGTATTTGTATAATTAATCGAGCTTGGGTCGATTCTATCAAGTTCACTTGCGCAGCATTTGAGTTCAATTCAATTCTGTGAAAACGAACTTCTTTATATATATCATATGTATATATGACAAATGACAAATGTTAGTGCATGTTTGGAAGCTAGGTTTTGGAATTACTTTTCAAAGAAAATCACGGTGAAAGTGGCAGGATTGTAATTAAAAAGGCAAAAAAAGAAGCAGAAGCAACTCTTCTAACATTATGTTTGTTTCACGTCAATTAAGACGCGGACGTGGAAGTTACTATTGTAAGCTTCCACATTGAATGAAAAATAAATATCAATATTGCCACTGTAGATGTGATTTTGGAAGTCCAAACGTGAATCTAAACATATGCTAAGTTGCTTATGCAGCCACGTCCAATTGGATGTGGTTTCGAACACGTCCTTAATAGTATTGGTTAATGAATCTAAAAAGTGGAGTTTGAATCCTTTCCCCTGGCCACATCATGTGGCAGTTGTTTTTTAGATCCATATCACTTGTGGTAGGATTGTAATCTTGAACAAATTTTCAAAAACATGATGAAGAGCATTTCATTTCAAAAAGTAAGCTTATGGAAAGTTTTGTATATATTATATTAAAAAATGATATACTTTATTTTGTAATGAACAATATTTTTTTGGATTTTCTAACCAACGATGTTAGGATACCAGTTAGCAAGTCCCTATTTATGTTTAATATTATTATGTAGAGAAAAATTAATAACATTAATTTAAATTGAGAATTATTAACGAGTGTACTTAAATTAATCAAAACAAACTTTTATACATTTTAGTGTAGTTTCTGTCCAGCCAGTTATAACAAGAATAAGGGGATCAAAATTACCACACTTTACCAAATATGTCAATTGTCAAACTCAATGTCATGTACCAAGCAAACATGAAAGCAAAGACAGTGAAAGGTTTCTGCTGATCTCCTTATACATATATCATATCAAATTTTTTACTTCTATTATTTTGATATCAAAGAATGTCGAATTTGATATTGTATACATATATTTATATTTGTCGCACACATAAATATATATTAAAAATATGTAAAAAAAATTAGGGGGAGATAAAATGTTATCCCGCAATTGATATTCAAGGATTGTTTCTCTGTTTTTTTCCCCTCTATGTATTGCCGTGTGACTTGTGTACTGGCCGAGGTTATTAACCCGGCCACCGAGCCCAAGTATCCGGCCCGGTCCAGAAATTATAAAAGGGGCAGTACCCCTCATAAGAAGGGGACACTTTTCACTGAACACCGGCGACTCTCCCTTAAGCGTGTAGAGGAACTAGCGTCGACCAAGAGACTATCAAACAGTCCTTGCTCCCTAGTACTCGTCCGATACAAAATTAAGGGATCGAGATCACCGCCCCGCCAAGGGATGAACCTAGAACTACGTCTGGCTTTGATTCCCACTGGGATACGTAGGACCGGAATCACTGAATTCTGTCAAGCCCAAATCATAAAATAACCCCCTTGGTTTCACGTTCTATGGCGAGATTCTGACAAAACGGATCTTGGCCGGAACATTTGGCGCCGTCTGTGGGAATCGAAGCAAAACCTTCCCATACCACAAACCATGCGTAGTTGACCATGAAGG
Source organism: Sophora flavescens (assembly GCA_030762895.1). Taxonomy (NCBI): domain Eukaryota; kingdom Viridiplantae; phylum Streptophyta; class Magnoliopsida; order Fabales; family Fabaceae; genus Sophora; species Sophora flavescens. The sequence goes on along the minus strand of CM061067.1, from coordinate 161,938,046 downwards.
GTGGAGTGAATGTAAACATGGGAGGTTGAACCTGATGGAGGAAGAGGAAGAGTGGTTTGTTTTTATTGTGGAGCAAGAAAGGGATGCCAGGGAGAAGTTCAAGAAGCTACAAGGTGAATGGAGGGTTGGGCGTTTTATTTATGAGAAGCTTGGGGTGTTTAGTTTTCTATACGGCTTGTTTGGTCATATATATTGATCAAAACTGTGACAAGCAGTTTGATATTGAGGTGGATGATGGGGTGCGTGAACGGGGGCTGGGTTTGAGGGTTGAGCGGCGGGGAGGGAGCGGTGTCCGGAGGGAGCAGATGGTTGAGGAGGATGGAGATTTTCAAAGTCCTGATTTTTGGAGCAGAACGCGAGAATCAAGGGGGCCGTTCTACCCGAGATTCCAGCACCAAATCTTCTACGTAATAAGGAGGTGGTTAATGGCAATGATGGGGATTCAAAAAAAAAAAAAGGCTGCGAAATATCAGGGACTTATAGCCTCCATCGTTACGAACAGAGGCCAAGGAAAAGGTTGGTGATGCGCGGTTGAGCAGGAACACGACGGCGAGGATGTGCAACCGGAACGGCGGCCCTCTAGGGGTTTGGGACGGTGGTCACCCAAACTCATGGCGGTTCTGGGGCGGCGGTTGGAACGGTGCCAAGTAGCGGAGACGGCAACATGATTTGGTGGTTCTCATCTTGGCGGAACAGCGGCGACTGGTCAGAGCAAGAAGAGGAGGCACTCAACCTCGCCGTTGGCTCCAGCCTCCAGATCTCGGCCTATGCTGCTCCGCTACCCCGGCGATCTAGTCACCAAGTCTCGGCACGCCTCAATGAATTCGTCAACCTCGACGAGTTCCGCCACCGCTTCTCGGCCTCCATTGGCAAGTCGTCCTTCACTACTCGGCTCGCCCAAGCTTTCTCGTATCTCCCTGATCATGAATAATGAAACTCGGCGCATACTCAGGCAAACACGGATCGAAGGAGCATGGCGACCGATTAAGAGCACTAGACAGGAGTCCGTACCTATGGTGGTTGTTTGACATTATCAGGCGGAGCCGACGACATGATATCATGGTGCTCGAATCGTGGCGAACAGCGGTGATTCGCGGTGGTGTCCGGTCCAAGCAAGAAAGAAGAAGGATTTAGGTGTGACCACGATCCGAGGTTGAAGGGTCATGATAAAGAAGCTTGTGGTATTTGTTTCTCGAGATGATATCTCATTATGCAAGAAATGGCCCTTATGGTGCACACAAAGTGTTTGACAAAATTCCCAGTGATATTGCTCTGTTTATTAACTGGTTATAATAGTCTATCACATATCTTTGTTTTGCTAACTTAATGGTTTCAGTAAACCAAATCTATTATGTTTCTCTCAACCTACGTATTACTTGGAGGCATGAGATGCATTTGTTAATCGGTCAAAACATGGCATATGTTAATGATTGCTTTATGAATCACACACTGTTCCACAAGTCATTAAAGGAAGCATTTGAGGTATTCTGCAATAAAATTGTTGCCGCCTGTTCCAGTGCAGAACTATTAGCTATGTTCTGTGATAATGTCCTTAAAAAGGGTGGAAGCGAGAAACGGAGTGATGAAGCAATTGAAGAAACCCTTGAGAAGGTAGTCAAGCTTCTTGCTTATATCAGTGATAAGGATCCTTTTGCAGAAATTTTACAGGAAGAAGCTCGCCCGCAGATTACTTTTTGATCGGAGTGCCAGAAGTTATTAAAGGCCAAGTTTGAGCCTAATGGCCGAGTTCGAGCCATTTCAATTTCTAAAGGTCAAGTTTGAGCCTAATGGCCGAGTTCGAGCCAAATCTCTAAAGGCCAAGTTTGAGCCTGGTGACCGAGTTCGAGCCAGTTCAATTTCTAAAGGCCAAGTTTGAGCCTAATGGTCGAGTTGGAGCCAAATCTCTAAAGGCCATGTGTGAGCCTGGTGGCCGAGTACGAGCCAATGGCCGAGTTCGAGCCAGTCAAATTTCTAAAGGCCAAGTTTGAGCCTAATGGCCGAGTTCGAGCCAGTTCAATTTCTAAAGGCCAAGTTTGAGCCTAATGGCCGAGTTCGAGTCAAATCTCTAAAGGCCAAGTGTGAGCACTGGTGGCCAGAGTGCGAGCCAATGGCCGAGTTCGGGCAGTCAAATTTCTAAAGGCCAAGTTTGAGCCTAATGGCCGAGTTCGAGCCAGTTCAATTTCTAAAGGTCAAGTTTGAGCCTAATGGCCGAGTTCGAGCCAAATCTCTAAAGGCCAAGTGTGAGCCTTGGTGGCCGAGTGCGAGCCAATGGCCGGAGTTCGAGCCGGTCAAATTTCTAAAGGCCAAGTTTGAGCCTAATGGCCGAGTTCGAGCCAAATCTCTAAAGGCCAAGTTTGAGCACGGTGGCGAGTACGAGCCAATGGCCGAGTTCGAGCCAGTCAAATTTCTAAAGGCCAAGTTTGAGCCTAATGGCCGAGTTCGAGCCAAATCTCTAAAGGCCAAGTTTGAGCTCGGTGGCCGAGAATCGAGCCAATGGCCGAGTTCGAGCCAGTCAAATTTCTAAAGACCAAGTTTGAGCCTAATGGCCGAGTTCGAGCCAGTCAAATTTCTAAAGGCCAAGTTTGAGCCTAATGGCCGAGTTCGAGCCAAATCTCTAAAGGCCAAGTTTGAGCCTAATGGCCGAGTTCGAGCCAGTCAAATTTCTAAAGGCCAAGTTTGAGCCTAATGGCCGAGTTCGAGCCAAATCTCTAAAGGCCAAGTTTGAGCCTGGTGGCCGAGTACGAGCCAATGGCCGAGTTCGAGCCAGTCAAATTTCTAAAGGCCAAGTTTGAGCCTAATGGCCGAGTTCGAGCCAGTCAAATTTCTAAAGGCCAAGTTTGAGCCTAATGGCCGAGTTCGAGCCAAATCTCTAAAGGCCAAGTTTGAGCCTGGTGGCCGAGTACGAGCCAATGGCCGAGTTCGAGCCAGTCAAATTTCTAAAGGCCAAGTTTGAGCCTAATGGCCGAGTTCGAGCCAAATCTCTAAAGGCCAAGTTTGAGCCTGGTGGCCGAGTATGAGCCAACGGCCGAGTTCGAGCCAGTCAAATTTCTAGAGGCCAAGTTTGAGCCTAATGGCCGAGTTCGAGCCAAATCTCTAAAGGCCAAGTTTGAGCTTGGCGGCCGAGTACGAGCCAGTCAAATTTCTAAAGGCCAAGTTTGAGCCTAATGGCCGATTTCGAGCCAAATCTCTAAAGGCCAAGTTTGAGCCTAATGGCCGAGTTCGAGCCAAATCTCTAAAGGCCAAGTTTGAGCCTAATGGCCGAGTTCGAGCCAGTTCAATTTTTAAAGGCCAAGTTGAGCCTGATGGCCGAGTTCGAGCCAATCAAATTTTAAGGCCAAGATTGAGCCTGATGGCCGAGTTCGAGCTATCGAGTTATTAAGGCCAAGTTTGAGCCGCGAAATTATTGAAATCAAATCAAATACGTATATCAAGAAAGAACAAAGTTTGTGTGGCTGAAGAATAAGCTCGGTTTCGTACTTATCAGCTCCTTCGCTTATTCAAGCTCGGAGCTCGGGGGGCTTGTGTGTACTGGTCGAGAATGTAAGACCGATGACTCGTCTATACACTGGGCCAACCGAGCTTACCCCCACGAATGGGCCTTGGCCCAAACTCCTCCGAAGCCGAGGACATGTCAGCACACCTGACATCCGAGGATAACTACTCGGCCCCCTTTCCATGACAGGCCACGCACGAAGATACCTCGGCCCCAAGCTATCCATCTCTTTAAAGTTGACAAATTTGATTTTCTTATCTCGCATGGCTGCCTTCCTTGGAGTCGCCTTTGTAAGCATGGATGTTGGCCTCTTGATGTCTGTTGGACTCGGTGTGCTTAGAGCACTCTTATATATGGCTAGACCAGCGGCATGCGAGCTTGGAAAGTTAAATGACTTGGGTTTATATCGAGATGTTGAGCAATATAGTGCTTCAAAAATCCCAGGAGCTCTAATTATACAACTTGGTTCTCCCATTTACTTTGCAAAATTCTATCTATGTCAAAGAAAGGATTATGTGGTATATTAGAAGTGAGCAAAGACATGAGTGGAGATGTTGTTGAGTACATCATAACTCGATTTGTCAGGAGTGACATCAATTGACACAATTGCTATTGGAGGATTATTGGGGATAAATAGAACATTGGAAAAGAATGGAATTAAGGTGTCATTGGTAAACCCAAGGTTGAAGGTTATGGAGAAGCTGATATTATCCGGAGTTTGTTGACAAGATTGGGAAGGAGTCATTTTATCTAACATTGGATGATGCGGTGTCGACAAGTCAATATTCACTTCGTACATTGAAGACAACTAGCACTAATTATGAATAGACAGGGGAAAAGACAAGTCTGAAAATTGCAGTCATTTCTGTTGAACTAGACCCGAGAATTGACATAGCTCATTCAGGAGTTGGAGAAGTTCCAGCTTGGATCACGGCCCGATCATTGCACTAAGTCATGCAGTTGATGTATATATTCGGGTGCTGTACTCTTTTTCCTACCTCGGTATTTTGTCCCAAAAAGGGTTTTGGCCGGGGAGGTTTTAACGAGGCACACCGCGGACTCCATCCAATAAAAGAATTTATTGCGAATATTGCTTTATTTTCTCTTATCTTGTCAAGTATTTACTCGGCGGGGCATCGTATTTTGGTGGCCGAGTTCGAGCTACCAAATTCTTAAGGCCAAGTTTGAGCACGGTGGCCGAGTGCGAGCCATTAAATTTCTTAAGGCCAAGTCGAGCCTAAAAGGCCGAGTTCGAGCCATTGAAATTATTAAAGGAACCGAGCACAATACCGAAAAGTAAAAATGAGGCCGAGTTCAAAGCCTTAAAATACAAAAAGGAAGGCGAGTTCGGTTGAAGTAATAGACTTGAAATAAGGAAGGAAGGAAGTCCACATGGCCGAAGTATCGGCTCGGTTTAATACTTGTCGACTCTTTCGCTTGTTTAAGCTCGAGCTTGGGGGCTTGTGTCTTGGCCGAGGTTATTAACCCGACCACCGAGCCCAAGTACTGGCCCGGTCCGAAAATTATAAAGGGGCGGTGCCCCTCATAAGAAGGGGACACTTTTCACCGAACACCGTGACTCTCCCTTAAGCGTGTAGAGGAACTAGCATCGACTAAGAGACTATCAAACAGATCCTTGCTCCCTAGTACTGCGTCCGATACAAAATTAAGGGATCGAGATCACCGCCCGCCAAGGGATGAACCTAGAACTACGTCTGTCTTTGATTCCCACCTGGGATACGTGGGGACCGGAATCACTGAATTCTGTCAAGCCCAAATCATAAAATAACCCCCTTGGTTTCACGTTCTATGGCGAGATTCTGACAAAACGGATCTTGGCCGGAACAACTTGAAAAGTGATGGAAATGGTAGCAATGTTATGGATTAAAAAATATATAATTTGGACATTCAATAATTTAGATATTATCTTTTAAAGATTTTAAAGAAAAGTAGAAGCTGTTTTATATTTGCTTACAATCATAAAAATCATTTTTTTAAGTAGTTAATGATTTTTTTTCCTCAAAAGCTAATGAAGGTAGCTTTTCATTTTAACCATAAAATGATTTTTTTTGCGAAAAGCTTAAACAAATACCATCAAACTCATTAAAAAGAATTTTTTACTTAAAAAAAATGATTTTTTTTCTTCGAATAATCTGTAACAAACGTACTCATAATAAGGGTCTTGTTAATACCTTAACCAGTGAGGGATTATAAGGTTGGCTTGGTGGTTGGTGTGAGGAGTTAAGTAGTAGAATGATAAGAGTTTGAGAATTCAAACCTCACCCATATTAATATTAACGCTAACATTTCACTCTTAAAAAAAATAACTTAACCAATGTGTTAATGGTCAGCATTTTCCATATAATAAAAATGGATAAACTGCAGAGTTGTCAAAGACCTTGATCCTTGGGTTGTAAAGTCCAATGTAACAATGTTAGAATAAATGTCTTTTGCAACATCCCAAACCTATTTTATCTGCACACTGTTTCATGGAGTGTATTAATAAATGTCCCTAAAATTGCCACTCATAGTCACTGTAGAGAAGAGATCCCAAACACTCAGTTTTTTGAAGGACACATGGGCTTATGATCTTCTAATTAGTTCTTTTCCTCAATCGAAATGGACCAAACAAAGTTACACTACTGTTGCTATAGTCAATTGAGTGGCATTAGAGCCCCAAAAGTTGCCATCTAAAACATGGGGTTGGGTTTTAACTTTTAACTTGAACTAATACGAGCACTCTATATAATTTTATAACTTTTATGTTGTGTTGCTCTAGAATACTCAGAATATTTACACTGATGCCAAGACCCAAGAACATGTTTCTTTTCCTGTTTTCACTGTAGAAGCAGATGCCATTCCGGCATCTGCATGCCTTCCAACTTTGAGCCCAATACTGGAAATAAAGCTTATGTCGGTATCAGAAGGCACCAAAAACTTTCATCATTCATTCAAAACCAAAATGGTCAGAAAACCCCAGACCAAAAGCAAGTACTTTCACTTTAACTTTCTTTGTAATCATGTTTGTTTATTGATCACATACTGTTCATCTTATTATTATCTACAATCCACAGAGACCAACCTCCTCATTCACTTTTTCTTCTGCGAAACAAAGAACCAAGGACAATTTTGTCCATGAGCTATGCTATTTGTACAATTTTTGTGGACATCCAAGTGACACCCATACTCACAATTATATATCATACATCTACTCTATCTTAAAATACAATATATCTCCATCCCACCCACACTCACTCACATCATCAATCTACGGTGTCTAAATGGATGTCTAAATCCTAGTGTAAAAAGAAAACATAAGTGTTTGTCCATAACACACAGGTTTGTCTTTTAGGTGTCTCATTCGACCCCACGTCAGCCCAAAAGTCCATGGGCTGATGAATATTTTCTGTGAGGGCCATGGAATCAACACTCCATATAGTGATAATACGAGCGTGAAATATTATTTGAACAATTTTTTTAGACACCTGACATCGTATAAAGATAATATGGGCTATTTCTTTTTTATAATTTCATTGTACAACATTCAATTCAAATAAAAGAAAGAGAGAAATATACGGTGTTGATACATGTGGTCACTCAATATGGGCCAGCAGTGTACCTCCCATACCACAAGATGGGTGGTTGCTGCCTTGTTGGCAAAATTATATAATTTGGGCCTATAGACCCCCAAAAATAAATAAATAAACAAACGTATACCCCCAGTGATAATGATATTTATAAATTAAAAATTGAATAAAACCATAAATGTCTAGATAATAAAAGAGTGGTGCATCGTTAAAAGTTAGAAAGTAATATCCCCATAATTTGTGAGAAATGGACTTTGAATTTGGCAGTTTGGTTTCAAAGCAGTCATGAAGATGAGGTTCATCAAAAGGAAAAAAATCATTCAATAAAGATCAACAAAGTTTGTAACATCATTTTCATTAAAAGTGCAAGTTGTTTCAGATCCCACTTTATACTTTTATTGGAGATGGCAAAAGCTTGTGGGTGGCGATGGGACCAATGAGCTGCTTAATAAAAGCTGGATCCCGTGTGTATGTGAGAAAGAAAGTAAGATCTGAAACCCAAGATGGCTCTTTTTGCTTTACTTTGACTGCAACTGTGCATTGCATTAACAAGCCAAACATTATCCTTTTTCTTTTCTTTTCTATTTTTTCTCCGGAGGGTCTTTTACCCCATCCCAATGTACAGAGTTTTTGACTCTGACTAATCCGGGATTCGATCAGAAGATAAGTTCTGATCAAGAGTTGTTGCTGCCAAGGATCGAACTCGTGCAAAGCACAAACCATCCGTCCTTAACAGCAACACATTAACCACAGCCAAACATTATCCTTTAAATAAAGAGTTTGTTGTTTTTTTTTTTCCAGTGTATTTGGGACTTGAAATTTAAATAACCTTATCATTTAGATAATTGTTGACTAGAGAGTAGAGATGGATTTATAAAGTTCAATACACAACCTTATGCATGTTTGTTCTACATCTTATACATCTCAAACCATAACCAAACATATATCACTTATGTCTCGACTTGAATTTAATTAAACCAAGTTCATACGGGAACTATAAAATTTATAGGCCAGGTTTGTTGGCGCTTTAGATTGATCTGTCTCAACTCAATTTAGCTCAATGTCACATCATGCTTCTAAACTTATAATTGTTTAGAAAATTTGGTAAACTTTTTTATGGCTTATAGACTCAAGTTTATATATTTTCTTTACATGTTAATAGGTTGCGTAGATATGATTTGTTTTAAAATATATTATAAATATTCTTTTTTTTTAATTTTGAAAATCATAACTAAAATATGCATAGTGTTTAAATTTATTCATTTTGTCTAAACATTATATTGATCCGGTCCTAATTCGATCATCAGTGAGCCATGATTGGATTGATTTTAAATCTAAAAGGTTGCCCTAATTAAAATATTACTTCCAAAATTGGATCAAACTAAACCGAGACCCCCTTTTGGTAACACGGAACCTTTAGGGCTTGTTTGGTGGTCAAGATATGATAGGAGTAGATATGATAAGAGAGCAGCATCGGAGTAGGATGAGATATGAGTAGGATAAATTGTTATCCTATCCGACGTTTGGTGTCGACCAGATAACCAACCGAATAACATTATAATTTTAGTATGAATTTTAAAAATTTTGTTTTTATTTCTAAATGTTTTCATATTTTATTAGATTTTATTTTTTCATAATTTTCACGTTTTTAAAATTACATAAAAGACAAAATTATCCTTGTGATAAAATTACATATAATTTTTTAAATTTATAAAATATTGTCTAACTTCAATTTTTTTATAATTTTAAATATTCATTTTTAGTTTTTACTTTAAATATAGTTAAATTATTAGAATAATTTTTTATATTTTTCAGATTTTTAAAATAATATAAAATAACAAAATTAGACTTGTGTTAAAATAAAAATATTTTTTAAAATTAATTATTATTAATTTAAATATTTTATATTTTACTATACCTTTTTTTAACCATGTTATATTTTATTATACTTTAAAATATTATTTTATTCAACTTTAATTATTTAATATATAAAATATTTTTATAATTTATTATACTTTAAATCACCATATCTTATTCTGTTAAGTTCTAACCTAGTTCTCCCTCAGGATAGAATTTTAACTAGATGAACAAGATATGATAAATGACATGATTAATTTATCCTATCCTGCTGGCTATAGTTTCAGACAAGATATGATAGATTATCCTATCATGTTTCTCTTATACTGACCACCAAACGAGCCCTTATATTTTCTTTTCTCTTCGGCAACAGAAGTTAATTAAGATTTTTTTTCCTGCTGTTGTTGCAAACTTCATCTCAGTTTCTTCAAACGTTTAGCTTTGGGTGGATTTGGGAATTAAGAAAGAAAGCCCATCTCTCTGAAGCCCGAATGCAAAGATAGAGTCATCGGCCCAGTTTGCGAAAACTTGCAAAGGCAAGTATAAAAAATAACGTACCTTGTTTTTACCCTCGATTTACACAGGCTTCTGAACAAAAAAAAAAAATGCATACGTATTAGTGTTTAATACTATATGGTCGCGCATGTTAGCTCTTTTAAATTGAATTTGCATCGAAAGTGAGAAAATAAGGTATTTATTCTTGATTTAATAAATTACATAAAGATTTCGAGCCACTAAATAATTCAGGGGTAAATACATAATTACTTATTTGTTTTAAACAGGGTTTATAAAACCGGCCGATCCGACCGATTTAATCGGGACTCGGGAACTAGGCCGGTTCGGTTGGCCATCAGAACCGGCCTTGCTTAAAACCGGTCTCAGAACCGTTGAACCGGTTCAAAACCGGTCATAACCGGTTGTGGACCGGCCTGAACCGGTTTTCCAAAAAAAAAAATTAGTATAAAAAGATTTGGGTCATCCTAGCCAAAACTCAATTCTTTTGTTTTCTAACATATGTGGGCTGGTTTTAGATTTTGGGTTGGTTTTCCCTATGAAGATGATTTTAACATATATCTTTATATTTATTTAGTTTAATTTCAAAATAAAAAAATTTTGCTTAATAATTTTAGTTGTTATGTTGTTTTTTTGTTTAATATTGTTATAAATATTATATTAAAAATTAAAATAATATTATTTAATTATAACCGGTTCAACCACGGTTCAACCTCGGTTGGACCATTGAATCTCGAACCGCTATCTTCACCGATTCGATGGCCGGTCCGGTTTTGTAAACCTTGGTTTTAAATGAGTCTTTTTCCGATATATTATTATATTGAAGTAGTAAAGCTTCCAAGCTTTATTAATTTACACTTGTCTTAAAATTTGACTTAATTACATTCGACATCTCTTGTTTTAAAAAATTTACTCATACCGCTTGAGATTTATGATGTTTATTGAGGTAACCCCATTATTGAAATATACTGAAGAATTTCCTTTGTTATTGAATATTTGATCAAGAGTTACAAATACATGACTCAAGGGGTCATATATATACATCAGCTGAGCTAAGATAGGTTCTAACAAACTAAACGTGCTTTGTCCTTTCATGATACACTGGATTTGCAGTCAAGTGTATTGAGGCTTGATTGTCACAGTAGAGGATGGTTGGCACTATGAGATCAACCTGCAGACTATGCAGCCACAGGACTTCACAAGTGTCATGAGCCATGGCTTTGTATTCAACCTCACTGGAAGATCTTGACACTGTATTTTGCTTCTTTGTCTTCCAAGAAACAGGTGGAGTCCCTATCTTCATTAAGTATCCTGTGATGGACCTCCTAGTTATGGGACAAGTGACCCAATCCGAATCTGAGTATGTTGTGAGCCTCGGATCATTTTCTCTTGGCAGCATGATTCCTTGCCCAGGTGTGGCTTTGAGATACCTTAGAACTCTAAGAGCTGCATTTCAATGTGCTTGCTTCGGGTCTTGCATAAACTGACTCAATATATGGATAGAAAAGGTTAGATCAAGCCTAGTTATTGTTAAGTAAATCAGTCTGCCAATTAATCTCCTGTATTGAGATGGATTAGGATAAGGTTCTCCTTGTTCCAAGGCCAATTTGTTATTCTATTCTAAAGGGAAAGTAGCTGGTTTGCAGGCTAACATCCCACACTCACTCAAAATGTCCAAAGTGTACTTCCTTTGACACATAAACATACCAGACTTATTCCTTGCAAGTTCTATCCCTAAAAAATATTTAAGAACTCCCAAGTCTTTCATGTGAAACAATTTATTTAAGTATTCCTTAAATATGTTGCATGCTATACTGTCATTTCTTGCTATAACAAGATCATCAACATAGACTAAAACTGCAAGAAAAACAGCATCATGAGCATAAATGAACAAACTGTGGTCTTCCCGTGACTCAACCAAACCATAAGTGATGAGGGATTGTGAAAGCTTAGAATACCAGTTTCTAGAAGCTTGCCTAAGACCATACAAAGATTTCTTAAGCCTGCAAACCATCCCTTTCTTAGGAATAGGATAACCTTGTGGAGGTTCCATGTAAACCTCTTCATCTAAGTCTCCATGGAGGAAGGCATTGCTCACATCCATTTGATGGAGCTGTTGTAGCGACCTGAGCTTTCTTTTAGAGAGAAAACATGGAGTCGCCACCAACTTTATTTTGTTTCAAGGAAGTTGGAAAACCTTTTAAGAAAAGTTTTGGGTTCGGGAGTGGATTATGTTTAGGGAAGGCATGGAGACTTAACCCCACGGCACCCTGGAACATCCATAAATGGTTACCCAAAATTAGTTGTGTAAATTATTAGTAACTCTGAAATATTTGTTTTACCCGTTGTGAATCTTTTTATTAAAACTAAATGAGGTTGAACATGGCACGTAAGTCCACAGGGCAACCTCAAAATCCAAAGGGTTGAACATGACACTTATCATAGGGCAACCCAGAAAATAGATTGTTTCAATCAAGTGACCATCTTCTATTTTTATGTAAAATACATAATTTTGCCTCTTGAAAATAGGAGAGAAATGAAACGTAGAAGTGACACGTTTTACTAACTTATTCAGTGAACAGAGACATAGAAAAATAAGAATGTCAAGAAAAATTTATAAATAATATCAACGAAAAGAATAAGGGTTACCAAATGAGAGCAGAATAAGAATGATTTTGTTTATTCTCAGTGGTAAGATTTCAAGATCGAAGTCTTTACATTCAATCTCACTGGCTCCTTCAGCTCTTCCTTCTTAATCACTCTAATAATAGGGAAGGGAAAAGGAAACTCAGATCTCTGATCTCTTTTCCTCACAATAAAAATCTCTCTCTCTTATCTCTTTTCTCACTAAGAAAATATCAGATCATAAGTCCCTCTCAAAAAATGTTCTTTTCTTTCTTCTCTTTTTCCTCTCCTTTTATAGATGGAGGAGAGGGCTTCTTGCTTCTTCTCCATTGGCTTCAAGGTCGGTTTGTGCGAAACCCAAGGCTTGGGTGGTTCTGAGCAGCGGAAAGGAGGTGATTTGATGTGAGGGTTGCACGCTTGAAAAGAGAAGGAGATGGTGAGTTTTGTCTGATGGGTATGATGGCTTTTTAGGATTAGGAGTAAGGCTGCTAGGTTAAGACGAGGGAGGAGATGAGGAAAAAAAGAAAAGACCAATGGGTAGAGGAGGTGCAAAAGGGGGGTTCTGAGCAGAAATAGCGTGTATCCAGATGGGGCGGCATGAGTAGCAGAAAGGAGGTGATTTGATGTGAGGGTTGCACGCTTGAAAAGAGAAAGAGATGGGGGGGTTTTGAGCAGAAATAGCGTGTGTCCAGATGGGGCGGCGTGAGTAGCAGAAAGGAGGTGATTTATCCCGAAGGTTGCATGTTTGAAAAGAGAAGGAGATGGGGGGTTTTGTCTGATGTGTATGATGGCTTTTTAGGGTTAGGAGTAGGGTTGCCAGGTTAAAACGAGGGAGGAGGTAAGGAAGAAGAAGGACCAATGGGTAGAGGAGGAAAAGAGGTCTTGTCTGATATGTAAAGTGGGTAGGAGGCGTAACTCAGTTTCCTTTCCTTTTTGTTGATTGTCTTTTTCTCCTTGTTTTCTTCGTCCTTTCTTCCTTATCTTCTCCTTCTTCTTTCTTTATTCTTTAGTCCCCAGCCTGAAAACAAAATGGCAGTGGACGGAGTCTCTTCATCCAACAGAAACTTAGATATGCAAAAGTAGATATACATGGGACAGACCTCCTCGTCCAGCAGTAAGTGTAATGGACTGGACTAAACCACGTCCAACAACCAGTCCTATGAAATGGATGGGACCACCCCGTCCAGCAGCAAGTGCAAAGCAATGGACGGGACCACCCCGTCCAATAGCAAGTGCAAAGCAATGGACGGGACCACCCCGTCCAGCAGCAAGTGCAATGGACTGGACTGGACTGGCCTGGACCGCGTCCAACAACAAGTGCAACGGATTGGACTGCATCCAACAACAAGTTAATAATGTGATAGACGGGACCTCCCCGTCCAACAGCAAATGTGATGGACTGGAAGGGATCACCCCATCCAACATCAAATCCAAGGTAATGGACTGGAACACCCCCTCCTTTCATCATTATTTTCTTTTTCTTCTTTCTCTCTTATTATTATTAGTCTCCTTGAAACATGATATCATAAAAATTAGAATAAAATGAAGACGGACAAAAATGGGTGTTCACAGTTGCCCCTCTTTACTTGTTGCATGCTAGAAGACATGATTAGTCGTGACTTTTCATGTATTGTAGTAATGAACAAGTAAAGAAAAATGAACACATATTTTGTCCGAAAAACATGAGGAGCTAAGAAGAAAACCTTACAGTTTGAAAACAGAATTGCAGTGGACGGAAACTCCTCGTCCAACAAGAGAGTGAATATGCAGCGGGCCTTAGAGCTCGAAAATAAACATGCAAAGGGCCTTAGAGCTTGAGAATAAAAAAAGTAGTGAGCCTCAGAGCTCGAAAATAAAATTGCAGTGAGCTTCAGAGCTCAAAAATAAACTTGTTGTGAGCCTCAGGGCTCGAGGAAAAAAAATGCAGTGAGCCTCAGAGCTCGAAAATATACTTGCAATGAGCCTCAGAGTTCGAAAATAAAAAAGTAGTGAGCCTCAGAGCTCGAAATTAAAATTGCAGTGAGCTTTAGAGCTCGGAAGTAAACTTGTTATGAGCCTCAGGGCTCGAGAATAAAGAAATGCAGTGAGCCTCAGAGCTCGAAAATAAACTTGCAACGAGCCTCAGAGCTCGAAAATAAACTTGTTGTGAGCCTCAGGGCTCGAGAATAAAGAAATGCAGTGAACCTCAGGGCTCGAAAATAAACTTGCAATGAGCCTCAGAGCTCGAAAATAAACTTGCAGCGAGCCTCAGAGCTCGAAAATAAAATTACAGTGAGCCTCAGAGCTCGAAAATAAACTTGCAGTGAGCCTTAGAGCTCGAAAAAATAAAATTACAGTGAGCCTCAGAGCTCGAATATAAACTTGTTGTGAGCCTCAGAGCTCGAGAATAAAAATGCAGTGAGCCTCAGCTCGAAAACAAACATGCAGTGGACGGAACCTCTTCGTCCAACAGAAAATTAAATGCAATGGACGGATCCTCCTCGTCCAACAGAAAATAAACATGCAATGGACGGAACCTCCTCGTCCAACAGAAAATAAATATGCAATGGACGAAACCTCTTTGTCCAACAGAAAGTAAACATGCAATGAGCCTTAGAGCTTGAAAATAAAGGTGCGGTGAGCCTCAGAGCTCGAAAATAAATAATCAGTGATCCGAAACAAATGAGAATCCCTTCCTTTTGAGGACAACGGAACCAATTGCTCCCTTGTTCACCGGTCACTCTGGGATGAGGCATCACTCATTATTTTAACAACGTTGGTCACCCAAGAATCTGATAAACTCCGGATGTTATGTTTGTCCTCTCAAGCTTATTTGCATCATTCTTTTGTCGTCTAGTGCACGCTACCTCTTCCACTGAATCTGAAGTATTGAGCCCTCTTGGTTTAAACCATTCATTGGTGCTACCATTAGAGTTATCAAATCATACCATTAAACTTATATTTACTTTTATTGAGACATGAGAGTGAACACGACAAGGGAGTGTGGAAGAAAACCTCTTGCCTTAATATGAGGATTTAGGTTGTTAAGAGACAATAACAATGAGAACAACGTTACAAAAGGGATCATGAAGATTAAAAAAACAAAGATAAGCAAATAAAATTACGAAAATCACATAAAATTTGCCCCAGTGTTGGTCCCTTGATTTTCATTTAATTGATTCCCCTCAGCCTTTTGATGACACAGATCTTGGCTCCTGTTTCTGATTCCTCAAACACACCTTCTTCTATCATTCCTTAATAATTTCGCCCCAGTACACTCAGCCGGATAAAATTGCCCCAGTATGGTGGGTGCTTGCAGAAGTGTTGGACCCTATCCTCCTCCTAGGCTGCCCTTGCAGGTTTTCAGCCTAAGGTTTCTTTGCCCTAACTTTTGCCTGGGTTGCCCTTTCGGGTTTTCAACCTAGCGGGCCTTTGCTTTTCTATTGTTCTTTTACCTTAACTTTTGCCTAGGCTGTCCTTTCGGGTTTTCAACCTAGCGGGTCTTTGCTTTCCTTTTGTTTTCATTGTTCTTTTGCCCTAACTTTTGCCTAGGCTGCCTTTTCGGGTTTTCAACCTAGCAGGCATTCAGGCGTAGAACTTTTTCACAGCATCGGAGTTTACTGGCCTTGGTAGCTCTTCCCCATCCATGTTTTGCAGAATCAAAGCACCTCCCGAGAATGCTTGTTTGACAATATAAGGACCTTCATAATTTGGTGCCCATTTTCCTCGGGCATCCTCTTGACTAGGGAGGATTTTCTTTAAGACCGGGTCTCCCGCACGAAATTCTCTAGGATGAACCTTTTTATTGAAAGCTCTTGCCATTCCTTTTTGATACAATTGCCCATGACAGCTGCCAACCTTTTCTCTTTTATCATGTTCAACTGCTCATATCGAGTTTTCACCCACTCAGATTCTTCTAAGTCTACTTCCATCAAGACTCTTAGCGAAGGGAGTTCTACTTCGATGGGTGAGACGACCTCCATCCCATACACAAGAGGGAAAGGGGTTGCCCCAGTGCTCGATCGTACGTTAGTCCGATAAGCATGTAGAGCATATGGCAGCATTTCGTGCCAGTCCTTATAGTTTACAACCATCTTGACAACAATCTTCTTGACATTTTTGTTTGCTGCCTCAACTGCACCATTCATTTGAGGCCTATAAGGAGCCGAATTGTGGTGTTTGATTTTGAGACCATCGCAAAAATTTTGAATCTCGGTACCATTAAGATTGGCAGCATTATCTGTGATTATCCTCTCTGGGATCCCGTATCTACAAACAATGTCCTTTTTGAGGAATTTGAGAAACACCCTTTGAGTTATGCTGGCATATGAAGCAACTTCTACCCATTTAGTGAAATAGTCTATGGTCACCAAAATGAAACGATGACCATTGGAAGCCTTGGGATTAATGGGACCAATGACATCTATTCCCCATATCGAAAAAGGTCATGGGGATGCTAAACTGTGCAGTGGAAACGCAGGTGCATTAACCCGGTCCGCATGCATCTGTCATTTTTGGCATTTACGAACATGCTCCATACAATCTGACTCCATAGTAGACTAATAATAGCCACTTCTCAAGATCTTCCTAGCCATCATGTGACCATTGGCATGAGTCCCACAGATTCCTTCATGAACTTCGATCATGATCCATTTAGCTTCACGAGCATCCACACATCTGAGTAGGGTACCATCATATCCTCTTTTGTACAAGACTTCCTTGTTTAAGAAAAAGGTCATAGCCAGTCTTCGGATGGTATTTTTATTTACTTCGCTTGCCTCTACCGGGTATTCCTTGGTCTGAATATATCGCTTGATATCAAGATACCAAGGCTTACCATCAGGTTCTCCTTCCACATGAGCATAGTACGCCAGTTCATCTTGCACTCTAATTTGGATGGGTTGGACATTGATATGGATATCCATCTTGGTCATGGCAGCTAGTGTGGCTAAAGCATCAACAAATTGATTATTGTCTCGACTTAAATGCGAGAAAGTAATCTCGTCAAACTTTGCAATCAACTGAGTCAAGTATTTCTGATATGGAATCAACTTAGAGTCCTTGGTCTGCCATTCACCATTGACTTGGTAAATGATTAAAGCAGAATCCTCGAAGACTTTCAACTGCTTTATACCCAGTTCAAGTGCCATTTTCAATCCACCAGCACATGCCTCGTATTCTGCAATATTATTTGTACATTCGAATTTCAGTTTTACGGCCATCGGGTATTGCTTGCCATTTGGTGAGATAACCACTGCCCCTATACCACTGCCATGCATATTGAAACTCCATCAAAATACATTTTCCACACATCTTCTTGTTCCTCATCTTCCTCGAGGGACATTATTTCTCCATCTGGGAACTCGGAATTGACAGGCCACCCATCCTCAAGAGGATTCTCTGCTAAATGGTCAGCAATCACACTTCCTTTGATGGACTTTTGAGTCACATATTTGATGTCAAATTCTGACAATATCACTTGCCACTTCGAAACCCTTAAGGAGATATGAGGACTTTCGAAGATATACTTTAAAGGATCCATTCAAGAAATTAGCCGAGTGGTGTGATATAACATGTACTGTCTGAGTTTTCTGGAGGTCCATACTAGTGCATAACAAGTCTTCTCGATTGCCATATAACGAGCCTCACAGGCGTTAAACTTCTTACTCAGAGATAGTAAATTGCCTGCTCCTTCCTGCCAGATTCATCTTGTTGTCCCAGCATTGCCCCCATTGAGGTTGGCAGTATGGTGTGATAGAGTAATAATGGACGACCTTGGGTAGGTGGTACCAACATTGGGGGATTCAGTAGATATGCCTTTATTTTATCAAAGGCTTATTGACAGTCATCATCCCATCTTCCTGGATTATTCTTCCTGAGGAGTTTGAAGATTGGCTCGCATGTGCTAGTCAGATTTGCAATGAAGCGCGCAATATAGTTCAATCTTCCAAGAAAACCCCTTACTTCTCGCTCGATCTTAGGTGTTGGCATGTCAAGTATTGCTTCCACCTTGTTAGGGTCCACTTTTATTCCTTCTCTACTGACAACAAAGCCAAGTAAATTCCCTGCGGATGCACCAAAAGTACATTTTGCAGGGTTGAGGCGCAACTTGTACTTTCTTAGCCGCTTGAACAACTTTCTCAAAACTGTCACATGACTTTCTCCTTCCTTGGACTTAGCCACTATATCATCAACATATACCTCTACCTCCTTATGCATCATATCATAGAACAATGCTACCATAGCATGTTGGTAAGTGACCCCAGCATTTTTTAATCCAAAAGGCATCACTTTGTAATAAAAAGTTCCCCAAGGGGTGATAAAAGTTGTCTTTTCTTTATCGTCATTGTCCATGAGGATCTTATTGTACCCAGAATACCCGTCCATGAAAGAAAACCTGTGACTTCTGGCTGTACTGTCTTCAAGGACATCAATATGAGGTAGGGGGAAATCATCCTTTGGACTGGCTTTATTCAGGTCTCGGTAGTCCACACACATTCTGACCCTTCCATCTTTCTTTGGTATTGGAACAATATTAGCTACCCATTCCGGGTGTCTAGCTACTTCCATAAAGCCAGCCTCCAACTTCTTGGTCACTTCTTCCTTGATCTTTAGCGACATCTCAGGGTGCATTCTCCTTAATTTTTGATTCTTTGGAGCCACATCTGGGTATAAGGGAATTTTATGTGATGCTATCTCAAGATCTAAACCTGGCATATCTCTGCAGGACCATGCAAAAACATCCAGATACTCTTTGAATAGTGCAACCATTTCTTCTCGCTCTGGGTTATCCACTATTTTCAACTCCTTCTTGTCTTCCTCGGTTCCCATATTGATCGCTTCTATAACCTCATCATTCGAGCTCATCCCCTCCTCTGACCGTTTCATCGCTTTCACGAATCCTTCAATGTCTTCTTCTTCCTCATCGGATTCAAGGTCGTATTCATTAGCGTCCGCGAGGGAATCAATAAATGAGTTTTCAAAGTTCCTTTCCCGAGGTAAATCTTTAGTGGGAGACGTATTCCTGGAAGAAAAAGTCAGGAATAGGAGAAGTATAGGCAAAGGTCTTATTTATGACAAAAATCTTAGACAAAATAAATAAATGAATGAGAGAGAAAAGAAACGATGGAATCAAAAGGAAAACACCAGACAAAGTGTTACATTTTCATTCATGTCTCAAAGAGAGTAAACATCAGTTCATAATTAGTACAATAAGATAATTACTTTATGGAAATAACATCAACAAATGATTCAGACCGCCAATTTTTGAGAACTTCATTGCTAGCAGGGAGATAGATGACATGGTTCTCGTCCAGCTCCTCTTCAAGTGTGCTAATAGTGAAGTGAGGGGTGAACGCGCTGTCGCCACGCGCCAAAAAGAACGAGCGTTTACAAAATAATGTAGATAGGGAAGCGACAACTCGAGTATCGTCTCACAAGGACTCTTAGGTTGCTATTATTAACATAAAATTAGTTTTTTTTGGGGGGGGTTGGAGTGAATGCAAATAAGAAACTCAACAAAACAAAGAAATGAAAACATAGCAGTTTAAGAGATTAACAAATAAACTAAAGACGATCAACCTACTGTTCTCGGTTTCCCACTATCATTGGTTGATATAATCCCAAGCCCTAAGCAGATTCTAATCCCCTCCCGGTTGTAGCAACAAATAACAAACGAAATCGCTACTACGGATGTATGTTCCTATTCCCGAAATAACAAACGGGGTTAAGCCCTCATGAACAAACGAACATGAATGAACACACGCGAAATAACAAACGCGATTTAGTATAGGAACATAACATCACCGAAATGAATCAACACAACACTATACACTCCTGAAATAACAAACAGAAATATATAGCATGGCATTGAAAAGAGAAAAGCAAATGAAAACAGGAATTACAGAACCTCAAGTGTAATTGAAACCAATCACAGTAGATTAATCTAGGAGACTAGCTCTCCATTACAGACTTAAACACAAAAGAAAAGAAAAGAAAATAAACTACTGAACTACAACTACTAACTACTAGCTCTGACTGACTAACTTCAGTTCTGCCTAAACCAGGCTTACATACAACTTCTGGAATTCGCTGACTCGCGAGGCGAACACTGCTTCGCGAGGCGAATATCATGAACCATCTGCATCGTTTGGTCTTCTCGCGAGGCTAAGAACAGCTCGCGTGGCGAGGAATGGAAAAGTCATGCCTTCTGGTCTTCAGTCTCGCGAGGCGAGCAAGGTGTTCGCGGGGCGACACAGAGAGCTTTGCAATTTTCTGGCACAGTCACCTTCAGGTTCGCGAGGCGAATGCCTTCTCGCGGGGCGAAAGCTCCAGAATTATTTCCTTTTATTAACCTGAAAATAGTAAATAGTATAAGTGCTTTATTTAACTCTAAATCAGCTAAATTAACCTAAAAATACCTTACAGACTCAAAATGCTGCTTAAAGACAATCAAGTCTAATTTGGGTGAAAATGATATAAAATTAGCACAAAGCCAAGGTTTTTCTAGTTATAAAACTAGATGAGCCAGCGGCTGATCAAGGGGAAAATGACTTTGCGGGACCGATAACTTCAGCAGCTACTGGGAAAGTCTCCATCAGGAGGGGAAGATACTTTCTCTCGCGCTCTTCTTCTTCCTTGTTCTCAAGAGTCATGAATTTCGTCCCCTCTGTCAGGTTGGGCTGATACCCCAATCCGCGCCTTCCTTCTCTCACAGCCGCTTCAATTGGCCGAGAGATCCCTTGCAGCTGAGGCCCTAGGCCTTTTCCTCTTTGATACCCGTTCTTTTCCATGATGCGGACTACTACTTCATTCACATTCTTCATTGGGGGCTCCCTTTTCTCGTTCTCTGACTTCAATACCTCAAAACTACGCAGTGAGTCATCTTCCATCTGCTCTGTACTTTCCACATAAGGTACTGTGGTGGGCTTCGTCAGCATGATTTCCTCTTCACCACGGACAGTAATAACGGACCCGTCATGGATATACTTCAAACACTGATGCAAAGTCGATGGAACCACTCCTGCTTCATGAATCCAAGGCCTCCCCAGAAGCATGGTGTAAGCTGGATGGCTTTCCATGACCT
Source organism: Sophora flavescens (assembly GCA_030762895.1). NCBI lineage: Eukaryota > Viridiplantae > Streptophyta > Magnoliopsida > Fabales > Fabaceae > Sophora > Sophora flavescens. The sequence goes on along the minus strand of CM061067.1, from coordinate 161,916,907 downwards.
GAAAGAGGACAGGGAAAGAACTAGGCCCTATTTCAAGGGACATAGTTATCTCTCCTAATATTCCTCTTGCTGTCCCATCAAAGGCTCGCACAATCATTTCTTGTGGTGTCAAATCCGCCACGCTTATATTCAGCCGCTCGAGTGTGGACATTGAAACCACATTCAACGCCGAACCACCATCCACAAGCACCTTTGCAATCACAAACCCCTTACACTTTAGGGTGATGTGTAAGGCTTTGGTGCTACTGCGGGATTTCAAGGCCACTTCATCTTCCGAGAAAGTAATCATGTTGACATGCCTGATTGGGTCCACCATACTTACCACATTTTTCGAAGTGACGTCAGGTTTGACATACGCTTCATTCAACACCTTCAATAATGCCTTGCGATGCAATTCTGATGTCAAGACAAGCGACAAAAGAGATATCCTTGCCGGAGTTTTCTTCAACTGTTCTACCATATCATATTCACTTTGCTTCATGATCTTCTGAAACTTTTCTTCTTCTTTCCCTTTTCTTTCACCCATAGTTTTCTCTTCTTCGGCTTCCTTCATCATTTTTTCTTCAGTAGGGGTGTAGCATCGCCCTCTCCTTGTAATGCCTCCAATTCTCACAATATTACTAACTTGGGCCCTCGAGGTCTCCCCCGCAGCTCCAGTTAGTTCGAATTTCTGCTCATAATTCCATGGTACAGCATGTGTATCAGCATAAGCAAAAGGAGTTGGCTTGCTCACCTTTACAATGACTCTTTCTGGGTCTAAAGGTTTGTTCAAGGGTGGTACTCAGAGTACAACTTTCTCAACTACATTGACTTCCTCTGCAGCACCTCGTCTGGCTTGAATTACCCCCAAGGTGAGTAACTTCTGAACCTGGACTTTGAAATCCCAACAAGTTTCGATATCGTGCCCCATTTGCCCATGATGATAGTCACACCTTAGATCCTTGGCGTACCCCCTTTCTTCTCTTGGAAACCTCACTGGTGCAACAATGTTGTATCCCACCTTCTTCAGTTCTTCGAAAATCTTCTGCATTGGCACTCGTAGTTCCAGTACCTTCCTGATTGGGGACTCTATTACCTCCAAATTGTTTACTCGATTTCCATCATTATGATTCAGGATGGGATTCCTAACGATATTAGGCCCGACCTCTTCTTCAAACCCTAGCCTCCCACAAGCAATCAACTTTCTCACTGTTGTCTTAAAGGCTTCGCAATCCTCAATAGAATACCCTGTGACATCCATATGATACTTGAAAGTCTGATTTGGATTGTACCAAGCAGGAAATGGTGGTTCTAAGGGATGTACAGGGTTTCCCACAATCAAGTGGCGATCAAACAATTGTTGGAATAAATCCGCATTAGAGATGGACAATTTCGGGAAGGGTGGCAGATTTGGACTCTGGAAACGTCCTTGGTTTGGGAAATTTGGGCGAGGCGAAGGGTAGTTTGGGCGGTTTTGTGGGGGTGCAGACGGGTAACGGGTGTATGATAGGCGGGCAAGGTTATATGGTTGGGGGGTAGGAATATTGCTAATTTGGTTTTGCGGGTAAGTGTTGGTTTGTGTCTGGTATGGGATATGTTGGTTAGGGTTATATGGTGCTTGGTACTGAGGATTAAAATTCCATTGGTGTTGTACATAATTTGCCTCAACTTCCTTCTTCTTTGGTTGAAATCCTTCCGGGATGCACTTCCTTCACCATCATTCATGGGGACCTTTCCAGCTCTTACCAAAAACTCAATCCTTTCACCGGCGGCGATCAAGTCAGAGAAATTTTTGTAGGCGGTCCCAGCCATGGCCCTTATAAAAGGCGCTCCGAGGGTTCCTAGAAAGTATGAGCACATTTCAGATAAAGTCAATGATGGCTGAACTTGTGCGGCCAAACTCCTCCACCTTTGGGCATATTGCTTGAAGGGCTCCTCACTTCTTTTCTGCTGTGTAGTCAATTGTTCACGACTCAGGGTTGCATCCAGGTTAAATTTGTACTGGTCCATAAATAAGTCAGCCAATTCCGTCCATCGCGAGATCTTGGAACGGTCCAATTGAAGGTACCATTCTAAGGCGAGGCCAGTCAAACTTTCGTGGAAAAAGCTGATAAGGAATTTGTCATCCTTGGACCAGATTGCCATCTTGGTGGCGTAACTAATGAGGTGAAATCGTGGGTTCCCACTTCCATCATATTTGGAGAAGTCAGGAATCTTGAAGTCCTTGGGGATCACGACATCTGTGGCGGGGCAGAGTTCTTCTATTTGGATAGGGCCGTAGGTACTCGGACCTTTTATCGCTTTTATCTGGTCTTTCATTTTCTTCATCCATTCATCTCTCATCTTATCCTTACCAGCCTGGACTCCCGCTGACTGGCTGTGAATAGATACATGTGGTTGCTCCCATGTTGGCGCGGTGTAGCCCGGGACCTCATGATAGGCATTTTCAAAAGGGGGATATCCTTCTCCAATGGGAAGTGTTATTGGTGTCGTGTGATGTGTCTGGTCGGGTCCAGACACTCCCTGAATGACACCCGTGCTAATGTTTGAAAACATTGGTGCTGTTACCACAGAAGAAATTCGCTGCCTACCTGGTTCAATTGCATCTCTGTTCACACTAAGCATGCTGAGAGATTCCCTCATATCTTGTAGTATGGCTTCTAATCTTGCTTGGGTTTCGGCCATCTCTCTCATTCTTCCCCTCACATCATTTATCTCAGAGCTTAGATTTCTTCCTTCCTCAGATGCATTGGCAGCCATCCTGGTCCGAGATCTGGTATCGTAAATTCGGGTTTGGTTGGTATTACCTTTCCTAGGTCGCGCAATGGTTCCTGAATCCTCAGAAGGATGCGACTCTGTGAAGCAAATAAGAAAAACTCATTAGTCAATCCAAAATTTTGTGTGTGTGTATGCATGCATGTGCAAGTTATCATCCTTTATTCGATCGTGAAGGTACTCTCAGGAAGACTGTCGTATTCACCTATAGCAAGAAAACTCATCCTGCAATCAAATCTAGTGGTATGGTTCCCTCTATTTTGAATGTAGTTGGTGTCAAGTCCATGGGAGAATCTACTCCTCGATGGATCACACCCGTGCTAGCAACGTCCTCATTTTTATGCAGAAAACACGTCGTTTTTAGGGTAGAAATACAGATGATGACGTATCTAAGGGAGAATGCATTCCTCGATAGATATGGATGAAAACTTCCCTTTCATTATAAATATTCCGATACAATTCATGAGTCTTTGATCAAAATAAAAGAAGTACATTGATGGTTTCCATCCTTCTCCAAGGTCTACAAAGTTCTATGTTAAGAGCCTCATCTTCTTTTTCCTGAACCCTCTGGCAAGTTTCCCAAAATGATTGAAGAACTCGGTCACCTTCGGTGGTAGCTGAAGGAAATGGTTCATACGTATGTGGACGGATGCCTCTTCAAACCGCTCCACCAGCTAGGAAGTGTGATATTGGAGCTTATCCATCACGTCCTCGTATTTTCTCTTCCATGCTTCCTTTTCATTCATTACATCTTTCACCACCAATTTCCATCCCTTTACCCATTCTGCGTGACGTTGAGCTTCAACCCTTTCAGAGTTTTTTATCTTGTTTCTGAGCCAACTTTCTCTCATGTTGGCTTCCGCTAGTAGCTCGCGATACTTGGCTGCTTCGTCCCACCCTCGGTCAGAGTACACTTATGTTTGGGCTAAGGATTCCTGCAGGGATTCAACCCTCTCTTCTAGTACATGTATTGTTTCAAAGTGAACCCCTATATTTGTCTCGAGCTCTTCTTTCCTTTTCTGAAGTTTGACAAGCATCTTCTCTTGACATCCTATTTTTGCCAGCAGCTCCTGAATTTCTGCTTCTTTGGCTTTTCTTTCCCTTTTTATACGATTCGAGGTTTCATGGGCATCGGCGCATTCATCCTTCAAATGCTCAATTTGTAAACTCATCTTTTGCACTTGTCTTCGGAGCGTGATAATGGTTACTTCGACAGCTTGGTCTTTCTCATCAAAAACCCTCATTTGAGCTTTTAAAACTTCGATCTCTTTCAACATTTGATCTTTGGTTAGAGGATTATTTTCCTTACGAAGAGGGGATGCGGGTCTTGGAGGGAAACCTCTTCTTGCTTCTCTCCATACTTCATATCTTTTTGTGTGAGCTATGACTCGCCTTCCTAATTCCTCCGGTCCTTTTATATGAATATCATTCCATGCTGACCTTCTTTTATCGTTTGACTCTTGATGCCTTCACCTTCTTGGTATAGGAAGAATATCCCATCGAGCAGCTCTTTGGGGGGTTCATCCTGTGTCCACTTGAGTTGACGCATTACCAAAGCTGGTGAGTATGATACACAACCTCTGGGACCCATCAACGGAACATTTGACAAACTTCCACAGCTGAATACAACTGAATCTCCATTATACCATGGGGACATCCAACTAAATGACCGCAAGTCGATATGATCAAACTCCTGTTTCCACTCATATAGCTTACGTGGCTGTAGTTGCATGCGAGTGAACCCTTTCAGCGGGTCATCTGTTCTATCAATTTTATCACGAGCGTACAAGTGAGTCATGATCCAGACATACAATATTGACGCACAACATCGCAATTTCCCTTGTTGATTCTGATGACAAACCTGTAGGGAGAGGAAAGTTTCAGCTAAGATAGCAGGGACTGGGTTTACACCATATTCTTCGACCCTATAGAAAACATCCGTGGCTGACTGATCAATCAGATCTGGTAAAAAAGGAAAGAGCACCAACCCATATATCATGAGGGCTAGTACTTTGTTGAAAGTAACCCATCGTTGTTGCTGGCCCAGCTTGTTGAGATACACTTCCAAAAATCGCCTCTTCAACCCTTTGGTGGTTCCCTTTTCTGTTTTCTCTATCTGTTCCGGTTGAAGCTCCAATAGACTTGCTATTTTTTGATCTGTTACATGTTGGCCATAATACATGTAGAAGTGAGTCTTCTTTTGAATGGGCAGTCTTAGCATATAAGCATACTCTTCCATGGTTGGAGTGATGTCCAAGTTAGGCAATTCAAAACACCTCAAAGTTGAGTTCCAATATTGGGCCAATACACTCAGAGCGGGAGCTTCCACCGGAACACGCAGCAGGTCTAATACTCTACCATACTTGCTGACAAAGTCTAAGCATGCTTTTTCTAGCATTTGCTGGCTGAGTTCACATAATCTCTTCACGTCATTGAGTGTCACATCGATCTTGATATTTTTCTTGGGACAACTCGCATTGCTAATACTCTTTTCTGAACCAAACTTTTCCATGTTCTTGCTATAAGGTGAATACCAAAATCTTCCAACAAAGAGACACAACAAAAAAAATGAGTATAGTGAAACAAATATATCTTGCATGATTCATGTTGCATGGACCCAATGGGGTTGAAAACCCTGATGGGTATGCATTACCTTCATTATGACATAACGCCTATTAGGTGTGCAATAATATTCGAATATGTCATTCAGGTTTGGGGCAGCAATGTGACGCCCCTAGTTTTGTGAATATTCACGATGAGCATGCATGATAATTTATGCTTATGATGATAGAGGAGGGAAAGAAAGTACGCCCCCTTTTGCCCTAAGCCAGGTAAAACCTAAGGATGGGCACGCCCTAAGGTTAGGACTCTAAACAGGTTGGCCACTAGGTATACTCTATTAGTGAAAGTTGGGACGGGTCTAGGCCTCTAGAAGTCATGGTCCCCAGATTGCCCTCATAAGGATATGATTCACGAATCTAGCCATAAGTAGGGATAAACCCTCTCAATATGACTATTCCATGATCTCATGTACAATCTGAGTGGTGAACTGACAAGTATCAGGGAGGTACAAGACCTCTTCAATAACAATATCAGAGCATCGCCTAATCCTTGGGTTTTTTAGCAAGCTCGGGTATAGAGCTAAGTGTGTGTGCAATACGTGATAGTGATGTGTGTGAAGGGGGCATACAAACCTGTAACACTTAAAAGTAAAAAGAAAAGGGGAAGACAAGAAAAACCTGCAAAACACAAACATAGGTATATATAAAAAATGGTTACAAGTCCTCTACCCTATTGTTAAAACATGGGAAACAGAAAAGAAAGGAGGAGAAAACAAAAACATTGTTAGTGAAACATATATAACAATAACGTGAGTTAAAATGTATGTACAACTAAATCTTCTCATTTAAATAAGAGGAAAAACCCAACCAAAAGGACAATCCAAACAGACATTACTAAAAAGAAAAACATTTTTTAATTTTGTCATTTAATTATTGTAAGGAGAGAAACAAGATATAATCATAAAAGGTAAAACAAATAAGCTACAAGTTACTAAAAATTTACAAAACCAATTTTTACGGGCTTGACTCTCTTAAAAGAAGTCCCCAGTGGAGTCGCCATCTGTAGCGACCTGAGCTTTCTTTTAGAGAGAAAACATGGAGTCGCCACCAACTTTATTATGTTTCAAGGAAGTTGGAAAACCTTTTAACAAAAGCTTTGGTTTCGGGAGTCGATTATGTTTAGGGAAGGCATGGAGACTTAACCCCACGACACCCTGGAACATCCATAAATGGTTACCCAAAATTAGTTGTGTAAATTATTAGTAACTTTGAAATATTTGTTTTACCCGTTGTGAATCTTTTTATTAAAACTAAATGAGGTTGAACATGGCACGTAAGTCTACAGGGCAACCTCAAAATCCAAATGGTTGAACATGACACTTGTCATAGGGCAACCCAAAAAATAGGTTGTTTCAATCAAGTGACCATCTTCTATTTTTATGTAAAATAAATAATTTTGCCTCTTGAAAATAGGAGAGAAATGAAACGTAGAAGTGAAACGTTTTACTAACTTATTCAGTAAACAGAGACATAGAAAAATAAGAATGTCAAGAGAAATTTATAAATAATATCAACGAAAAGAATAAGGGTTACCAAATGAGAGCAGAATAAGAATGATTTTGTTTATTCTCAGTGGTAAGATTTCAAGATCGAAGTCTTTACATTCAATCTCACTGGCTCCTTCAGCTCTTCCTTCTTAATCACTCTAATAATAGGGAAGAGAAAAGGAAACTCAGATCTCTGATCTCTTTTTCTCACAATAAAAATCTCTCTCTCTTATCTCTTTTCTCACTAAGAAAATATCAGATCATAAGTCTCTCTCAAAAAAATGTTCTTTTCTTTCTTCTCTTTTTCCTCTCCTTTTATAGATGGAGGAGAGGGCTTCTTGCTTCTTCTCCATTGGCTTCAAGGTCGGTTTGTACGAAACCCAAGGCTTGGGTGGTTCTGAGCAGTGGAAAGGAGGTGATTTGATGTGAGGGTTGCACGCTTGAAAAGAGAAGGAGATAGGGGGTTTTGTCTGATGGGTATGATGGCTTTTTAGGATTAGGAGTAGGGCTGCTAGGTTAAGACGAGGGAGGAGATGAGGAAAAAAAGAAAAGACCAATGGGTAGAGGAGGTGCAAAAGGGGGGTTCTGAGCAGAAATAGCGTGTGTCCAGATGGGGCGGCATGAGTAGCAGAAAGGAGGTGATTTGATGTTAGGGTTGAACGCTTGAAAAGAGAAAGAGATGAGGGGTTTTGAGCAGAAATAGCGTGTGTCCAGATGGTGCGGCGTGAGTAGCAGAAAGGAGGTGATTTATCCCGAAGGTTGCGTGTTTGAAAAGAGAAGGAGATGGGGGGTTTTGTATGATGTGTATGATGGCTTTTTAGGGTTAGGAGTAGGGTTGCCAGGTTAAAACGAGGGAGGAGGTAAGGAAGAAGAAGGACCAATGGGTAAAGAAGGAAATGAGGTCTTGCCTGATATGCAAAGTGGGTAGGAGGCGTAACTCAGTTTCCTTTCCTTTTTGTTGATTGTCTTTTTCTCCTTGTTTTCTTCATCTTTTCTTCCTTATCTTCTCCTTCTTCTTTCTTTATTCTTTAGTCCCCAGCTTGAAAACAAAATGGCAGTGGATGGAGTCTCTTCATCCAACAGAAACTTAGATATGCAAAAGTAGATATACACGGGATGGACCTCCTCGTCCAGCAGTAAGTGTAATGGACTGGACTGAACCACGTCCAACAACCAGTCCTATGCAATGGGCGGGACCACCCCGTCCAACAGCAAGTGCAAAGCAATGGACGGGACCACCCCGTCCAGCAGCAAATGCAAAGCAATGGACGGGACCACCCCGTCCAGCAGCAAGTGAAAAGCAATGGACGGGACCACCCCGTCCAGCAGCAAGTGCAAAGCAATGGACGGTCCCGTCCAGCAGCAAGTGCAAAGCAATGGACGGGACCACCCCGTCCAATAGCAAGTGCAAAGCAATGGACGGGACCACCCCGTCCAGCAGCAAGTGTGATGGACTGGACTGGACCGTGCCCAATAGCAAGTCCAAAGCAAGGGGCTGGCCTAGACCGCGTCCAACAACAAGCCCAATGCAATGGATCGCCCGACCGCATCCAAAGAAAAGTCCAATGCAATGGCTCGGCCGGACCGGCGTCAACAAAGCAAGTGCAATGGATTGGACTGCATCTAACAGCAAGTTAATAATGTGATGGACGGGACCTCCCCGTCCAACAGCAAATGTGATGGACTGGAAGGGATCACCCCGTCCAACATCAAATCCAAGGTAATGGACTGGAACACCCCCTCCTTTCTTCATTATTTTCTTTTTCTTCTTTCTCTCTTATTATTATTAGTCTCCTTGAAACATGATATCATAAAAATTAGAATAAAATGAAGACGGACAAAAATGGGTGTTCACAGCTGTCATTCCTTTGCAACAGCCATAGTAAGCAAACACCTTGTGGTGGTAATTTTGGCCACTGAAGCAAAGGTCTCGTTGAAATCCTCTCCCTCAATTTGAGTGTAACTCTTAGTAACTAACCTAGCCTTATGCTTTTCTATTTCTCCATTGGCTTTATACTTAAGTTTATAGACCCACTTATACCCCACTGCTCTCTTATCCTTGGGAAGTTGCACTAACTCCCAAGTATTATTCTCTTAAAGGGCTTTAATCTCTTGATCCATAGCTCTTCTCCATTCCTCCATTTGTGCAACTTCCTGGTAGTTTCTTGGTTCATCTTGCTGAGCAATGGCGGCAAGGTATGCCTTATGCTTATCAGTAAAGCTGTCATAGTTTATATACTTAGAAATAAGGTACTCTATCCTAGGTGCTGCTTCAAGGGACTTGTGTGTAGGATTATTGACAACACAGTCACAGTAATAATCCTTTAAGTAGGAAGGTGGCTGCCTAGTCCTAACTTCACCTCTTACTGCCTCATGTGGAGTCTGTTGAGACTCCCCCTGGTTCTGAACATCAGTCTCAGTGATGTTAGGTCCTTGCAAGCCATGTTCCTAGCTAGCATGCTCAATATGATTGAAAGGTTCATTTTCTTTATTTCTACTTTGTTCAAAAACAACTCTACATTGTTTTACCTTGTGGCATATATCACAACATTCTACTCTACTGAAAATAAAATTGCTATCTAGTAAAGAAGAGATACTCTGCAAGGATTGTTCGATGGGTGCCCCATTGTTACATGCCATAGAGAAGTGAGGTCCCTTCCTGTTACAGCCAAAGAATGAGCTTTTGCATCTATCTCGATCACATAGACTCCATCCTTTAGCTTACCTAATCCAATCTTCTTCTTCAACACTTGGTCCTGTATTTCACAAACATCAACAGTATAAGTCACTATACAATTCAAGCCATTAATCAACTTATGAATTGATATAAGATTGCAATTAAAATTTGGAACATATAACACATTATGCAAAGTAATATTTTGGTTTAGATGGACAGTTCCCATATTTTCTACCAAAACTGTTGGCTGTTAAATCTTTAAAATGTCTGACGTGCATTTCCCTAAGTTTTTATGAGAACTAAACATTGGTTAATGATTTAATTAACCTTCATATTGGTTGCTAACCTATCTATCGAGTGTGCAGATTAAGTAATAGAAGCTCACGTCCAACACTGTAGTGATTGAAGCGCACGTCCAAAATGCAAGAGATAGAAACTTGTGTCCACTAAAGTGAAAGCCAGCATCCACTAAAGTGATGAAAGTCAGCGTCCACTAAAGTGATGAAAGACAGAGTCCACTAAAGTGATGAAAGCCAGCATCCACTAAAGTGATGAAAGCCAGCATCCACTAAAGTGATGAAAGCCAGTGTCTACTAAAGGTATCAGAATTGCTTGTCCAATGATGTGGCAGATGGAGCTCGTCCATTAAGGAATCAGAATGGCTCGTCCAATGACGTGGTATTTGGAGCTCGTCCATTAAGGTATCAGAATGGTCCGTCCAGTGACGTGACAGATGGAGCTCGTCCATTAAGGTATCAGAATGGTCCGTCCGATGACGTGGCAAATGGCTCTCGTCCAGTAAAGCAACAGAGGCTCTCGTCCACTAAAGTAACCGAGGCTCTCATCCACTAAAGTAACAAAGGCTCTCGTCCAGTAGAGCAACAGAGGCTCTCGTCCACTAAAGTAACAAAGGCTCTCGTCCACAAGAGTAGCAGAGGCTTTCGTCCACTAGAGTAACAGAAGTGCTCGTCCACTAAAGGTGACAGAAGCGCTCGTCCACACTAGTCTTTGGACTTGCTGAGTCCTTAATATGGAGCTCGTCTACTAGCCCGAATGAAAACTCAAATGGCTAGATAGACGCGGTTATTCTCAAGATAGAAGCACTTATCTTATAAACACGAATTCTATAAGAATTATCAGAGTCGTATTTCAAGAACTAGAAAGAGACTTGAAGCCTCCTCTCCTACTCAGTTTCACGATTATCAAAAAAAGTCAGAACGACTCAATTACATCAATGGCTGCCCAGAACGACTCTATTGCATTTAATGAAGTTCTGCTTGAAGCCAACATCTGAGAGAATGTCTCTAACGGATCCTAAATGCTTGAAGACTATAAATACAGAAGTCATTGAAGATGAAGAAGTAGAGAATATACATTGCATTAAAAAGCCATTACTCTTTCATTCTTTCATTCCGTATTCTTCAAATATTTTGAAGTTATTACGCAGACTTTCCTAAGCCTTACATTTAAGTCACTCTCTGAGTGTTAGTGAAAGATCTGCCTGTGAGAAGTTGTATGTATTACAAACCAAATCTCTCAAACAAACCTGAGTGATCCTGAAGAGGCTAGGTGTGCAAATAATACTTGTCTTGAGCCTAAAGAGGCTAGGTGTGCAAACAATACTTGTCTTGAGCTTGAAGAGGCTAAGTGTTCAAACAATACTTGTCTTTGAGCCTGGAGAGGCTATGTGTACAAATAGTACTCGAGTCTGTAACCTAATCAGTTATAGTGGATAAATCTTGGTGCTGTCAAGGACTGGACGTAGCTCTTTGTTTTGAAGAGTGAACCATGATAAATAATTGTGTCAATCTCTCTTTTCTTAAACTCTTTAATTGCTTTAGTTTTCTTACGTCTATCGAGTGGCGTGTTTGCAAAAGTCACCCATCCATCCTGTATTCTTCCACTCGTCCAAATCTAGATTTTTGTTTACAAAAAGATTTCAACTTTGCTTAAATTCTGATAAACACAATTGAACCCCCCTTCTCGCGTTTATAGTTGTCTATTTTAGTTAGTATTAGAGCTCAGCCTCTGGGTTGAGCATCTAACAGTGTAGAGGTAAAAGGTCCTGAAGAATAAACATGAATGCCGGAGCTAGTTCAAGTGGAAGTCATCAGACTGAAGGAGCTTCCCTAACCAGACCTCCTTACTTCAATGGAGAAAACTACAACTATTGGAAAGATAGATTTCAACGGTTCATTCTATCTACAAACTCTGATCTTTGGGATGTCATTACAGATGGTCCATTCATTCCCAAGAATGATAACACTGACAAACCAAAAGCTCAGTGGACTGCTGCAGAAAAGACAAAATGGGAGCTGAACCACAAAGCTAGATATAACATCATTTGTGCTCTCAGTCCGGAGGAGTTTGAGAAGGTATGTGCTTGTGACTCTGCCAAGGAAATATGGGACACTTTAGCTGTCATACATGAAGGAACGGCCAAAGTCAAAGAGTCAAAGATTGACATACTTGTCAGAAAGTATGAATTGTTCGTCATGGAGGAAGGAGAATCTGTTGCTCAAATGATAGGAAGATTTCAGACTATAATCAACAGTTTAAAATCTCTTGGAAAAGTCTATACCAGTGCCGAGAAGGTTGGAAAGATTCTGAGAAGTCTACCTAAACAATGGAGACCTTTGGTCACTGCTATCTCTCAAGTCAAGGATCTCACTATCTTGACTATGGATGAACTTCTTGGAACACTCACTGTTCATGAGCAAGAACTTGGAGATGAAGTTGCGCCAAAGAAGGGCAAGTCAATTGCTCTGAAAGCCGATCAAAAGTCAGCAAAAGTTTCCAAGGCTCTGAAGGCAAATGAGTCATCCAGTGATGCTGACCTATCAGAACTCGAGGATTCTAAGAGTGATGAAGAATTGTCTCTCCTGACCAGGAAGATAAAGCTTCTCTTACAGAAAAAGAAGTTTAAGAGGGATAGGCCATTCAGAAGGTTCAACAAGGACAAAAACTTCAAAGAATCCACCTCAACAGACAAAAGTCCAATTGTTTGCTATGAGTGCAAGAAGCCCGGTCACTTCAAGGCTGAATGTCCTCAACTCAAGAAGGCCCCTTTTAAGAAATTCTTCAAGAAGAAGAAGAAAGGAATGATGGATACTTGGGAGGATCTGGAGTCAACATCTTCTGATGAAGAATTAGAGGAAGAAGCCAATCTCTGTTTGATGGCCAACACTGACTCAGACTCTGATGATGAGGTACATCCTGACTATGAGGAATTACTTGATGCCTATGAGGAGTTGATGGAGGAATCCAACTGCTTATCTAAAGCCTTCAAATCCCTCAAGATAGAGTATGTAAAACTCACCAGTGAGCATAAATAGAAATCTCAAGAGTGCGAGAATCTGGCTAAAGAGAACAGTAAGCTGAAGACTGAAAAGTCTAATGAAGCTAAGATCTCAAGTGAAACATCACCAACTGAAGAAGTTGAAAAACTTCAACGGAAAGTGGAAGAGCTCACTTCTGATCTTGCCAAATTTGTTAATGGTAGAGACAATCTGACTAAGCTACTTGGCAGTCAGAAGCACTCTCTTCACAAAGAAGGCATTGGATATGTCCATCAGACACATCATAAAGTATCAACTAAAGCTCCTACAGTATCTGTTAAGTCAACTGTAACCAAAGTTGTAACTTCTGTGGAAAAACTGGGCACGTTATGTCTAAGTGTATCCATAAGAAGAGAAGGAAGTCTTTACATACTCCTAGAACTAACAGAAAAGGACCTAGAAAAATATGGGTACCTAAAGATCAAATAATTTTTGTTGTAGATGTCCTCAACAGGACAAAGAAAACACCACTGCTGGTACCTGGACATTAGTTCCTCGCGTCATATGACAGGAGAAAGGTCTATGTTCCTAGACCTCCAACTTAAGAAAGAAGGAAACATTGCCTTCGGAGGGAATCATAAAGGGAAAGTTATAGGAATTGGTACTATTGGTGGTAAACCCCCTCTTCCCTCTATATCTAATGTTTTTATGGTTAAAGGATTAAGACACAATTTTCTTAGCATAAGTCAATTATGTGATAGTGGTTTTGATGTTTCCTTTACCAAGGATGTATGCATAGTTAAAGACTGTTGCGGCAAAACCCTCTTTTCAGCTAAAAGGCAACAAAATCTTTATAAGATTGAACTGTCTGATCTCTCAGATCAAAGTGTAACATGTCTGATGTCTAAAGAGGATGAGAGATGGTTATGGCATAAGAAACTAGGACATGCTAGTATGAAACTAATTTCTGAATTAAAAAGGAATAATCTTGTGAGAGGATTGCCTGATATTAGCTTTAAGAAAGATGTCTTGTGTGATGCATGTCAGAGAGGTAAACATATAAAATCAAGTTTCAAATCTAAAAACCAAATATCAACTTCTAGACCTCTTCAGTTGTTACACATGGATCTGTTTGGACCAGTTAGTGTTGCCAGCATGGCTGGAAGAAAATATGGATTTGTCATGGTTGATGACTATTCTAGATACACATAGGTACTCTTCCTAACACACAAGGATGAGTCTTTTAAGGCTTTCTCAGTATTCTGCAAAAGAGTACAAAATGAGCAGGGTTTCTGTATTTCTACCCTTAGAAGTGATCATGGGGGAGAATTTGAAAATGAGCAGTTTAGACAGTTCTGTGAGGAGAATGGAATCTCTCACAATTTCTCTGCACCTAGAACTCCACAGCAAAATGGAGTGATTGAGAGAAAGAACAGATCTCTGCAAGTGATGGCTAGATCTATGCTCAATGAAAATAATCTCCCTAAGTACTTTTGGGCAGAAGCTGTAAATACTGCTTGTTATATACAAAACATAAATACTTATTAGGACTTTTCAAAAAAAGACTCCTTATGAATTGTGGAAAGGAAAAAACCCCAACATATCTTATTTTCATGCTTTTGGATGTGAATGTTTTATTCTAAATACCAGAGATAATCTTGGAAAGTTTGATTCTAAGGTAGATAAAGGTATTTTCGTAGGATATTCTGAAAAGTCTAAGGTTTTTAGAATATACAATTTAAGAACTTGTATTATTGAAGAATCTGTTCATGTTAAATTCAATGATGGATTAAAGACTGATAAAGAACTATCAGATCTAGAAGATGATCTTGCAGGTCTTGATATAAACAAGCCAGAAAGTCAACAACCCGATCTAACCAAAACAGAACCTGTGCCTGAGGCTGAAAGGCAAGTGGAACAGACGAGTCAGCAGACAAGTCAAAATCTTCATGATGATCTCAAAAGGGATTAGAAGTTCAACACTCATCATCCTAAGGATCTTATTATTGGAAATCCTTCTGAAGGAGTAAGAACCATATCCACATTAAAAGAATCAAGCAATGTGGCCTTTATTTCAGATTTGGAGCCTAAACACATTGAAGAAGCTCTTGAGGATGAAAGCTGGATTCTTGTTATGCAAGAAGAACTTAACCAGAAATGATGTCTGGACTCTTGTCTCTAAGCCTAAAAACAAGTCGGTTATTGGAACAAGATGGGTCTTCAGAAACAAATTGGATGAAGATGGTAAAGTTGTCAGAAATAAGGCAAGGTTAGTAGCTCAAGGCTATAACCAACAAGAAGGTATTGATTACACTGAAACCTTTGCACCTGTAGCTAGAATAGAAGCCATACGCATTTTAATGCCATATGCTGCACAACACCAAATTACCCTGTTTCAAATGGATGTAAAAAGTGCTTTTCTAAATGGTATAATTGAAGAAGAAGTGTATGTTAAACAACCTCCTGACTTTGAGGATACTGATAAACCAAATCACGTTTTCAAACTTAAAAATGCATTATATGGTTTGAAACAAGCACCTAGAGCATGGTATGATAGACTCAGTTCTTTTCTCATGCATAATGGTTTTACTAGAGGACAAGTAGACACTACTCTGTTCAAAAAATGCTCTAAAGAGAACTTTATTATAGTTCAAATATATGTTGATGATATTATTTTTGGAGCAACTAATGAAAAGTTGTGCAAGGAATTTTCAAATCTAATGCAAGCTGAATTTGAGATGAGCATGATGGGAGAATTGAAGTTCTTCCTTGGATTACAAATCAAGCAGACAAGTGATGGAATTTACATTCAGCAACAAAAATATACCAAGGAGATACTCAAGAAATACAAAATGGAAAATGCAAAGCTCATGAAAACCCCTATGCAACCCAATGCAAAACTAAGCAAAGATGATGAAGGTAAAAAGGTAGATCAAACTGTCTACAGAGGTATGATTGGCTCTCTACTATACTTAACTTTAAGCAGACCTGACATTCAATTTAGTGTATGTATGTGTGCTAGATTCCAATCTGATCATAGAGAATCTCATCTTAAGGCTGTTAAAAGAATATTTAGATATTTGCTTGGAACTACTAATCTTGGTTTGATGTATTTAAGATCAAAAGAATACAGATTAGTGAGATATTGTGATGCTGATTTTGCTGGAGACAGAATAGAAAGAAAAAGCACCAGTGGATGATGTCACTTCATTGGAGCAAGTTTAGTCTCATGGTCAAGCAAGAGGCAGACAACCATTGCCCTGTCTACTGCTGAAGCAGAATACATCTCTGTTGCTAGTTGCTGCTCTAAACTCTTATGGGTAAAACATCAACTTGAGGATTACTCTATTTATGAACATAACATATCTGTATGGTGTGATAATTCGAGTGCTATATGCTTAACTAAAAATCCAATTCAGCATTCTAAGGCTAAGCATATTGAAATCAAACATCATTTCATTAGGGATTATGTTCAAAAAGGCATCTTTGATATTAAGTTTGTTAAAACTGAAAAGCAATGGGATGATATTTTCACTAAACCCCTCGCAGAAGAAAGGTTTTTATTTAGTAGAGATAATCTAAACATGCATTGCATTGTTGAATGATATATCTGAATGTTAACCTCTCTGTGCTAAATTTGTCATTACTCCTATATACATGTTCTTTCAACTAAGCATTAGTTTAGGGGGAGTAATGATACAATAGTTAAAGTGGAGTATGTCTAATATGCTTGTTGCATCACTATGTTTTCTTAACATGTTATCTTACCCTTAACATATCTCATAAATAAAACTTGATAACCCTTTTTGATGTTGACAAAAGGGGGAGAATAGGAGAAATTGATATTTGTGGCAGAAATATGTTATAGGAGAATGGGAGAATGAATATGATATGGGAGAATGAATATGATATAACCTGTCCGCTTAAGAAAATTTCAACCTATCTCATATATGCTATTTTCTTTGTTGATATTTTCTGAGGTTCATTAAATCATTTCAATGTTTGTCATCATCAAAAAGGGGGAGATTGTTAAGTCTCTAAAATGTCTGATGTGCATTTCCCTAAGTTTTGATGAGAACTAAACATTGGTTAATGATTTAATTAACCTTCACATTGGTTGCTAACTTATCTATCGAGTGTGCAGATTAAGTAATAGAAGCTCACGTCCAACACTGTAGTGATTGAAGCGCAAGTCCAAAATGCAAGAGATAGAAACTTGCGTCCACTAAAGTGAAAGCCAGCATCCACTAAAGTGATGAAAGCCAAAGTCCACTAAAGTGATGAAAGCCAGCATCCACTAAAGTGATGAAAGCCAGCGTCCACTAAAGTGATGAAAGCCAGCATCTACTAAAGGTATCAGAATTGCTCGTCCAATGACGTGGCAGATGGAGCTCGTCCATTAAGGAATCAGAATGCCTCGTCCAATGACATGGCATTTGGAGCTCGTCCATTAAGGTATCAGAATGGTCCGTCCAATGACGTGGCAGATGGAGCTCATCCATTAAGGTATCAGAATGGTCCGTCCAATGACGTGGCAAATGGCTCTCGTCTACTAAAGCAACAGAGGCTCTCGTCCACTAAAGTAACCGAGGCTCTCGTCCACTAAAGTAACAGAGGCTCTCGTCCACTAGAGTAACAGAGGCTCTCGTCCACTAGAGTAACAAAAGTGCTCATCCACTAAAGGTGACAGAAGTGCTCGTCCACACTAGTCTTTGGACTTGCTGAGTCCTTAATATGGATCTCGTCTACTAGACCGAATGAAAACTCAAATGGCTAGATAGATGCGGTTATTCTCAAGATAGAAGCACTTATCTTATAAATACGAATTCTATAAGGATTATCAGAATCGTATTTCAAGAACCAGAAAGAGACTTGAAGCCTTCTCTCCTACTCAGTTTCACGATTATCAAGAAAAGTCAGAACGACTCTATTGCATTAATGGATGCCCAGAACGACTCTATTGCATTAATGGCTGCCAAGAACGACTCTATTGCATTTAATGAAGTTCTGCTTGAAGCCAACATCTGAGAGAATGTCTCTAACGGATCCTAAATGCTTGAAGACTATAAATACAGAAGTCATTGAAGATGAAGAAGTAGAGAATATACATTGCATTAAAAAGCCATTACTCTTTCATTCTGTATTCTTCAAACATTTTGAAGTTATTACGCAAACTTTCCTAAGCCTTACATTTAAATCACTCTCTGAGTGTTAGTGAAAGATCTGCCTGTGAGAAGTTGTATGTATTACAAACCAAATCTCTCAAACAAACCTGAGTGAGCCTGAAGAGGCTAGGTGTGCAAACAATACTTGTCTTGAGCCTGAAGAGGCTAGGTGTGCAAACAATACTTGAGTCTGTAACCTAATCAGTTATAGTGGATAAATCTTGGTGCTGCCAAGGACTGGACGTAGCTCTTTGTTTTGAAGAGTGAACCAGGATAAATAACTGTGTCAATCTCTCTTTCCTTAAACTCTTTAATTGCTTTAGTTTTCTTATGTATATCGAGTGGTGTGTTTGCAAAAGTCACCCATCCATCCTGTATTCTTCCACTCGTCCAAATCTAGCTTTTTGTTTGTGAAAAGATTTCAACTTTGCTTAAATTCTGATAAACACAATTCAACCCCCCTTCTCGTGTTTATAGTTGTCTATTTCATTGGCACCATAATATGAAAAGGTTTGTCAATTTTTCTAACTTCCTCTAAAAGAGTAAGTAGGTGGGTTGTATGGTGTGAAGCACCACTATCAAAGACCCAAAACTTACCCTTATGCCTATCCATTTTACCAGCCATGTTATCATGGTTCATGAGAGTTCCATGAAGAGCATGTCCAGTAATGCTTCCATCAGGTGCCTCTCTGTCTTGTGCTTCTTCTGCATAAGCATAATTTGTTGAGCTCTACCCTGTAGGCCTATTGTTATTCTTTCGAGTCCTCCTCATGTCCCAATTTGCAGGATAGCCCACAATTTCGAAGCACTTGGCCTTGATATGGCCTATCTTTCCACAGTGCTCACACTTGGGCTTGGGGCCATCACGATTTCTCTGCTTGTTGTTAGTATAGAAGGCAGCGGCTGAATCATTCTTGGTGTTCCTTTCCTTCTCAGCCAAGAATCGCGATTCCTCTCTCAGTACATGAATAAAGGTGGTGCGCAATGTAGGTAAAGGCTTAGTGTTCAAGATGGTGGCCTTAACATGAGCATATTGCTCACTGTCAAGGCTACCCAGAAAGAGGTGTACACGGTTCTCCTCTTCCCTTTTCGTTAGAGCCCTCGATGCTCCGCATGAGCACTTAGGTAAGGATTGTAATTCATTCAATTCGTCAAGAAGACTCTTGAATTGAGTATAGAAGTCCTTCACACTCACGCTCTGTTCTTGTTGAATCAAGCAAAGGTTGCGCCATAGCTGGTGAATCCTCGGGGCATTAGTTTGGGCGAATCTTTCTTCAAGATCTTCCCAAATCTCCTTAGCAGTGGGAGCATGTGAGATACTGGCGTGGATTTTAGGATCGACGGAATTCAATATCCAAGCAAGAACCATTGAATCCGCCTTATCCCAATTCTTAAAATCAGATGCGTCTGGTTGCGGCTTTTGGATGGTTCTGTCGATGAACCCTAACTTGGTCTTTGCCCTAAGGGCGGTCTTCATTGATCTGACCCAGGTTCTGTAGTTATCACCATTGAGAGTTGTGGCCACAAGAGAGATTCCTGGGTTGTCTGAGGAATTGAGGAGATAAGCAGGGTTTTATGCAGAACTGGATTGGCTGCCATCGTCGGAGGTATGCTTTTCCTTCTCCTATGAGGGCTTCTTTTCTTTCTCAGGATCAACATCGCTCTGTGATACCATATTGAAATATACTGAATAATTTCCTTTGTTATTGAATATTTGATCAAGAGTTACAAATACATGACTCAAGGGGTCATATGTATACATCAACTGAGCTAAGATAGGTTCTAACAAACTGAAACAGAAAATAACCAAGGAGGAGATATAAAAGCTAACTGCCTAACGGATTAAAAAGACTAATACAACTAAGTCAAAATAAAAACTAATACAACTACAAACAGATTAGGCAAAAGTTATTCTAATACCCATCCTTACTAAAAGTCCATGGGAGGGAGATGGCCAGATGAAGGAGAAAATGAAAGGATTGTTCTATTTTGGGGGATCTACAATTATAAATGGGTCGCCCTGAAAAAAATCATAAGATTCACATAATATGAGATTTTCTATTTTTGTTCTAAATGTATTTATGGTGATTTAAATAAAATTTTAACATTTTGTAATGTTGCGATTTATGACTTGTTACCGGTGCAGAAAAAGAAATATTTATACCGACAATATGTACCAATTAAACTCTTATAATAATATTGATTGACTTTTTGAATTAATAATGAATTCATGTGATTTATTAGTGATTGTATCATTTAATTTTATTTGTTTTCAAACTCTATTATTAATGTTACGACCCAAGATACAGAGGCCCAAGCAGTGGCGGAGCTTGACAGAATTTTTTGAGGGGGACAAATAAATAAATTATATATATATATATATATATATATATACATTTATATTTCACATTCTACCATAAATTTTTTGTTGTTGCAGTGGTTTATTCCACTCATTTTATCCACAACAAGAGCAGTGTTCAACTCCCGCTATAGCACGTTTTTGTGTTGAGGGAGAAAATGAAAGGATTGTTCTATTTTGGGGGATCTACAATTATAAATGGGTCGCCCTGAAAAAAATCATCAGATTTACATAATATGATATTTTCTATTTTGTTCTAAATGTATTTATGGTGATTTAAATAAACTTTTAACATTTTGTAATGTTGCGATTTATGATTTGTTATCGGTGCAGAAAAATAAATATTTACACCGACAATACGTGCCAATTAAACTCTTATAATAATATTGATTGACTTTTTGAATTAATAATGAATTTATGTTTTTTATTAGTGATTGTATCATTTAATTTTACTTGTTTTAAAACTCTATTATTAATGTTAAGACCCAAGATACGGAGGCCCAAGCAGTGGTGGAGCTAGACATAATTTTTTGAGGGGGCCAAATAAATAAATTATATATATATATATATATATATATATATATATATATATACATACATTTATATTTCACATTCTACCATAAATTTTTTGTTGTTGCAGTGGTTTATTCCACTCATTTTATCCACAACAAGAGTAGTGTTCAACTCCCGCTACAACACGTTTTTGTGTATTATTTTGCTTGAAGTGAAATTCTGAAAACAAAAACCCTGGGGGAGAAAATGAAAGGATTGTTCTATTTTGGGGGATCTACAATTATAAATGGGTCACCCTGAAAAAAAATCATAAGATTTACATAATATGAGATTTTCTATTTTGTTCTAAATGTATTTATGGTGATTTAAATAAAATTTTAACATTTTGTAATGTTGCGATTTATGATTTGTTACCGGTGCAGAAAAAGAAATATTTATACCGACAATACGTACTAATTAAACTCTTATAATAATATTGATTGACTTTTTGAATTAATAATGAATTTATGTGTTTTATTAGTGATCGTATCATTTAATTTTATTTGTTTTCAAACTCTATTATTAATGTTACGACCCATGATATGGAGGCCCAAGCAGTGGCGGAGCTTGACATGATTTTTTGAGGGGGCCAAATAAATAAATTATATATATATATATATATATATATATATATATATATATATATACATTTATATTTCACATTCTACCATAAATTTTTTGTTGTTGCCGTGGTTTATTCCACTCATTTTATCCACAACAAGAGCAATGTTCAACTCCCACTACAGCACGTTTTTAAGGATTGTTTTATTTTGGGGGATCTACAATTATAAATGGGTCGCCATGAAGAAAATCATAAGATTTACATAATATGAGATTTTCTATTTTGTTCTAAATGTATTTATGGTGATTTAAATAAAATTTTAACATTTTGTAATGTTGCGATTTATGATTTGTTACCGGTGCAGAAAAAAAATATTTATACCGACAATACATACCAATTAAACTCTTATAATAATATTGATTGACTTTTTGATTTAATAATGAATTTATATGTTTTATTAGTGATTGTATCATTTAATTATATTTGTTTTCAAACTCTATTATTAATGTTACGACCCAAGATACGGAGGCCCAAGCAGCGGCGGAGCTTGACAGTATTTTTTGAGGGGGGCAAATAAATAAATTATATATATATACATTTATATTTCACATTTTACCATAATTTTTTTGTTATTGCAGTGGTTTATTCCACTCATTTTATCCACAACAAGAGCAGTGTTCAACTCCCACTACAACACGTTTTTGTGTATTATTTTGCGTGAAGTGAAATTCTGAAAATAAAAACCTTGAGGGAGAAAATGAATGGATTGTTCTATTTTGGTGGATCAATAATTATAAATGGGTCGCCCTGAAAAAAATCATAAGATTTATATAATATGGGATTTTCTATTTTGTTCTAAATGTATTTATGGTGATTTAAATAAACTTTTAACATTTTGTAATGTTGCGATTTATGATTTGTTATCGGTGCAGAAAAATAAATATTTATACCGACAATACGTACCAATTAAACTCTTATAATAATATTGATTGACTTTTTGAATTAATAATGAATTTATGTTTTTTATTAGTGATTGTATCATTTAATTTTACTTGTTTTCAAACTCTATTATTAATGTTACGACCTAAGATACGGAGGCCCAAGCAGTGGTGGAGCTAGATATAATTTTTTGAGGGGGCCAAATAAATAAATTATATATATATACATTTATATTTCACATTCTACCATAAATTTTTTGTTGTTGCAGTGGTTTATTCCACTCATTTTATCCACAACAAGAGCAGTGCTCAACTCCCGCTACAACACGTTTTTGTGTATTATTTTGCTTGAAGTGAAATTCTGAAAACAAAAACCTTGGGGGAGAAAATGAAAGGATTGTTCTATTTTGGGGGATCTACAATTATAAATGGGTCGCCCTGAAAAAAATCATAAGATATACATAATATGAGATTTTCTATTTTGTTCTAAATGTATTTATGGTGATTTAAATAAAATTTTAACATTTTGTAATGTTGCGATTTATGATTTGTTACCGGTGCAGAAAAAGAAATATTTATACCGACAATACATACCAATTAAACTCTTATAATAATATTGATTGACTTTTTGAATTAATAACGAATTTATGTGTTTTATTAGTGATCATATCATTTAATTTTATTTGTTTTCAAACTCTATTATTAATGTTACGACCCAAGATACGGAGGCCCAAGCAGTGGCAGAGCTTGACATAATTTTTTGAGGGGCCAAATAAATAAATTTTATATATATATATATATACATTTATATTTCACATTCTACCATAAATTTTTTGTTGTTGCAGTGGTTTATTCCACTCATTTTATCCACAACAAGAGTAGTGTTCAACTCCCGCTACAGCACGTTTTTGTGTATTATTTTGCTTGAAGTGAAATTATGAAAACAAAAACCTTGAGGGAGAATATGAAAGGATTGTTCTATTTTGGAGGATCTACAATTATAAATGGGTCGCCCTGAAAAAAAATCAAAAGATTTACATGATATGAGATTTTCTATTTTGTTATAAATGTATTTATGATGATTTAAATAAAATTTTAACATTTTGTAATGTTGCGATTTATGATTTGTTACCGGTGCAGAAAAAGAAATATCTATACCGACAATATGTACCAATTAAACTCTTATAATAATATTGATTGACTTGTTGAATTAATAATGAATTTATGTGTTTTATTCAAGGATTTTAAAACCGGACCGGACCGGCCGGTCCGACCGGGAACCGGAACCTTGGCCGGTCCGGTCATATAGGAAAACCGGTCATATAGAGAACCGGTGAAAAACCCGTTGAACCGGTTAAAAACCGGCTAAACCGGCCTAACCCGGCTACGGACCGGTATGGTCCGGTTCTCGGAATTGCATTTTAAAAAAAAAAATTTGAACCGGCCCAAAACGACGCCGTTTTCCAAGTTCCAACCCTAAAATTCATTTTCCCTGTCTTCTCGTTCTCGACAGAGCCTTCACTTCATCAGTTCAGTTCCTCTCCCCTTCGCAAACGACCTTCGACCCTTCCTTCTTGCCGCCGTGAGCTTGATGAGTGTGATTCCACATCATCTTTGTCTATCATTTTGCATGCATTTTCATGTAGTTTAGGCATATTTTTATTAGATTTTAGGTTAATTTTCCTTTGGAACGGGTAAGGCGGTTTTCGTGTGTTGTTTTGCAGATATAAAGGGTAAATTGCTCAAGATCAACCATGATGAAGTTTGGATGAAGATGGAGCTTTAAAACTGAAGAAAATGAGCCAAACAGAGCCCATCACGGCCTAGCCGTGATGCCCATCACGGCCTAGCCGTGATGCCCATCACGGCCATGATCGAGCAAAACTGAAAAAGAAGAAAGGCTGAAGTCAGAGTCTGTCACGGCCGTGACCCAAAACCACCAAAAGTCAGAGCACATCACGGCCCTGCCGTGAAATTCTTCACGGGCCAAAACAGAGGCTCGCGTCGCGAGCAGTATTCTCGCCCCGCGAGAGACCGGATTGTGCACAACATCCAGAGGCAGAGACAGTCACGGCCAGGCCGGGGTGGCCCGCACGGCCGGGACGCGCCGTACCTGATCTGAAGAAACCGAAATAGATCAGATTTTGAGTTGGTTTGGGACTCTAACTTCCCCATTTCTATAAATATGGACCAAGGCATCAGATACAGAGGACATCATAGAGGGAACAACACATTAGGGGCTACTACTCTAGGCTTAGATCTCTCTTCTCCTCTCTTCTCTTTTCTGATTTTTATTATGTTGTCATCCCAGCTTGTCATCTCCATGGCAAGACTGGAGTAGTAGCATAGTTTCTAGGGATTAGGGCTCTGCCCAAGGTTTGTAAATGATGTTAATTTGATGTTGAAACCATTGTTGATTTCATAATTGTTTTAGATCTGATTTCTAGTGTGTTAATCACTCATAAATTTCGGCAACCGTTTATTTACGTGACATAGACGTTCTAAGGAGGAACCTAACGGTGAACTTAGGATCTCTAGGGTGATTCACTCGTAAAGCCCGACAGCCACTGGTTTGTGAGATGTGAATGATCCAAGGAGGAACCTAGCGGTGAACTTAGGTTATTTGCATGACCGAGACATTTCAAGGAGGAACCTAGCGGTGAACTTGGGTGTCGGACCTATAGAAGTCAGACTTGGGACTGAAATCACGAGAGTTAGAAGCCGTCCCTCGAGGAGCAACGAGTTGTCACTGAACGTAAAGGGTCCAATCTGGGATCGACTACCACGAGAGTAGGGGTCGGGTCAATTGGGCACGGCTTTTGTAACCCGAGAGGGAGCTTAAGCTATCAGAGGATAAACTCGCCTTCAAGGCAATTTCGGTAATCAACAAAGGTAAATCAGTTAGCAACATAAACAAAGGTAACCCAAATCCCTAGGAATCCGTTTTAGATAAAAACCCCATAAACAATTGTTTTCTGTTTTAATTGTTCTCTGCTCATCTATCTTTCAATTCAAAAACCAATTTCAAAACCCTCTCTAAAAAGTCCAGAACTTAATCGATTCGAATTTAATTGCGATTCGAGAACACAGTCTCTGTGGGTTCGATATCTTTTATTACTTGACGGCAGTCCGGTACACTTGCCGGATTCGCACGAGCGCGTCGTCGCACGTCGACTGACGCGACACATCAAGTTTTTGGCGCCGTTGCCGGGGACTGTGCCATTTCGAATTTCAATTCAAATTTTGAATTGATTTTTTTCTGGATCTTTTCTTTTTGTTTGATTTTTATTTCTGAAATTTAAAAAATTAAAAAAAAAAATATTCTTTTCCTTCTATTGTATCCATCTCTCTTGTGTTATATGCAAAGATCTCTAAGTCTTGGGAGCCTTAGTGAGATTGATCCGGAGATCGAGAGGACCTTCCACAGACGTAGAAGACTACTAAGAGAGGAAGAAAGGTTGAGTCCCGTTCCACTCATGGCGAATCAACCGGATACAAAGCCTTTGAAGGATTACGCAGCCCCAAATGCGAGAGGCTTGCGAACTGGGATTGCAAGGCCAGAGATTGAGGCGGAAAACTATACCATACCGCCCATGCTAATCAACATGATTAGGCAACATCAATTCGGAGGATTGCCTTCGGAGGACCCGACTGATCACATAGAGACATTTTTAGAGTTCACCGATGCAATCCGGATTCATGGAGCCTCAGTCGATGTTGTGCGTTTGAGATTGTTCCCCTCATCTCTCACTGGAAAGGCGAAGGCCTGGCTTAAGCAAATCCCCACTAACACTTTGACCACTTGGGACCAACTGGAGCAGGCGTTCTTGGAGAAATTCTTCCCTCCATCCAAGACGGCCTACATAAGAACCCCAGATCACCAGCTTCTTCCGGAAA
Organism: Sophora flavescens; assembly: GCA_030762895.1. Lineage (NCBI taxonomy): Eukaryota > Viridiplantae > Streptophyta > Magnoliopsida > Fabales > Fabaceae > Sophora > Sophora flavescens. The sequence continues at coordinate 161,890,617 of CM061067.1, read as the reverse complement.
GACGGAGAATCATTATCGGAAGCCTTGGGATCGATACAAGGGACTGCTGGAGTCGTGCCCACATCACGGACTCGAGAGGTGGTTAATAGTGCACACCTTCTATAACAGTTGGACTACTCTTGAAGGTGTCACTAGATTCTGCAGCAGGTGGAGCGTTTATGAATAGGCCTCTCACCGAGGCATTCAACATCATCGAGAATGTCGCCACCAACTACCACCAATGGGGATCCGAAAGAGGTAATAACCCTAACAAGATTTCGGGGGTAAGTTTGAGGTAAATAGCACAGATCTTATTATGTCAAAGATAGACTCACTTAATAAACGTTTTGATCGGCTTGAAAGATCTAATGTGAGTGCATTAGGTGCTACTAACCTTGTCTCGTGAGATTTGTGGAATGCGGGGACATGACATTATGGGATGCCCACATGGATCCGGCGCTCGGGTGAGCAAGTGAACTCTTGTAACAACTACTATGATATCTGAACCCGAAGCTGCCCAACTATGCTCCCCCAAATCCCTACAACCAAAGAAGGAACAACCCTTACCTCTCCTACGGCAACTACAGCAACACGCTCAACCATGAGTTCCAAGAGGGTCAAGGAAATAAGAGAGAGCAAAGACCTGGGTACCCTCGGGTACAAAGATCTAAACTCGAGACTTTATTTGAAAGTTTTGTCGAAACTCGAGACAAAACAGAATGAGGAGTTTAGACAACAAGGAAGAGGCGATGAGTGAGGCAATAAAGGATCTAGCATCTAAGGTAGACAACTTAGCAACTCATAACAAGATGCTAGAAACCCAGATTGCCCAACAAGCGATGACGTGCTCGAGACCTAAGGGTACATTCCCGGGGCAACCCGAAGCAAATCCCAATGAGCATTGCAATGTCATACACTTGAGGGATGATAAGCTTGGGGTGGGGGTAGCTGAAATGGAGGTGGAACCGGAGGAGGACACGAGCGAAAAAGAAGAGCCAGAACCGAAATATGTCCCTCCACCACCGTACCAACCCCGATACCTTTCCCACGAGAGGTTGGTCGGGAAAAAGCAAGTAGATGTAGAGACTAAAATGCCTACTAAACTGAAAGACCCAGGTAGTTTCTCCATCGCTTGCTCGATTGAACAAGTGCAAATTGACCAAGCCTTATGTGACCTAGGGGCTAGTGCGAGCTTGATGTCCCTCACTATCATGGAAAGGTTGGGAAGCAAAGAGTTGAGACCATTCAAATTCCCCTTACAAATTGCGGATGGCTCAACTAGGACTCCTCTAGGCATACTAGAGAATGTTCTGTAAAGGTAGGGAAAATTCTCATCCCTACCGACTTCTCCGTATTGGACATGAAAGGGAATTCTAAATTCCCCATCATTTTAGGAAGGCCATTCTTGGCAACCGCTGGAGCATTAATAGATGTAAGGAATGGCAAACTCTCTCTAAATGTAGAGGAAGGTAGGGTAAATTTTCAGTTGATTAACTCTTGTAACAACCCTCCTTTTGAGAGCCATGTGTGCAGAATTGATGTAACGACTCCAGCGGTAGAGAAAGAACTTAGCATGGAAGCAACCCCAAAGATTTGCAGGGCTAATGATGCACCCAGCAGTGGTGAAGTTGGAGTTGCTGTCCATGCGGAAACAAAACTTCCGCCGGGAGGAAGGAAGGCTAGGAAGCTCCGAGAGAAAAGAGCAAAGCGGAAGCGTTATTGGCCGTATGAGCAGAAACGGCTATTTGAAGGAGCTCCTTGGAAGAAAAGTGTGCCTGCACTTCTACGCCCAGCCGACCCCGGTTGATTGAAGGAAGTATGGTCAAGCTTAAGACCATAAATAAGTTTTCTTTCCCTTTTTCCTTTTGTTTTTGATTTAACCTCTTGAATAATTTGAGAAGATCAAGAGGCAAAAATATCATTAATAAGTTTGTCTAGTGTTTTCAGGTTGAGAAAGAGAAGAAGAGCATAAAAAAATAAAGTCAGAGGCCATCACGCCCTGGCCGTGACAGTGGTCACGGCCGTGATGAACTAAACAAGAGCACAGAAAGGATCACGGCCTAGCCGTGACAACCATCACGGGCGTGATGAGTAGGATGCCAAAGTCAGAGAGCATCACGGCCTAGCCGTGATGTAGATCACGGCCGTGACAGGGCAACCCCTGAGGACCAGAAACGATCACGGCCTAGCCGTGATGAGCCTCACGGCCGTGATAAAATTTCAACCCAAATTTTGACTGGAATGTGAAGCCAACACCCGCTACCGACTCGGTAAGTTGTTCCATTTTTCTCCTCTCTCCGACTTGATTATTTACATTGGAGACAATGTAAGTAATCAAGCTTGGGGTAGGGGTATTTATTTATTTTTGCATTTGCATTGTTGCATTCATGTTGCATTCACATAGGCTTAGATTGGTATGATCACATTCTCTAGATTTCCCCTCACTTAGAACATGCATCCGATTGTAAAAACTTGGAGCCAAATGAATTGAGATAGTGAATTTTGAACCCAATTTTTCATTATTCTTGTGATATGGCTAAAAATAAAAATTCTTGAGATAATCATTTGATAGTTGATAATTAGCATGTGGTTCCTTAAACTTGTGTACCTCACTGATTTTTGAACTACTAAATGTAAGATTTTGAGCCAAAAAGGGGTATCCACTAAATCTACCCCATTTCTTGTGATAGAGTGATTTAATTCCTCATGGACTGTATTTTCTAGAACTTGACTTGAAACCATTTCAAAACTTAAAAATTTCTGAAAACATTTTTGGAAATGATTGAGGCACTAGGTATTTTTCTGGCCTCCCGAGCTTTGAATGATAAATTCTACCCCTTAGTTGCCCAATTTTGAGCCTAAAGAAAAAAAAACTTTTCTTGGTACCATGAATTAATTTGATAAATAATGCTTGGTATGGCACCTTTTAAAGTATTACAAAAAGGGTAATTGGTAGTTGGAAAAAGAATGGGATGAAAATATTTCTCTTGAGCTATAAATCTCCCCTTCTCCAAACAAATAAAAAATGAAATGAACAGAAAAAAAAAATGGAGAAGGGGATGACAAAGAAAGTGAGAAATGAGAATAAAAAAAAAAAAGAAAAAAAAATATATAATAGAAGGAAGAAAGGTGGAAAAAGTAAATCAAAGCCCTTAAAAGGTATTTTAGAAGGTGTCATACCTTGTAATGTTTGATAATCTATCTAGCCTTCTTGAAAATTCCCTTTCTTTGATTTTCCCACCTAACAATAAATCCCATGGCCACATTACAACCAAAGGAAAAGACCTCTTGATTCTTAAGTGTTTTCTTAAATAAAGTAGAGATTTGGTTAATGGTCAAGCCTATGGTAAAATACTTTCCTTGAGGAAATGGAGTGAATTGTCATAAACCCTAAAACACTTGAGTGAGGTGAGTTGAGTGCCCAAATCAGTGAGGACATGAACTTGAAGAACCTAAGCTTCTAATTGGACTTGAACTTGATAATCTCTTGAATGCTTATTAAAAATGCCTATTACTTGGATTAGCTTCTAGGGTTCTTAGTTCACTATCCATGCTTTGAAAGATTTATATCTTATGGCCTAAGTAATTGCTTGAGGACAAGCAAAGTTTTAAGCTTGGGGTGATTTGATGAGTGTGATTCCACATCATCTTTGTCTATCATTTTGCATGCATTTTCATGTAGTTTAGGCATATTTTTATTAGATTTTAGGTTAATTTTCCTTTGGAACGGGTAAGGCGGTTTTCGTGTGTTGTTTTGCAGATATAAAGGGTAAATTGCTCAAGATCAACCATGATGAAGTTTGGATGAAGATGGAGCTTTAAAACTGAAGAAAATGAGCCAAACAGAGCCCATCACAGCCTAGCCGTGATGCCCATCACGGCCATGATCGAGCAAAACTGAAAAAGAAGAAAGGCTGAAGTCAGAGTCTGTCACGGCCTGGCCGTGATAGCCATCACGGCCGTGACCCAAAACCACCAAAAGTCAGAGCACATCACGGCCCTGCCGTGAAATTCTTCACGGGCCAAAACAGAGGCTCGCGTCGCGAGCAGTATTCTCGCCCCGCGAGAGACCGGATTGTGCACAACATCCAGAGGCAGAGACCGTCACGGCCAGGCCGTGATGGCCATCACGGCCGTGACGCGCATTACTTGGATCTGAAGAAACCGAAATAGATCAGATTTTGAGTTGGTTTGGGACTCTAACTTCCCCATTTCTATAAATATGGACCAAGGCATCAGATACAGAGGACATCATAGAGGGAACAACACATTAGGGGCTACTACTCTAGGCTTAGATCTCTCTTCTCCTCTCTTCTCTTTTCTGATTTTTATTATGTTGTCATCCCAGCTTGTCATCTCCATGGCAAGACTGGAGTAGTAGCATAGTTTCTAGGGATTAGGGCTCTGCCCAAGGTTTGTAAATGATGTTAATTTGATGTTGAAACCATTGTTGATTTCATAATTGTTTTAGATCTGATTTCTAGTGTGTTAATCACTCATAAATTTCGGCAACCGTTTATTTACGTGACATAGACGTTCTAAGGAGGAACCTAACGGTGAACTTAGGATCTCTAGGGTGATTCACTCGTAAAGCCTGGCAGCCACTGGTTTGTGAGATGTGAATGATCCAAGGAGGAACCTAGCGGTGAACTTAGGTTATTTGCATGACCGAGACATTTCAAGGAGGAACCTAGCGGTGAACTTGGGTGTCGGACCTATAGAAGTCAGACTTGGGACTGAAATCACGAGAGTTAGAAGCCGTCCCTCGAGGAGCAACGAGTTGTCACTGAACGCAAAAGGTCCAATCTGGGATCGACTACCACGAGAGTAGGGGTCGGGTCAATTGGGCACGGCTTTTGTAACCCGAGAGGGAGCTTAAGCTATCAGAGGATAAACTCGCCTTCAAGGCAATTTCGGTAATCAACAAAGGTAAATCAGTTAGCAACATAAACAAAGGTAACCCAAATCCCTAGGAATCCGTTTTAGATAAAAACCCCATAAACAATTGTTTTCTGTTTTAATTGTTCTCTGCTCATCTATCTTTCAATTCAAAAACCAATTTCAAAACCCTCTCTAAAAAGTCCAGAACTTAATCGATTCGAAATTCATTGTGATTCGGAAACACAGTCTCTGTGGGTTCGATATCTTTTATTACTTGACGGCAGTCCGGTACACTTGCCGGATTCGCACGAGCGCGTCGTCGCACGTCGACTGACGCGACACATCAGAGCTCCGCTCGAACCACGTCACCGGACCGCACTTGTTGCCAAGAGACCCAGCCACTCCTTTCCGCCACACGAGCTCGCATCCGCCGCCCTGCGTCGTGCCATCCGCCGCGGTTTCGTCACGTTTCCTCCATCTCCGACGCTTCTGCGACTGCGTTACAGGCTTCTGCGAATTTTGTTTGATAAGGCTTCTACAACAAGTGGAACCAGGCTTCTGCGTTACCTGCCTGGCTGCCTCTGCTTCCCTGTTCTCCCTACTCCAATAGAATACTCCAATCAATGTCGAACTCGAACCAGGTATGTCACTCTTCTTCATCCATCACTGGGCAAGTGGTAACAGAGCAAATTGCAGCTTCTGTGGTTAAGCCAATTACTCTTTTTGCTACTATGGTTCCAGAAATGCAACATTTGAATGCTACACTGGAAAATAATAGTCAAAGCAATGTTGGTGTTATGCTGAGTTTGTAACATTGTTGAATGAATACACCGTAGATGAGACTATTTGATGTTATGGTTTGATGACTTTGATGGCATATTTGATTTGGTTTTGTCATTTTGAATGTTATATATGTTGAGTTATGACATTTGTATGTGAAGTATATATAACCGGTTCAACCACGGTTCAACCCCGGTTGGACCATTGAACCTTGAACCGCTGCCTTCACCGGTTCGATGGCCGGTCCGATTTTGTAAACCTTGGTTTTATTAATGATCGTATCATTTAATTTTATTTGTTTTCAAACTTTATTATTAATGTTACGACCCAAGATACGGAGGCCCAAGCAATGGTGGAGCTTGATAGAATTTTTTGAGGGGGGGCAAATAAATAAATTATATATATATAACACATTTATATTTCACATTCTACCATAATTTTTTTGTTGTTGCAGTGGTTTATTCCACTTATTTTATCCACAACAAGAGTAGTGTTCAACTCCCACTACAGCACGTTTTTGTGTATTATTTTGCGTGAAGTGAAATTCTGAAAACAAAAACCTTAAGGGAGAAAATGAATGGATTGTTCTATTTTGGTGGATCTACAATTATAAATGGGTCGCCCTGAAAAAAATTATAAGATTTACATAATATGATATTTTCTATTTTGTTCTAAATGTATTTATGGTGATTTAAATAAAATTTTAACATTTTGTAATGTTACGATTTATGATTTGTTATCGGTGCAGAAAAATAAATATTTATACTGACAGTACGTATCAATTAAACTCTTATAATAATATTGATTGACTTTTTGAATTAATAATGAATTTATGTTTTTTTATTAGTGATTGTATCATTTAATTTTATTTGTTTTCAAACTCTATTATTAATGTTAAGACCCAAGATACGGACGCCCAAGCAGTGGCGGAGCATGACAGAATTTTTTGAGGGTGACAAATAAATAAATTATATATATATATACATTTATATTTCACATTCTACCATAAATTTTTTGTTGTTGCATTGGTTTATTCCACTCATTTTATCCACAACAAGAGCAGTGTTCAACTCCCACTATAGCACGTTTTTGTGTATTATTTTGAAGTGTGGAAACGATCTTGTCAAGACTACAAGCAATATGACTAGTAGCTCCTGAATCAAGAATCCAATAACTACTGTGAAAAAGGTAGTGTGTCGTAGAAACTGCAGAGAGAACAAGACCTGAGGGAGACTTGTGATGGACTTCATTAGTTCAAGGAATAGCAGCTTGAGCTAACTGTGATGAGAGCAAAGTAACATCTTGCATTGATCAGCAGTTATAGGCATTCTTTGAGAACTAGGCTCTGCTGGTCCAGATACCCGATGAGCAGAATTCATGGATTTAGACTTATAGTCTGGTGGATATCCATGAATCTTGTAGCACCTATCCATAGTGTGTCCTATGAGACCACAGTGAGTACATACTAGGTAATCTTTCTTGCCATGTTGCTTGTTTGGTGGAGCTCTCACTGCAAAAGCAGCTTGTGTATCATTGTCAGCAGAAGAAACACCTATCTATCGATGCTTCTCATCTTGAACCACCAAAGAAAATACCTTATCAATTTGGGGAATTGGATCCATAGCAAGAATTTGACCCCTAATGTGAGAAAACTATCATTGAGTCCCATTAGAAACACCAACACATATTCCAGCTGAATATAGTCAAGGAGTGGTCGAATTCCTCCACAAACACAATTACATTGAGGTTTCAATTGTTGCAATTCTTCCCAAATGGATTTCAATTGCGTGTAGTATTGATTAACAGATAATGAACCTTGAGCAAGACTCACCAAAAACTTGAGAAGTTGATTAGTTCTAGGTCCATTTGTTTGCTGAAAACGATTCTTCTGATCTTGCCAAACAGCTGCAGAAGATCCACCATAAACGATGCTAGAGATGATGCCTTTGGATACTGAGTTTAACAACCAAGAACACACAATGTCATCATTGCATTTCCAAATGGCTCTAACACGATCATCAACATCCTCAGGACAAGGAAAGGAACTATCAACATATCCAAGCTTGTTCTTGCCATTCAAGGCCAATTGCATTGATCTGCACCAAGAATTGTAGTTATCTCTAGTGAAGGACTGGGATACAAGCTATAAACCTGGAAGATCTGAGGGTTGAAGGAACATGGGATTCGCAAAATCATCTTGATTTGCCATTGATGAGAAAAATCGAAAGCACATAAATGAGGAATTTTTGGATTGGAGAAGGTTGAAAGAATACAGAAATGGACGATTTCTGGTAGAGAAGAAAAGGAAAGAAAGAAGGATTGAGAAAATCAGAGTGCGGAAGAAGAAGAAGAATAGTCTCGTGATACCATATTAGAGGTGATAACAGATAATTGTGCAAGAATGAATTGCATTCATTACAACTGAGATTCACAATGTACAAGCTACTCTTTTATACACAGTTTCTACAAGCTAACTATAAGTTAACTAACTAACTGCTCACAACTAAATCAGTTGGAACTAATTTAACTGAATAACTAACTAAATACATATAGTTAATAAATTGGTTATGGCACACATGAAGGATTATTTATGGCCATAATAAAGATCTGGGAGTCACTTTCAAAGATTACTTTCTTGAATCCTTTTTCCCAAGCCAAGGCCTATGTAACCTTCCCAGAGCTCAGCAATGATTAAATTAGTATGCATTGTAAATGTAAAAATTTTGATATTAATTAACATTCACTAATATTTGACACATGTGTTTTTATTTTAATAAATAAGATATAAAAATAATGATGATGCCTATTTGTCAAGATATATTATTAAATGTCTGTGTAGTAAAAATTATTTATACTGATAGTGTATAGAAATTAAGATTTTAATTATATATGAAATCATCAAGTTTTTTATTTAAATTTTTTTGAAAGCCCCACATTGAATATGCTATGACGTAAGTAAAACCAATATAACGGTAATATTTTATGAGTGCAGCTAACTTTCCATGAGGTAACTGATGTTGCTGAAATTATTTGCTGATGATATTATTAATTATTAATAGTTTAATAGGAACATAGTCATGTTTTGTCAAAAAAGAAAAAAGAAAAAGGAATATAGTCATGTTATGATCAATTAAAACTAATTAGAAGAAAGCCTCAACCGAAAAATAGTCTATAAAGTAAGAAAGTCATGCTTGAGAGTCATAATATTGTCGTTGCCAAATTCCAGGTTTCACGTAATCTTTTCTCCTCGAGTGGTACCATTTATCTATTATGTATTATTAATATTTATATATAACGTTCACTACTATATAACCTAGTTTAACTATGTCTATGTGTAGTTTTTTTCTTAGTCTAACTCTCAATAAATTGTCATAACTTAAATTCTATTTTAAGTATATATTACATTGAGATTCCTTAATTATTTAATGTAGGACTCATCCAGTCAAAATAAAAATAAAAATGTAGGACTCATAATATAAACTCAGATACTTCTAGGTAATGTTATTAATTAGCACTTCAAAGTGTATATTCACACCAATTCCATTTTAATTTTTTTTATAAGCAAAAATAAATTGAATGAGTATAGATGTACTGAGAACCCGTATGCATTGAAATACAAACGAGAGGAAAGAGGTAGAACAATTCAACCACTAGTCAAGATAAGACAAAAATGGTTGAAAAACTAACTAAACCTCGCCCAAAAAATAACCCCTTGGGCACCAAACAGCATGACCACCACCCAACAAGAAGCAACATGGATTTTACAAAATTATTATTGATTAACATGGAGTAGTATGGATAGAGAGTTGATCACAGTTCTAATAGCCCCACTTTTTCTATAAGCTAAGATGAAATTCAATAACTAAAGTACAATCGTTACTCTAACCTTTATACAAAGATCAATCAAAGCTAAGTAAAAAAGAAATACAACCCACGAAATTAACACACAAATATGAAAACAAGCAATGGGAAGTACCTATTTTTGGTCGAAACCATTCTCAGGAACGAACCTTTACCAGATCCAAGTGATGAACCACATCTGAAACACCATTTTTAAACACAATATCATTCTGTATCATCCATAAAGACCATATCACAGTCCAAAAAAAAAAAAAATCTGCCATACATTCTTTAGTTTTTTAAACTTCTAATAACTCTACTTATACTTCGAATCCAAGTTATATATTTTAATATTATCCTTTGACCATGATTAAATCCTTGGAAGCACAAATACATATACGAGTCACAACTTCAACATGACATGCTACATGTTGATATTTAAAATTATAAAAAATAAAAATATATAGAAAAAAAGTATTTAAAAATATCGAAATAGTATCAAATAGTTAGTGCAATTAGTTATGAAAATTGACCAGACTGCTTGTTGGGGGCTATCTCAAATCTGACCTGACTTGATTAATAAAAAGACAATGTCTAGGTTTTTCAAAAAACTTTTTAGTTAAACATGATCGACTTTGATTTAAGAAAATCTTTTTTATACCTGATAGATCGATTTGTTTATAAATAATATTATTTTAAAAAAATATAAGTATATAATATACAACATTATATTTTAATAATAATATTAAAGTATTATCTATTTAGTTGTTAATCTATTTGCCTACTTAGAGACAGGCTTGTGTGTGTCAGTTGTCAGTGAGACTCATTTGGCCGACTAGGAAGTTTTGGCGAAGGTGGCTGCTAGGAAAAATGAAGGAAGCAAGGGTAAAGGAAGAATGAGAGAATGGAGGTATAGGAATTTTTTGTCTTTTTCTTTTCTAGTTTTGGGACAAATTTTGGGACCTATTATATTCGTGAATGTGATTGAATTGGTTTTTAGAAAAATAAAGGATTTAATTGATATGTACTTATAGTATAAAGATTTTTTATAGTGTCAATCAATTAGAAACTAACAAATGATTAAAAATAGTTGACTCTTATCCTAATATCTTAAATGTCATCCATACCATGATTTTTTATTGATTGGCAGTGTAAAAAATATTTACACTAACAGTATATAGCAATTAAACTCAAAAATAAATAAGTGAGTTTTATGTAATCTCTTAATATTTTGTTATAAAACATGGATTTTCTACCAAAATTTATATTTAATTATTTGTTATTATCATTTCAAGAATAAAATTTTGTCTCTAAAATTTATCTATTTTTATTTAATTATTGTGCTAAACAATATTTTTTCTCACTAAGTTTTATTTTTCATTTTATTATTATTATTTTAAATAATGAGTTCTTTCTCTCATATCCATCTTTTGTCATTTTATTATTTTGTCAAATAATTTTTTTTTCTAAATTTCATCATCTATCATTTTATTACTTTTTATTTTATATAGTTACATTTTTATTTTAGGGACCTAATTGAAAATTTTATATAAGTTCAGAGACCCAATTAAAAACTTTTTAGTTTAAAGACCCAATTGAAAATTTTATATAAGTTCAGAAACCTAATTAAAAATTTTTTAGTTTAGAGACCTAATTAAAAATTTTTAAATAGTTTGACAACTCAATAATTAAACATAATAATAACACAAGAAACAAAGAGGATAGGTCAAAGTTGCTACAATTTGAGAGAAAATGAAAAAGTACAGGTGTTTGTTTCACATACGAACACTAGGAAAGTGCTGCAATGGATTATGGATGAATGAGGACGTGAGAGAGGGATAGTTCACTTTCTTTCTTGGTAGGAGACTTGGAATGAGCCGTTTGGCTGAGCAAACGAATGAGGTCACTTTTTTCTATGGGTGTTGTCTCTGTCCCACAAACCAAAGAAACACGTTGTTATGTTCTTTTTGAATCTTGAATTTCAAATCAGGAAGATTCATGGTAACTGCAAGAGGAACACTGTCAACTCCATGTGAAAATTCAGGCACAAACAATTCTGAATCCCCACTCAGTACCTTATCTAAAATTATATAAGCAGGTTTATTTGAGTTTACAAAAACAATGTTTTTTTATACGATATCTAACTCACCTAAGCTTTCTTATAAAAAATAAAATAAAAGAGGTTTTGGTAAACCATTTAAATTGATGTCATTATTTGCATATTTCATAGCTAGACCCTGGGGAAGCTGTTAAATTTTTTTTTTAATAAAATAAAATCTCTGTTGGGTGATTCCATATGTGCCCATTAAAAACTGACGAAGGCATGCAGTAGCGTTGCCACTAGCAATTTTTTTGACTCAAGATTCTATGGTTGTGAATTGACAAAAACATCATTGGCTTTTTGAAATTTATTGGGTTCATTGAGTGCATATGCTCAAAAAGGCGTTTCGTTGTATAATGTTTGGTGTGACGAGAAAGTCATGTCACTACATTATTTACATGTTTTCAAAATAGAGGTCCTCTCAAGGTTGCCAGTGGGAAAAAAATGATAAGTGAAATCCATTTTTTTTTTTTTTGATAAGCAAGTGAAATCCAATTAATTTGACTTTTAGCTTTTTCTATCTTTGTGATTGGATTCTCAAGTTGGTTGTGCAAATTAGAGAGTGGTGAATATTTTCCTTTTTGCTATTTGTCTGCTTCATCCTTCGTTCCACTTTTTGTTCCAAGCGAAGATAGGAGGATGGTTCATGGAGAAGAAAAAATCACTTGCCTTCATTGAAATAACATTAATTACCATGAATGTTTCAAATACAAAACATTCTTATCATCAAATTTCATCAACTACATACTGACATACACGTTCAATTCAAAGCAAATCAAAGCTAAAAGGTTGGTTCAAACTTCAAAACTTGACAAAGTTTGTCGTTAAGAAGTTGCTATGATATGGTCGTGTTAGGTCTCAAACTGGATCACCTTGAACTCAACCTTTGACCCACTTTGTAAACTTGGCTTATTTGGCAAGTAAAGAATATAGACTTTGACTACCGAGATCTGTAACTGATATCCAGATCTTATAACCGATTTCTCACTAATGGGTGATTAATGGTTTTGTAACCAGCTCATCAATGAGACTCATAAATCACCCTTAAATGACTTGTTTCTCTCGTGTTATGACATGGCTCCCTAGCAAGGACATATCTTCTTACACCGATGAGCCAAGTAGCACATTTACATCCCGACTCTTTGACTATATTTGGTAAATAGGTCAGGCCATAATTAAGCTTTTTCACTATCTTATAGCTCGAACCTTGGGCGACTCTTATTACATAATGAATTTGGTAAATAGGTCGGGCCAAACTATACATGTCGGAATTGAAGGATTAGAGTCCCAATACAAATTGACCATATGATGAATAGGATGAATGTAACGTATACATTTAATAGCAGTTGACGGTCTTAATACTTTTGCGATGATTTATTCCTTAGACGACAATGGTTACACTTGAATTTAATTAACATAACGACAGTGAAGATGACCCCAAGGGGAGTTAAGCAACAAAGGAGACCAAACAATCTACAAACAAATGCATAAACTATCCGAGTACTGATTTTTATGTCAGAATAGAAGTATATATTTTTAATTGATAATGCAAATTCTTAGAAGGATAGTTATTATACTTTAAATTAAAAATAGAAAAAGAAAAAGAAAACCAATTCAAGTTCTCAAACTAATTTATATTAACAACTAATTACTTTTATTCTATGTATGAGTTTTTGTAAAAATTATATTTTTAATGACACCAGAATATATAATTGATTTATAATATAAATTTTTTTATACGCATAAAATCTTATAATTAAATCCTTAAAGTAATGAACCATGTCACCACACACTAAAGACCAAATATCAAACAAGGTAGTATTTAAATAATATATTAGGTGAAATAAATGATAATAGTAGTAAACAAAAGCGACTACACACGAGAGAAAAAGAAATGTCCAGGTTCATCCTCCTGAACCAGTGCCTGTCAATTCGAGTCCTTATATGTAAAACACTAAAACCTGAAACTCATCACATTCTGTGCAAACAACAGGTTGTCTGTTTAGGATCAGCACCAGACCAATCTCAATTCAATTTCGTATATTTTTTGGCATCTTCTAATGACCCTTTTACCCCTTCTCCTCCACTGACCCTTTCTTTTTTCGTTTTATATATAAAAAGCATCACAAGAAGCAAAAGGGTCCCAAAGCCTTGGTGTTCCATCTTCAATGGCGTCCATGGCTACTACCCTTTTCTCCAAACCCTCCTTCCCCTCTCACTCTCTCTCCAAAACCTTCGATACCCATTTCGCCCCTTCGTCCAGATTCACCATATCTCTCGGCGCCAAGGCCAGGACCCACCCGGGGCTCCGAGTTTCAAGCGGGTTGATCGAACCCGATGGAGGGAAGCTGGTGAAGCTCTTGGTGGAAGATTCAAAGAGAGATTTGAAGAAAGGTGAGGCGTTATCGCTTCCAAGGATCAAGCTCTCTCGGATTGACGTGGAGTGGGTTCATGTTCTGAGCGAAGGCTGGGCGAGTCCACTCGGTGGTTTTATGAAACAAAACGAGTTCCTCCAAACGCTTCATTTCAACTCCATCAGACTCGATGATGGGTCGGTGGTGAATATGTCACTGCCAATCGTGCTGGCTATTGATGATGCGCAGAAGCATCGGATCGGGGATTCAAAAAAGGTTGCTCTTTTTGATTCTCAGGGCAATCCTGTTGCTATTATGAAAGAGTGAGTAATCACATCCCCTGTTTCCTCTGTTTTTTTGTGTTCAAATCCCATGTTGCTTTATATGTGTTTTTATGGGTGTTATGGTTCTCTTGTAGTCTGTGTTTTTCTTCTTACGATGTCAAGTCAATATCTTTAGCATTGTTTCATTCCATGTATCTGATTGGAAAGGGGGTTTGGGAGGTTCATTATTCATTTACTTGCTTTGATTTTTTTTATTTTTTTTCATTAGAAAGGCGTGGTTTTGTGCTCTTTTCACATGTGAAGGTGTGATTGGTTTCTTCAGGTATGAAGTTTAGGTAGTGAATTATTGACAGCTGAAGCTTTTTTTATGTGACATTCATTTTTGAGGGGTAAAAGGGAAGCGTTGGTATACAGGGAAAGGGAGAGGGGGAGGGCAGAGATTTGGAGATTGGGATTGGATATGCTGGCAATTAGGGTATTTCGTCCGTGTTGTTGTGTCTTTCTTGAATTGCTTTTCATTTTGTATTGTAGTGCTATGGTTGGTTAGTCAACCACTCATATAATGACATAGTGGGAAAAATCGAATTGGTTTCCACTTCCGATGTTGTTGTTCCCCCTCCCTTTTTGATTTTTTTTTCCTAAATAAATATTTTTTTTTATAATATTTTCCTAAATGATTTTCATTATTCATGTTAACCACTTATAGGAACAGGTTTGTATTATTACATGTTCTGGTATAGTGACTCATAATTTTTTACATTCTTATAATTAAATTGTCTTTTTGCAACAGCAATTGCGACTGCAATATTGTGACTTTGGTAGTCTTCGCAATCGCATTGCGGCTGCATTGGTCATACTTTCCCACAATTATGGAATTGTAACTGCAAGTTAAAACCATGGTTTATATTTCATTAACTGGAGGTTGAATATCCCTGAAGATTGATGTCAATTTCAGCCATATCTTCTGCATCTTCTTGGATGAACATATTGTTATGTTAGAAATCATTGATTAAGGCATATTAGGTTCTGTTTTCGTCCTCTTGATTTTAATTGGAAGTTTAAGATAAAAGGCGGAAAAGACAATATTTCACTTAACAGTATGCTATAAAACATGGATAAATAGATATAGTATTTGTAAGGACATATGGCTGTGGATTTTATTTGTGAGTCCATTGCCTTTCTCTGGTCCCACACTACACGACAACAGAATCTATTTTGCAAATATATCTCCAAATTAACAAATTTGACCATGCTTGTTAGGCTCAGACATGTTGGTACAGGTACCTGGAAAATGAAGTTTTCATATCTATAGAGACACGTGTAATACTCATGACCACCACACAAGCACATAATTCAGATAGTGTCAACATTGATACAAAAGCATTGACTTTAGATAACATGGTTTGACCAAGATTTAGACCTCTATTTTCTAGTTCAACAGGAGTCTGAAAAGTAGGAGAATGTGTCAATAACATAATCATGCCCTGAATTATTGTTCTAGTCTGCTATTTTTTTGTGCTTTGTCCGTCATTTTCATTTCCCATGAAACATAAGTAGACTTTGTAATCTATTGATGCATTTCCTTTGAAAAATGTATTCTATTTGCAGTTGTCAAAATTTGAATGGGTTCAACATTTCGTTTAAGACTGCTTTACTCAGGTTTAGCTCTGCTAGTTATGCACAGTACTACAGTTGACCCATGACTTTCTTTCTGCTTGGTGTTTTGAGCATTTCATAATTTTAAATCTATTTTGACACAATTATCTTTCTTTGTTAGTCTTATCAGATAAGTCACGAGAGTTTGTTGTAGGACAAATCATTCCACTGTAGTCCTTTGTGATTTCACATGGCCTAATCAAAACTCTATCTGGGTCGCATCATCCTTGTGACCTTTTATCATGAAGGACTTCTTATGTTAAAGATGTAGAAATGGAATAATTAGTATTTGTTAGTATCAATGAGAGGAGATAAATGCAGTTTCTAGTTGTTTTTATTGAACACCTTTATTTGTGTGCTTGTTAGTTATATGCTGGCATATGTATGACTCCTGATTAGTAATACATTGGTTCATTTTGATGTTTTTCCCCCTTTCTTTCCCGTCGCTTATATTGTTCTTTTGGTTATTTCAGTATTGAAATATATAAGCACCCTAAAGAAGAAAGGATAGCCCGGACCTGGGGAACCACTGCCCCTGGCCTGCCTTATGTTGAAGAAGCTATAACTAATGCTGGAAATTGGCTGATTGGGGGTGACCTAGAGGTTATAGAACCAATCAAGTATCATGATGGGCTTGACCATTTTCGGCTGTCCCCTGCAGAACTCCGTGAGGAGTTCACAAAGCGCAATGCGGATGCTGTGTTTGCTTTCCAACTTCGTAATCCTGTCCACAATGGCCATGCGTTGCTAATGACTGATACCCGTAAGCGGCTTCTTGATATGGGTTATAAGAATCCTGTCCTCTTGCTTCATCCACTGGGAGGCTATACCAAAGCAGATGATGTCCCACTTGATTGGCGAATGAAACAACATGAGAAGGTAGATCTACTAAATTGAATACTTTTAGTCTTACAGGCAAATACTACTGCTGGGGCCAATTGTTGAAGCTATGCCACTTCTTTTCGTGTATGATTGTAATCCTGAACGCATTTAGTTTCCTACTTTCTTGAACAGCCCACTATCATTCTAAATGATGTAATGTGAACTCAAAGATGCCTATCCTTCTAGCTTCCATATTTCCGTTAAGAAAATCAGTTTGACCTGCACCAAATGGTTCAAATTGATTTTATGAACATAAAAATTCACTTATACTATCGTTGATCTTTCTTTAGGTGCTTGAGGATGGTGTTCTTGATCCAGAGACAACTGTGGTATCTATATTCCCTTCTCCCATGCACTATGCTGGACCGACTGAGGTACAGTGGCATGCAAAGGCTAGGATAAATGCGGGGGCCAACTTCTACATTGTTGGTCGGGACCCAGCAGGCATGAGCCATCCAGTTGAGAAAAGAGATCTATATGATGCTGACCATGGGAAGAAAGTGTTGAGCATGGCACCAGGACTAGAGCGTCTAAACATTCTCCCTTTCAGGGTAATTGAAGAGTTTGCCTTCTCACTAATACAATGAGGTTCACTTTGCTTTCTTTGATATATGTTGTGATTATTTCCATTCATTTTCAGGTTGCTGCATATGACAAGACTCAGGGTAAAATGGCATTCTTTGACCCTTCAAGGCCTCAGGACTTCCTCTTCATATCAGGCACCAAGGTATGTTTGTTCTTTGAATGCAGAACCTTTCTCTCTTACTCAGTCACTGTAATTAGCACTTAAAAATTGAACTTGAGGCCTCTCTTTCTAGGTGTAAACTGGATGGTGTTGATTATGATAGTGTCTATTTGAACTTTGAAGTATCTTAACAAAGGGTATTTGCTTTTACAGATGCGCACGCTTGCAAGGAACAAAGAAAGTCCTCCTGATGGATTTATGTGCCCTGGTGGCTGGAAGGTGCTGGTTGACTACTATGATAGTTTAGTACTCACAAGCAATGGCAAAGTGCCTGAAGCTGTTCCAGCTTAGTGTTATATTTAATGTATTTCTGATTGGGAGAAACCTTAAGGCTTGTGTATTCTCCTGGTATGATATAGGTTCCACAAAAAATCCTCTGGCTTTATCTCTAATAAAAATGAAAACTTGAGGGAGGCAATTGTGTACAGCGACACATAAGTGTGCCTCCCTTTGTAAGTATGGCATTAAGTGTTGCCTCTTGCACGGATAGTGCAATTGTGCATGTCAGTCATTTGTATTATATTGTGCTTGTGCTAAGGATTTGGTTTGAGAGTTTGCATTGTCTGCCACTTTATATAGTTATTGAGTTTGGCATGAATTTCTATTAGTTCAAGTTCAATCT
Source organism: Sophora flavescens (assembly GCA_030762895.1). Classification (NCBI taxonomy): domain Eukaryota; kingdom Viridiplantae; phylum Streptophyta; class Magnoliopsida; order Fabales; family Fabaceae; genus Sophora; species Sophora flavescens. The sequence continues at coordinate 161,872,493 of CM061067.1, read as the reverse complement.
AGAACTCCTTTTAATGTTATTAATTCACGTAAAGTTGGGCTTTTTAGTACGATTGAATTGATTGTAGATCCTGCGATTATAGCAAGAAGGTTCTCAACGAGAAATGCTATATTCAAAATTGTAAAATACAGCATACAAAATACTGTCTAAAGCAGTCAGTAACAATTTGAGCAAAGCCACAGCAAACAAAAACAACAACAAAATTTTGAGCAAAGCCGTAAGAGCCTAAAGCTGTTGTACAAAGTCTAATAAAGATTTGGCAAATGTTAATTAGGGTCTCTTTGATTTGTAAAAATTCAAGGAAAAAGGTGGTGAGCAGGACAAAAATCCAAAATTTTATCCCCACCAAACCATGAGACAAAAACTTGTCATATGGACAGACTAACAAAAGACAAAATTATCCTTACATCCCTTTCCTCTCTCTTTCTCTTTTCTCTGGCTCTCTCTCCCTCCCTCCCCCTCTCTCCTCTCTCTCTACATAATTATACAAAATTATATATTGTATATTTATATAATAAATTAAATAATATATATATATATTAAAGGGTATTCCAGTAAATTTAATATTATTTTGTTTGTGTTGTCCATTATCCATCAAACAATGTATAAGATAAAGAATTGTGTTGTAAATTTATCATGTGATGTCCTTATACCGCTTGCAAATCAAATGCATTCTTAGTGTCCAAGGGTATCGATTAAGAAACCAAAAATAAATTTTTTTAATTGAAAATAAAGTTTTAGTGCTACATGTAAAATTGAAAACTTGATTTTCAAAAAAAACTATCCGAGGATTGATTTCTTAACCAATGCCGGCAATGAAAAACCCTCGATCATAATCCTATTCTCAATGGAACTTTATCTGCCAACACCACCAGCCCACAATTGTCTTGAAATGCACAAGGAATTCTTATATAGGTCACAAACTTGGTTAAAGGTTACACATAAAAGCAAGATCATGAACTGCTTTTGCCATAATCGTTGTTCACATGAAGCACAGCGATTTCAGCCGTTTTAGTTTATAACCATAGCTTATTGTTCCTTCAACATTTAACCTTGAGTAAATCAACTAATTGCAGCAAGAGTAACATCCAAAGCATATATTCAGGGGGAAAAAGAAAAACGTATTTAAGGAGGTAAAAGAAAAAGGATGGAGGACAAGAAATGCAAGAGTAGGTAGTGATTGCAGATTGCAATACGTGACTACCTAATAAGGTCTTATGTTTCTACGGTTTCCAAAGTTTGTAGAGCAAAACTCCAATTCTACTTGCCAGGAGAAATTCTAAAATATTCCTAGAACAATATTTTGGGAAGTTTTTTTAAATGTTTCATTTTTAGTTTATAATTTTTATCCAATAATGTGTATGATTATAAGGTGCCACGTGTTACAATTTTAGAAAAATAGTGTAATACTACCAGAGTATGCAATAACATCTCCATTATTAGAAACTAGTAGATAAGTTGGGGGTGGAGACTGGAGAGCAGGTATGCCTAATCTCAAGGAGCATAAATGGTACAGTTAACAAAAGTTGGTAGAAAACCACTACTATTCACAGGGACATATACTATAAGATGGTCTTGTGCAAACTCACTCACAGCAATGAACAATGGATGAAATAGTGAGGAAGAAGCATGTTAGAGAACCACCTTCAATTCCATTTCTTTGGGAATTAAAACCAGGCATTCCTAAGAAAGACTGGAAGCCACAGGTTTCTTTAGTAACCCACTTTCCTAAAACTCCACTCAAACTAATTGCATCAGTTCCCTTTGTTTGGGAGGAAAAGCCTGGAATACCCCTCCCAAATTATTTCCCTAATGTTTCACTGGATTCTGTACCTCCAAAACCACAGGAAATGCTCATTCATGTAGCATCATCTTCAGCATACTCAGTTGACTTGAACTATGGCTATGATGCCAAAAACAAAGAAAGCATCAGTGACAATGTTCACCTTGATGTCAGCTACAGTGATGACAGTGAAAGTATAATTTCAAGCATTGGACTTGAAGCATGTAGCTTTGATACATATGAATCATTTAGCTCAGTTCCCTCTTTACTTGCAAATTGTCTTGTCCCATCAGCTAAGGTTTCTACTGCCATTCCCCTGCAGAAAAATTCATTGTCTAAGCATAACTGTGACCAGCTTCAAACCACTTTCTCCTCAGCCTCCTCAGAGACAGACAGTAGCACAAGCAGCTATGCAACTGTGATGTCAAGCCCAGTTGGGGCTTCTTTCCTGGAATACCTCTTTCCTTTGTATCCACCTAAAAGGGATGAGCATTTAGAAAATGTATCTACAACTCCAAAAAAACTAAATCATGAAGATAATACCAGTGACATGGTAAGAAGGCCACCAACACTTGGTGAGTTAATTATGATGAGCCGAAGAAGAAGCTACAGAAGGAAAGCCATTCAAATGAGAAATTGGGATCCACCAACGGTAATAAGCCACTACCCCAATTTGTTTTTCTCTCTCTTTAATTTTAAATATAATATTGCTTTCCTGAACTGCCTGAAGATGCATGCAAGGCTATAAGATTTTGGAACTCCCATAAAAATAGGAAACCTGGTAATCCTATTTTATTAAGACTATATTCAACATCCATTCAACTCATGAAATCTGCATCTAATTAGATTCTTTTTTTCATAAGGATATTACTTTGCACAAAAGTATATTTGAAACAAACATCTACTCTTTCTGCAGAAAATTACAAGAAAGCAAGCTTTTGGATGCTGCACCTTTGTTACAAACAGCAATATGATTGAGGGACTCAAGAGAAAGTACTTCCAGAGATTGAAACTGGCCTAGGCAGGAATAGTAGAAGGAAAGCTTAGGGAGAGAACAAGTACTTCTTCTCAAATTCAAGATTTCTCCTTACCAAAATGCCAACTGCTTCCTGATTTTATATTTACTCCACTCAATGAAGTCATAAAAATTATAGGTTTTTCTCTGTTAAGTTTATCCAGTGTGAATTTACGAATGTACTCGTGCATTATATTATATCCTCTATTCTGCAAGAAACCTGAACTCCACGAGTATGTATGTACATATTCCCACACATTACACCATAATATGGAACTTGAACCAGAAGTTTAACTACTTGCAAACTATAAGACATGCGAAAACATGGTTCTAGGAAGTGACTGTGCTAACCTAGGAGACACCAAAGGAAACATTAAAGATTTCTACTATAGATGTTAATTGATCTGATATTACTGTTATGTCCACTTTTCTGCAATTAGCGTAATGCCTTGCACAGTAAACCTAATGTAAAGAAGCTATTTATAACATGTTTACACCATTCAAAGGATTATATATTAGCCATAATTGCTAGTACAAGGTAATAGGTATTATACAAACTTCCTTTAAACTCTGTTCTAGTAAAAACGTTTCAAACAATCCATACGGTCCATCTTCTATTTGTTAAGGATTTTTAAAAAAAGGACATCTAACCCAAAAAAAACATAACTAGTGTTTTCCTTTCACCATCCCATCAACTTTTTTGTATTTAAACATGAACCACGGATACAGTCAGAGGGTATTCTTGGATATAACATCCCCAAATCGAACAAACCATTGAGCATTAGATGAATTGTTATCCTGCTGAGGTCGTAGCCCTTCCACCTTTGGGTGATGCTGTCCCTTCTCAATCACAAAATGAGAATAATCAAAGGTTTTTGCAGGGGGGGCATGAATTTTAGTAGGAGGTGCAGGGAGTAGTGATGTCAGAACCCTGGCAACCTCATACATTGTAGGCCTCTCAGAAGGGTTTCTTTTTGTGCAAAGCAGAGCAAGCTGAAATGTCTTCTTAACATGGACCAGATCAATGCAGGTAATGGAGACTTCAGGATCCACAGCTTCCATTACAGTGTTGTTATCTGCCTTGGACAATATCTGAAAATCCATAAACACAGTTACGGAATGAACTCACTACATTAGACCCAATAACTCTGACGAGGATTTATTAATATAAGCAATAATGTTGCTCATATTAAACTTCAGTATATACAAGAAAATGGACTGAACACGAATAAAATCATACATATGTCATGCATGATAGAATGTTATATATGAGGAAACAAAAATTGAATAACAAAGATAATACACATACCAGTTGATGCAAGTTAGAGTCATTATCCACTGCTTTCTTCCCAGTAAGTAGCTCTAGCAAAACAATGCCAAAGCTATATACATCTGATTTTTCAGTCAACCTAGATGTCCGGGCATACTCAGGGTCAATATAGCCAATTGTACCAAGAACATAAGTTGATGTGTGAGTTCTTGTGGTTGGGATGACTTTAGCAGTACCAAAATCAGAGAGGTGGGCCTCAAAATTCTCATCCAACAGGATGTTAGAAGATTTTATGTCCCTGTGAACAATTCGAGGGTTGCAGTCATGATGTAGATAAGCAAGTCCTTCGGCGGCGCCAACAGCAATCCTTAAGCGTGTTTCCCAATCAAGTTTTACCTTCAAGGGACCTGTCAGACAATACACTTTAAGCACAAAAACTGAAACAAACATAGAACCTTGCAAGAAGGAAAAAGAAAACAATGCATTAACAATTGTAAAGTCCATAGCACATAATTCAAATATTTACACCATCCCTGTTTTACATTAATTTCAAGGATAGTATAAAAATTAATAATAAATTTCTAACAACTAAGCAAATTTACCATGAAGGAGATCCCACAAAGAGCCATTTGCCATGTAGTCATAGAAAAGGAGATTCCCATAGGGAGTTAGTGCATAGCCATGCAAGGTGACAAGATTTCTGTGCCTAATGCTGCCAATTGTTTCAAGTTCCGTTTCAAACTCCCTTAAGTCGTGTGGATGCTGATTGTACAATCGCTTAACTGCAATAGGTCGGGAATTCTTCAAAGCACACTTGTATACAGTACTAGAGGCACCATATCCTACCACATATTTCTCATTGAGATTCTCAGTATTTCTCATTATATCATCCAAGGTGTGGATAGCCATATCCATATGAAGAATTACAAGTTTAGGAGGCCCTGAAAAAGAAGCAAGCACAAAACAACAAACATGAAGTCAAAATTCAGGCTAACATATAATGATGAAATTATCATCACATGAGCAGTTGTAACATTCATCATGCCTTGGCCACTTCTGCTAGATCCATTCAGCAATTGCTTTGATTGGCTGTATCTATACAAAGCAACAGTTATCATGACCAATAATGTGATGGTTCCAAGTGTGAGACAGACAACTGCAACCCTAGAAAAAATAACTGAACAAAAAAAAACGTAAAAAATATTACTCAGTATACTTAATTAGCATAGTTGTATATAAAAAGGCATTTCAAACCGGAATTGCATACCTCTTGATCTTGGTATGTAAGGACGACAAATGGATCCTAACCAATTTCCACATAATAATGGATTTCCAGTGAAGCTGCAAAAGAACAGGTTACAAGTCATTGATTCATAAAAGATCAAAAGGATTGAAGCGTAGGTTTTTCCACAATACCAGTCAGCAGAAAACCGTGAGAAGTTCTTCATAGGAGGAACAACACCAGAAAGGTTATTGTAAGAGAAGTTCCTAAGGCAAGAAAGAAACAAACCATTCAAACAGTTCAGAATCAGGAGTGATTAAAAAGTAACAGAAGGGAAACAGCCGGCTAGCCTTCAGGCATACACTCACAGAGAGTTAAGACTGAAACAGTTGGTTAGCTGATCAGGAATGCCCCCACGCAGGTCATTGTTGTTCAAAATCCTGGCATTTTGTTTAAGCAAAAACAAATTAATGAACATGTTGTCAAGAAAGTGATTATTGCAAAACATTAAGCAAAAAGAACTTCATATTTAACGTACAGAGACATAAGGTTCTGCAGCTGACCAAACTCTGGAGGAATGCTATTTGACAGATTGTTGAATGACATATCACTAGAGGCAGAAATAAAACATTATGCACTAATATAACCACAAGGATAGGCAATTTAATAGTGACCAATTCAATAGAACTTACATGATCTGTATGCTTCTGAGATTCCCAAATTCGGCAGGTAGGGGACCATCAAGGTGGTTATGGCTCAAGTTCCTGCATATAATTCATAGTTATAATGTATAAATAGAAATATAGATATTATCAGAACTAGAGCCAAAGGAATCCTCAAATAAAATGAGATCAAATTAATCAATTGCAAATTCTATCTTACAGCGTCAGGAGATGCTCTAGAAGACCAACAGATGCAGGGACATGGCCAGAAAAATTATTACTTGATAGATCTCTGAAGGAAAATAAAATAAAATTCAGCATTCATTTCAAACCATTTCAGATATATATTTTATATTCATAAAACTTACAGAGTGTCAAGATTTATGATATGGCCCAACTCAACCGGTATATTCCCTTTGAAGTTGTTTGCAGAAAGATTTCTGCAGTCAAAAAAGTAATTAACAGGAAAGCAATCTAACACTAACAGAATGAAAAAAAAAGTCAATATAACTGGTTTGCTATGACATACAAGTAGGTCAAACTCTCAAGGCTGCGGAAGCTCAGAGGAATGGAACCGCTTAAGTGATTACCATGAACATTACTGAAAGATATAAACAGATGAAAGGACATATATCACATGCTAAGGTATGAAAAACAGAAAATTCTAAAAAGACTACATAACCTCTGACTAGAGATTAGAAATCATACAACTGATTTAAGGCAGTGCAGGAGCTTATGTTATGTGGAATGGATCCTTCAAGCTGATTGTTTGCAAGATTCCTGATCAGTAGTAAGTCAAGCATATTAACACTAATGACAATCACAACTGCAACGACTGTGTGATAGAATGTCACAAACTCACAATTCAAAGAGATGTTCAAGCATCCCTATTTCATTAGGAATCGTACCCACTAATTGATTATCATTCAATTGCCTGGAAAACAAATCATTTTCAGTAAATACATGCAGAAAACAGAAGATAATGCTGATAAAAAAAAATTGGCGTCCACTCACAAGTAGCTCAATTTAGACATATTCCCAAGTTCTGGAGGTATTGAACCAGTAAGCATGTTTCCATGAAGGTACCTGAAAAATCAAAGAATTCAGAAAGGAAGCACTATCTAACAAGAGATTACAATTGTTGTGAAATTACATACAGCTTGCCAGTAAACGACAGATTGCCAAGTATCGGTGGGATGGGTCCTACCAACTCATTCTCACTCAAATCCCTGCAACAATGCCACAAATTATGGTAGTCTGTACCCCACTAAATTTCTGAAAATGCATTCTCGAGACAAATGTGTATAAAATCTTCATACTGATTATTTGATTATCACACTTACAAAATAGCAAGGGCTTGCATGAGACCAATCACTTCTGGAATCTTCCCCGTTAGTCTATTTCCTTGAAGTGACCTAGGCAGAAAAAAATAACGATTATTGAGCTGATACTACTCCATTCAATATTGTAATATTGAAGAGAAAGAATATGCAAATCGAATGAATCACAGTTAAGGCAAAAATGACATAATAACAAAACCCACAGCCAAAGTACTCACAAAGTAGCCACTTGCAGAAATCCAATATTATAGGGGATCTCACCAGTAAACTGATTATATGATATGTCCCTGAAATTTGAACAAAAATATAGTTAAAATGTGGAAAATTAAGATTAGAATGCAAATATTGAACACATCATAACAAAGAAAACCTACAAGATCTCAAAACTTGTACAGTTGCCAATACTGTCGGGTATAGTTCCAGTCAAATTATTGTCTCTCACGTCACTGGTAATTCATGCAAAAATAGAACATATCAAAGGTCAAACCAGCAGGGAGACTGGAACAAAGAAGAGAAGGGAGACCTCAGTGTGCCTGTGTTGGAAAACTCACAAATACCATAAACCAGTTAATTGACACATATCAGGGGACAATGTTCCAGTCAACAAGTTCCCTCGCAACCCTCTGCATCATTGTACAATGAGAACGAGACCACGTTTAGAATAATACTAAGAAACAACCATGTTTAAAGGTCAATCAAACAAACAAAAGTTAAAACCCACAAGTATTGCAAAACTTCATTCCAGTAGAGTAGTCTTGGTATCTCCCCGGTAAGCCTATTTCGAGCAAGATCACTTTAAACAAGACAGGAGTAATTAGAACTTACTTCAGAGCAGCCTAAGCAATGGTAATAGATATACAGCAAGAAAACTACAATTTGAATCAATGTTGAATGTCAGAGTCTCTTAAAAATAAAACTTACAGAGTCTTTAGGTTTGGAATTTGGGTTAAAATTGAGGGAATAGGACCAGTCAACTGATTACTCTTCAAGTTCCTGCAAACACCAGCTCAACTTAGGAATCATGTTCAAGTAAAAAAGCAGGACATATTGAATGCCATATTCTGATTTCAAACTTACAAAAACTCAAGTTGCTTTAGCTTGGATATGGAGAAAGGTATATCACCATATAGCTGATTATCAGAAAAATCCCTTCAATTACATGAGAAAGAAATGTGATCGACACTTGTGTCAAAGGGGGAAACTCCAGCACAGTAAGACAAAGACAACATGCACATAGGAAATAATAGAAATAAAATAAGACTAGAGTTCATACAGATGAACAAGTTGAGCACAGTTCCCAATTTCATCAGGGATTTGACCAGTTAGTTTATTCCCTTGCAAGTCTCTGTGATTGGCAGAATAGCAGAGTTCAAATTGAATACAGCAATCAAAATTTACAGTTAAGAGATATATAGGTTTGAGATGGAAATGTAAGGGTATAAGGTTGAACCAAATAAATACAAAACATGCATACATGGATTGCAAGTTTGGCAAATCACCAATGGCTGGTGATATCTCCCCACCCAGGTTCAAGCTTGACAGATTCCTACAGAAAATTTACAAAGCACTTGAACTTAACACAAGCAGCAGTTAATATGAAAATGCAAGGAGCAAATTAAAGAGATTAAGACAAATGATTTGAAGGTAAGAAAACGCACAGAGATTGCACAGTGAATCTGACGCTATCACAGTAAACTCCACGCCAAGAGCAAAAGTCATCATTGTGGACGTCATCCCAATCAAGCAGGACATCTGCTATATCGCTGAAGGAAGTCTTGATCGCCATCAATGCTTGGCCTATGCATTTTCAAGCACTTCAAAACCTCAGTGACGCATGAATCTTCTATCTATACCCTATTCTATACTTTTGTACTATCTATTCTATATGCTACTATTTCATTGATGCAAATGCAAACACCACACCAGAAAGATGTTATAGGCAGTCCAGTTAATTTGTTTTAGGCAAATGAAAGAACAAAGGTAAGAGGTTAAAGTAATCTGAATCCTATTTTGATTTCAATTAATTAATACGATTACAGGTTTGGGTGATGCAATGAAAGAAGCCACTTTTTTCTACGTTATCTAGGTCTCTAACTAATATAAATAATAGTAATAGTAACTAGTAACAGTAATAGTAGCAGCGACAATAGTATATACTATATAGTATATATTAATACACAAACTAACAAAAAGAATAACATCGCAATACCCTGAACCTGGAAACAGTCAAATCCGAAATACACGTTTTAAACTGCATTAGTTAACTATTTATTTGAACTGAGATATCAATATATCATAGAAATCATGGATACTAGCTCCATAAACCCAAAGAATATAATAATACTCCTATAATTACATCTTAATAATAGTTTCATAAACCTCATCATTATTGTAGGACTGCTCCTTATATCAAACAACCTAATACGGTGCCCATTAAAATCGCGAACCAAGAAATCGGTCACTTTATTACAGTTTAGTCCTCCTCGTCGTCATGGCATGCGGAGTAACCGCCAGCAAAGAGAGGAAAAAGCATTGCCAAAATTTGATTGATTAATCATCATAACACGATGGGTTCAATGATTAAACAAAATCTCAAAGAACATGATTTCTTCATCATTTACAAACCCAAAACGGAAAAGCCAGAAATGTTTCCCCATACCCAACAAAAAATGACTACTCAGCTTCCAACAAAAACACCTTTCGTATCGAAAAATGCCGGGAAAACAAAACACAAGTGAAAGGGAACATAATCTTCATCTGACTTTGTCGAAGAAAAATATTTAAAACAAAAAAAAAATCTTATCTTCAGAAAAATGGGTTTGAACTTTGAAAGCACACAGAAAAACAAGTCACCATTTTTTTAACACTCGAGAAAACCAAAGAAAGCAAGTTTACATTTTGAGTCCTTTTAGGAACCCAAACCAACAAAGGGTGAAAAAACAGAAGAATGAACAAGTAAGAAATTCTGCTAAGGAGAATGCAAGATAAAATTTTGATGGGTTGAGCGAGCAAAGGAAACGTAAAGAAGTAACGAGGTGAGAGAGTCCAAATGACAATGCACAAATACACAGACACAGAGAGTGAGAGAAAGAGACCTTCTTCAGTGAGTGACGAGGCAAATGGAGAAAGAAGCAACAGCAGCAGCATTGCCAAAAGAGGCAGCAGAAATCTTCTCCTTCGCTGATCAGAAGCATAGAACAACAGCACCAACCCACCATATTCCATTGCTACGTACAACGTTAACACCACAGAAATGAGAATGAGAATGGAATGGGCCTTCAAGGCTTCAACAACAAAACACAGTTTGTTTGTTTGGAACAGAGAGAGAGAGAGAGAGAGAGAGAGAGTGCAGGCGTTTGGCGTGAACTGTAAGGTATACACAGAAGCAGAGTGTTATGAAGAGAGAGGGTGTATGTTTGTCTATTTTAAGAGAGAGAAAATGTGTAAGTGAGTGAGAAGCTGTATAGAGAGAGGAACAGAATTGGAAACGGCGGTGAAGCGACGTTAGCTGATTGTGACTGTGACAGTGATACAAACAATGGTTGTAGCCGCCGTCATTTGTACTCGCCGTTTCCCCTTGTAGTTCTATTATTTGACACCTATTGCTGCTGCATGCCCCCACGCGCCATTACTCCCTTGGTCTGGTGGACAGGAACTGTGATCAACGGTTATAAAGGAATAGATTGTGACCACCCGCTTCACCAAGCGTGGAGATCTGAGCTGGCTATGCGCGCGTGTATACGGCGCGTGATAGAAAATGTCGTATACTCGATATAGAGTAGTGGCGGCAAGGATGAGAGAAGAATAGGGCTAAAAGTAAAAAATATGCCTTTTTATTTCATGGTTTATAAAAAAATTTACCCAAACAATTACTAATATTTTAATATGTATATTTTTTTTAGTAAAAACCTAAATTGTTTTTTGAAGAATTTCAATGACCTATTTTTACTTCCTGGAAAAATAAATTAATCATTTCGTTCCTCAAATTTTCAAAGTGGGATATATTGGTCCCTAAATTTAGTTCCGACTTCTATTTACTTATCTACGTATCCCGTTAATCATCCTACCTGACCTGTTAGTGATCTTGTGTTGCCTATTCCAAGTGCTTGCCATGAAAATTTTAAAAAATATAAAAAAAAAAACATAAATTTCATGTATTTGAATTTTTTAATTGTGCATGTTTTTTACTTTTTATTATTTTTAATTAAGGAAATTCGTCATAAATCTTACAGAACGACTAACGGATCAAGTATGATGATTAATGGGACACGTGGGCAAGTAAATAGACGTCAGAACTAAATCTAAGGACTAATATGTCCCACTTTAAAAATTTGAGGATTAAATGATTAATTTTTTTTAGGGACTAAAAATGGATCCCAAGATTTTTCAATGATCAATTTGGATCTTTATTTCTTTTTTTTTTTTTTGAATTGATGTATATTTTTATTTTGATAATTTATTAAAAATATAATAATATTGATTTGTTAAAATGTTGTTGAAGTTGATATAAAAATTGTTTACACGAATAATAAATAATAATAAAAGGTAAATATGATTGACCAATCTAAGATTTTGGCGTAAATATATTTTTTCGTACATTTTGAAGATCACTTTTGAGAGGTTTTGTCCTTATTTGCTATAGCAATTTAAGTATTTGGCGTTTGACATATTTGGGGAGTTTTATTTGTTACACGAAAAGGAAATAAAAGAGAGAAGATAAAATGTTTATGAGGATTTTGTCGTGATATCGAAAAGCGATGCATTGGGCATTGTTATGTGTGTCTATCAAAAACTTGATCCACAAGTTCCCATCCAATGGTGTGGTAGTACCAAAGAGCAAAATAATGGTGTGCTGTTATTGTGTTCATGCTACAATTGTGTTAAAATATGGGTACACTGACTGAAGGCGTAACCAAAACCAGAAGCGCGTGCTGAGAACTTCATGTCCTTCTAGGCCCACTTTTCTATCATAAACTTTTTTTTTTTAAATTCCAAAAGCATTAATTAAAATAGTAAATGAAGCGGATAACCAAGTGGAAGTAGATATTGTCTTCTCATATAATTTTACATAGGATCTGGTTAAGAAATTATAAATAAACAAATAAAAAATAAAATTATATTGAAAAATCAAGTACTTCAATTTTCAATACTTTTTTTCTCTTTTTATTCTTTAATCAGTATTTTTAGAAAACTGGTTAACATTTTCTTTCTACAAATAAAACAAGTTCTTCAAATTTGGAATTATCACTTCAATAAGGGATTTTATCCAACTGCTATATGCTTGTTTGTTTTAAATCCTTTTTAACGTCAACCAGCGTTCAGGGGAGCGTTAAAAAAGAGTTCCAAAATGAAGCTATGAAGAAAAGCACATTGGAACGCCAAATTTGGTGTTTGCGTTGTAAAAAAATTAAACCAAACAGATTATGTTTATTCAAGACACGTCCTACCAAAATGTTTGGATTTAAGAATTAGATCAAATGTGTTCATGAATCGAATTTGATTATATTTTGAGTCGTCCCAACTAGGCTTGATATTTTATATTATTTTAAATTTAAATTTTTTATAATTAGGTATAAGTAGTAAGCCTTCCTGATGTAAATCATAACTTTTTGTATAACATGGTAATATATTTATATTTACATTATTCGATTTAGAATATGCATAGTAAAGTATACTTTAGTTTTAATTTCATAATTTTTTAAAAAATATGATTTACTTAGGGATAATGTTCAGATTTATAAATTTTGTAACATATCAAGTTTACCCAATTTCGACATGGGCATTGTCCATGCATGATCGGATCAATTTTGGGCCCAAATAAATAAGTCTAACATAATATGAGACTGTGTTCGAGCTCCATCTCAATCTGTACCACGAACATCCCCTACTAATCACCAACCCTGATTTTAGTGTTAGTCTCATGGTTAGACTTGTGAGAATACTTGGCCAAAGACCTTAAAAAATGAAGAGTATAAAATGAGGAGGCTTTTAACAAACTCCAATTATGATGTAGAATATCTATGCTTAGGGTTGTAACATGTTTGTTGGGTCACGTTTTTAAAAAAATGGAGTTTAAACTAAATAGTTAAGGTTGAATTAAGTTGGATCATATTTTTTTAAAATTTAAAAAAAAAGGTATCAAACTAAACTAACTCAATAACAGAATTGGTTGGTTTAGGTCGGGTAGTTAGGATATGAGAAGCAATGAAAAAAAAAGAAGTAGAGGACATAGTTGCATAAAAAAAATTGGGGGCAAATGAAGAAAAAGCTAACGTCCATGAAAATTTATTGCAACTAGTATCGTAGGAGATCTCAAATTCGGGCTTGTGACTTCCCACATAGGGTCGCACGTTTATTGTATTTGTATCTTTCCAATAATTGCATCATGCCACCACAAGTTTAGGTCTGGAGACACACCACCATTATCACATATCTTCCACGAAATTAATTTGTTCATTATCATAGTCTATGACTCGTAGAGAAAGATGAAACAATCACCAGTGCAATGGTGGCACAAGCTCGACGGGATGAAGGATTGTCGCTGGTCACATAAGGAGGGCTTGTACTAAAGGGTATTATAGTGGTGGTTGCTCAAGGATCCAAGCAAAACGTGACATCACAATGGCTAGGGAGAATTCAACAGAAGTGATGGTAGTCGCTAAGTTGTGGCACCAATAAGAGGGATGGTGACAAACCGTCAAATAGCTCTTGGGAATATGAATAATGTTTTAATATATCAATATCAATAGTCAAAACGATATTGTTTTGGCTTGGTTTAGTGAATTATCAGGTTGGGTCGAGTTGCTGAAACAGTGAACCTGCAATCCAAAGCAATAATGGAACGAGTTCATCGAGTTTAACCTGAACAATCTCAATGACCCAAACTAACACAAAAATATTTATAAAATCCAACTTCATTTCAAATATCTGATTCCTCTAGTACTTTTTCTCTTCATAAAATAATACAAACCCCCCTTACAATCCATATTGAGCATTGATAGAATTGGTAATCTACTATTTACGGGTACTGAAGATTGTCTCCTCAACATTTCTTCTCTTCCCTAAAGAGGCAAGAGCCTAAAAAGATGAACGAGCTAAAATCGATCGAGCTGTCGTCGAAACGCCGGACCTAAAGAGGCAAGAGCCTAAAAAGGTGACCGAGCCAAAATCGACCGAGCAGTCGTCGAAATGCCGGACCTAAAGAGGCAAGAGCCGACCGAGCTGTCGTCGAAACGCCGGACCTAAAGAGGCAAGAGCCTAAAAAGGTGACCGAGCTAAAATCGTCCGAGCTGTCGTCGAAACGCCGGACCTAAAGAGGCAAGAGCCTAAAAAGGTGATCGAGCTAAAATCGACCGAGCAGTCGTCGAAACGCTGGACCTAAAGAGGCAAAAGCCTAAAAAGGTGATCGAGCTAAAATCGAGTAGTGCAGTCGTCGAAACGCAGGACCTAAAGAGGCAAGAGCCTAAAAAGGTGACCAAGCTAAAATCGACCGGACAGTCGTCGAAACGCCGAACCTAAAGAGGCAATAGCCTAAAAAGGTGACCGAGCTAAAATCGACCGAGCTGTCGTCGAAACGCCGAACCTAAAGAGGCAAAAAATGCCTGATCAAAGTGACCGACCAAGCTAAAATCGAAAAACTGAACCTAAAAAGGTAAGCAAGAAAAACATGAAACAATTAACTACGATAGGGCCGAGCTCAAAAAACTCACGATGCCAAATTAAAACGCCAAGCACCAAAGGCGAGTAAAAACTTAGGAAAGTTAACCGAGCAAAATCCAAATGCTGGGTTAAAAACCATAAGTATGAAGTCTTTATCATTCATAAAGCAAAAGTACATAGGGCATAGCCAAGAGTACAAGATATCTTAAAAATTTGTTGAGTTACTCATGGGCATTCCCATAAGCAAAGACCCCATCAAGCTTGGAACCAATAGTGTCTTCAGCTTGTGAAAGAGCAACCGAGGATGGCTCGAGCACGACCACTTCAGTTCCTCTGTTCTCCTCCTCTAACCTGCTCTTCATTATTCTCCTCTTCCTCATCATCGAGCTTGGGCAAAGGAACCATTATTCCATCTTTATTGAAATCCTTGTCCAAACTGGCTCTCGATAGATCGGAATCAGGAAGAAAGTGCTGGATTTTTTTTCTAGCGCGCGAGAACCCAGAAACGCGTTCCCTTATAATCTGGGCTTTAGCTTCCTTCAACTCGAATTGAAGCTTGCAATTAGCCTTTTTCTTAGTAGAAGAAACTGCTGAAGATTGTCAAGAGAAAGTTTTAAAGCCTTGGCAGCCCTTTGAAAGACAATCCTTTCATTTTAGAGAGCTCGGATTGAGGAGAGGGGTTGGTCTTCTCAGGCTCGCCATTTCGAGTTTTCAATTGCCCAATTAGCCGAGCTTGCTCTTCACACTTTGCCGCGGCTTTTTCAAGCTCAGTGCGCAAAGTTCAAGCAGCTTCCGCCTTCATAATTTTCATTATTAGAAAGCTCGTGACTCGAAAAACAGGTAATTGAGGAGACTCGGAGCATAAGCAGCCGCAGCTTTCATGCTCGCGTCATGGCCCAATTCTAGTAAAAGCCGGGCATATGCTGGCTTAATAACTTGAGAATCCATTAAAGGGCCACAGTTAAAATTGTCTAGCCAAAAACAAAGGGCAGGAGCCAAAGCCGAGGTCGAGCATTGCTCCCTCACACCAAAAAGCCGAGGTCGAGCTATGATCCCTCGCATTACGCACCGAAAAAAGTCGAGGTCGAGCAATGCTTCCTTCCTCGCACTAAAAATCCTAGGTCAAGCACAACACCTTCGCACCAAGATAATGTCCACAACAGATCATGCATGTTGGAGACCCAAGATTCGAAGGAAATCCTGGTAGTGTTCAACCCAATAAGCTGGAATCCCGAATAAGACTTGGCTCAGGACGAAAATCCGAGCAGTGCTCCGGAATCATAACCCAAAGTCCTCGGCACCAAAAAGCGTCTTAAGATATGCAGGTTGACATTTAAGCTCTTTCGCTTATTTCAAGCTCGGAGCTTGGGGGGCTTATGGGGATAAAGGAAGGATATTCTCGGAAATCACAAAGAAAGGATATCTCTTAGCCTACAGCTCGATTATTATTATGAAGAACTTGTATGAAAACTATTTTCTGATACAAATTGGAAAAGATATTAGGAAATTTTATTCTGAGATACACCTTCAAGATCGGTAAAAATAATGACACTCAAGGTCAAGTGTCAAGTTAGTGGGTATTTCAAAATCTACCAGATGAAAGGGTTAAGAGCTACTCGAAGAAAATGTTAAGAGCTCTCAAAAGCTTCAAAGACCGAGCTACATTCGGAAAAAGGTGAGTCAAGTTCAAACTCTCAAGATAAGCATCTTGAAAGCATCAAAAATTTCAAATTGAAATACAAGCCTGCGGTAAATTCCTAGGGACCGAGTTTGAGCTTGACTTTCCAAAAGATCGGTTCGAGCCCGAATCATTGATAAGTTGAATCTCAGCTACCAGCTTCTAAACTTTTGTCTTAACAAAGGTAAGATTGAAGTATCTCCTGTTCAGAACATGTTATTGGTCGAGATGTGAACCTCAACCACTAAACTCGAGTATTGCCCGAGATGTGAAACTCGGCCACCGAGCTTGATTAGTCGAAGTAAGAGGATCTATGCAAATCCAGTACTTTATCGACATTAAGGACAAGCTCACCTTCTTTCATAAAGCTTTTGCGCTCTTCTGAGCCCAAAGCTTGGGGGGCTTGTATACTGGTCGAGATGTTAAACTCGCCCACCGAGCCTACCAAACTAAAATATTGGACGAGAAATAAAGCTAGATCACCAAACCCAAACAATCAAAGGGAAATGATTACTAGACTCGCCCACCGAGCCCGCTGAACTTAAGAATTGGCCGAAATGTAAAGCTCGGCAACTTGAAACGTGAAGCTCGGGCTCCCCACTCGGTTGAGCTTTGGCTCCCGACTACTCGGTTGAGCTCCGGCTCCCGACTACTCGGTTGAGCTCCGGCTCCCGACTACTCGGTTGAACTCCAGCTCTCGACCCAGCTCTCGACTTATCGTTCGAGCTCCGGCTATTCGCGGGGCTTGTGTAGGGGCCGAGATGTAGAGCTCGGTTGCCGGAGCTGCTCACCGAGTTGGAGGATATGTATATATACCGAAGTTTGAAGCTCGGTCAATTACTTCGCCGAGTCGAAAGACCAAAGATGAAAACAAGTTCCTAAGCTCGGCTAATGTCATGAAAGCTTCTACGCTTTACTAGCTCAAAGCTTGGGGGGCTTGTGTACTGGCCGAGGAGTGAAACCCGACCACCGAGCTTGAATACCCGACCCAATCCGGAAATTAAGGATGAGAAGTTAATATTACCTTTAATAATCCTGATATTATTTGAAATAACCTTATCAGGTTAAAAGAGATAATATCCCCTAAATTAAGGGATAAGATATTGATATTATCCTTAAATAATCCTGATATTATCTGAAATAACCTTATCCGGTTAAAAGAGATAATATCCCCTAAATTAAGGGATAAGATATTGATATTATCCTTTAATAAATCCTGATATTATCTGAAATAACCTTATCCGGTTAAAAGAGATAATATCCCTTAAATTAAGGAAATCACATCTCAAATAAGATTTAAGAGATAAAAGGAGATAAAACCAGATCTCTAAAAATATGGGGATCCTATTATAAAAGGAGGAGAACCCAGGAGAGAGACTCACTTTGACTAACCCCGGTAACTCTCCCTTAAGCGTATTAGAGGACTAGCTCGACCAAGAGACTATTGAAGAGTCCTTGCTCGCTAGTACCCATCGGATACAAAATTAGGGGATCGATATCACCGTATGGCCAAGGGTTGAACCTAGAACTACGTCTGGAGCCGGAGCTCAACCGAGTGGGGAGTCGGAGCTCCAACCAGTAGTTGGGAGCAGGAGCTCAACCGAGTAGTCGGGAGCCGGAGCTCAACCGAGTGGGGAGCCCGAGCTTCACGTTTCAAGTTGCCGTGCTTTACATTTTGG
Organism: Sophora flavescens; assembly: GCA_030762895.1. NCBI lineage: Eukaryota > Viridiplantae > Streptophyta > Magnoliopsida > Fabales > Fabaceae > Sophora > Sophora flavescens. The sequence goes on along the minus strand of CM061067.1, from coordinate 161,854,185 downwards.
TCAATTCTTAAGTTCAGCGGGCTCGGTGGACGAGTCTAGTAATCATTTCCCTTTGATTGTTTGGGTTTGATAATCTAGCTTTATTTCTCGTCCAATATTTTAGTTTGGTAGGTTCGGTGGACGTGTTTAACATCTCGATCAGTATAGAAGACATTTCAAACTTTACTTGCCCCATTATTTTCCTTTCAGCATTCCAACAAGGGAAGAAGATAGGGATTATGCACATATCAACTCATAGAGTGGTTAAGTCCTAGAGCTCGGTTGCCGGAGCTGCTCACCGAGTTGGAGGATATGTATATATACCGAAGTATGAAGCTCGGTCAATTACTTCGCCGAGCCGAAAGACCAAAGATGAAAACAAGTTCCTAAGCTCGGCTAATGTCATGAAAGCTTCTACGCTTTACTAGCTCAAAGCTTGGGGGGCTTGTGTACTGGCCGAGGAGTGAAACCCGACCACCGAGCTTGAATACCCGACCCAATCCGGAAATTAAGGATGAGAAGTTAATATTACCTTTAATAATCCTGATATTATTTGAAATAACCTTATCAGGTTAAAAGAGATAATATCCCCTAAATTAAGGGATAAGATATTGATATTATCCTTAAATAATCCTGATATTATCTGAAATAACATTATCCGGTTAAAAGAGATAATATCCCCTAAATTAAGGGATAAGATATTGATATTATCCTTTAATAAATCCTGATATTATCTGAAATAACCTTATCCGGTTAAAAGAGATAATATCCCTTAAATTAAGGAAATCACATCTCAAATAAGATTTAAGAGATAAAAGGAGATAAAACCAGATCTCTAAAAATATGGGGATCCTATTATAAAAGGAGGAGAACCCAGGAGAGAGACTCACTTTGACTAACCCCGGTAACTCTCCCTTAAGCGTATTAGAGGACTAGCTCGACCAAGAGACTATTGAAGAGTCCTTGCTCGCTAGTACCCATCGGATACAAAATTAGGGGATCGATATCACCGTATGGCCAAGGGTTGAACCTAGAACTACGTCCGGGAGCCGGAGCTCAACCGAGTGGGGAGCCGGAGCTCCAACCCGGTGGTTGGGAGCAGGAGCTCAACCGAGTAGTCGGGAGCCGGAGCTCAACCGAGTGGGGAGCCCGAGCTTCACGTTTCAAGTTGCCGTGCTTTACATTTTGGTCAATTCTTAAGTTCAGCGGGCTCGATGGGCGAGTCTAGTAATCATTTCCCTTTGATTGTTTGGGTTTGATAATCTAGCTTTATTTCTCGTCCAATATTTTAGTTTGGTAGGTTCGGTGGACGTGTTTAACATCTCGATCAGTATAGAAGACATTTCAAACTTTACTTGCCCCATTATTTTCCTTTCAGCATTCCAACAAGGGAAGAAGATAGGGATTATGCACATATCAACTCATAGAGTGGTTAAGTCCTAGAGCTCGGTTGCCGGAGCTGCTCACCGAGTTGGAGGATATGTATATATACCGAAGTATGAAGCTCGGTCAATTACTTCGCCGAGCCGAAAGACCAAAGATGAAAACAAGTTCCTAAGCTCGGCTAATGTCATGAAAGCTTCTACGCTTTACTAGCTCAAAGCTTGGGGGGCTTGTGTACTGGCCGAGGAGTGAAACCCGACCACCGAGCTTGAATACCCGACCCAATCCGGAAATTAAGGATGAGAAGTTAATATTACCTTTAATAATCCTGATATTATTTGAAATAACCTTATCAGGTTAAAAGAGATAATATCCCCTAAATTAAGGGATAAGATATTGATATTATCCTTAAATAATCCTGATATTATCTGAAATAACATTATCCGGTTAAAAGAGATAATATCCCCTAAATTAAGGGATAAGATATTGATATTATCCTTTAATAAATCCTGATATTATCTGAAATAACCTTATCCGGTTAAAAGAGATAATATCCCTTAAATTAAGGAAATCACATCTCAAATAAGATTTAAGAGATAAAAGGAGATAAAACCAGATCTCTAAAAATATGGGGATCCTATTATAAAAGGAGGAGAACCCAGGAGAGAGACTCACTTTGACTAACCCCGGTAACTCTCCCTTAAGCGTATTAGAGGACTAGCTCGACCAAGAGACTATTGAAGAGTCCTTGCTCGCTAGTACCCATCGGATACAAAATTAGGGGATCGATATCACCGTATGGCCAAGGGTTGAACCTAGAACTACGTCTGGAGCCGGAGCTCAACCGAGTGGGGAGCCGGAGCTCCAACCAGTAGTTGGGAGCAGGAGCTCAACCGAGTAGTCGGGAGCCGGAGCTCAACCGAGTGGGGAGCCCGAGCTTCACGTTTCAAGTTGCCGTGCTTTACATTTCGGTCAATTCTTAAGTTCAGCGGGCTCGGTGGGCGAGTCTAGTAATCATTTCCCTTTGATTGTTTGGGTTTGATAATCTAGCTTTATTTCTCGTCCAATATTTTAGTTTGGTAGGTTCGGTGGACGTGTTTAACATCTCGATCAGTATAGAAGACATTTCAAACTTTACTTGCCCCATTATTTTCCTTTCAGCATTCCAACAAGGGAAGAAGATAGGGATTATGCACATATCAACTCATAGAGTGGTTAAGTCCTAGAGCTCGGTTGTCGAGCTGCTCACCGAGGTTGGAGGATATGTATATATACCGAAGTATGAAGCTCGGTCAATTACTTGCCGAGCCGAAAGACCAAAGATGAAAACAAGTTCCTAAGCTCGGCTAATGTCATGAAAGCTTCTACGCTTTACTAGCTCAAAGCTTGGGGGGCTTGTGTACTGGCCGAGGAGTGAAACCCGACCACCGAGCTTGAATACCCGACCCAATCCGGAAATTAAGGATGAGAAGTTAATATTACCTTTAATAATCCTGATATTATTTGAAATAACCTTATCAGGTTAAAAGAGATAATATCCCCTAAATTAAGGGATAAGATATTGATATTATCCTTAAATAATCTCGATATTATCCGAAATAACATTATCCTAGGTTAAAAGAGATAATATCCCCTAAATTAAGGGATAAGATATTGATATTATCCTTTAATAAATCCCGATATTATCCGAAATAACCTTATCCTAGGTTAAAAGAGATAATATCCCTTAAATTAAGGAAATCACATCTCAAATAAGATTTAAGAGATAAAAGGAGATAAAACCAGATCTCTAAAAATATGGGGATCCTATTATAAAAGGAGGAGAACCCAGGAGAGAGACTCACTTTGACTAACCCCGATAACTCTCCCTTAAGCGTATTAGAGGACTAGCTCGACCAAGAGACTATTGAAGAGTCCTTGCTCGCTAGTACCCATCGGATACAAAATTAGGGGATCGATATCACCGTATGGCCAAGGGTTGAACCTAGAACTACGTCTGGAGCCGGAGCTCAACCGAGTGGGGAGCCGGAGCTCCAACCAGTAGTTGGGAGCAGGAGCTCAACCGAGTAGTCGGGAGCCGGAGCTCAACCGAGTGGGGAGCCCGAGCTTCACGTTTCAAGTTGCCGTGCTTTACATTTCGGTCAATTCTTAAGTTCAGCGGGCTCGGTGGGCGAGTCTAGTAATCATTTCCCTTTGATTGTTTGGGTTTGATAATCTAGCTTTATTTCTCGTCCAATATTTTAGTTTGGTAGGTTCGGTGGACGAGTTTAACATCTCGATCAGTATAGAAGACATTTCAAACTTTACTTGCCCCGTTATTTTCCTTTCAGCATTCCAACAAGGGAAGAAGATGGGGATTATGCACATATCAACTCATAGAGTGGTTAAGTCCTAGAGCTCGGTTCTGGGAGCTGCTCACCGAGTTGGAGGATATGTATATATACCGAAGTATGAAGCTCGGTCAATTACTTCGCCGAGCCGAAAGACCAAAGATGAAAACAAGTTCCTAAGCTCGGCTAATGTCATGAAAGCTTCTACGCTTTACTAGCTCAAAGCTTGGGGGGCTTGTGTACTGGCCGAGGAGTGAAACCCGACCACCGAGCTTGAATACCCGACCCAATCCGGAAATTAAGGATGAGAAGTTAATATTACCTTTAATAATCCTGATATTATCTGAAATAACCTTATCCGGTTAAAAGAGATAATATCCCCTAAATTAAGGGATAAGATATTGATATTATCATTAAATAATCCTGATATTATCTGAAATAACCTTATCCTGTTAAAAGAGATAATATCCCCTAAATTATGGGATAAGATATTGATATTATCATTTAATAAATCCTGATTTTATCTGAAATAACCTTATCCGGTTAAAAGAGATAATATCCCTTAAATTAAGGAAATCACATCTCAAATAAGATTTAAGAGATAAAAGGAGATAAAACCGGATCTCTAAAAATATGGGGATCCTATTATAAAAGGAGGAGAACCCGGGAGAGAGACTCACTTTGACTAACCCCTTAACTCTCCCTTAAGCGTATTAGAGGACTAGCTCGACCAAGAGACTATTGAAGAGTCCTTGCTCGCTAGTACCCATCGGATACAAAATTAGGGGATCGATATCACCGTATGGCCAAGGGTTGAACCTAGAACTACGTCTGGAGCCGGAGCTCAACCGAGTGGGGAGCGGAGCTCCAACCGAAGAGTTGGGAGCAGGAGCTCAACCGAGTAGTCGGGAGCCGGAGCTCAACCGAGTGGGGAGCCCGAGCTTCACGTTTCAAGTTGCCGTGCTTTACATTTCGGTCAATTCTTAAGTTCAGCGGGCTCGGTGGGCGAGTCTAGTAATCATTTCCCTTTGATTGTTTGGGTTTGATAATCTAGCTTTATTTCTCGTCCAATATTTTAGTTTGGTAGGTTCGGTGGACGAGTTTAACATCTCGATCAGTATAGAAGACATTTCAAACTTTACTTGCCCCGTTATTTTCCTTTCAGCATTCCAACAAGGGAAGAAGATAGGGATTATGCACATATCAACTCATAGAGTGGCCCACCCACCCCCTTTTCAGATATCATGGTTTCCATCGTACAACCTACTCAAAACTAAAATTGTTGTTAGCTTATATTAGAATATATAAAATTAGTTACACGTTTGTTAGAAAATTAGTTACTACTCATTAGTTATATAAGCACGTTTTGTACTATTTGTAACGTCACTTTTACCATCTGTATCATTTTATATTTTTTTATCAATACTCTTTCAAAGTTTTCTCTATTTTCATGGATGTTGTGTTTTGTAACAAACTTAAACATTTTGTTCAAACAAACAGTTTAAAAAATAAGTGATGATTAACAATTAATGTTATTATTACATTACATTATATATAAAATTAACACATTTTTTTTCTAAAATTTTAATGATTTTTTTTTTAAAAGAATAGTACAGTTGTTGTGATGATAAATGGTGAACAATACTGAACACCTCTCTTTGAAACAGCAATAGCTGTTGAAGGGGGATTATAAATGTGCAGGAAGTAGCAATAGCTGCTGAAGCTGCAGCTTTCCGCGGTTGAGCAGCAAAACAGGTTACCATTTGGCAATTGGCAACATATAAAGCTGACTATGCTGCGTCGTTTTCCTCTTAAATTACAATGTCTTCTCTTTATTTGGTTATCGTCCTTTTGCCTCCTTTTAAATATTTATATTTTTTAAATGTTTTTTAAAATTATTTTGATTTCTTTCTGTTGTTTTATTGTGCCTTTTTCTTTTCCTATTATGTTATGGCACTATCTAGCTCCACTTCATTGTGCCTTGTGAAGACTGAACCATTTCTATGTATTGATTGACCCAAGAATCAAGGTGCAACCCGAGCCATACGATACGATCCGGATCAATAACAAATGCAAATGGGTTGCCTCCAACAAAGATAACTTCTGAACTAATGTTTCTTAAAGGGGAGCCAAAAAGAAATTTCTTGTTCCATAATCCATTCATAAATCCTTTCTTTTGGTTGGGTTCTAAATAGAATTAAGACATTCGATATATTATAAATTTAAAAAAAAAAATTCTTTAGACATTTTTCTGCAAATGTTTAAATAATTCATTTTAATGCTTCTCAGGATGAACTTTAAATCATGGTCCCAGTTAAAAAACTGACATTAATGTCACAGAGTAATTAAACCTATATACATTTTCAATAACATCATATTATATTATATTTATATAATTTTTATCACTTAATTATATTTAATATTATTTTATTTAATTTTATTTTATTTTATTTTATTTTATACTTATCCTAATTCAATCAAATAAATAAACAGAATATAGTATATACACATAAGTAATGTTTATATAACTTTTTGTCAGCATCATGAGTTATTAGTTATGACCGTTTTAGATTCAATAAGACTTCATTAAAATTAAAACGTTATAAATGAGGCGATCCACAAACAGAAATATTTCCAAAATATAGTTAGATTTAATTTAATTTGAATGCAACACATAACCATTTTTTTGGCTAAATTAAATTTGCATTAAGCCAAATTAATGCGATGTGTATCCAAATTAGAGGAGTTCATTTAATCCGGATAACGTCTCAAAATATGAATTCCTAATTTTGCCAATAATAGCTAGCATTCTTTAGAACTGATAATTGATTTAGGATTGGCCATGTAATTGTGGCGTCTTGTACAGGATTGAGTACATTTTGTACTCATTGATATAAAAAAAAATTGTGATTATCCAAAAAAAAAACTAGGCTTCTTTATATCTCATTGTATGTTAGAATTTTATTTTGACGAATATATTGAACCAAATTACATGAATTGTCAGGAAAAGTACCCAAATTACTCCCAGGAACAACTAAAACTATCTTGCAATCTCATTCGCAGTATTTAAACTTTGAACCAAGTCCAAACTTCATGTGGTAGCTTCTCCATGAGTAGAGTTAGGTAAGTTTCCTGATGTGAAATATGACCTATAATTCTTCTCAAATTTATTTTTAGGGTTGCATGCAAGAGACTAAAATGTTGTATCATCATATTAAGATGTAACTTATGATAACTTCTCCTCCCTCTGAACAAAAAGTTATTTTCTTCCTCAATCTCTGTTTCACAACTGCATATCCCTCCCTCGAAACAGCTTTGTCCAAAATAGCTCACACCCTTCAATTTACCACATCTCACTTCATCTTGTTGCATCTTGCTATGACAATATCTCAAGATTCATCATCTACCCAAATAACTCATAGATACCTCATATGAGTATCACACTTGGATGAAATCATTAATATTCCATCAAATTCAATGAATCACTAACATATTTTATACTTTCAACCCAATTAAAAATTTTATATAAGTTGAGAGACCTAATTAAAAAAATTAGTTCATAAACCCAATTGAAAACTTTATAAAAATTCAGGATTTTAATTAATTTTTTTTTTTAATTTGAGACCTGAAAATTTTCAAATAATTTCTATAATTAAACCTAGAAGAAACTAAATTGCATTAGTCAATACTTTTATTGGTACCCCTCAAAAAAAAAATACTGTTATTGGTAGAAAGTCAACACTGTTATAATAGTTTAGAATTTTGAGGTTGGATTGTTTTAGATTTTGATGGAATTGATTTTGAAAGAATTGATTTTGAAAAAATCAAGGTTAAAAAAATTGATTGTGTTTGGTAACAATATTTTAAAAGTGGGTTTAGAAGAATTGATTTTGTTTGTATGATAAAGTAAAATCACTTTTGAAGTGTAAATATGTAGAATTTTGTGGGCCTTACATCTAGAATCAATTATTTTCAATAGAAAAGATAGAAATTTTTGCTTCCACAAAACTAATTTTTGACACACCAGGAATCAATTATTTCCAACGGAATTTTATAAACAAACACATGAACAGTACCCAGATACATGAACAGTGACCTCAAACTGAAAAAAATTGTCATTTGCGTTGAGAACAATCTCAACCAAACAGGCACTAGATAATCTCATAATGATATGGTTATGGTTGATTTTTTTTGAATAGTGATATTTGAATACAAAACTTAAACATCGTATGTAATATCATATATGTTAATTTCTATCTTTTACTTATTTTTTATCATTTATATACACGTGTTTCGTAAAAAAAAAAAATACACCATTTATGATTGATTTGATATCAAATCAATTGTGAATATCTGATAAAAAAATTCATTTGTGAGTATATTTTTATTTGCTAAATTTATGCTATATATATTTGGTTCCACTTTTAAAATGGGTAAAAATACTTTTGCACGATAAAAACAACTCTCGAGTTTTTGCTAAAAGTAATTCGGCCACGACAAATTAAGTTTCCAAACATGCACTTACAAAATTTTATTTTTTTTCAAACACAATATAATTACATTATATTTAGGATTTTTTTGTTGCTAATCATAATCAACATAAACATTTTTTTAACCATATACTCTAGTTTCACGAACTCGTATATACACGAAATAATACAACTTTATGAGACGTCTGAGATTAGAAAAAGTTAACATGAATTTAATTAATCTGGACAAAACAAAAAGCATAGGGACCTAAACCCATTGAAAAGAAGATAGACGTGGAAAAATCACAATGGGAGTGCAGGGGGTCTATCATATCACCTATGAAATAGTAGCACAGAGCAGTACAGTCAGTATGGAGCAGCGGCAGAGGATCAGAAAGGGATTCTACCGGCGCCATATCCGCTTGTATTCCGCCGTCAGCAGCGTACGACCGGCCGGCGTGACTCCGTGATGGGTCCCCCCTGACACTGAGACAAAGTCACCCAACAAAAATGTTTCTCACCAGGCACCTCTTAGTATTTAAGTTATGTTATTTAAATATTATAATTGAGATATAATGTTATATATGTTTATTTTTATCTTTTAATTATTTTTTATTATTTTTATATACATGCAAAATATAAGTATACAAAAGATAAACAGAAATGCTATTATGCGACAATAACTTTGTCAATTTTTAACGAAGGTAAATACAGTTTGATACTTTTTTTAGATTTTTATTTCAAAATCAAATCAAAATAAGTCTTATTTTGTAAAATGGTGTACAAATCTCAACAAAAGTGAAATAAGACTTCATTTCGATTTGATTTGATTTTGAAAAAGAAAAAAAATCTAAAATAATAACAAGTTGCATTTACCCTCATCAAAAATTGACGAAAAGTTGCCTAAAAAAAAATTGACGAAAAGTTATTGGCACTGAATAGCATTTCTGCATACTGTTTTCTGTTTTAGATAAAAACTACAAAATATACAAATACGTTACTTCGGATCCGGGAATCCCACTATTTACAAATTTCATATATTCACATATTTATATATCTTAATTTATGTTTAGGATTTTATAAATTTATTTTTTATATTAATATATTTATCCAACATAAAATTTAATCAATTGTCAAAATCTTCCTGCATTTACAAAATGACTAGGGGAATCCATTTCCTTATTTATAGAATTTTTTTAAAAATAACCTTTTTTTAAAAATTATTTTCCACAATACCAAAATTTTTTAATTACGTATCAAAATACCCCATTTTTTTATACCAAGTGAGAAGTCGTTTTTTCATTCAACGACTTCTCAATGCAATTTTTTTTAATTTCATAATTAAAAACATAAAAACAAAAAAAAAAGGTTAAGGTGAGAAGTCGTTGACGACTTCTCACTTATGCAAAAAAAAAAATGGTGAGAAATCGTTAATTAGAAAAGCGACTTCTCACCGGTGTTAAAAATAATAATAATAAATGAGAAGTTCTAGAATAAAAAAATGATTTCTCATTGTACAAAAAAGTAAGATATTTTAATACATAATTGAAAAAATGAGTATTATGGAAAATAATTTTTAAAAAAGGGTTATTTTTAAAAAAAATATCTTACTTATCACCACAAATGGTTTTTTTAGGGAGGAAATAAGAATAGGTTGAAAAAGGATAGGTACATGCCCTTCTCCTTCCCTTTGACTTGCAAGATATCATTAATATTTTCTTTTTGCTTAAATATATCATTAATTCTTTACCTGTATTTTAATAAGCATTAAAGTCCTCGTACGAGAAGTGGAAAACTTCCTTGTGTAGACGGTAGGTCATGGTGCTGTGAAATTTATGTAAGGGGTTTTTTTTTATAATCAAATTTATGTAAGGAAATGAATCTGCGGATAATAAATTTTGGAAAAATTAAACTTTATGTGTTTTGTAAAAATTAAAAAATATTAATATTTTAATTTTTGAAGGGTAAATAATTTAAACTAAATTAAAGTATTAAAAATGATATTAAACACGTTCTTTCATGTAGTTTGTTAGTTTATCAATTATCATTTGTAAGGTTATAACGTCATCATCTATTAACTAGTTTTTATAAAAAAAAGCTTAGGTATGTTTTGTTATCAATAATAAAATATTAGCAAAAATAGCCTTCTGGTCACTTATTTTAATGATGTCGTTCAACTTAGTTTCCTAACTTTCGGTCAAAAAAAAATAGTTTTTTAACTTTTAGTGTATGATTGATTTCACATTTGCATCCCTCAAACTCAAGTTGTGTACGGTCAAATATGGATTTAACCCATTTGAAAGATGTTTGGCTCATAGAACTGAGAAGCAATTTCACATTTAAAATCGAGTTTGGAAGGAAACATATTCAACTAGCTTCTATGTCTGGGCTTCAAAGTTATAATTTAACTAGCATTTACCGTTATATTATAATTTAATGAGTATTAGCTCTTTTCGGAACCAGAAAAAGCAACCATTTATTAGTCAACTAATTTATAAGGTTGTAGTCTAATAATTTGTCAAGCCTAATCATGATAAAACACGATCATATAACATTGTGGGTCATGGAGCACTCGTTAAGAAAATTTAAAAAAAAAATGTAAAATCTCATTGAAAAACTATGCTTTTTTTCATTCTACAATATAAAATATATAAAGTTTCAATGAAAATTTTCCAATCATAAGGATATTCATTAGTATTCTTCTTACGTTATTTACTCCCTTTTTCTTTTTTTGGTACATCATTAGTAGAGCTGTCAAAACGGGTTAACCCGGCTCACTCGGGTTGGCCCACCACGGGTTAGGGATAAAAATGGGCCAACCCAGTCCGACTCACATTTTGGTGAGTCAGGAAATCACCAACCCGGCTATTAAGTTAAGGATCTCTGAATAAGCTTTTCAACAAGATATCATATGCCTTAATTGGATTTAGGATGGGTAAGTTAGGCACATTTAAGTGCTCGGCCCACCGTGGGTTGGTGGGTTAGCTCTATTAAGCTTGGATCAACTTCTTTAATGGAATGAATGAACTTTCTTATCATTGAAATGAGAGACCAAGCTCTTTATATAGTAAGTACAAAATAATAGGAAACTATCACAACCAACTAAGAGTAGCTAGGCTAACAGAAAAACCAGAAAAACAACTAACTAACAGTTTTAACCAACTAGCAAAATACAATGACCAAGCCTAGCAAAACTCAACAAGACTCGACAAACCCTCCCTTAAACTATTGCATATAAGACAGAGATGCAACTAGTTTATCTTGGGAATTTCACACACACCAAGGAGCCCTCGAAGTTTGGCAAACAGATCTAGTTTCAGTGGCTTGGTCATCAAGTCAGTAATCTGATATTTTGTTCCACAATGAACCATTTCAATAGTTCCTTCCTTTGTAAGATCTCTAAGAAAGTGAAACCGCACATCAATGTGCTTACTCCTTCCATGCATGATTGGATTCCTGGACAATTTTGTGGCAGAAATGTTGTCACACCTTAGAGTAGTACAACCTTCCTGTATATGACCTAATTCACTCAGGATTCACCTCATCCAAATAGCCTGATAAGCACATGCTGCAGCTGCTATAAATTCTGCTTCAGTGGTGGAAAGAGTGACAATAGGCTGTTTCTTAGAACTCCAGGCTACAGCTCCACCACTAAATAGAAAAACATATCCGGATGTACTCTTTCTATCCTCCAGATCACCTGCATAATCACCATGCTCTGTAAGACATGCCAGCTTCTTCATTCCTTCCCTTCTTGTAGAGAATCCCAAAATTCACAGTTCCTTGCAAGTACCTTAGAATTCTTTTGGCAGCTTGAAAGTGTAACTGTGTTGGCTTACTCATGTACCTGCTGATTAGGCTAACAGCAAACATCATATCTGGTCTAGTGGCAGTGATGTAGATGAGACTTCCTACTATTTGCTTATAGTAAGTCTCATATATCTTTTCTCCATCTTCATCTTTGTGCAATCTTTGTCCTGTAACTATAGGGATTCCCACTGAGTTGCTTTCTGTCATGCCAAATCTGCTCAAGACTTCCATATCATATTTCTTTTGATATATGTATATTCCATGCTCATTCTGCAAAACTTCTATGACAAGAAAGAATCTCATCTTTCCTAAATATGTCATCTCAAACTCCCGTTGCATGGAATTTCTGAAGGAATTCATTAAACATTCATCATTGTTGGTGTAAATGAGATCATCCACATAAACACTGACAATAAGAACATTTCCCTCCTTACTATGCTTTAAGAACAGAGTTTGTTCATTCTTACTCCTTTGGAAGCCTTCACTGATGAAATAAGCCTCTATGCGGCTAAACCAAGCTCTTGGAGCTTGTTTGAGGCCATATAAGGCCTTGTGTAACTTGTAGACCTTGTGCTCACTGCCCTGCTTCACATAACCCTTTGGTTGTTCAACATATACATCTTCATTCAGTTTTCCATATAGAAAAGCAGATTTGACATCCAATTGATACACTTTCCAGCCTCTGTGTGCAACAACTGCAATGATCATCCTGACTGTGTCCATTCTGCTCACTGGTGCAAATACTTCAGTGTAATCCACTCCATACTCCTGAGAATACCCCTTTGCCACCAATCTAGCTTTATATTTATCCACATGACCAAGTTCATTCAACTTAGTCTTGTAGATCCATTTCACTCCTATCTTCTTTGCATTATTTGGAAGTTCTGTAAGTTCCCAGGTTCCATTCTTGATGATGGAACTGATTTCTGCATCCATGGCTATCCTCCACTTGTCATTTTTACTGCTGCTTCAAATGTCTCAGGATCTGCTGAATCTACTTGAGCCATGTTCACTGCATCTTCCTCTTCTTCTGTGATTTATCCACCTGTGACATAGTCACTCATCCATCCAGGAGGATGCCTATCTCTTCTTTCTCTGTTACTATCAGTTTCAGTTGATGTATTAAGAGGCAACTCAGGCTCATCTGGTTCTTCATTTGAGTCACTGTCAGCATCAGTTGATCCTTCTGTTTCTGATTCACCAAGATCCATATCTACTGTCAAGTCTTCTTTGTAGTTGATCTCCCAGTTCCATGTTGTTTCTTCTTCAAAAATCACATCCCTACTTACAATGATACTTTTTGTAATTGGATCATATAGCCTGTATCCTTTTGATTCATCACTCATGCCAAGAAGCACACATTTGCAAATCTTGTCCTCTAGCTTGGTTATTTTGGCATTTGGAACATGAACATGTGCCAAACAACCAAAGACCCTGAAATGATCAACTGCTGGTTTTATGCCACTCCATGCCTCTTATGGAGTCTGATGCTTGACAGCCAAGGTTGGTGATCTATTCAAAACATATGCAGTCCAATTCACTGCTTCAGGCCAGAAACATTTTGGAATTTTCTTCTCTGAAAGCAGTTACCTAACCATATTCATGACAGTTCTGTTTTTCCTCTCAGCTACCCCATTCTGTTGGGGAGTGTAAGCTGTGGTTAATTGCCTCTTTATTCCATTATTTTGACAAAACTCATTGAATTCTTTAGAAGTAAATTCTCCACCTCTATCTGTTCTAAGACATTTGATAGGCAATCCTGTTTCTTTTTCCACTAGATTCTTGAAACATTTGAAGTAATGAAAGGCTTCTGATTTTTCTATTAAGAAGTAAATCCATGCCTTTCTTGAAAAATCATCTATAAAGCATAGAAAATACCTCTTTTGACTGTTAGAGGCTGGAGTGATGGGACCACAAATATCAGCATGCACAAGTTCCAATTTATGTGATGCTCTCCACTTGCTCTTCTTTTTGATATTGGATTTCTATGCCGCTTTCCTTTCATACAATCGTAACATATAATCTCCGATGTTGTCAATCGAGGAAGACCTTTAACCATTCCTTTGTTGTGCAAGGTTTTCAAACCTTTAAGACTCGAGATGACCACATCTACTATGCCACAAGTGAGCGAGATCTTGTGCAATCGGGTATGGAAACATGTATTCTTCTTGGGAGGAGGCTCAGCATACAGGATGAACATTCTGTTATTTGTCATAACAGTTTGTAGAATCAACCCCTTCTCAGAATGGTACACCTTGCATTTTCCTGCTTGAAACATAATTGTCAAGCCTCTTTCTTGTAATTGTCCAATACTCAAAAGGTTGTTTTTGAGTTCAGGAACAAAGAACACATCCAGATCACATGATTAACTCCATTTATGCTCAGCTTCACATTTCCTTTTCCAGTCACATCCATTCTGGTGTTGTTTCCTAGCTTCACTTGTTGTTTGAAGCTTTCATCTAATTCACAGAACCAGGCTTTCTTCCCACACATGTGGTTTGAACAGCCAAATTCCAAGAACCAAGCATCTCCTTGTTGTGCATCACATTTCTCATCATAGGCCATCAACAACATCTCTTCCTCCTCATTGAATTCTGCATAATTCACCTCTTTATCCCACTCAGGGCATTCATATTTGTAATGACCTATCTTGTGACATTTGAAGCACTCAATTGTTGCTCTACTTTGCCTCCCTCGACCTCTACCTCTTCCTCTATAGCCACCCCTTCCTCTGCCTCCAAAATCTCCCCTTTCTTCAGAGCTAATCTTCAAGGCCTGCTCTTCTCCATGATTCTTGTGAAACTTCTGTTCATGGACTATTAACGAACTCTGCAGTTCATCAACAGATAGCACATCAGTGTCCTTAGATTCTTCAATTGAACAAACAATGTAGTTGAATTTGTCAGTTAAGGATCTTCTCGACTATGGTGCTATCTCTCATCTGCTTCACCATGATTTGCTCATCTTGTTTGCCACACTCATCACTCTAGAGAAGTAATCGGTGACGGTTTCTCCGGTTTCATTTCAAGAACCTCCCCCAAAGCTTGAAGAATGGATCTTTTCACTCTGGCATTGCCTTCATACTTCCTTTTCATCGAGTCCCAGATCTCCTTGGAGGTGTTCTTCTCCAAGATTGTTTCCAAGATTGTTCTGTCAATCGCCTGAAACAAGTAATTCTTCACCTCGAGATCTTTCAACTTTAACTCATCAAACCTCCTCTGTTGGACCTCATTCATCACTTGCCCCTTTGTTGTTTCTGTGATGCCTGTCTCAACTAAACTCCAATACTCCTTGGAGCGCAAGAAATTCTCCATTAGCATGCTCCAATGATCATAATGACCATCGAACCGAGGGATTGCAGGTTGCACGAAGTTTCCCTCACTCGCCATTGATGCTAACACCTCTAAGTTTGCAACTTTTCTTCTCAAGCCCCAGTAGGAGCTCTGATGCCAAAATGTTAAGTTTGGATCAACTTCTTTAATGGAATGAATGAACTTTCTTATCATTGAAATGAGAGACCAAATTCTTTATATAGTAAGTACAAGATAATAGGAAACTATCACAACCAACTAAGAGTAGCTAGGCTAACAGAAAAAACGGAAAAACAACTAACTAACAGTTTTAACCAACTAACAGAATACAAGGACCAAGCCTAGCAAAACTCAACAAGACTCAACAAGCTCACCTATATTTTAAAAAAAAAGGAAAAAAAGAAAAAAAAAATATTGCTGACTAGCATTCCTATATTTTTTGCTATTGCCACAAGCACCACTACAGCATATGAAATTGGGGTTGGGCTAAGATACACCACCCATATTTTGCACCATCCACTACACCATCCATATGTGGCAAATTTTGGACCAATCAAATTGTCACATGGGTTTGGTCAAAATTTCAAACTTTCTAGTTGTATTTCTACTGTAGTCAAATATATGAATACAATATATTGTAGTATAGTATATATACTCTTTATATTCGCAAATTTAACCCATATTAAAATAATGTTTTTTGATTAAATTTTTTTTTTATATTAAAAAAATAATATTTTAATATGAATTAAAATAATGTTCGTTGTCAATAATATTTTGCAATATAATCAGTTTTTTTAATCAAAAAACATTATTTTAGTATGAGTTAAATTTACGAATACAAAGAGTACATATACTATACTACAATATACTGTATTCATATAGTTTGACTACAAGTATAATACAACTAGAAAATTTGAAATTTTGACCAACCTATGTGAAAATTTGATTGGTCAAAAATTTGTCACATAGATGATACAGTGGGTGATATAAAATGTGGGTGGTGCACCGTATCCACGCCTATGAAATTGTGAAACACTAAAACATGAAAAACATGTTTAATTTTCGTGAAACAACTAAGAAACACATTCTTTGGGAACAAAGCCATTGATTATTAGATGATTATTTACGATTCTCGATTCCTATGGAACAAAAATCAAAACTCGTTGTCAACCTCGTCCTAAGCTACACTAATCATACAAAATAATAAAGACCCATGAGGAGGTCGACGGGTTTGAACGCAGGTACCCACTGACGGAGATTGACGGAGGCTACGACGAATCAACGGAGGTGAGTTCTATTTAGGTGGCGGTGGCTGACGGAGGCAGATCTGGAAGGAAAAGGAAGATCCACGCGGAGTTCGACGGGTCTGGATGTTGGTACCCACTAACAGAGATCGATGGAGGCTGTGGTAGAACGATGGAGGATGGAGGGAGCACCAGCAGTAGCAATGTGCGGCGTGCGACAGCTGAGAATATCTAGGCTTTGGTGGTTCATTTTTTCATATGAAAATGGAGGAGGCTTGTGACGCTTTTTTGTTCTTTCAGAAGCTTGTTGCGTTGTGTTTTGCTTTGGATTTTTTTATTTTTTTTAATGATTGTAACACCCGGGTACCGACGAGGGTGAAGAGTGGTCGTCGGTGCAAGAAGGCACGGACAATGAGCGGCTCCTGACAGGCTTCTAGGCGGAGGGACACGTGAATGAACCGATTACGTATCCGAATGAGAGGATCCTGAAATTGAAATTGTGTGTGTAGGTATGAGACTGTACAGTTGAGGAAGGCTTATATGAATTGATTGATACTACCTATACTAACAAGATGCATCTTCTTTTCGGTAGCCCGTCATTTAAGAATTCCACAGTATTCTGGGATGGGTGACCTCCTGGGAAGCTTTCCCAGAAAGCTTTCCCAAGAAACGTGTGAGTGAGGACAAAACATGCTGAAAAGACCTGTGTTGGTCTGTGGGGTCAGTCGTCAATCCATAGAGTAGCCAGGGATGTTACAATGATCTAACCCGTGAGCCAACCCAGCTCAACCCGGGTTGAAGCCGCCCAACCCACGGGTTAAGTGAGATGGGTCAAAATGACTCGAGATTAAAATGAGCCAGATTTTGACCAACCCAACCCACCAATGAGTCGGGTTGACTCACGGGTTGCAACCCATTTTGACAGCTCTAATCATTAGTAATTAACTCCATTTAAAATCCTGATATAGTAAGAGGGTGTATTGGATTGAGATTTCATAAGATTTTAATGGATTTTTTTATGACAAAAGAATCTTGTGGTATTCAATCAAGATTTTTATATAATATAAATAAATCCTATGATATTCAATCAGAATTTTTTGGATTTTTTTTAAAGGATTCCGAATCCATTGAATCAAGACTTTTTATAAATTACTAAAAATCTCTTGGTATTCAAAAGTGTGCTGATTTCGGTGGATTCTTTTATATGATGGATTTTGAATGACTTTTTAGTGAAATATATAAATAGCAAACCTATTCCAAAATCCAATCGAAACCCTTCAGAATTCCTTCACTCCCGGACTTTCTCCTCTCTCTCAGTCGTCACTTCTTCTTTGAAGGTATGTACACTCTTCTTGCAATTTGTACTCTCCCTGTGCAACTCTTTTCTTTCAATTTTTTTGTTTTGCTTTGTATTCATGCTTATGTATCAAATAATATAACCAGCACGTAGTGTATAGAACATGCACGTAATATATTTTGTTCATTCTTATCGGATACGTGGGATTCCTCTCCACTTTTGTTTCTCGGGTGTGCAATATATATTGTTCATGACTAATAAAGCATCAAAATCTTTGCTTGTCTTTTTATCAATCTGATTGCGATATCACTAATTTTCTTTGATATCATTCTATGTATGTATTGATGCTTATTAGTAATATTATATCATTCTTTTTTTCTTCTTCTGACAAATAGTAATATATATATAAAAAAAAATTACCATGATTACATGTGTAGGTTCAAGTACTATTAATTAACCATCCTTTTAAATTGAGATCATATGAATTTTCTATTAAAAAAATGATATTGTTGATTTTTTTTATATTCACTTATCATCTTTTTTTAAGGCGCCTATATATATATTAGAATCCAATTTGTAATTTTTTTTTCTGGCACGCTCATTCCAATTTGTAATTTTGTTGATTAGTATGATAGATATTCTTGTTAAATAACTAATAAGTCTTTTATACATGTAGCAGTAATTCAAATGGGGGATTCACAACAAGAAAATAATAAAGGAAAGGACAAAGAAAACTATCAATCTTGGACCATGGAGGATATCAATGAGTTGTTGCAACTCCTGGTAGATGCCATAAATAGTGGATTATGTGATACTAATGGGTCGCTTAGCAAGCAAAATGTAGAAAGAGTGATATTTCCTCGTCTCAATGCAAAAACTATTCACCCTAAAACTTATAATCATTACCTGAGCCGAATTAAATGGTTTAATAATCAATATAACAAGATGTCAATGCTTATGCCTAACAACTCTGGTTTTGGGTGGGATCCCATTACAAAGACGTTCACTGCTAGTGATGAAAGTATGGAAAGATTACTTGAAAGTGAGCATAATTCATAATTTTTTAAATAAATTAATAGGTTACAAGTTTAGTACATTATGTTATTTGCAATATATTAACAATGGATAATTTGTCGTTTGCTAGTCTCACCCAAGTCACGGCAAACTTCGAGTAAAAAGTCCAATTGATTATGAAGATTTGAAGATTGTTTTCGGAGGTGGAGTTGCTAATGGGAATGGTTCCATTGCCTTAGGCGCTGATGATACCGATGCAACAACTTTTGAGGAAGAAAATAGAGATTTCGGGATGGAAGGCTTTTCATATGATCATAACAATGATGCGTTCATAGCACCAAATCACTATGAACCACCCTATCAGCCTCCACACCTCGCCAATATAGTCCACCATCTCATTCCCCTTTAGGTTCGGAGGTTCCCACGGAAAAACCAAGTCGTCATAAGCGAAGTAGATCCGAGTATGAAGTAAATTCTAGCTCAATTGGGATGAACAATCAAACCAAAGTTCTAGAAAATATTTCTGTTGGCATTGGAACTATTGCTGTCAATTTTGAAAAACTATCTAACCTAATGGAGAAAAGAGAAAGAGATAGAGAAATCAATGAAATAGAGAAAAGAGAAAGAGAGAGCACGAGTAATATTTCGGATGCTATAAAGAGATCCCAAATTTGGATGACAAAACTCGTTACATGACGGTTGATTTGCTTGATACCAAAGCAAAGAAGGACTTTTTATTGAAGATGTCACCTGAAGAACGCTTGTCTTGGATAAACTTCAAGTTAGGATATTAATATTTTGATAAACACTTATCTTGGGTTTTGTTGAATTATATTTTTTTTGAGTGCTATTTTGGTTGTACTTGGTTGAAGTATTTGGGATGCTATAAAAGAGATCCCAAATTTGGATGACAAAACTCGTTACATGACGGTTGATTTACTTGATACCAAAGCAAAGAAGGACTTTTTATTGAAGATGTCACCTGAAGAACGCTTGTCTTGGATAAACTTCAAGTTAGGATATTAATATTTTGATAAACACTTATCTTGGGTTTTGTTGAATTATATTTTTTGGAGTGCTATTTTGGTTGTACTTGGTTGAAGTATTTGGGATGCTATAAAAGAGATCCCAAATTTGGATGACAAAACTCGTTACATGACGGTTGATTTGCTTGATACCAAAGCAAAGAAAGACTTTTTATTGAAGATGTCACCTGAAGAACGCTTGTCTTGGATAAACTTCAAGTTAGGATATTAATATTTTGATAAACACTTATCTTGGGTTTTGTTGAATAATATTTTTTGGAGTGCTATTTTGGTTGAAGTATTTTGGTTATATTTTGGTTGAACTATTATGGTTATACTTTGATTAGATTTTACTGATTTTATTGGTTAAGTGAAACATTTATATTTCTAGACAATTGCCTTTGATATTTGACAAGTCTTCTAACCATGACTTTGAAAAATTATTGCATTAATTTTAAAATTCATTCATTATTCTCTTCTTTTTATATTGTTTGTAGTTTCATATATATTTTTATACACGTACAATGTCACAATCGAGAATGTATGAAAATGGTGACATAGAGGAAGAAGAAATAGGTGAAGATATAGATGATGCAAAAAATAGAAGAACAATTCTATGAGGTCATTTATATATCTGTGATGGCAATTCATGCATTAATGCATGTGCTAAATAGTTTTTTGATTATGATGCGTAGTGAAAATATTGAACATCCATTAAACCAACGACGAATTACTAGCACGGGATATGACTATATACATCAAGCATTGAACGATGATCCTGTAATCTTCCAACAAGTATATAGAATGTATCCAGATGTATTCCAGAAGTTATGCACAATTCTTAGAGAAAAAATACCTTTGGAGGATACAAGATTTATTTGTGTCGAAGAAATGCTTGCATCATTCCTACAAATCGTTGGCCAAAATACTCGATATTGTGTAATTTGTAATACGTTTGGCCGGTCACAATTTGCTGCAAGTGAAAATTTTCATAAGATTTTGAAGGCTTTGAATTCAATAGCATCTGATTTGATGGCTAAACCAGGATAAAATGTTCTCGCTAAAATAAGGGAAATCACAAGGTTTTACCCTTATTTCAAGGTATGTGGTAATTATCTAACTATAATAATATTGTAATTATAATTATAATTGTCATTATTATTGTTATTAATATAATTATTATTAATTTTAGGTATATAGTCATTATTATAATATATATTTTTCATAATATTGTTATTAATTTTAGGATTGCATCGGAGCTATTGATGGTATACATATTCCAGCAATGGTGAGGGGACGAGACGTAAGCAGTTATCGCAATTGTCATGGAAAGATGTCACAAAATGTATTAGCAGCTTGTAACTTTGACTTGGAATTCATGTACGTTCTTAGCGGGTGGGAGGGTTCTGCTCATGATTCCAAATTACTAGGTGATGCTTTAACAAGGAGGAATGGACTTAAAGTGGCCCAAGGTATGAACTTAAATTTTAAATGATAAATATATTTATTTTATTTTAATTTTCATGATAATTTTATATATGTAATCAGATAAATATTTCCTAATGGATTGTGGATTTCCTAATCGGCGCCAATTTTTACTCCATTTCGAGGTGTGCGATATCATTTACAAGATTTTGCAGGTAACAGTAATGATCCTTAAACTAGAAATGAATTATTCAATATTCGCCATGCATCCATGAGGAATGTGATCGAGAGGATATTTGAGGTTTTTAAATCACGATTCACAATTTTCAAGTCAGTGCCTCCATCTCTATTTAAGACACAATTAGAGCTTGTGTTAACATGTGTAGCACTACATAACTTCCTTCGTAAAGAATGTCGCTCTGATGAATTTCCAATTGAACCAATAGACGAATCTTCATCTTCATGTACCACTAAATGAAGACAATAATTTTGAACCTATTGTTCAAACCCAAGAGCAGGAACGAGAAGATGCTAATGCATGGAGGGCTAGCATGACTTTAGATATGTGGAGAAATGCAACTTAGGAAGACATGAAGCTACATCGATTTGACTATTAATTAAAAGATTAGAAAAATTGTACTGTGTTTTACTTTTTTTTATATATTATATTATTCATTTCTTTGTTACTTTTTTCATTGGCTCTTGTAACTTTGAATGTTTATTAAAAATTCATGTTTTCATTTCAAATCTTATAAATCCGTATAATCCATTCAAATCTTATTAAGTCTAAGATATAAATCCTTTAAAATCCACACATGAGAATCTTGATTATAACAATCTTTAAAAAAAAGTCTTTTAAAATCTTATAAAGTCTTTTAAAGTCATTACATTCCTATAATTTTTTTTTTTAAAATTTGCAAGACTTTCTTAGGTCAAAACAATCTTATGAAATCCCAGTCCAACTTATCCTTTAATATTCACATCATGTGAGAGAAAAGAAAAGAAAAGAACCAAACGTAGCTAATGAAACAAAAAGGAGTTGAAGAAAACCGGTCAAAGTAAAGAAGTAGCAGAGTATATTGTGATGGAAAAAAGGAATACTGTAGAGTTAGAAAGCAAATAGTATTTGTAGACCAGTTATTTCACAGTTAGAAGAAAGCAAAAATAGTGTTGCAGATACCAGTTCCCCAAAAAATGATTTTTGAGCAGTGTTTGTTGAGTTTTGTTTGTTTATTTTTAGCTTATAATAATGCCCGCAGATGTGGTTGAGACATAAAGAGGAAAGAATAGGAAGTGATTGATAATTGATTGTACCCATCATAGGACCCGTGAACCCATGCCCTCTGCCCCTGCATGTATATGAGGCTGTTCATATATAATATAATAACAATAATCATAATGTGACGTGAAACTATGATAGTTTCAATGATGCCCACATATTAAATATTTCATAAAATCACACATTAGGGCCCAGGGAGGCAGACCATAGAAAATACATGATTATGGATTAATATTGTGTATAATTTTGTGGTGTGGAAGAAGATTTTAGTCACATTTTCTTTTTCTTAAGCACTAATTCCCATGCCAACCGTGTACATTTTGGTCACGTGTAGCCCACTAGCACACTTTGCTATAAATCTCAAAGAGACTTATTTATTGATTTTATTCTAATGTTTCACTATTTAAAAAAATTATTACTATTAATCTATTCAAATTTTGAATATAGTTAAAAATCTACATAAACAGCACACAAAAAACTTAATAAATGTTCTTATATGATTATATTGTACTTTAAACAATCTTTCAATTTTTTATTTTTATTTTTATGCTGAAAAATAGTAAGCATGTTGTGAACATCCCATTTTGATCGGGTTCACTAAAAATTTCAAAAAATAATAAAATAAAAAATTTGCAAAGAAAATAAAAATAATAAAAATAATAAAATGATTTTTTAACCCATTTCATCCTCCCCTACAAACCCTAGCAACCACTTTATTTTGAATTAAAATTTAATTCTTGTAGATGAGGCTTGGTAGATTTTGATTTCAAATCAGAGATAGAAATCTTAATCTTGGCATGTTTTTAGGATCATGATCAGATTTCAATCTTAATCTTGGCGAGATTTTAGGATCAAGATCAGAGGAATGAGCATTATAAAAATCACAACAGAGATCAGAAAACAACAACAACGGTGAGAGGAAAAGGAAAAAAAAAAGCGAAAAATCAGAGGGAAAAAGAAGAAGTTGGTTCTTCTTCTTCCTGGTTAAAAAAGCCACGTTCTCCCCCATTTTCCATTCTCTCTTGTTTTTCTGGCCTTCATTTTTTATCAGACAGACATCATTCCTCTCATCCCTCTCCTTCTTCCTCTCATCTCTCTCAAAACTCCATTCCTTTCTTTCCACCTTGCTAAACCGCACCACCACCATCACCAGCCAACTCCCAACCGACCAGAACCACTGCCAACCCCAAGCCGCCATCGTCCCAGAGCAGTCAACCCGTGAAACAGAACCACCGTCCCACCGCACCGATCGTGCGTCGCGATCACTGGAGGAGGTCGTCTCGCCGTTTGATTTTTCACTCACCCACCTTAACGTTTCAGAGGAGGGAAGCTTTCTCACTCGCTCCTTTCTTCTCACCGCTTCAACTCGCGTCGGAGTCGCCGTGCTAAGGCTCCTCCTTGTACAGCTCCAAGGAACAACACCACTCGCCACCACGCCTACTCCACCGCGCCGGCCTCCGTTCAAGGCTCCCGACCCAAGCCGCCGCATCACTGTCTTGATCCCTTTCTCTCTTCTCACGCACGCAGGTAGAAGAGGAAAGGCCTCTCTGCAATGTTTTATTTTTTATGTCTGTCCTGATACATTGTATATGGGTTTTAGTAGCTTTTGGTTTTCCTTATTTTTGTTTTATTATCTCTTTTTTTATTTATTTATGGATAATTATTTTGGATTAGTTATTGGACTTGAGCCCAAACTAGGTGGGTTTAACATGATTTAAAAAAAAAAAAAAAGAACTGGGCTAATCAAAAGTGTATGAAACTAGATTTGATCTTCTTGTTGAAATAAACAAAATTGAATGAGGTAAAAAAAAAGAAACATTTTAAAAATAAAAAAAACAATTTTGGGATTGCTTTGTGAGAGTTTTCACACTCAATTCCTTAGATATGAGATAGCTCAGTGGACGCATCTACCATGTTCTATCTCGTTTAGGAGTTTTCGATAAAAAAAACCCTTTTTTTTAAAAAAATAATAAATATAAAAAAATTCATAAAAAAAAAACCAACAATCAAAATATTTTTTACAAGAACTACGTGGCTTTGAGTTTCCCCATCGAAGTAGGGAATACGTAGGAGCGGGATCAATCATCTCGTCAAGCCAAAATTAATTTTTTTCTATTATTTTTGTGTTCTTTTTAATTTGTTTAATGTGGATAGTTAATTAATAATTTATTTAATATTTTTGGGCTGCTCTATGACAAGTGTCATGCTCAATCCCCTAGCTTCGAGGTTGCCCTATGGACTTACGTGCTATGTCCAACCTCATTTAGGATTTATCCATAATATTTTAAAAATGCAAAAAAAAGGAACAATAAAGAAACGTAAAATAAAATATATTAATAAATAAATAAATAAATAAATTCTTCCTTGTAAATATTTTTGGGGTAAAAAATAAAAAAATTAATTTTGCAAAATTAATTCAAGGTACCATTCGTAGGATGGGTGATGTAGGGTGCTTAACACCTTCCCTACTCGTAACCGACTCCCGAACTCGGCTTGGTTTCAAAGACCATTTTTTTTAAGGTTTTTCCAATTTTTCCTAAATTAAATAAAATTGGCGGCGACTCTACTTTTCCATAAAATTTCTTTTTATCGCCGTCCCTGTCGTAATTTTTGGTTGCGACAGATGGCGACTCCACTGGGGAATTTTCGAGAGTCAAGCCTAAGTAATGAGTTGTGTATTTTGGTATTTATTGTTTACCCTTTTTTATTGTTTTCTTTTATTTTTTGTATATATTTGTTTCCTTTTTGCTTTAATAATTATTTTTTACATTAGGATAGAAGACCGTGACATTTTTATTTTTATTTTGTTTGCGTGTCGAGCAGGTTCAAGTAGTTATGTATTAGGATTGTACAGGTTTGTATGCCTCTAGCACACACAACACCGACACTCATTTTCACACACTTCCAGCTCTATACCCGAGCTTGTGGGACCATAAGGATTAGGTGGTGACTCAGCATTGTCGTTGAAGGCCTAGTGTCTCTCTGATATTTGTTGACTCACCACTCGGATTGTTACTAGTGCCATGGACTAGTCATCCTGGAGGGTTTATCCCTACTTGTGATTAGGTTCATGAACTAGGTCCTTGACAAGGGCAATCTGGGTACCTTGACCTTTAGAAGTCTAGACACATCCTAAAGTTTATACTCCTAAATTGACTTAGTGGCCGCTCGACTTAGAAGTTGCCATTATAGGTACCCTTGATTAGGCCCTACCTCTTAAGACACTTGGAGGCGTACCATATCTCCCTTGTGTTTTTCTATCCATTTACTTATTTATTTATTTTTACTTCATTTCCCTTTGTGTTTTAACAAATGGTTAATAAATAAATAAAATACATATTATATATATTTATTTATTTATTTTTTGTAAAAATAATATATATATTTTTTAGGTGAT
Source organism: Sophora flavescens (assembly GCA_030762895.1). Lineage (NCBI taxonomy): Eukaryota > Viridiplantae > Streptophyta > Magnoliopsida > Fabales > Fabaceae > Sophora > Sophora flavescens. The sequence continues at coordinate 161,828,222 of CM061067.1, read as the reverse complement.
TCTCTTTTGTGGAGGAAAGACACTATCTGTGTGTATATATTTATTTGTGTAGCAAGGAACGGAAATGTCTAACTCTAGCAATGCAATTGGCCTAAAGAAGAATATTAGAATTGACGTGAAAATCAATGATGTGAAGACTTTAATGGAAATCAATCGCTTGATGCCAAAAGAAGTATATTCAGAGTTTGCAAGCAAGTATGGGAAGATTTTGGACTTATTACACATACAGGTAGATGCTTTGGGCTTGAGTGCTTTGGCCCAATATTGGAACCCGAATTTGAGGTGTTTCGAGTTGCCGAATTTGGATACGACACCGACTATAGAAGAATATGCTTACATGCTACGAATGCCTCTTTCAAGGGAGTTTCATGTTTATTTCTATTATGGTCAACATGTTAGTGATGGGAAGGTAGCAGAGTTGTTGGGAGTTCTACCGAAGCCATCAGACAAAATGGAAAAAGGAGTTGTCAGAGGTTTGAGGCGAAGATTCCTTGAAGTTTATCTCCGGGAACTGGCACGACAAAATAATTGGGTTATCTTCAAGCAGGTGTTAGCTTTAACCATTTATGGGCTGGTGCTTTTCCCCTTTATACTAGACATGGTGGATTACGCAGCCTTGGATGTTTACTACAAGGTCGAAGAATATACTGTGAACCCTGTTCCCGCAATTTTGGCAGAAACATTCCTATCATTGCAAGTTTGCCATGAAAATCAACAAGGCAAATTACGATTTTGTGCACAAATGTTGTATGTTTGGATTGTGACTCACATGTATGCTCGAAATTATGTTAGCGGGATTGATGACCCTTTGAGGAGATTCCATCACATTCCAATAAAGTCGCACAAACCCAACAAATGGAGACAAGAATTTGATGAGGTTGATTCGAAAGCTTTTTGCTGGATGTGTCCTTGGTATAAAGGAAATACAGTCATCTCCAGTTGTGGGAATTTCTCGAATATACCTTTGATTGGACCAAGGGGCTGCGTGTCATATTCTCCGGCACTTGTGATTCGACAATTGAAATGGACTCAATAGGAACCACTTGAAGAAGTGTTAGGTGGAATTTCGTTCTTATATCAAGAATGTGAGGTTGTCAAGAATACAACAATAGCTGTTAGATCCGCCTGGAGCAACATCAGGGTACTAGGATCAAATGAGCTGGGGAGACAAATTATTTCTCGTATCAAAAACTACGAGGCATGGTGGAAAGCAAGGAAAGACAACCTCGTTATTTCGAAACCAATCCCGCATGAATATGAAAATCCGCAAATGGAAGCAGAAATGTTAAAGAAGATCGAGATTATGATGGCCCAGATGGGAGTGCTAGAGGAAAAGAATGAAACAGATCAAATCACCATCGTCACGCTCCAACACCAAATCCAGAAGTTAAACATGAGGATAGAACATTTGAAAGATGAATGTGCCAATGCATATGAAGCCGCAGCTCCATCAAAGAGAGCAAGGAAGGGGAATATGAAAGAGTCAGAAGTTCGAGGATTACTAGCAAGGATAGAAGATCAAAAAAAGGCGTTGGCACAAATCTTCAAAGAAAAAGAAGACTTGGGGGGAAAAATCGAAGTGCACGTTCAGACAATCTGGATGTTGGAGGAAAGCATAAGATCTCTACAAGAAGCCTTAACTCATGCTAAGCGCTACTCTGATGAAGGTTGGAATGCAGCTGCAACTATATGCGAATCATTGAAAAAATCACAAGAGAAAGAGCAACAGTTATGGATGAGGGTCCGGATGTTCGAAAGGGAGAAAAAACAGTATGAGGATGAGATCAGACAACAGGAAGAATGGCTAGAGAACTGGGAATCCGTGGTAAAAGATTTGAAGGATGACAAAGATGCTTGGAGAAAAAGATATGAACACCTCTCAGGAAGTTTGCAATATCATACCTATCAGTTTGTGGGTCACCTCGAGGAAGCACTAGTCCAAACTCGCATGAATGATGGATCTACAATACCTCCAAGAATAGCTCGCTTCATGAAGTATTGTAGGGGTCTTGCTAGCGGGTTCAAAAGGAAGACTTTAAAACTTTTGATGTAATTCTGTTAGATGGGAGACATTGTATTTTCTCTTCAAAGAAATAAAAGCCATTTTTTAGGGTTACATCCATCAATGAATTCTGCTCTATCTTATGGTGTGTTACAAGTAGGCCTGTATAATTGCATTGCTAGTGAATGATGTTGTCTATTGAGGGACACATGTTCCCATGAATTTGTCATCAACCACGCATTAACCTAAGGGGGATGTGCCCCTAGAGTTATGTGTCGGGGTGAAGTTGCTTGCTACAAAAGTGGTCTTTCCTTTGCAAAAGAAAGAATTGCATACTTTTTTTTTAAAATAATAAATAATAATGACAAAATTTATATATATACATATAAAAGGAGGTTACTGATTAGAATAATTGATGATTTTTCGTAACAAAGCTAAAAACACGAATTTGAGGGTTCAAGAATCATTGCGCGACCTAAGAAAGACAATACCAATCAAACCCGAGTTTACAACACAAGATCCCAGACCAGGATGGCTGCCAACAATCTTGAGACAGGAAGGAACTTGAGTTTAGAAGTAGACGAAGTGAGGGTAAGGGTGACTGAAATCTCTGAAACTCAAGCAAGGTTGGAGGCTATACTACAGGATATGAGGGAATCTCTTAGCAGACTTAGTGCAAATAGAAGTGGAAACGAAGATGACCCACATGTGAGCGTACAGCCGGCCCTCTCCATGGTAATGGCGCCAATGTTTTCAAACATAAACCATAGCTTTACTCAGGGAATGTCGGGTTACACAGAACCCATAGTAATCCCCATCGGGGAAGGATATCGCTCCATCGAGAATGTGTATCATGAGGCTGCTGGCTATACATGGGAAAAACCCCATCATTCATTCCTGAACAATCAAGAGGAGTCCAGTTTGGACCCGATAAGATGAAGGAAGAGTGGATGGAGAAGGTAGAAGAACAAATAAAAGAGATCAAGAGCTCAAATACTTATGGCCTTCTCAAGATTGAAGAACTTTGTCCTGCCACAAATGTCGTGATTCCTAAGGATTTCAAAATTCCTGATTTTTCCAAATATGACGGAAGTGGGAACCCACGATTCCATTTGATTAGCTATGCCACCAAAATGGCCATCTGGTCTAAGGATGACAAGTTCCTCATTGGATTTTTCCATGAAAGTTTGACCGGAATCGCACTAGAGTGGTACCTTCAGTTAGACCATTCTAAGATCTCTCGGTGGACAGAATTAGCCGATTTGTTCATGGATCAATACAAATTCAATTTGGACATAGCTCCGACCCGTGAACAGTTGACTACAATGCAGAAGAAGAGTGATGAATCCTTCAAACAGTATGCACAAAGGTGGAGGAGTTTGGCTGCTCAGGTTCAGCTGCCGCTGATGTTGTCCGAAATGTGCTCATACTTTTTGGGAACCCTGGGATCCCCCTTTATCGGAGCAATGGCAGGAGTAGCTTATAGGGATTTCTCTGACTTGATTGCTGCAGGGGAAAGAATTGAAATCCTAGCCAGAGCCGGGAAATTGCCAACTGACATGGAAGGCAGTGCATCCAAGAAGGGGTTCCAGCCCAAGAAGAAGGAAGCAGAAGCAAATTATGTGCAACACCAGCAAAACTTTGGACCTCGACATGTCCCTTCATACCCAAGTTACCAAGCAACAAATCAGACCCAAACACCATTTTACCCACCTCAACAGGCCTCGCCAACCATCACCCAGCCACAAAACCAAATAAATAACATCCCTACCCCTCAACCGTACAACCCCACTCGCCCAGCATATACTCATTATCCACCTGCACCTCAACAAAACCATCCAAGCTACCCTCGACCTCGCTCAAATTTTCCAAATCAGGGACGTTCCCAATATCAAAATCTGCCTCCTTTCCCAAGACTGTCTATCTCCAATGCAGATTTGTTCAAACAACTATTTGATCGTCACCTAATCGCAGGAAAACCTGTACAGCCTATGGAACCACCTTTCCCTGCTTGGTACAATCCAAACTTGACTTGAAAATATCACATGGATGCCCTGGGACATTCCATTGAAGAATGTGAGGCTTTCAAGACAGCAGTAAGAAAATTGATTGCTTGTGGAAGATTGGGTTTCGAAGAAGATTCTGGGCCTAGCATTGTTAATAACCCAATCCCAAACCATAATGCGGGAAATAGCGTGAATAACTTGGAAGTGAAAGGGCCTCAAGTCAAGAAGGTTTTGGAATTGCGAACCCCGATGCAAGAAGTATTCGCAGGGTTCGAGAAAGCGGGATATGATATTGTTGCACCGGTGAAGCTGATTGGAGAAAAAGAGAAGTATGATGGTGATTTAAGTTGTGATTATCATCATGGGCAGGTAGGGCATGATATCGAAACTTGTTGGGACTTTAAGGTCCGAGTCCAAGGATTACTTACTTTGGGGGTGATCCAAGCTAGGCGAGGTACGACTGAAGAAGTTAGTGTGGTTGAAAAAGTTGTGCTCCGGATACCACCTATGAATGATTCGCCGGCACCAGAAAAAGTGATTGTAAAGGTGAAAAAGTCAACTCCTTTTGCTTATAATGATACACACACTGTACCATGGAATTATGAACAAAAAGTTGAGCTAGTAGGAGGGGCATGAGAAACTTCGAAGGCCCAGGTTACTAATGTTGTGAGAATTGGAGGCATCACAAAGAGCGGGCGATACTATGACCCGGTAGAAGAAGAAGCAAGGAAGAATACCAAAGATGAAGGAAAAGAGAAGGAAGAATAATAAGAAGAGTTTCTGAAGATCATGAAACAAAGTGAATACGATGTGATAGAGCAGTTGAAGAAAACACCGGCAAGAATATCCCTTTTGTCGCTTGTCCTCACATCAGAAATGCATCGTAAGGCATTACTGAAGGTGTTGAATGAAGCTTATGTTAATTGTGACGTCACACCAGAGAATGTAGTAAACATGGTGGATCCGGTGAGGCGGATCAACATGATCAATTTCTCGAAAGATGAGGTGTTTTTGAAGTTTAGAGGCAGTCCTAAGGCACTCCACATTACCCTAAGGTGCAAAGGATTAGTGATTACGAAGGTGCTTATAGACGGTGGCTCAGCATTGAATGTGATTCCGTTGTTCACTTTAGAGCAGCTAAACATAGGCTTGACGGATTTGACACCCCAAGAGATGATTGTGCGAGCCTTTGATGGGACAGCAAGAGGGATCTTAGGGGAAATAACTCTGCCTCTCGAAGTAGACCCTAGTTGTTTTCGTGTTCTCTTTCAAGTCATAGAGATCCAGCCAGCTTATACCATGCTCCTAGGTAGGCCTTGGATTCATGAAGTTGGTGTTGTTCCATCAACGTTACATCAGTGTCTGAAATATATTCAGGATGGGGCTGTAATTACCATCCGCGGTGAAGAGGAAATCATGCTTTCAAAGCCTGTTTCGATACCATACGTAGAAAGTGCAGAGCAAGTCGAGGATGATTCCCTACGTAGTTTTGAAATCCTGAAGCCAGAGAGCAAGAAGGAGGAGCTGCCAATGCAAAATGTGAATGAAGTGGCAGTCCGTATAATGGAAAGGAATGAGTATCAGAAAGGAAGAGGCCTAGGGGCAAGCCTCCAAGGGATCCCTCAACCGATTGCAGCAGTTACAAGAGATGGAAGACATGGACTAGGGTACAATCCTTCTCTCGCGGAGAATATGAAGTGCCTGACTCTGAGGCAAGAAAGAAGAAAGAAAGGAATATAATTATATTCCCCACTCGACAGATACTTTCTCAGCATCAACTGAAGTGATCTTGCCAAAAAAGTTGACTTCCCCTCATTTCACTATCAGTGCACTTGAAGAGGAGCAAGCAAGAAACCCTGTTATTTATCTCTCTGCTGACAATGAGGTCCTAGGCAATTGGCAGTCCGAACCATTTGTTGATGTTATTTCCATAAAGCAATTACCTTTTTGTATCTCGTATAAACTGATGTTTACTTTAGTTGAGAAATGAATAAAATGAGTTAGTATGATTTTTCAGCATTTTTCTTGGTATCTTCCTTTCTCTGCCCTTTTTACCTTACCTCAACTGCCTTTCATCCTTGCCTATATTTATCTTTTTCCAAACATCTTCTTTCAGGAACCTCGCCACCGTCGAAGGTTTGTCTCACAAAAGGAACCTTGAAACCTCGTTTACTGATTCCCTTGCGGCTGTTAACGAAGACGATTCTGGGATTAGTGAGGAAGAAGAAGCCATTGAGGAATTTACAAAGTCGATAGAGCGCTCAGAAAATGGGTTCACTTCAAATGATGAAGTTATATAAGTGATTAATATGGGGACCGAGGAAGATAAGAAGGAGTTGAAAATAGTGGATAATCCAGAACGTGCAGAAATGGTCGTGCTATTTAAGGAGTACCTTGATGTGTTTGCATGGTCCTACAAAGATATGCCAGGATTGGATCTAGAGATAGCATCACATAAAATCCCACTGTACCCAGATACAGTGGTGAAGAAACAAAGGTTGAGGAGGATGCATCCGGATATGTCACTAAAGATCAAAGAAGAGGTAACTAAGCAGTTAGAAGCTGGGTTTGTGGAAGTGTCGAGACACCCAGAGTGGGTTGCTAATGTCGTACCGGTACCAAAGAAGGATGGAAAAGTAAGAATGTGTGTGGATTACAGAGATCTGAACAAAGCAAGTCCGAAGGATGACTTCCCATTGCCTCATATTGATGTCCTCGTAGACAGTACAACAAGGAACCACAGATTCTCTTTCATGGATGGGTATTCGGGATACAATCAGATTCTCATGGACGTCAATGACAAAGAGAAGACGACTTTCATCACCCCTTGGGGAACTTTTTGTTACAGAGTAATGCCTTTTGGGCTGAAGAATGCCGGAGCTACCTACCAGCGTGCTATGGTAGCATTGTTCCATGATATGATGCACAAGGAAATAGAGGTATATGTGGATGACATAGTGGCTTAGTCTAAGGAGGGGGAAAGTCATGTAGCAGTTTTGCATAAGTTATTTGAGAGATTAAGGAAGTACAATCTGAGACTCAATCCCGCAAAATGTGTGTTTGGAGCCTCAACTGGGAAATTGTTAGGTTTTGTGGTCAAAAGGGAAGGAATACAAGTGCAACCAGAAAAGGCAAAGGCGACCAGGGACATGCCAACTCCCAAGAATGAACGAGAAGTAAGGGGTTTTCTAGGGAGATTAAATTACATTGCCCGATTCATTGCTAACTTGACAAGCACGTGTGAGCCTATTTTCAAGCTATTAAAGAAGAATAATTCGGGGAGATGGAATGAGGAATGTCAGGAAGCCTTTGACAAAATAAAGGCATACCTATTAAACCCACCAGTGTTGGTGCCGCCCACTCAAGGTCGTCCTTTGATACTGTATCTCACGATCCTCCCAATCTCAATGGGGGCAATGTTGGGGCAACATGACGAGTCTGGCAAGAGAGAACATGCAATTTACTATCTGAGCAAGAAATTTAATGACTGCGAAGCCCGATACATGGCAATTGAGAAGACTTGTTGCGCATTGGTATGGACCTCCAAGAGACTCAGGCAATACATGTTACACTACACCACTCGGTTAATCTCTCGAATGGACCCTTTGAAGTACATCTTTGAAAGTCCTCACATATCATTAAGGGTCTCAAAGTGGCAAATGATATTATCAGAATTCGATATTAAGTATGTGACCCGGAAATCCGTTAAGGGAAGTGCAATTGCTGATCACTTAGCTGAAAACCCTATTGAGGGAGGACAACCAATTATATCCGAGTTCCCTGATGGAGAGATACTGTCATTAGAAGAAGGTGAAACAGAGTAAGTGGCGTTTGGAAGAGCTTATTTAAGCTCCTTTTGACTTATCTGATGACATAAACTCTTATGCAGTGTGTTTGGCAGAGCTTATAAAAATAACTTATGTCATCCCATAAGGAGTTTTTGACTTATTTTCATAAGTCACTGGGAGAAGCTTATGGAATTATCATAAGAGCTTATGCACTAAACACCCTCTTCGTGTTTTTCACTATTCGAATCCTCTCATGTCCCTTTCTTTCTTTTTCTTTCTTTAAGTGTTTATGGCATAAGCTCTCATGCAATAAGGTCTTATGTCGTAAGCTTTTAATTAAGTTGTTTACCCAAACGCACCCGAGATATGTGGAAGATGTATTTTGATGGAGCAGTTAATATGCATGGAAGCGACATAGGAGCGGTGGTTGTCTCTCTGGAGGGCAAGCAATACCTAGTGGCTGTTAAGCTCGAATTCGAATGCACCAACAATATTGCTGAGTATGAAGCATGTGCAAGTGGGTTACAAGCAGCAATCGGTCTAGGAATAAAACAGCTAAAGGTCTTTGGAGATGCAGCCTTAATTATTTATCAAGTCAACGGCGAATGGCAAACTAAAGATCCCAAGCTTATCCCGTATCAGAAATACTTGACTCAGTTAGTTGCGAAGTTTGATGAGATTACTTTCTCGCACTTGACTCGAGACAAGAATCAATTTGCGGATGCTTTAGCCACATTAGCCGCTATGACCAAGCTGGGTCTCCATACCACCGTCCAGCCTATTCAAGTGAAGGTACAAGATGAGCCAGCATACTGTGCACATGTGGAAGAAGAGCTCGACGGTAATCCTTGATATCATGACATCAAGCAATATATGAAGAGTAGAACGTACCCAGCTGGAGCAAATGAAGTGAATAAGAGGGCGATTCGTAGATTATCAATGTCCGTTTACTTAGATGGCGAAATTCTATATAAGAGGAACTATGATGGGGTCCTCATAAGATGTGTTGATGCTCGTGAAGCTCGGACTATCATGACAGAAGTTCACGAAGGGATATGTGGAACACATGCCAATGGTCACATGATGGCATGCAAGATCCTACGAAATGGTCACTATTGGCTAACAATGGAAGTCGATTGTCTGGAGTATGTCCGAAAATGCCGTAAATGCCAAATATATGCAGATCAGATCAAAGCTCCACCGTTCCGACTACACAATCTGGTGTCTCCATGGCCATTTTCTATGTGGGTAATAGACGTCATTGGACCAATCAATCCCAAGGCTTCAAACGGACATCGCTTCATCCTGGTTGCAATAGATTACTTTACTAAGTGGGTAAAAGCAGCATCATATGCCAATATAACTCAAAAGGTGTTTACCAAGTTCCTAAAAAGAGATATCGTTTGTCGCTATAGAATACCAGAAAGAATCATCACAAATAATGCTGCCAATCTTAATAGGGCGGATGTAAAGAAGTTATTAGAGACTTTTAAAATCAAGCACCATAATTCCACCCCATATAGACCTCAGATGAACGGGACGGTAGAAGCGGCCAACAAGAATGTCAAGAAAATTGTTGCTAAAATGGTCGTAAATTATAAGGATTGGCATGAAATGTTGCCACACGCTTTGCACGCGTATCGTACCAATATACGATCAAGGACTGGGGCAACGCCTTTCTCATTGGTGTATGGAATGGAAGCTGTTTCTCCTATAGAAGTTGAAATCCCTTCATCGAGTGTTGATGGAAGCTGACTTGGAAGAATCAGAATGGGTCAAAGCTCGATATGATCAGTTAAACATGATTGAGGAAAAAAGACTGGTGGCCCTTTGTCATGGACAACTATATCAGAGAAGGATGGCTAAAGCCTTTAATAAGAAAGTTCGTCATAGAGAGTTTCAACCAGGTGATTTGGTGTTAAAGAAAATACTTCCCAACCAATAAGATGCCCGAGGAAAGTGGGCACCCAATTATGAAGGGCCATATATAGTAAAGCAGGCATACTCAGGCGGAGCCTTGGTCCTAACAGATGAAAACGGACAAGAGCTACCGAGACCTGTAAACTCTGATGCCGTGAAAAAGTTCTATGCCTGATAAAAAAGAAAGAAAAAAGAAAAGGAGAGCCCATTAGGTCGAAAACCCACAAGGGCGACCTAAGCAAAAGTTAGGGCAAAAATAAAATAAAAAGAAGTCCGTTAGGTCGAAAACCCGCGAGGGCGGCCTAAGCAAAAGTTAGGGCATAAAAGAGAGAGAGAGAGAGAGAGAGAGAAGTCCGTTAGGTTGAAAACCCGAAAGGGCGACCTAAGCAAAATTTAGGACAAAGAAGCTAAACCTTAGACTGAAAACCCGCAAGGGCAGTTTAAGCGATGTCTTAATATTCACCACACTGGGGCAATTTTGCTCATGACTTGCTACACTGGGGCAATTTTGTTTGTGACTGGCTACAATGGGGCAAATAAAATCATTGAAATGTTAATGAAAGGATGTATGTGGAAGTTGAGACCAGGATCCGCGACGTCAAACAGTTGCTGGGAATCAGTTAAGAGGATCAAGGAACCAACACTAGGGCAAATTTTTATGCGGTTTTCTTTCGTTCCATTATCCCTTTTGATACAATTCCCATACACCCCTTTGTATTTCCCCTTTTTCTTTCCAATTTCCTTGTGTACAATGCAAATTCTCATATTAAGGCAAGGATTTTATCCATCCATTTTTTCTTATTGTGCTTAAATCATGCTTGCGCATTAAAATCATGTCTCAGTTTAGGTAAATTTACGTTTAATAGTATGATTGGATAATTCTAATGGTTACTTCAACGAATGGTTTGAACCAAAGAGAGCCCAGCATTTCGAAGTCAATAATAGAGATAACGGTGCACAATGAGGAGAAAAGAAAAGCAATAATGAAAGTCTCCACGAGTCCTAGTCTTGAAGGAAATAATCACTCTATGTGTCTTCACCGCTTTGAAAAAGAGGCCCCTCTAATCGAAAGACAATGACTCAGAGTTGTTGATAAACAAAGGTTTGATTGGTCGAAATCTTTTAATGGAGCGTGTGTTTCGATTGTAATCGAGACAAAGGTAAATGAAAAGTTTTTAAGAGAAAGTAAATTACCATTATTTTATTTCTGGGATCTGAGGCCCACTGCAACTTATTTTTCGAGCTCTGAGGCTCACTGCAAATTTATTTTTGGGATCTGAGGGCCGCTGCAAGTTTATCTTTCGAGCTCCAAGGCTCACCGCAAATCTATATTTGGGATCTGAGGCCCACTGCCATTTATTTTCCGAGCTCTGAGGCTCACTGCCAATTTATTTTTTTGGGATCTGAGGCCCGCTGCACATTTATTTTTCGAGCCCTGAGGCTCATTACTAATTTTATTTTTGGGATCTGAGGCCCGCTGCAATTTATTTTTCGAGATCTGAGGCTCACTACTAATTTTATTTTTGGGATCTGAAGCCCGCTGCAATTTATTTTTCGAGCTCTGAGGCTCACTGCATTTTATTTTTGGGATCTGAGGCCCGCTGCAATTTATTTTTCGAGCTCTGAGGCTCACTGCATTTTATTTTTGGGATCTGAGGCCCACTTCAATTTATTTTTCGAGCTCTGAGGCTCACCGCATACCGCATTTTATTTTTGGGATCTGAGACCCGCTGCAATTTACTTTTCGAGCTCTGAGGCTCACTGCAAATTTATTTTTGGGATCCGAGGCCCGTTGCAAATTTATTTTCCGATCTCTGAGGCTCACTATTAATTTTATATCTGGGATCTAAGGACCACTGCAATTTATTTTTTGAGCTCTAAGGCTCACTGCAAATTTATTTTTGGGATCTGAGGCCTGCTGCAAATTTATCTTCGAGCTCTGAGGCTCAATGCTAATTTGGGATTTGAGGTCCACCGCATTTCGGGATCTGAGGCCCACAGTCGTTTTATTTTCCAAGCTCTAAAACTTAATTTTCTCCGGCCTGTTTCCCATCCCGGCTAAAATGTGAGTTCATTTTCTTTACTAGTTCCTTACTACTCTCACATGAAAAATCGTTCTTTTTTCATGTATTCTAGTAATGAACAAGTAAAGAGGGGCAACTGTGAACACCCCATTTTGACCGGGTTCACTAAAAATTTCAAAAAGTAATAAAATAAAAAATTTGCAAAGAAAATAAAAATAATAAAAATAATAAAATGATTTTTTAATCCATTTCATCCTCCCCCAACAAACCCTAGCAACCACTTTATTTTGAATTATAATTTAATTCTTGTAGATGAGGCTTGGTAGATTTTGATTTCAAATCAGAGATAGAAATCTTAATCTTGGCATGTTTTTAGGATCAGGATCAGATTTCAATCTTAATCTTGGCGGGATTTTAGGATCAAGATCAGAGGAATGGGCATTATAAAAATCACAAAAGAGATCAGAAAACAACAACAACAGTGAGAGGAAAAGGAAAAAAAAGCAAAAAATCAGAGGGAAAAAAAAGAAGTTGGTTCATCTTCTTCCTAGTTAAAAAAGCCATGTTCTCCCCCATTTTCCATTCTCTCTTGTTTTTCTGACCTTCATTTTTTATCAGACAGACATCATTCCTCTCACCCCTCTGCTTCTTCCTCTCGTCTCTCTCAAAACTCCATTCCTTTCTTTCCACCTTGCTAAACCGAACCACCACCATCACTAGCCAACTCCCAACCGACCAGAACCACTGCCAACCCCAAGCCGCCATCGTCCCAGAGCAGTCAACCCGTGAAACAGAACCACCGTCCCACCGCACCGATCGTGCGTCGCAGTCACTGGAGGAGGTCGTCTCGTCGTTTGATTTTTCACTCACCCACCTTGACGTTTCAGAGGAGGGAAGCTTTCTCACTCGCTCCTCTCTTTTCACCGCTTCAACTCGTGTCGGAGTCGTCGTGCCAAGGCTCCTCCTTGTACAGCTCCAAGGATCAGCAGCGCTTGCCACCACGCCTACTCCACCGCGCCGGCCTCCGTTCAAGGCTCCCGATCCAAGCCGCCGCATCATTGTCTTGATCCCTTTCTCTGTTCTCATGCACGCAGGTAGAAGAGGAAAGGCCTCTCTGCAATGTTTTATTTTTTATGTCTGTCCTGATACATTGTATATGGGTTTTAGTAGCTTTTGGTTTTCCTTATTTTTGTTTTATTATCTCTTTTTTATTTATTTCTGGATAATTATTTTGGATTAGTTATTGGACTTGAGCCCAAACTAGGTGGGTTTAACATGATTTTTTTTTTAAAAGAACCGGGCTAATCAAAAGTGTATAAAACTAGATTTGATCTTCTTGTTGAAATAAACAAAATAGAATGAGGTAAAATAAAAAGAAACATTAAAAAAAAAAACAATTTTGGGATTGCTTTGTGAGAGTTTTCACACTCAATTCCTTAGATATGAGATAGCTCAGTGGACGCATCTGCCATGTTCTATCTCGTTTAGGAGTTTTCGATAAAAAAACCCTTTTAAAAAAAATATAAAAAATATAAAAACCAACAATCAAAATATTTTCTACAAGAACTACGTAACTTTGAGTTTCCCCATCGAAGTAGGGAATATGTAGGAGCGGGATCAATCATCTCGTCAAGCCAAAATTAATTTTTTCCATTATTTTTGTGTTCCTTTTAATTTGTTTAATGTGGATAATTAATTAATAATTTATTTAATATTTTTGGGTTGCTCTATGACAAGTGTCATGCTCAATCCCCTAGCTTCGAGGTTGCCCTATGGACTTACATGCTATGTCCAACCTCATTTAGGATTTATCCATAATTTTCTAAAAATGCAAACAAAAAGATACAATAAAGAAACGTAAAATAAAAAATATTAATAAATAAATAAATAAATAAATTCTTCCTTGTAAATATTTTTGGGGTAATAAATAAATAAATAAATTTTGCACAATTAATTCAAGGTACCATTCGTATGATGGGTGATGTAGGGTTCTTAACACCTTCCCTACTCGTAATCGACTCCCGAACTCGGCTTGGTTTCAAAGACCATTTTTTTAAGGTTTTTCCAATTTTTCCTAAATTAAGTAAAATTGGTGGCGATTCTACTTTTCCATAAAATTTCTTTTTATCGCCGTCCCTGCCATAATTTTTGGTTGCGACACATGAGGTGCTAATGAATAAGCTAGTTACAATAAAATTCATATCTCGGTTTAATGTATTGTTAGAGGACGTTTGTTACATATTATTTGATCAAAAATATCATTTTTAATGAATTTGTTTGTATTTGTTTAAACTTTTCAAAAAATGATTTTTTAAAAAAATTAAAATGAAAAGCTACTTTCATTAGCTTTTGGAATAAATCACTAACTACTTTTAAAAAAATATTTTTTATGATTATAAATAAACACGAAACTGCTTCAGCTTTTCTTTAAAACGTCTAAAAGATAATCTCTAAATTATTGAAAGTCAAAATCACTTATTTTTTAATCCATAAGACCCTTAAACTGATGCAATACTAATTTTTAAATCTCTATTCTCATACTAAATATTTATAACTACTAATATTAATTTTTAGATTGTCTACATCATTTAATATAATATTTTATGGATTAAAGTAGTATACACTGTCAGTGTAAAAAGTTTTACCATGACATTCATTAACATATTGACATGTATGCTATTATTTTAATAATTAAGTGAGAAACATAACAATAATACTTATTTGTCAGGATATTATTGGATGTCAATGTAAAATTTTTTTACACCGACAATATGTAGAAATTAAACTCCTTATCTTATTTAGATTGTTACATTTTAAAGTTTAATATTATGAACCTTATAATATTTATATATCCTTTTTTAAAGATTAAATATTAATAAATAAAACAATTAAAATTTTTAGCATATTCTTGTAAAAAAAAGGATTTTTAGCATATATATAATATATCATGTTAAATTATAATTATACAGATAGTAAATATACAATAAGCCCATAACCTTTGGGCCATCAGAAGCTGCTTTGATATGCATACTACTCTAACGCTCTGGACTATGACCGACAAAAGCTGTTTCATACTTTTCCGCTCCCGTCTTTCTTATTCGCTCAACAAAATTTTCAGAAAAAAGCTATAAAACGCCGTTGCCGGGGATCGAACCCGGGTCACCCGCGTGACAGGCGGGAATACTCACCACTATACTACAACGACTCGGTTAATAAGTACCATACATAGTTTGTATTTAAATTTGTGTAATAATTAGCGCACCGTATTGTTGCACCTCATGGTTATAGGAGTAGTAGGAGATGAAATAGTTTTTGACATGCTCCCTGCCATGTCCCTCCTCATTTGCTTCTGGATCATTAGAGTGGGGTCGTTTTCTAGTACTCTCAAATTTGAAGTGATGTGGAGTGGAGTGATTAATAATAGAGTGAGGTATTGAAAAGAAGTTAACCCATTATTTATGAGTTCCTTCTTTAATGGAGTAGGATGGTTACTCAAACCGCTCAATCTCATCCAAAATCTCTCATTTCCATACCCTTCAAAACGCGAGATTTTTTTTATTATAATTAAAAAGAGTGGTGGTTTAACATTTAATATTAATCATCCAACCTAAAACTCTCAAACATAACCTTATTCAATTTATGAATAACACTTTTTAGCGTCGTATATGTTTTGTATCCGGTGCAGAGTTTGCTTCTTTTTTTTTCCCTTCACTCAATGATTATGAAACGGAGGGTAAATTGTTAAATACTATCAGCAGAGACGCAGAATCCATCCAGGGTAAGGATAATAAAAACAAGCTGGCAAACGCGTAAGTGTTGAACATTATATTATTATTCTAACTATTCATATTAAGCAAGAGTAAATTACTCTCACACAATTTACATTGTTATTACTTCACATTATTTTAAAAAACTGAAAAATAAATAAAAATATATTCTAATAATTTAACTGTATATAAAATAAAAAGTAAAAATGAATATTTAAAATTATAACAAAATTAATTTAAGCTAAACAATATTTTAAAAATTTAAAATATTATATGTAATTTTATCACAAGGACAATTTTGTCTTTTTATATAATCTTAAAAAATAAAAATTATAAAAACTAAAATCTAATAAAATATGAAAGCATTGTTATCTGGTGGACAACAAACGTCGGATAGGATAACAACTTATCTTGCTCATATCATATCATACTCCTATCCTATCCGCCCCTATACTATCATGACCACCAAACGAGCCCTAAAGTCTTTAACAAGTCATAGCCTCAGCATTTTAACATTTATCCACATCTCCAATTTAATAATATCTTATTTTTAAACAAAGGATAATGCTAACAAAGGAATCAGTAATAGAAACTTTTTATTGGAAGTAGTAAATTTAACATTTGAAGGAGTGATTTAGCTTTCCAATAAAATATGCTTTAATCAGTACATGAAGATACTTGTTTGCATGACCCTTAAACAAATAACATGTATATTATTCATGCGGTGTCTCGATTTATGTTCTTGATAGAGTGGTATATGCATATTGTTGACAATGTGGGAAACACCTTACTAACAACACCGACATCATCACTATAACCCGATGATGTGTTTTAAGCCAAAAAAACAAACATCAAACTCTAGAGAGGAAAAAGAAAAACATTTTCCTGCATCTTTCAGGATTAGACACGGTCCAAACTGGTCATGCAGATGCATATTCAATATTCAAGAAACAAATGACAAAAGATCCACATCCTACACTATCACAGTAAATCATGCTCATGGAGTGGCATCTCAAGAACTCAGCAAAGTTGACCAATTGTGAGGGGGTGACCAAGATGAAGGGGGGTGGGGGGATGTTTTGTTCTAATCAAAGCAACAAAAACTGCAATAAAACAACTCATCCTTTGGTGTCTCCATCGATCAGGACCCTGGATCAGCATTATGCCATCCCTTTGTGCACGGAGGAATGCTCATGAACTCATCAAATTCTTTTACATGAATGTCACAGCACTTCCACTACAAAACAATGTGACAAGGAAAAACAAATGTTGCTCTCAGAACCATATTAAGACTATTAGCATTATTTTTTATTATAAAAAAAACTACAAAAGTCAATACCAACCCCTCTCATCCGGTCATGAAAAACTGGAGGGCCAGGATGGTAGTTGCATGCAGTGTCATAATTATCCTTTTCCTTGAAAGTTTGACCACATCCTTTATTTTTGCATATTTGGGGCTCATTTATATCAACTATCTTCTTAGGAGGTTTTGGAGCCGGAACTCTTGAATTGTTTTCAGAAGTGGTATCTCCAGCAAGATTTACAGGTTCCTCTACTGGTTTGCCATGTGAACCTAAAAAGAGGGGGGGCAGGGTTGCAAAATTTAGCTTTGGAAGCATGATATAGGGATTTCTTATAAAAATAAAAATAAAAAAGGACTTAAGATAGCATCACCAACAGCAGACAAATATGAATACCATGATCTGAGCAAAAGAAACCCTGCCGACACCTAGAACAAGAGTCCTTTGATGATGTACTGGTTGAAGGCGCTGCAGTTGGAGCAGGCACAATGTTCTTCTTAACTGGTGCAATTACTTGTTTCTCTGCTGTGTGTTTTCCTGTCTTACATCTTGATAACAGAGAAAAACTTTGATCAACAAATGCAGGGAATATTAAAATAAAAAAGAAAAGACAACCATAATTTATTATCACTAGCATCATAAAATTTTTGGAAAGCTATAAAGGTCTGGCAGAGATAAATTTAGACACAAGCAAAAATCAACCCCAGGAGAAAATCAGGGTGTGCTAAGGGAGCAGCAGATAATTTTACTTGAAAATGTACTAAGAAAATTTGCACTAGAATAATTGCTAGGTGAACACCTCTGCTAATTTCTATTCCATTAATCATTTGAAATTCATATTTTCCTAGGTGAGCATTTATTGCCACCAAAAGTACCTCCTAAGTATGAATTGGCAATGAAGAATGGACTTTACAAAAGAAAAACTCAAGAGACTAGATATTTAAAATACAGTTCATTGTTCTTGAAATAGCATAAATCAGTAAAGGTTAGTAGGGATTTTACTTCCAAGTAGATGCAAATTTGTAAAGGAAATCGATCCATACAGAAGTGGTAAATGAAGTCTGCGTTATTTACATCCATACTCCACCATGCAATTTTTTTTGACTACTTATCTCTATGTTCCTTTTGGTTTCTCCATTACAGAAAGTCAACTCTGACCTATCAATAGGTTATACTCAAATAAAGTGAACTCTTCTAAACTGATCAGTTGACTGACCGCGGACAAAATCTTCATACTCTAAAAAAGGAGAGGATAAAAAAAGAACAGAGAAGATGTCTCAACCCTCACCCTGGAATTTCCAAAAACATGCTAAAATCATGACTTCTTTTCTTGCAACAACTCCATTCTTTCATTCCATCATGAAATATAGGCTGGAGAGTGGATATTAAAGTGGAACCATAGTCAATAGTGAATTACACAAATTGATAACTAATCTTCATGGAAAGGAAAAAAGTATGATTTAATAAATTAATAAGCATGAACTTACTCCCTGAAGAAACGAAGATGCCCCAGCATCAAATCCATGTCCCAAACATGCCAAATGGAAAGTGAATCAGTAAAATCCCATAAGGATGCCATCAATTAAATGATATAACAATGGATATAAAGTTTTACTTAGTTCATGGTGATGATATTAGCCAAAAAAAAACTATCAAAGTTCAAAAGACAATTATGTACACAAACAAAATTTAAATCAAGAGAGTCTATAGATGTATGCTTTTGTGGATAGAATACTGGTTTTAGTGAAGTATACGTAGAGCAGCGAAAATCTAGAAAGAATCAAAACATAAACATCAAAACAAATAATTCTCACATTTCAAACAAAAAAATATAGAAAGAAAAAGAATCAATCAATATAACGTAGAATAGGACCACAAAAAAGAACCCACAATACTAACAACTTCTAGTAAGTGTCTGACAGGGATAACAATCTGAGAACCCTTTTTAAAAGATAAAATTAAAAGAGCCTTGACTCCATAGCTATACATGCCTAAGTCTCTCTCTCTATGCACGGTGGTGTAAATACTGTGTACCAAGGCGGATAGGTATAACTGCACTTGCAAAGTTTAAATGAAGCACTACTGCACTAACTACAGAACATGAAGACAGTTGTCAAAGACTGTAATGAAATAACATCAAAACCCCAAGATAATGAGTAATAAGAGTATATAATAGGAAAAAAAGAGTAAATTTTATCTTTAATTAGAAAGTAAGGTTATTGAAAAATACAAATTAGCAAGCGTCCACGATAAATTGTCTTGCTTGGGTGTACAATCATCATACAATCATCCAACCAATCGTGTGAATTAGAATCCTCTTTCTAAATTCTTGGACCTACAATGTTTGTGTGTGTCAATTTTAACTTTTGTATCCAAGCCGACGCGTGTCACATTTACTATTATGAGTCTCACATTGAGAAAACATGGAAGTTCAATGTGGTACTTAAGCCAAGAGGCTCTCCTACCTAAAGGACTGGTCTTTTGAGTTGGGCTCTCCTCACGGGCTTAAATCATAACATTTACAATAGAACACTGGCATTGTCACCGATAGCCGACCCCACCTAGTGAGAAAAGGATTTGTTGTTGTTGCTGCTCCTCTTATCTATCCAAGTAAATGTGTTATGCATTGAAAGACCAGTGAAATTGATTATCAGCACCTCAAAAAATGTAGTTGTGATTACTCAACCTAAATGACCCCTGGCTCACTCAGATGAAAGTGAGCACCTCTTACATTGTTCCATGGTATCAATCCATGGATCCTTGGCCATACATGCGGGTGCAATACAGGGAGCCAAGCTAAACTACCATATTAGAATAGCCTCACTCAAAGGCATAGGCATTCAACTAAACCAAGATCTTCCTTTAATCTATGGTGACAGCAAATTATAAGACAATAGGTGGAAGAACAGTGTTGAAGGCTACCCATTTACAGATAGATCAGTTAATTAAATCAAGGGTTGTTGATACCCAAAAAAAAAAAAAAAACTAGGGCATGACATTAACTGAAATTCAAAATCAGCATTCATACAATACAGAATGATTGATTCAATGGGGTCAATGAAAAGAGTGTATATCTGTGATATGTGTGATAAAGGGAGAAACTTTAAAAAGTCGAGTGTGTTCGAGAGAGAGTACGGAATCATGGTATCGACAGGAACCGTCGGGATTATCGTCCTCGGAGAACATAGCATCGCACCCAATCCTCTGGCATCGAACTTTCACAGCTGCCTGCTCCATTCTAAAAGCTCAAAACTGCAATCAATTTGTGTCGTTTGATTTGATGATTTTATCTGAGTGGAATTCAATGGAAGACAAATCATGTATGATTTTATAGGACACAGCAAGACCAAACTCAAACTCAAACGGGTTGGGCTTTCTCTTGATGAAGTTATAATGGATTTAGTCAAGAAAAATAAACTGAAATAAAAAGTAGATTCCACACACCTTCCACCATCCAGATGGGGTAATGTTAAGTTGTTAACATGACCTGAGATGGAATAAAAATGTTTTATTTTTATTTTTCATTCTTTTTATGTTATGTGATGATCTCGTCAATAATGATTTCAAAAGGATTTGTCTATTGAAAGCACAATTCGACAAGAATCATCTCACAAAGAGTTCAAAGACCTTGTCAAACAAAAGGAAGTTGCCAAAAAAAGTTTGAAAGAAAGTGCATTGGTTTTTGGTTTCTGATAAAAATTCCGATAGAACAAATAATTGAAGATCAAACGAGTGTGTGACCAACGAGTTATGCGGTAATCTTGTCAAAATATGTGTATGAATTGTCTGCCAAATATGAATCTGACAAGTTAGTCAAATGTAGTAATATACTAGCAATAATGAAAAACGGTGTATCGACTATCGTCAATAATGAAACTTTGACAACGCAATTGTTTGTACTTAAAGAGAGGAATTTGAAATTTGATAGAAGAAAATAGTTTACATGCAGAAAATAACTTCCCGATTGAACTAAGTTTATAATAAAAAGAAGAAACATAAGTTTAAAAAGAAAGTTAAGTAGAGCAGGATCTGAGTGATACAACTTCCAAGAAGTAAATGAACTTAAAAGGAGAACATAAAAAAAATGCTGGAAATGAATAAGAATAAATGAAGACATTGAACAGAAGAAATGAAAATGGCATTGAATTTTGCCATAATATTGAAATAGGAAGGATGGAAGGAATACTTGAGTGTAATCCGTCAATCCGTTGTGTGATCGAGATGTGTAGGATGTGTATCAAGTAACCTCTCCCATTACATTATAATAACTAGTATTTATAGGCAAATAAAATAACTGCCTATTAGTAACTTCCTATCTAAATGACTGCCACATGTCCCTCGCAGTTCTCTGAGGCTTTACATCTAAACTACTTGTCAATATAACTCCAATAACCGCTCAATGTCTTGAACCGCTCCGTGTCAACTGACTTGTTTTTTGACAGGATTAACTGCTTGACAACTTATCTTGACTATATTATCGATTTTGAGACTTAGCCATTTTTCCTTTTTCTATATCTTTGACAATCTTCCCCTGGATTTCGTCAAAAAGGCTGCTTGTCAATCTATCTCCTTGTCCACATGTATACTTTAACTTCTTTACTTCAGTTCCTTCGTCATCCTGTCGGAATTATTTCTGTCAAGAGTCTGAATTCCACTAACAGATGCCCCCCAAGTTTTGCTTTTCGACGGCCTTGTCCGAAAGAATAGCAAAATTTGAATTTTAAATTGCCAACGAATTCTCTCAATTCCGAATTTTCATCCGTTAACTTAAATTTTATTTTAATTTCATCCCTACTTAATAGGGATAATCATAACGTTGTAGGTTTCTTGGAATTCGAACCAGAGACCTTCACTCTTCTTTAAATAGCAGTCACATCACTGTTGTGGCTTTCTTCTTCTTACCCTTTTCTTTCTTCGCGAAAAACCCTTCTTCTTTAAAGGAAAAACCTTTCCTCTCCCTTACTTCATTCAATCCCCATGGCAACATCTTCAAAGATGTCAAACTCAGCACCTCGAGCCACGGTTGCTCCTCTTAGGGCAGTAGTTCAAGACCCAATTTCGGAAGAATCAGAATTATGGCAGGAATCTAAGGTAATTTACCCCGTTCATGATTCTTCTGTTGCTTTGAGTCCTCCTGCTGCATTCCTGGGTCATCTTGTAGCCCAAAATGAAATTTCTGAGGATTTACGTGGTTCTTTTCCTTCTGCTGACTCAAATGAGGCTGTCTTATCTTCATTAACTCCAATCCCCATTCATGTCTTTAAAAAGAGCAATAGAATTTTTAGAATGCCTTCTGCTACTTGGCTTGATGCTTACATTAGTTGGCTTGACCGAGTTCAGGCTGAAAAACACAACGTGTGGGAAGAAGCTGGAATTTCTGAATTTATTCAGCTTTCTCGCCATGTTAAATTAGTAGATTTTTCTTTAATAGGGGCGTCAGTCTTTTTCTGGAACAGAACCACAAATAATTTCCACTTTCCTTATGGAATGATGGGTCCGACTTTATTCGATATGTCGACTATTACGGGTCTTCGTCCGGATGGCCCTACCATGCATTCTGATGTCGAAGTCGAGAATCAGATTGATGTCTATGTTCCAAAATGCTCTTTCTCTAAATATATAACAGATTTTAGAGGTGGAGATCAAGAACCCGTGACGGATACTGAACACGTAGCCTTTATGCTTCTTTGGCTATGTGCTTATGTCTTTTGTAGCAAGTCCGCTACTTTGATTGCTTCCTATGTTCCTCTTGCTAATCTTTTGTCAACTGGCAAGAGACTGGCATTGGGCCAATGCGTTTTGGCTAATCTTTATGACAGTATGAGCATATTAGTTGATACTGTCAGATCCAGACAAAAGAAAACCAACATAGGAGGGCCTCTCTGGCTTCTCCAGTTGTGGTTAAATGCTGTCTTAGAGCGTCAATTTTCATACAAAGCTCCTTCAGACTTGTCAATCGATACTTATGGCTCTTATCTCTGTTATGTGTCTGCTGAATCTTTGTCAAGAGATAAAACTGCAAACTTCAAGTTCTACTTCAAAATCTTTCACTCTCTTTCGTCCACCTCTTCAAAGATCAATTTCACTCATTTCATTGATCGGAAGTACGGCCCGGAGTGGTTTACTAAATTAAGTACCACTATATCTAAATCCAACAAGTCAATCTGGACTAAATTTCTTTGTCAAAAGGTCATTTTTGTTGATGGTCCTGGTTTCAAAACCCATAGAATCTATCTTCATCTGCCCAATACCACTGCTTGTCAGCTCGGTTTCTGCCAATCCATTCCCGCTCCTTACTCGTCAAACCCTGATGAGAACTTCATTGGTGCCAAAGCTCTAACATATGAAAATGTTGTGGCCATCAGTGATGAGGATAAAGCTCGTAGGGCCTTTTTACAGCCTGTCCCATTCTCTGTCTTCCATGGAGTAACTCAAAGCTTTCTTGACTGGTGGGATGAGTACTATTCCAACCACCACCTCGGTCTAGAGACCTGCTTGAGTTGTATTGAAGACACTGTGGGTAATGGTGATGATTCTTCTATGCAGGAACAGGATCCAGCATCAAAAACTCGAGGTGAACTTCAGGAAAAAACAATCAAGCCTTTGAAAATTTTTACAAAATCAAGTGGAATCCCCTAAGACCATTTGATATGGTTCGTCATGTTAATAGTGTTTTAGCTGAAGTCAAAAGGAAGCATGAAAGGCTTGCCAAGTACTGGAGTATTCCAAATATGACCTGGGAATATTTTGACAGTTTAAAGGCTCCTTTTCCTAAACCTGTGTCTATTCCTTGTGCCCCTTTTGGTTTAGCTGATCCACACCCAGGAAAGCCAATGAAAGGAGTTAACTTTTTATTTTTGGAAAGCGTGAGTGCTTATGTTGACCCTTTTGAAAAACCAAATCCAATTACCTTCACTCGTCAGTTTCTCCAACCTGGTGACGACTTTATATTCCATTCGCAAATTCTAACTTGTAATTCAGGTATTTACCCGTCATATAATCGTTATTCTTTTACTTTTGCTGATAATCAACTTATTTATGTTGTTATTGATAGCTATTCCTCTCGACAAACCTCTTCCTGGTAAGTCTAAAACTGATGTGCTGACTGAAAAAGCGCTGGAAGATGACGATGATGATGAAGACGTAATTCCTTTGGCGGCTAAAACTGTCAAGAAAAGCTCACGGCCGACCAAAGCTTATGTTTCTAATCCTCAGACAATTAAAAGGTCTAAGAAAAGAAAAGAGAAAGCTGCTGCCTCTGACCTCCCCTCCAAAAAATCAAAGTCTATCAAGAGCGTTTCGATCTCTGCAGACTCTGATGCCGCCAAAGCCTCTACTGCATCTAAGGTCCAAGACATCGTTGTTAGTTCCTCCAACACTTCGCCCTCCAACCAATCCAAGGTAGGAAATTTTTTTAAGTTGATCTATCAAGTCATACCTTTTTGTTCACAACTTCTTTTTCTTATTTTGACAGAAAGAGAAAGTCGTCGAGACCATTCCGATAATCGAAAAGGCAAGTGCTGATGTTGACTTAATGTCTTCAGCCTCTAACATGGTATTTCCACTGATCTTGTCATCTTCCTTCATATTATTTTCATCATCATATATATCTCATTTTCCTTCGTGTCAGGAAAAATCTCTCCACATTGAAGATTCAATGACTATTCAAGAAATTGTCAACAAAACTGTCGATCCAACGAATCGACCTGATTCAGAGGTACAGGTTAACAAAAATTTAGGAAGCACTATTGCCGATCCAAGAGGTCTGACAGGTGATCTTCAACATCTCGAATCCCATCCAGAAATGTCCCCCCAATCCTCATCATCTTACTTCAATCATTCCAACTTCCACAGCCGACACACCAGCCGAGACTGCCGTCATGATTGAAATTCCGGATGAGGATATTGACATAGAAGCCCTGTTGACTGAAACAACTCCTATTATTCCTTTTCCACCTGCAGTCAGACCTCCAATCATGAAGTCTCCTGACCCTAAACCGGCCCTTCACTTCAACACTTGGATTAATATGCTGTCGGAAGTAAGCCGAAAAGAGTCAACACTTTCTGCCAACTCTTCATCAACTCAACATGACTCCAGTGATTCTCGAGTCGTCAACCTTATGCATGATCTCCATGCTCTTCTTGGCAATTCTTTTAATGCACTTTTATCTAATGCCAGTATCCAACAATAACTGTCACGACTCATCAAGGAGATCACCCCTCTTCATTCCAATCTCCCCATGTCGAGCCGCACGCATTTTCTCTCCATCCATAAATTCTGGGAGCGGCTCTCTGGAAAGTTAGAAAGGATGACTTATGTCATTCCTTCTTATGAAGAGGAAGAGAAGACCAAAGATGATCTTTTAGCTCGCTTCCGAGATCTGGAAACTTCTAAGGAAAATGAACTTGACCTTATTTCCACCGGGATTCATACTAAAGAGAGTCTCCTGGAGTATCGGAAGAAATTGTTGGCAGAGATTGAATTGACAGTTTGGAAATGTGCCAAGTTTGACAAAGCTTTAGAAAAGAGTAGAGACAAAGTCAAGGCTATATGTTGACGACGAATCTATCCAACTTGGCCGGAAAGCTGAAAGTGTAGTTGGCAAACTTCGCGCATTACAGCCTGAATATGAAGTTGTTGCTGCTGACAAGACTGACCTTTCTTTTGCATGGGATCAGTTATCCTTTGATTTCAACTTAGGCCAAAATTGATAGTTATGATCCTTTTCTTTGTCGAACTCTAATTTTGTGACTTCTGACAATCGTTGATTAATAATAAAAAATGCCTTTTTCCTTATCCGCATGTTTACCTACTGTTTAATTTGACTGCATGTTTCCAATCAACTTCGTAACTCATGCTTATCAAATCGGCATAAATGCCATAACAAATTTTGAAACTTTGGTAAGCCAACTCGCATTAAATTAGTTGTCTCTCTGGACCAACTATAAATAATGAGATTTGCAAATCACACGATTTCATGTTTGGGTATTTCACGTAATATGCTTTCATCTAGAAAAGGCTTTCATTTATTTTTCTTTCTTCCCCCATGGGAGTCTGACCTTACCACCTTAAGATTTCAGACCAAAGTTTCTGTTTTAATGGTCATATCCTTAGTGAAGGTCAATAACCAACGTCAAAAACACAGTGGAGGTCAGCAACGAACGTAACATCTAGAGCTGACCTCACTGTACATTTTGGGAGAAGCCGATCTCATTACGGAACGAGTGCACTTTGCTCTAGTTCCATCATTTTCATCCTAGAAGGTAGTGGTTCTCTCTTGGTGCCATTTTTATTGCACCATAGCAACTACAACCTTCTAGGTTAAATGATGGTGAGATCTGCTCCTGCTCGTCTCCTTCTTTGTGCATCCTCGACATATGGAGTAGCCGAAACCTCATCAAATGGGGAATGAAGCCTCAACAAATTAGGTTATACCTTTGCATTATCGAAGGGAGGAAGATAAAACACTGCTGAATTATACTCTAGGATTAGATTAGTTTTGATTGACAATTTGATTTCTGATAGCGTATTGTCGTATTGCCAATCTCTATATGGCTTGGACTGACAACCTGTGCTTTTGACAATATTTCATTGTATTGCCAATTTAGTGAATATTCTCGTTTCTTTTCACTTGTTGTCAATTTTTACTTCCAACATTGTCGGTTTATATTCCTTCAAATACTTGCCATTAATTGACTTAATTTTCAAGCCAGTATCAACATTGACAAGTGCATAAGCATTTCTAGAAAATGATTTATCAATTCTAAACGGTCCTTCCCACTTAGGTGACCATTTGCCATATTCTCGACAAGTTTTATCCATGGGAAATATGACTTTCCACACCAGATCATCTACCTTAAATGATTTGAACTTAACTCGACTATTATAGAACTTTTCAATTCTTTCCTTCTGTCGAATCAAACATTCTAATGCAACCAATCTTTCGTCACTCAATTCGTCCAGCATTGCATTTCAATATTGGTCGGTAGGCAAGTCATTTTGCCTTTGAATGCGAGTAGACTGAAGATTGATTTCGACAGGTAACACAGGATCGTGTCCGTAAGTTAGCCGATATGGTGAAGTTCCTGTCGACTGCCTGGGTGAATTTCTATATGCCCACGGTATTTGATCAAGAGTATTATGCCAATTCTTAGGTTGTCGACCCACATGCCTTTTAATAAGACCAATAATGATCCTATTTATGGCTCAACTTGGCCATTGGCTTGTGCATAGTAGGGAGTAGATGTAAGCATCTTTATTTGTCTAGAGTTGGCATATTCTATAATTTTCTTCCCAGTAAAAACTGACCCTTGATCAGTTGTCAACGTTTGTGGAATTCCAAACCGACAAACTATATGATTTTCAATAAAATCGATTACGTCTTGTTGGGTAACTGCTTTAAGGCAAACTGCTTCTACCCATTTGGTAAAATAGTCTACTCTAACTAAAATGAATTGATGTCCTTTCGCTGAAGTAGGGTGTATTTGACCAATCAAATCCAAAGCCCAACCCCTGAATGGCCAAGGTTTGACAATAGAGTGCAATTTGCTGGCCGGTACATTTTGTATATGGCCGTGTTTCTGACATTGTTCACAAGACTTGGCAAACAAAATGCAATCTTTAATCATAGTTGGCCAATAATACAAACTTCGTCGAAGAACCCATTTCATTTTGTCTCCTGCCTGATGGGCTCCACATATGCCCTCGTGGACTTATGATAGAGCCAAATAAGCATCTTGCTCATTCAGGCACTTGTGTAGAGTCCCGTCAACACACCTTCTATATAACAGCCCTCCTTGCATTGTGTATTTCAATACTTTGTATTTCATTTTCCTATCTTCATTCTGACTTGGATTTTCCAAATATTCAATTATTGGCAACCTCCAGTCATTAGGTAGAATTACATCATTAACCAAAATATCTCTTTCTTCTAATGGATACAATAATTCCCTAATTTCCATTAGTCCCGTCAAAGTCTTTTGATATATCTTGTAACCTGAGGCTATTTGAGCCAACTCATTAGCCTCTTGATTTAAGTTTCTAGGAATATATTTAACAACTACATCATCAAATTTTTTCATCAACTTACTAGCTATGATACAATATTTTGTCAAGTTGTAATTGACGCACTTGTATTCTTGAGTAAGCTATTTGATAACCAGTTGAGAATCCCCAGAGATATGCACACTTCGTGCTTTCATTTCTATTAGTATCTCTAGTCCGACAATCAAAGCTTCATATTCAGCTTCATTGTTGGAACATGGATACTTAAGTTCAAACATGAACTTAGTAGGAGTTCCTTGTGGAGTTACGATTAAGATTCCTACCCCACTACCTCCTTGATGCCTTGATCCATCAAAATAAAGTTTCCAGGGTTGTAAACTGACAACATTTATTTCTGGCACGTCCAATCCTAGATGGTCTACCAAGAAGTCAGCTACTGCCTGTCCTTTGACAGCTTTAGATGGTACGTATTGTAAAGAATACTCTGACAGAGCAATAGTCCATTTACCGATACGTCTATTAAGGACTGGTTTTGACAACATATACTTTATAACATCAGTTTTGGAAACAACGAATACATGACATGGCATCATATAATATTTAAGTTTTGTACAAGAAAAATACAATGCTAGACATAACTTCTCTATTGCACTATATCTTCTTTTAGCATCATTAAGGACTCTGCTTAGATAATATACGACCCTTTCAACATTGTCATCATCATCCTGAAGCCATAGACATCCTATAGTGTCCTCGGATGCTGATATGTACAACTTCAACGGCCGACGAGGTACTGCGGGCATCATGACCGGTGGATTGACTAGGTATTACTTGATCTGGTCCAAAGCCTCTTGGTGACAAGGCTCCCATATGAAGCTTTGCTCTGCTTTCAACTTGACCAGTGGTGCAAATACTCTTATTCTTCCTGACAGATTTGATATAAACCTTCGTAGAAAGTTAACCTTTCCTAAGAAGGATTGTAGTTCCTTTTTATCTGTCGGTGCTGAGGCTTCCATGATCGCTTTGGCTTTATTTTTGTCCACCTCAATTCCTTTTTTGTGAACTAGGAAGCCTAAGAATTTGGCGGTTGACACCCTGAAGCTACACTTTTCTGGGTTCATTTTGAGGTTGTGTCTTCTCATCCTTTCAAACCCTTGATTCAGGTGCTCCAAGTGGTCATCTTTGGTTTTGGACTTGACAATCACGTCATCAATATATACTTCTATGAACTCTCCAATCACATCATGGAAAATTGTGTTCATTGCTCGTTGATAGGTGGCTCCTGCATTCTTTAAACCGAAAGGTATGACGACCCATTCATATGTCCCAATTACTCCTGGACACTCGAAGGCAGTCTTTGACACATCTTCTTCGGCTATAAAGATTTGATTATAACCTGCATGGCCATCCATACAACTCAAAATTTCATTTCCTGATGCTGAGTCGACAAGCATGTCGGCTATTGGCATCGGATACTCATCTTTGGGGGTAGCCATATTTAAATTTCTAAAGTCTATGCATACCCTCATTTTGCCATTCTTTTTAATGATAGTAACTACATTAGAAACCCAATCGACATACCTAGTTGTTCGAATGAACTTTATTTTAAGCAGTCTTTGTACTTCCTCTTTGATTTTTTGCAATACCTCTGGAGCAAACCTTCTACTTGCCTATTTGACAGGCTTGCAGTTCTCCTTAAGTGGCAGTCGGTGTTCGACAAGATCTCTGCTTAAACCAGGCATTTCATCGTAGTCCCATGCAAAGCAATCTTTATACTCTGCAATTAATCTGACAATTTTTTGTTTATAATCCTCTGGCAGAAAAGCACTACAAAGATGAGCCTTTTCTTTTCTTCCGTCCCTAAATTTATTTCTTCTAGAGGATCCTCTACTTCAACGTTTTGTCTAAATTCGACTCATTTCTCAAAACCCAAAGGGCCGTCGTCAATGATACAATCTGCCAACACACTCTCTGAAGTGTGTACTTCTCTGTCGACCATATAGGCCGACAATCTTCTCCGATGTGTTTCAAAGCTCATTGTCGGTACTAGGTCGAGACTTGTCGGCTTCTTCCTTTATCTTTACGCTAAACTGACTGAGAAAGCTTGCTTCTAACACATCTTTATCAATGACCCCTTCGTTGGCAGTCACGTGTCTAACATTTGGCGAATATATTTTGAAATCCACATGTAACTGCTGGGCGTAACACGCGCTATCGTCTGATTCGACAATCTCCACTTGATCTTGCTCGTTCCACAGGATTATTTTCTGGTGCACTGTCAAAGGAATTGCTCCCACAGCATGAATCCAATCCCTGCCAAGTAATAAGTTGTAGCTTGATTTGACTGGAATTATCACGAACAATGTCATTCTCTCGACAGTGCCAACCTGGATGTTGAGAAGTACGACACCATCTGACAGAGATGTTTTGCCACTGAAATCAGTAACGACCATGTTTGTCGGAATTAAGTCCGACTGACCTTTTCCTAGCTTCTTAAACATTGCCCTAAGCATCAAATTGACAACAACCCCTCCATCAATCAGAACTCTATTAGTAGGTCTCCTATCAATTATGGCCTTTACATGCAATGGCCTCAAATGATTTCTTTATTCGTCAGTGGGCTATTCTAACTGGGCTACATTGTCGAACACGGTGACCAAATTCTCTTGGACATACATCCAAAAATCATCCGGATTTCTGTCATTGTCTACCATATCCTCATCGTCAGAAAAATCCACTTCAAGATATCCTTCATACTCCGCTGGGATGACGGAAATCAATCCTATATTCATCCTCATTCCTGGTTCCAGGATGATTTCATTCTCTGGATCCTCGTCTAAGAATGCACCTCCTACTGTTCTTCCATGATTTCTTCTCAAATCATCGTCATCGTCTGATCCTGACCTTTCTGACAGGGGCCGGGCTATCCCTGCACCACAGTTATCTAGTGCCTTGATGATGTCAGCTATATCTTCATTTTGGCTATCCATGTCCATGCCTTTGCTGATGTTAATATCATCATTCGGATCGTTTAATGCTTCAATGACAACATCAAAGGACAATTCTTCCTTGGTCAATTCACATTCAGGTTTGAATGTTGCCAACTGATGATCTTGCATTCTCGCCTCGAACTTCTTCTCAAGTCCTGCTACCTTTTCCATGTCTACCAATCCAACCGGCCATTTGCCCGTGGACTTTGTTGGTGGTGACGACATTTCTAAAGCCTTCTTTTTCTCTGCACAGATTTGCGACATAGGTTTCTTTGGCTTGTTTTGAGTAACAGACATCTTCATGTCAACCTCCATTGGATGAGCCTCTATCACGCTCTTCATTTTGACATCTCCACTCTTGTTAGCTACATTGTCAGCCATTGCAACCAAACAACCAGTATTATGCGAAGGCATCTCTTTTATGGTGACACCTCCTTGCCTGGAAAGCTTCTTCTTTTGAGCCCGTCGGAGCCTTTGCAACCTCCTCTTTTGGCTCTTAGAGATGGCCGGCTGAGTTGATGGTCCTGACAAGCCAGGTCCTTTCATCTGAGCATTCTGAGCTAGCTGGCCCTTTCGGTAATCCTCATTCCAAAAGGGTGGATTGTGGTCATTGAACTTGTTTTTTCTGACCCATGTCTGCTTTCGTAACTCTGGATAACGAGCCGTGGCAGAATTCTTTACCCATTGATCCACCATTACATTGGACGGAGGTTTCCTAGTCTTGACAGAATTGAATCTGCCACCGACAAAGTTGTTATTTCCCACTGATCCTCTGATTGGCTCTTTAAGCCAACCTCCGATGTGGTTGTGTCTGGGTCTTATCTGATGCATGTGTTGTTGATGGCTATTCGCTTGTCTGTTAACAACAGGTGCAGCACTTCTGTGTGCACTGTTAGACCCAGCATGGCTGCTCGAATGTAAAAATCTGCCTTGGTTACTATCATTGCGGGACTCAGTTCTGTCTTGTGGGTGGTAAGATGGTGCTTTCTTCCTTCTGGCCTTCTCGACAGCCACTTCATCAGAAAATGCTTCACATCTTGGGCAGACTTTAAGTATGCCACTAGATTTCTTGCGTGTCATAAAATCGACAAGCGGTTCTCCCGGCTGTGGATAAATATCAAATGAATCCGACAGATCCATCTGGATATTTTGCCCAGCTCTGATATTGACCTTGCCTATTCCCATAGGGACTCGACGGTCAGCCTTGTTAACTTCAGGACCAAACGGTTCTGTATCGACCTTCATGTCTGGTTTTTTGTCTGAAAATTTTAGTCTTCCTTCCGCCAAACCTTTCTGAATAATGTCCCTGAAATGCATACAATCATTAGTTACATGACCAAAAGTGTTATGATATTTACAGTACTTCCGATCCTTAATCTCATGGGCTCTCAAAAGCCTATGGTCATCTGACAATTTTAACTGTTTATCTTTGAGTAATATGTCAAATATTTGATCGGTCTTGGTCACATCAAATGTATACACTTTCTTATTAATGAAATGAATCCTTTCTTTGGCCCTCGCAGGCTTCAAAGCTTGGCATATATAAGGTGGACCATTTTTTAATTCAACGTAATCTACCTCATGTTCCTCAGAATCGTTGCCCTCCTCGTCGGATTCACTACATCCGAGAAAGTTAATCTTTTCTCTTTTGTGGAATTTCTTCTGCTTGAAAACCTTTTCGGTTTTCAATTGTTCAATTTGTCAGACTTTATCTCCTAACTGGGCAAGATCAATTAGATGTTGGTTGACCAACTTCTTCCTAATATGATAATCTAGACCCCCAGCAGCAATCTTTACTATTTCTGCCTCAGGGATAGGGGTGAAGCAGCGACTCCTCATTTGACGGAATCGGGCAAGATAGTCATCGACAGACTCGTTATTCATCCTCTTAATGCCAAATAAGTCTGTCAATCCTATTTTTAGGTCACCCCTAAATAATTGATCATGAAAACTTCTCTCTAATTGATTCCAGGAATGTATGGAATTAGCACTACAAAAAAAAGGCCATTTAGCGATCGAAAATAGTGACCGAATTTTGTGGTTGCTATTTGCGACCGAAATAGCGACCGATTGTAGGATCTACATGAAACACTGCTTAGAGTTGATTCTGCGACCGAAATAGAGCGTAGCAGAGATATCGGTCGCTATGTCGGTCGCTAAATAAAGGAAAGTAAAAGTCAGAAATTTATGATTTTTTATCAACCGAAATAGCGACCGATTTAAATGTAACGGTCAAACTTTATTTATATTAGCGACCGATTTAAAAATCTGTCGCTAAATTTATGAATTCATATTTCAAACTTTATTTATATTTGCGACCGATATTATTTCGGTCGCTAAACGGCGCGTAAAAATATAAAATAGTGCGTGTTAGCGACCGAAATTTAAATCGGTCGCTAGAATTATAAATTCAAATTCCAAACTAACCATATTAGTGACTGAATTAGCGATCGAATTAATTCGGCCGCTAAAACTGAAATCCCTAAATTCGACAGAACCTTTTTCTTCCTCATTTCTTCATTTTTCCTCTGTCAGCTCTGCTCCCTACCTCCACCACCGCGCCGGTCCATCGTCTAACCTGTCCGTCTCCACAACCGCATCCCTCTGGCCACCACCGCACCAGTACGACCACCACCGTAAGTCTTCTTACCTCTCATCTCTTCCTTTCTTCTCTTCCTTTTCCTCCCTCTCATCTTTGGTCTTTCCCTCCGCAGAAACAGTGCCACCACCGTAGAGCTCCGGCCACCACAGGGACAACCGCAAGGACCACTGCAAAGGTATCCCCTCCTTCCTTCTATGTATCCCCCTTCGCCCTTCATTCTCCGTTTTATTGTTATTTCAATCTATAAAATTATTTTTGCAACAATGATGATTACTGTTTTGGTTGCTTTGTGAGTGTGTCCAAAAATTCTGCTTTGGTGGTATGTCTAACAGGGTCCAAAAATTTTGAGGGTTCATCTCTGAATTTTCACATCACAAAATCACCTTAGTAAAGAATCTGAACTATCCTAAAATAAGCCTCTTGATATGTCCTCCCCACGCTTTGTTACCTTCCACTGCACTCACCTGTCTTGATACTTAATTGGTTATATTACTATGATTTTTTTTTCCAATTCATGGTGATACTTTCTGATAAATTATATGGTTATACTCTTGAGGTGTACATATCTCTGACATTAAGTTGTAGTGTAGATTGTAGAATTTTGGAAACACTAACAGCCAAGTAAAAAAATGAACCATTTATACTATATTTTGGCACTTAATTTTTGCAAAATAATTTACAACCTGCATTCCATGTATGCAATTACTCATGGCATGCAAGATTAAACTATTACTAATGCCTAAAGCATTATGTTTTTGTATATGTATGTACACTAATATTTTTTTTTTAATTAACTTTTTGTCCTTCTAAATTTGGGCTACATGTTTGAGCATTGTTTTTGTTATTGCTTTAAATTAGAGTACCTTTGTTCAATCAGGAACAAATTAACTTTGCTATGTGTCCGATGTAGGAGAAGCCACTTTCACAATCTACCACTCATTTGGTCATCTAAAAATCAGCTGTACTAATAATGCCATGATCAAAATCCCACAACAGAACATACCAGCCAAACCAAAGTAGCATGAAGAAGGAACATCAAAAAACAAATGGAAGCAAGTTGATGTCTATCTGGGAGCTCTATTCTCTTCATCAGTTAGAGGCTTAAGAAAGCATAAAAATAAGAACCAATTTTACACAATTTAGCAAACAAATGCTCAAAATTTATACAATTTACACAATATCAAAATTTAGCATACACCAAATGCACAGTGATTTAGCATACACCAAAAATTCTGCTCTTTGTGAATTTTGTTTTGAGTTCTCAGACATGCAAATATGACAAACCACAAATAAATGGAATTTGTAATTTAAGATTTAAACCCTTACCTCATCTTCCAAGAGTTAGGTTTTGGGAGAGAAAAGGCTCCTTAGTACTTTTCTCCCTTTGTTTCCTCTTCTTCTGAAAAATATAGAATAGTTATTTGATTTGAAATGACTAATTTCATTTATGCACGATAGGTCCTTGAACGCGCTGTCGCCACGCGCCAAAAAGAACGAGCGATTATAAAAATAATGCAGTATAGAGCGACAACTCGGATCGTCTCTCAAGGACTCTTTAGTGTTGTTATTATTAACAGAAAAAGTTAGAAAAGGGGGTTTTGAGATTAAAATAAAATAAAGGAAACAAAATAAAAACAGAGTAAGAAAAGAGATTAACAAATAAACTAAAGCGATTAACCTACTGCTTTTGGTTTTCCAACTATCATCGGTTCATGCAAATTCCTAGCCCTAAGCAGATTCTAATCCCCTCCCGGTTGTAGCAATAATTCACAAGCGGAACCACTACTACAGATATATGTCCCTATTCCCGAATTAAGCAAACGGGGTTAAGCACTTCGTGAACTAAGCGAACACGAAACGTACACACGCGAATTAAGCAAACGCGATTATATATAGGAACATGATATCACCGAGATAAACCAACACAACACAATATACTCCTGAATTAAGCAAACAGAAATATAAAGCATGGCATTGAAAAGAGAAAAGGAAATGAAAATAGGAAATACAAGAACCTCAAGTATGGATAAAAACCAATTACAGTAGATTAATCTAGGAGACTAGTTCTCCATTACAAAAGAAAACAATAAACTAAGAGAAAACAAAAGACTATCAAGTTCAGGAACTAGCCAAAACTGGCTAATTCTGACCCCTAAAAACTAGCTAACTTATCATTCTGCCATAGAGCAGTTTATATACAAATTCTGGAATCCAAGTCCTCGCGAGGCGAAGCACTGCTCGCGAGGCGAATTATGCGAAAGGTCTGCAACTCTTGGTCTTCTCGCGAGGCGAGCATATCTTCGCGAGGCGAACTCTTCAAATTCCCAACTGTAACGCCCGTGGCCTTCAACACGGGTAAACCGTGATGCTCTCTGACTTCCAGGTACTCGCGAGGCGAGTCCTCCTTCGCGGGGCGAGACAGAAAGTTTTGCAATTTTCAGGAACAGTCACCTTCTGGTTCGCGAGGCGAACAGTCTTCTCGCGGGGCGAAAGACTCCAGATTTATTCCTTTTATTAACCTGAAAATAAGAAAATATAATAAGTATTTTATTTAACTCTAAATCAACTAAATTAACTTAAAAACAATTTACAGACTCAAAATACTACTTAAGGACAATCAAGTCTAATTTGGGTAAAATTGATATAAAATAAGCACAAAGCCAATGTCTTTACTAGTTATAAAACCAGTCAAACAGAGGCTCATCAGTCCTTGTTGTCATATTCTTCTAATCTCTGTTGGCTCCGGCTCCTCCTCTTATCCTTACTCGGTTGTGTTTTCTCTCTCAGGTAAGTTCTCTGAACACTCAGTGTAATGTATTATGTGAATTATCATGTTATTTGGTAGTGGAGAGCTGAGCTCAATAGGCTGTGATCTTGTCTGATTGTATGCTGATAATTTAATGTTTATGCATGTGTTTGTCAATATGTGTTGTTTGTTAGTGGAGAGCGGAGCTCAATAGGATGTGATCTTGTCTGATTGTATGCTGATAATTTAATGTTTATGCATGTGTTTGTCAATATGTGTTGTTTGTTAGTGGAGAGCGGAGCTCAATAGGATGTGATCCTGTCCAAAAGGCGGGATGCTGGTTGTGTGCTAATAATTTAGAAATTATGCATGTGTTTGACAATTAACTGCTACTTGTTAGTGGAGAGCGGAGCTCAATAGGATGTTTGCTACAATATTTAATCTAAGTTTATATTGATTTACGCTGCAATTTATATAAGCTCAACAATGTTGAAATATTTATAGGTTAATGGTTTTATTTTCTGTTAGAGTTAATAATTAATTTACGAAAGCCTTAGTTTCCTATTTGAGATTCAATATTAATGAGCATGCGTAACTTATCAAGGTATGCATGCTCATTGTATTGAATCTTGAATTGTCCAAGTGGGACAGTTTGGGAAAAACATTTTTCACACTCGTACAATAGTCATTTCAATGTTCAAATGCCTTATATACTTGTTGAAATCTCGGTCTGATGCATTTCCTTTTGTTCTCCTGGTGCATACTTGATCGCGGTGAATCTCACCATGCTCGAGTCGCGTAACTTGGAGACCGATGGGAAATGCTGCCGAAATTTTGTCAAGTATAAGGTATTTGAATATGGGAATAACTATTAATAGCCGAGTGTGGCAAAGGTTTCTTCTCGAATGGAATAGGTTCATACCTTGTCATAAGAACGAGATTGATGGAGTTATTGGAATGCACCGTAATATATAAGTGTTATTGTAGGATTGGTCAGGCTATTTAATTGCCACCAATGGATATTACGGAGAATCAGAAATGGATGTATTGTAGGTTGGATCGGAATAAACGTCTTAGGGAAGAGTATAGAGTTGGAGTGGGTGAGTTTATAGAGTTTGTTGTTAGCCAGGAGAGATTTATACGGCTGGGCGGTGATCAATTGAGGTGTTCTTGCAAAAGATGCAAGTGTCAATCTTTCAAAAGCGTGGATGGAGTTGTAGCCGATCTTTATGAGAAGGGATTCATGCCTGATTATTATTGGTGGAGTAACCATGGTGAGACGTTGCCTGACTTAAACCCGATTGTGGTTGAAGATTCGTACTATGGAAGTGGTGACCGGAGGGGAGAATTGAATCCATACGAGCAGATGATAATGGATCATGTTGGACCATCGGTTGGTGTTGTACTAGAAGAAGATGGGGGAGAAGATGGTGGAATGGGTTCCCAATACATAGAGGAGAATCCGAATCTCGAAGCTCAAAGATTCTATGATATGCTGAGTGCTGCACGATCTCCATTGTGGGAAGGATGTCGGGAGTACACGGAGTTATCGATGTGCATGGAATGGTTGAGTATCAAATCTGACTACAATATGCAAGAAGGCTATTTTAATCGCCTCACCAGGTCAGTGTCCAAGGCGTTGCTAGAAGATAATCGGATGCCTATTAGTATTTATCATGCTAAGAAGTCTGTGGAAAATTTGGGCCCGGGATGTTTGAAAATTGATTGTTGCCCGAATGGATGTATGTTGTACTATAAGGATGATTCAGTGGAAAGCATAACATGTTGTCAATTTTGTGGTGCGGATCGGTATAAGACAACCACTAGGATGGGCATTGAGAAGAAGAGGTCGCTAAAAAAGATGTGGTACTTTCCGCTCGTGCCAAGACTTACAAGATTGTACTCTTCGATGGCCACTGCAGCTCACATGAGGTGGCATAGTGAGCATGAGAGGGAGCAAGATGTCTTGTGTTATCCATCTGATGGAGAAGCTTGGAAGCATTTTGATAGGGTTCATATGACATTTTCGCAGGACCCTCGCAATGTCCGATTGGGGTTATCTACTAATGGATTTAATCCTTTTGGGCAGTCTGGAAAAGTATACTCTTGTTGGCCGGTTATCCTGACTCCGTACAATCTTCCCCCGGGGATGTGCATGAAGCGGGAGTTTATGTTCCTAACAGTCATAATTCCGGGTCTGTCTAATCCAAAAGGTAAGATTGATGTGTACTTGCAGCCGCTGATAGATGAGTTGACAATGCTGTGGAATGATGGTGTGTTGACATATGACGTATCTTTGAGGCATAATTTCATCATGAAAGCAGCTTTAATGTGGACGATCAACGACTTTCCTGCTTATGGGATGATGTCGGGTTGGATGACCGCGGGGAAGCTTGGATGCCCAATATGTATGGAGTGATTGAAGACATTCATGCTTAAAAACAGTCGAAAGATCTCATATTTTGATTGTCATCATCAATTCCTTCCAGAAGATCATCCTTATAGGCGGAACAAGAATGCATTCAAGAAGCGTTGTGCGGAGACAACACCGCCTCCGCCATGTTTGAATGGTCCTAATGTATGGCGTAGAGTACAGTACTTACCGCTCGTCCACGAAACCCAAGGAGACCATATTCCTGATTATGGCATCAACCATAATTGGACAAAACAAAGTATATTTTGGAGGTTGCCGTATTGGAGGACGCAGCTACTCCGTCACAACATTGATGTCATGCATACTGAGAGGAATGTGTTTTTGAATGTGTTTGACACTGTGATGGACATCAAGGGGAGGACAAAGGATACAAATAAAGCCCGATTGGATCTGGTTGACATTTGTAATCGGAAGGAGCTTGAGTTGCAGGACGGTGGTCGTGGCAGACTTATCAAACCGAAGGCAAGTTATACACTAAGCAAAGCACAGAAAGTGGCCGTCTGTAAGTGGGTTAAAGAACTAAAGTTACCAGATGGGTATGCTTCCAATCTGGGTAGATGTGTTGACATTAAGGAAGCATAGTTACATGGAATGAAGAGTCATGATTGCCACGTGTTCATGCAACAGTTGCTTCCAATTGCGTTCGACGCATTATCGAAGCAAATTTGGAACCCACTTGTTGAGCTTTGCCACTTTTTCAGGGAGCTTACATCGACAACACTAAATGTGAATCAATTAAAGGATATAGAAGTCAAGATACCCGTTTTGTTATGTAAGCTGGAGCAAATCTTCCTGCCGAGTTTCTTTGATTCCATGGAACACCTGCCAGTTCATCTACCTTACGAAGCAAGAGTTGGTGGCCCAGTCCAATACCGCTGGATGTATCCATTTGAGAGGTAAACAACACCAACTATTTTGCTTAATACATATGAAATTCACGAACATGAGAGCGTAGTTTAGCTTTCCCTAAAACTAGTAATTATTTGTATGTATCCCTCTGTAATAGGTTCCTGCACTCCCTTAAACACAAAGTCAAGAACAAGGCACGAGTGGAGGGTTCCATTTGTGAAGCATACTTAGTAGAGGAGACTTCCACTTTTGCCTCTTATTTCTATCCGGACGAAGTTAACACGAGAAGGACAAGGATGCCTAGAAACGTTGATTCGGGTGAAGGAAGTTCAACTAGTCCTCCTATATCAATATTCAACTATCCGGGCAGATTTAGTGGCAAATCAAAAGGATATTTCTTGGAGCAGCGTGACATTAATGCTGCTCATCTGTATATCCTTCAAAATTGTGAAGAGGTCGCGCCATATTTAGAGTAAGTTTCTACAATGTCTTTTATAAGTTCAATTGACATTTATGATTATTAATCGTCCTGCTGTTAATCTCCTATATGTAGGATGTACGACAATTTTCTAAGGGATCTCCAACCTAACATTTCAAACGATCAGGTTGATCGAGAAATTACTTCTCACTTTCCTACGTGGTTCAGTAAATATGTAGGTTAAGCATCTTCATTTGTTGAAATACATGTTATCTCCTTAAATATATAGCATGTATAAGAATAATATAATATTTGATTTTTTAGGTACTAGATCCAGAAAACAATGTTCAAAATCCATTGTTGACAAATTTGGCATGGGGGCCTAACAGATGGGTTACATCATGGAATACTTATTTTGTAAATGGATATAAATTTAACACAAAAACATGGAATGAAGGAATGCAGACGTGTAACTATGGTGTTTGTGTGCGAGCCACTGATGGCAATGTAGAGGATTATTTCTATGGGGTGCTAACTGACATCCTTGAACTCGATTATACCGGTTTCCCCGTGATGAAGTTAGTTATCTTCAAGTGTGATTGGTTTGATCCTACTCTTGACGTAGGGACAAAAATAGATAAAAATTATGGTATTGTTCAAGTTAGGCTGTCTCGAAGTTATAATAAGGCGTACGACCCATTCATTTTTTCACAACAGGCAGAGCAGGTTTATTACTCGCCATATCCCGAAGGACATCATGGCTGGTTGGGTGCTATTAAGATAAAGGCTCGCAGTATAATTACTGATAATGTAATCAACCAGCCTGAAAAAGATGCTCCGTACCAAGATGATGAGTTTTCAAGACCCCACGTACCGTTACAAATTACGCCGGACATTATTGTTAATTCTCTGGCGGACACTTCCGGAAATGGGGAAGAAGTTGAAAGAGAGTTAATGGATCAATCCGAGTTGGACGCATCTAGCGAAAATACATTCCGATCAAGTGATACTGATGAGAGTGAGGGTGAATTTAGTGACGGAGATTCTACTTAGGTAATTTATTTATGTCATAATTCATTGTGTAAATGTCATTCTACTCAGGTAATTTATTTTTGTATTATTTACACTGTTGTGTAATCATCTTTTCATTTTTTTCACAGATGGCAGATTCCTCTAGAGGTAGGGGTCGTCGTGGAGGTCGTGCTACGAGAGTCTCTTCGCCGGCCATCCCACAGCCTTCATATCGAGACCACCCGACCAGCACCTCTGTGGACGGGACACCTCAGGGTGATTGAGTTGCACCCCCTACCCAGCCTCATGTGGTCGGGACACAGGCTGCACCCTCATCATCCACACCTATGACGACAGGACCATCATCATCATCGGGACAGGAG
Organism: Sophora flavescens; assembly: GCA_030762895.1. Lineage (NCBI taxonomy): Eukaryota > Viridiplantae > Streptophyta > Magnoliopsida > Fabales > Fabaceae > Sophora > Sophora flavescens. Next base: position 161,786,976 of record CM061067.1, on the reverse strand, counting down.
AGTCGTGGTCCATCCGACAAGAGGATTCTTCTTATCCCCAGGGGGATAACGAGTATGCTAATTTAATTTTTTTAGTATATATAAAGTATAGTTAATTTCTATTTACTTGTTTTTTTAATTTATGTATAACATTTATTAATGCTCTAATTTTACTGCAGTTTTCTGCCCGCGAAGGGCCCTTCTGATTCGATATCGAAGATCCTGCGACGCAAGTTTGATGGTCCATGGCCTACATGGAAGGCCATCCCGGGGGGCCATAGGGATCAGTTGTTTCTTGAGTTTAAGGTAACAATTTATTAATTTATTTAAATTAAATTTACATTATATATATGTACACACGAATTTCCTAACAACTGTAAGCTGCAGAAAGAGTATAGGTGGGACTTAGCTTTTGAGGCTCTCGTCAAGGACATATTTGAGCATAAAGGTTCACTGGTCATGAAGAATCTGACGAACAAGCTGAGGAAGGGTCATAATAAGGGGAAGTGGGTGGATCCTGAGATCAGGAGGCAGCTGGACCGGTACTGGGCTACTGAGAAGTTCCAGGAGATCCAGGCCACAGCTCGGCATAATCGAGCTTCTGATGGTGGCGCATGTGCTTGGACCGGTGGGTCTAAATCAGCCACCACCCACTACGACGAGCTGGTAATACATTAAACTTTTGACTTAATATACTATTTAATTAATTAGTTTTCATTTTTAATTATTCTTATGAATTTAAGATTATATTTTTCTGTGCAGAAAGCACAGAAACAGCGGGCCCCCACTGCTATGGAGTTGGTGGAGAGGACGAAGAAGTTGAAGTCGGGGACATGGGTCAACGACAAGGCCAGTAACTATGCTGTAAGGAAAAAAATAATTTAGTGTTTACTTGTAATTTATTATAAATGATTTGTTAATATTGGATATAATTTTAACTAAATCTCTTCAACTATACTTTGTAGGTGGGCTTCAACGAGAAGAAGGACGATGCCATATCACGTGCCTCACAGTCACAAGATGAGGCTTTGACTGGTGATGGACCCTGCTCTCCTGTCTCCGTCGACGATAATGCCATTTATTTGGAGGTCGTCGGGGGCAGGAACAAGAAGGGGCACGTGTATGACCTCGGACACTTGGGAGGCGAGTTTATCGCTTCACCATCCGGCACGCCTGCTCCTTCCTACGCCGATACCGTCCCTCAGGAGCCGTTCCACCAAATGCAGGACACCATCACGCAGCTGAACGCGGAGCTTCGGGAGAAGAGCGAGAGAGAGCAGCAGATGGCGAAACAGATTGCACAGTTGACTCAGACACACCAGCAGCTGATGCGGCAAAGAGCATCGAGCGAGGCGGTACATTGCGGCTGGTGTTGGAGCAAATGAGGATCCAGACTCGATTGCTTGCTCAGGATGATGCTCGACGGTTGTGCCGCTGCTGCCGCTCCTCCCGGTTCGCCGCCGATCGATGTCTTGCTACTCCAGAGGACGATCATCTAGCAGACGTCGGTGGTACGGACGCTGAGGGTGATTGGATTCCTCCATCTCCCCCTCATCATGACTGTTTTTTTTCCATATTTTTGACTTTAAACGATTCTTGTACGGCATTTTGGATTATTCTTTTTATATATATTTATTATTTCTTATAATTGTATATTTCATAAGTAATTTGGTGTGTTCTATTAGTAATTTTGCTAACGTTTAAAGAAAATTAGAAAAAAATTTATTTTAAAAATTAAAATAATTTTTTATAATAATAACCAGTTTAGCGACCGAATTAGAAACCAATAATTCGGTCGCTAAACTTTATTTAACATTTACAGATGTGATATAGCGACCGAAAATTCGTCGCTAATATAGGTTAACAGTAACCAAAATTAGCGACCGAACTAGCAACCGATTATCGGTCACTAGAAATGGTTACCCAAAAAATGCGACCAACCGAATAGCGACCGTTTATTATTATTTAGCGACCGTATATTCGGTCGCCATTTAGCGACCGAAATATTATTTCGGTCGCTAAAACCTTAGCGACCAGGTATTCAGCCACCACCATTAATTGGTCGCTAATTCGGTCTCTAAATTAAATAGCGGCCGATTTACAATGTTTAGCGACCGAATATTACGGTCGCTAAACAGTTGTTTTTTTGTAGTGTAGGCCTTTGAGTTGAAAACCAAGAAAAACATTCTTAGTTAATGAACTCGGAAAGAACTTCATCTTTAAACCCTCTTCTAAATCCAAATCTCTCAACTCGATTGTATATCGGGCAATGTGCTCGACTATCGACTCTCCACTTTCTCCTGAAAATTTTGACAACTTGGGTATTTTGTATCCTCGAGGCATTTTTGCCTGTTGTACTCAGTCAAGAAATGACGACGCAAAGAATGGTTGATTGGGATAACCTATGTTAAAACCAAACCTATTCAATGCTTGCTCGACGACTTGATTGATGTTTTGATTCAGAACGTTTTGACGAAACGCTCCGACAACACCCTGGTTTATGACAAAATCTTCGTCTTCCTCTGGTTGTAGAATATGTATATTTCCACGTCTCAAAGGAATCCGACGATGAGGCTGTGGCCGTTCGTCATCTTGTTCAGATCCGTCAAGGTGCATGACTTGTGGTTGCTCAACCTATGGTTGATTATTCCTATTGACATTTCTATTGAGATTTTTACTGGTATTTTGGTTATCATCCGGGATTACCAAGCCCAAGGCTCTATTCAACCTACGTATCTCATTTGCCAATGTCAAGCATGCATTATTCGTGTTTTCCATTAATGGCGTAATCACTGTACTCCTTTGTTGAGTAAATGTATTCACCATGTCATGATTACTAGAGTCAATTTGTTGTCGAACATTGGCTAATGTAGCATCTGACAGACCAATAATATTTTGTGGGGGTTGTCTTAGTGGGGATATATGTGGCCTTACTACTGGTTGCTCTTGTCGAGAATGGGTTACTACCATTGACCTTGTTATCCCATTCGCATGACTGGGAATTTGCCCCCCAGTCGATGGTCCTACCTGTCCAGATGCATGGGCAGCCATCGTCATTACATTTGGATATGGTATGTATGCAAATGGGATATTTGGATTGACAGCAATCGAACCATTAGGCATCCCATACAAAGGTTGTGACAGGTTGCGTAGTCCCTCTTGGGTTTGCATTCACAACACTTCGTGGAGACAATCCGGTAGTTGGTGGGTTTATTTGTTGTAAGACTGGGGAAGTTGGTGACGGGAGTGCTCCTTGGCCAACTTCGTCAAATCTATTGACAACCTGAGCGTAAGAAACGCCTCTTCTCGTACCTAAACTATTAGTGCTATTAATCCCTGCATTAGTAGCGTTACCCCTGGTTGCAGGAATATTGTCAACTGGTGCAATAGCATCCACCGTTGACGCAGCGGTGTTAGTGGTAACCACGCCTGCATCATTTGCATTACTCATATTCACAGAGTTTTGGGAAATAGATGATGTTTGAACTACCTTTCCACTCCGTAGACGCATACAAATAAATTTATATGTCAAATTCGTGACATTGTACGAGTTACTCTAAACTCGTCCCACTGGGCGTGCCAATTTGTTAACGTTGGTTTTTGGTTTCTGACCAAAATTCCGACAGAACAAATAATTGAAGATCAAACGAGTGTGGGACCTACGAGTTATGCGGTAATCTCATAAAAATATGTGTATGAATTGTCTGCCAAGTATGAATCTGACAAGTTAGTCAAATGTAGTAATATACTGGCAATAATGAAAAACGGTGTATCGACTATCGTCAATAGTGAAACGTGACAACGCAATTGTTTGTACTTAAAGAGAGGAATTTGAAATTTGATAGAAGAAAATAATTTACATGCAGAAAATAACTTCCTGATTGAACTAAGTTTACAATAAAAAGAAGAAACATAAGTATAAAAAGAAAGTTAAGTAGAGTAGGATTTGAGTGATACAACTTTCAAGAAGTAAATGAACTTAAAGAGAACATAAGAAAAATGCTGTAAATGAGTAAGAATAAATGAAGACATTGAACAGAAGAAATGAAAATGGCATTGAATTTTGCCATAATATTGAAATAGGAAGGATGGAGGGAATACTTGAGTGTAATCCGTCAATCTACTATGTGATCGAGATGTGTAGGATGTGTATCAAGTAACCTCTCCCATTACATTATAATAACTAGTATTTATAGGCAAATAAAATAACTGCCTAGTAGTATCTTCCTATCTAAATGACTGCCACATGTCCTTGGCAGTTCACTTAGGCTTTACATCTAAACTACTTGTCAATATAACTCCAATAACCGCTCAATGTCTTGAACCGCTCCGTGTCAACTGGCTTGTTTTTTTACGGGATTAACTGCTTGACAACTTATCTTGACTATATTATCGATTTTGAGACTTAGTCATTTTTTCTTTTTCTATATCTTTGACAATCTTCCCCTGGATTTCATCAAAAAGGCTGCTTGTCAATCTATCTCCTTGTCGACATGTATACTTTAACTTTCTTTACTTCAGTTCCTTCGTCATCCTGTCGGAATTATTTATGTCAAGAGTCTGAATTCCACTAACACCGACCTTTTGCTACATCCTAGATTCCTAGTATTTATATACGATTGAAAAAATAACTTCCTAGCCATTTACATGGCACGTTTGCATCAGATGCCCACTACCTAGATATTTACATAGCACACTCATGACAGTTATCCACCTTCATACCCGCATTCTTTTGCTCAAACGTGCGGAATCCAACCTATTTGACAAAGCGCAGTTACCCAATTGCTCCACACGTTTTTTCAATATGCATCTTTGATAACCGCTCCATGCTACTCCAACGTATTTTCACTCGTCGACATGGATAGCTCAACATTTACCCCTTTGACACATCCATGAAGCATCCAATGACTTGACGTTGTTGAGACCTCATAAGTCTGAAACATATTCAATGTGTAAATTCTCTAAGTTTTGATGATTCCAAATAGATTAAGTATGGTAACATTGAACCTTATAAAATTACTGACAAATCTGATAAGTGTGCAGAAAAACAGATTTAAGCTCACTCGTCTACTTTCTGACTCGTCTATTTTTTAGTAAAGCTCAGTTTATAAGACCTATCTGAAAACCACACGTCTGCTTTTTAGTCAAAGACCAAGTCAACACGCTATCAAGATTTGAGTTTACTTAATGACGTGACAAGAAGCATCTGTCTGAAACAGACTCAGTAGATCACCCTTCTAACTTTTGGAATACGCTAGCACCCGTCTAGTTTTGTACTGCATGATCACCCGTCTAGTTTTTGGACTGCTTGAGCACTCGTCTGATTTCTGATTACTTCTCACCCGTCTGATTTTCCAACTCTGGTATAATGTCAGTTTGTCAGAAATGAAGTCCAAATCACCTTATTCATATTAAATGCCTTCCTTAAGGATCTCGAAGACCTCTGGACAATAGCTCAAAGGATAAAGAATAAAGAGCGTTGGTTTCAAGGTTTTAAGGAATAAACACGCAATCTCCGTACCACAACAGTAACTTTTTAGCAGTTTTAGTACAAAGTAAAAGTGCTTTCTAGAAAGTGAACTGACTGTTGCACTAAAAGAGGAAAGCTCAATGCTGCAAGTACAAGAAACCTGCTGCTGCATACTCTGATAACAGCTGATTCAGATTAAAATGTACTCTTGGACAACCTTGTCAAAGCTAATCGTTCCCAGGAATTTAATGTTTATACAGAACGACTCTTTGGCATTAATGGTGTCTCAGAATCTCAAATCAAAAGAACACATTTTCTGAAGTTATGTCTAAACGGATCTCTTGATTGAAGTCTTTAAATAGATCAAACAATGAAGATGAAAACAAGAAGCTGAATATCATTAAGAACACTGTGCATAAGCATTTACTCTCCTCGTTAACTTCTTCATCCTTTCATTGAATACACTTTCAATCATTTGATATTAATTCGCAGTTTTTTACACTTCATATTTATTCCACTCCTTGAGTGTGATCTGAAAGACTTGCAAGTTGTATTAATTACACAAAACCTTTATATTCCTGGAGAGGCTAGGTGTGCAAAGAATATTTGTTTGAGTGTTGAGCTTGAAGAGGCTTGGTGTGCAAAGAATACTTGTACTGTAATTTACTCGGTTATAGTGGAAACTTGGTGCTGCCAATAAACTGGACGTAGTTCTGTGGATTTTGAGGTGAACCAGTATAAAAATCTTGAGTGATATTCCTCTTCCCTTATCTCTTTATTTTGCTTAAGTATTATTCTGTTTAAGCTTTTAACTTGGGGAGTTAATATTGTGAATGTCAAACTCTGTTTTACTCATCTCTGTTTTCTTGCGTGTTCTGTCTGAATATTAGACGTATCACTCGTCTGAGTTTCTCTAATCTAAGTTCTGCTTGTTGTGCCTACGAAAATCTTTTTAAGTAACCCAAAAAGTTGGTAAACACAATTCAACCCCCCTTCTTGTGTTAACTTTGGCTATTTTAGTTGGTATCAGAGCTCAGCCTCTAGGTTGAGCACCTAAAAGTGTAAAGGAAAAGATCTTAGAGATGGCAGGATAAGCTAGCACAAGAAAGTACCATGTGGGAGAAGGATCCTCAATGTCGAGACATCCTTACTTCAATGGAGAGGACTATATTTACTAAAAAGAAATGATGAAGTGGTTCTTACAGTCCACTAACTCTGATCTTTGGGATCTCATTGAAGAAGGCCCCTATGTCCCTAAAGATGACAATGGAGATGAAGTTCCTAAAGCTAACATGACCTCTGAGCAAAAGACAAAGTGGAAGTCAAATACCAAGGCTAGATATGCAATCATGTGCGCCTTGAGCAGAGAAGAATTTGAAAAATGTGTGCTTGTGAATCTGCAAAAGATATGTGGGATTCACTAGCGATTGCTCATGAAGGAACCAGCAAAGTCAAAGAGACCAAAGTCAGCATGTTGGTCAGAAAGTATGGGCTATTTAAAATGGAGGAAGGAGAAACTATTGGTCAAATGTATGGAAGATTTCAAACCATAACCAATTGACTGAAATCACTGGGAAAAGTTTACAAGACCAAGGAACATATTCAAAAGATTCTCAGAAGTCTTCCAAAACAATGGAGACCACTTGTGACTGCTGTATCTCAGGCCAAAGGCTCAACAATAATGAAGCTAGATGAGCTTCTTGGCACTCTCCAAATCCATGAACAAGAGCTGATCGAAGAAAACAATGGAAAGAAAAACAAATCCATTGCCCTCAAGGCTGACAAGAAATCATCTAGAGGAACCTCATCAAAAGCTCTCAAAGCTGATGAATCTTCAGAGGAATATGAGGAATCAAATGAAGATGATTCAGATGATAAAGATGATGAACTATCTCTTTTCACTAGAAAAATGAAAAAGCATTGGAAGAAAAGAAACTTCAGAAAGGACAAACCTTTCAGGCGCTTCAACAAAGAGAAAAACAAAGATGATGGATCTCATGACAAGAACGCCACTGTGTGTTATGAATGTAAGAAGCCTAGTCATATCAAAGCAGAATGCCCTCAACTCAAAAAGAAATTTCCCAATAAGTTATTCAACAAAAAGAAGAAAGGAACGATGGCCACTTGGGAAAATCTTGATGAAATCTCCACTGAAAGTGAAGGAGAAGAGCTTGAAGCAAATCTCTGTCTTATGGCAAATACTGACTCTGAATCAGACACCGAGGTACATTCTGAACTTGAGAAATTGAATGATGCCTATGATGAACTATTGGAAGAATCCAATTATATGTCTAAAGCTTTCAAATCCCTCAAGAGACAGTATGTTAAACTCTCAAATGAGTATACACAGAAATCTCAAGAGTGTGAAAAGTTAGCTGAAGAAAATAGTATGCTTAAGACTGAAAAGTCTAAAGCTAAAGTCTCAGTTGAAACTCGACTTTCTGAAGAAATTAGTAAACTTCAACAGAAAGTAGAAGAGCTCACCTTAGATCTTGCCAAGTTTGTTAATGGTAGAGATAATCTAACTATACTTTTGGGAAGTCAGAGGCACTCCCTTAACAAAGAAGGAATAGGATATTCCAGTCAAGAACATCATAAAGGATCAACAAAGTTCTCAAAAATAATTGTCAAATTTGTGTCAAATAAACCTATATGCACATACTGTGGAAAAGCTGGACAAATCACGTCTAAGTGTATCCACAAAAAGAGAAAGAAGTATTCACAGACTCCTTATACTAACAGAAAAGGACCTAAGAAAGTATGGGTACCTAAGTCCATGATCATTTCTGTTGCAGACCTACTTAACAGGACAAAAGAAACACCTGCCATGGTACCTGGACAGTGGATGCTCGCGACACATGACAGGAGAAAGGTCTATGTTCCTAGACCTCCAACCTATGAAAGGTGGACATGTAACTTTTGGTGGCAATTAGAAAGGAAAAGTTGTTGGTGTAGGTAAAATTGGTGGTAAACCTCTCTTGGATATTATCAATGATGTTTTATATGTGAAAGGACTGAAACATAATCTTCTTAGCATAAGTCAATTGTGTGATAGTGGATTTTTTGTATCATTTTCTACGGATGCATGCATAGTCAATGACAATAGTGGAAAGACCCTCTTTTCTGCTAAAAGGCAAAACAATCTGTATAAGATTGACCTGTCTGAACTTTTAGATCAAAGTGTAACATGCTTTATGTCTAAAAAGGATGAAAAGTGGCTATGGCATTAAAAACTAGAACATGTTAGTATGAAACAAATTTTTAAATTGAAAAAGCATAACCTTGTGAGAGAATTGCCTGATATTTCCTTTAAGAAAGATATTCTGTGTGATGCATGTCAGAGAGGTAAACAAGTAAAATCAAGTTTCAAATCTAAGAAAGAAGTCACTTCCTCTAGACCTTTGCAACTGTTACGCATGGATCTGTTTGGACCAGTCAGTGTAGCTAGCCTAGGTGGAAAGAAATAAGGTTTTGTCATAGTTGATGACTATTCTAGATTTACATGGATACTCTTCTTAACCCACAAGGATGAGTCTTATAAGGTCTTTACAGTATTCAGTAAAAGAGTACATTATGAGCAAGGTTTTTGTATTTATGCTATTAGAAGTGATCATGGAGGAGAATTTGAAAATGAGCAGTTCAAACTGTTCTGTGAGGAAAATTGTATTTCTCACAATTTCTCTGCACCTAGAACTCCACAGCAAAATGGAGTTGTTGGGAGAAAGAACATATCTCTTCAGGAGATGGGAAGAACAATGCTAAATGAAAATAATCTTCCTAAGTACTTCTGGGCAGAAGCCATTAACACTGCTTGTTATGTGCAAAACAGAATACCGATTAGACCTATCCTAAATAAGATTCCTTATGAATTGTGGAAAGGTAGAAAACCCAACATATCATATTTTCATGCATTTGGATGTGAATGTTATATTCTTAATACAAAAGATCATCTTGGCAAATTTGACTCAAAAGTAGATAAAGGCATATTCATTGGATATTCTGAAATGTCTAAAGCTTTTAGAATCTTTAATTCTAGAACTTTTGTTGTAGAAGAATCAATTCATGTGAAGTTTAATGATGGTTTGAAGACTGGTAGGGAACTATCAGATCTAGAAGAGGATGTTGCAGGTATTGAATTTAATCCTGCAGTGGAAGAATCTTCAGACAAGCCAAAAGTTGAAGTGTATGAAATTCAGACAAGTGCTGATGCGTCTGAAACTCAGAAGTTAAAGAAAGATTGGAAATTCAAGACTTATCATCCAGAAGATCTTATTATTGGAAGTCCATCTCAAGGAGTTAGAACCAGATCTGCTTTCAACAAAAACAACAACATGACCTTCATATCAGATTTGGAACCCAAAAAGATTGAAGAAGCCTTGCAAGATGAAAGCTGGATTCTAACCATGCAAGAAGAACTAAATCAGTTCAAGAGAAATGATGTCTGGACTTTAGTTTCTAAACCCAAAGAGAAATCTGTTATTGGAACCAGATGGGTATTTAGAAACAAACTGGATGAAGATGGAAAAGTGGTAAGAAACAAAGCAAGATTAGTTGCTCAAGGTTATAATCAACAAGAAGGTATTGATTTTACTGAAACTTTTGCACCTGTAGCTAGATTAGAAGCAATTAGAATTCTCATGTCATATGCCGCTCAGCATGATATAACTCTTTATGAAGTGGATGTTAAAAGTACATTCCCAAATGGAATAATTGAAGAAGAAGTGTATGTGAAGCAACCTCCTGGTTTTGAGGACTCTGAAAATCCTCACCATGTCTATAAGCTTAAGAAAGCTTTATATGGACTCAAACAAGCTCCAAGAGCTTGGTATGATAGGCTAAGCACATATCTAATGGAAAATAATTTCTTTAGAGGAAAAGTAGACACTACACTTTTTAATAAATGCTCAAAGAAAGACTTCATAGTAGTACAAATTTATGTTGATGATATTATATTTGGTGCTACTAATGAAAAGCTCTGCAAAGAGTTCTCTGAGTTGATGCAGAATGAATTTGAAATGAGCATGATGGGAGAGCTAAATTTCTTCCTTGGTCTTCAAATAAAACAGACAAGTAATGGAATACATATTCATCAACAGAAGTACACCAAGGAACTTCTGAAAAAGTAAAAAATGGAAAATTCAAAGTCTATGAATACTCATATGCATCCATCAATTGTTCTAAACAAGGATGAGGAAGGTAAAAAGGTAGACCAAACTGTCTACCAAGGTATGATTGGATCTCTTCTATACTTAACTGCTAGCAGATCTGATATTCAATTTAGTGTCTGTCCTTATACAAGATTTCAATTAGACCTTAAAGAATCTCACCATAAGGCTGTTAAAAGAATTTTCAGATATTTGATTGGAACCACTAACCTTGGTCTATTATATAAGAAAGCTGGAGATTTCGGGTTAGCTGGATTTCGTGATGCTGATTTTGCTGGAGATAGAATTGATAGAAAAAGTACCAGTGGAGGATGTCACTTCATTGGAGCAAATATGATCTCCTAGTCAAGCAAAAGGCAATATCATTGCTCTATCAACTGCTAAAGCTGAGTATATATCTGTAGTCAGTTGTTGTTCACAATTGCTTTGGGTAAAATATCAACTGGAGGATTATTCAATGTTCGAACATAATATACCTGTTTGGTGTGATAATACTAGTGTTATTAATCTGTCTAAGAATCCAATACAGCATTCTAGAGCAAAACATATAGAAATTAAGCATCATTTTATTAGAGATTATGTTCAAAAGGGTATTTTTGAAATTATGTTTGTAACCACTGAATATCAGTGGGTAGATATCTTTACAAAACCCTTAAGTGAAGATAGATTTGTTTTTATCAGAAGGAATCCTAATATGCATAATGTGTCTGAATGAGTTCTTGCTGATATGTCTGAAAAATTTACTCGTCTAAGTTTTATATCTGTTTGACTCGTCTATTTTAAGCTATGCATCTGATGACGTGGCTAAAAGCACTCAGTGCTAAACCCTGACCGAGACACGTGTACATTGCATTTTTTCCCTCCTTTTTCTGAAAAACACTTCATTTGATTTACAATTGTCTTTTCAAAATTTATTGCTGTTTATAGCAATAATCTCTCTCCTCATTCCCAATGCAAAAAACACTTAAGTGTTTTAACAAAAGGAATTCGTGTCGTTTCAAAACTACCTACTCAAAGTCTCTTGCTCACAGTCTCTCTCTGAACTCTCTTCATCTTCATCTCTTCGAAACCCTTCCTTTCCAAACCTTAAAAATCTTCTCCTCTAAAACAATGGCACCCAAAAGTTATCTTGAAGATGTTGCTGAAAGATCCGGACTTTCTTTAACAAAACTAAAGAAAGTGCATCCTGGAAGGATTCATAACTTCTGAGTTGAAGAACAAAGGATTAGATGTCAAGCCAGAAATCGCACATGCTGGGTGGCTACCATTCTTCCAGATTATGGAAGATGTCTATCCTTCCATGGTTAGGGACTTTTGGAAAAACTCTGAAGTCACCAAGGACAACACAACCTTCATGATCTCTGGTGATGTTGATGAAGACCATGTCTTCATCACCCATGAGTCACTCACTGAAGTGACTATGTGCCCTAGAGAAGGAGTTGGCTACGACAAAAGCTGGGTGAAAAATCAAGGTGGCGAGGCAGTTGTGAACCTTGTACTGTATGGAGTTCCCAAGCCAAAGGACTTTGATTCAAAGTTCCTAACTCCAAAGGAAAGATTTCTTCATGTTCTTCTAATTAACTGTGCGATACCTAAAACTGGTTCTAGGAATCATGTGAGTAAGATAGAAAAATTTGCTATCTACCACTTAGTCCAAAGAATCAAAATAGATATCATAGATTTAATTTTTGGACACATGCTGAAAACTGTTAGAGGGAAGTGCAAGGGTGGATATCCCTATGGCATGCTTATGACAAGAATCTTCAGAGCCAACTCTTTGAATAACTTATCACAAGCTTTCCATGATGATCTCTGCACAGCGATAACTTCAAAGACCTTATCTTTGATGAAAATTCAACTTCAACCAATTACAGAACCTTCAACTGCTGAAGCATCTTCCTCTGTTGCACCTGCTAGTGAAAGACTGAGCATTCTAGTAGTTAAGGCTGAACCTTTTGAGGAACCTGTTGAAGAAGAAAGGTCTCAACTTCAAAGGAAGAAGAGGAAAGTTACTCTCTCAATTGTTGAAGCTTCTGTGTTTCAAGATGTTGCTGGTGTCTCTAAGGTTGTTGAGCCTGTTGCTGAATCTTCTGAGAAGGTTGCTGCTTCTACTCCTATTGCACCTAGTATAACAAAAGTCTTCAAGAGGAAAAGAGAAGTGCAAGCTGAGGGGGAGTCTCAACCAGAAGAGACAGTGATCCCTAAGAAAAAGAGGACCACTGTGACAAGAAGGAAATTGGTATTACCTTCTACTCCATCACCATCACCCTTACCTCAAATAGAATCCTCCTTTCAACCTCAACCAACAGCCACAACAACTTCCATTTCACAACCATCATCACCATTGCCACTGTCTCCACAAAGAGCACCAGCACCACCACTACAAAGAACACCATTACCTCAACCACAACAAAACACCCCTACTCCACCTTCTTCACCAAAAATTCCAACTCCTTCACACACATCACCCATCAATCACTCTTTTGAACCCGATCCTACCATATCAGAAACTCACATGTCTGATACTTCCGCACCACAACATCTCATCATTCTGACATTCTTCTCACTGAGAATGTCAATGACTTTGATTATTTTGACAATCCCACTCCTCCACCTTCACCCAAAATATAAACCCCTGATTACATCAGAAACCAGAACCAAGTCCCTCTGAGAATAATCTTTCCAGATTTATTGTCTAAAACCAGACACAACCCTCTGCCTTTAGCCTCTATACCTCCATATCACCTATCTTCCAGAACCACTCCCTTCTCTGTCACATATGAGTCTTGCTCAAATTTTCTCAGTAGCAAAGACTTGGATGTCATTGCTTCACTTGAAGCTGAAAGGCAGCTTGTTAAGCTTGCCAGAAAACAAAAACTAGTAAACAAATGGCTCTTAAATCCTCACATCTTCATGAGACCCTTTACTGAGCTCAAAGTAATGCCTGACTCCATGGCCTTGAAAGGAAAGCAAAAGGTCATTGACTTGCCTGGAGATCAACAATTATGTCTGACCAAGCACAATGACAACAAATGCAAATCCAAACTGAGGTCGTTCACTACAGAAACCCATCACAAGTTTCTAAAAGTCAGAGACATCTACTGGAGATGTGGCTCTAGCTTTGGAGTGTCTGAAGAAGAAAAGAAAACCATTCCAACCAGAGGTAGCCAAGCTTATGCTCTCAATCCTTTTTCACCTTCCTTTTACACAATCAATGTTTTTCCAAACCCTCAGCCAGAGGACCACATTATTATTAAAGAGTTACCTCATACTCCTCCTCCTACTCCACCTCCTTCATCCGCATCTGCAACTGCAATGACTACAGCAGTTTCTACTGCTGTAGTTGCTTATGATCCTACTGCCCATCAGAGGCAGATGAAATGTCTTCAAGTTTGCAGTCTGTCATCCAAAGACAGGATGAAGCAATTGCTCAGCAAGCTGCATTTCAAGCTCAGATGTTAGCTCAAGGCTGAAGCAATGCAGAAGATGATGGAAGCTTTCTTCAAAAGCCAAGGAGGGCCTAGTTCTTAGATCTTAGGACTTAGTCTTTTTCATTTCCTCTTGAGTCATGCAATGTACTAGTCAGTGATGTCTATCACTTGTAACACTTCTGACTCTGGTTATAAGAAATGAATTTTTTTTGGTATTGCTTTTGGCTATCTGCCTTAATATATCTGTTTTACTTACTTTTTGATTCATGCCAAAAGGGGGAGGAAGTATAATATAAAAATAAGAAAATTATTTCTAACTTTGTGTTTTTGTTACAAAAGTTATGGTTGCTCTGATACAATTGGTTTAAAAATATTTATTTGCTATGATACCCTACTTTTTTTTTGCTCTAAATATTTGTTTATCTGATGCATAAACTAAGGGAGAGCATTAAAAATTATATCTTCTGAAAATTCTCTTGTTGCTTTTTGATTTTCAATAAAGTCAGAAAAATTATTTGTCATCATCAAAAAAGGGGAGAATGTTAAGACCTCATAAGTCTGAAACACATCAATGTGTAAATTCTCTAAGTTTTGATGATTCCAAATAGATTAAGTATGGTAATATTGAACCTTACGAAATTACTGACAAATCTGATAAGTGTGTAGAAAATCAGATTTAAGGTCACTCGTCTACTTTCTGACTCGTCTGCTTTTTAGTAGAGCTCAGTTTATAAGACCCGTCTGAAAACCACTCGTCTGCTTTTTAGTCAAAGACCAAGTCAACGCGCTATCAAGATCTGAGTTTACTTAATGACGTGGCAAGAAGCATCTGTCTGAAACAGACTCAGTAGATCACCCGTCTGACTTTTGGAATACGCTAGCACCCGTCTAGTTTTGGACTGCATGATCATCCGTCTAGTTTTGGACTACATGATCACCCGTCTAGTTTTTGGACTGTTTGAGCACTTGTCGGATTTCTGATTACTTCTCACCCGTCTGATTTTCCAACTCTGGTATAATGTCAGTTTGTCAGAAATGAAGTCCAAGTCATATTATTCATATTAAATGTCTTCCTTAAGGATCTCGAAGACCTCTGGACAATAGCTCAAAGGATAAAGAATAAAAAACGTTTGTTTCAAGGTTTTAAGGAATAAACAAGCAATCTCCGTACCACAACAGTAACTTTTTAGCTGTTTTAGTACAAAGTAAAAGTGCTTTCTGGAAAGTGAACTGATTGTTGCACTAAAAGAGGAAAGCTCTCTGCTGCAAGTACAAGAAGTCTGCTGCTACATACTCTGATATAACAGTTGATTCAGATTAAAATGTACCCTTGGACATCCTTGTCAAAGCTAAACGTTCCAAGGCATTTAATGTTTATACAGAACGACTCTTTGATATTAATGGTGTCTCAGAATCTCAAATCAAAAGAACATATTTTCTGAAGCTGTGTCTAAACGGATCTCTTGATTGAATCCTTTAAATAGATCAAACAATAAAGATGAAAACAAGAAGTTGAATATCATTAAGAACACTGTGCGGAAGCATTTACTCTCCTCATTAACTTCTTCATCATTACATTGAATACACTTTCAATCATTTGATATTAAATCACAGTCTTTCACACTTCATATTTATTCCACTCCTTGAGTGTGATCTAAAAGACTTGCAAGTTGTATTAATTACACAAAACCTTTATATCCCTTATGTGTTATGCCTGAAGAGGCTAGGTGTGCAAAGAATACTTGTTTGAGTGTTGAGCCTGAAGAGGCTAGGTGTGCAAATAATACTTGTGCTGTAATTTACTCAGTTGTAGTGGAAACCTGGTGTTGCCAAGAAACTGGATGTAGCCCTTTGGATTTTGGGATGACCCAGTATAAAACTCTTGAGTGGTATTCCTCTTCCATTATCTCTTTATTTTGCTTAAGTATTATTCTGTTTAAGCTTTTAACTTGGAGAGCTAATATTGTGAATATCAAACTCTGTTTTACTCATCTCTATCTGCTTGTGTGTTCTGTCTGAATATTAGATGTATCACTCATCTGATTTTCTCTAATCTAAATTTTGCTTGTTGTGCCTGCAAAAATATTTTTAAATAACCCAAAAAATTGATAAACACAATTCAACCCATTCTTATGTTAACTTTGGTTATTTCAGATGTTACTGCCTCTATCGACCCAGATGGCATAGTACTTAGCCATTTTTTTCACTTTTGACGTGCGTGACAGTCTGTCACTTTATTTGCATCCATAGCTCCTTGTCGATTTCAAGGCTCACCGAAGCACTCCCGAGGCTTAGCCATTTTAAAAACACATTTGATAACTTTGGCAAATTACTTTGTCACCTCATCTGTTGTTCAATCCTCTTCTTGTCGACCATTAAGCCCGTCGGATGGTGCTTCAAAGTTTGCCAAGTTACTTCATAGTTCATATATCACTTTGTTATCTCATTTCTTGACAAGCAATGTACCTTATCTGTCGAGTCAAAATTGGGAATTGACTCCTAACACCTGTGTTAACAACTTTCATCATTAAAATAATTGTCGTTATAATCAAGCTTTATTAATGATGTGTAGGATAATGTTAAAAAATATAGACCATAATGGATCGATATTAAAATTATTTTAAATAATAAATGAAAAATGAATTTCTAAAGTTATTGTCATTTAAAAATGTATACAATATCATATATATATATATATATATATATATATATATATATATATATATATTACATAAATTTATATTTGATGCATGTCATACAAGATATTTATGAGTGTGACACAAGTCTTCACAATTTAATATTTTGGGTGCGTTTGGGTGAACAACTTAATTAAGAGCTTATCACATAAAACCTTATTGCATGAGAGCTTATGCCATAAGCGCTTAAAGAAAGAAAAAGAAAGAAAGGGACGTGAGAGGATTCGAATAGTGAAAAACACGGAGAGGGTGTTTAGTGCATAAGCTCTTATGATAATTCCATAAGCTTCTGCCAGTGACTTATGAAAATAAGTCAAAAACTCCTTATGAGATGGTATAAGTTATTTTTATAAGCTCCGCAAACACACCGCATAAGAGCATGTCATCAAATAAGTCAAAATGAGCTTAAAAAAGTCTTTCCAAACGCCACCTTTATACCATCTATATCAAACAAACTAAAAAACTACCATATATTATAAATTTATATTTTTCATTTGCTTGTTAGGATAAAACAATTATAATATGAGTGAGTAATAAGATGTAATTACTTTTTTTTTAGAAGGAAAACTCACATCATTTGATTCATAACAAAAGGAGCAATACAATATGGAATATGATAAAAATCAAAGGGACTAGCTTCGAAAGAGGTTTCTCTAACAAAACTATATACAACCTGATTCGTTTGTCGCTTACTAAACATCGCACTAAGGTTTGGAAAAGAAGCTAATAAACTATGTCACTCTCTAATAATCTCACTTAGATCAGAAATATCCTCTCTACGAAAATTAATACAATCCACCACAATTTTACAGCCAAGCTCGAAAATAACAGTATCATAACCAAGAGTTGTGATCCACCAAATAGCATGAAGCAAACCAGTTGCTTCTCCTTCTGGAATAGGCAGACACTGCGGATGAGTAAGAGATCTAGCAGCAATGAAGGTTCCTTGGCAGTAACGGATACACATCCCAAAAGAGATGTAATTATCATCACTAAAGAAACCAGCATCTACATTGCACTTCAATACACCTTGAGGGGGAGGTAGCCACCTGTTCGGACTTTGTTCGTGCTGATCATCACTGGACACATAAATAATTTGGTTAGCTCGGTCCCAGTCATTAAGGAAAGTTAAGGCTCTACGAATGACTCGAGGTGCAACAGTTACTTTGCCATCCCAGAGTTTCTCATTCCTAGCTTTCCAAATGGACCACATAACCATCACAAGCTTTGAGCCTTTAGCTTTATCACAACACAATCCTGAAGAAATTAATGAAAGGCAAATGTCCTTGAAGCTGTCCATAATGTCCAAACGTTCCTCCAACAAGTGCCACAATTGCTGATCCTGCCAGCAGTGAGTGCTCAACGGACATGTAATGAAAGTATGGCAAGTGTTTTCAAGGCTATATATTTTCACACATCACACAAATACTAGGGCAATGCAGACCTTTTTGTTGAAGTTGCCACCCGGTAGGGAGACAATTCCTGCATGCTCTCCATAGGAAAACTTTGACTCTTGAAGGGATATCAAGCTTCCAAATGAGAGACCAGTTACCATCAACCCTCAAGTGACTTCGGTCACCCATGTGATAAGCAGACTTAACTGTATACTTACCAGTTCTTGCTTGCGTCCAAATCAACTTATCCTCGATATATAACTGAGTTATGGAGGGGGTGTTGAGGATTGCCGTGGCCTATGCAGGTGAAAACATCATGTCAACCATATTTGTATGCCATCTTTTTTGCCCGGGAAGCCATAATTCACACACTCGCATATTATTTAAGGAGTTCAAAGTGTTATCTGGGCATTGAAGCAGAATTCCATTAGTCACCCATGGTTCGTTCCACACAGGAACTCTATCACACGAGCCAATTCTCCAACGACAACCTTTCTGGAGTAAAGGGATAGATGACCAAATGCTCTTCGACAAATAACAAGGGTTATGACCGAGGCTTGAACTCATGAGGAAATCAGTATTCAGGAAATATCTTGCTTTAAACAGTCTGGAAGCAAGAGCAACAGGTTTAGCAATGAAGTTCCAACCCTGTTTGCCAAGCATAGCAAGATTGAACGCAAACAGGTCTTTAAAAGCCAGCCCTCCATACTTCCCTGGCATGGATAACTTCTCCCATGAAAGCATGTTGATACCAGATTCTCTCTAGTATTTCTATCCCACCAAAAGGAGTTGAGCATCCTCTGGATTTCCTCACCTAAGGATGACGTAATCAAGTACATGCTCGTACAATAAGAGGGTATTGCTTGGGCTACTGATTTTATGAGAATACCTCTTCCTGCCATGGACAAGGTTTTGCCTTGCCAAGAGTTGATGCGCTGCCAAATCCTGTCTTTAGTTGAAGGTAGATTTTTTATTTCTACCAACCAATGAAGGCAAGCCTAGGTAGTGACCAATACCAAGAGTCTCACGCACCCCCAATATATCAACCAAGGAAACCCGAGTAGCATGCTGCACATTCCTGCTGAAGTACACCTTAGATTTTTTATAGTTTATTGACTGGCCAGATGCATTTTCATAAGAGGACAAGATATCTTTGATACAAGTTACCTCATTATTAGTTGCTTGGAGGAAAATGAATCTGTCTTGGAGCCCCTTGACAAATCCTGATACCATGCAACAAACCTCTTCTCTCAGCACTCTTAACCAACGAGGTGATACCCTCCTCACAAAGAATATAGAGATAGGGTGAAAAAGGGTCACCTTCGCGGAGGCCTCTACCCGGAGTAACTGGACCAACATCATCCTGATCCTTCAAGATCAAGTACTCTAAGATGTAATTACTTATTTATTATTTTTAAGTTTATTTTTAAATGAGTAAACCAGATATCATAATCCTTTCACACACAAAAAAAAAAACCAAATATCCTAATAACCATTTTATCCTTTTACATATGTTTGTTAATATTATTAAATTAAATGAGTAAATTAATAACCAACATGTAGTTGGTCCAAGTGGTATTGAGCTTGGACCCCTTAAGCAAGTGGTCAGAGATTCGATCCATGCTCTTGCGTATGAAGAAAATATAAGAAACCAAAAACAAAAAATAGTAAATTAATAACAGCAACAAGTTTAAAAAATAAATAAAAATTGGAGAGAAAGTATGAACTCCCTACCTACCTTATAACCAAGTAGCCACATTGGATTGTACGGTGTCAACCAATTTTTGAACCAAATTGATCAAGGAGAGTGCTATGTTGTCCCGTACTGGTTAAGGAATAAGAATAGAATTATTTTTTTTATGGAAAGTTATGTATTTAATATTTGAAAGACGGATACACTTAACTTCTCATTTCAATAGGACACTAATTAACATGAGTCATTTATCAATAATAGAATGTGAATCGATTAAATGAGGCTGAGTTAGGTTTGGTCGGGTTTTCCGCCCCTGTGCCCAACCAAAACCGTCGCGTGCAGCCCAGATCCGTGATGCCTGCCACCATGTCTGCTTCGCGAATCGCCCTCGCTTTCATGAACCACCACCAGCCATTCGTCCTTCACCTGTCCCAGTCGCGAGCTTCACCCAGCCACCATGCGCGCGTCATGGCCCATCAAGTTCCAGATCTGGTCAGTGTAACACCCTTTTTTCCTATATTTTCTGTAGCAATAAATACATATTTAAATGTGTTTATTAAACTCAGAGGATGATTTTAATTAAACTAAAATCATTTCCTTGTATTTTTATATCATATGAAGTCACGGTAAAATTTTTGGTTGAAAATTCAGACGGAAGCCGATCTGTGTTTTCACTTTGTTAGATTCTAAGTTCTTGTGCGAAAACCTAATTTTGACCCATGAACGAAACAATTAGTGTTTTTATTATGTTTCCTTCAACCTTGGTTATTTTGAAAATTTTCGTGTAAAAAATAAAATAAAATATTTTATTCGGGTGAAACGTTAAAAAAATTACAATCGGAAATGCAACCGGGTATCAAATGGAGCAGATTATGGACCATAAAAGAAGTAAGGAGACATGATGGAAAGGGCTATGACTAGAGGTGGGTATTTGGACTCGGGTCCGCGGACAGTCCGTTAAACCCGCAGTCCGCGCGGACTTGGACACCCTAAAATGCGAGTCCAAAAAAATGCGGGCTTTTTGAGTCCGGTCCGTTTAGCCCGCGGGCTTAACGGACCCGGTCCGCTGATTCGCGGACCCGTCCGCGGACCCGGTCTGTTTAAAAAAAAAAAAAAAAAAGGCCTGCTGGGCCAAAAAACTAGCCCATCGCACTTATACACTCACCCTGTCACTCGTGAGCTCGCGGGTCTCTGATTGTTCTAGCCATTATTTCCTTCGGACTTCGGTAATTATATTTGATGTCTTGTTGTTTTTGATGTTTGCTCCTTGGCGCTGGGCGCTGGCTGTAACGCCCTTCGTTACATTAGTGATCCCAAGATAAAATCAATAAAATATCCTTTAAAACATTTAATTAAAACATATATCTCATAACGAAAAATTAGAAAAAAAACATTAAAGCCTGAAAATACCTCATATTAAATAATATAGTATTGGATTATCCATGTAATGAATATAGATATAAATAAATAAATAAAAATCAAAGCCTCAAAACCGGGCGTCTAACTACAATCCCAACAATAAATAATTGCATCCAGCCACATACGGCTCCTTATTCAAGAACAGACTAACCAAACTAGAAAGATTATCTAATGGTGTCCACTAAGTCTTCACGCCTCTTCAGCCTCAATGACGTCCTCCTCGTGCTCTGAAAACAATGCTTAATAATGAGATATAAAATCCCAGTGATCAACAATACAGTTTTATAAAAACATTTTCGAAAATAGCATTGTTCTCACTCTTGATAACCTGGAAAAAGCTGTCCATGGTACCCGCTAATTTTTCAAAATAATATATATAAAGAAAATACTTTTAACATTAATTATGATCTCATCTCAATACATCACATTCCATATACCAGATAAATTCAAGTTTAATCCAAGCGGTCCGAAGACCTCCTAAGTAAATTGGCCTCTTGCCGGCATGCCATATATTCACACATCACACGACAATGGCGTCCCATTGCCCACCCCTACTCACGAGGAGTGTTTCGATGTCACCCTCCTGTCGGGGACATTTCCATTTCGATACCTCCCATGTGCACATGGTGGTATTTCTCCTTTTTCGACACCCCAACTTGTGGCGGTGTTACTTTCGATACTCCTTTTTAGGTAGTATTACTTATTTTCGACATCCCAATTATATGGGATGTTACTTTCGATACCCCATTACGGTGGTATTACTTTTCGATACCCCTATCATAGGTGGTATTGCGGCAAACATCATACAATTCATCATAGGGCACAATTTCATGTATCATATGTGTAACAAATCATTTACCAAAAATTAAATATATGATTTTATCATGCATGTCAATTAAACTCACATGGCATAGCACACACCAATAAGCACGTCATTCAACTAATAAAAATATCAATCATATATTTCATGCCATCAGTAACAGGAATAAATACCCAATTTAATAATACTTTTTATTTTAATTCAAAACCCCCAAAAAATTAGTTTATTAACAACATGCATCATTCAATTAAAATCTCTCAGAATCATAGGTAATTCGCTCCATACAACAAAACACATGTACCATGGAAAGGGTTATTAAAAGGTACTGTTACTCACCTCTCGAAGATCTCCAATATGCTCTAAAAGTTATGTATGATAAGAATTAGTGCTTCCCTAAAAATTATTCTCCCCTTCATTGACGTTCTTGGATCTTTGTAACGTAGAAATTGTACTTGACAAGGAAAAGAAATATCTTCCTTCTCTTGTCTTTGTGCGGCCCTCCTCGTGCTGTGCGGCGCAGACGCGTTTTCTCTTTCTTTTTCTTTCATTAGCCATGTATTTATATATATATGTTTTAAACCTATGAATTGTGTTTTTTTGGGCAAAGTCCAAAGTGACGTACGCCGTTTCCTTTATATATATATATATATAATATATATATATATATATATATATATATATATATATATATTCTTGTAAAATAATTAAGTAATTTCAATAGATCCTTATACTATTACTTCTTTACACTAAATCTCTTATTTATATTTTATTTGTACTATACTTTTTAATAACTTAATATTATTATTATTATTTATTTCTTTCTTTCTTTCTTTCAAATTAATTATGTTAGAATTTTAAGATGTTACATTTTCTCCCCTCCTTAAGGAATTTCGTCCCCGAAATTCGCCTCATACTTACGCACTTATTTTAACATATGGCATATTCAAACTTAACGGTTACCATACCTTATATAATAAAATCTGGGTATTGACGCACGATGTCCTCCTCCATCTCCCAAGTGGCTTCCTCAGGAGTCAATCCGTCCCATAACATTTTCACCAATGGAATTGACTTGTTCCTTAGAGTCTTAGTGCTCTTGTCCAAGATTTGACTAGGCTTTGGTTTATAGATCAAATTATCCTTCAATTGTACAGACTCAGGAGCTATCACATGAGATTCATCCGGCACAAATTTTTTTTTTGAGTTGCGATACATGGAAAACATCATGAAGGTTTGCCAACTGTGGCGGAAGAGCCAATTGATAAGCAATAGGCCCGACTCTTTTAAGGATTTGGAAAGGTCCCATAAAACGAGGATTTAGCTTGTGGACTTTCATTGACCTCCCTACCCCCGTCTTAGGAGTGACTCAAAAAAAATACATGCTCACTTTCCTGGAATTCTAGAGGCTTTCTCCTTTTGTCGGCATAGCTCTTTTGTCTACTTTGCGCCGTGCACATCCTCTCACTAATCATTTTTATTCTCTCGGAGGTTTCCTGGACCAATTCAGGTCCTGTCAAGGCTTTCTCACCCACCTCACACCAACATAAAGGGGACCTACACTTTCTCCCATATAGGGCCTCATAAGGTGCCATGCCTATACTAGCGTGATAACTATTGTTATACGTAAACTCAATGAGAGGTAGGAATCTATCCCAACTCCCTCCTTCATCCAGGACACACGCCCTAAGCATGTCCTCAAGGGTCTGAATGGTCCGCTCTGACTGACCATCCATTTAGGGATGATAGGCCGTGCTAAGGTTCAACTTAGCCCCAAAGGCTTGCTGAAAAGCTCTCCAAAATCTAGAGGTAAACCTCGGGTCTCTATCTGACGCTATAGACGTGGGTATCCCATGAAGCTTGACTATTTCCTTGATATAGAGGTATGCCAACTTGTCTAAGCTATAGGTTGCCTTAATTGACAAGAAGTGGGCGGACTTGGTCAGCCTATCCACTATCACACAAATAGCGTCTAAGCCCAAACGCGTCTTAGGTAACCCCATCACAAAGTCCATAGAAATTCTCTCCTACTTCCATTCTGGAATCTCCAGGGACTGCAACAACCCCGAAGGCTTCTGATGTTCTATCTTAACCTTTTGGCACACTAAACACCTAGTTACGAAGATAGCCACATCCTTTTTCATTCTTGGCCACCAATACATCCTCTTAAGGTCTTGGTACATCTTAGTTATTCCAGGGTGTATGGTAAACTTTCCTTTATGAGCTTCCTCTAATATCTTTTCTCTAAGGCTCCCCTCCTTAGGAACAACGATCCTACTCTTAAACTTCATTAGTCCATCAACAGACAACTCATAACCCTCTTGTCCCAATCGAGACTGCAACTCTTGGTCTAAAAGTTGTTCCCGCCTAACCTCATCTCTAAGGTCACTATTAATTTCCAACCTATTCAGCTTCAAACTTAAGACGTTTAAGGTCACATCCAACACCTCCAGGTTCATGTCCCTAAACTCTTCCATCAGGTTCAGCTCTTGTACCATCAAGCTTGACACGTGTAGGGACTTCCTACTCAAAGCATCTGCCACCACATTGACCTTTCCCGGATGGTATTTCAACTCGAAGTCATAGTCCTTAAGGAACTCCATCCACCTTCGTTGTCTCATGTTCAACTCTTTCTGGTCGAACAGATATTTAAGGCTTTTATGGTCACTAAAAACTTCAAACGTTGCCCCATAAAGGTAATGCCTCCAAATCTTGAGGGCAAAAACCACAGCTGCTAGCTCTAGGTCATGGGTAGGGTAATTCCCCTCATGTGGCCTAAGCTGCCTAGAGGCATATGCTACCACCTTGCCTTCCTGCATTAAGACACATCTCAAGCCATTCCTGGATGCGTCGGAGTATACCACAAAACTCTCTAAGGGGTCTGGTATAATTAAGACTGGTGATGACACCAATCTCCTCTTAAGCTCTTGGAATCCGTCCTCACACTCCTGGTCCCACACAAAAGATTTCCCTTTTCTAGTCAACTGGGTCAAAGGTAAGGCTAATCTAGAGAACCCCCCCTATGAACTTCCTATAGTAACTAGCTAAGCCTAAGAAACTTCTCACTTCGGTTACTGTCTTCGGTTGTTCCCATCCCAACACCACATCAACTTTAGAGGAATCAACCGCTACACCATCCTTTGAGATTGTGTGTCCTAAAAACTTTACCTCATCTAGCCAAAACTCACACTTCTCTGGTTTGGCATAAAGACGCTCGTCCCTCATGATCTGCAACACCAACCTTAAGTATTCTCCATGTTCTTCTGGTGTCCTAGAGTATATTAAAATATCATCTATGAACACTACCACAAACCTATCCAAAAAGGTCCTAAAGATTCGATTCAAGTAGTCCATGAAAATGGCTGGGGCGTTGGTCACACCAAAGGGCATCACTACATACTCATAGTGCCCACACCTTGTCCTGAAGGCTGTCTTAGATGTCCTCGCTTCTAACTCTAATTTGATGGTATCCCGATCTTAGATCTATTTTGGAAAACACTGACGCTCCCATTAACTGATCTAAGAGGTCACCTATCCTAGGCAAGGGATATTTGTTCGTGATGGTTACCTTATTCAGTTGCCTATAGTCAACACACAAACTCATACTCCCATCCTTTTTCTTCACTAGAAGCACTGGTGCTCCCCAACGTGACACACTAGGCCTAATAAACCCCTTTTGTAACATGTCCTCTATCTGTTTCTTGAGCTCGCTCAACTCTAAAGGTGCCATTCTATAAGGCGCTAACGATACTGGTCCACTCCCTGGCACTAGATCTATGTTAAACTCAACTTCCCTATTCGGAGGCAAGCTAGAGACATCCTTAGGAAAAACATCCTGGAACTCACACACCACATGTATAGCCGTCACATCACTATCAACCTCTATCTTAGAAGAGAATAAGAGTACACATCCTTGAGCTCCCTCAACTAAGCACTTATGACAAGCAACAACAGAAACAATAGAACTGGGTACGGGGAAAATCATTAGACATTGGATGTGAAGAGACAAGGATATTTTTGTCAGAATACTTATGGCAATGAGTCTAGATGCCAATAAGTCAATACCAAGAAAAACATACAATACATAGATAACAATAAGATTGATGTCATAAGGAGTGTCTTGACGCACAAGGAAACCATTCAAGCAGTCAATGGAAGAACAAGAATATCCCTATAGGAGTAGAAACGTATGAATCAAAGGACAAATGAAAGGTTGGTATCTCCAAATTTTCACACATAAAGGATGTATCAAGGAATGCGTTGCTCCTGAATCAAACAATATAGTAATTTAAATATTTTTTTTTCTTAACGAGTGGAAGAAATTCAGCCTCCTTCGGATCTAAGCTGCCTCAGAATGATGGCGAATTGTTCTCCTTGAATTCGAAAAGCCCCACGTGTTAAGGGTCCTAGGTTGCCACCACTTCCTTAGTGACTGGCCTCCATTCCCTTTCTGTTGACGGCGAGTCTTCGTCTGCCCTTGCATAGCCTTGGTCATACAATCCAAAGCTGCTGCAAGTGCAACATTCGTCCCTCGCCTATTAGTCGCCATAAATCTGCTTACTACCAATGAAATACTGGGTTGATCAAGTCCAATATCCCAAAGAATAGCATGCAGCATCTATAACTCTAACAAGCATCCTAAGCGCCCAAGTTTTATTTTAGAAAAACCCCCATTACCACAGTCCGATTTAGAATCGAACTGCTCTGATACCATAAATGTAACGCCCTTCGTTACATTAGTGATCCCAAGATAAAATCAATAAAATATCCTTTAAAACATTTAATTAAAACATATATCTCATAACGAAAAATTAGAAAAAAAACATTAAAGCCTGAAAATACCTCATATTAAATAATATAGTATTGGATTATCCATGTAATGAATATAGATATAAATAAATAAATAAAAATCAAAGCCTCAAAACCGGGCGTCTAACTACAATCCCAACAATAAATAATTGCATCCAGCCACATACGGCTCCTTATTCAAGAACAGACTAACCAAACTAGAAAGATTATCTAATGGTGTCCACTAAGTCTTCACGCCTCTTCAGCCTCAATGAGCCCTCCTCGTGCTCAAAAAACAATGCTTAATAATGAGATATAAAATCCCAGTGATCAACAATACAGTTTTATAAAAACATTTTCGAAAATAGCATTGTTCTCAGTAGGTCAGAATCGTGAAAAACTGTCCATGGTACTCGCTAATTTTTCAAAATAATATATATAAAGAAAATACTTTTAACATTAATTATGATCTCATCTCAATACATCACATTCCATATACCAGATAAATTCAAGTTTAATCCAAGCGGTCCGAAGACCTCCTAATTAAATTGGCCTCTTCTTGCGGCATGCCATATATTCACACATCACACGACAATGGCGTCCCATTGCCCACCCCTACTCACGAGGAGTGTTTCGATGTCACCCTCCTGTCGGGGACATTTCCATTTCGATACCTCCCATGTGCACATGGTGGTATTTCTCCTTTTTCGACACCCCAACTTGTGGCGGTGTTACTTTCGATACTCCTTTTTAGGTAGTATTACTTATTTTCGACATCCCAATTATATGGGATGTTACTTTCGATACCCCATTACGGTGGTATTACTTTTCGATACCCCTATCATAGGTGGTATTGCGGCAAACATCATACAATTCATCATAGGGCACAATTTCATGTATCATATGTGTAACAAATCATTTACCAAAAATTAAATATATGATTTTATCATGCATGTCAATTAAACTCACATGGCATAACACACACCAATAAGCACGTCATTCAACTAATAAAAATATCAATCATATATTTCATGCCATCAGTAACAGGAATAAATACCCAATTTAATAATACTTTTTATTTTAATTCAAAACCCCCAAAAAATTAGTTTATTAACAACATGCATCATTCAATTAAAATCTCTCAGAATCATAGGTAATTCGCTCCATACAACAAAACACATGTACCATGGAAAGGGTTATTAAAAGGTACTGTTACTCACCTCTCGAAGATCTCCAATATGCTCTAAAAGTTATGTATGATAAGAATTAGTGCTTCCCTAAAAATTATTCTCCCCTTCATTGACGTTCTTGGATCTTTGTAACGTAGAAATTGTACTGACAAGGAAAAGAAATATCTTCCTTCTACTGTACTGTGCGGCCCTCCTCGTCTTTGTGCAGCGCGTGACGCGTTTTCTCTTTCTTTTTCTTTCATTAGCAATTTATTTATATATATATGATTTAAACCTATTAATTGTGTTTTTTTTGGCAAAGTACAAAGTGACGTACGCCGTTTCATTTATATATATATATATATATATATATATATATATATATATATATATATATATTCTTGTAAAATAATTAAGTAATTTCAATAGATCCTTATACTATTACTTCTTTACACTAAATCTCTTATTTATATTTTATTTGTACTATACTTTTTAATAACTTAATATTATTATTATTATTTATTTATTTCTTTCTTTCTTTCAAATTAATTATGTTAGAATTTTAAGATGTTACACTGGCTCCTGGTGCTGGGCGTACTTGCACAAAATAAATTCTCGCGAGGCGAGATAAATTTCGCGACGCGAAAGTGTAAAGTCCGCGGACAGTCCGTTTAGTCCGCGGACTATGCGGACTGGACTTGGACTCTATTTTTCAGAGTCCATTTTAAATGCGGACTATAAAGTCCGGTCCATTTAAATGCGGACTTATGCGGACCGGACTTAAACGGACCGGACTAGTCCGTTTACCCACCTCTAGCTATGACACACTCTAAAAGTACCATCATCACACTTTTCAAATTATAATACTATTCTAATCCAAAAGTCTTTTCTCTCTCTTATTTCATCCAATCAAGCATTAAACCACCAAGCTTGCTCAACAAGCTCTCCCTCTCACTCCCTAATCGTGAACTCCCCTCTCTCTCCCTATATACACCCCTTTCATTTTCACTTCATCATCTTCCTCCTTCAACCTCCATTAAAGTTCATCTTCTTCCTTTCTTCTTAAAGTTCAAGCTCTTAAAGCTTTATGTTTTATTCATCTTTTATACTTAAATTCATCATCAAAGTTCTTCCTTATATTAAGGGTAATGCTCTCGTATAAATCTTTTTGCAAGTTTCATCTTTTATTTCTTAGTTTACTTTATGTGTTCTTTATATGCTTTAAATTTCTAAAATCTCTCTAAAATGGTAGAAAACTCCTTTTGAGTTGAAACCACTTTCTATAGTCTTGTATTAACTTATGTTTTCACATACTAAGAGGTTTTGTAAAACAAAAATCTCTATCCTCTCTTCCAATGAAGGCCGAATGCTTGCATTTGTGACCTAGGAAGTTTTTGTTTCAACTTTTGGAATATGATCATGTGTTTGAGTTTCTAACTATCCCTTGATCTTGAATCTATAAATCTTGGAAGTTTTGATAGCTTGTTCCTATGATGATTGAAAAATATGAATAAGTAGGCCTAGGATACTATGTTTCAACTTTCCAAGTATTGATCATAGATTTAGAACTCTTTATAACTTATTTATTTCATGTTATTAAAGATAGTATGTGTTACTTTCATTTTTTCAAGATGATCATGGACTTGAGCTCCATAAGATATTTGGATGCTAAGTCTAAGAGATTGGAGAGTTTAAGGATTTATAACTTGTTTATTTTATGTTGTTAAAGCTAGTATGTGTTACTTCATTTTTCCAAGATGATCATGGACTTGAGCTCCATAAGATATTTGGATGCTAAGTCTAAGAGATTGGAAAGTTTAAGGATTTATAACTTGTTTATTTTATGTTGTTAAAGCTAGTATGTGTTACTTTCATTTTTCCAATATGATCATGGACTTGAGCTCCATAAGATATTTGGATGCTAAGTCTAAGAGATTGGAAAGTTTAAAGATTTATAACTTGTTTATTTTATGTTGTTAAAGCTAGTATGTGTTACTTCCATTTTTTCAAGATGATCATGGACTTGAGCTCCATAAGATATTTGGATGCTAAGTCTAAGAGATTAGAAAGTTTAAAGATTTATAACTTGTTTATTTTATGTTATTAAAGCTAGTATGTGTTATTTTCATTTTTTTCAAGATGATCATTGTTTTGAGCTCCTTAACACATATGGATGCTAAACCTAAGAGATTGGAAAGTTTAGTGAATGCTAACCTATTTTACTAGCCTTAGTCGAATGCCCTATGTTTTTAACTTGGTGGAATTTTAATTCAACTTTGTTAAAATATCATTGTTTATGAACTCCTAACACTCAAGGATCATAAATCCATGAGTTGTATAATTTTTTGGAATCTCTAACCCTAAGAACTAGTCTTGGCCGAACCTATACCTTGTGGTTTATGTTCTTGTTTTGATTTTAACTTGTGATTTTGTGTTCATAACCTTAGACTTCCATCGCGGAGGAAACGAGATCGTTCGTAACTTACCTCGTCGAGCATCTAACCTTCTTACCTTCAAAGAAAGTAAGAGGGGATTGCCTAGGGATATTCAATGACTATATGCATGTGTGTATGTGTGTTGACGAATCTGGGCAAGTATACCCAGTCGTGCAAGTAATACGGTGGTGAGATCGGTTTATCGTATCCACGGGGATTGGATGTCAACTACCAATTCGCAAACTCATCAACTATCTGGACTAAACAGAGAAATCAAATCAAACAAAAGAAAAGAAATAAAATATTTTTGTCTTTTTTGGGGACTTTTGACAAACACTTGGAGTGCAGAAAGGATATGTTGGGACTAGACTTCACCAAACCTCTAACTCATGTACTACCAGGACTAGATACCTCCCATTCATGCTTCAGATATTAAAATCAATCCACTAAATTACTCAAACCCCGATTCCTCGGATGGCAAGAGCCTAAATCCACTAACAGACCCTAATTCCTTAGGTGACCTAGATTAATGAATTTGCATTAGGATTAGGGATCATGCGATTACTAGTAAACCTAACTCCATTCCTAGATGAAAGGGTTACTAGGTGATTAAATTCAATTCCGGTTCTGATACGAATTTCCCAATTGCATACCAAAACACAAATCGAGTCACGGGGGTGCTAGCCACAACAAGCATTAAGCACAGAAAATTAATCACTAATATGAAGACATGAACATAGAATAATCAGTCAAGATAAATACATAAACAATCAGTTTGGTTACATCTAATCCCAACAAACGGGATTTAACTATTCATAACTACAGAGAAAGCCAAACCAGAAAAGCAGTAGAGAAAAGAAGAAAGGGAGAACTCCATTGAAGCTTCCCACTGTCGTCACAGCAACCCCCTAACTCAGCTCCCTTCTAGGGTTGGCACCCTAGCCCAGCCGCAGCCTCCAAGCGCTTCCCCTCCAAGAACTCTCAAAAACTCTAAAAAACTCCCACATTCTGCCCTAAAACAGCAACTGATACCAATCTGTTCTGCGCTCGCTCGCGAGGCGAATGGACTCTCGCGAGGCGAATGTTAAAAATCTGCTGTTTCAGAAATGGATCTCTCGCGAGGCGAGAGTGGATTCGCGACGCGAAACAGTAAAAGTTGCATTTTCCTGGCACAGTCAGCTCTCAGGGTCGCGAGGCGAATTGTGTTTCGCGGGGCGAGGCTTCAGAATTCTGCTTGGCTCAATTTCTTCTCTTTTCAAGCTCTAAAATCATCCAAGCTTCATTATGGCCAAATATGCACAGTTTTCCTTAAGTTCCTGCAAAATAACACACAAAACCACCTTTACCCGTTCCAAGGGAAAAACTAGCTAAAATCAAATAAAGAATGCCTAATCTATATGAAAAGTGCATGCAAAAGTGTACAGAAAATATCATGTAAAATCACACTATCAATGTGTTTATTTGAGTGATTTGAATATTATTGTGATATTGAGCCAATACTTGAATAACTTGTTTACTTGAACTATTGTGGTTATTACTTGAAGTTGAACATTACTTGCTTTAAAGTGTTATGAATTATATATATGTGATGAACTGTCGTTAACTGTGATATTATTGTTGAGAATATGTTACTGTTGATTGAAGTTTGAGAAGCCGAACTTGAGTCTGTGCACAATGATTATAAAGGATTAAAAGCCTTAATAAGCCTTGAATAGAACTTTGAAAGTATTGGTTTCATTTATAAAAGCTCCTTGTTTAAAACGCTTACTTCAATAAAATGAGATTCTTATTTTGAAAAGAAACGTTGAAGTGTTTTTAAGACAATAGAAATTACCTTTTTATGATCCAAAGTTGATACGAGAGAAAACCTTTTTCGAACTATGTGTTTTATGAAGGAAAACCCCTTTGAAATTAGTTGACTTTATTCATTAAGGATTTTCAAAAGCAAACGAATTTCCTAAATGTTTTATAAAAGAATTTGTAAAGGAAAATATTTTCTCCTAAATGATTTAGAAACGTTCCGGTTACTTGGATAAGCGACCGATGTTTTGTTTTGGTTTTTGATTTTCACTAAGCGAAAAGTAAGCACATGTGAAAGATAATATTATTTTGCAAGACGTCGCCTCTAGTATTCAGTTTATGCACGTGATCTGGAATCCGTGTCAAGAATTATGGACCAAGGGTCCTAATCGTGATATTATGGGCTAGGAGTCCTAATTTTGGAATTGAGGATTGTGTGTCCTAATTTCGTTGTTATGGGCTAGGAGTCCTTATCATGTTGAAATAAAACATGGATAAAATTATTGTTTCTACGACCACAACCTTGGACTGCGGCCGCGGTTTAAGGTGTTGTGATTGAGCACTCGGACTGTGCGTCCTGCGTTATAACTTTTCAAGTGATGGAAATTGTGAATAGTCGTTAGCTTTGGGCTTCGACAAACGGAAAAGAGTGAACACAAAGAAAAGTCTCGTCAATGAAAAGTCTTTTATTCATATGCATTTCCCCTTGG
Source organism: Sophora flavescens (assembly GCA_030762895.1). Taxonomy (NCBI): domain Eukaryota; kingdom Viridiplantae; phylum Streptophyta; class Magnoliopsida; order Fabales; family Fabaceae; genus Sophora; species Sophora flavescens. Next base: position 161,754,010 of record CM061067.1, on the reverse strand, counting down.
CAGACGTGCTTGAGTTACCGAATACCCGCTTAAGATGTGGTATTTGATGATGTATACATCCGAATGGCCGTTATAAGGGATTCGTGATGATGTTGATCCAGGTACATGAGGTGACGGAGATGAGCAAGAGGACCACGTTATGGATCACGACGATGACGACGACGATTCCTTTGATGAGGGCGGCGACGTTATAGACCCATTACCCGAGGCCTCGTCTCGTGGGAGCCCTTGCGGAGACCCTGCTTACAGCCAGTGTCAGTAACCAATTTGGAGCATTTTGTGGATAATCTTCCTTCATCTGACTTTTAGAGTTATCTTTTGGATGTGGTTCCGGACCCTCTTTCCCCGTGTCTTACTTACTTTTTTTTTTTAAGTTGTAACTCCTAGATGCCTACATCTGTTGAAATTGATAAGGCCCTATCTTATGTACTGAAACTTGGTTTTCATTGGGACATGTTATATATGTATGTTGTCTTCAATTCATGTTCTGAGTGTTCATCACCTTTATCCTCCTTCATCTCGAAAAAAAAAATTAACTACCGTTTTTGGTGTGCTCATCCATCGAGAAAATGATACTTCCAGAAAGTAACCAGTTTTGTAGATCAGAAATATTTCCACAATAGGATAACCATGTGATGTCGAGTTTAGGGTGTCATAGTCAGCCGCTCAAACCACCGTACAGTTGTTGAGCTTTTTCGACATTTACTTTTCTTTAAGAAAAAAAAGAGAGAAATGTAAAGGATAAAAGAAAAACTGATATCTAAAAAAATATATTTGACTCAAATTGTTTTTTTATCTGGTTTGCAATTTTTTCAAGCACTGCTCGACATTTTATTTATTTATTTCATTTTTGATGTCTTGATGCCGAATTCAAAACCGAGCAGGGAAGAAGAAAACGGGCCTAGCATACGGGTAAGGAAGAAGAGGAGAGAGAGAAAGAGACAAGAAATAATCAGATTTTTTTATATAAAAAAAAATTATTTTAATATAGGTGAAATTTGTAAATACAAAGAGTATATATATTATACTGTCTTTATATTCTTTGATTACATAACAAATACAAGTTTGGAGTTTTAAATTTTGACCAACCCATATAGCAAATTGATTGACCTAAATTTTGTCACATGAGTGATGCATCACTACATCACTTTGGTAAGTAGTTTACCTTAGACGAAACCAACTTTGATACTCCCTCGGTCCATAATATAAGCAAAAGTTTCTCAATTTTTTTGTTCCAAAATATAAGCAAATTTCAATTACTTCCATCCTATTTAAAAAAATTATTCTCAAAATACCCTTCGTTTAATACAAATTTTGTTTTCCAACGATTTCTTTTATTCTCAACAACGCAAGCCTAATAAATAAGAGGAAGGATAATTTAGGTAACACACTCAATTTTTTATTCTCAATGACTCTTTTAAATGAGATTAACTAACTTCCTTAATAAGTGTGAAATTAATTACTTTTCATAGAGTAAAAGATAAGATGAGACAAGATGAGAACAGTGAGGGAGGGGGCCATGGCAACTCTACGTCCCTCGATCCACGTATTGCAATTAAACTCCATTTTAAATATTTTGGAATTTTTTATTTTATTTTAGAAGAATGCTAACGACTGTCCTTATGTTATTGTTTAAGGAACTAATAAAAGAAAATTTATATGGGAAAATAATGTATTTAACATTTTGAAAAGTGATACATTTAGTTTCCCAATACAAAATTTCCTTTTGAGGATTTCTTAACCAATACCCTTAGGGTACTCGTTAGCAAGACCCTTTATTTTAACACGCGAATAAAAAAGAGTTTGGTGGGTTAGTGACGTGTCTCACATAACGTCCATTGAAAGTAAGGCTATGTTTGGGAGGATGCAGTGATATGGTTAATAATGAAATGGAGTGGTTTAAAAGCATTAACCCATTGTTTGAGAGTTCATTCATTAATGGAGTGAGATGATTTAGGATGGTAAACCAAACCACTCCATTTCATCCAAACCCCCAATTTTTATACCCTCCAAATTGGGAGGTTTGAGATTTCCTCCTTCAACTTCCAAACAATAGACTAATATACTCTTACCTCTTTACTCCACTCCATTACTAACCACTCCATTATTAACCACTTCACTCCCTCACTTTCAAAACTCCCAAAATACAGCCTAATGAGAGTGTGGTGTTCACAATGTTGAGAGTCCCACATCGACTAAGAGATATGGCCTAAGTAGTGCTTATAAGGCTTGAACAGTCCCCACTTTACAAGCCAATTTTTGGGATTGAGTTAGGCCCAAGCCCAAATTTTAAGACACATTTCAGCTATCTGTCTATAGATACCTACATCATCGTCGGCGAATACATCGACCTAGTCGCTGTGCCTGTGAAGCCTATTGGAGAAGACATACAGACACACACACATAGAGAGAAGAGACCCTTTTGAATGGAGTCCGTCGTGAGAGTGGTTGGTGGAGGTTCCTTCTTCTGCCCCAACATGCCGTCAGTGAAGAAGGGCTTAGGTGACAGGAAAATCAACAACTCTTGCTCCTTTGCCGGCGTTGATAGGATATCCAGGCTGCGGCGCATGGTGGTGGTGAAAGCAGAGGCAGAGGGTGTGAGTATAAACCCAGATATCAGGAAGACCGAAAATAAGGTTGTTGACTCTGTTGATCTCACTCAACTCTCTAAGCCCCTCACTGCCTATTGCAGGTAACCCACTCTTTCATTTCTCCACTTTGGTTCATCACAATAGTCATTTTCTGGTAACTGTTTGGTTCTGCTATGTTTGAGCTATTCTATTGTTTCAAAGCTACAGAAGTAGAATTTCCCCAAAGAAAAATATTACAACATGTTGTAATTAGATTGTGACAAGTTTAGGGGTGGCAAGGTTGGATTGGATTACGTTGGATGGATAAAAAAACAAACCAATAACCTATTTAGGATCCATTAAATTATTAAAACTACCGAATCCATCTATAACCCAATTTAATGGATTGGATGGAGGATATTCAATCCATCCATTTGGTATTATCTAGGCAGCAATCAACCTACTATTTATCTGCAGAACTAAGCACTAGAAGTAGAAGATAATCATTCTACGGTCATGTCCTCACTAAAACCCAGAAAAAGCATTTATGAGTACATGATGATGTCAACAGCTATGGTTATGGCAGCATCCCGTCGTGGCTACGTGTTTTTGGTTAGGGTTCCAAAATGCTAACATGGGGATTGGGGAATAATAGAGGGAGAAATGGGCCTGGAGTTATGCTTTTGAAATGTACAAAGACAAATTGTGGTCCCAATTTTCAGTCTTCATCAGTCAATACTCTGTGGTGTGGTGGCTGCATTGTGTTATATACTGTATTAAGTTTTCCACATCCAGTAATATGAAGAAAATTTCATGTCTAGAATTTAGTTATAGATCTCTAGGTGGCGGGCTTAACAAGTGGATGAAATTATAGTCTCACAAGCACAATTGATGTCTACTTGTGGTAGCAAATGCTCCTCGGTCCTCGCTAAATTATGTATTTGTGTTTGGAAGCAAATAATGAAATTATCAGTTATCATGGTACATAAAATGCCTTCTTATGCATTTCTTCTTTTTCATCATGAATTACCATGGTTTTGGTTTTTGTGGCTGCGTGAGACTCTGGGTTGTTTTCACTTTTGAGGTGGCATGAGAAGGGAGCAAATTTCTTTTTAGGAAATTAAGCTATTGACAGACAATATATTAGAAATCACTTGTTATTGTGAATGGTAGGTTCCACCGTTCCACATAAAGAATAGGGTACTGGAACACATTTCTTTATAATAGGCTTTTGATATAAGGTACTTTATGAATGTGAATGTCATTTTACTTGCTCATTGTTCTAGTATTCAAGATATGATGTTAAGCAATAATTTGTGTTGGAGGAACATTCATGGATTAAGTAGATTTATCTAATAGTTAAGCCAGCAAACTAAATTTATCTTTCACTAATAAGAAAGATAAAAAGGCCAAGGACAGTAGGAGTGATGGTCACAATGGTAAAACATAACATGAAATGATATATGCTTTCCACAGTTTGTCCTCACATCTTAATAAGCCGCAGGCCTAGATGATCCTCCATATCATCATATACTGGTATGTAGCATGTTAACATTGCTAGATTGAGATATGGCCAATTGGTGACCAAGGTTCTCCTGGTTCTTATTTCTTTGATAGTCTAGAGTGCTACCATACCATGACACGAAGTTGCAGCCTGTCCATGAATGTCATCCTTGTAAGATTTTGTAGACAGGATGGATGCTTAGCTTAGGTGGAAATGGATTGAAATAAGTTTCTTGAGAAAAGTTACATTTATTATAGTTTCTCCAGTAAAAGCATGTTGTTCATTATACGACTTTGGACATCTTACTGTATCGAAACTGCCATTTTGCTGACCAAATGAAGTTTGATCTGTAACTCTGGATAGCACGGCAAGGTATGGTTGTCACTGTTTATACTCCTTATGTTGTGGTTGTCAACCTATATATGGAAGAAAATATCATTCAAAGGGTTTCTTATGAGATTGTGGCTTAATAAAGGGTTATTTGCTGGTATTGTGGCTTTTCTTTGTGAAACATGGGTTGCTGTTATATTAATTACGGTAAATATTAAAAGTCTATCTACCCTTCCCTCTCGCACTAATCTTAGACTTCTTTTACTATAAAAAGAAAAAAATTCGAAGTTGACCAAATATCTATAGTTTTGCTACTTCCATTCCCAATTGCAATTTGCAACGTCATGGCAAAAAAAGACTTGTTTGATGTAGATAGGAAGTTATGTGCATCATGATTAAATTCCAAAATATTTTATCTTATATGGTGTTTGGGTGCAGATGTTGGAGATCAGGAACTTTTCCTCTGTGCGATGGAAGCCATGTCAAGCACAACAAAGCCACCGGGGATAATGTTGGGCCTCTGCTTTTGAAGAAGTAAAATGAGGGACCCGGATTTGCTCCTGCGAGGAATCCATCCAACGCCCCTCCAGCCTTCATCCAACGGCTGCTGTGCTGTGCTGGAGATCCGGAGGATCCATCCAGCACCCCTCCATCTAGAGACATCCAATGGAGAAAACCTGGCAGGAGCAAATCCAATTTCTAAAATGAGTGTAATTTGTTTGTTTTCAAGGGAGGTTTCGTGTAGTTTGTAAGTCATGGTTGGCATTTCAACGCTGGAAATAAAAGGCGGCTATGTTTGTCCTCTTTATGTTAGTTTGACCTTTGTCAGCAGTTTATTTGACGTTAAAATAATATTTTAGTCCCTACGCTTGACACGAATTCTCGATTTGGTCCCTATACATAAAAAATTATTAAGATGGTCCCTATATATACACAAAGTCTCCATTTGGTTTCTATACGTTACTCGTTTGGTCCCTATACGAGCAAAAAATTATCAAATTAGTCCCTAAAATTTTGTATGACAGGAATCAAATGGAGACTTTCTATATGTATAAAGAACATTTTAATAATTTTTTATGTATAAGGACCAAATCGAGAATTCATATCAAATGTAGGGACCAAAATGTTACTTTAACCTTATTAATTTTATTGACGTCAGTGGCCAATTGCAACCATGTCCATGTGAAGGTATTATATTATAGATACATTAGATAAATATTTTTGAGTTGACTGAACAAACAATTCAAAGTTCATGTAGATCTAAGAAGGGTGAGTTTTTCTTTTAATATTATTCAGAATGTGCCAATTCATGCCCGGTTGAAGTTTTAAATTAAGGGCATTCCCTAAGGAATTAAAAGAGAGAGATTTTTATTATTATTTAAAAGTACTATTTTTATATTTTTAATATACTAAATACATCTAATGTGAATATTTTATATTTGATTTTTTTAACTAATGTCATAAATATTTACTTTAAATTAAAGCTTTTATCGTGCTTATCTATCTTGCTCTGGACAAGACTTCGTTTGGCAAATAAAAAATGTTATGGAGGCTGCAGGTGGGAATCTGGATGCATATAAGAAGAGACGAAGTAAACGGGTTTCATGGCGTGGTTTTCTTTTAAAATGAGGAAATAAAAAAAGTATATCTTTTTTTTTTGTCAATCATCATAAGTAGGACATTTGGCTCCTATTGATGTCCTGAGTTATTTTCATAAGCTTTGATGTTTTGGACAAACTCTGAGGTTAATCTTCAATTGACTACTTATAGCATATAATTAACCTTGATTTTTCTAACTAGAGTGTATGTCGTCATAATTTGAACGTGTATTTTCTTTTTTATGGGAACAAAATGCTTACACTCTGACAAATTCTAGGTTGGTAAACAAAAAGCGTATATCTTTAATGTACTACTCCAATGTGTTGAATTTGAAAGCTTCTCAGGTCCATGAGGTGAAGCGTTTAGCCAGGAACATGTGACCTCTAAATGCGAATTCCCTCCACTTCTGCTAGCATTTCCGTTGCATACATTAATAATATGGCTGGCTTTTTTGTTGGTTGGCGTCTAGATGGAGCTTTAGTGGACCTTCTAGCACTGCCCTTTCTAGAAAAGTGTCCATAGTTTGCTTGTACAGTGTACACATGATATGTCATTCTGCCAAGACGATGCAATAGATGGCAAAGAGATCGAGGGGGACCTCAATGATCATTCGCTGCTAAAAACGGACAGAAACAATATGACAGCATAATGTTGGGCCATATAATGGTTCTTTTTTAAGTACAAATTATAAATTGATATTTTTATTTATTTATTTATTTATTATTTCATTGGTGTCTCATGTGATCAAATGTGAATGCTTAAGTTACACCGTCTCCAAGGGTTCTTTTTATTTCTAAGAACCAGTTCTTACAAGAACTTGTATTGAAGAGGAGTGTCATGGATGTCATGTTGTAGAATCGTTTTTGCTAATAATTTTTTTTTTTTGGCAAAACAGAATGAAATTAAGAATAAAAAATAATTTAATTTTTTAGGTTCAAAAAAATTTAAAAATATAAACATGTGGGGTCAATTATGAGACCCACTCAAAATAAGTTAAGAACTCAAATTATGATTCTTGTATTGGAGTGAAAATATATAAAAGTTCTTAAATCTTATGTGATATTAATGGGCCTACAAAATGGAAGTTAAGAAACAAAGTGATTTTTCTTTCAATGTAGATGATCTAAGATGCTCTTAGATCCTGACAATCTATGATTACTCCATTAATTGAATGAGTAATATCGATGGTATTATTTTAATAAATTATTGTAAAATTCTTAATGCTTCCACCGCTAGTAATGATAGTGACCCCAAATCCTCATTGGGTCCACTATATGAATGTCATGTTCAGGCCTTTTTTTTTTTTTTTAAATAGTATCTTATATTTTAAGATCAGATCCTAAGTTATTTAAACAAAAGAAGTTAATAAAAAAAAAGAAGAAACAAAGCACGTATTAAAACACCGTATGCCTCCAACTAATTTTGACATGCCAGAATGAACAGAGGTAAAGAGCTAGAGGAATCAAGCCAAGAATAAAACCCAATGATGCTACTCCTTGCATTTCAAATTTAAAAATGAAAAACCAAATGATCAGTAATTAGCAATTTGCTTAGACCCGTAACCCACCTGGGTACTAAACCCAGAAAGGTGGACTTGGAATTTTTTCATATTTAAAGAAAGTAAATGCATCTTTTTCTTAAAAAAATAATTGTATTCAAAATCAGTGGCTTGAATTGTAGTCATACATCATTTTGTGTGCGAAAAGTTAGACCAGTGTTTCTTTATTTTAAAGGAAAAAAATGCCTTGTTGCACCATGACCCAAAAGAATAACACACTTCACAAATTTTGTCAATCTTTTCTTATGGCTTTAAACGATACGATAAACTTTTAAGATGATGCCGATCCATGTAGGTTCAAATGTGAAGTTATTAAAGTCCTAGTTTTAGGTTTACCAGCAAAAAAATTAGTTACTCATAATTTTTATAAAATAAAAAGGTTACATATACTAATAAAAAGGCCCAACTTATAGTATAATCTGATCCAAATAGACTTTCTCACTTAAAATGAGAATGCCTCACTCAAATTTTGCTTTAGGCCTCACTTGTTCTTGTGCCGGCCCAGACGATGCAAATGCGGATTGATGATAATATGCTGCTCCATCATGTGTAATTTTTGTGGACACTCTTTGAGTTCAATATCCATTGCTATCCATATTAAGAGCATGGTACTCCTATTTTCCTTCTTTCTCATCCATCGGAAGGGGGTGGTTTTGTGTCATTTTTTGGTCTGAAATCATCCATCTACATTGTTTTTCTCTCCTTTTATTTAAATAAGTGGTTTTTCCACATAGATCTGGTTTTTCTTTCCTGTTTTTTCGCGTTTTCTTCGTCTGCGTGTGGCGTTATTTTGTTTGTCGTCTTGTTGCGGCGTCGTTTGGTTTCCCGTCTTGTTGCGATATTTGTTTGGTTCAGATTGATAGATCAGCTTCGATCCATTACAGATTCAATCAAGACTTGGGCGTCAACGTTACAGATCCGGAGGCATGAGTATTCCGGTCACTTTGATTTTGTCACATTTGTAGGTATTTTGCCGTGTTATGCTATTAACCTGGGTGTTGTGAGTTTGTTCGCAGTTTTATCCTTTTCGATTTTTAGTGATGTTGAATTTATGTTGTTTTCGATGTATTTTACCTATTTGAACGAATGAATATCTTTTTTAGTAAAAAAAAGAGCATGGTAACAAAATTTTCAAATTAATTTATATTTTTAAAAGGTTATTACTGATGTTTATTAACATTCATATTGTGGGTATATATATATATAGACATCGACACGGTTTACACCTTATTGCCAGCACACTAGAAGGTTTTCATGCTTGAATTTCATGATATTGCATAAAATAAATTGTCAACATGTGAAAGTGGTCTTGTTTTGTTTTGTTGTTTTTTATTTTGTTATATTTTGTTGTATGGTAAGGATATCATTATATTAGCTTTCACATTAACTATGATTAAGAGTTCATTTGGTTTAGATTTTGATATAATTAATTTTGAAGGAATTTATTATAAAGAAATTGATTTTATAAAAATAAAGGTTGAAAAAAATTGATTTGTGTTTAGTAATGATGTTTCAAAAGTGAGTTTAGAAGAATGATTTGTGTTTGAATGATAAAGTAAAATCACTTTTGATGTATAAATACAAAGAATTTTGTGGGTCTCACACCCAAAATCAATTCAACTCAATGAAAAAGTTAGAAATCCCTACTTCCATCAAAGTCAATTCTAACCCCACCAGAATCAATTGTTCGGAACTTATTTTTGCATCCAAACACATAAGTTACTATAGCAACTGGGGTTGGGATGTCAAACACACGTTGATGTTGGTAACCAAACGAGCACTAAGTCAATCTCCAGACGATGTTAAATCAAGATGCATACGAATATACTTAGAAGAATTAATAATTCTCCTAATTACGAATGTTGCATGATTCTACGAGCATTATTTCTCTTAGTAGTCAAAGCAAAAAAAAAAACATGAACTAATATAACCATTTCGAGTGATTATGTATTTTTCACCTCATAATTAGATCTCTCAGTTCTTTAAAAGTAACTCTTATGAAATATAGATATCAAAATGTAAAATTTTAATTTGGCCTTATGATACTTTTATTATCGCATACGATTCTATGAATATATACTCCTACATGATGAAGAGATTGATACAATGATTCCAATTTATGCTTACGTCCCTGAAACCACCAATAATTGTGCTTTAAATTATTGAGTTCATTATTAGAATCGTCTCTCTCCCAATCTTTTCTTTACTCATCTTTTCCTTCTTCGTCATCCATCGGAAATGGGTGGTTTTGGGCCATCTTTTGGTCTGGAATCACCCATCTACATCGGTTTTTTTCTCCTTTTATCTAAATAAGTGGTTGTTCCACATATATCTGGTTTTTCTTTCGTGTTTTCTATATTTTCGTCGTCTGCGTGCGAAAGTGTTTTGTTCGTCGTCATGTTACGATGTCGTTTGGTTCCCCGTCTTGTTGCGGTGTTCATTTGATTCAGATTGACAGATCAGTTTCGATCCATTACAGATTCAATCAAGACTTGGGTGTCAACGTTACAGATCCGGAGGCATGGGTATTCCGGTCACTTTGATTTTGTCACATTTGTAGGTATTTTGCTGTGTTATGCTATTAACCTGGATGCTGTGAGTTTTTTCGTAAATTCATCCTTTTCGATTTTTAATAATATTGAATTTGTATTGTTTTTAATATATTTTATCAATTCGAATAAATAAATATCCTTTTTAGTAAAAAAATATATATTTGTTATTATGGATGCATGAGCCCAAAATTGCACTAATAATGTTCCTTTGTGCATACGTGGTTAAATACCAGCACTTCCAGACAACCAAAAAGAAAAGTAATATTTTTTTATACCTCAAATACAATATATATGTATAATATTATGTAATATGATACTATTTTATTTTACAAAGTTATGATGTGAGTGAGGTAATATTGTGAACTTTAAATAACATAACTAGAAAAGGTGGCCAAGAAATACTTGGAGTAGTTTGGTGGTCAATCACAACGAGAGGAGTAAAAGCATGTTGTTGTCAGCTCTCTAGGCAACTATAACGATTAATTACAGTCTCTCAAGCGAAGATCGAGAGAGTGTTCAAGCTTAAGAACGAGTAGTATAAGGGATGTGTGGTTTGTATTTTTATTTCTTGTTTTTATTTTTTAAAATTTATATTGATTTTAGTATTTGTTATATTATTGTTTTAAAAAAAATTTGAAAACATATTCAATATTTTTAGAAATTTTAAAAATATCAAATAATTATTTTTATTATTTTTTGAAATACATTCTTCTTAACTAATATTTCATCGTCTCTTTATCACAATTGTTATAACCTTCCATCCTTTTCTTAGCAATTGAAAATCAACAGAAAATTTAAAAAATCAAAACATGAAACATGCAACCGTATCTTATTTATTGCTCTGACTGGTTACTACATGTTCAGTTATAAATGCTCCATCCATGTTGTATGGTTTACTGTTTCCAAATTCGGAACTTAAGTAGAGCATAGAAATAATCCCCCCGGCTGGTTACTCTGATGCTCAGATGGAAATTTCCACGTCTAATACGGACCCTTTTCGGAGCTCAAAAGAATTTTAAGTTTTTTTTTTTTTTACTAAAAAAGATATTCATTCATTCAAATCGTAAAATACATCCAAAACAACACAAATTCAACATCGCTAGAAATCAAAGAGGATAAATCTGCGAACAAACTCACAACACCTAGATTAATGGCATAACACGGCAAAATACCTACAAATATGACAAAAACAAAGTGATCGGAATACCCGTGCCTCTGGATCTGTAACGTTGATGCACAAGTCTTGATTGAATATGTAATGGGTCGAAGTTGATCTGTCAATCTGAACCAAACGACACCACAACAAGACGACAAACAAAACACCGCCGCTCGCAGACGACGAAAATACGAAAAAAAAACCAGATCTATGTGGAAAATCACTTATTTAGATAAAAAGGTGAGAAAAAATGATGTAGATGAGTGATTCCAGGTCAAAAAATGATCTAAAATCACCCCTTCCGGTGGATGATGAAGAAGGAAAAAAGGAATATACTATTATATTATCTATAAGATTTATACACCCATTTAAAATTAAATATTCCAATGTTAGGGTCCGTGCGTAGCGCACGGACTATTACACTAGTTTTTTTATCATTCAGGATGTATCTTTAGGTATCTAAACTATTATGATGGACTAACGTGTCGCTCTCCTGTGCATCACGAACTGAGGAAAACGTTATCTTCCTATAAACTGGCAGGATATTTTCATTCTTATTTTTCTCTCAAATTCCATCTTTTATTTGTTCTTTTAATCTCGCATTACCAAAGGGTGGAGTCAGGTAATAAAAGCAAGATTTGTTAACACTTTCACATTATGAATCTTACCAATAATTCTAGTAATATTACATGATACATATATATAATATACAAGAAAGCATTAACTTTGTTTTTCTTCCTTCTTGTAATTCAATTTACATAACCATAGAAATATACAATTGGAAGACATTGTTTTGGAAAGTTTTGATACGTGTCAACTTGTGAGACTTTGTTTGAAAAACTAACCTTCATTTATTTGCCAAAATTGGAAAGTTTGGAGGGATTGAATATAAAAGTAAGTTTTGTCCCTGTTGGTCTGTTTCTATGCTTTTTTCAAATTTCAAATTTTAATTTCGGCGCCACTTTTCATTCTTCAATTTCAATGCTTTGAATAAAGTACCCACTTTATTATCAAAGACAATCTTTATCAGAGACAATGTCTCTCCTCTTCTCTTCTCACATTCCACGATTCACCTTTCTCCATCTCTCATTTTTTCAGTTTTTTTTTTCACTCCTCTCCTCTCATTCTTTCTTCTTTTGTTTCTGATTCAGTTCGGAGACTCCTCTCGCTTCCGGCATCGCTCGAAATCCTCGCCGTCACTACTTGCCATCGCTCCTTGCCATCACTCCTCTCACACCCACAAAGAAGAGAACTTCAAGAGAGATAAAGAGAAAGCATTAAAACGATTGTCACCGGAGATGATGAACATCACCGTAAGGGTGAGCTTCAAGGTGCATGTGAAGGTAATCAAGGTGGCCACCGTCTCCGTCTCGGTTTTCTTTTTATCTTTCTCCCTCCTCTATGAGGTACCTCTCTATTTCCTCTCTCTGTTTCCTCTCAGTTTTATTTTTATCGTTGAGAAACAGGGTTCATTTTAGATGTTATTACTTGGATTATTCAAAGATTTTTCTTACATGACGATATGCATATTTATTTGTTCTTTAATTTGGTTCCCCGGTTTTGTGTTGTTGATGGGTTCTGTGTCACAGCTTTTCAGCTTGGTAGTTGGTTTTTATATGATCTGGCCAAGAGTATTGATTAGGTTATTATTAATTTATGAATTTATGTATTTATAATTATTGTTTTTTGTTGTGTTTTATGTTTTTCTTCTTTTGATGTTCTTCTTTTTCATTACTGTTTTTTCAATAGTCATAGGATTCAGTGTACTCTGTTTGAGAATTATGTTGATGAGCTCAATACTTTCCTAGCTTCTGGAGATTTCCAAAATGTTGTTGTAGTTATTCAGCTTGAAAAAGTTAAGACTTTCCAAGGTGTATCGCATATTAAACCTGTATATAACTCTGTTTGCTGCCCATGGTTATATGTTGGCTTTCAATAACATTGGTATTTCTATCATTCATGCCGACAAGAATCATATTCAAAACTGTATGGGCTGCACTAAGTTGATCTTTAATCCTGTTTGTCAAGAGGCTGACCAACTTAGACAGAGGTTAACTTTGTGTGCAGTGGTATGATTATGTGTGTTATATGTTTTTCTTTTCATGACAATCATATGCCTTTCAAATATAAATTTGGATTTTTTTTTTCTTATTCAAATGTGTTACTTCTTCATGACACTCCCTAGCTTAGCCTTTTGATTTAAAAAATATGAAGAGGTTGTTTTGATATTTAAAAAAGTCATGAATCAGATAAAGCTCAAAGCTGAAGTGAAAGAATCTCTAATTAGTTGGAATGGAACAAAGGTAAGTTTTCTGAACCTTGATCAGTTTATCTGCGATATCTAGATGATTCTCTCTCTCTATCTCTCTTTTTCTTTTCTCATTATTCTGTTGTTCATTTGCATTTAAGCTTTCATCGTGAACTGTTTTGATAAATCTTACTGGGTAAAGTTCACTCTCACATTTGGTGCAGATTTGAATAAGCAAAAGAATCAGCAGCAGAGGAAAAGTTAGAGACCACCAGGATGGCTAACGCTGGGCGCTCAGCTTGACGCCCAGCGTAGGAAAAGTCAGAGACTACCATGATGAGTGGCGCTGGGCGCTCCACAGGAAGGACGAGCGCTGCACATTCCTGCATCTTCTGGACAGAACAGCGCTGGGCGCTATGGGACAGCGCTGGGCGCTATGTGACAGCGCTGGGCGCTTGGGGACAGGGCTGGGCGCTTGGGGACAGCGCTGGGTGCTGGTTGGGTGTTTTAAACCCCCAGCCACGCGTACAAGTTCTTATTTTCACCCTAACCCCTCTTCTCCCTAGCAATTCTGAGCCACAATCAAGGCAAGTAAGGACCCTCTTGTGCCTTCTAATCTCCTCAAACAGGTATGAGTTCTTGTTCTCCCTCTATCTCACCATTTGGAATCATGATTTGGTCCTCTCTTCATAATGTTTTTCACGTAGAACATCACCCACTTCCAATTTATGTTTGCCTTCACATATTCAAAGTTTAATCACTGATCAGGAATTGGTTTGGGCTGAGTTTTTTACTTATTTGATTGTTGGAGGGAAAGAGAGGTTCAAATGAGGCCATGTTTGCAACCACCAAAAACATGTACACCATGTGTTTGATAAAATGCCCTTAAGCATGAACACACTCACACACCACATGTTCGATGAAATGCCCCTACAAGTGAACAAGTTTTGTTTGTTGGTCTTTATTGGATAAATTGGCATGAATAATGGAATAATGGACTCATGATGATTTTGAGATTTTCACACCTATAAATTTCATGTCTTTGATAAAAGGTGTTCACACTCATTAGAAATCTCAAATTGCATGCTTTAGGGATAGTCACATGATTGTTCTATAAAGTGAAACTAAATCATCATGATGATGGTCACCTTTGCTGAGTAATATTGATGAATTTAAACTATGAAATAGCCTGCTTATGCTCTTTATGTTGATCCATTTTAACAGGCTACCATGGCTCCTACTCCATCAGAAAAGAAAAGAAAGAAGACTGCAGCCTCCCCATCCTATAATGCACATTTGTTTCGCTCTGAGGAACATGAACAAACGTACAATGAGTTTGTGAACACTAGGAACATCCAGAGTGAAAAAGCAATTAAGGTGGGGAGGGCTGAATGTCCTGCTATAGTTGAGCAGATTGAGAGTAGAAGGTGGAACACATTGGTGAGCTTCCCAAAACCTGTGTCTCAGGTGTTGGTAAAGGAATTCTATGCCAATGCCTTTGAAACTGAAGCACCAACAGGGACTAAGTATGTAAGCTATGTCCGAGGGAAGGAAATCCGTTATAATGCCAGCATCATCAATTCCATCCTCTGGACCCCCACACTAAAGGACTGTGAATATGAAGCAATTCAAGACCAACAGGTGGATGCTAATGCTCTAATCACCACACTATGCCGACCTGGAGCAACATGGATCTATAACAGGAGTGGGGCCCCAAGAAAGCTCAAAGCATCCCAATTCAAGCCCATTCCGAGAGCCTGGTGTACTTTTGTGCACCACACACTGCAAACATGTGCCAATGTTTCGGATGTCATTGTCTCTAGAGCACAGTTGGTATATTGCATAGTAGAGGGGAGGAAAATTGATGTAGGTGCAATATTGGCTCAGGATATCTATGAGATTGCATAGTCTACTATTGCAGCTCTTGGACATGCCTCGCTGATTGCTCTGCTCTGTGAGAAGGCGAGAGTCGAGGTTTCTAGGGAAGAACTACTAATAAAGCCCATGCTTGCGGTTACAGGAAGCTACATTCAGAAGCTGGAAAGTGGGCCGATTGGACAGCAACCTGGCCCTGCAAATCCACCACAACAGCAACACCCCCCACGGCAACAGGACCCACCACAGGGACAGCAGCAAACCAATGATTTCTTGGGCAGATTGGGACATGTGGAGAGAGGCCTCACTGAAGTCACTGGGCAGCTGGCACGTGTAGCACTTCGCCAAGGGCGTTTGGATCGGAATGTTCAAGCTATGTGTCGGCTGAATACCCTCATTCTCCAATCTCAACAAGGACTGGAGTCTATGATCCGCCGTATGGCAGAAAACCAGGGAGTGGCTGTTGAACCACAGGGAGGTTTGTCGGTGGGACCACTAACCGAGCAACAGATTTTGGAGATGATTATTTTTGATGACTCGATAGGGGATGACATAGAAGAGGAACCTGTGGGTGAGGATGAGGCAGCTGAGCCAGCACCTGAAGAGAATGAGGACGCACCCTAGTGTCTAGGACTTTACTCAGTTTTATCTGTGTGACTTACTGTTTTTCATTTCGAACTTGCATGTTCTCACCTTTTCTTGCCTTGCATGCTTGTCATTGTTGCAATGTTTTTGCATATGCATAAATGATTGAGGCAATAATTCTTTGTTTAAGCTTAGTGCCATAATTTCCAACCTATCACTTACCATTGTTAAGCCCAATTGAGCCTGGGCCTATTTTCCTTGGAATGATAGCACATTACAAGCCAAAAAGCGAAAAAACCATTTTGTCCCACTACTTTAGCTTAGAGGAATGTTTGGACTTAAGTTTGGGGTTGTTCTCTTGCTTAGGGACAAGCAAGCAAATAAAGTTTGGGGTGAGAGTAGGCCACTAGAGATGCCTACTAAAAAAAAAAAAAAAGCCATAGAAAACCCAGATGTGTGTGTAGGTTGGGTGTGGAGCGGTGTCCATTAATTTCTTGGATGCGGTTGCCGCCTATCCTAACTCAGATGACAAAATCAGAACCACCAACTTGAAGGTACTTACTCATATCATAAATTCATCAATTTCTCTTAATAATACTTGTGTGCTCGGCTCACAAATCCTATCTTAACCCTAACTTTGTGAATTATTTTCTCATATTCAAGGAGGTGGCAATCCAGGCAATGCTTTATAATTTTTTAGACAAGTATCCTATTCTATCATCCTTTTTTATTTTCCCTGCCATCCTATTTTTTAGAGAAGATGATGGTTTGCTTAATTGCTTCAGCTGAGTGATGTCGATGATTATCTCTTGCTTTATATTCTTTTCACAAAAGTAACTCCCAACGGTTTTATTTGGTTCTGTTTTTGTGAAGGTAAAAGAAATTAATAACCATGACTATGGTGCAATTTGATGAATCTATGAAAAGACCACTTTTGCGGGCTTTGAAGTGGTGCAAAAAGGAGGAGACTCCTTGCAAATTGATGAGGTAGGATAGGTATGGCTACTGTAACTTATTTTTTGTACCCAATTTAACTTTTCAGTACATTCTATTAGTCCTTTGAATGTAATTAAGGCTGTTGTTCTGCTAAATTTGGCATTATGCACGATCTCTTGGGTTTTGTGCTACTTTACCTCTCTTTCTATTTTAATTTTTGGAAACTTGTATTTGAAAGATGATGACTTCTGCAGGGTTGGAGATATGACTTAAATGGAGCACTTATTAAGACAACTATTCAATGCGAAACTATGCAATTCTGTGGCAAATGTTGGTTTATTTCTCTAATCATTAAGGGGAGGATTTTGGGCTTATACCAATCATAGTAGCTACTTGGGAGCCTTTTGTTCATATCAATCTGTAGAAAGAGTCTTTCTCATAATGAGAAGTTGGTATTCATAATGTGGCAAAGGAATGACTTGGTAGCTATCAAGACAATGGTTTTTTTATCCCCACGACAAAACTTTAAACATTCATATTCATTGCCACGATTGCACATGTTGGAAATTTATGTGCCTCGCTACATTTAATGTTATGCAACCTTTGTTTATTTCAACAATTCCTTCATCCAGTTTATGTATTTGAGTCCTTTTTTTGTAAGCATTATATTTTATAGTCTTAACAAGAGATGCCTTGATTAAATAGTGTGAACTTTCAGAAAACAACAAAATTATTTTTTGATTTCATTTAGCAAAATAGTTTATCCCTCTAATTTAATTTTTGTATTTAACAATATTTCAATGACTTTGTTAAAATGAAGTCATTTTGTTAATATCTGAAGTTTTTTCCCCAGGTTAATCTAATATTTTGTTATGTAGAAATATTGTAGGTTCAAGTTATCCACTGTTAAAGGTGGGCGTGAGTGGGCAGCAACATGAGGTTAGTAAATAATCTATGTTGTCAATATTCGTTGAACTTGATATATACATATGTTAGCTGTTTTAAATTTTCATACATTTGTAACGTCAACAGAGTGCAGCAAAACTTTTATATGGAAGTAGGGACTATGATTAGAATAAATAGTGATGCAAGATCTTTCGCGCTTGCTGAAGTTAAGCTATTGGTGGCTAAATGTAATGGAAAAAGTAATATGCTAAAGGTTGAGGGCTCCTTTACTTAAAGGAAATAGCTATCAAGTGGTCTTGTGCTGCTAACCTTGAATTCTGAGCATGATACCATATTATTCACTTGGACAGTACAATGTTACATATAAGATGATAAAGTTGATGAAAATAAAATGTCCAAATTAATGTTATCTCTTGGCATAACTATACATGTATTTTTATGGGTGCTCCATTTGTTTCCACATCATGTACTGAGTTTTATGCAATGAATGGCTCGCAAGTTAAATTCCTCCAAGAACATCTCTCAACTTTATGCAATTAACTAAGTTTTATATACAATTTTTATAAAATAAAGTAGGTATTATTATGAAATGGAATCTTTATTATACTATTATGTAATGATTGCTGCTTGGCAATGCATCTTAAAATGGCATGCTGTCATATTATGACAAGGTTGTTTCATGTTGTATAGGGCGTAGAAGCTGTACTTACAAGGTTGTGCTTACCGAAGATGGTAAAAGATAACAAGAGTTGACTATGATAGCATACTTTGGCTTATCATCTTTCACCAGATAAAGATAGATCGGCTAATAACTGTCTGAGTACCTAGCTCTAGCACTAGATGCAACTTAATTATTACTTATTACTTATTTATTACTTATTTTAAATATAAAAAATAGTGTTTTAGTTAATATGTAATGATTCTTTAGGTTTGTGAACATTCCATCTTCATTATTCTTAATTTGGTTTGTGCAATTGAATTGTTATTTGTCACTTAAATTCTCATATGTGTTGGTGCCTGTCTAACTAAATCAAATGATAGAAAGAGCACACCTGCATTAGTGAAATAGCAACCAAAATGGTCCTTCTAGGGACTTCAAGAGCTTTATGGCGAACCAAATTTATACAGGTATCCATTTCTGTACTAAAATGATAAATAACGAGACAAAATCAAAGAGGCATCAGCATTAAGTTAACTGGATATAAAGTAGAGACAACTTTTGGTAGAAGGGATACAGGGTCAGTTTCACCATAAACTTGAGATGTCAATTCCAAATAATGACATGTTTATGGAAGATATCATGTTTTGTACATTGGAAGTTGGAACAATTCACCATGGAAATCTTACATTTCCCGTTGCAATCTAGGATGTCTCTCAACAAATGAGAATCTCATATTACTAGATTATAAATAAGATAAAATTTTTCATTGATGAAATTTCAAATTTAGATTATGCTTATTAGTGAAAGCATTTTAGAATGTTCCAATATAGTAAAATTGTATATTATCATATTTAAATTATTTATTAGTTTTTTTTTTTGAAATTTTAATTGAGCTTAATAAATGTGTACGATCTTCACCGCAAGTATTACATTGTCATTTGGTGAAAACCACAGGACATGGTTGGAGGTACTATACAAGTAACTTAGAAGGAATTAGAGGGAATCCAATAATAGAATAGAATTTGCGGCTTTCATGCTTAAAAGGTGTCTATATTTATAATGGTATTATAATTATAAATAAGTATAATTAATATATTTACTTTAATTTTGAAACATTAATCACATATCTTGCATCAATTAAAATTATATTTAAAAAAAATAGAATCGTAATTTAATGTATTTTTATATGCCGGTACATCACACGGGGATCCTATTAGCTGTAATGGAATGATATTTTAGTAAAGTATTAGTAATGGAGTGGGGTAGAAACATCAAAACATAACACTCTATTGTTTGCAAGTTGAATGAGAGGGTGGAGAAAAATCACTAACCCCCAAATTTGAGGGTAAGAAAATGGTAGAGATTGGGTTGGACTGAGTAGTTTGAGTTACCATCCTTAATTATCTTATTTCATTAATGAAGTAACTTTCAAACAACGATTCATATATAGTACATAAATAAATAGATCAATATATATTTTTTAAATAATTCATTTGCACGGGGAAAAAGAGGATAATTAAATCAAATAAATTTTCAAGAGAGAAAAAATAATAAAATGATAAATTAATATATTTTCTAAAAATGATTAATTTGCGTGGGAATAGAGGAGAATTAAATCAAATAGATTTTCAAGATAAAAGAAAAATAATATGATATATAAATATATTTTCTAAAAATAATTAACTTATACGATACAAAAAGAAGAAATAAATCAAGAATAATATCTTATGATATATCTTATATCTTATAATTATATAATATAATATGTAACATAATAAATATTTCATAAAAATATAATAATATATTAATATCTTATATATAAAAAATTTATATATAACAACATAAATAATATAAACATATTAGAAAGTAAAAATAATTTGATTATCTAATTCATAATCCGTGCATTACAAAACTACTTGGAATACATGACACGATGATTGATGTGTTGGGGGAATTTGAGCGTAACAAATTTTCGGTTCTGGGGACATACGGGGCACCAACGTTGTCCATTGCCCAAGGCTTCGCACCGTTTAGTGGCCATGTCACCGCTGCAGCTATCAGTACAGCTTGATGGCCACTGGACGCTACACTCACAACAATAACTAACAACTATTATATAAAACGACTTCGTATGACAGTTGTGGATTTCAATGGTAGTTCTCGTGGGTCCTATTATAACGGTGCACGTGGCAGGACACTTGAAGCAAACTACCCAAAAAAAAAGAAATTTGGTAAATGTATCATGCAACACTTTTTATTTCACGAATCTTGATAATCCAACATACAGCGATTAAGGGATCGTTTGGTGAGAGGATATGATAGGAACGGATAGGATAATAGAGTAAGATATGAGCGGATATAATAATAGAGTAGGATAAGCTATTATCATATCCGATCAACTAGATAACATTATAATTTTAGTATGAATTTTAAAATTTTCGATTTTATTTTAAATGTTTTCATATTTTATTATATTTTAGTTGTTTTATAATTTTCATTTTTTAAAATTATATAAAAAAACAAAATTATCCTTGTAATAAAATTACATATAATATTTTAAAATTTTAAAATATTGTTTAACTTAAATTAATTTTTATAATTTTAAGTATTCATTTATAGTTTTTATTTTACATATAGTTAAATTATTAGAATAATTTTTTTATATTTTTCAGTTTTTTAAAATAATATAAAATAATAAAATTAGCCTTTTGAAAAAATTAAATTAAATTAAATTTTAAAATTATTTTTTAATATTTTTATTATTTAAAATATCTTATATTTTATTATACTTTTTTTTGGTAATCATGTTATATCTTATTATACTTTAATTATTTTATATATAAATTTTTTTTATATTTTAAATCACCCTATCCTATCATGTTGGGTTCTAACCCAGTCCTCCCTCAGGATATGATTTTAACTAGATGGACAGGATATGATAGGCGACAGGATTGTTTTATCATATCCTGCTGGCTCACCAAACAGTAGTTTCAGACAAGATATGATAGTTTATCATATCATGTCTCTCTTATCCTGACCACCAAAAGAGTCATAATACTATTATGATCTTGCTAACGTGTAGGCTAAGAACATTGATTAAAGAATCAAACGATAGAAACTTTATATTAAGAATTATAACTTTTATACTTTAAAAAAAATTAAATACACAATTTTCTAATACATATTTTTTATATTTGTTTCCTTAACGAATATCCTATCTTGTAACGACATTCGTTACAATTCTCCATATTACTGTTAACTTCGCTGCATCATTTGGCCGCCCCTTCCCCCTTTAATTATTGCGTTTTGTTTGGAATGCTAACATGATCACATGCAATGTAACCATTTGTTTTCTTCATTCCAATTCTAAACCCAACCATTAATTTCAAATTTTTCAATCTTATTTTGCCTCACCCTTTTTTTTTAAAAAAAAAAACAAAATGTAATCCTTGTTTATCACATGCTCGTCCATTACTAAGTACCTGTTTGGTTAGTTGATAAAACTCCATTTGAGCATCCAAACCCCTGTTGCTATAATAACTGGAGTGTTTGGATGAAAAATTCAGTTGGAAATAATTGATTCTTTGTGGACAAAACTGAATTTTGTGGAATCAAATTTTTTAGTTTTTCCGTTGAAAATAATTGATTCTAGATGTAGGACTCATAAAATTCTACATATTTTGAGCACCCAAACCCCAGTTGCTATAATAACTGGAGTGTTTGGGTGTAAAATTCAGTTGAAAATAATTGATTCCTGGTGGACAAAATCGAGTTTTTTGGAATCAAATTTTTTTAGTTTTTCCATTGAAAATAATTGATTCTAGACATAGGACCAACTAAATTCTACATATTTTGAGCAGTTGCTATAATAACGAGTGTTTGGGTGTAAAATTCAGTTGGAAATAATTGATTCCTGATAGACAAAACTGAGTTTTGTGGAATCAAATTTTTTTAGTTTTTCCGTTGAAAATAAATGATTCTAAATGTAGGACCCACAAAATTCTACATATTTACACTTCAAAAGTGATTTTACTTTATCATCTAGATAAAATCAATTCTTCTAACCCTACTTTTAAAATATTGTTATCAAACACAAATCAATATTTTTAGCCTTTATTTTTTTAAAATCAATTATTCCAAAATCAATTCTACCAAAATCAATTTTATCAAAATTTAAAAAAAAAATCCTAAAACAATCTTTGAGGTTATTCAACAAGCAATTTAAAACATTAATATAAAGCTTGTATAACTAAAAATTTAGAGTTAAAGATGGCTGTCCCATCCCCAAAGCCTGGGTCCAGACCAATCCTCTAAACTCAACGGAGACTATAACCCACCAAAATGAACTCCGGCTGGGATTGGATCTCAGCCAACTCATGTTACTATTTTTTATTTTTACTTTAAAAGATTTAGTTGGCATTCATGATCAATATAAATTTTTTTACATAGTTAATCAATGATAAATTATCATATAATTATAAATATTTGATTCTTATTAAGTTAGAATAATAATTTGGTCTCTATATTTAAAAACTTTTGAAATCAATTAGTATATATATATATATATATATATATATATATATATATATATATAATTTTTTTATTTTTTATTCGATCATCATTGTTTATTGATGTTATTTGAGGGAATTAAAACAATATAAGAATTAAATTAAAACAACCTTTGAGATAAGGATTGAGACATCGTTTTAGTACAAGATCTTCATCCCCATTACTAAAAACAACCTTTGAGGTTACTAAACAAGTAATTTAAAACTTATTATAAAGTTTGGATTGCTTTAAATAAATAAATAAATAATAAAGCTTGAATAACTAAAAATTTCGAGTTAAAGATGGCTGTCCCATCCCAAAGTCGGGTAAAGAACAATCCTCTAAACTCAACGGAGACTATAACCACCAAAATGAACTCCGGTGGGAATTCGACCTGAGCCAACTTATGGTTCTAATGTTTTAAAATAAAATAAAATTTGAACTTACATAATTTAACACAGTCAAATAAACATAAATGTGTCCCATCATTACATATGGTTGAATCTTATTATAACCAACAAAAAGTTCATATATAAAATAATTTATGATTATAGTATAATTTTTTTTAGTTAGCAGTATATCAATTTTTTTACTGCAACAATATATCAAAATTAAAGTTGAACTTTAAATGCGCTATCATAAAAAAAAAATTGAGGTCAATATGAAAATAACGGTCCTTATTTATTATTTACATTAATAGACTTATTAAATTTTGATATACTATTTAATATTGGAAAAAAATCAATGTATATTTTTATATTTTTATGATGTATAATTCCCAAAATAGCTATTTTATTACAAAAAGATATTTTTTAACATTATTGATTGATTAATTAATTAATAATATAATAATTTTAAGGAACATATAAAGGAAATAAGACAGGAAAGCTAAAACTTTAAAAGGGAAATTGTTTTTTTGACTGAAACTTAAAAGGATAATTGGTAAAACTTAATAGAATATAATTTGGCCCAGTAAGTTTTCCACTTTATACCTATGATAAAAATTAAATAATATAACTCCTATTCCTTTTTTTTACTCAATATAACTCCTATTCTTAAGTTATCGAAATTTATAAGTATAATAATAATTTATTTGCATCTATAAAAAATAATAATAAGTTTAATTGCATTTATTTCCTTTTTGATGATTTTTTTTTTTAGTAACCACAAAATTGACAGAAAGAGGAAGTCAGTAATCAGTATTATTAATTGAATATTGTAGCAAACAAAGTTGATAGAAGGCAGCGGAGAAATTTCAGAGTAGAGATCGCCACACGTCAGTGCGGAGGAAGGTGATTCCCTGTCGGTAGTCCCCCACAGCCGGTAAAAGCATTAACACGTGTACGTCCACAACTCCCACTCCTCATCATCTCTTCTGCTCTTTCTTAATTCATTCGTTCATCATCTCTTCTTCTCACCTCATCTCCAAACGCAGTAACGCATAAACCCAACACTTTCAATACCACACACACAAATAACTTGTTAGTTCTCTCATGCTCCCTAAATCAGTCCACCACTCGCCGCAACCCCTCTCCGATACGAAGACTCCTTTCAGCGCCGCACTCCAACACTTTTACTCTCTTCAAAACCTTCGCGCATGGATTCTCTTCATCCTCCTCTTCATCCAGATCGTCCTCCTCTCCAACCTCCGTAGCTCCTCCACCTCCGTCCCCATCCTCCACCAATCACCCTTCCACAACCACTCTTCCCCTGAATCCCCTCCACTCACTCACAATTCCATCCTTCAAGCCCAACCATGTGACCGTTTCGTTTACGTTTACGACCTTCCCCCACTCTTCAACCAACAAATTCTCCACAATTGCGATAACCTCAACCCCTGGTCCTCCCGCTGCGACGCCCTCTCCAACAACGCCTTAGGCCAACCCGCCACCTCCCTCGCCGGAATTATCCCCCTCGACCTAATCCCGTCGTGGTTCTGGACGGACCAATTCGTCTCCGAGATCATCTTCCACAACCGCATACTCAACCATAAATGCAGAGTCACGGAGCCGGAATCCGCTACGGCCTTCTACATACCCTTCTACGCTGGACTCGCAGTCGGGAAATACCTGTGGAGTCCTCACTCAACCGCAGAGGATCGGGATCTCCACTGTAACATGATGTTACAATGGCTCCACGATCAACCCTACTACAGAAAATCTGACGGCTGGGATCATTTTATTACCATGGGTCGCATCACATGGGATTTTCGCCGCTCCAAGGATCACGATTGGGGTTCCAGCTGCATCTATAAGCCCGGGATGCGTAACATCACGCGCCTCCTCATCGAGCGAAACCCTTGGGACTATTTCGACGTCGGTGTTCCCTACCCCACCGGATTCCACCCCGGTTCCGACTCCGACGTCGCCCTCTGGCAGAGCTTCGTCCGCGATCGCCGCCGAGGAGCCTTGTTCTGCTTCGCCGGAGCGCCGCGCCGCGCGTTCAGGAACGATTTCAGGGGAATTTTGCTGGACCAGTGCCGCGACTCCGGCGGGTCGTGCCGCGCCGTGAACTGCTCCGGGAGCCGGTGCTCGAACGGCACGTCGGCGATCCTCGAAGCGTTTCTGGACTCGGAGTTTTGCCTTCAGCCGAGGGGGGATAGCTTCACGCGCCGGTCGATTTTCGATTGCATGATAGCCGGTTCGATCCCGGTTTTTTTCTGGCGGCGAACCGCATATTTGCAGTACGAGTGGTTCTTGCCGGGTGAACCGGGGAGTTACTCGGTTTTCATAGACCGGAATGCAGTGAAGAATGGGACCTCGGTGAAAGCGGTGCTGGAGAGGTTCAGCAAGGAAGAGGTGAGGAAAATGAGAGAGAAAGTGATTGAGTACATTCCAAGGTTGGTTTATGCTAAGCATAACAAAGGGTTAGAGGGTATGAAAGATGCTTTTGATGTTGCCATCGAAGGCGTGCTTAAAAGGTTTGAGGAACAAGAACAACCGGGGTTTAATAAGTGGTAATAGGAATTAGATTTGTTGAAGATAAATAAATAATTATTGATACTATGTTTGTTTCGTTATATAAATTTGGTAGGATAGAGTTTTTTCTTAAACAGATTTTATTTATAGATGTACAATGGTTTGTACCATATTTATAATGTGATTCTTTTTACTATGATGGGTTATATATATTCTTATGGATATTGATATGTTGTTGTATATCATTTTATAGCAAGAATTGAACTGTGTTTGAGGCATTGAGCAATTCCTCTGCAAATAACTAAATAAAACTAGCAGTTGGGTTAGTTATTTTTTGCTCTGTGGTGATTACTTTTATATATATAAACATTTATGTTATCTAAACCTTCAATTTTGGATATAACATATGACAGCGTATATGTTTATCTTTATTTCTTATTTATTTTTTATCTCCTTTTATCTTTTTTGTATACATACATTCTAAAAGTACATTAAAAAAATAAAAAAATAAATAAAGCGACACTGAACTGTTGTCCCTATTTTGATGTTTAACAAACATTTTCCTATATAAAACCTTTTATTAAGAGTTGTGTTATTTGAATATAAAAATTTAGATATCGTATGTGATATCGTATATGTTTGTACCCATCTCTTATTTATGTTTTATTATTTTTGTATATATGTATTTCGAGAATATCATAAAAAAAATAAAAAGCACACTATGTGTTAAAAAAAAAACATAATTGTTTACTAATGGTTGGTAGTTCCTTCCATAGCTCTCACCGGTCACTACACAACATGCTACATTAGTTACCATCCAGAGATTGGTACTCCTCACTGATGCAAGTCTTTGTAATAATCCTTATTTTATTTATAAATGTGTAATGGTATGTACCGTATTGACATTTATATATTTTTTTTTGCTGCGATGGATTTTACACTTGCATATAGCCTATTTACAGAGAACGATGAATTCCGTTTGAGGCATTGAGCAACTAAGGCTGCTTTATTAGCAAATAAATGAAATGGACAATTTGGTGAGTTAATTTTTTTAGTAATAGTGGATAGTTGGCTCTAGTTATCATCAGTCACCACACACAACCAAGTGACATACCATCCTGCTGCATAAATGCTGTTGCTAGACATTGGTGGCCCTCACTGATCAAAGTCATTTTAGTAGTACTTTGACCTGGGACTGTTGCTTCAGGACATACTTCTGTTTCACTGAGACAATCATGGGATGAGAGAAACCGACACAATGCCACAAAGAAATATGTATTATAAAAAGATATATTGTATTAGGTTAAAGTAATCTTTTGATCCTTATACGTGATATTGATTTTCAATTTGATTTCTATATGTAAAAAGTTATTAATTTGGTCACTATACGTGACATTAGTTTTCAATTTGGTCCTCACCGCTAATTGGTCCCTATTTAAGAGGGACCAAATTACAAAGTATTATCACATATAGGAATCAAATTGAAAATAATTGTCACATGTAGCGACCGATTTCAATTTTTTTTGTTGAATTGGTCCCTACATGTGACAATAATTTATAATTTGGTCATCTTATATAGGGACCAATTAGTGGTGAGGACCAAATTGAAAACAAATGTCACGTATAGGGACCAAATTGACAACTTTTTACGTATAGGGACCAAATTGAAAATCAGTGTCACATATAGAAACATATAAAGACCAAAATATTACTTTAACCATTATATTATTATTATTTGTTATTATTTCTTCGATTTTCTAACATATGTAATTTTGTATATGTTAATAAATCAAAAAATAAAAATATTATACTGGACAGAGTAATTTTTTACTTTAAGTTATTGAATATACAATTTCAACGCAATATTTTTAATTTTAATTTCTTTACACGAGTTAGAAAAATCGTTATTTCTATACTTGATTGCATCAATTTAACTAAAGGGATGCTAAAGAATACAGATAAAGTTTTTATGAGGGTACAGCGCATTGCTACTATGATCAACCACTCTGGGTAATGAGTTTGAGTTTTAAAACTTAAAGTACTATTAGTGAAATTCAGGTTGGATTTTCAACTAGTACCTATCAATATCGTAGTACCCTTAACAAATAAATATAAATAAACGATAAAATAAAATTGAAAGATAATTTAATAATTACATACCTAAAAGTTGATTTAAATTACATAATCTAAATAACATTTATTCTATCAATAGCTACTTTTAATAATAATGTATTAAATATAAATCAATTATTATAAACTCGTTTATAATCAAAAATAAATTTTGTAAATCTTAGTAATAGATTACAAACACATCCGCAATTGCCAATCCGAGGATTATGATTCTTCCAAACTCCTTTCACCATGTCACTGTTATATAATCTAGTTGGGTATTGTTACTGAAACAATTGAACAAATACAAGCAGAGCAAAACTGGTCAAGAACAATGCACTAATACAAAACACAGAAACTAAATCTAAAACAAGATTAAGGGAGAAGAAATTAACACTAATAATTAACGTGGTTCAGCTGGTGGGGCTTACATCTACGGGGAGAGAGCAAAGCATATTCCACTATGATTAAGATGAGTACAAGATCAAGCTATGAACAAGATAGAGATTCCCTTGGCACCTTGCTAAACCCTGTACAGCATACAGCGGCAACCCAAGCCTATTTTCTCTTGCTATTCTCACACTCTCTTGATCTTTCTTTTCCTCACACCTAGAGTACAAAGAGAATTACAACAATAGAATTTTATCTCAGCTATATAATGAGTTCTCTCTCCTTTTTCTCACACTCTCTCTCACTATTGGCCTATTCACCTATGCAAGTATATATAGACATCAGCTACAAACCCTGCACGTGCTCCTTCCAAAAGACCCGCTGCACCAGTTAGGTTGCAACCGAAATAACTGACTCTAACTAACTTTTGAAAGCTTGATTACTTGTAACTGATTTTGAGATACAACTAACAAATCTGGTTGGAGCCTTGGATTATGCGGAACAATTACAAACCACAGGATATGAACCACAAAATGTTAAAATTTTGGATCATGCTAATCAGTATTCTTAGGGTATTGGTTAAGGAAAAAAAACTTCATTGGAAAAATAAGTTTATCATTCTTCAAAGTTTAAATTACAGCTAATCCCAATACTAAATTTTTATTTTTAGATCCTTAACAAATTTTTACATCAAAATTTGATATTATGAGGGGTCATCCTAAATTTGAGTAGGGTGTCTATTACTAAGGTGTAAGAATAAAGTGCTATTAAATATCCATATAAAAAAAAACACTATTAAATATAGGGTCATTCTAACTTTAGGATCTCGTTAAAGAAAAAAAAATTTATTGTAAAACTAACTTCAACACTCTTTAAAATATGAAATGTATCAAGTGTCGAAAAGACAATTTCTTTTTTCAGAATCTTAACGAGTGTCATTGGAGTATCTCAGGTGGTATTAACATGTGGTTAATTCAAGTTGTAAAAGACTTAAACAAGTGATTGGTTGGGCGGGAAAGACTTACCTTATGTGCTCAACTAGAGCTGGGTATATGGACTTGGACTTGCAGACAGTACGTTTAACCCGCAGTCCATGTAGGCCTGGACTAGGTAAAAAACGAGCTCATTAAAACACGGGTTTTTTTAGTCCAATCCATTGTTTAACGGACTTCGTCCGCAATCCAAACATAAAAAAATATAAGACCTGCCCAACCCATTTTTTCATATAGGGCCCAATTTGGATAGCCCATTTTCCCTAAAAAATCTGCCCAAATCAACTACGTCCCTTACCTAACCCTGGTTCATAAACAAGTTTTCACTCATCTCCCAGCAGCCGCACAACACAGGTTCATGGCTTAGACACATAACACTCCATCCCCAGTCACACAGCTGCATCATCAGATTCTACAAATCTACAACTCACACAAACAAACACCATTTGTTTTATTTTTTTAACTCCTTTTTTGTTTTTGTGTGTTGTTTATTTGTCTTTGGTTTCCTTTTTCTATTCAGATTTGGGTGATGGTGGTGAATCGGAAGTTGCAGTGTATGTGAGGGAAAATGATTGGAATTTTGGTTGGTCGTGGGTGCCACAAATGAGAAAGGTGGTGGTGTGGGTATGAAAGCGAGGGTTGGTGTTTGCCGCAAAAAAAGAGAGCTTTGGAAGTCATCAACCTCTTCGTGATCAGATTCAATGTAGCCAACCATCTTGTTATTGATGTTTGTTGCAAAATAAAAATGTTGATGACTCCGCGGACTATCCTTATTGGACGTGAACTATGTTTTTTCAAATCCATCTGTCATGCGGGTTTTTCAGTTCGATCTGGTTAAGTGCGGATCAGACTGGTCCGTATACCCAGCTTTTTGTTCAATAGGTTTCTACCAATGTTATGGTTATAAAAAAAAAGATATCTCCTATTGTGCAACCTATTAATGTTACTTAACTTCACTTTTTATGGGTCGTATCATTCCATTTTATCATTTTTTACTTTATATTACCTTAAACAGCCCAACACTCCAATTATGTAACTCTTAAAAATTAACTAAGTGATTCCAACAAGTTAGCTTACATCTTTAATTATTTTATTTTTTGAATTTAAAACATTAATTCATTTGTGTACTTTAATAAGTTATTTTCAGAAAATTAGGTACTTTAATATGTTATTTTGCAAGGTGGAAAATGTTAACAGTACATGCAACTTAACGGAACACCTCATCAACTTAACAAACGTTTCAGACGAGAAGAAACGAAAAGTAACATGGACTAACGTGTCCTTGGATTTGTAATTGTGATTGACTAAATGGTCAATTTATTTTTGTGAGGGACTAAAAGTATCTCCCATTTTTTCTCAGAAACCAAAATAGACCTTTACTCATATTTTTATTTTTCTACACTTGTATATTATTTTGTTCTTTCTCCTCAAGTATTTTAAATTTCAAAAAACCACTCCCACTACCGTGTGCATGGAAACGGATCCTCTCCATTTGTTGAAGAAATGGACAGTTCCAGACCATTAAATCTAGACCATACTTGTGTCGTTGAAAAAAATCAAAGACTGATAATTTAGAAAAAATCATTTTATTTTTTAATTAAATCAGAAATTGGAAAACCTTCTTGTCTCTCTCTCCTTGTCTCCTTATCCATTCGACCCTCCACCATCTCCTTCTCCCTCGTTCAAACGTTTCGGCCATACTTCTTCCACCACCATAATTAAGTAAACAATTATATTTAACTGAATAAATTGCATTAGACAAGTGATAGTTTGCTATGCTTTATTTGGTGAAGAGTCTATGCATATTAAAAACATTACTCCCACTTCCTTCATCACTACTATTCCCTCCATCGCTATTGCCATTGTTGGTGGCGGCGCCACCACTTGCACCAATAGCATTGTTCTCGTCACTTCTGCAGCTCAAGTGGTGTCTATAACCAATGCACATGGGAACATTCGGATTCAAAACCCTAGCTTTCGCGATCCGTTTCCTCTCCGACGAGTCATGGCAGTGGTTTCTCTTTTTATGAACCCTTTTCAACGTTAAGAGCCTACAGTCGAGCTATTCGCGACGGAGCCTCCATGACGGACTTTCCAAACAGGGCCGCTCCGACCGATGTTGTAACATTCGTTATTTTATGTATGGTTTATGTATGAGATGAGGTTTATGACTTGGATTATATAGTTGAGATTTTTTTGAGGCATAGAGACATTTGCATGGCAAGTACGCGGTCTTATCGAGTGAGTTTGAATGTAGGAACAAAATTAGGGTTTCCCGGTTAGCGTCTTTGAGACATTTGAATGTGAAACAAGAAATTTGGAGTTAGAATTAATATTAGGTATTTTTTTTAATGGTTGGAGGTTGTTCATTAGGTCTTAATGAGCATGCATTTCAAATTTGAGGTCAATCGGACTTCGACCGAGCTTGGAACGCGAAGAAATGCGCTAAAACGGTGTGGCTGCCAGAAGGTCAGCGCTGAGCGCTGGGAGGTGGCGCTGAGCGCCCAGTCACTGCTCCTCCCTGCCACGTGTCATGCATGCAAGGGCCCTGATTGCATGCCCAGTGCCGAGCACTGGATTAAGGGCACTGAGCGCATGTGCGCAGCTGAGGAAAAATAAAAATAAAAGAGGTTCAACCCCTCATTTGAACCATTTGAAACAAACAAATAGCAGCTCTTAGGGAGAAGCTAGAGCAGAAACCAGAGAGTTCTAGAGAGAGGGGGAGAGAACTAGAGAGAGTGAGAGATAGAGTTTGAGAGTGAGGAAGGCTATCAAGAGCCTAAACCACCATTTTGGAGTTGGAACAGCTTCAAAAAAACCATCACCACACCTTCTTCCACCGTTGGATCTTGTTTAAATTTCATAGAGAGGTCCTAAGTTGGTAGTTCTTCATATCCAACGGTTGAAATTTCTGTATTTCCCCAGAGTGAGTGTTACTGAACTCATAAGAAGAAGGAAAACCCAACCCGAGTAGCTCCTGACCAGTCACATTGGAAGGTTCAATCCAAACTTGTTCACTGTTGGATCGAGCTGAAATATTTGTAGAAGGTAAAGGAAAGGTAGTTCTTTAAACTCAATGGTCAAAGTTTTAAAAAGAGGTCTATATTTTGAGATATTGAGCCAGAACAGTGGCGGATTTACTAATGTTACTGCAGTTTTTGAGTTCCTTACTTTGTGCCTTTCAAATGTGATATTTAGGAGGAATATCGGAGCTTCGGGGACCTCTTTCGGTGTGAGGCAGGATCGAGAGGAGTCAAGTGGGAGTGATCTAGTAGTGTTTCTGAGGTCGTACGTCTTGGAGGTGGGGAAAAGAAGCCATCTAACGTCTGAAACGACGAAGTGGCGTTTATTTCGATAACGGCGAAGGGCGACCCAAACCCTTCACGGAAGTGAATAACGGAAATTGTCAATGTCGTACCAGGGACTACTTTGTGGTACCGAGGACGATACTGAAATTGTGTGTTTATCGCCTTTACGTAAAAGTATATACTATTCTATTTTCCTATCGTATTTGATGTTGCATGTGTTGTTTGCTTGGACTGATTGACTGGTTGCATGAATACTGGTGATTGATGGATGATGATATTATGAGTAATTATTTTTCTGTTATGAACATGTTATTTTATTATTATGTTATTAGTAACGAATTTTTATTTTGGAAAATGATAACATGATTGTAATGATGGCATGATGACATGTGAACATGATGATATGATGAGTGATATGATTATGATTAGAGGTTGAGTAAGCGATAAGTTAAGTTGAGACCTGATGATGTATTGGGGAATTCATATTATA
This sequence comes from Sophora flavescens, assembly GCA_030762895.1. NCBI lineage: Eukaryota > Viridiplantae > Streptophyta > Magnoliopsida > Fabales > Fabaceae > Sophora > Sophora flavescens. The sequence goes on along the minus strand of CM061067.1, from coordinate 161,720,775 downwards.
TATGTGTTAGTAGTGCCTAACCGAGATGATTACTATGATATGATGATGAGATTGATGAGACGAGATTATTATTGAGGTTATCTATGCAATTATGATGAGCGGTTAGGGCACTAGGGGGTAACCTGAAACATGGTCTGTGATATGGTTGAACTGAAACATGGTCTGGTGGACCTGAAACATGGTTTTTGGGGTCTATTCCTCGGAGGGAGAATTCCCGCGGTTTAGGCTAACGGCGGACTGTCTCAGACATGATTTTATTTTAGTTGCAGCTATAGTTCATGCGTTGCATGAGCACCCTGGCCGTGGTTCAGAGGTGTACACCGGATTGTGCAGCTATAGTGCCATTGCTTTGCATGGGCATCCTCCACCTGTGGACGAGGGTGTGCGCCGAGGACTCTGGAACGTGTCGATTCTATTGATGTGATATCCGGATATGTCCGATACCTTATGAGATGATTCATACAACATTTGCATTGCATCATGATGGAGGGTAGAGGAAAGATCCTAGATGTGGATTGAGGATGATTGTGTCATATATATATATACACACTTATACTTTTGGAGACGGATGTTTATGTGCTGTTATAGAATTAAATGTCGCTAAACCCTTTCCACGTTTGACATTATATCGTTTCTTATCCCCTTTCTTTCGTTGTGTGTTTTGTGTGTATGTGTGTGTGTGTGTGTGTGTGTGTGTGTGTGTTGTACCTCAGACCCAGACAGAGCAGATGGCGCACTAGGACCACCCATGGATGACTCAGGATCCAGGGTTCCCCCTCTCGGGGACCTGTGAGGTGGAGTGCTTAGATCCGCATGGGTGATTTGTGGACCCGATCACCCGTTTTGCGGTATATACGGGTCCTATGTCCATCACCATGGGAATAGGGAAGGGAGCTCCCATCGGATTTGTTGGTACGTTTCGTCACGACCATCCCGTTTTCGATAGCACAACCTGATGGACACGTACCATCGATGCCGCCCATGTTCGGGATGGCCCCAGTACCCTTCATGGTTCCTTTTGATGCCCTGGTACCAGGACCCATACCGGCACCTGCACCAAAGCCTGGACTTGCCCCAGTTCCGGAGGGTGGAGACTCCCCAGATCCAGTCTATGACCAATTGCCCGTTCCTGAGGCCCCAACACCACCTGAGATTAGGGCCACCGGGTCAGAGTCCTCCCGAGTATCCTCCCGACAACTATCATCTCGAGATGCCAGGGAGTACCGACGAATGTTTCAGAGACCCGCCACAGATAGGAGATCTTCTAGTGACAGTGGAGGCGAGGCAGGCCAGTCGAGACCTCAGGATTACAGCGGGGGTAGTAGTCAGTGATTGCCTAGGTCAGGGCTATTCATGTAGGTGCATGTGTGAGGCTTTTGATGTATTTTGAGAGGGGATGGGGTGCCGAGAGGTGGTGAGGTATCTTTCTTTTGTCCTTTTTATGTATTTTGTTCTCAATCTATATCTATGTTGGGATCCTACTGATGGGAATCCCTAGACAACTCAGTATCAGGATATGATGTATATGCATTTATGGTTATGCTTCTGTATGCATGTATCTATGTTGTTTATATTTTAAGTTTTTAATTTTTCCGCCGTTTTTAATATATACGCTTAACGATAATAACATGATTAGGTCCTAAATATTATGGGTTTTCTTTAATGGGACGTTGGGGCATCTCATTTGGTGGTATCAGAGCAGTTCGGTTCCGAAACGGACTGTGAGAACTGTGATTAGGGTGAACTGGCCATTTAGTTGAATCCACATCGGATTACAGCTATGCTTAGAAGATGGGTAGTGAGTCCGACGCGACATTTCTATGGCATATAGTATTTATATTACGGTTTTATGTAGTATTATATGTCATATTGATGTGGGCTAATGATTTCTTTTAACAGGATCATGGCTCGAGGTAGAGGACGTGGACGTGGTAGACGGGGTGGTAGAGCTATAGAGGGTGTCGAGGATGAGCCGCATCAGCCAGAGGGAGGGATTGGAAGTGGAGGAGAGTCCGCCGAGACTCTTCGGACTATTCGCGAGTTGGCATCTGTTCTGTTGCAGCAGGCACAACAGAATGCACAGAGGGTACAGAGAAAGATGGAGTTACAGGAGAGGCAGGATAGGAGGAGAGCCGCGGAGGCTGAGGATGCAGGGCTGACTACCTTTATCAAAGGTAAGCCACCACAGTTTGGAGGAAAGTATGATCCCGAGCGAGTAGATTGGTGGATACAGGAGCTCAAGAAGATCTTAAATACCATGCGATGCAGAGATGACAGGAAGGTGACTTACGCCGCCTTCATGCTGACCGGAGGGGTCGAGTCATGGTGGAGAGGCAAGAGGAGATTGCTTGAGGCTGACGGCATATTGATCAGTTGGGAGCTGTTCAGAGAGTGTTTTTTGGAGAAGTACCACCCGCGGGTAGCCAAACGCGAGAAGGAGAGTGAGTTTATGAGTCTTCAACAGGGAGACAAGTCTGTGGGTGATTATGCGGCCAGATTCGAGGCCCTGATTCAAATTTGAGTTCTATCAGAGGTTTCCAGAAGAGGACTTGATGTGCCGGAGGTTTGAGGAGGGTTCTGAGAGAGCGGTGCACAACGCCCAGCTGCCAGCAGGGGAGCCAGTGGTTCTAGAGGAGGAGCTGGGAGAGGAGCTCCAGCGGCAGGATGACAGGCGGCCAGACCTCAGACCATGGGGAGAGTGTTTACGGTGAGAGGATCCGAGTCCTCTCAATCTACAGGTCTTATTCAAGGTATGTGTTTACTATCTGGCAGATTCTCGTGTGTGTTGTTTGACTCAGTCGCTACACATTCGTTTGTTTCACATGAGTGTGTGGTGTTGTTTTGGCTTCAACGACTCAAAAGGGGAGGGTGAATTTAGTTTTCAAAGATTATTTCTCTCTTAAAAAATTTTCACAAAAGCTTTATAAATCAGATTTGTGGATTAGTGTTCTTAGGATCTTTTTTATAAAATCGATGAAGGGTTTTTTACAAAATCTTGAATAGAAGGTAATGAGGATAAGAAAGATTAATACCGAATAGGTTCAGGTTCAATAACTCAGTAATAACAAAATCCAGTTTATACAGATCAAGAACAGAAATTATATTTGAACTTTAAACATCAAAGTTGCAGGTTCTTGATTCATAAACAGAAAGTAAGGAGTTTGAGTTTAGAGATACTACACAATTAGATTTATCTTGGTTCAGTCACCTTCACTGTGACCTACATCCAATCCCCACTCCACCTGTGGGATTTCACACACTAACACACAAGCTTTGCTAGGTAGCTTGAAAAACCTTCACACCACAGAGCACTCCTTCACCTCGAGATACCACACTCTTGTGAAGAGCCTCAATGTTCAACCTTAGGGATACATCACCCTAATCACTTAGAGAGACACCCTCTCTCTTTACAATCGAAAATTAAAACAAAATTTGATTCCTAACTCTCAATAGTCAGATAAACAAATTGAAGCACTTATGAGAATGAAACACTCTTTTCACAATAAGCTCAAGAAAGAAGATGAATGACTTTCACAATTGATTTCTTAAATTGATTTCGTAAAACTGTGATATGTTATGATATTCGTATATGGTGTAAAAGTGTTCCTTTGATCCCTCTTTATATAGAAAACAAGTTATAGTCGTTAGGATCAATCAAAACAGATTTGGATCTGATTTAATAGAATCTGTTTTCTTGATTCTGGTTCTTGAAATAAGATTATGATAGTTCTTGTTGAATTTGCGTCCATAAAATAACGAGTCCATTTGGAAAAATAGCCGCATCCATTTACCACGTCAGCAGACGGGAGTACTAACACAGTAAATGGACGTGCTCCAACTAGTAGACGAGCGTTTGTATTACTTTAGTAGACGAGCACTTGTATCACTTTAGTAGATGAGCACTTGTCACTTTAGTAGACGTGAGCTTCTGTCGAGTTAGTAGAAGTGAGCTTCTGTTACTTTAGTAGACGCCAGCTTTTACCAGTGTTGGACGGGCGCTTATATTATTCCAGTGTTGGACGAGCGCTTATATTATTCCAGTGTTGGACGAGCGCTTCTGAAATCTTATTTCCAAAAATAATTTTCATTAACGAAAACATTTTCCTTTTAATGCAGGTTATGAAAATTGATTTTCTTAATGCTTCTTTCTTAATTAAGCTATTTGTGAATAAGAGATTTCATCTCTTACAAATCACCTAAGACTTAACACTAATTTCTTCGTTTAAGCTCTTGTCTTGATGATTCCTTGATCTTCGTCCTTGCTCTTTGATTCCTCCAAGTTCTTCTTTGACTATTCTCCTTTGATTGCTCACCGAACTTGTTGAATATTGCTTGATACCTGTCTTTACAATTTGACACTAAAACACTTGCATACACATTAAGTTGTGTTTGTCATATATTAAAATATCTAAGTCATTTAGTCTAACAATCTCTCCCTTTTTGATTATGACAAACCTTTTAACAAATTATAAGATTAGAGTATAAGTGTAGCAGACGCTAAGTGTTTTTTGGCAGATTTATATCATGGTATCAGAGCAGTCAGAGCTGAAGTATATCATAGCAAAAAAAAAAAAAAAATTAACAGAGCATTGATTTACTCCCCATTAATCATGTAAGCTTATTAGCTCCCCCTCAACATATGAATGTATAATTCATTTTCTCTATATCATACTTTTAGCTCATGTATAATTCGTTATTATCCCCTTTCTCTATATCATACTTTTTCTCCCCTTTTTGGCATTATAAAAAAGGTAAATAAAAGAAACATTCAAAGCGATATAGAAGGTAATCATTTAATCATTCAAACATAGCATATAAAATTGTTCATGATAGAGGGATAGGTGCAGGGGGAAATCAAAAAATAAGTGCGTCCATCTAATCCCCCCCCCCCCTGATTTTCTTCTGTTTCTTTAGAGATTAGATATATGATTGATCAACTATGCCCAATTCTCTTCTAATGAAAAAGAATCTTTCCTTGTTCAAGGGCTTGGTAAAAATATCAGCAAGTTGCTTCGTTGTATCAACACATTCAATCTCAATTTCTCTACTTTGTATAGGAGCTCTAATGAAATGATGTCTGATTTCTATGTGTTTATTTTTAGAGTGCATTATGGGATTCTTAGTTAGGTTAATTGCACTCATATTGTCACATCTAATAGGAACTTGGTTTAGTTGCACACCCTAATCAACTGATTGTTGTTTCATCCATAAAACTTGTGCACAACAGCTACCGGCTGCTTCATATTCACCCTTTCAAGTGGATAAAGTCACACTAGATTGTTTCTTACCGAACCATGATACTAATGAGTTTCCTAGTAAATGGCAAGTTCCACTAATACTCTTTCTGACTAGTTTACAACCAGTAAAATCAGATTCTGAATAGCTAATTAAAGTACATGTAGCTCCCTTGGGATACCATAATCCCATGTCTTTTGTTCCTAACATATACTTAATTATCCTTTTAACTGCTGTTAAGTGTGATTCTTTTGGATTTGCTTGATACCTAACACACATGCATACACTAAACATGATATATGTCCTACTAGCAGTAAGATAAAGTAGTGAGCCTATCATACCTCTGAATTTAGAAACATCAACAACTTTACCTTATTCGTCCTTGTCCAGATAACAAGAGGTACTCATTGGAGTAGCCATCTCTTTAGCCTTTTCCATGCCAAACTTCTTGATCAACTCATTGCAGTACTTGGTTTGGCTAACAAAGATTCCATTTTCAGTTTGCTTTATTTACAGTCTAAGGAAAAAGTTCAGCTCACCCATCATTGACATTTCAAACTCACTCTGCATAAGACTTGCAAACTCATTGCACAACTGCTCATTAGTAGCACAAAAAATTATATCATCCACATATAATTTTACTAGTAAAGTGTTGTGTGCCTTTTTCTTAGTGAACAAAGTTGTGTCAACTTTACCTCTTTTAAATCCTTTTTCAATGAGAAAATTACTTAACCTTTCATACCAAGCTCTAGGGGCTTGTTTTAAGCCATATAGTGCTTTAGACAGTTTATAAACATGGTTAGGCAATTCATTATTTTCAAAACCAGGTGGTTGACCAACATACACTTCCTCTTGTATAAATCCATTTAAGAAAGCACTCTTAACATCCATTTGATACAATTTAAATCCCATTATGCAAGCATAAGCAAGTAGCATTCTTATAGCTTCTAATCTTGCTACTGGTGCATATGTTTCATCATAATCTATGCCTTCTTCTCGGTTATACCCTTTGGCTACAAATCTAACCTTGTTTCTTACAATTATACCATTTTCATCTAGTTTATTCCTAAAAACCCATTTTGTACCTATTACTTGACAGTTCTTGGGTTTAGGCACTAGTTTCCAAACTTGGTTTCTTTCAAACTGGTTTAACTCATCTTGCAAAGCCATCATCCAATGTTCATCAATTATAGCATCATCTATGTTCTTAGGTTCTACTTGAGACACAAATGTCATATGATTACAAGTATTTCTAAGAGATTGTCTAGTAGTTACCCCCTTTGTAATTTCACCAATGATGTTATTAATTGGATTATTTCTGACAGTCCTCCATTCCTTTGGTTGGTCAGGCTGTTGTTCTATTTGCTCCTGCTGCAGCAATTCATTTTTTAAGCTTTCATCATCCTGTTTCTCTTCTAGGTGAGTTTTTCTCAATTGAGTCTGCAAGATCATCAATAACAGAATCCTTCCCCAACCTTTTGGGGTTAGACTCATCAAATGTCACATGCACAGATTTCTCAATAGTTTGTGTTCTCTTATTATATGTTCTAAATGTTTTACTAGATAGAAAGAAACCTAGGAAAATTCCTTCATCAGCTTTTGCATCAAATTTTCCAAGATTATTCTTTTCATTGTTAAGAACAAAGCATTTGCAACCGAAAACATGTAAATGTGCTATGTTTGGTTTTCTTCCTTTGTAAAGCTCATAAGGGGTTTTCTTTAAGATTGGTCTTATCAAGACTCTATTTAGCACATAGCAGGCTGTATTGACAGCATCTGCCCAAAAATGTTTTGGCAAGCTAGAGTCGTTCAACATAGTTCTTGCTATCTCCTCTAATGATCTATTCTTTCTTTCCACTACTCCATTTTGTTGTGGAGTTTTAGGAGCAGAAAAATTATGTTGAATGCCATGCTCATCACAAAAGTTTTCAAACACTTCATTTTGAAATTCTCTCCCATGATCACTTCTTATAAAAACAATTTTTACGTCCTTTTCATTTTTCATAATTTTTGCCATCTTTTTAAATGCAGCAAATGAATCACTCTTATGAGATAGAAAATATGTCCATGTATATCTAGAGTAATCATCTACTATTACCAATGCATACGAGTTACCACCAAAGCTTTGTCACATAGTTGACTGATACTTAACAGGTTGTATTTCAGTCCCTCAACATATAGTACATCCTCAATGATTGTTGTTGAGTCACTTCCAATGTTGGCAATGCCAAGTATTCTTCCTTTATTATTGTCTCCATAGGTAACACTACCACTCGACTTAGGGGTAAAGGAAATGAACTTGCTTCTGTCTCCAGTCATATGCTTGGAACAGTCACTGTCAAGATATCATTTCGCATTCTTGGCTTTCCAACACACCTACAAAACATAATCATCTTTTTGCTTTAGGTACCCAAATCTGTTTGGGTCCTTTTGAGTTAGTTGAAACAATAGTTTCTTTAGGAACCTATATATACTTAGACTCATTATAAGCAGATTTTTTGTAATGACATGTAGAAGTCGTGTGACCTTTTCTAGCACAGAAATAGCATTTAACAAATGGTGTGTTTGATGTCATAGGTGCAGCAAAAAATTTCTTGAAAGATTTCTCATGTATCTTAGGTTTCACTAGTGCAATAAGTGCTTTTTACGTCAGTTAAAATTGATTTTTTACGTCAGAATACTGACTGACGTAAATACAGCTGACGTTAATAGTTAATATTTTAACGTCAGTTGAGAACTGACGTTAAATATAAAACTATTAACGTCAGTTCCTTAACAAAACCGACGTTAATTTTGTAAAAATTAACGTCGGTTTTTTAAACAACTGACGTTAAACTAAAACTATTATCGTCGGTTCTTTAATACAACGGACGTTGATTTTGTTAAAACTAACGTCAGTTGTTATAAAGAACTGACGTTAAAGGTTTAATTTTAACGTCAGTTTTAATAAACAACTGACGTTAATAGTGTACTGTATATTTTATAAAATACTATTAACGTCAGTTGTTTGATACAACTGACGTTAATAGGTTTTTTTTTTTTAAATTCAGTTTTAAAATATCACTCCCCTCAGCTATCCCTGCATTCAGCCCCAGTAACACAAAATATAACACACATTACATAATTGCAAAGGAAAATTGTATAATGGGGGGACTTAAAACCAAAACCCATGTATATATATAAATAAATTTTAGTTCCAATATCTAAAAAATAAAACTATCTAAGGATATATATATACATGTTATTAATTAGTTTCTAAAGTCTAACAAAAAAACTATTTATCTAAGTAGTGCGGAGGTATGTTGTCAATTCCTTTTTCAGCCGCATACTTGAAGAAGAATTCAGCGAAGCGCATCCTCAAGTCTCTTAACTCATCTTCTTGAATAGGCGATTGGTCGATAAATGCCTAGACACGTTCAAATAATAACAATAACATCAATGCAAGTCATCTTCAAAACTATAATATATAATTTAACAAGTTGTTTAAATATTACCTTCTTCCATCCATCCGTAATAGATGCGGAGACTATGTTCAGCATATGAAGCATCACATAATAGCCGCACGACCAACTGTCAGTTTGAAATCGAGATTACCAACAAAATTAATTTCAACGTCAGTTGAATATATACATAAATTAGTAATTATAATATTAATTATTTGATAAATAAACTACCAAACCTTGAGGATGTTCCATACAGGATTTGCTTTAGCCTTAGAAGTCATACTTCTCCCGTTGGCGCAACTTATGCTACTCGCCTTGGCCGCTATCATAAACAAATAATCATGTCGATCAATTAACAAACTCATATATCATGTGTGTAATAAACTAAAAACATCTGATATTAAAACTTAAATTAAATTTAAGATTAGTTACTTACATATTTACAGCTTCCACCACCTTCGGTGGCGGATCTTGGTGGAGAGAGCAGAAGAATATGACAGTATGCCTAGACGGGTGAAGTACGAACAACTGCCAATGGCGTTCCATACAGTAGGGAGCCAGATATAATTCTTTCGGATTGTCTCCCAACAAGTTCCCTAAGTATTTACTCAATGCATCGCCAGCAAAGAACTCGGGCAGAAGGATTGACGGATCTAAGAAACCGTAAACTGATGCAACGCCCTTATCAAGCTGAAGACGATGGAGATACCTAAGATATGAAAAGGTGTGGATGTTAATTACATAATATATATATTGAAATTAAAATAAGTTATTAAATGGAAAAATACCAAAAATAAATAAGTTATAAAATTAAAATTAACTTACGTGCACCAAAGACTGATGACATTACTGTTCATCCAGATGTTATTTCTGCAGGCGTTCCCGAGATCGTCACCAACGAAGGAAAATATCCTCTGTTGATCTGGGCGTGCCACCCATCCATCGTGATCCAATGGACATTCAAAAATCTCAAACGCATAATCCTCACCAAGTGAGAACAAACGAGTGATAGGTGACAGTGACACCAACGTCGACTTGGCCTTCAGTTTAGGAAAAATAAAATATATAAGTTTTTGATAATTAAAAAAAGCACAAGTAATTATTTGACTAATTTGGACATTAATAATGAATAAATACCTTTGCTAACATTTCGAGCTCACGTCGTTTGGAGTCCAACTCAAGCTCACGCCTTTTCATTTCTAACTCATGCTCATGGCGCTGGACTTCCAACTCCCGCTCCCTAGCTGCCAACTCATCGTCCTCCACATGTGCCATACTAAAACTCTCTTTTGTGCTCACATGTGAAGCGTTGGCAAGCCTTGCGGTGTCCTGGGGATGTACCGACGGAGGAAAGCTCTCTGCAGCGCTGCTTGAATTCAGGTTGGCTATTAAGCCTTGCATCGAGATGTGTTGTAATATCCGGGTTGGACATGAGGTGCTTGAGTAATGTCAGCCAAAATTGATGCTTCATTGACCACCCGCTTTCGTGAAGCAGACTTGCCATAATATTGTTTGATGGTCACGTTCCCGGAACACCGAACCCGACCAGGATGGTCTTTCTTGCCTAGAGCAATCATCAAGGCGTCCTGCCGTCCCGAGAAAGGGACGAATGCGCCCTGGGAGGATTTTGCTTTAAGATCCATCTACAATGAAAAAAAATGAAAAAACGTGCAAGTGAAAAGTGTTGCAAATATCTATACAAATATCAATTAAAATCAAGTTAATTATTTACTTACAATCTTATCTGCCACTTCGCGAGTGGCATCAACTTTAAAAGATCCCGCCTTTGTCATGCGGCCGGCTAACCAGACATCCTCGCGGTCGATGTCCGACGGAGGACTTGATGGTGTGCCCTCAGGCACCTGTGCTCTTTCAATCCTAGCGAGTGCTCTTCTGCCTTCGCCCCTCGACCTATCCGCCATCATCTCTTTGGATCCGAGTATGGTACCCACCCTGAGACATGGTGTGGCGGTGGACGTTCTTCACTTGATTCTGCCGACCCTTATTTGCCTTAGCCTATTCAAACAAAAACACATAATTAAATACAGTTAAATGATCTATAATAAGCATACAAAATTAACTTAATCAACCAACCTGAAATTCTTCATCCTGTCGACTCCTGGCAAACATATCCCAAGTATCCTGATCAATCCAGGGGATAATCCGAGAACATTTTATCAAGCCGCTTCTTCCCAGATACATAGTACCTGGTAAGATCATGCTTGAACCCATTCCAACGCTTTGATGCCATTTTCATACATTTATGACGATGATCCTCGTCATTTGGCACAGTCCAAGCTACCTACACATTAGATACATATATAACAACTGGATGGATTATAACTCGGATAATTATCTAATAATGTAAATCAAACTAATGTAAAGGTAAAATACCGTGATAGCCTCCCAAATCTGATCCTTAACGTTACGGGAACGTCATTCCGATGATTGTAGTTGATGCTTACGTCTTTGCTTCGGCTTGTAGAAACACCCACTTATTAAATTCTTTAGCACGGGGTCCCTGGGCATTTAGATTAGCATCGAAGGACACCTCAAGCTTCCGTCCGCTCGGCTTTGTCCTTCTCTAGTTTCTTCAACGAGGTGGCTCCTCTACCCCGTTTCCTATGAGCCTGTGATGTCCGTATGGACAAAAAAAAAGAATAAAATAGAGGTTGTAACATTATAAACTTACATTAACAAGAAGGACTAAAGATAGTATATAACATGTAAACTTACACTAGAATCGGGCGTAGGCGTGATCGGGTCTGCGAAACCCCACGGTGTCCTCCCGTGCATGTGGGTTATTCGATCGATCCATATGTATGCCTGTTCGAAAACAATATATATGTATTAACATAGGTTATAACTCAAAATAAATACAGAAGTATAAATAAAAATAACTAGATAGGTCCTGTAGATATACAAAACATCTATATATCCAATATAAGGACAATACGGAGATTGAAAACTATAGTTTTTGAAGATTGCCAAGCACTCGGTCACGGCCTGGCCGTGATGTCCATCACGACCGTAACGTGCCAACTGAACCCGGACCCTCATAGGCAAAACTGATCACGGCCTAGCCGTGATGAGCATCACGGCCGTGACAGATCAACTAGCAGAGCAACATGCACTCAAAACCAAAAATAGAGACATTCCAAACAACTCAAACTCACGGTTTAAAGTTACAACTACTGAGACTACAGTTTCAACATACACTCAAAACCAAAAATAGAGACATTCCAAACAACTCAAACTCACAGTTTCAAGTTTCAACTACTGAGACTACAGTTTCAAACCAGAAGAGCAACATGCATGCACTCATAACCGTGAATAAAAAAATGTGCCCTAATTAAAGACTCACCAGAAATAGGCGCTCGCGTGGTGGTGGTGGGGAAGCTCGAGTGGTGGCCAACGTTCGATGTGGTTACTGAGAGCAGAGGGACAAGGAGAGTTAGTGCGCGGGAAGGCCAGGGGAAAGAGAGATGTCAAGTTATTGCAAAGAATGAGCGGGAAAGACAGAGTTAGGGGTTAAGAGTGTACCTCACGGTGGTGGCGAAGAAGCCCTCGCGGTGGTTGCGGTGGAGATGAGCTCGCGATTAGGGCAGAGTGAGAGCGAGAGTGAGGGTTGAGCGTGATGAAAATAGAAAAGAGCGTCTGAGAGAAGTGGAGAAGGCGCGTGGGGGTAAACGTTATAATTAAAATAAAACAACATTTTACGTCAGTTTTTGGTAAAACCTGACGTTGAAGATCATATATTTAACGTCAGTTGTCTTAATAAACGGACGTTAAAAACTCTCACACTTATTACATCAGTTGTTAGTAATAAGCGGCGTTAAAGGTCATATATTTAACGTAAGTTGTATTAAGAAACGGCGTTAAAAACACTCACAACTTCTTACGTCGGTTGTTTTACACAAGCCGACGTTAAAGGTTTATTAGTTTCTGCAAAAACATTCATTCCCTTGACTACTGTGCTACTTACCCATTCACCTTTGTACCTAATCCTCTTAATGAGCATTAAGTTTATAGATAAGTTTTCAAGAAAATCAGAATAACTTAGTAACTTCATCCACTGCTCCTATAAATAGCTTCCTTCCATCCTTTTAATTAATTTTCTGCTTCACAATATGGCTCTGCCGTGGAGATTAACTTCATCACTCTTTCTTCCTATTCCTAGACTCAAAGGTCTTTGTCTTAATGGTCAAACAACTTGAGTTTGAGTAAATTTCATTACATGGATATTAAGGTTGGGTGAATCACGTAATGTGATTCTCTCACTTTATTTCATCCCTGTCATCCTTTTCACTTTGCTTTGGAAGCAAGTGATTGTGGATTCAAGATGATGCATCAAGGAACTCCACTGAAGAAGAAAGATGCAAAGATCCATTTCACTTTGCTTTCGCTGCTAGTGACTGAGGATTTACTTTGCATCTTGGAATTCAAGTGAGGGAGGTGATGCATCCATTGGAGTTTCTGATGACAGGACTGAGAAGAAAATGATGTTGATGCAGAAACTTTTTTATATTTTAGGGCTATGTTGTAGAAATTTTTTATCTTTTAATCATGTAATTTTAACTTATGAATCGCTTCAATGTCATACGATTTGATTATACATATAACTTGTTTTATGTTAAGTGTTTATTTATTTTAATTTGCACAATAATTTGTTTACTAATTCAAGCTAATTAATAAAAATTAAAAATAAACTTGTATAAAAAAAAGGTTTAGAAATAAACTGCAGTACTATATGGAGTGATCTGCGTTAAGAGGGACAATAGGGACATGACAACCAATGAAATGAGTTTCATAATTATTTATGTCAGTTATTTATAGAACTGACGCAAATAGTTTACCCACCACCTCATTTTTAACGTCAACTTAATTGATGACTGCCAAGTTCCCGTATATTAATTACATTATTTCCAATATTCATTCTGCACGTTTATAATATATAGGATTATTTACGTCAGCTATTTATTTAACTGAAGTAAAAAATCAAACTTTTAACGTCAGTTGTATAAAAAACTGACGTTAACAATTAATATTTTTTATTTGAAAAACACTTTTAACGTCAGTTTTTTTAAAAAACTGACGTTAAAAGTGTATAGATATCTGCAAAAACATTCATTCCTTATAATGTACTGTGCTACTTACCCATGCACCTTGTAACTCAATCCTCTTAATGAGCATTAAGTTTATAGGTAAGTTTTCAAGAAAATCAGAATAGCTTAGTAACTTCATCCCCTGCTCCTATAAATAGCTTCCTTCCATCCTTTTAATTTTCTGCTTCACAATATGGCTCTGCCGTGGAGATTAACTTCATCACTCTTTCTTCCTATTCCTAGACTCAAAGGTCTTTGTCTTAATGGTCAAACAACTTCTGAGTTTGAGTAAATTACATTACATGGGTGATAAGTCTGAGTAAATTACATTATGTGAGTTGCTCACCTTATCACCTTCCGGAGAATCAGCTGCTGGAGGGCTAATCAGGTGCTCGGGGGTCACAGTTCCAAAATCTCAGCTTTGGCAGCAAGTGACCGTCTTGGAAGTCTCTGGAACTACTGCCTTTGCTTGAAACAGATCTAGTGCACCTGTTTTTGCCTCTCTCTTGAGCTCTCTCATGCCCCCCGTTTTACGAGGTCTTGAGTATAGTTTTCCCTTTGGCATATTTCATAAAACTCTCTGATGGGATGTAGCTTTAATGTTTAGGATTTTAAACCCTCTCAATGTAACTTTTTATAGGATTTTAAACCCTTTCAATGTAACTTTTTATAGGATTTTAAACCCTTTCAATCTTCTCAGATCGATCAGCATATTCGATCTTCATGAATGAGATCCGGTTTGGGTTATTGATTCAACTTATAGTTTTCAAAAACAAAAACACAAAACATCAAAGCAATTCATGTGAAACTGAAACTTTGAGGAAGTCAATGCGGAAGGGATCGTATACTAGATAAAAAAATTTATTAAAATAACCTTTAACGTCTGTTGATGTAAGGACAGACGTTAAAAGTGAAGTGACTTACTTTTAACGTCAGTTCTTTATAGAACTGACGTTAAAATCTTCGATGTTAACGTCAGTTTTTTATTGAACTGACGTTAAAAGTGAGTCAGTCACTTTTAACGTCACTTCACTTTTAACGTCAGTTATTAAAACAACTGACGTTAAAATTGAATTAATGAACTCTGATATTTACAAAACTGCCACCGCTTCCTTTTTAACGTCTAGCTTTTGGTTAACTGACGTAAACCTTTACCGTCTAATGTATATTTTCCACTAGTGTTTATAGCCTATTCCAGCCTTATCATAAACACATTTTTGCTGTCCTAACAATGCTTTCAAATTATCTCTACCATTTGTGAATCTTGTTAGGTCATTTTTCAGTTTTTCAACCTCTTTAGTCAATGTACAGCTAGATGCATTCAAGA
Source organism: Sophora flavescens (assembly GCA_030762895.1). Classification (NCBI taxonomy): domain Eukaryota; kingdom Viridiplantae; phylum Streptophyta; class Magnoliopsida; order Fabales; family Fabaceae; genus Sophora; species Sophora flavescens. The sequence goes on along the minus strand of CM061067.1, from coordinate 161,705,665 downwards.
TTTCATTATCATTAGTAATTATGGATAGATCACCATTCAAATGATTTATATGTTTCTCCAACTTAGGACATTTATCACATATAGGTGCATCTAAAGCAGTAGCTAGTTTTTCTTTTAGAGCACAATTTTCTGTTTTTAATTGATCTATCTCTTTGTTTAAAACAAAAGTTTTCTTCTCTAAGCATGTGATGGTTTTCTTAGACTTAGTTAGCAATCTAGCAAGTCTAATGGATTCTCTATGAAGTTCTTAAAAAGCATTGTTCAATTCATTAGAAGAAGGTTGATAATCTGAACTTACTTCACTTTCTGAATCACTATGATTGCTGGTCATAAAACACAAGTTTGCCTCCTCATATTCAGATTCTTCATTGGATTCTATATCATGTGTTACTTGCAATGTATCCCACATCTCCTTTGCTGATTTGCAATTTGAAACCCTGAAAAACTCATCACGGCTTAAAGCAGATGTTATAATATTCTTAGTACGTGCATTATATTGAACTCTTTTCTTATCATCCTCATTCCATTCAGTTTTAGACTTATTTCTTGTAGCACCATTAACATCTACAGTAGAGGGGACAAATGGTCCATTTTCTACTGCATCCCATATGTCAACACCTGCTGCCTCAGGATAGGATGTATATGTATTTATGGTTATGCTTCTGTATGCATGTATCTATGTTGTTTATATTTTAAGTTTTTAATTTTTCCGCCATTTTTAATATATACGCTTAACGATAATAACACGATTAGGTCCTAAATATTATGGGTTTTCTTTAATGGGACATCGGGGCGTCTCATTTGGTGGTATCAGAGCAGTTCGGTTCCGAAACGGACTGTGAGAACTGTGATTAGGGTGAACTGACCATTTAGTTGAATCCACATCGGATTACAGCTATGCTTAGAAGATGGGTAGTGAGTCCGATGCGACATTTCTATGGCATATAGTATTTATATTATGGTTTTATGTAATATTATATGTCATATTGATGTGGGCCAATGATTTCTTTTAACAGGATCATGGCTCGAGGTAGAGGACGTGGACGTGGTAGACGGGGTGGTAGAGCTATAGAGGGTGTCGAGGATGAGCCGCATCAGCCAGAGGCAGGGATTGGAAGTGGAGGAGAGTCTGCCAAGACTCTTCGGACTATTCTCAAGTTGGCATCTGTTCTGCTGCAGCGAGCTGTGAAATGCACGGAGGGTGCAGAGAAAGACGGAGTTACAAGAGAGGCAAGATAGGAGGAGAGTCGCGGAGGCTGAGGATGCAGGGCTGACTACCTTTCTCAAAGGTAAGCCACCACAGTTTGGAGGAAAGTATGATCCCGAGCGAGCAGATTGGTGGATACAGGAGCTCAAGAAGATCTTCAACACCATGCGATGCAGAGACAACAGGAAAGTGACTTACACCGCCTTCATGCTGACCGGAGGGGCCTGAGTCATGGTGGAGAGGCAAGAGGAGATTGCTTGAGGCTGAGGGCAGATTGATCAGTTGGGAGCTGTTCAGAGAGTGTTTTTTTTCGAGAAGTACCTCCCGCGGTTAGTCAGATGCGAGAAGGAGAGTGAGTTTATGAGTCTTCAACAGGGAGACAAGTATGTGGGTGATTATGCGGCCAAATTCGAGGCCCTGATTCGATTTTGAGTTCTATCAGAGGTTTCCAGATGAGGACTGGATGTGCCGGAGGTTTTAGGAAGGTTTACATCACGAGCTGAGGAGGGCTATAGCGCCTTTGGATATTTTGAGTTTTCCAGAGATGGTGGAGAGGGCCAGTGCTATTGAGAGTATGACAGAAGGCAGGCTGCAGAGCAGAGACAGCAGCATAGTGGGGGTCCTACCCGAGCAGGTCAGCAGAGGAAAGGGGATAGAGGTTCTCAGTGGAGGTGAGGACCATATACTCGACCTGGGCAGAGCATCCATACATCTGCACCACCAGCACCGGTTACCAGAGAGGGCCAGCAGCAGAGGGGTCCAGTTTGTTTCAGATACGGAGGTCCGCTGTTGTGACTCCGGCAAGTGTACCGGGTCGTTGCAAGTAATAAAAAAAACACGGTAAGAGTCTACCGAGGTCGAACACAAGGATTGGGTTACCAATTCGACTAATTTCGCGAGAAATCCGATACGTTGGTCAAGTTACAGAAGAAAATGGTTGAGAGAGAGAAGAGAGATTAATATCGAAATTCAATTAACTAGTCTAAATAAACTAATTAAACTAAAAATCAGAAATTAAAATACATCCAAGGTCTCAAATCCACCTACCCAATCATGTTAAGCACCCAAGTGATGATGTATTCCTCCCTAAGTTTAATTTTAATGTCAACCGGGACCCCTAAATTCTCCTATATCCACTGTCGTGCTCAATAGGACGTATTCGACGATTAGATTAATTACTTGTTCGGTCTCATAACCCTAATCTCGAATTCTATTAAACCTTGTTCCCTATATGGTTGCACTAATCAAATAAATCCACGGTCGTGCTCATTATTCGATTAATGATTCCAATTCAAGTTCTAAAACGCGACTCGCCGTTTGGCCTCATACACGTTAACAAGTTAATCATGCAACACATATGATCAACACAATCAATTCAGAATTGGAAAACATTTGCGATCCCGATTCAAGTTCTAAAACGCGAATCGCCGTTAGGCCTCAAACACGTTTAACTGATTAATCACGCAAAACATATGATAAAACATTCAAATCAGAATCGGAAATCATCAATTAAAAAGAGGGGAGAAACACATACATCATATGAACACTACACAGGCATGGGTGGCTTCATCGATCCCTCGGACGAGGGGATTAGTTCCTCATGCCCGTGACGACGCACAAACAATCGGCGATAATCTCCATAATAATAAACTAAAAGAAGAAAAGAAAAGAAGAGGGAGACGCAGCTCCAGAGACAAGGATTCGCACTACTCTGATCTACACAAGTGGCTAACAACCTCCTCCCATCCTGATCTGAGACAGCCTTTAAATAAGGATTCTGTTTCTCGCCAGCTCGCGGGGCGAGCTTACTCTCGCGACGCGAAATTAAGCATTGGCGCGCTTCAAATTTTGTATTTTCGCGGGGCGATCTTGTATTCGCGGGGCGAGTCTTCAAACCTTAAACTGCCACGGGCGTGGTCTTCATCACGGCTTGCCCGTGATGGTCTCTGTCTTGCAGGTCCTCATGATCTCGCGAGGCGAGACACCTCTCGCGTGGCGAGACTGAAGTGATGACTTTTGCTGCTTTGTTGACTTTCAGGCTCGCGGGGCGAGCATACACTCGCGAGGCGAGTGCCTCCAGACTTGCAATTTCCACTGCTTTTCGACTTTCCTTGACTCCCGGAGCTTCACTTATTTAACCTGAAACAACAAAAGCACCCACAAGCGTAATTCTATCCAAAATAAGCTAAAAACTACACAAAAGACGCACAACGAGTCAAAGTCCAACTCAGGAACGAAACAAGGCAAATTTGGGCGAAAACGAGAGTGAACTCGAATAAATAGACACATAAACCATAGTTCATCTAGTCATAAAACTAGATAAGCCAGAGGCTTATCATCCGCATTATATCAAAGACTGCACAGACAGATCCGGTTGCTACGTCTATGGCAAACCAGGTTATTTTGCTAGAGGTTACCGACAGAGAGCGGTACAGCAACAGCCAGCTGCCGGCAGGGGAGCTAGTGGTTCTAGAGGAGGAGCTGGGAGAGGAGCTCCAGCGGCAGGACGACAGGCGGCCAGACCTCAGACCATGGGGAGAGTGTTTACGGTGAGAGGATTTGAGTCGTCTCAATCTGCAGATCTTATTCAAGGTATGTGTTTACTATCTGGCAGATTCTCGCGTGTGTTTTTTGACTCAGTCGCTACACATTCGTTTGTTTCACATGAGTGTGGTGTTGTTTTGACTTCAACGACTCAAGAGGGGAGGATGAATTGAGTTTTCAAAGATTATTTCTCTCTTGAAACTTTTTCACAAAAGCTTTATAAATCAGATTTGCGGATTAGTGTTCTCAGGATCTTTTTATAAAATCGATGAAGGGTTTTTACAAAATCTTGAATAGATGGTGATGAGGATAAGAAAGATTAATACTGAATAGGTTCAGGTGATAAGCCTCTGGCTCATCTAGTTTTATAACTAGAAAAACCTTGGTTTTGTGCTAATTATGTCTCGTTTTCACCCAAATTGGATTTAATTGTCCTCAAGCAACACTTTGAGTCTCTTAAGTAGTTTTAGGGATATTTTAGTTAATTTTGAGTCAAATAAAACATTTAATGCTATCTTACATTTTCAGGTCAAAAGTGAAGTTCTTAGAGTCAAGGAAAATGAAGAAAACAGTGGAAAAGCAATCCTGGAAGTTTCGCCTCGCGAGACTGAAGGCCTGACTGTTCCAGAGATGTCACCTTTCTGTCTCGCCTCGCGAATCACTAGATCACCTCGCGAGAGAACCAATCCCTGAAGATCAGATTTTTAAGATTCGCCTCGCGAGCCAGGTCTCCCCCCGCGAGCGCGCGGAACTCAGAACCTCTGTTTATAAGCTGTTTTAGGGTAGAATTGAAGAGGGGGAGAAGTTGGGCACTTGGAGGCACTTGGAGGCTGCGGCTGGACTAGGGTTCCAACCCTAGTAGGGGATGTTTTCCTTGCTCTGGGAATGGAGGAAGATTGGAGGATTCTTCTATGAGTGTTCTTCACCTCTTATCTTCTTCTCTTTTGTATTGTTATTTATCATGAGTAGTTAAACCCCCTTGTTGTTGGGGTTAGATGTAGTTTTTCTGAACTTGTTTGTATTTGATTTGGTTTCAATGCAAGTTTCTATTTCTTTATGAGTGTTTGATTCTATGCTTAATGCTTTTCTTGGCTTAGCTACCCATGGAATGATTTGTTGCTTTGATAGACAATTGAAAGATTGATGTTAGGGCATGCTCATGAATCAAATACCAAGTAGTTCATGAACCTAGACATAGGTCTTGGGTTACTTGAAATCTTATAAGTCTTGATTCTTAATGCAAAATCTCAGGTTATTCCACCTAAGACATTAGGGCTTAATTTGGGATTTTAGGCTCATTCCACCTAAGACATTATGGTTTGAGTATTTAAAAAGGCTTGATTGTCATAATTGAATTAGGACTTGTGTTGATAACCATTTCATTGCAATTAAGGAATGATTAGTGTAGTCTAACCCTGACAATTTTAACCGCATTTCTGTTGCCCTCCAAGTGTTTGATAAAATACCCAAAAGAAAAGACCAAAAATATTTACTGCTTTTGTTTGTTTTATGTTTTGATCTCTCATACCATAGCTTAGTCTAGATAGTTGTTGAGTTTGTGAAGTGGTAATTGACAACCGATCCCTGAGCACGATATCCGGTCTCACCACCGTATTACTTGTTTGCGACAAGGTGCACTTGCCTGTTTTAAAAATACGCATCATCAGGTTCAATAACTCAGTAATAACAAAATCCAGTTTATACAGATCAAGAACATAAATTATATTTGAACTTTAAACATCAAAGTTGCAGGTTCTTGATTCATAAATAGAAACTAAGGAGTTTAAGTTTAGAGATACTACACAATCAGATTTATCTTGGTTCAGTCACCTCCACTGTGACCTACATCCAGTCCCCACTCCACCTTTGGGATTTCACACACTAACACGCAAGCTTTGCCAGGTAGCTTGAAAAACCTTCACACCACAGAACACTCCTTCACCTCGAGATACCACACTCTTGTGAAGAGCCTCAATGTTCAACTTTAGGGATACCTCACCCTAATCACTTCGAGAGACACCTTCTCTCTTTACAATCGAAAAGTAAAACAAAAGTTGATTCCTAACTCTCAATAGTCAGATAAACAAATTGAAGCACTTATGAGAATGAAACACTCTTTTCACAATAAGCTCAAGAAAGAAGATGAATGACTTTCACAATTGATTTCTTAAATTGATTTCGTAAAACTGTGATATGTTATGATATTCGTATATGTTATAAAAGTGTTCCTTTGATCCCTCTTTATATAGAAAACAAGTTATAGTCGTTAGGATCAATCAAAACAGATTTGGATCTGATTTAACAGAATCCGTTTTCTTGATTCTGGTTCTTGAAATAAGATTATGATAGTTCTTGTTGAATTCGCGTCCATAAAATAACGAGTCCATTTGGAAAAATAGTCGCGTCCGTTTTTAAAAATAGCCGCATCCATTTACCACGTCAGCAGACAGGAGTACTAACACAAAGTAAATGGACGTGCTCCAACTAGTAGACGAGCGCTTGTATCACTTTAGTAAACGAGCGCTTGTATCACTTTAGTGGATGAGCACTTGTCACTTTAGTAGACGTGAGCTTCTATCACTTTATTAGACGAGAGCTTCTGTCACGTTAGTAGACGTGAGCTTCTGTTACTTTAGTAGACGCCAACTTTTACCATTTTCTTGGGCCTTGACTTTTACCGATGTTGAGTGAGGCGCTTATATTATTCCAGTGTTGGACGAGTGCTTATATTATTCCAGTGTTGGACGAGCGCTTCTGAAATCTTATTTCCAAAAATCATTTTCATTAACAAAAACTTATTCATTTTAATGCAGGTTATGAAAATTGATTTCCTTCGTGCATCTTTCTTAATTAAGCTATTTGTGAATAAGAGATTTCATCTCTTACAAATCATCTAAGACTTAACACTAATTTCTTCGTTTAAGCTCTTGTCTTGATGATTCCTTAATCTTCGTCCTTGCTATTTGATTCCTCCAAGTTCTTCCTTGAATATTCTCCTTTGATTGCTCACTGAACTTGTTGAATATTGTTTGATACCTGTCTTTACAATTTGACACTAAAACACTTGCATACACATTAAGTTATGTTTGTCATATATCAAAATCTCTAAGTCATTTAGTCTAACAATCTCCCCCTTTTTGATTATGACAAACCTTTTAACAAATTATAAGATCAGAGTATAAGTGTAGCAGACGCTAAGTGTTTTTTGGTAGATTTATATCATGGTATCAGAGCAGTCAGAGCGGAAGTATATCATAGAAAAAAATAATATTAAGAGAGCATTGATTTACTCCCCATTAATCATGTAAGCTTATTAGCTCCACCTCAACATATGCATGTATAATTCGTTTTCTATATATCATACTTTTAGCTCATGTATAATTTGTTATTATCCCCTTTCTCTATATCATACTTTTTCTCCCCCTTTTGGCATTATAAAAAAGGTAAAGAAAAGAAACATTCAAAGCGATATAAAAGGTAAGCATTTAATCATTCAAACATAGCATATAAAATTTTTCATGATAGAGGGATAGGTGCAGGGGCAAATCAGAAAATAAGTGCGTCCATCTAATTCCCCCCCCCCCCCCCCCCTCCCCCCCTTTTTTGTTTTTCTTCTGTTTCTTTAGAGATTAGATATATGATTGATCAACTATGCCCAATTCTCTTCTAATGAAAAAGAAGCTTTCCTTGTTCAAGGGCTTGGTAAAAATATCAGCAAGTTGCTTAGTTGTATCAACACATTCGATCTCAATTTCTCTACTTTGTATATGAGCTCTAATGAAATGATGTTTGATTTCTATGTGTTTATTTCTAGAATGCATTATGGGATTCATAGTTAGGTTAATTGCACTCGTATTGTCACATCTAATAGGAACTTGGTTTAGTTGCACACTCTAATCAACTAATTGTTGTTTCATCCATAAAACTTGTGCACAACAGCTACCAGCTGCTACATATTCAGCCTCTGCAGTGGATAAAGTCACATTAGATTGTTTCTTACTGAACCATGATACTAATGAGTTTCCTAGTAAATGGCAAGTTCCACTAGTACTCTTTCTGCCTAGTTTACAACCAGCAAAATCAGAGTCTGAATAGCTAATTAAAGTACATGTAGCTCCCTTTGGATACCATAATCCCATGTCTTTTGTTCCTAACAGATACTTAATTATCCTTTTAACCGCTGTTAAGTGTGATTCTTTTGGATTTGCTTGATACCTAACACACATGCATACACTAAACATGATATCTGGCGTACTAGCAGTAAGATAAAGTAGTGGGCCTATCATTCCTCTGAATTTAGAAACATCAACAAGTTTACCTTACTCATCCTTGTCTAGATAACAAGAGGTACTCATTGGAGTAGCCATCTCCTTAGCTTTTTCCATGCCAAACTTCTTGATCAACTCATTGTAGTACTTGGTTTGGATAACAAAGATTCCATTTTCAGTTTGCTTTATTTGCAGTCCAAGGAAAAAGTTCAGCTCACCCATCATTGACATTTCAAACTCACTCTGCATAAGACTTGCAAACTCATTGCATAACTGCTCATTAGTAGCACCAAAAATTATATCATCCACATATATTTGTACAAGTAAAATGTTGTGTGCCTTTTTCTTAGTGAACAAAGTTGTGTCAACTTTACCTCTTTTAAATCCTTTTTCAATGAGAAAATTACTTAACCTTTCATACCAAGCTCTAGGAGCTTGTTTTAAGCCATATAGTGCTTTAGACAATTTATAAACATGGTTAGGCAATTAATTATTTTCAAAACCAGGTGGTTGACCAACATGCACTTCCTCTTGTATAAATCCATTTAAGAAAGCACTCTTAACATCCATTTGATACAATTTAAATCCCATTATGCAGGCATAAGCAAGTAGCATTCTTATAGCTTTTAATCTTGCTACTGGTGCATATGTTTCATCATAATCTATGCGTTCTTCTCGGTTATACCCTTGGCTACAAATCTAACCTTGTTTCTTACAATTATACCATTTTCATCTAGTTTATTCCTAAAAACCCATTTTGTACCTATTACTTGACAGTTCTTGGGTTTAGGCACTAGTTTCCAAACTTGGTTTCTTTCAAACTGGTTTAACTCATCTTGCATAGCCATCATCCAATGTTCATCAATTATAGCATCATCTTTGTTCTTAGGTTCTACTTGAGACACAAATGTCATATGGTTACAAGTATTTCTAAGAGATTGTCTAGTAGTTACCCCCTTTGTAATTTCACCAATGATGTTATCAATTGGATGATTTCTGACAGTCCTCCATTCCTTTGGTAGGTCAGGCTGTTGTTCTATTTGCTCCTGCTGCAGCAATTCGTTCTTTAAGGTTTCATCATCCTGTTTCTCTTCTAGGTGAGTTTTCTCAATTGAGTCTGCAATAACATCAATAACAGAATCCTTTCCCAACCTTTTGGGGTTAGACTCATCAAATGTCACATGCACAGATTCCTCAATAGTTTGTGTTCTCTTATTATATATTCTAAATGTTTTACTATATGAAAAGTAACCGAGGAAAATTCCTTCATCAACCTTTGCATCAAAATTTTCCAAGATTATTCTTTTCATTGTTAAGAACAAAGCATTTGCAACCGAAAACATGTAAATGTGCTATGTTTGGTTTTCTTCCTTTGTAAAGCTCATAAGGGGTTTTCTTTAAGATTGGTCTTATCAAGACTCTATTTAGCACATAGCAGGCTGTATTGACAGCATCTGCCCAAAAATGTTTTGGCAAGCTAGAGTCGTTCAACATAGTTCTTGCTATCTCCTCTAATGATCTATTCTTTCTTTCCACTACTCCATTTTGTTGTGGAGTTTTAGGAGCAGAAAAATTATGTTGAATGCCATGCTCATCACAAAAGTTTTCAAACACTTCATTTTGAAATTCTCTCCCATGATCACTTCTTATAAAAACAATTTTTACGTCCTTTTCATTTTTCATAATTTTTGCCATCTTTTTAAATGCAGCAAATGAATCACTCTTATGAGATAAAAAATATGTCCATGTATATCTAGAGTAATCATCTACTATTACCAATGCATACGAGTTACCACCAAAGCTTTGTCACATAGTTGACTGATACTTAACAGGTTGTATTTCAGTCCCTCAACATATAGTACATCCTCAATGATTGTTGTTGAGTCACTTCCAATGTTGGCAATGCCAAGTATTCTTCCTTTATTATTGTCTCCATAGGTAACACTACCACTTGACTTAGGGGTAAAGGAAATGAACTTGCTTCTGTCTCCAGTCATATGCTTGGAACAGTCACTGTCAAGATATCATTTCGCATTCTTGGCTTTCCAACACACCTACAAAACATAATCATCTTTTTGCTTTAGGTACCCAAATCTGTTTGGGTCCTTTTGAGTTAGTTGCAACAATAGTTTCTTTAGGAACCTATATATACTTAGACTCATTATAAGCAGATTTTTTGTAATGACATGTAGAAGTCGTGTGACCTTTTCTAGCACAGAAATAGCATTTAACAAATGGTGTGTTTGATGTCATAGGTGCAGCAAAAAATTTCTTGAAAGATTTCTCATGTATCTTAGGTTTATAGCCTATTCCAGCCTTATCATAAACACATTTTTGCTGTCCTAACAATGCTTTCAAATTATCTCTACCATTTGTGAATCTTGTTAGGTCATTTTTCAGTTTTTCAACCTCTTTAGTCAATGTACAGCTAGATGCATTCAAGATTTCATTATCATTAGTAATTCTGGATAGATCACCATTCAAATGATTTATATGTTTCTCCAACTTAGGACATTTATCACATATAGGTGCATCTAAAGCAGTAGCTAGTTTTTCTTTTAGAGCACAATTTTCTGTTTTTAATTGATCTATCTCTTTGTTTAAAACAAAAGTTTTCTTCTCTAAGCATGTGATGGTTTTCTTAGACTTAGTTAGCAATCTAGCAAGTCTAATGGATTCTCTATGAAGTTCTTAAAAAGCATTGTTCAATTCATTAGAAGAAGGTTGATAATCTGAACTTACTTCACTTTCTGAATCACTGTGATTGCTGGCCATAAAGCACAAGTTTGCCTCCTCATATTCAGATTCTTCAGTGGATTCTACATCATGTGTTACTTGCAATGTATCCCACATCTCCTTTGCTGATTTGCAATTTGAAACCCTGAAAAACTCATCACGGCTTAAAGCAGATGTTATAATATTCTTAGCACGTGCATTATATTGAACTCTTTTCTTATCATCCTCATTCCATTCAGTTTTAGGCTTATTTCTTGGAGCACCATTAACATCTACAGTAGAGGGGACAAATGGTCCATTTTCTACTGCATCCCATATGTCAACACCTGCTGCCTCAGGATATGATGTATATGTATTTATGGTTATTCTTCTGTATGCATGTATCTATGTTGTTTATATTTTAAGTTTTTAATTTTTCCACCGTTTTTAATATATACGCTTAACGATAATAACACAATTAGGTCCTAAATATTATGTGTTTTCTTTAATGGGACATCGGGGCGTCTCATTTGGTGGTATCAGAGCAGTTCGGTTCCGAAACGGACTGTGAGAACTGTGATTAGGGTGAACTGGCCATTTAGTTGAATCCACATCGGATTACAGCTATGCTTAGAAGATGGGTAGTGAGTCCGACGTGACATTTCTATGGCATATAGTATTTATATTACGGTTTTATGTAGTATTATATGTCATATTGATGTCGGCTAATGATTTCTTTTAACAGGATCATGGCTCGAGGTAGAGGACGCGGACGTGGTAGACGGGGTGGTAGAGCTATAGAGGGTGTCGAGGATGAGCCGCATCAGCCAGAGGTAGGGATTGGAAGTGGAGGAGAGTCCGCCGAGACTCTTCGGACTATTTGCGAGTTGACATCTGTTCTGTTGCAGCAGGCACAATAGAATGCACAGAGGGTACAAAGAAAGATGGAGTTACAGGAGAGGCCGGATAGGAGGAGAGCCACGGAGGCTGAGGATGCAGGGCTGACTACCTTTCTCAAAGGTAAGCCACCACAGTTTGGAGGAAAGTATGATCCCAAGCGAGCAGATTGGTGGATAGAGGAGCTCAAGATGATCTTCAACACCATGCGATGCAGAGACGACAGGAAGGTGACTTACGCCGCCTTCATGCTGACCGGCGGGGCCGAGTCATGGTGGAGAGGCAAGAGGAGATTGCTTGTGGCTGAGGGCAGATTGATCAGTTGGGAGCTGTTCAGAGAGTGTTTTTTCGAGAAGTACCTCCCGCGGTTAGTCAGACGCGAGAAGGAGAGTGAGTTTATGAGTCTTCAACAGGGAGACAAGTCCGTGGGTGATTATGCGGTCAGATTCGAGGTCCTGATTCAATTTTGAGTTCTATCAGAGGTTTCCAGACGGGGACTGGATGTGCCGGAGGTTTGAGGAGGGTTTACAGCACGAGCTGAGAAGGGCTATAGCGCCTTTGGATATTTTGAGTTTTCCAGAGATGGTGGAGAGGGCCAGTGCTATTGAGAGTATGACAGAAGGCAGACTGTAGAGCAGAGACAGCAGCATAGTGGGGGTCCTACCCGAGCAGGTCAGCAGAGGAGAAAGGATATAGGTTCTCAGTGGAGATGAGGACCATATACTCGATCTGGGCAGAGTACCCAGACATCTGCACCACCAACACCAGTTACCAGAGAGGGCCAGTAGCAGAGGGGTCCAGTATGTTTCAGATGCGGAGGTTCGCATTATATCAGGGTCTGCACAGACAGATCCCGTTGCTACGTCTGTGGTAAACCAGGTTATTTTGCTAGAGGTTGCCGACAGAGAGCGGTACAGCAGTAGCCAGCTGCTGGTAGGGGAGCCAGTGGTTCTAGAGGAGGAGCTGGGAGAGGAGCTCCAGCGACAGGACGACAGGCGGCCAGACCTCAGGTCACGAGGAGAGTGTTTACGGTGAGAGAATTTGAGTCCTCTCAATCTGCAGATCTTATTCATGGTATGTGTTTACTATATGGCAGACTTTCACGTGTGTTGTTTGACTCAGTCGTTACACATTCGTTTGTTTCACATGAGTGTGTGGATCGTTTACATTTGCCCGTTTCTCAACTACCATACACTTTGACAGTATCTACACCTACCAGTGATCCTTTGATCACTATGTCTGTTTGTTTACAATGTCCTATAGTTGTTGAAAATAGGACATTTCTTGTAGACATTATCTATTTGCCTATGCAACAGATAGATGTTATCCTTGGCATGGATTGGCTTTCGGCTAACCATGTAGTGTTAGACTATGCCCGAAAGCCCCTATCTTTTCTTGAGCCTTCTAGCATGGTATCTTCCAATGAAGGAGCAACTATGAGGAGTGACGATTCTCAGCAGTATGTGATGCTTTTCTCTTTGGAAGCTAAGGAGACTCCGAGTATAGATTCTTTGCCTATCGTGAGAGTTTCCGGAGGTTTTCCCTCCTGACGTTCCAGGTTTGCCACCAGAGAGGGAGGTGGAGTTCGCCATAGACCTCATACAAGGGACCGGACCTATATCAGTAGCTCCTTATCGGATGTCACCCGTGGAGTTGGCAGAGTTAAAGAAACAATTGGATGATATGATGAAGAAATAATTCATCAGGTCGAGTGTATCACCTTGGGGAGCACCAGTCTTGTTTGTGAGGAAGAAGGATGGAGTTCTAGGTTATGCACGGATTACAGGCAGTTGAATAAGGAGGATATACCTAAGACCGCTTTCAGGACTAGGTATGGACTGAAATAGACAACTATAAACACGAGAAGGGGGGGTTGAATTGTGTTTATCAGAATTTAAACAAAGTTGAAATCTTTTCATAAATAGAAGCTTGGTTCAGACAAGTGGAAAGATATAGGACAGACATGTGACCTGTCTGATGAAATTTTAACAGTGATTTAGACAAACACACCACTTGCAAAACGGATAAGAAAACTAAGGAAACGAAAGAGTTTATAGGGAAAGAGAGATTGACACAACTATTTATCCTGGTTCACTCTTCAAAGCAAAGAGCTACGTCCAGTCCTTGGCAGCACCAAGTTTTATCCACTATAATCAATCAGGTTACAGACTCTAAGTATTGTTTGCACACCTAGCCTCTTCAGGCTACAAGACAAGTATTCTTTGCACACCTAGCCTCTTCAGGCTCCAAGACAAGTATTCTTTGCACACTTAGCCTCTTCAAGCTCACTCAGGTTTGTTTGAGAGATTTGGTTTGTAATAAATACAACTTCAGACAGACAGATCTTTCACTAACACTCAGAGAGTGGTTTAAATGTAAAGCTTGGGAAAGTCTGCGTAATAACTTCAAATGATTGAAGAATACATAATGAAAGAATGAAGATATTAATGCACAGAGTAATGGCTCTTTAATGCTATGTGTATTCTCTATCTTCATCTTCAAACACTTCTGTATTTATAGTCTTCAAGCATTTAGGATCTGTTAGAGACATTCCCTTAGATGTTGGCTTCAAGCAGAACTTCATTAAATACAATAGAGTCGTTCTGGGCAGCCATTAATGCAATAGGAACGTTTGTTGTACTCTAAGATGAAGGATCATGGCTTTATGAATCGTGATACAACCAGATCAGAGTTGTGCAGAGAGCTTTTTGTACTTTGCTGAGTACAATTCCCTTTTTGTGTAAGGACCAGAGGTACTAGGGAATAAAGCATGTTGGAAGCATTCTTTAACTGGTCTTTGGTTCGGATAACCGAGGTTGCTTGAGAGAGTAACTTCTGACTTTTCTTGATAGGCATGAGACTGAGTAGGAGAGAAGGCTTTAAGTCTCTTTCTGATGGGACAGCCAACAAAAGCTTGTTTGGTCCTTGATTCTTCAACGAGTAATCTCAGACAAGTGTAGGAACTCGTGGGGAGACAAGTTGAAGAGTCAACAGACAGGTTGACTTTTGCTTATCCAGACAGGTAGTCACTTATGAGCAGATAGATGATTCTTACAGTTTTAATCTGCACGCTAGATAGACAGGTTAGCAACCAATATGAAGGTTAATTAAATCATTAACCAATGTTTAGTTCTCATCAAAACTTAGGGAAATGCACATCAGAAATTTTAGAGACTTAACAATTTCCCCCTTTTTGATGATGACAAACGTTGTGATGATTTAATGAACATTAGAAAATATCAACAAAGAAAATAGAAGATATCAGACAGGTTGAACTTTTCTTAAGCGGACAGGTCACGCAGGTACTTGATCAGACATTAAGATTAATTATATAATCCGTTTAACTTAGTTACACATAAGTTTGACTTGTTTTACTTTGAAATTATTATCAGAGCAATCTTACTTAAGATTTATCTGAGCAATTATAGCAACTATCAGAGCATATTCATGTCCATGTATTATTTAAGATTAGGGTGTGACAATGGTGCACCACCCATATTTTACACCCTCCACTACACCACCCATGTGGCAAATATTGGGCCAATCAAATTGCCACATAGGTTGGTCAAAATTTCAAACTTTCTAGTTGTATTATACTGTAGTCAAACTATATGAATACAGTATATTGTAGTATAGTATATGTATTCTTTGTATTCGTAAATTTAACCCATATTAAAATAATGTTTTTTGATTAAAAAAAACTGATTATATTGCAAAATATTATTGACAACGAACATTATTTTAATTCATATTAAAATATTATTTTTTTAATATAATCAGTTTTTTAATCAAAAAACATTATTTAAATATGGGTTAAATTTGCGAATACAAAGAGTACATATACTATAGTACAATATATTGTATTCATATATTTGACTACAGTAGAAATACAACTAGAAAGTTTGAAATTTTGACCAAACCCATGTGGCAATTTGATTGGTCCAAAATTTACCACATATGGGTGGTGTAGTGGGTGGTACAAAATATGGGTGGTGCATCTTAGCCCAACCCTTAAGATTATATCATATTCATTCTCTCATTCTCCTATATCACATTTCTCTCATTATCTCCCTTTTGTCAACATCAAAAAGGAATAAACTATGAAATCATTAGAGAAATAAAGGAGAAATTTATTTTATTCATCAAGAACGTTTACAAGTACAAGGTAGTCTATATACCCAAAAACTACCTAGATTGACTAATTAAAAAAAATAAAACAGCAACCCTTTGCTCTAAGAGCAGTCTACCTCACCTTTCTTCATCTAGCTGTCTTCTTAAGTCTTCTACTTGTCCTTGAAGTAGATGAAAGTCTTGTAAGGCCACTGTTTGAGAAGAGACATACAGAGAAGAGTGTCAGGGTAAGGTTAAAACAGGGGGTGCCTTAGGTAGAGATAGGGAGAGGTGATGGAAGGGAAGAAAAGTTCATGGAGAGTTTGAAAGGCATAGAAAGGAAGAAAGACAAATTTGAAGATAAGACTTATTCTGACACAGTCAATATCAGGTGAAGAAAACATACAGGAAAGTCTCTCGGATAGAGACAGTCTGATGATTATTATTTGAATAGGTGGGGGAAGAGGTGTTTGAGCTAAAACAAAGGGAGGGATAGGTAATAAAGAGTCAATATGGCAGAAAAAAGAATTAGATCCTGTGACTAACATAAAGAAATACCTAGACCTATGTGGTAGAATTACAACAGAAGCAGGATAGTGAGTTCCAGCTAATGTTCTAATGAAGATAATAATAGGTGGGTAGAAGAAAAGTTCTCTACAGGGGTTAAGAATATGAGGTGGATGAGAAGGGATGAAAGAAACATGTGAGATACTTGCAAATAAAAGAGATTGCATATCAGACACAAAGAGTCTCAATGATATGTCAGTTTGTTCTTTGGGTGCAGAGTCCCTGTGAACAACTGTGTACTGACAGTCATCAGGTACAATAGTGAAAGAAGATTTTTGAGTTTGAAAGGAGGAGACAGGTGAAGAAATAGGAGATACAACAAAAAGTGATTGAACAAAAATGGCAGATGGAGAAGAGACAGATGGGTTGATGATACCTTGATGAGAAGGGGAAGGGAATGAAAGAGATGTCTGCTCTTCAGATATCTTCAACTTCTTGTGAGAAGGAGACACTTGGTCATCCTTGGGTACAACTGTCTGAGCTCCTCCAGGCAGGTCTTCTGCAGTGTTAGCTTTTGCAGGTACTGGGTAACCAGATCTTCTCTTTTTGGGAATAATTCCCAAAATGAAAGTCTTCTTTGGTTCTTCCAGGACTTGCTCTGTCTGCTCCCCCCGAGAAGACGCTTCCTCTTTGCTAGTCTCAAACTCAACTTGTCTGTCCTTGGCAAAGGTCTTCACCAGCTTCCTTTTCTTGCTGGGATGAGTAGGAACATCCACTAATTCCTCAGCTTCACTAGTTTTCCTCTTGGGAGAGGGTCTCCTCAGCCTGAACATCAAGGGCTCAACTGTTTCACCAGAATCTTCAGATACTGAGGGTTGCAGCTCTGGAATTTGGTCTTGTCTAGCCACCTTTCCAGACGGTTTAAGCAATCTTTCAGAAATGGGGACTTCTGATTCGTCAGTGGAAACTATTGGTTCTTCCTCCTTCTACTCAACAGCAGGCTTCTTCTTCTTGTTGTCTTCCTCCTCATCAGCAAGAGGGATTCCCTTGATGTCCAACATAGACAGTATCTTCCTGTCTATGGGCAGTGACATGTCCACAAAGTGAACATCACTAGGAGCAAATAACTTGTTCATGAATACCCTTGTCAGCAACATCCCATAAGGATAGGTCTGCATGTTGGTTCTCTTGATCAGAGTCTCAAGGTACATGTAGATAAGGTCGTTGATGTCAACCTTGATTTTGTGGATCAAGTGGTACAGAGCAAATCTGTCCATCTTGGTCACACCGTCTCGTGAGCCTTTCCTTGGCATCACTCACTCCAACAGTAATTTGTGCAGGAATCTGCATTTGACCACCATGTTGACAGGCTTAGGGTTCACTGGTTTAGGAACACCATAGATGGCGATGTTGACATTGTCAATTCCCACATCATCATCCCAGTTGGGTGTGAAGCCAGCTCCAATTCTTGGACATTTCGTGACAAGCTCCAAAGAGCTGATGGGGAAGAGAAAGGTTATATCCCCCATTTCAGCCTTAAAGCTTTTGATTCCGTTGAGTCGGTTGGTGACGACCACAAAATTTCTCTAGAACGTTTGAACGAGCTTAGGGTGAACAAGCTCCTTGATGTCGAAGAAAGGAGTCCACTTGGAGTACTCCAACTCTTCAGTGACATCCATTCCTAGTTTCTTCATCTATTGAAGATCAACAGTCTTTCTCGGAATGATCTTTTCTATCTCCGTAACCTTGAGATTATATTTCACAGCAATTTCTTTTGTAGAAAGACGCCTAGATGATGCCATTTTTTTTTGAAAGAAAATGATTCTAGGGTTTCGAGAGAGAAGAGGGTTTGAAAGATGAGAAGACAAAGAGATTTTGGAATATTGAAACGTAAAGGTCCAACCTTTCTGATCTATTGTCTTTTATAGTCATAAAGGTAGGAGAGATAAAAACGACATTTTTAATTCAAAAAGGCATGATTTGTATGGGGAACTGCAACGCCCACTTAAGACATAATGAAAACATGTTTTCGAGATATGTAAACCACCGTGCACATGATTAGCTTTAGATAAGGGAATGGAATTAATTAAATAATACTCATTTCAACAAGACTGATGAGTTCTAGCATAGTGACTCAGCAGAGTCGGACAGGTAAGCATAGGCAGGTGATAAAGCACATACATGTTAACATTCAGACATGTCATTCAACAATGCAATGCATATTTAGATTATCTCTAATAAATAAAAACCTTTCTTCTGCGAGGGGTTTAGTAAAAATATCAGCCCATTTATTTTCAGTTTTAACAAACTTAATATCAAAGATGCCTTTCTGAACATACCCTAATAAAATGATGTTTGATTTCAATATGCTTAGCCTTAGAATGCTAAGTTGGATTTTTAGTTAAGCATATAGCACTGGAATTATCACACCATACAGATATGTTATGTTCATAAAGAGAGTAATCCTCAAGTTGATGTTTTACCCATAAGAGTTGAGAGCAGCAACTAGCAGCAGAGATGTATTCTGCTTCAGCAATAGACATGACAATGGTTGTCTGCCTCTTGCTTGACCATGAGACTAAACTTGCTCCAATGAAGTGACATCCTCCACTGGTGCCTTTTCTTTCTATTCTGTCTCCAGTAAAATCAGCATCACAATATCCCACTAATCTGTATTCTTTTGATCTTAAATACAACAAACCAAGATTAGTAGTTCTAAGCAAATATCTAAATATTCTTTTAATAGTCTTAAGATGAGATTCTCTAGGATCAGATTGGAATCTAGCACACATACAGACACTAAATTGAATGTTAGGTCTGCTTGAAGTTAAGTACAGTAGAGACCCAATCATACCTCTGTAGACAGTTTGATCTACCTTTTTACCTTCATCATCTTTGCTTAGTTTTGTATTGGGTTGCATAGGGCTTTTCATAAGCTTTGTATTTTCCATTTTGTATTTCTTGAGAAGAAAAGAAGGATAAAAGAACAATCAGAAAGAAGAGAAGAAAGAAGATTGAGTTACCACTCCAAACCCTAAAAAACCCATTTTACATATCAAACAAAACCTCTCTTCCTCCTCCCACTCTCCAACCACCCCTACACCTCTTCTACCAATTGGTCCTTCTTCTTCCTCATCTTCTCCACTCTCTTAACCGCACCACACTTCCTTCTCTTTTCAAACACACAACATTCACATCAAATCACCTCCTTTCCTCTGTTTGCGCCACCTCCATCTGGACACACGCGATCTCTGCCTAGAACCACCCAAGCTCTGGATTTCGTGAAGACCAACCTTGAAGCCGTTGGGTAAGGAGAAGCATGAAGCCCTCTCCTCCATCTATAAATTGAGAAGCGAAGATAGAAGAAAAGACGGACAGAAAATCAAGAGAGGAGGACAAAAAAGATCAGGAGGAGATACGGAGGAAGGATACGAAGACAGAGGGAGAGGGAGGGAGATTTTTATATGATGTTTTCCTTGTGAAGAAAGAGAGATTTGAGTTTTTCTTTCCTCTGTCATTAGAGTGGTTCCAAGTTTTTAGAAGAGAAGAGAGTTAAAAGAGTCAGTGAAATTGAAATGTAAGGGTTTTGATCTTAAAATTTTATACTGGGAGAAAGCAAAATCATTATTATTCTACTCTCATTTGGTAATCCTTGTTCTCTTTGTTGATATTATTCATGATTTTCTCTTGACATTCTTATTTTTCAGTGTCTCTGTTTATGACAAAAAGAAAATCCATGGATATTGAAACTGAATGAGTTAGTATGATGTTTGCTATATGACACTACAAAAAAAGGTTGTTTAGCAACCGAAAATAGTGACCGAATTTTTTGGTTGCTATTGGCGATCGAAATACGACCGATTATAGAATCTACATGAAAGCCTGATTAGAGATAATACTGCGACCGAAATAGCGACCGAAATAGAGCGTAGCAGGGTTATCGGTCTCCATTTCTCTCTCTCTCTCTCTCTCTCTCTCTCTCTCTCTGTTTCTAACTTTTTCTCTCTCTCAGTTCCCTCCTTCTCCGCTCGGCTTCCACCGTTGCCGGCACCACTAGAGCAGCGCCGCCGTCCTCCTCCTTCTCTGGTATGTTTTCGTCTCTCCTTCACGTTTTTGGTCTCATTCTGCTACATTTAGTGGTTCTGTTCTTCAGCCAAATTATAATGGTGGTTAAATCCTGACCACAAGTTCTCTGTTGTCTATGTTGTCTACTGTTTGTTCTTTGTTCTAAAATTATATTTGATGTTAAGTTGTTTGTGTGAATTAAGTTGATTATGAAAAATGCACGTGAGTTGTTTGATAATTTTCTCAGTGGGTAATGCCAAGTTTTTCTCTGGGGAATAGTTAGATAACTGAACTTTTCTTCCTAAGTGGATTAAGAATCCTTTCAGGCTTTCACACTACATTTCTTATTTTTTATTTTTTATTTTTTTATAGGACATTTCTTAAGTTTTATCTCATTCATATAGTTTATCTTGATGTGATTTTTATGTTCATAAACTATTTTCAGAGTTTAAATTGAGACCTGTTATCAGATTGCTAATATATGCATATTTTTTTTTTGGGTTAATGCTAATATATGCATTTGACCCTTGCTTTTCTGCCTATATTTTCAGTTTGCTAATATCAGTTTTTGCTTTAATTTTTGTTTGAATTTAAGAAAGTGATTGCTATTATATTAGTCATATTACTCAAATGCATAAAAGAAAAATGGCGAGTATGTGAGTTCAAACGAAGGGTCAAGTAAAGTAATTCTTCTCTGTCCTTATTGTTTTTCATTTATGCTAAAGTTTAATTGTAAGATATCATGATATGCTGTTGATATTTTCTTTCCATTACGCAGAATGAGTCATAGTCTCTTAGATATCCAAGTTCTTTAGAGGTTATTATCTGTTGCAATAAGCTGTGTCTTTGGTCTTTGGTCTTTTTGTTGCCAGGTTTGTTGCGTATATTTCCCACCCACCCTTGGCCTGTTTCTCCCTTGCCTTTTTACAAAATTATTATGGTGTCATGATATTATTAGAAAGCAGCTTTGTACACAATATTATGAAAGCAACTCTGGTTTTCTACTCATTTGTTTCACTAGGAAATGGAGCTTTCCATAAATAGTTGTTGATGACCATACTTACTAGGTTATCTAGGCACTTCCGGTAGGAAAAGTCCTCTCTGTGACCATCCTTCAAAACGACGTAAAAGCATATGCTTTCCTGAAAACTACTATGTTTGCTAATCTGTAAAGTTGCATGTGAAGTTGCATTTCTTTGTTCTATTTTAACATGCTAGTATGCGACATGGATCTTTCCATCTTTTCTTATTATCACTACTATATATCTTGTTGTTTGTTAGTGGAGAGCTGAGCTCAATAGGAAGGTATCCTGCCTGAAAGGCAAAATGCTGATTGTGTGCTGATAATTTAATATTTATGCATGCATTTGAAATTATGTGTTGTTTGTTAGTGGAGAGCAGAGCTCAATAGGATGTGATCCTGTCAAAAAGGCGGGATGCTTGTTGTGTGTTGCTAATTTAGAAGTTATGCATGTGTTTGACAATTATGTGTTGTCTTGTTAGTGGAGAGCGGAGCTCAATAGGATGTTTGATACTATATTTTATTTAAGTTTGTATTGAAATATGCTTCAATATATATTTGTTGAAGTATGCTGCAATCCAAGCTTAGGAGTTGTTGATACATGCTTTAATTAGTTGATTTTCTATTTGCATGTGTATTGTAATTTGGTTTTGATTTTGTGATGGTGTTGATATGCCAATATGTGAGAATAGATATGTTAAAGGATCTTGCTTGACAGGTGTTTGTTATATTGCTTACAAGGAGATGTTATAGTTACTGTCCTGAATACCCGTATGGACATAGGTTCAGTGTTTTCCTTATAACTGTTTTTGTAGAACTATTTTGTTTATGATTCTTATTTTGTTAGAAACTAGACTCGATTTGCTACAGTTTAGGCACTGAATTTGATGTTTTTAACTGAGTATTGATGAATAAAATTCTGTTAAAAGTTAGAGGACAATTGTTGTCCTGTTTTTCGAATGCGATATCTTGTTGGTTAAAACTGTACTTTTTGGAATGCTTTTTCCCAAAACTAAATTTAAATTTATAAACTAGACTTGTTTAGCTTTCCATAGAGGGGTCGTTTGTCTAAATCCGACTTCATTTGGTATTTTAATAAAATCATCTAAGTTGACTAAAAGTCGTACGAATTCTGCATATGTTGCTAATGAATGTTGATTGTTGGGTTTTGGGACCTTAGGGTGTAACTTAATTACATGTTGTTTGTAATACTGTGATTTCAATTGGGAATTACTTGTTAATAGTAGTACTGTATTCTAATTGAGAGATTATAGAATGTTCATGTGAATGGTTTATGTGTTTTGTTTTATGTCATTAGTTGTTAAGCGATAGATTGATTTATGAGTTAAGTTATTCAATCTTATGATGAAACGACTGTGAAACACCATTTGGCATCCAAAGGTAGTAACCATGCTAATCCTCTCTATGACCATCCTTCAAAACGACGTAGAAGCATCTGCTTTCCTGAAAACTACTATGTTTGCTAATCTGTAAAGTTGCATGTGAAGTTGCATTTCTTTGTTCTATTTTAACATGCTAGTATGCTACATGGATCTTTCCATATTTTCTTATTATCACTTGATGAAGTTTAGACATATGACTTGTTTTCCTTATTGTTTTATCAGAAAATGGATCCGACTAAATGTTTTGAGATAGCCATCCATATAGACCAGGTACAGTATCTCATCAACTTAAGAATAACGATCGGATTCACGTAATGATAGTTAAGGCATAAACTAATCATTACTAAATTGTTCTTGTGTATTGGTAGGATTTGATTTCAATCCCGCGATCATTCTACCGTCGTTGGGGACAAGAAATACCGCGTGTTGTGACTATTGAAGACAAAAGCGGAAATTTGTTCAATGGGAATATAGTAATCCATGAGGATCGCCCATATCTTGCAACAGATACAAATGGTATCAGGGAGTTCTATTTGTTGTCCACTGGTGCATTGGCAAAGTTTAAGTACCTTGGGGGTTCTCGCTTCTACATGTTCATCCCTTTGGAAGATTGATGAGTTTTGATATTTTGATTAGTACTTATTGATTGTGGTGTGTTATTTTATAAACAATTATTAAACTTGCGTTAATTAATGTATATGTTTTCTTGATCATATTGACTGTGGTGTTATGGATCGTTAGTACATCATATTTAAATTTTCTATTTATTCAAAAAAAATATTGGTGTATTTTGTTTATATCAGAAATTAAAAATCAATGGGGTAATAGTTGAAAAACAATATTTGGTCGGCAGGATTAAGTTATATGAAAATTAAAAAAAAATCAAAATTTGAGACCGAAATAGCGACCGAATATCGGTCACCAAATGAGGTGAGCTGAGCATGCGACCAACTATACGGCGACCGAAATATATAATTTTGCGACCGAAATGAAGTTCGGTCGCTAAACATTTAGCCACCAGGGTTTCTGCTACCCCCTTAATTCGGTCGCTAATTCGGTCGCCAAACTATATAGCAACCGAATTATCATGTTTAGCGACCGAAATCTTCGGTCGCTAAAGAGGTTTTTTTTTGTAGTGTGAGTTCTCATTTCAGAAATGGTGTATCGTAGAGTTCCTATTTCATTGTTTACTGGAATGTATGATACACTAGTAATCTTCATATGGCTGTACTGTTACTAAACACTTAAATGTTTCATTTTTGTTCTATTTTCATGAGGTAAAACTATGTTTTTTTTACATAAAAATAAAAGATGATCACTTGATTAAATCAATGTTGTTTTTGGGTTGCTCTATGACTAGTATCATGCTCAACACTTTAGATTTTGAGGTTGCCCTGTGGACTTACGTGTCATGTTCAACCTCATTTAGGTTTAATCAAAATTTTCACAAATATAAAATCGATAAAAATACAAAATATCTTAAAATTAAAAATGATTGTTCCTTCAGATGATTTTCGGGGTAAAATAAATATTTTCAAAGTTATTAATAATATACACAACTAATTTTGAGTAACCATTTTTATGGATGTTCTAGGGTGCCGTGGAGTTAAGTCTCCATGCCTTCCCTAGATGTAATCGACTCCCGAACCCAAAGTTTTATAGGGTTTTCCAACTTTTCCGAAATTAAATAAAGTTGGTGGCAACTCCATGTTTATTCTCTAAAAGAGAATAAGGTTTTCTTTTCGGTCGCGACAGATGGCGACTCCACTGGGGAAGTCTTTAAGAGAGTCAAGCCCGTAAAAATTGGTTTTGCAAATTTTTAATAACTTGTAGCTTATTTGTTTTACCTTTTTTATTGCTATATCTTGCTGTTTTTTTTCCTTACAATAATTAGATAAAAAAAAATGTTTTTTATTTTCAGTGATGTTTGTTTGGATTGTCCTTTTTGTTTGGGTTTTCCTTTTATTTAGATAAAAAATGAGAAAATTAGTTGTATATACATTTTAACTCATGTTATTTTTGTATATGTTTCACTAACAATGTTTCGTTTCCTCCTCCTCTTTTTTTTCCTATATTTTAACAATAGGGTAGAGGACTTATAACCGTTTTTATATATACCTATGTTTTATTTTGCAGGTTTTTTTTTGTCTTTTATTTTATTTTTATTTTTAAGTGTTACAGGTTTGTATGCTCCCTTCACACACATCACCATCACATATTACATACACTCTTGGCTCTATACCCGAGCTTGCTCAAAACCAAGGATTAGGCCGTGCTCCGACATTGTCATTGAAGAGGTCTTGTACCTTGTAACATCCCTGGCTGCTTTATGGATTGACGACTGTCCCCACAAACCAACACGGGTCTTTTCAGTGTGCTTTGTCCTCACTCACACGCTTCCCGGGAAAATTTCCCAGGAGAACTTCCCAGGAGGTCACCCATCCCAGAATTGCTCCAAGTCAAGCTCACTTAACTGTGGAGTCGTGCAAAAAGGGCAAGGAAAGAAAAAGAAGCAGAAATTCAAGAGCTGCTAGCAAAGATAGAATATCAAGAAAAGATGCTTTTCAAACTTCAAAGGGAGAAAGAGCCCAAGACAAATGTAGGGGTTCATGTTGAAACAATACATATACTAGAAGAGAGAGTTGAATCCCTGCAAGAACCCTTGGCCAAAATAGAACTGTACTCTGATCAAGGATGGAACGAAGCAGCCAAGTATCGCGAGCTACTAGCGGAGGCCAACATGAGATAAAATTGACTCAGAGCCAAAATAAAAGACATTGAAAGAGTTGAAGCTCAACGTCACGCAGAATGGGTAAAGGGATGGAAATTGGTGGTGAAGGATGTAATGAATGAAAAGGAAGCATGGAAAAGAAAATACGAGGACATGATGGATAAGCTCCAATATCATGCTTCCCAGCTGGTGGAGCAATTTGAAGAAGCATCCATCCACATTCTTATGAACCATTTCCTCCAGATACCACCAAAGGTGACCGAGTTCTTCAATCATTTTGGGAAACTTTCCAAAGGGTTTAGGAAAAAGGAGATGAGACTCTTAACATAGTGCTTTGTGGACCTCGGAGAGAGATGGAAACTATCAATGTGTTTCTTTTATTTTGATCAAAGACTCATGATTTGTAGTGAAATATTTATAAATGGAATGGAATTTTTCATCAATGTCTGTCGAGCATTTTTTTAGATGATATCTATCGAAGAGTGCGTTCTCCCTTAGATACGTCATCGACTATATTTTTACCCTAAAAACGACATGTTTTCTGCTTAAAATAAGAATGTTGCTAGTACGGGTGTGGTCTATCGAGGAGTGGATTCTCTCTTGTACTTGGCACCAACTGCATTCAAGCTTGAGGGAATCATACCACTAGATTTGATTGCAGGATGAGTATTCTTGCTATAGGTGTATACGACAGTCTTCCTAAGAGCACTCTTAAACAAAGGGTGTTGACTTGCACATGCATACACACACACACAAATTTTTGTGGGTTTACTAATGAGATTCTTGGATGCTTTACAGAGTCACATACTTTTGAGAATCCGGGAACCATTGTGCAACCTAGGAAAGGTGACACCAATCAAACCCGAGTTCACAATACCAGATCTCGGACCAGGATGGCTGCCAATGCGTCTGAGGAAGGAAGAAACCTGAGCTTTGAAATAGATGAAGTGAGGGGAAGGATAAATGAAATGACTGAAACCCAAGCAAGACTAGAAGCCATACTACAGGATATGAGGGAATCTCTCAGCATGCTTAGTGCGAACAGAGATGCAAATGAACCTGGTAGGCAACGGATCTCTTCCGTGGTAACAGCGCCGATGTTCTCAAACATTAGCACGGGTCTCATTCAGGGAATATCTGGCCCCGACCAGACACATCACACGACACCAATAACACTTCCTATTGGAGAAGGATATCCCCCTTTTGAAAATGCCTATCATGAAGTTCCGGGCTATACCGTACCGACATGGGAGCAGCCTCATGTATCTACTCACAGTCAGTCAGCGGGAGTTCAGGCTGGTAAGGATAAGATGAAAGATGAATGGATGGAGAAAATGGAAGAACCGATAAAAGCAATAAAAGGTCCGAATACCTACGGCCTTCTTCAAATAGAAGAACTCTGTCCCACCACAGATGTAGTGATCCCCAAGGACTTCAAGATTCCTGATTTTTCCAAGTATGATGGAAGTGAGAATCCACGATTTCACCTCATCAGTTATGCCACCAAGATGGCAATTTGGTCCAAGGATGACAAATTCCTTATCAGCTTTTTCCATGAAAGTTTGACTGACCTCGTCTTAGAATGGTATCTCCAATTGGACCATTCCATGATCTCACGATGGACGGAATTGGCTGACTTATTCATGGACCAGTACAAGTTCAACCTGGATGCAACTCCGAGTTGTGAACAGTTGACTACAATGCAGAAAAGAAATGAGGAGCCCTTCAAGCAATATGCCCAAAGGTGGAGGAGTTTGGCCACACAAGTTCAACCCCCGTTGACTTTATCTAAAATGTTCTCATACTTTTAGGAACCCTCGGAGCGCCTTTTATAGGGGCCATGGCTGGGGCAGCCTATAACGATTTCTCCGACTTGATCGCCGCCGGTGAAAGGATTGAATTTTTAGCAAGAGCTAGAAAACTTCCCATGAATGATGTTGAAGGAAGTGCATCCCGGAAAGGATTCCAACCAAAGAAGAAACAAGTTGAGGCGAATTATTTACAACGCCAACAGAATTTTAATCCTCATTACCAAGCACCATATAACCCTAACCCACATATTCCATACCAGACACAAACCCCACTTTACCTGCAAAACCAAATCAACAATATTCATACCCCTCAACCATATAACCTTGCTCGCCTGTCATACACTCGCCCAAACTATCCTCCGCCTAGCCCAAATTTCCAAAACCAAGGACGTTTCCAAAATCCAAATACGCCACCCTTCCCGAGATTGTCCATCTCTAATGCAGATTTATTCCAACAATTGTTTGACCGCCACTTAATTGCCGGGAACCCTGTACGTCCCCTAGAACCACCATTTCCTGCTTGGTACAATCCAAATCATACTTGCAAGTATCACATGGATGTCACAGGACATTCCATTGAAGATTGTGAAGCTTTTAAGACGGCGGTGAGAAAGTTGATTGCTTGTGGGAAGCTAGGTTTTGAAGAAGAGGCCGGGCCTAATATTGTTAAAAATCCAATCCCAAACCATAATGATGGAAATCGGGTGAACAATTTGGAGGTAAGAGGGTCCCCAATCAGGAAGGTACTGGAATTGCGAGTGCCAATGCAAAATATCTTCGAAGAACCAAAGAAGGCGGGATACAACATTATTGCACCAGTAAGAATTCCAAGAGAAGAAAGGAGGTATGCCAAAGATCTACGGTGTGACTATCATCATGGGTAAGTGGGGCACGACATCGAAACTTGTTGGGATTTCAAAGTCCGGGTTCAGGAATTACTCACCTTGGGGGTGATTCAAGCTAGACGGGGTGCTGCCGAGGAAGTCAGTGTAATTGAAAAAGTTGTACTCCGGGTACCACCCATGAACAAAGCTTCAGCCCCAGAAAGAGTCATTGTAAGGGTGAAGAAGCCAACTCCTTTTACTTATTATGATACACATGTTGTACCATGGAATTATGAACAGAAGGTTGAACTAGCTGGAGCTGTGGGAGAGACATAGAAGGCCCGAGTTACTAATATTGTGATAATTGGAGGCATTACAAGGAGCGGGTGATGCTACAGTCCTGTTGAAGAAGAAATGATGAAGAAATCCAAAGAAGGGGAAACCATGGATGAAGGAAAAGGAAAAGGAAAAGAAGAAGAAGAGTTTCTGAAGATCATTAAGCAAAGTGAATATGATGTGGTAGAATAGTTAAAGAAAACTCCGTCGATGATATCTCTTTTATCGCTTGTCTTGATATCAGAGTCACATCGTAAGGCATTATTGAAGGTGTTGAATGAAGCGTATGTCAAGCCTGACGTCACTCCGGAGAATGTGGTAAATATGGTGGACCCAATAAAGCGTGTCAACATGATTACTTTCTCGAAAGATGAAGTGGCTTCGAAATCCCGCAGTAGCACCAAAGCCTTACACATTACCATAAAGTGTAAAGGATTTGTGATTGCAAAGGTACTTACAGATGGTGGTTCGGTGTTGAATGTGGTTCCAATGTCCACTCTCAAGCAACTAAACATAAGCATGGCGGATTTGACACCACAAGAAATGATTGTATGAGTCTTTGATGGGACGGCAAGAGGAATCTTAGGGGAGATAACTCTGTCCCTTGAAATAGGTCCAAGTTGTCTTTCTCTCCTCTTTTAGGTCATGGAGATCCAACCAGCTTATACTATGCTTCTGCGAAGACCTTGGATTCATGAAGCAGGAGTTGTTCCATCAACTTTGCATCAGAGTTTGAAGTATATTCAATATGGGTCCGTGATTACTATCCGTGGTGAAGAGGAAATTACGCTGAAAAAGTCCACAACAATACCTTATGTAGAAAGTACGGAGCAAATGGAAGATGATTTACTGCATAGTTTTGAGGCATTGAAGACGGAGAACAATAAAAGGGAGCCGCCAATGATGAATGTGAATGAAGTGGCAATCCGCATCATGGAAAAGAATGGGTATCAAAGAGGAAAAGGCCTAGGGCCTAAGCTTCAAGGGATCCCTCAACCAATTGAAGCAGCTCTGAGAGAAGGAAGGCATGGATTAGGGTATTAACCCTACTTGGCAGAAAAGATGAAATTCATGACTCTCGAAAACAAGAAAGGAGAAATGATGAGAGAAAGTATCTTCCCCTTCTGACAGAGACTTTCCCAGTAGTTCTTTGAAGTTATCAGTCTTGAAAAGTTATTTTCCCCTCACTTCACTATCAACACACTTGAAGAAGAGCTGGACGAGAACCATGTCATCTATCTCCCAGCTAGCAATGAAGTTCTCAATAATTGGCGATCTGAACCGTTTGTTGATGTTATTTCCATGAAGTAATTATCTTATTGTACTAAATATGAACTGATGTTTACTTTGTTTGAGACATGAATGAGAATGTAGCACTTTGTCTGGTGTTTTCCTTTTGGTTCCATCGTTTCTTTTCTCTCTCTTTCTTTACTTTGTTTAAGCTTTTCTTTCATGAATAAGACTCATTCCTATACTTCTCCTATTCCCGACTTTTTCTTCCAGGAATACTTCTTCCACTAAAGATTTACCTCAGGAGAAGAACTTTGAGAATACATTTATTTATTCCCTCGCGGTCGTTGATGAATACAACCTTGAATCCGATGAGGAAGAAGAAGACATTGAAGAATTCATAAAGATAGTGAAACGGTCAGAAGAAGGGATTAACTCGAATGATGAGGTTGCAGAAGTGATCAATATGAGAACCGAGGAAGGCAAAAAGGAGTTGAAAATAGTGGATAACCCAGAGCGTGAAGAAGTGATTGCACTATTCAAAGAGTATCTGGACGTTTTTGTATGGTCCTACAGAGATATGCCAGGTTTAGATCCTGAGATAGCATCACATAAAATTCCCTTATACCCAGATGTGGTTCCAAAGATGCAAAAATTAAGGAGGATGCATCCCGAGATGTCACTGAAGATCAAGGAAAAAGTGACCAAGCAATTAGAGGTTGGCTTTCTGGAAGTAGCTAGACACCCAGAATGGGTAGCTAATATTGTTCCAGTACTAAAGAAGGATGGAAGGGTCAGAATGTGCGTGGATTACCGAGATCTGAATAAATCCAGTCCAAAGGATGATTTCCCGCTACCACATATTGACGTCCTTGTAGACAGTACAGCAAGAATTCATAGGTTTTTTTTCATGGATGGTTATTCTGGGTACAATCAGATCCTCATGGATGATGATGACAAAGAAAAGACAACTCTTATCACTCCTTGGGGAACTTTTTGTTACAAAGTGATGCCTTTTGGGTTGAAGAGTGCTGGGGCCACTTACCAACGTGCTATGATAGCATTGTTCCATGATATGATGCATAAGGAGGTAGACGTATATGTTGATGATATAGTGGCTAAGTCCAAGGAAGAAGAAAGCCATGCAACAGTTTTGCGAAAGTTGTTAGAGCGGCTAAGGAAGTACAAGTTGCGGCTCAACCCTACAAAGTGTACTTTTGGTGCATCCGCAGGGAATTTACTTGGCTTTGTTGTTAGTAGAGAAGGAATAAAGGTGGACCCTAACAAGTTAAAAGCAATACGTGACATGCCAGCACCTAAGAACGAGCGATAAGTAAGGGGTTTTCTTGGAAGGTTGAACTATATTGCCCGCTTCATTGCAAATTTGACTAGCACATGCGAGCCAATCTTCAAACTCCTCAGGAAGAATAATCCGGGAAGATGGGATGATAAATTTAAAGAAGCCTTTGACAAGATAAAGGCATATTACTGAATCCTCCAGTATTGGTACCACCTACCCAAGGTCGTCCATTGTTACTCTATCTAACTATATTGCCAACCTCAATGGGGGAAATGCTGGGACAACATGATGAATCTGGCAAGAAGGAGCAGGCAATCTACTATCTGAGTAAGAAGTTTAATGCCTGTGAGGCTCGTTATATGGCAATCGAGAAGACTTGTTGTGCGCTAGTGTGGACCTCCAAAAGACTCAGACAGTATATGTTATATCACACCACTTGGCTAATTTCTCGAATGGATCCTTTGAAGTATATCTTCGAAAGTCCTCATATCTCCTTAAGAGTTTCGAAGTGACAAGTGATATTGTCAGCATTTGACATCAAATATGTGACTTAGAAGTCCATCAAAGGAAGTGCGATTGCTGATCATTTAGCAGAGAATCCTCTTGAGGATGGATGGCCTGTCAACTCTGAGTTCCCAGATGGAGAGATAATGTCCCTTGAGGAAGATGAAGAACAGGAAGATATGTGGAAGATGTATTTTGATGGAGCCGTCAATATGCATGGCAGTGGTATAGGAGCAGTGGTTATCTCACCAAACGGCAAGTAGTACCCGGTGGCCGTAAAGCTGAAATTTGAATGTACGAATAATATTATAGAATACGAGGTATGTGCTAGTGGATTACAAATGGCACTTGAACTTGGTATAAATCAGTTGAAAGTCTTCAGGGATTTAGCTCTAATCATTTACCAAGTCAATGGTGAATGGCAAACCAAAGACTCCAAGTTGATTCTGTATCAGAAATACTTGACTCAGTTGATTGCGAAGTTTGACGAGATGACTTTCTCTCATTTAACTCGAGACAAGAATCAGTTTGCTGATGCTTTAGCCACACTAGCTGCCATGACCAAGCTGGACATCCATACCAATGTCCAACCCATCCAAGTTAGAGTGCAAGGTGAACCGGCATACTGTGCCCATGTGGAAGGAGAACCTGATGGTAAGCCTTGGTATCATGATATCAAGCAATATATTCAGAATAAAAAAATACCCTGCAGAAGCGAGCGAAGCAAATAGAAAGACCATTCGAAGATTGCCTATGGCCTTTTTCTTAAGCAAGGAAGTCCTGTATAAAAGAGGATATGAATGTACCCTACTCAGATGTGTGGATGCTCGTGAAGCTAAGTTGATCATGATCGAAGTTCATGAAAGAATCTGTGGGACTCATGCCAATGGCCACATGATGACTCGAAAAATCTTGAGAAGTGGCTATTATTGGTCTACTATGGAGTCAGATTGTATAGAGCATGTTCGCAAATGCCACAAATGTCAGATGTATGCAGACCGGGTCAATGCACCTCCATTTCCACTGCACAATTCAGCATCCTCATGGCCTTTTTTCGATGTGGGGAACAGATGTCATCGGTCCCATTAATCCCAAGGCTTCCAATGGTCATCGTTTCATTTTGGTGACGATAGACTATTTCACTAAATGGGTAGAATCTGCTTCATATGCCAGCATAACTCAAAAGGTGTTTCTCAAATTCCTCAAGAAGGACATCATCTGTAGATACGGGATCCCAGAGAGGATAATCACAGATAATGCTGCTAATCTTAATGGTGCCGAGATTCAAAAGTTTTACGATGGTTTCGAAATCAAATACCATAATTCATAGACCTCAAATGAATGGTGCAGTTGAAGCAGCAAACAAAAATATCAAGAAGATCGTTGCCAAGATGGTTGTAAATTATAAAGACTAGCACGAAATGCTGCTATATGGTCTACATGCTTATCAGACTAATATACGATCAAGTACTGGGGCGACCTCTTTCTCCTTGGTACACGGGATGGAGGCTGTCTCACCTATCGAAGTAGAACTCCCTTCGCTAAGAGTCTTGATGGAAGCATATTTAGAAGAATCTGAGTGGGTGAAAACTCGATATGAGCAGTTGAAAATGATAGAAGAGAAAACACTGGTAGCTATCTGTCACGGGCAATTGTATCAAAGCAGAATGGCAAGGGCTTTCAATAAGAAGGTTCGCTCTAGAGAATTTTGCCCAAGAGACCTGATTTTAAAGAAAGCCTCCCTAATCAGGAGGATGCCCGAGGAAAATGGGCGCCGAATTATGAAGGTCCTTATATTGTCAAACAAGCACTCTTATGGGGAGCTTTGATTCTCCAAAACATGGATGGGGAAGAGTTACCAAGGCCAGTAAACTCTGATGCTGTGAAAAAGTTCTATGCTTGAAAAAAAAAACGGGCCCGCTAGGTTGAAAACCCAAAAGGGCAACCTAGGCAAAAGTTAGGGCAAAGAACAATGAAAACAAAAGAAAAGAAAAGGTCCGCTAGGTTGAAAACCCAAAAGGGCAACCTAGGTAAAAGTTAGGGCAAAGAACAATCAAAACAAAAGAAAATAAAAGGCCCGCTAGGTTGAAAACCCGAAAGGGCAACCTAGGCAAAAGTTAGGGTATAGAAGCCTTAGGCTGAACACCTGTAAAGGCGGCCTAAGGGGATGATATGGTCCAACACTTCTGCAAGCACTCACCACACTGGTGCAATTTTATCCGACTAAGTATACTGGGGCAAAATTGTTAAGGAATGATTGAAGAAGGTGTGTTTGAAGAATCAGAAACATGAGCCAAGATCTATATCATCAAAAGGTTGTGGGGAATCAATTAAATGAAAATCAAAGGACCAACACTGGGGCAAATTTTATGTGATTCTCATAATTTTATTTGTTTATCATTGTTTCAATCTTCATGATCCCTTTTATAACTTTGTTCTCATATTGTTGTTTTCTCTTAACAAACTAAATTCTCGTATTAAGGCAAGAGGGTTTTCCTTCATACTCCCCTGTCGTGTTCACTCTCATCATGGTCATGTCTCAATAAAAATAAATATAAGTTTAATGGTATGATTTGATAATTCTAATGGTAGCACCAATGAATGGTTTGAACCAAAAGGACTCAATATTTCAAAATTCAATGGAAGAGATAGCATGCACTGGACAACAAAATAATGATGCAAATAAGCTTGGGAGAGTAAACATAACATCTACCTCATATGCTATCACATTCTTGGGTGACCCATGTTGTTAAAAGAATGAATGATGCCTTGGCTCAGAGTGGTCGGTGAACAAGGGTTTGGTTGGTGGAAGTTTTTCCATGGCACACTTGGTTCCGCTGGTTTCAAAAGGAAAGGATTCTCATTAGTTTCAGATTAGTTTCAAAAGGAAGGGATTCATATTAGTTTCAAATTATTGATTGAATTTTGTCGATCTCTGAGGCTCACTGCAATTTTATTTTCGAGCTCTGAGGCTCACTGCAAGTTTATTTTCGAGCTTTGAGGCTCGTTGCATATCTACTTTCCTGTTGGACGAGGAGGTTCTGTCAACTGTGAGGTCTTCTTTTGAGTTCCTCACGTTTTGTCGGAAAAAATATGTGTTCATTTTCTTTACTTGTTCGTTACTACAATACATGAAAAGCCACGACTAATCATGTCTTCTAGTATGCAACAAGTAAAGAGGGGTAACTGTGAACACCCATTTTTGTCCGTCTTTATTTTATTTTATTCTAATTGTATTATTATGTTATTTCAGGGAGACTAAAAAACGATAGTGAAGAAAGAAAGAAGAAAACGAAAATAATTTTCTGTTGGACGAGGAGGTTCCATCCATTGCATATCTAATTCTCTGTTGGACGGGGAGGTTCCGTCCAGTGCATATTTAATTTTCTGTTGGACGAGGAGGTTCCGTCCATCACATATCTAATTCTTTGTTGGACGAGGAGGTTCCGTCCATTACATATTTAACTTTCTGTTGGACGAGGAGGCTCCGTCCATTGCATATTTAACTTTCTGTTCGACGAGGCGGTTCGGTCCACTGCAATTATTTAACTTTCTGTTGGACAAGGAGGTTCCGTCCACTGCGATTATGTAATTTTATGATTGGACGAGGAGGCTCCGTCCACTGCAATATTTAACTTGCTATTGGACGAGGAGGTTCCGTCCATTGCATATTCAACTTTCTGTTGGACGAGGAGGTTCCGTCCATTGCAAATTTAACTTTCTGTTGGACGAGGAGGTTACGTCCATTGCATATTTAATTTTCTGTTGGACGAGGAGGTTCCGTCCATTGCGTATTTAACTTTCTGTTGGACGAGGAGGTTCCATCCATTGCATATCTAACTTTTTGTTGGACAGGGAGGTTCCGTCCACTGCAATTTTATTTTCAGACTAAAGACTAAAGAATAAAGAAAGAAGAAAAAGGAAATAGTGAATAAAGAAATAAGAAAAGAAGGAGAAAAGAAAAATCAGCAAGAAGAGAAGAAATAAGATTGAGTTACCACTCCTAACCCTAAAAAACCCATTTTACATATCAGACAAAACCTTTCTTCCTCCTCCCACTCTCCAACCACCCCTACACCTCTTCTACCCATTGGTCCTTCTTCTTCCTCATCTCCTCCACTCTCTTAACCGCACCACACTCCCTTCTCATTTCAAACACGCAACCTTCACATCAAATCTCCTCATTTCCTCTGCTCCCGTCACCTCCATCTGGACACACTGATCACTGCCTAGAACCTCCCAAGCTCCAGATTTCATGAAGACCAACCTTGAAGCCACTGGGTAAGGAGAAGCATGAAGCCCTATCCTCCATCTATAAATTGAGACACGAAGATAGAAGAAAGGACAAACAGAAAATCAAGAGACGAGGAAAAAAAAGATCAAGAGGAGATACGGAGGAAGGACACGAAGACAGAGGGATAGGGAGATTTTTATATGATGTTTTCCTTGTGAAGAAAGAGAGATTTGAGTTTTTCTTTCCTCTATCATTAGAGTGGTTCCTAGTTTTCAGAAGAGAAGAGAGTTAAAAGAGTCAGTGAAACTGAAATGTAAGGGTTTTGATCTTAAAATTTTACTACTGAGAGAAAGCAAAATCATTGTTATTCTGCTCTCATTTGGTAATCCTTGTTTTCTTTGTTGATATTATTCATGATTTTCTCTTGACATTCTTATTTTTGTGCCTCTGTTTATGACAAAAAGAAAATCCATGGATATTGAAACTGAATGAGTTAGTATGATGTTTGCTATATGAGTTCTTATTTCAGAAATGGTGTTTCGTAGGGTTCCTATTTCATTGTTTGCTGGAGTGCATGATACACTAGTAATCTTCATATGGCTGTACTGTTACTAAACACTTAATTGTTTAATTTTTGTTCTATTTTCATGAGGTAAAACTATGTTTTTTTAGGTAAAAATAAAAGATGATCACTTGATTAAATCAATGTTGTTTTTGGGTTGCTCTATGACTAGTTTCAAGCTCAACCTTTTAGATTTTGAGGTTTCCCTGTGGACTTACGTGCCATGTTCAACCTCATTTAGGTTTAATCAAAATTTTCACAAATATAAAATCGATAAAAATACAAAATATCTTTAAATTAAAAATGATTGTTCCTTCAGATGATTTACGGGGTAAAATAAATATTTTCAAAGTTATTAATAATTTACACAACTAATTTTGGGTAACCATTTTTATGGATGTTCTAGGGTGCCCTGGAGTTAAGTCTCCATGCTTTCCCTAGACGTAATCGACTCCCGAACCCAAAGTTTTAAAGGGTTTTCCAACTTTCTCGAAATTAAATAAAGTTGGTGGCAACTCCATGTTTATTCTCTAAAAGAGAATCAGGTTTTCTTTTCGGTCGCGACAGTGTGTCAGTAAGCTAAGATAGCGTATCAAAAGTCCGCAGGGTTGTTGAAGTCCTTGGATATCCCAGAGTGTAAATGGGATAGTATAGCGATGGAGTTTGTGGTTGGATTACCACGAACTCCGAAGAGGTTTGATGAGATTTGGGTTATCATTGATAGGTTGACAAAGTGTGCTCACTTCTTACCTATTGGTGAGAGTTATAATCTTGAGAAGTTGACCCAAATCTACATCAAGGAAGTAGTGATGTTGCACGGTGTACCGTCGAGTATTGTCTCCGACCGGGATCCTAGGTTTACATCTAGATTTTGGAGACAGTTACACCATGCTTTGGGAACAAAGTTGAGGATGAGTTTTTCTTATCATCCTCAGACGGATGGACATTCAGAGAGAACAATTCGATCCTTGGAGGATCTTTTGTGAGCTTGTGTGTTGGAACATGTTGGTAGTTGGGATGAGTTCCTACCTTTGATTGAGTTCACATATAATTACAGTTTCCACGACAGTATCGAGATGGCACCGTATGAGACTCTGTATGGGAGAAAGTTTAGGACTCCGTTGTGTTGGAGACTGGCGAGAGCCAAGTGTTGGGTCCTGATATGGTACATCAAACCATCGAACAAGTCAGGAAGATAAGGGAGAAAATGAAGGAAGCGCAGGATAGGCAAAAGAGCTACAGTAATAAGAGGAGGAAACCCTTATAGTTCCAAGAAGGTGATCACGTGTTCTTGAGAGTCACTCCGAAGACCGGAATTGGGAGAGCTATGAAGTCTAGAAAGCTCACTCCCCGCTTCATTGGACCATTTCAGATTCTTCGACGAATTGGTCCAATAGCCTACTAGATGGCCTTACCGCCTAACCTTTCCAACCTTCACGATGTCTTTCATGCTTCCCTGTTGAGAAAATACTACCCAAATCCTTCTCATGTAATTGAGCCAGAGTCAATACAACTCCGAGAGAATCTAGAATATGAGGCTTTACCGTCTAAGATTACAGATAGAAGGATTAAAGAACTCCGTGGTAAATTGATTCCCCTGGTCAAGGTCATATGGTATAGTGTACCCAGAGATGCTACTTGGGAGCATGAGGCGGACATTCAGCAGTAGTACCCCCATCTGTTTTCAGGTACATAAATTCCGAGGACGGAATTTCTTTTAAGGGGGGTAGAATTGTAACATCCGTTATTTTATGTATGGTTTATGTATGAGGTGTAAAGTCTCTAAAATGTCTTATGTGCATTTCCCTAAGTTTTGATGAGAACTAAACATTGGCTAATGATTTAGTTAACCGTCATATTGGTTGCTAACCTGTCTATCTAGTCTGCAGATTAAAACAGTAAAAATCATCTGTATGCTCATATAGATGACTACCTGTCTGGATAAACGAAAGTCACCCTGTCTGCTGACTAGGATTCTTGACTTCTTTCAAGAGACGTTTTCAACCCGTCTCTCCATGAGTTCCTACACTTGTCTGAGGTTACTCGTTGAAGAACCAAGGACCAAACAAGTTTTTGTTAGCTGTCCCATCAGAAAGAGACTTGAAGCCTTCTCTCCTACTTAGCCTCACGTTTATCAAGAAAAGTCAGAAGTTACTCTCTCTCAAGCAACCTCTGATATCAGAACCAAAGAAAAGTTAAAGAATGCTTCCAACGTGCTTTATTCCCTAGTACCTCTGGTCCTTTACATGAAAAGGGAATTGTACTCAGCAAACTACAAAAAGCTCTCTGCACAACTCTGATTTGGCTGTTTCACGATGCATAAAGTCATGATCCTTCAAGTTAGAGTACAACCAACGTTCCTATTGCAATAATGGCTGCCCAAAACGACTCTATTGCATTTAATGAAGTTCTGCCTGAAGCCAACATTTGAAGGAATGTCTCTAACGGATCTTAAATGCTTGAAGACTATAAATACAGAAGTCATTGAAGATGAAGACACAGAGAATACATATAGCATTAAAGAGCCCTTACTATGCGCATTAATTTCTTCATTCTTTCATTCTGTATTCTTCAATCATTGGAAGTTATTACGCAGACTTTCCTAAGCTTTACATTTAAACCACTCTTCGAGTGTTAGTGAAAGATCTGTCTGTCTGAAGTTGTATTTATTACAAACCAAATTTTTCAAACAAATTTGAGTGAGCCTGAAGAGGCTAGGTGTGCAAAGAATACTTGTCTTGGAGCTTGAAGAGGCTAGGTGTGCAAACAATACTAGAGTCTGTAACCTGATCAGTTATAGTGGATAAAACTTGGTGGTGTCAAGGAATGGACGTAGCTCTTTGCTTTGAAGAGTGAACCAGGATAGATAACTGTGTCAATCTCTCTTTCCTTATAAACTCTTTAGTTGCTTTAGTTTTCTTATCCATTTATCAAGTGGTGTGTTTGCCAAAGTCACTGTTAAAATTTCATCAGACAGGTCACCTGTATGTCCTGTATCTTTCCACTCGTCTGAACCAAGCTTCTGTATGAGAAAAGTTTTCAACTTTCTTTAAATTCTGATAAACACAATTCAAACCCCCTTCTCGTGTTTATAGTTGTCTATTTCAGTTGGTATCAGAGCTCAGCCTCTGGGTTGAGCATCTAACAGTGTAGAGGTAAAAGGTCCTGAACAATACACATGACTGCTGGAGCTAGTTCAAGTGGAAGTCACTGCATCAAGGAGCTTCCCTAACCAGACCTCCTTACTTCAATGGAGAAACTACAACTATTGAAAAGATAGATTTCAATGGTTCATTCTATCTACAAACTCTTATCATTGGGATGTCATTACAGACGGTCCATTCATTCCTAAGAATGATGATGACACTAACAAGCCAAAATCTCTATGGACTACTGCAGAAAAGGCAAAATGGGAGCTGAACCACAAAGCTAGATATAACATCATTTGTGCTCTCAGTCCTGAGGAGTTTGAGAAGGTATGTGCTTGTGACTTTGCCAAAGAAATATGGGAAACTTTAGCTGTCACACATGAAGGAACAACCAAAGTCAAAGAGTCAAAGATTGCCATACTTGTCAGAAAGTATGAATTGTTTGTCATGGAGGAAGGAAAATATGTTGCTCAAATGATAGGAAGATTCCAAACTATAGTCAATAGTTTAAAATCTCTTGGCAAAGTCTACACCAATGCTGAGAAGGTTGGAAAGATTCTGAGAAGTCTACCTAAACAGTGGAGACCTTGGGTCACTGCTATCTCTCAAGCCAAGGATCTCACTACCTTGACTATGGATGAACTTCTTGGAACACTCACCATTCATGAGCAAGAACTTGGATGTGAAGTTGCACCAAAGAAGTGCAAGTCAATTGCTCTGAAAGCTGATCAAAAGTCAGCAAAAGCTTCCAAGGCTCTAAAGGAAGACGAGTCATCCAGTGATGCTGACCTGTCTAAACACGAGGTTTCTGAGAGTGATGAAGAATTGTCTCTCCTGACCAGGAAGATAAAGCTTCTCCTGCAGAAAAAGAAGTTCCAGAGGGTTTGCCATTCAGAAGGTTCAACAAAGACAAGAACTTCAAAGAATCCAATTCAACAGACAAAAGTTCAATTGTCTGCTATGGGTGCAAGAAGCTTGGTCACATCAAGGCTGAATGTCCTCAACTCAAGAAGGTTCCTTTTAATAAATTCTTCAAGAAGAAGAAGAAAGGAATGATGACTACTAGGGAGGATCTGGATGTTGGGAATTTGCGTATAAAATAACGCAGCGGAAAAAATTCCCATCGAAGGATCCTTGCGAATGGTCACGATTCATGGTTAGAAGATTTACCTCTTGAAGCGATGACAGTTGATTAAAATCGTCTATCACGAACACCGCACGAACGATGTCTCTAAGGTATCCACACGAGCAGATTCCATGAACGTCCAACGTCACGAACCCGAAGCGTCTCTGTCTCACAGTGCTAGCTTCGAAAACCAAGACCTGCTGCTCACTAAGTGAGTTAGTGTGCAGCGTTTGACCTAAGCCCCATGTACTATGCGCAGGGCCCAATAGAAGAGTCCAACTCTCCTTTTAATGCTTCTTTTAATCCGCTCTTATGTGTGTGACCCTATAGGTTCCCAAAACGTTAGTAGTAATATTAAATACCATTTAATATTACAAACAGTGAGCGGTATCTAGCAATACATCACTGCTACCTAAGTAGTGAGAAAGTCGGTGATTTGACGAAACCTTTCTGTGACAAATATTCATGTGCATTATTATCCATTTGTCCATATATCTATATTGAACACAAGACATAGAATGTGTCACCCTTGTATGGTTCAATATCATATTCCCTGATACCCGAGTAGACTTAACAACAAATGAGGTCAATATCTCATATTGACACTTAGACGCCCCGACGTCCCATTAAAGAAAACCCAAAATATTAAAACCTAATTAGCGTTAAGCGAATATATTAAAACAACGTAAAACATAACATACATACATAATATATGCATCTCAAATCCTGATACAGTACAGTAGAGGGAATCCCATCAGTCGGATCCCAAAATGTAAAAAACTGATAATCAAACAAAAAATAAAAACAACATCCTAAAAAGACGAGACGCACTGGCCATAGACTCTATACTCAACTATGAGGATCCACTGCTCGTCCTCCAACGTTAGGCTCATATGAAGTCCCATCAAGTTCCTCCATGACTGGAATCTCTGTAGGCTCTTCTCATCACGATCACAAAAAGAAACATATGTAAAATAGAGAAGATAGGGATAAGAAACCATATAACATCAAACGTGGAAATGGTTTAGCAACATTTAATTAAATAACGGCACACTAAACATCCGTCTCCCCAGTATAAATATATATAACATAATCATCCTCAATCCACATCTATAATCTTTCATCTACCCTCCATCATGATGCAATGCAACTGCTGTATGAATAATCTCTTCAGGTATCGGCCATATCCGGATATCACAACAATATAATTGACACGTCCCAGAGTCCCCGGCGCACACCCTCGTCCGCGGATGGAGAGTGCCCACGCAAAGTAATGGCACTATAGACGCACAACCCGGTGCACACCTCTGGACCACAATCCAGGATGCTCATGCAATGCATGAACTATAGCTGCGACTAAAATGAAATCATCTTTGGACGGTCCGCCGTTAGCCTATCCCCGGGAATTTTCCTTCCGAGGCATAGACCCCAATCGACCATGTTTCAGGTTCACTCGACCATGTTTCAGGTCCCTCATATCACAGACCATGTTTCAGGTCACCCCCTAGTGCCCTAACCGGTCATCATAATCTCATAGATAACCTCAAAATAATCTCATCTCATCACTCTCGTTCTCATATCACGATAATTATCTCGGTTAGGCACTGCTATCTCATATAGTATGCAATCCCCAAATACATCCTCGTGTCTCATATAACTTATGATTTACTCCATCCTCTAAGTACAATCATTACACTCATTCTATCATCATAATAATAATGATAACAACAACAACAACAACAACAACAATAATAATAATAATAATAATCATCCCATTAGTAGTAATATTAAAATAATAATAATAGTAAGAATAATAATAAATATAAACCAGTATCAATTTCACATCAACCAGTCAAACACGTAATCCTCACGTAATAAAATAAAATATATATATAGCGTAACGACGATAAACGCACAATTTCTATATCATCATCGGTACCACTAAGTAGTCCCCAATGTTATATAGACATTGTCCATTACTCGCTCTCATGTAGGGTTTGGGTCGCCCTACACCATTATCTAATTAAATGTAACCGCGCCGTTTCCGACGTTAAATAATTTCTTTCCCCCACCTGGAACGTCTTAGGCTAGCTCTGGGGCAACGAAACGGACACTCCCTATATTCCCTCAAATCTGCCACGCACCGTTCTACACCCTCCGGGGCTCCAAAAATTCACCTGAACACATCATTGTGAAGCACACGTTACGTGTAATCCAATTCTGAAGACGGAATTGGAAACCGATAAATGAATTGAAAGATAACCTCAATACCGTCGCCGACGGCATTTAGGCATAAAAAGGACATAGGCTTACCTTAGCCTAATCAAGAAAAGAAAGATAGGATAATGAAGTAGACATCGTGAGGATCACAACGGTATAATCAGAATTTTGATAAGACAAACGGATTGATCAGAATCGACTCCGAAAGTTTCACTCTCTCTCACGGCCCTTCTCTCTCTCTTCTTTCTACGCCTCTCTCTCTCTCTCTTAGTATTTTCTTTCATCCTAATTTTTCTTATTCTTTCTTTCTTAGCCATTAATTAGTATATATTTATATATATAAGGAAAACTTTCTATCTCTACTTTTCTTTCTTAAACGGTAGGTAATATATACATATATATATAAAGAAAATTTTTGCCACAATCAAACATGCAAGCTGGAGGTGTTACTCCCCAATCATGCGGCAAAATAGAAGATGGAGGTGTCATTTTGATAGTAATTGCCGTGGACACTTATCACATCAAGATAAAAAAAAATTGTTTAGTTAATAGGTACAAAATGAGTGATAAAATATTAAGCCTAAAATAAACATGTTTTTACTTTTTGGAATCTAAAAATAAAGATTGATAGATATACGTTTTCGAAATTCAAATTAGAGTAAAGATTAATAGTTGGACTGATCAACTAAGAAAATACTCGATCCAAAATTTAATCCCCGATTAAGGTCAAACCAGTTTATTTTCAACTCTAAAATTAAATTGAATGAAAATATAAAAATGCTTTTCTCTTAAACATATTATTAAAAATATTTTTTCTGTACTAGTAGTAATAGTGATAATAATGTAACTTATTGTCTAGTAAGTGTGCATCCACTGAAATAAGTCAGTGCTAACGCACCCAATAAAATAATTTGAAGAGAATAATTTAATTACTCAAACTAAACCACATAACAAAATTAACAAACATCCAAATAAACTAATTAATCATATGTGTAATTATATTTTTAACCGGTTAAATAGCGTAACTAAAAACGGGCTGTTACATTACTACCCCTCTTAAAAGAAATTCCGTCCTCGGAATTTACGTACCTCCGAAAAGATGTGGATACTGTTGCTGTATATCCGCCTCACGCTCCCATGTAGCATCTCCAGTAATCTCATCCCAAATGACCTTAACCAAAGGAATCTGTCTACCGCGGAGTTCTTTAATCCTTCTATCTGCGATCTTAATCGGTAAAGCCTCATATTCTAGATTCTCTCGGAGTTGTATAGATTCAGGCTCAAGTACATGAGAAGGATTAGGGTAATATTTTCTCAACTGGGAAACATGGAAGACATCGTGAAGGTTGGAAAGGTAAGGCGGTAAGGCTATCTGGTAAGCTACTAGACCAATTCGTCGAAGAATCTGAAATGGTCCAATGAATCGGGGAGTGAGTTTTCTAGACTTTATAGCTCTGCCAATTCCGGTCTTCGGAGTGACTCTCAAGAACACGTGATCACCTTCTTGGAACTCTAAGGGTCTCCTCCTCTTGTTACTGTAGCTTCTCTGCCGATCCTGGGCTTCCTTCATTTTCTCTCTTATTTTCCTAACTTGTTCTGTTGTTTGTTGTACCACATCAGGACCCAACACTTGGCTCTCGCCCGTCTCATACCAACATAATGGAGTCCTACACTTTCTCCCATACAGAGCCTCATACGGTGCCATCCCGATGCTACTATGGAAACTGTTATTGTATGTGAACTCAATCAATGGTAGAAATTCATCCCAACTGCCAACATGTTCCAACACACAAGCTCTTAAAAGATCCTCCAATGATTGAATTGTCCTCTCAGACTGTCCATCCGTTTGAGGATGATAAGCAGAACTCATCCTCAACTTTGTTCCCAAAGCATCGTGTAACTGTCTCCAAAATCTAGATGTAAATCTAGGATCTCGGTCGGAAACAATACTCGACGGCACACCGTGCAACCTCACTACTTCCTTGATATAGATCTGGGTCAACCTTTCAAGACTATAACTTTCACCAATAGGTAAAAAGTGAGCACACTTTGTCAACCTATCAATGATAACCCAAATCGCATCAAACCTCTTCGGAGTTCGTGGTAATCCGACCACAAAGTCCATCGCTATACTATCCCATTTCCATTCTGG
This sequence comes from Sophora flavescens, assembly GCA_030762895.1. NCBI lineage: Eukaryota > Viridiplantae > Streptophyta > Magnoliopsida > Fabales > Fabaceae > Sophora > Sophora flavescens. The sequence continues at coordinate 161,660,749 of CM061067.1, read as the reverse complement.
GATATCCAAGGACTGCAACAACCCAGCGGGCTTTTGATGCTCTATCTTAGCTTTCTGACATACCAAACATGATAGAACATATTCCGCCACTTCTTTCTTCATCCTTGGCCACCAAAACATCTTCTTCAAGTCTTGGTACATCTTGGTGGCTCCTGGGTGGAAACTCATCTTACTTTTATGTGCCTCCTCTAAGATCATATTCCTAATCTCTAAGTTTTCTGGCACACATATCCGATCCTTAAACCTTAACACTCCATCTGATCCTCTCCTAAACTCTGAAACTTTACCCTCATCTATACCTCGATTCACATCCACCAAATATTCATCCTGACCCTGCTTACTCTTAAGGTCTCTCAAAAACTCACTACTGATGGTGATCATACTTAAACATATTCTATCCTCCATCAGATCCATACCTAAGTTCAAATCTCTAAACTGTTCAAGAAATTCCATCTCTTTCACCATCATTGCAGATACATGCAAGGATTTCCGACTTAGTGCATCTGCCACAACATTAGCCTTTCCTGGATGGTATTGAAGATCAAACTCATAGTCCTTAATGAATTCCATCCATCTACGTTGTCTCATATTCAGCTCCTTCTGATCAAACAAATACTTTAAACTCTTGTGATCACTAAACACATTAAACTTAACTCCATAAAGATAGTGTCGCCATATCTTCAATGCGAACACTATGGCTGCTAACTCCAGATCATGGGTTGGGTAATTCCTTTCATGAACTCTCAATTGTCGGGAAGCATAAGCCACAACTTTTCCCTCTTGCATCAAAACACAACCCAATCCTTGATACGACGCGTCACAATACACGTCAAACTGTCCTAATGGATCTGGTAACGTTAGCACAGGAGATGTAGTCAACTTCTCCTTTAGCTTCTGAAAGCTCTCTTCACACTTCTCTGTCCAAACAAACGACGTACCTTTTCTCATTAACTGCGTCATAGGCAATGCAATCTTCGAGAAACCCTCAATGAACCTCCTGTAATACCCGGCTAATCCTAAGAAACTCCTCACCTCACTCACTGACTTAGGCCTCTCCCATTTAATCACGGCCTCTACCTTAACTGGATCAACCGCTATCCCTTTCTTGTTGATTACATGCCCTAGAAACTGTACTTCCTCTAACCAAAATTCACACTTGGATATCTTAGCATACAACTGCCTATCTCTCAACACCTGTAACACCACTCTCAGATGTTCCTCGTGTTCTTCCCGACTACGGGAGTAGATAAGAATATCATCTATAAACACTACAACAAACTTGTCAAGGAACGGTCTAAAAATTCTATTCATGTAATCCATGAACACTGCTGGAGCATTAGTTACGCCAAAAGGCATAACTAGGTACTCATAGTGTCCATACCTTGTCCTAAAAGCGGTCTTAGATACATCCTCCTTCTTCACCCTAATCTGATGGTATCCTGATCTTAAATCTATCTTAGAAAACACCGAAGCTCCTTTCAACTGATCCATCAAATCATCTATCCTAGGCAACGAATATTTGTTCTTGATTGTAACTTTATTCAACTGCCTATAATCCGTGCACAACCTAGAACTTCCGTCCTTTTTCTTGACAAACAATACCGGTGCTCCCCAAGGCGAAACACTCGGTCTGATGAATTCCTTCTTCATCATGTCATCCAGCTGTTTCTTCAACTCTGCCAACTCTACTGGTGACATCCTATAAGGAGCTACTGAAATAGGTCCAGCCCTTGGTATAAGATCTATAGCGAACTCCACCTCCCTCTCTGGTGGCAAACCAGGAACATCAGGAGGGAAAACCTCTGGAAACTCTCTAGCAATAGGCAGAGAATCTATACTCGAAGTCTCCTTAGCTTCCAAAGAGAAAAGCATCACATACTGCAGAGAACCGCAACCCCTCATAGTTGCTCCTTCATTGGCAGATACTATGCTAGAAGGCTCAATAAAAGATAAAGTCTTTCGGGCACAGTCTAGCACTACATGGTTAGCCGAAAGTCAATCCATGCCCAGAATAACGTCTATCTGCTGCATAGGCAAACAGATGAGATCTACTAGGAATGCCCTATTTTCAACAACTATAGGACACATGTAAGCAAATGGACATAGTGATCAAAGGATCACTTTGGTAGGGTGGACACTTGTCAAAGTATATGGTAGGTGAGAAACGGGTAAATGTAAATGATCTACACACTCATGGGACACAAAAGAATGTGTAGCGCTGAATCAAACAACACGGAGTGGAGTCTACCGGATATTAAACACATACCTTGAATAAGATCTGCAGATTGAGAGGACTCGAGATCCTCTCACCATTGTAAACACTTCTCCTCGTGGCCTCGAGGTCTGGCCGTCTGTCGTCCCAGCTGCTGCCGGAACCCCTCTCCCAGCCTCCTTCTCTCAAAACCACTGGCTCCTCTGAAACTACCAGCTCCTCTGCCAGCCTCTTAAGCCGCTTCAGACGCTCTCTGTCTACAATCCCTAGCAAAATGACCTGGTTTGCCACGATGTAGCAACCATATCTATCTCTGTACAATCCTCGATATAATGTGGGCCTCCGCATCTCAAACACACTCGGGGCCCCTCTCGCTCCCGACCCTCTCTCAGTAACGGGTGCGATGGTACAGGATGTCCGAGTGCTCTGTCCTGGTCTAACGTATGGTCCTCTCCTCCACTGAGAACCTCCATCACCTCTCCTCTGCTGACCTGCTCTGATAGGACCCCCACTACGCTGCTGTCTCTGCTCTGCAGCCTGCCTCCTATCCATGCTCTCAATAGCACTGGCCCTCTCCACCATCTCTGGAAAGCTCAAAATATCCAAGGGTACTATAGCCCTTCTTAACTCATGTCGTAAACCCTCCTCGAATCTCCGGCACATCCAGTCCTCATCCGGAAACCTCTGGTAGTACTCAGAAAACTGTATCAGGGCCTCGAATCTAGCTACGTAATCACCAACAGATCTGTCTCCCTGCTGGAGACTCATGAACTCTCTCTCCTTCTCGCGTCTAACTAATCGCGGGAAGTACTTCTCAAAGAAACACTCTATGAACAGCTCCCAACTGATGAGTCTGCCCTCAGCCTCTAACAATCTCCTCTTGCCTCTCCACCATGACTTAGCCCCTCCGGTCATCATGAAGGCGGCATAGGTCACCTTCCTATCATCTCTGCATCTCATGGTATCAAAGATCTTCTCGAGCTCCTGAATCCACCACTCTGCTCGCTCTGGATCATACTCTCCACCAAACTGTGGTGGCTTACCTTTGAGAAAGGTAGCCAATCCCGCATCCTCAGCATCGGCGGCCATCCTCCTATCATGCCGCTCCTGTAGCTCTGCCTCTCTCTCTGTACCTCCTCGAGGCATTACTGCGCCTGCTGCAACAGAACGGATGCTAACTCGCGGATAGTCCGAAGAGTCTCGGCGGACTCTCCTCCACCTCCAATCCCTGCCTCTGGCCGATGGGGCTCATCCTCTACACCCTCTATCGCTCTACCACCACCCCGTCTGCCACGTCCTCGACCTCGACCTCGAGCCATGATCCTGTTAAAAGAAATCATTAGCCCCCATCAATATGACATATAATACTACATAAAACTGGAATATAAATACTATATGCCATAGAGATGTCGCGTCGGACTCATTACCCAACTTCTAAGCATAGTTGTTATCCGATGTGGATTCAAATAAATGGCCAGTTCACCCTAATCATAGTGCTCACAGTCCGATTCAGAACCGAACTGCTCTGATACCACTAAATGAGACGCCCCGACGTCCCATTAAAGAAAACCCAAAATATTAAAACCTAATTAGCGTTAAGCGAATATATTAAAACAGCGTAAAACATAACATACATACATAATATATACATCTCAAATCTTGATACAGTACAGTAGAGGGAATCCCATCAGTCGGATCCCAAAATGTACAAAACTGATAATCAAACAGAAAATAAAAACAGCATCCTAAAAAGATGAGACGCACTGGCCATAGACTCTATACTCAACTATGAGGATCCACTGCTCGTCCTCCAACGTCAGGCTCATACGAAGTCCCATCAAGTTCCTCCATGACTGGAATCTCTGTAGGCTCTTCTCATCACGATCACAAAAAGAAACATATGTAACATAGAGAAGATAGGGATAAGAAACCATATAACATCAAACGTGGAAATGGTTTAGCAACATTTAATTAAATAACGGCACACTAAACATCTGTCTCCCCAGTATAAATATATATAACATAATCATCCTCAATCCACATCTATAATCTTTCCTCTACCCTCCATCATGATGCAATGCAAATGCTGTATGAATAATCTCTTCAGGTATCGGCCATATCCGGATATCACAACAATATAATCGACACGTCCCAGAGTCCCCAGCGCACACCCTCGTCCGCGGATGGAGAGTGCCCACGCAAAGCAATGGCACTATAGACGCACAACCCGGTGCACACCTCTGGACCACAATCCAGGATGCTCATGCAATGCATGAACTATAGCTGCGACTAAAATGAAATCATCTCTGGACAGTCCGCCGTTAGCCTATCCCCGGGAATTTTCCTTCCGAGGCATAGACCCCAATCGACCATGTTTCAGGTCCACTCGACCATGTTTCAGGTCCCTCATATCACAGGCCATGTTTCAGGTCACCCCCTAGTGCCCTAACCGGTCATCATAATCTCATAGATAACCTCAAAATAATCTTATCTCATCACTCTCGTTCTCATATCACGATAATTATCTCGGTTAGGAACTGCTATCTCATATAGTATGCAATCCCCAAATACATCCTCGTGTCTCATATAACTTATGATTTACTCCATCCTCTAAGTACAATCATTACACTCATTCTATCATCATAATAATAATGACGACAACAACAACAACAACAACAACAACAACAATAATAATAATAATAATCATCCCATCAGTAGTAATATTAAAATAATAATAATAGTAAGAATAATAATAAATATAAACCAGTATCAATTTCACATCAACCAGTCAAACACGTAATCCTCACGTAATAAAATAAAATATATATATAGCGTAATGACGATAAACGCATAATTTCTATATCATCATCGGTACCACTAAGTAGTCCCCAATGTGATATAGACATTGTCCATTACTCGCTCTCATGTAGGGTTTGGGTCGCCCTACACCATTATCTAATTAAATGTAACCGCGCCGTTTCCGACGTTAAATAATTTCTTTCCCCCACCTGGAATGTCTTAGGCTAGCTCTGGGGCAACGAAACGGACACTCCCTATATTCCCTCAAATCTGCCACGCACCGTTCTACACCCTCCGGGGCTCCAAAAATTCACCTGAACACATCATTGTGAAGCACACGTTACGTGTAACCCAAATCTGAAGACAGAATTGGAAACCGATAAATGAATTGAAAGATAACCTCAATACCGTCGCTGACGGCATTTAGGTATAAAAAGGACATAAGCTTACCTTAGCCTAATCAAGAAAAGAAAGATAGGATAATGAAGTAGACATCGTGAGGATCACAGCGGTATAATCAGAATTTTGATAGGACAAACGGATTGATCGGAATCGACTCCGGAAGTTTCACTCTCTCTCACGGCCTCTCTCTCTCTCTTCTTTCTACGCCTCTCTCTCTCTCTTAGTATTTTCTTTCATCCTAATTTTTCTTATTCTTTCTTTCTTAGCCATTAATTAGTATATATTTATATATATAAGGAAAACTTTCTTTCTCTACTTTTCTTTCTTAAACGGTAGGTAATATATATATATATATATATATATATATATATATATATATATATATATATATATAGATAAAGAAAATTTTTGCCACAATCAAACATGCAAGCTGGAGGTGTTACTCCCCAATCATGCGGCAAAATAGAAGATGGAGGTGTCATTTTGATAGTAATTGCCGTGGACACTTATCACATCAAGATAAAAAAAAAATTGTTTAGTTAATAGGTACAAAATGAGTGATAAAATATTAAGCCTAAAATAAACATGTTTTTACTTTTTGGAATCTAAAAATAAAGATTGATAGATATACGTTTTCGAAATTCAAATTAGAGTAAAGATTAATAGTTGGACTGATCAACTAAGAAAATATTCGGTCCAAAATTTAATCCCCGATTAAGGTCAAACCAGTTTATTTTCAACTCTAAAATTAAATTGAATGAAAATATAAAAATGCTTTTCTCTTAAACATATTATTAAAAATATTTTTTCTGTACTAGTAGTAATAGTGACAGTAATGTAACTTATTGTCTAGTAAGTGTGCATCCACTGAAATAAGTCAGTGCTAACGCACCCAATAAAATAATTTGAAGAGAGTAATTTAATTACTCAAACTAAACCACATAACAAAATTAACAAACATCCAAATAAACTAATTAATCATATGTGTAATTATATTTTTAACCGGTTAAATAGCGTAACTAAAAACGGGCTGTTACAGACACATTTCAGCACGGCCATGCATTTTACAGTCTCACTCTATCAGGGGCCCCATAGATATTACTCCTGTTATGCAGGAGGGACAAATTTCATCTAGGTCACTCACATCCCTCTGCATGGCTTGTGGTATGCCCAATGTCCGTCTTTATAATCATCCTATTATAGATGACGTTTGACGATATTAAAGCACACGACTCCTCATGTAGGGATCATAGCGATTTCAGGTCGAAGGATTGCATACACCATTGTCACTATGAGAACTACTTATGACACTCACACAATGCTCCATGTAGTGTTCTCATGGTGGGTCAATCTAGTACATCATTACTCTAATGTGTACCTATGTGGCGACTCGATATCTCATATCCATGACCCGTGAGATATGGTCATCAGTCTGCACACATAATAGTCTCAATGTATTATTATTGTCCTTATTAATAAAATACTTGACTACGGATATTTAAGAATAGGATTTCATTGTTCAATAGTGTCTCACGATCAAGTCATATACTTGATATTCTATTAAACTGAAATTTCTATTATAAGGACTTTATTATGTTTAAAAAAGTAACACAATAAACTGGAATGACTCATATCATATATATATATATATATATAATGGCAAGATACAAATGCAAGTCCAAGAAATACACTGGCCTCTAGGGCTTACACCAACAATCTCCCACTAGCACTAGAGCCAATCAGGCATAAATCGAATGTCCGTCGATCTAGTGTGACCTTCATGCTTCTGTTGAGCAAGAGGTTTCGTAAGTGGGTCAGCAACGTTATCAAGTGTTGGTACTCTGCATATTTTCACATCTCCTCTATCGATAATCTCTCGAATGAGATGGAAGCGCCTAAGTATATGTTTGGATCGCTGATGAGATCTAGGTTCCTTAGCTTGTGCAACGGCCCCATTGTTATCACAATAGAGATCAATGGGGTCCACAATACTAGGAACTGTACCAAGCTAAGCAATGAACTTCCTGATCCAAACAGCCTCCTTTGCTGCATTGAAGGCGGCAATATACTCAGCCTCTGTAGTAGAATCGGCGACTGTCTCCTGCTTTGAACTCTTCCAGCTCACCGCCCCGCCATTCAGGCAGAACACATAACCAGATTGCGATCTGGAATCATCCCTATTGGTCTGGAAGCTAGCATCGGTGTAACCTATTACAGCAAGCTCTTCCTCGCCTCCATATACCAAGAACGAATCCTTAGTTCTTCTCAAGTACTTAAGGATGTTCTTGATAGCAGACCAGTGACTTTCACCGGATCGATCGGTACCTGCTCGTTATGCTTAAAGCATACGATACATCTGGTCGAGTACATAACATGGCATACATGATAGATCCAATTGCGGATGCATATGCAATCTTACTCATGCGATCCCTTTCTTCTTGAGTGGAAGGGGATTGTGCCTTTGATAGGCATGTACCATGTGACATAGGCAAGAGTCCTTTCTTGGATTCATGCATGTTAAAGCGTCTCAACACTTTGTCTATGTATGTACTCTGACTTAGGCCAAGCAATTTCAGCGATCTATCCCTATAGATCCTGATTCCCAATACATAGGTAGCTTCACCCAAATCTTTCATAGAGAAGCAATTCCCTAACCATGTCTTCACATTTTGTAGTGTAGGGGTGTCATTTCCAATGAGTAATATGTCATCTACATATAACACCAGAAAAACAACAATGCTCCCACTAACCTTCTTGTAGACACAAGGTTCATCTTCATTTTTGATGAATCCGTACTGTCTTACAGCATCATCAAAACGAAGGTTCCAACTTCTGGAAGCTTGCTTCAATCCATAGATTGATCGCTGCAATTTACATACCTTTCCGGCATCCTCTGAAATGTCAAAGCCTTCAGGTTGTGTCATGTACACATCCTCAAGAAGCTTTCCATTAAGGAAAGCAGTTTTGACATCCATCTACCATATCTCATAATCATGGTATGCAGCGATAGCAAGTAAGATCCGGACGAATTTAAGCATCGCAACAAGTGAAAAGGTCTCATCATAGTCGACACCATGAATTTGCTTGAAACCCTTAGCCACCAATCGCGCCTTAAAGGTATGTACTTTACCATCCATGTCAGTTTTCTTTTTGAAAACCCACTTGCACCCTATGGGTTTTACCCCTTCAGGTGGCTCTACCAAGGTGCATACCTGGTTGGTTTACATGGAATCCATCTCAGATTTCATGGCCTCAAGCCACTTCTCAGATTCTGGGCCAGTGATGGCCTCCTGGTAAGTCACAGGCTCATCTTGATCCATGAGCAATACATCACCTTGTGGAGTCATGAGAAATCCATATCTCTTAGGCTGGTGACGTATCCTGTTAGACCTACGCTGGTCTTGTGCTCTTTGGAGCAGGTTGTTCCTCCACAACATTTTGTGAAGGTCGCTCCTGTTCTACCAATGGTAGGTCACTACTCTGTGATTCTTGAATTTCTTCAAGTTATATCTCCCTCCCACTGGTTCCTATGGAGATAAACTCCTTTTCTAGGAATACACCAGTCCGTGCGACAAACACTTTGCTTTCGGAAGGATTTTAGAAATAGTATCCCTTGGTTTCTTTGGGATACCCCACAAAGAAGCATTTATCAGATTTGGGATCAAGCTTATTAGAAACTTGACGTTTTACATATGCTTCACAACCCCAAATCTTCATAAAAGACATCTTTGGTCGTCTGCACTCCATATCTCATATGGTGTTTTTTCTACCGTTTTGGATGGAACACGGTTAAGTGTAAAAGCTGCTGTTAATAGAGCATGCCCCCAGAAAGAGTTTGGAAGGTTTGCAAGACTCATCATAGACCGAACCATGTCCAACAAGGTTCGATTTATCCTCTCAGAAACACCATTCCATTGTGGTGTTCCAGGTGGAGTGAGTTGAGATAAAATTCCACACTCTCTCAGATGATCATCAAACTCTAGGCTCAAATATTCACCACCTCGATCTGATCGAAGAGTTTTAATATTTTTACCAAGTTGGTTTTGTACCTCATTTTTGAATTCCTTGAACTTTTCAAAGGATTCCAATTTATGTTTCATAAGATACACAAATCCATATCTACTGAAATCATCAGTAAATATGATGAAGTACTGAAAACCACCTCTAGCTAATGTGTTTAGGGGTCCGCATACATCGCTATGTATAAGACCCAAAAGATCGTTAGCTCTTTCACCTTTTCCGGGGAATGGAGCTTTAGTCAACTTTCCCAATAAACAAGACTCACATATCTCATATGATTCATAATCAAATGAGTCCAAGAGTCCATCTTTGTGGAGCTTCGAAATGCGCTTCTCATTTATATGCCCTAAACGACAATGCCAAAGATAGGACGGGTTCAACTAATTTGGTTTGAACCTCTTTGTATTTATGTTATAGATGGGCATTTCGAGATCAAGGACATAAAGCCCATTACTCATGTGTGCATTAGCATAGAAAATATCATCCAAATAAATAGAACAACTTTTGTTCTTTATTATAAAAGAAAAACCAATCTTGTCCAAACAAGAAACGGAAATGATATTCCAGCTAACTGCAGGCACAAAATAACAGTTCTCTAACTGAATAGTAAGCCCAGTGGGCAAAGTCAATACATAAGTCCCTACAGCTAAAGCAGCAACCTTTGCTCCATTTCCAACTCATAGGTCGACTTCGCCCTTTGCCAATGATCTACTCCTGTTTAGATCCTGCACATTTGTACAAATGTGAGAACCACATCCAGTATCTAATACCCATGATGCAGAAGTAGATAAATTGACTTCTATAACAAACACACCTGAAGTGGAGGTCTCACTTCCCTTCTTCTTCTTGCTTTCTTCCAGGTATTTTGGGCAGTTCCTCTTCCAATGTCCTATCCGACCACAGTGGAAGCAATTGCCTTCCTTAGCCACACCACCCACGGGCTTCAAGCCGAGAAATCTGGGCTTGAACTTGTTGATGGTCTTGCCCTTGCCCTTGCCCTTTTGTTTGTATGTGGGCTTATTGGGCTGATTCTTGCTATTTCCAGCCTGGACCATCAAAATGGCCTTCCCCTTTCCTTTGTTAATATTTTGTTCAGCAGTTCTTAACATGCTCAACAATTCTGGCAAAGGTTTGTCAAGATCATTCATATTATAGTTCATGACAAACTGACTATAGCTCTTAGGCAACGATTGTAGAACTAAGTCGGTGGCCAACTCTTGGCCTAAAGGAAATCCCAGTCTCTAAAGATTCTCAATGTACCCGATCATCTGGAGTACATGAGGACTCACAGGGCTTCCTTCTGCCAATTTACACTGGAAAAGGGCTTTGGAAACTTCGAACCGCTCATGTCTTGCTTGCTCTTGGTAGAGCAGCTTGAGGTGCATGATCATATCGTACGCCTCCATGGTCTCATGTTGCTATTGCAGCTCAGAGGTCATGGTAGCAAGCATAAGACAACCGACGTCTAAGGCGTCATCCTAATGCTTCTTATAAGCATCCTTGTCAGCCTTAGGAGCATTTGAAGCCGGTGGCTCCTCAGGAATAGGCTCCTCAAGAACATACAACCTTTTCTCATGTTTGAGGACAATCCTCAAGTTTCTGTACCAGTCCAGAAAATTTGTTCCGGATAGTTTATCCTTCTCAAGGACGGATCGCAATGACAAGTTACTTGATGTGTTTGATGCCATGGTAATCTACAGAAATAAATATGCAAAATATAAGTATCATGCCATGAAGTTATTTAATAAGGTCTTTAATTAAATACGCCTCCCACTATTTTACTCAAAACAATGACCCTCATCATTGATTCGAAAAATCCCGTTGGAAGATTTTCTAGTGGGCCAAGATCCATATTTCACCTAGCTTTAAGTCAGCTTTGGCTGATCACTCAAAATTCGGTTATATAGGTAGGAAACACTTTCCGATTGCATCTCATGCAACTCTTGGACAGTTGGGTCAATAACTCTTATTCTAATCCATCACATGGACTAAAGCCCAACTTTTAAGTCTCTAAGCCTTTCAATCCTATTGAAGTTGGCTTAGTTAAGTCAGACCCAATGGATAGCAGTTGAACATTACATTTGTCCCATCGCGTCTTACTAGTATAGATAAAGGTACCCCGCTTTGGTGGACCCACACTTAATCGATCATAGTCTTGACGAGTGCCATGCATTGGAAGGCCTTTAAATGTGACTTAATATTTCCTTTTGAGGGATTTGATTAAAATTTGATCTCATAATTTGTTAAACTCTTTAACTTACTATTTACATACATGCATCTCATACATATATTAGTTAAACTCTTTTTAACATACTATATACATACATGCATCTCATACATATATAAGGCAAATAAATGTGATATGGTTATGGCCCCTAACGCATTGATTATCCCAATCCAATGAGAGAATCTAAACTGAAACCTAGGAGCGTCCAAGTTTCTCCAAGCATGATCTCCCACAGGATAACGTCTTCTTGTCTCCATCATTACATTACATAAACAGAAACCTCATTTTACATATGAGGGGAGTGAGATGAGAAAAGAATATACATATGGAATATAAGAGAATGGCACGGCACGTAGGCCGTATTTCAAAATAAACCAAAAGACTAAGGCCATAACCATCCACCATGCATCACAACGCAAATAATAAAAAACAATAATAATACCTCTTTTATTATTATTAATATTATTATTAAGTGATACAAAAGATTTCAAAAATTTGAATTTCGAAATAACACACTACGCAGAGGTAGCACGGGGGTACGGGGTGCGGGGCAGCGCCCTGAAGAAAAAATTTCTCTCCGAAGTGTGCCTCGCTTCCTTGGCGGCTAGGGCTTCAACCTCTCAACCCTAAAACCGCAAGGCCCGTGAACACTTCACGTTGCAAGGAACATCGGCTAGGGTTTCAACCCTTGGAACCTCAGCCGCAAGAACATGAACTCTTCATGTCTGAAACCCCTTAACGCCGCCAACATAGAACTGAAACCGATCATGTTTAACATCAACACTTGACGCCATCGCATAACATAATAAGGATTCCAGAACCAATGTACATATCTCATATATACATAAACATGCAATAGACGCATATATCATATACATACGAAAATTACAGAAACAAGGTTTCGCAAAACGGATGCAAACGATTTTCTGAAAACAATTTTCAGTAAAACGATTCACATTATAAACATGTTATCATACATAACAGGTAAACCATGTAACAGAATCATGGTTTCGCAAGCGGCTCTGATACCACTGTTGGGAATTTACGTATAAAATAACGCAACGGAAAAAATTCCCATCGAAGGATCCTTGCGAATGGTCACGATTCATGGTTAGAAGATTTACCTCTTGAAGCGATGACAGTGGATTAAAATCGTCTATCACGAACACCGCACGAATGATGTCTAAAGGTATCCACACGAGCAGATTCCGTGAACGTCCAACGTCACGAACCCGAAGCGTCTCTGTCTCACAGTGCTAGCTTCGAAAGCCGAGACCTGCTGCTCACTATCACTCTCTATGTGCGGCTAGGATAAAACAAAAAACCGTGTAGGCACAATAGCTTAAGTGGTCTACTTATAGCAGCACCTCCTTAAGTGAGTTAGTGTGCAGCGTTTGACCTAAGCCCCATGAACTATGCGCTAGGCCCAATAGAAGAGTCCAACTCTCCTTTTAATGCTTCTTTTAATCCGCTCTTATGTGTGTGACCCTATAGGTTCCCAAAACGTTAGTAGTAATATTAAATTCCATTTAATATTACAAACAGTGAGCGGTATCTAGCAATACATCACTGCTACCTAAGTAGTGAGAAAGTCAGTGATTTGACGAAAACTTTCCGTGACAAATATTCATGTGCATTATTATCCCTTTGTCCATATATCTATATTGAACACAAGACATAGAATGTGTCACCCTTGTATGGTTCAATATCATATTCCCTGATACCCGATCAAGTCATAGAATAGTGTCTCACGATCAAGTCATATACTTGATATTCTATTAAACTGAAATTTCTATTCTAAGGACTTTATTATGTTTAAACAAGTAACACAATAAACTGGAATGCCTCATATATATATATATATATATATATAATAGCAAGATACAAATGTAAGTCTAAGAAATACACTGGCCTCTAGGGCTTACACCAACACTGGAGTCAACATCTTCTGATGAAGAAACAGAGGAAGAAGCCAATCTCTGTTTGATGGCCAACACTTACTCGGACTCAGATGATGAAGTACATCCTGACTATAAGGAATTACTTGATGCCTATGAGGAGTTGCTGGAGGAATCCAACTGCTTATATAAGGCCTTCAAATCCCTCAAGAGAGAGTATGTAAAGCTCACTAGTGAGCATAAACACAAATCTCAAGAATGTGAGAAGTCAATAAAGAGAAGCAGTGAGTGAAGACCGAAAAGTCTAATGAAGCTAAGATCTCAAGTGAAACATCACCATATGAAGAAGTTGAAAAACTTCAAGAGAAGTGAAAGAGCTCACTCGATCTTGCCAAATTTGTTAATGGTAGAGATAATCTGACTAAGCTACTTGGCTATCAGAGGCACTCTCTTAACAAAGAAGGTATTGGACATGTCCATCAGACACATCATAAAGTATCAACTAAAGCTTCTACGATTCATTAAGTCAACTGTAACCAACTCTACACCCGTCTCAGAACCTCGTGGAAAAACTGGACATGATATGTCTAAGTGTATTCATAAGAAAAGAAGGAAGTCTTCATAGACTCCTAGAACTAACAAAAAAGGATCTAGAAAATATGGGTACCTAAAGATCAAATAATTTTTGTTGTAGATGTCCTCAACAGGACAAAGAAAACACCATTGCTAGTACCTGGACAGTGGTTGCTCACACCAGAAATGATGTCTGGACTCTTGTCTAAGCCTAAAAACAAGTATGTTATTGGAACAAGATAAGTCTTCAGAAACAAATTGGATGAAGAGGATAAAGTTGTCAGAAATAAGGCAAGGTTTGTAGCTCAAGGCTATAACCAACAAGAAGGTATTGACTATACTGAAACTTTTGCACCTGTAGCTAGGATAGAAGTTATACGCTTTTTAATGTCATATGTTGCACAAAACCAAATCACCCTGATTCAAATGGATGTAAAAAGTGCTTTTCTAAATGGTATAATTTAGGAAGAAATGTATATTAAACAACCCCCTGGTTTTGAGGATACTGATAAACCAGATCACATTTTCAAACATAAAAAGACATTATATGGTTTGAAACAAGCACCTAGAGCATGGTACGATAGACTTAGTTCTTTTCTCATGCATAATGGTTTTACTAGAGGACAAGTAGACACTACTCTATTCAAGAAATGCTCTAAAGAGAACTTTATTATAGTTCAAATATATGTTGATGATATTATTTTTGGAGCAACTAATGAAAATCTGTGCAAGGAATTTTCAAATCTAATGCAAGCTGAATTTGAGATGAGCATGATGGGAGAATTGAAGTTCTTCCTTGGATTACAGATCAAGCGGACAAGTGATGGAATTTACATCCATCAACAAAAGTATACCAAGGAGATACTCAGGAAATACAAAATGGAAAATGATAAGCTCATGAAAACCCCTATGCAACCTAATGCAAAACTAAGCAAAGATGATGAAGGTAAAAAGGTAGACCAAACTGTCTACAGAGGTATGATTGGCTCTCTACTGTACTTAACTTCAAGCAGACCTGACATTCAATTTAGCGTCTGTATGTGTGCTAAATTCCAATCTGATCCTAGAGAATCTCATCTTAAGGCTGTTAAAAGAATATTTAGATATTTGATTGGAACTACTAATCTTGGTTTGCTTTATTTAAGATAAAAAGAATACAGATTAGTGGGATATTGTGATGCTGATTTTGATGGAGACAGAATAGAAAGAAAAAGCACTAGTGGAGGATGTCACTTCAGTGGAGTAAGCTTAGTCTCATGGTCAAGAAAGAGGCAGATAACTATTACCCTGTCTACTGCTGAAGTAGAATACATCTCAGCTGCTAATTGCTGCTCTCAACTCTTATGGGTAAAACATCAACTTGAGGATCACTCTATTTATGAGCATAACATATTTGTATGGTGTGATAATTCTAGTGCTATATGCTTAACCAAAAATCCAATTTAGCATTCTAAGGCTAAGCATATTGAAATCAAAATCATTTTATTAGGGATTATGTTCAGAAAGGCATCTTTGATATTAAATTTGTTAAAACTGAAAATCAATGGGCTGATATTTTCCCCAAACCCTTAGCAAAAGAAAGGTTTTTATTTATTAGAGATAATATAAACATGCATTGCATTGTTGAATGACATGTCTGAATGTTAACCTCTCTGTGCTTTATCACCTATCTATGCTTACCTGTCTGACTCTACTGAGTCACTATGCTAGAACTGAACAATTTTGTTGAAATGGTTATTAATTAATTAATGTCATTCCCTTATTTGAATCTAATCATGTGCACGGTAGTTTACATATCTTGAAACCATGTTTTCATTACGTCTTAAGTGGGCACTGTAGTTCCCCATACAAATCGTGCCGTTTTGAATTAAAAATGTCGTTTTTCTCTCTCCTACCTTTATGACTATAAAAGACAATAGATCAGAAAGGTTGAACCTTTACGTTTTCAAAATTTACGTTTTCAAAATTCCAAAATCTCTTTGTCTCTGCGTCTCTGAAACCCTCTTCTCTCTCAAAACCCTAGAACCGTTTTCTCTAAAAAAATGGCGTCATCCAAGCATCTCTCTGCAAAAGAAATCACTGAGAAATACAATCTCAAAGTTACCGAGGCGGTAGCGGGTGTTGGCTCACATACTTTTTGGCTTTGTTTCTCCCTGCTCTTTTTCTCCTTCCTTTATTCAAAATCTGAAGACACTTAACAGAAATTATTAATAAACCTCTTGAGCTTCTCAAATTATTCAAGAGGTTGAAAATCAAAAACAAAAACTAACTAAAGAGAAGGGTTAAGAAAAGTTGGGTTGCCTCCCAATAAGCGCTTCTTTAACGTCACTAGCTTGACTTATTAAGAAGCATCCACCTGGATCCCATAACCTGTGGTATAAGGACCAAGGAATGCTAACCATGTAAGATCCTTCAATCGGATCCCACGGTTTGCAGCATAAATATGGGAGTGAGCTCTTGAAAATCATGGTGACCTCACCAAATGTGTTGAATTTCTCACTCCCTCTTGGGTCAAAATTGACCCCTTCATCCACAAAATCTTCCCAATAAAAATGGGGTTCAACCTCAGGTGGAGGCATGAACTCCATTGTTGACTGCTTTAAAATATGAGGTGGCAAACAATTCGAGAGGATCATTGGTGCTGTTCTGGCTTCTGTACAATCTTCACTCTCAGCATCGCCAAATCCATCACCTTCCAAGTATGCAGAAATCTCCGCACAAACCACACAAGTGTTTCTCCCATCACATTCCACACATGCATTGGAACTAATAGCATCATCTAATTCCAAAAATTTTTCATCATCTCCAAGCATGGTGAAATAGATGTCCTCCAATTGCCTCTTCCTTTCAGGCTCTTTAGTCAAGGGTTCAATGGGGAATGGTGCAACTATGTTCTCCAAAACAGGGTCTTCACTTTTTGACTCGGTTGCTCCCACTTCTTCTTCTTCCTCCTCATCCATCATTGCATCATCTTCATCATCATCCATCAAGTTCCCATATGGCATTTCGGATAGAAGGTTAGAGAGTTCCTCAATACGCACCCCGAGACTTCGAATAGTATCTTCTTGATTTTTTAATTCTTCCATTGTTGTTGCCATGAAGTTCTCCAAAACAGCCTCTAAGTGAGATTGACTATCCGGGATAGGTTGCTCAACCTCGACTGGGAATGCGGATTTGAAGTTCTCCCAAGCGACTTCCAATGGGGATGGCTCTTCATACCCAGGTGTGGAGGATTCCCAATGTTCCCCTTCATCCATCAAAGTATTGTTTGGAGGGTTCCCCCACCATGGAGTGGAAGTGTTGGGAAATTGATTTCCCCATTCAGCATAACCTACCACTGGTGGAGGAGAGACAGTTGCCCTTGATAACTCATTACTCACTTGTTGGATGTTTACGGCTAATTGTAGCATATCTACCCGCAGCTGCAACTCAGATATCTCCAATTCTGCATCAGATGGTTGATACCAATTGTAGTCCATGATCCTACCAAACCAATTTTTACCTCACAGACAAATAAGTCCAAGATTAAAGAAACAAAAATTCAAATATATACAGAACTAACAAAAGAAAAATATCAGTTATATACAGAAAAATAAAATAAAAAAAAATGTCTAAACTAGTTGTCTCATTTGTTACTAATGATATTGACAAAGCCAATCCCCGGCAACGGCGCCAAAAACTTGATGCGTGTATTTTTAGAATTAAAGGCAAGTGCACCTCGTCGCAATCAAGTAATACGGTGGTGAGACCGGTTATCGTATCCACAGGGATTGGATGTCAATTACCAATTCGCAAATTCAACAACTATCTAGACTAAACTAAAGTATGAGAGATTAAACAGAAAATAAAGAAATAAAATATTTTTGTCTTTTTGGAATTTTGTCAAACACTTGGTAGGCAAAGAGAGATGTGGCTAAGATTGTTAGGGTTAGACTACACTAATCCTCCCTTAATTGCAATGAAATGATTATCAACACAAGTCCTAATTCAATTATGCCAATCAAGCCTTTTCTAAAGTACTCAAGCCTAATGTCTTAGGTGCATTGAGCCTAAAACCCCAAATCAAACCCTAATGTCTTAGGTGGATTAATTTGTGATTTTGCATTAAGTTAAGACTTATAAGATTGCAAGCAGCCAACACCTATGTCTAGATTCTTGACCTACTTGGCATATGATTCATGAGCATGCCTTAACACCAACCTTTCAGTCATCTATTAAAGCAACATATCATTCCTATGGGTAGCTAATCCAAGGAAAGCATTAAACATAGAATCACATACTCATAACGAAATAGAGACTTGCATTAAACACCAAATCAAATACAACAAGTTCAGAAAAGTTTCATCTAACCCCAACAATGGGGATTTAACTACTCATGATAAAAGGAAATACAAAACAGAATGAGAAAAGGGATGGAGAACACTCATAGACAAGCTTCCTCCATCTTCTCCCCATCCAAGAGCAGAGAAAACGCCCCCCTATTTGGGTAGAAACCCTCTCCAGCCGCCAGCCTCAGCCTACCTCCAAGTGCAGATCCCTAATTCGCTTCGGTGCGGGTTTATTTATAGGTGCTGTCGCCCGTCACGTCGTGACGGCCATCACGGCCAGGCCGTGATGGTCTCCGACAGGGCGCCTCTTCATTCACTTATTCATCACGGTAGTGATATCCATCACGCTAGGCCGTGATCGTTTCGACTTTTCCAACTAGCGGGTCACGGCCGTGATAGCCATCACGGCCAGGCCGTGATAACGACTCCGACTTTTGGCTCAATCTTTCTTCGACTCTCTTGCTCCCTCACGGCCGTGAGGGCCATCACGGCCAGGCCGTGATACTCTCTGCTTGGCTCATAATCTTCACTTTTAAGCTCTTTTTTCATCCAAGCTCCACCAAGGCTGATTTCTGGGCCTTTTTCCATTAAATCCTGCAAAACAACACCAGAAACCACCTCATCCGTTCCAAAGGAAAAACTATACAAAATCAACACTAAGTTGGCCTAACTATATGCAAATGCATGCAGAAATGTACATGAAAAATGAGGTAAAATCACACTCATCAGTCACCAACCGACTGAACGGAATCAAGAGCTTGAAGCCTGAAATGGGGGATAAAACCCTTCTCTTCCCCATCAGTTCTCTGGAGCTTATCACAAAATGTCCGAGAATGGGAGCTGGCTTCACACCCAACTGGGAAGATGAAGTGGGAGTTGACAATGTCAACATTGTCATCTATGGTGTTCCCAAACCTGTGAACCCTAAGCCTGTCAACATGGTGGTCAAGTTCGGATTCCTGCACAAATTGTTCTTGGAGTGTGTGATACCAAGGAAAGACTCACGAGATTGTGTGACCAAGATGGATAGATTTGCTCTGTACCACTTGATCCACAAAATCAAGGTTGACATCAATGACCTTTTCTACATGTACCTTGAGACTCTGACCAAGAGAACCAACATGCAGACCTATCCTTATGGGATGTTGCCGACAAGGGTCTTTAGGAACAAGTTGTTTGTTCCTAGTGATGTTCACTTTATGGACATGTCACTGCCCATAGATAGGAAGATACTGTCTATGATGGACATCAATGGAATCCCTCTTGCTGATGAGGAGGCAGATGATAAGAAGAAGCAGAAGAAGAAGAAGCCTTCTCTTGAGCAGAAGGAGGATGAACCAGTGGTTTCCACTGATGAGTTAGAAGTCCCCATTTCTGAGAGACTGTTCAAATTGTCTGGAAAGGTGGTCAGACAAGACCAAATTCCAGAGCTACAACCTTCAGTGTCTGAAGATTCTGCTGAGACAGTTGAGTCCTTGAGGTTCAAGCTGAAGACACCCTCTCGCAATAGGAAGACTAGTCAAGCTGAGGAATTAGTGGATGTTCCTGCTCATCCCACCAAGAAGAGGAAGCTGGTGAAGACCTTTACCAAGGTGAGACATGTTGAGTCTGAGCCTAGCAAAGAGGAAGCATCTGCTCAGGGGGGCAGACAGAGCAAGTCCTAGAAGAACCAAAAAAGACTTTCATTTTGGGAATTATTCCCAAAAAGAGAAGATCTGGTTACCCTGTACCTGCAAAGACTGAAGTGCCTGCAGAAGCTAACACTGCAGAAGACCTGTCTTGAGGAGCTCAGACAGTTGTACCCCAGGATGACCAAGTGTCTCCATCTCATAAGAAGTTGAAGCTATCAGAAAACCAGATAACTCCTTCTTCCCCTTTTCATCAAGGTATCATCACCCCATCTGTCTCTTCTCTATCTACCCTTTTTGTTCAACCTCTCTTTGTTGCATCTCCTCTTCCTTCACCTGTCCACTCTGTAACAGCCTGATTTTAATTATGTTGTTCAACCAGTTAAAATATAATTAATTATATTTTGATTTGAGAGTTAGAAATTGTTTTTGATTAAAATAAAATCATATTCATAGTCTACTTTATGGTAGATGGTTACGGTAAAATTTTCGGTTGAAAATTCAGACGAAAGTCGGTCTGCGTTTTCACTGTCGATACAAGTTTACTGAGCAAAAAACCTAATTTTAAATCGTGAACAAAATGATTAGTGTTTTTGTGATGTTTTGTATGATACTGGAAATTTTCAAAAATTCGAGTTCAGAAATAAAATATAATATTTATTCAGGCGAAAACGTTGGAAGAATTACGATCGAAAAATACAACCGGGTACGAAATGGAGCAGATTAGGGAGCACAAAAGAAGTGAAGTGACTTGATGGGACTTGATGGAAATGGGTTATGACACACTCCAAAAGTGTAATCATCACACTTTTCAAATTATATCATATTATATTTTAAAAACCTATTTTTCTCTCTCTTCTCAAACCAAACAAGGCACAAGGTCAAAACTTACTCTCCAAGCTCATTCCTCTCTCCTCAATTTCGTGCCACTCTCTCCCTTCTCTATATATACACCTCTCATTTTCACTTCATCACTTTCCTTCTCCAAAACTCCATTAAAACTTCATCTACTTCATTTTCTTTTAAAAGTTCAAGCTCTTAAAGCTTTAGTTTTTATTCATATTTTCTACTTGAGTTCTTCATTAAAGTTCTTCCTTATACTAAGGGTAATGCTCTCATATGAATCTTTTTGAAAGTTTCATCTTTTATTTCTTAGTTTGCTTTATGTGTTCTTTATATGCTTTAAACTTCTTAAATCTCTCTAAAATAGTAGAAAACTCCTTTTGAGTTGAAACCACTTTCTACAGTCTTGTATTAACTTATATTTTCACATACTAAGAGGTTGTGTAAAAAAAAAAAATCTCTACCTATCTCTTCCTATGAAGGCCGAAGCTATGCATATGTGGCCTATGAGGTTTTTGCTTCAACTTTTGGAATATGATCATGTGTTTGAGTTTCTAACTATCCCTTGATCTTAAATCTATAAATCTTGGAAGGTTTGATAGCTTGTTTTCCTATGATGGCTGAAAATATGTATAAGTAGGCCTAGGATACTATGTTTCAACTTTCCAAGTATGATCATGGATTGTATGATCATGGATTTAGAACTCTTAATACCTTGTGATTCTAAACCTAAGAATTGTTATCAAACAAAGAATATTTTTCCTCATTATCCTATGGAGGCCGAAACTTAAATGTTTTGGGGCTAGGATGTTTGAGTTTTCTTTTTCCAAAGTGATCATGGACTCGAGCTCCATAAGATATTTGGATGTTAAGTCTAAGAGATTGAAATGTTTAAGTTTTCATTGTTTTCCCAAAATGATCATGGACTTGAGCTCCATAAGATATTTGGATGCTAAGTCTAAGAGATTGGAAAGTTTAAAGATTTCTAGTCTATATATCCTATGAAGGCCGAACCTAGAAGGTTATGGACCTAGGATACTTTGTTCTTATTTTCCAAAATGATCATGGTTTTGAGCTCCTTAATACATATGGATGCTAGACCTAAGAGATTGGAAAGTCTAAAGATTTCTAGCCCATTTTGTAATACAAGGCCGAAACCTACCCTAAGTGGTTTGATGATTTTTATTCCATATCTTCAAGTTATAGCAATTGATCTAAGTTACCTCGAACTTAAGTGATAAGTATCCAAAGGCTTATATTGAGAAAAGAATCCTAACTCTAATTTGAATTAAATGGCCAAACCTAGCCTAAAGAGAACATAGATGAGTTTGTTTGATCTATTGGTTGTTATGTTGATTGGTTGAAGGTGGAGTTAGTACTTTGTAGTGTGACAACGAGGAGCTTCGAGTTCGGGAGTTCGGTGATAAGTCAGATGGGGGAAAAAACCAACCTATCTTCGGAATGGATAAGTAGTAGATTATATAATAATTGTGTAGGGCGACCTAAACCCTACTAGTAGTCGAGTAATCGACAAGACCAAAATCACATTGGAAACCTTTTCTGAAAAACCAATGTCGATTCGAGGATTGTAGGTTTATCGATATTAGGTTGATTTTATATTGTTGATGGTTGATTTGATTTTATTACCTTTATTGAATTGATTTTGTGCTATGATTGGTGATATGGGAATATTTTGATTGATATTGTGTTATGCATGATCTGCCTGGTTTGTATTATTATGCTTAGTGGTTTTTAAGCAAAGATATATTAGTTGTCTAAGAGATGATTGTTTTGGGTGTGAGGATAATGATGATTTAGAAATGCCTAACCTAGATGATGTATGTTAAAGATGTGTTATGGCATAGAATATGTGTCAAGTTCTAATGGAAGGTTAAGGCACTAGGATGTTGTTAAAACGGGTTGGTGAGATTCAAGTATAGGGGTTGTTGTCCGCAACCATGTATTAGTGATATAATACACAAGGACAAAGGTGTATTGGTAATATAATACACAAGGACATATGTGTATTGGTAATATAATACACCGTGTATTGGTAATATAATATACGTAAAACACTTCTGTGTATTGGTAATATAATACACTGTGTATTGGTAATATAATATACGTAAAATCAAGAGTTCCCGCAAGACCACTTCCACCTCAGGGAATAGGGGTGGAACACCTTAACGAGAATGAGGGTGTAACACCTTATCGGGAATGGAGGTGTTCACTAGGTGGAACATCCTAACGGGAATGAGGGTGTGCCCCGATGCAAATGAGAGAAGGTGACAAGAGTGGTAGTGGACACGATAACGTAAAGACATGGTGACAGGATTAGAGAGGTTACGTTAAAATAAAGTGTTAGATTGCCTGAGAGTAAGGGTAGATGATGATATATATTAACCTGAGGATAATTCGTTAGTTATGTGTGTTGATTGTCTTTGACAATTACTGTATAATTTACTATGACTCTTTTTCTCTTTTTGATGATAGAACTGTTTCTTATCCCCTGTATATTTCTGTATGTTATATTTTATCTCCTTATGGAATCGTACGAGAAGACCCTGTGGATGAGCGTGACCAGGAGGAGTTGGATGGAACTCCCTACGAACTGGAGACTGGAGGACGAGCTGTGACCCATGGTGATTAGGGTCTAGTTAGTTATGGCCAGTGCCTCTCGTGAGGTGTATTTTTATTATGTTTTCCGCTGTTTAAATTTTTGTCTAAGTATATGCCTGTGAGGGATCCTACTGATAGGATATCCTCAACAGTGTTTTGTAATATGCATAATATACTTATATTGTGATATGTCATTCTATATGAAGTTGTATACTTTATAAGTTATATAAGTTTTAATTTTTACATATTTTCACGTTAAGCGTGTGATTAAGTAATTAAATAATGAGGTTTTAATCTAATGACACAAAGAGGCACAGCGGGGTGTCTCACACTCCTTTCAAACTCAAACATCTTCTTTCACTATTGTACCTGATGTATGTCAGTACACAGTTGTTCACAGGGATTCTGCTCCCAAAGAACAAACTGGCATATCATAGAGACTCTTTGTGTCTGATCTGCAATCTCTTTTGCTTGCTAGTATCTCACATGTCTCTGTCATTCCTTCTCCTCCACCTCATATTCTTAACCCCTGTAGAGAAATTTTCTTCTACCCACCTATTGTTGTCTTCATTATAACATTAGCTGGAACTCACTATCCCGCTTCTGTTGTAATGCTACCTCGTAGGTCTAGGTATTTCTTTATGTTAATTACTAGATCAAATTCTTTCTTTTGTCATATTGATTCCTTATTACCTATCCCTCCATCTATATCAGCTCAAACACCTCTTCCCCCACCTATCCAAATAACCATCACCAGACTGTCTCTGTCCGAGAGACTTTCCTGTGTGTTTTCTTCACCTGATACCGACTTTGTCAGAATCAATCTTATCTTCAAATTCGTCTTTCTTCCTTTCTATGCCCTTCAAACTTTCATGAACTTTTCTTCCCTTCCATCACCTCTCCCTTATCTCTACCTAAGGCACCCCCAGTTTTAGCCTTACCCTGGCAGTCTTCTCTGTCTGTCTCTTCCTCAAGCCTGTCTACAGAAGCCTCCACTTCTCAGACAGTGGCCTTACTTTCCTTATTTCTTTACTTTTTTATTATGATTACTCCTTTTTGCTGTTGACAAACGGGGGGAGAATGTATGTGATATGAGCTTAATGAGAAAGTAATATATGAACATGATATGATCAAAGTATGTTCTGATAGTTGCTATAATTGCTCTGATAAATATTAAGTAAGATTGCTCTGATAATTTCTAAGTAAGACAATTCAAATTTATGTGTGACTAAATTAACCGGATTATATTATTAAACTTATTGTCTGATCAAGCATCTGCATAACCTGTCCACTTAAGAAAATTTCAACCTGTCTGATATATGTTATTTTCTTTGTTGATATTTTCTGAGGTTCATTAAATCATCTCAATGTTTGTCATCATCAAAAAGGGGGAGATTGTTAAGTCTTTAAAATGCCTGATGTGCATTTCCGTAAGTTTTGATGAGAACTAAACATTGGTTAATGATTTAATTAATCGTCATATTGGTTGCTAACCTGTCTATCTAGTGTACAGATTAAAACAGTAATAATCATCTATCTGCTCATATAGATGACTACCTGTCTGGATAAGCGAAAGTCAACCTGTCTGCTAACTAGGATTATTGACTTCTTTCAAGGGACGTTTTCAACCTGTCTCTCCACGAGTTCCTACACTTGTCTGAGGTTACTCGTTGAAGAACCAAGGACCAAACAAGCTTTTGTTGGCTGTCACATCAGAAAGAGACTTGAAGCCTTCTCTCTTACTTAGTCTTACGCTTATCAAGAAAAGTCAGAAGTTACTCTCTCTCAAGCAACCTCGGATATCAGAACCAAAGACCAGTTAAAGATTGCTTCCAACGTGCTTTATTCCCTAGTACCTCTTGTCCTTTACAGGAAAAAGGGAATTGTACTCAGCAAAGTACAAAAAGCTCTCTGCACAACTCTGATATGGATGTTTCACGATGCATAAAGCCATGATCCTTCAAGTTAGAGTACAACCAACATTCCTATTACACTAATGGCTGCCCAGAACGACTCTATTGCATTTAATGAAACTCTGCTTGAATCCAACATTTGAAGGAATGTCTCTAACGGATCTTAAATGCTTGAAGACTATAAATACAGAAGTCATTGAAGATGAAGACACAAAGAATACATATAACATTAAAGAGCCATTACTCTGCGCATTAATTTCTTCATTCTTTCATTCTGTATTCTTCAATCATTTGAAATTATTACACAGACTTTCCTAAGCTTTACATTTAAACCACTCTGAGTGTTAGTGAAAGATCTGTCTGTCTAAAGTTGTATTTATTACAAACCAAATTTCTCAAACAAATCTGAGTGAGCCTGAAGAGTCTAGGTGTGCAAAGAATACTTGTCTTGGAGCCTGAAGAGGCTAGGTGTGCAAACAATACTTAGACTCTATAACATGATTAGTTATAGTGGATAAAACTTAGTGCTGCCAAGGACCGGATGTAGCTCTTTGCTTTGAAGAGTGAACCAGGATAAATAACTGTGTCAATCTCTCTTTCCATATAAACTCTTTAGTTGCTTTAGTTTTCTTATTCATTTATCAAGTGGTGTGTTTGCCTAAGTCACTGTTAAAATTTCATCAGACAGGTCATCTGTCTGTCCTGTATCTTTCCACTCGTCTGAACCAAGCTTCTGTATGAGAAAAGTTTTCAACTTTGTTTAAATTCTGATAAACACAATTCAACCCCCCTTCTCATGTTTATAGTTGTCTATTTCATGAGGATGAGGTTTAGGACTTGGATTATATAGTTGAAATGTTGCTTGAGGCATAGAGACCATTGTATGGCAAGTACGTAGTCTTATCGAGTGAGTTTGAATGTAGGAACAAAATTAGGGTTTCCCGGTTAGCGTCTTTGAGACATTTGAATGTGAAACAAGAAATTTGGAGTTAGGGTTGATATTAGGCATTTTTAATGGTTGGAGGTTGTTCATTAGGTCTTAATGAGCCTACGTTTCAAATTTGAGGTCAGTCGGACTTCGAACAAGCTCGGAACACGAAGAAACGCGCGAAAATGGTGTGGCTGCTAGAAGGCTAGCATTGAGCACTGGGAGGTGGCTCTGAGCGTCCAGTCACTGCCCCGTCATGCCACGTGTCGTGCATGCAAGGCCCCTAATTGCATGCCCAGAGCTGAGCGCTGGATTAAGGGCGTTGAGCGCCCGTGCGCAGCTAAGGAAAAAAAAAAAAAAAGAGGTTCAACCCCTCATTTGAACTATTAGAAACAGAAATAAAGAGCAGCCCTTAGAGATAAGCCAGAGCAAAAAACAGAGAGTTCTAGAGAGAGAGAGATAGAGTTTGAGAGTGAGGAAGGCTATCAAGAGCCTAAACCACCATTTTTGAGCTGGAATAGATCAAAAAAGCCATCACCACACCTTCTCCCACCATTGGATCTTGTTCAAATTGCATAGAGAAGTCCTAGTTTCGTATTTCTTCATATCCAGCGGTTGACATTTCTGCATTTTCCCCAGAGTGAGAGTTATTGAACTCAGAATAAGAAGGAAATCCCAAACCGAGTAGCTCATGACTAGTCACATTGGAAGGTTCGATCTAGGCTCGTTCACCGTTGGATCGATCTGAAATTTTTGGAGAAGGTAAAGGAAACGTAGTTTTTGAAACTCGACGGTCAAATTTTTAAACAGAGGTCTATATTTTAAGATATTGAGCCAGAGCAGTGGCGGATTTACCAATGTTACTGCAGTTTTTGAGTTCCTTACTTTGTGCCTTTCAAATGTGATGTTTAGGAGGAATATCGGAGCTCTGGGGACCTCTTTCGTTGTGAGGAAGAATCGAGAGGAGTCGAGTGGGAGTGATCTCGTAGTGTTTCTGGGGTCGTACGTTTTTCAGGTGGGGGAATGAAGCCATCTAACGTCGAAAACGGTGAAGTGACGTTTATTTCAATAACTGCGAAGTGGCGTTTATTTCAATAACGGCGAAGTGGCGTTTATTTCAATAACGACGAAGGGCGACCTAAACCCTTCACGGAAGCGAATAACGGACAATGTCAATGTCGTACAGGGGACTACTTCGTGGTACCGAGGACGGTATTGAAATTGTGTGTTTATCGTCGTTACTTAAAAATATATATTATTCTATTTTCCTATCGTATTTGATGTTGCATGTGTTGTTTGCTTGAACTACTTGACTGGTTGCATGAATACTGGTGATTAATGGATGATGATATTATGTGTAATTATTATTCTGTTATGAAAATATTATTTTATTATTATGTTATTAGTAATGAATTTTTATTTTGGAAAATGATAACATGATTGTAATGATGGCATGATGACATGTGAACATGATGATATGATGAGTGTTATGATTATGATTAAAGGTTGAGTAAGCGATAAGTTAAGTTGAGACTTGATGATGTATTGGGGAATTCATATTATATATGTGTTAGCAGTGCCTAACCGAGATGATTACTGTGATATGATGATGAGATTGATGAGACAAGATTATTATTGAGGTTATCTATGCGATTATGATGAGCGGTTAGGACACTATGAGGTGATCTGAAACATGGTTTGTGATATGGTTGACCTGAAACATGGTCTTTGGAGTCTATTCCTCGGAGGGAGAATTCTTGCGATTTAGGCTAACGACGTACTGTCCCAGATATGATTTCATTTTAGTTGCAGCTATAGTTCATGCGTTTTATGAGCACCCTGGCTGTGGTTCAGAGGTGTGCACCGGATTGTGCAACTATAGTGTCATTGCTTTGCATGGGCATCCTCCACCCGCGGACGAGGGTGTACACTGGGGAATCTGGGACGTGTCGATTCTATTGATGTGATATCCGGATATGGCCGATACCTAATGAGATGATTCATACAGTATTTGCATTGCATCATGATGGAGGGTAGAGGAAAGATCCTAGATGTGGATTGCGGATGATTTGTCATATATATATATATACTTATACTTTTGGAGACGAATGTTTGTGTGCTATTATAGAATTAAATGTTGCTAAACCCTTTCCACGTTTGACATTATATTGTTTCTTATCCCCTTTCTTTCGTTGTGTTTTGTGTATATATGTATATTGTACCTCAGACCCAGACAAAGAAGATGGCGCACTGGGACCACCCATGGATGACTCAGGATCCAGGGTTCCCCCTCTCGGGGACCTGTGAGGTGGAGTGCTTAGACCCGCACGGGTGTCTTATGGACCCGGTCACCCATTTCACGGTATATACGGGTCCTATGTCCATCACTACGGGACTTGGGCAGGGAGCGCCCATCGGATTTGTTGGCACGTTTCGTTTCGGTACAACCTTCCCGTTTTCGATAAGACAACCTGATGGACACGTACCACCGATGACGCCTATGTTCGGGATGGCCCCAGTACCCTTCATGGTACCTTTTGATGCCCTGGTACCAGGACCCATACCGGTACCTGCACCAAAGCCTGGACTTACCACAGTTCCGGAGGGTGGAGACCCCGCAGATCCAGTTTATGACCTATTGCCCGTTCCTGAGGTCCCAGCACCACCTGAGATTAGGGCCACCGGGTTAGAGTCCTCCCGGGTATCCTCCCTACGACTATCATCCCGAGATGCCAGGGAGTACCTACGGATGTTTCAAAGACCTGCCACAGATAGGAGATCTTCTAATGGCAGTGGAGGCGAGGCAGGCCCGTCGAGACCTCATGATCACAGCGGGGGTAGTAGTCAGTGATAACCTAGGCCACGACTATTCATGTAGGTGCATGTATGAGGCTTTTGATGTATTTTGAGAGGGGATGAGGTGCCGAGAGGTGGTGAGATATCTTTCTTTTGTCCTTTTTATGTATTTTGTTCTCAGTCTGTATCTATGTTGGGATCCTACTGATGGGAATC
This sequence comes from Sophora flavescens, assembly GCA_030762895.1. Taxonomy (NCBI): domain Eukaryota; kingdom Viridiplantae; phylum Streptophyta; class Magnoliopsida; order Fabales; family Fabaceae; genus Sophora; species Sophora flavescens. The sequence continues at coordinate 161,631,347 of CM061067.1, read as the reverse complement.
CCTAGACAGCTCAGTATCAGGATATGATATATGTGTATTTATGGTTATGCTTCTGTATGCATGTATCTATGTTGTTTATATTTTAAGTTTTTAATTTTTTCCCTGTTTTTAATATATACGCTTAACGATAATAACATTATTAGGTCCTAAATATTATGGGTTTTCTTTAATGGGACGTCGGGGCGTCTCAGATGTGGGTCCTCACTCGACCCAGACTATTCGGCCACTTCCTGGACTTGGATTCTTCGGCGAAGTTACTCCGGGAACACAGCGCGTTGTTGACCTTCTAGGTCATTCCGGGAAACAATTTGGGTCGAGTACCCGAATTTCCGACAGACCTACTCCGAGAGAAAGGCCATAGATTGATGTTCAACTCTGCAGAACTTGCATCTCTTTCGCTTCTCCTCTCTTTCTTGATCCCTTTCTCTTTCTCTTTCTCTTCTGTGCTGTTTTCTGCGTTATTTTTCTTATCACTTTTCCTGAAAATGTCTTTCCAACGCTTCGACGACGATTACGTGGAAGATGATGATGATGATGACTCGGTTATGGCAAGTGAGGGCTTGGGTACTGAGTCGGGTTCTGGGTTATGAACCGGTGGTTCTGAGTTGTGTGTTTCTTGATCCGGTTGTTGCATTTGGTGAGGTGGGTTGGGTTTGTTTGTTGCGGAGATAAGCTGAAGAGGGAGGATAACCCCATCGACGAAGAGTTCATCAGCAGAGTGGAGATTAGGTCGTGGGAAAGGGAGACATGGTGGAGGACCGAATGGATTGGGGGAGAGGGAGAGACAAAAGGGTTTTCCAATTTCTAATTTAATTAAAAATAATAATTTTTACTAAATTCTCAGTCTTTGATTTTTTTTAATAATACGTGCGTGGTCCCGGATTTAATGAACTGAAACCGTCCAATCCAACAAATAGAGAAAATCCGATTCCTGTGTGCATACAATATCCACGGGAGTGTGTTAAAAAATCATAACTCCAAATTTGTTTTGCCCTAACATCTTATTTTATTTTAATTAATAATGATGTACTCGTGCAGCACATGGACTAATGGTAACAAGACACAATCAGCCTTCTAACTTAGACATAGTCTTTTCCTTGTTTTTTATCTTCATTTATTTATTTATTTTTTTACAATTATATTTGGTCAAGCAAGCAACACCTAGATTAAAAAAAGGTATTTGCTGCAAGGAAGTAAAATTTCATTGATTGAAAAATAAATTTAAGAGAAATAATATTTTGACATTCAATTTTGATACCAATTTTTGACACCATCAATCATAATGAGTATAAAAAAAAAATAAAAAAATAATAATAAATAAATATATAAAAAAAAAGTATAAAAATAAATATTAATATTTGATTTTGATGTACAAATAACACCTATCTAAATTTAAATGCGGACACTAGTGGTTGTCATTTGCGTTAATAAAAGGCTGAATTTTTACCCAAGGCATCGAAACCCATCTTGAGTTCACATCACACACCATTGTTCATTTTCTCAGCTACTACCATTTTGCTCTTGTTTGATTCTGTTGGCTCAAGTTTCAGGTTTCAGAGGGAAAAAAAAATGATCAAACAGGTTCTTCTTCTTCTACTCTTCTCGGGCTTTGGATCGACCCTTTCACTCTCAGAGTCTCAATCTTCTTCTCTACAGCCTCACGCTGCTGAGTCATTCAATGTCACATATATCCAGGTACTGTTAACTGGTGCTTCTCATGAACCAAAATAACAAAAAATAGAAACCCTTTGTTATTTTTCTCTTTTTAATTTTTCAGTACTATTTTTTATGCATAATATGAAGAAAAAGACTTTTTTTTTTCCTTTCCTTTTTTTGATTGTTTCTTAAATAGATGAAGAACGCGGGAAGTTGTTCTTACTTGGTGGCTATATCTACTAGCTGTTCGTCACCTAGGTATACAAGGGATCAAATCAGTATTGCTTTTGGGGATGCTTATGGCAACCAGGTTTTAACTTTTCCTTCATTGAATTTCACCATTTATTGATTACTTTTTTCAGTACAAGGGCTTGTTAGAATATTATTAAAGGACTGAAATATGTTTATTTGGTTCAAGATCGATTTTTGAGTAAAATATATTGGTTGTTGAGGAATTATGAACAAACCCACAATTGAATTTGAACCCAGAATTATAGAAGTTCAGTATTTTGTTGGACTTCATTATTGTTACATGCTAGCTTTCTTTCATATATTTTTTTTTTCATTTATATTTTTGCTGGTCCTGTTGATGGTTTTAGCTTTCATTCATGCAGATATTCTTGAACTTCATTTCTAGATTTTTTTAGATTCTTCTTAGATTAGTTCTGTATCACTTTCTTGTGGGCTTTAAAGTTCACAAATTGTTTCTATATTTATGTGTTGAAAGGTTAACATTCTAACATAGGCTTTGTTGGGGATATTGGCAGCAACTCAATCCCCGCTTGCAGGAACCTGTTAGGAACAACTAAACAAATAAATATATGGCAGAAAATGAACAACACAATAACAAGAGACAACAAGATTTTTAATGTGGAAAACCCCTCAAAATCAAGGACAAAAACCACGGGTCCTCAAGATAATAAACCAGGCTCCACTATGATCAAACCAAGTGCACAAAACCTTGCCAACATCCAGCCAAACAACCAAAGCAATAGAGCTTACAATAAAGAATCACAAAGGTGAAAAACACCCAAAACAGAAGCTCGGTTCGAGCTCAATATTTCTCTGTAAAGGCAACGAATCGTAAGATTCACCATTCAGACTGAAGAAAAAGATATCGTAATCCTGATGACCAAATTTCAGCTTGATCGGACCACAAACGACTCTCCAATCGCAGTTTGATCAAGACTTCCCTGTAAGAAAACGAACTAGAATTTTCTGGTTTGGTTTTTCTTCTTATCTCTCCGTGGTTGCTGTAATCACTTGATTTTTCCTCTAACTTCACCCTAATCTGATCCTTCTCCACTAAATAAGTGAGACACACAATGGGCTTCTAGTTTTTTTGAGCCTTTCTCCACATAGGAAGGGAGCCTAAGCCTACACCCAACAAGCTCTTGAGCTAAGATTAAGTTGGAATCTCTAACTGAAAAACTTTTTATGGTTTTTAAGCATTAAGAATAGAACCTTGCTCACTTATGGTCCATCATGTAGGACTCTACCACAAAGATAAGTGTATAAGGTTGTCTTAGCGGAATGATGAATATCCATTGTGATAGGGTCAAATCACTAAATAGATCGATGGTCTTTGCATCCATGTTTGTAATATAAGGTTGTCTTAGCGGAATGATGAATATCCGTTGTGATATGGCCAAATCACTAAATAGATCGATGGTCTTTGCATCCATGTTTGTAAATTACATAGAACAGACTCAAAGTAGAATCTGAAAAAAAAAAAAAGCCCTCAATTTGTTTATACAGCTAGCTAATCAAGGAAGCTTCATTTTGAATCATTGGAAATTCAAATTTTTTTTGTGGCTTTTTACATTAATTATCAGATATATGCACCAAGACTGGATGATCCAGCTTCAGGCACATTTGAGAGCTGTTCTTCAGATACATTTCAGATAAATGGTCCATGTGCATATCAGATATGTTACGTGTACCTATATAGATCTGGATCTGATGGTTGGAAACCTGAAAGTGTGAAAATCAATGGTTATAACGGCAGGCCTGTTACTTTCTATTACAACACATTCATCCCAAGAGATACATGGTATGGGTTTAATTTGTGCAATGATGCTTCTTCTTCATACCAACTATCCTATCAGAAATGGCTTATATGTATGGTTTTAGTATTTGCTCTTTGTTTTTGGATGTAAATTTATGTACTTTTCATCTTCTGTATTTCCTTTAACTTGTAGCCATGAAACTTATTACTATATGTAGAAGTAGACACACGAGACATTTTCCAATTATGTGGCTCTCTTTTGTAAATTTGTCTGGTATATGATCAGTTTATTGTTTGAACAAGGAGGGCTCTATAAAAAAAGAAGGGTTTGAGGGTGGTGTTGCAAATTCCATACCCTGATAAAATTATGGTAAATTGGAGTTCGCTGAACAATTTATGTTAGCATCAATGGGATGGAAATTCAAACAGATTGTAATTTGAAAGGCAGAAATAGGAGTAAGAATAAATTTTTCTTCTTCTGACAAGAAGTGTAGGAGAATTTTAGAACATGGAAGATGATATATCTGGTTGGATATGCTATATTTGGAGCATCCATCTTCTGAGTTCGTTTATACATTGTCATGATTACATGCTAGGTAAGACATAATGGATATATAGAATTTTCAAGCTTAGCAATGGATGTATGCTGCTGCTTCGTTAACATGCTTGTTGTTAACATAAATTTTCTCTTAACAATTTAATTATACAGCATGGAGGAGGGCAGGGAATCTTTCTTCATTTAGGATTTTAGATTAATTTCATTTTCCAATAGGCATTCTCGTTAGGTTCATTTACCATATGTTTCTTTTTCTTCTTTTAATAGTCTCTTTTGGAGAACAGAAGCTCCAATTTAATCTTCTTAGCCTGTCAGCATTCGCATAAAACCTTTCCAATGCTTTATCTAATATAAAATTGGTTTCTTGGGGGTGGTTTTTGGCTAAGGAAGGTAGAAATTCAAAGTGGAAATTTTCTGATTGGTGTATGAACCCTTTGGGTTGTTTTGACCATTTGATGTAAACATTTGATTTGTATTGGGTTTGAGTACTTCTTGTACTCCATATTCAATAAATTTTTGCTTATCAAAAAAAAAAAGTTTAGTGTACCTTAAGTCATATATCATATCATATATATATATATATATATATATATATTGTTATTTTGGTTACTTGGCTGGGGCAAAATCCACCTACCCATTAGAGGCGTTGTCCCGGAATTTCCTTTCCTCCTGCAGTCCAGCTGCTTTAAAAATTAAAAGATCATTGTACTTCAGGATGAGGTGGGGAGGTATTAAGATGACAATGATAGAAAGTGTTTGGCGCTCGTGAAGGGACTAATTAGAAGTAACACAGTGCATCAAGTGATTTATTTTTACTCATTATCCCTCTAACCTTTGTCACTAAGTCACTTTTTCAAATTTGCGTATCGAGAAAACCTGGTTGGGAGATATCAGCCTTTCAATGTCGTCCAATTCCTCAAGGGTAGGGGTGTTTATCAACTGATCCAAATCGATTCAAACCACAATAACCAAACTGAAAAACGAACAAATCAAAAATTGAAAAAACAATAAATCGAAAAAATCACATTTTTTCATTGGATTGGATCGGATATTGGATCCTCTGGTGAAATCCAATCCAAACCGATATACTATATACATATACTATTATTTTTGAAATTATAGTATTACTTATGTTTAAGCATTGTTTTTTATACTTTTATGTGAGAAAATAGGATAAGTGAGAATAGATATAGAGATTATATAAAAGAATATTTAACATGAAAGAACTTGTTAAAAATATTAATAATTATTTCTTCTAAAACTCCTAAATTAAAATTTTGTCTGGAATTCTCTAGAATTTTCTTTCTCGTCATCAAATCAAATAATGGTTAATAAGGAACAAATAGTTGCTATCTTTCAAAAAAGTTATATTTTTCTAACAGAGAGGGGTTAAAATAAGTATTAGTACCATCAACTAGCTTTCTTAAATGAATATTATCTTTTATTCACTATTGAAAAATAGAAATGGCACTTGACATAAGAAAAAAAATAAAGTATGACAAAAAATGAATTATCCAATCCAATCCAAACTGCATCTGATTGGATCAGACTTTTTTTAAGGAAGCAAACTAATCAAATCAAAACCGCACGTTATTTTAATCATTGTTGGTTAGTTTCCTCGTTAATAGCTAACATGTTATAACTTATATGCATAGCTCATATATTGAGGGTGAGATTATTCACTCCAAATTGCCTAACCATATTTTTTTAATAACTACCGCTAATTGTGTAAAATAAAAAAAATTAAAACTAAAATTAGCTGGTAAAAAAATATAACTAAGTAATTTAAAATTATTTTCAAAATTCAAGTTTTAAATACCTTTTTCTTTTGCTAGATTAATACCTTTTTCATCTGTCCCTTTTTTTTTTGATAGATTCATTTGTCCTTTTTTTGACTCAATTATATTAATTCCTATACATATTAAATTAGAGTACTTATTTTTGAATGTAAAGTCTTTCCTCTCCTCAGTGGGCCACATGACATCGACATCTATATCAGGTAGTTTTTTAAGTTTTTAATTGTTATTAATAAAAAAAATCTATATATTATTTATTTATTTTCATTATTTTTTAACAGATTTTGAAATTGAAAATAAAAACACTAACTGTGAATTATTCAAATAATTTGGGTCAAGTTTGAGCTTATAGGATTAGGCTGTGATTCTGATGTTACTTTGCTTAATAGCATGATTTATACTTGTAATATTTATTCTTCTCCAAGTTAATTTCTTTTAAAATAAAAGGGTTATTTAAGATATGACGTCTTTTTAATTTTTATCTTTTTATTATACCTGAGATTTGACAACTTAGTAGTCCTAAGCCTTTAAAAACAATTAATTTCTTTTAAATTAAAAGCGTTTGATGAGATATCACGTCTTATTAATCCTTATCTTCTTAAGATATCAGAGTTGTGATGACTTGATGACCCTAAGTCTCTAAAAATAAAATAAAAACTAAATTAACTTCTTTTATAAAGAGTTAATTGATATGAGACATCCCGTTAATCCTTGATATTCTTTTCAAATATTAAAATCAACCAACCAATCAATCAAATCTTTTTTATAAGAATTACGTGGCGTTGAGTTTCTCATTGCACTCGGGAATACGTGTAGCAGAATTGAGGATCTTGTCAAGCCAAAATTTATTTTTCCTTTTGTTGTGCTATTTTCCTTTTTTATTGGGGTAAAAATGAATATTTAAAAAATTATTAAAATTTTTCATAATTAACTTGAGATATCCTCTTTAAACGGACGAGGTAGAGTTAACACCTTTCCTACTTGTAATTGATTCCTAAACTCAAATCTCTTCCTTTTTTATTTTATCAAGACTAAATTTCCTTAAATAAATGTTTTTCAAGATTTTTCGTTTAAAAATTTCGATGACGATCCTTTATTTTTACCTTCTTTTAACGGTAGCCGGACGAGACAGTCCCAACAATTGTAGACGGTCCGCCTTCTGGATTTGATGTTTTGAAATATATTATTATTGGTTTTGCGGAGGCTGGGGAAGTGGGACGAACTATGGAGATGGTGAAGCTATTGGAAAGTGGTTTCAAACCTGATTTACGCACATATGCTGTTCTTATAAGTGTTTGTTCCAAAGGCTTCCAAATGGCTGTGGAGACTGGAGACCTTGGAAGAAGTCAAACCAATTAATAAATTAACCCCTGACACACACTCGATAAAATATATGTAAAGCTTGGAAACTTTTTTGATAATTGCACGTCATGAAAATCCAAGCTTTACATATATTTTGTTGAGTGTTTGGTACATGTCACACTTATGAATTGGTTATGCTTTTTCCAAGATCTCCACAGCCATCAGGAAACATTAAGAAGAGAAGAGCATACGTGCACAAATCAGGTTTAATTTGAAACCTCTATTCTTGCCAGATTGCTGCAAAATTTCTGAAGCCCGATAAGAAAACTGCCGACCTTGTTGGAAATACAAAAATGAAGGCTAGCATCAATGTCAGGCATATTGTTCTTCCGTCATTCGCTGTTATATCAGGTTATTTTATTATTCAATTTGTGGTTTGTATTCAAATGAGATATCTGTTTAGAGTCTATATTGTTTGATACATGGTTTGGTTCAGTACAGGCCAGACCATTATATTTACTGAGACAAAGGAGTCTTCTTCTCAGCTTGCAGGGTTGTTGCCTGGAGCAAGAGCCCTCCATGGTGACATACAACAGGCGCAACGTGAGGTGGTCTATTACGTGAATTTTGGTATAGTTATTGATTTGTGAATTTTCAGGTAATACTGGAGTTGCTGTTATGCTTTATGATCCAAGAAGGTCAAATGTATCTAAAATAGAAAGAGAATTTGGTGTGAAATTTGAACATTTTTCTGCTCTTCAGGCTGATGATATTGCCAAAGTTGTTGATGGAGAAGATGCTGAAATGATTACCCAAGTTTCTGATAGGTATGCTTGATATTTACTAATTGTGTTTTAGTTGTGTGTTTTGCTGTTAACGTGACATAAATGCAGTGTGATTCCTGCATTCTAGTCTGCTGCTGAGGAGCTTTTGAACAACTCTGGTTTATCAGTCGTTGAATTGCTTGCAAAATCTCTTGCCAAGGCTGTTGTGACTTGTGAGTCGATGTTCTTCCACAACCTCTCCATTTGCCTTTTCGTTACAATTTTTTTTATATATAAAATCCTTCATGTGCAATGTTTTTCTGAGCTGGAAAATTTTTGGCTTATTATGTAATCTGCAGGGCTATACTGAGATATAGAGAAGATGAATTCTTACTTCCATGGAGAACTATGTTACATTACTTCTTGGGATTGGGAGACCTATCTACACCCCATCATGATGACAAATTATGGCATTTGCATCTTATTTTTATTCAGTATCTAGAAACTTAAGAAGAAATCAGGCATCCAAATTAATGTACAGTTTATAATTACTTTTTATTTTATTTGTTTATGCGGTTAAGCATGCAATCATAACATGAGAAACACAATGGTGGAAACAGATTGATTATCTGAATAAAATAAGTTTTGGTTTAGACTGATTATGCTGTTCTTTCATTGGCTATTGTCAGTTTTGCCTATCGAGTCTTGAGGAGATTCTTGCCTGAAGAGAAGGTTGAAGCAGCGAGGGTCTTGCTGGTAAAATTCAACTTACCTGCTGTTGACTTGGGATTTTGAAGAAAATATTTTTTTCAGTCCCTTTTACTACAGATATTTGCTGTATCATCGCATGGTCTGTGCCTTTATATCCATTTTTGGTTTCAGTCTTTTAAGCTTTAACTATCACTAGTAGAGTATGGATGTGAATTTCTACATATAGCTTTTATGTTGGTTTTCATTCAATCACATTTGTGCTTCAGGTCAGGAAAATGCTTCAAATGTAAGTTTAGAGGTGTTAAAATCATTCGTTTGCGAAAGAGATCAATCAAGAGGGGACAGATTTGGTGGTGGTGGGTTTAGTGATAGAAGTGGTAGGAACAGGTTTTCAGGTGGACGAGGTGGTGGCAGGAATAGTAGATTTTCAAATGATAGGTTTTCCGACGGTGGTGGGAGAGGTCGTGGCGGCAACAGAGGTGGAAAGAGATGGTGAAGCAGATAGGGAGTTGAGTAAGTTCTTTGTTCAATGTGGGAGCATAACTGCATGAGCTGTGACCGAAGTATTTGATGCAATGTGCCCCCATTAACATATTCTCCTTTTTCTTGTTTTATTATTATAAGATTTTGGTTTTTTTTGGTATAGTACTATTTTTTTTTATTATTATATTTTTCTCTTGACTTGGAAAAGTGTAAGGTTGGATGTAAGCATGAGAATGTCCAAGAAAGGGAAAGTTTTTTAGATATGTATGACCGAGTTTCAAAGGATAAATTTTTATGTATTTCGATGGTAGTTTTCTTCTTTGATGAACAATAGGACAAATCCCAATTAACTAGCTATAAATGGATAGAAGGAAATGTCACTGTAATCTTGCATAAATAAACGAAAACTTAACACATGGTACATATGACATACCATAAAATGCATGAATCAGATATCGGGATATTACTTGATAAATCTTTGACAAACATGCTATGAAAATTCTCCAAACTCCTATCGCAGATTTTGGTGGATTCTAGCATGGACTTATTGTTTTATGGGTATACTCATGTAGATAATATTGTACAAATTTTTATGGCACCAACCGGTTTTCTCGCATTTGTCAGGTAAATTCAATGTGTCACCTAATTATAAGGTATTTGCAGTTAAGGGTATGTCCTTTTCAAGAAATCAACAAATGCTTCCCTCTGTCGAAGACCGGCTATGCTCATTGCCAACGAGGGGGTTGAAAATAAGCATGTTCATCTTGTCACGTCAGCAGACGGAAGTACTAAAACACAAAGTAACCTAGTAGACAAGCTTCATATGCCACGTCATTGGACGAAGCTTCTCATTAAGGACTTAGCAAGTCCGAATACTTGTGTGGACGAGCGCTTCTGTCATTTGTGTGGACGAGCGCTTTTGTCATTGAAGTGGTAGAAGCGCTCGTCCAAAGACTTGTGTAGACGAGCGCTTCCGTCACTAGTGTGGACGGGCGCTTCTGTCACTTGTGTGGACGAGTGCAATTACCTCAATAATCTGTATGGTAGACATATATTAAGGCATCACATTCAGCAAAAAGACTTGAAAATAAGCGTGTCCATCTTGCCACGTCAACAGACGGAAGTATAAAAACACAAAGTAACCAAGTAGACGAGCTCCATATGCCACGTCATTGGACGGAGCTTCTCATTAATGACTTAGTAAGTCCAAAGACTTGTGTGGACAAGCGCTTCTGTCACTTGTGTGGACGAGCGCTTCTGTCACTGAAATGGTAGAAGCGCTCGTCCAAAGACTTGTGTGGACGAGCGTTTCTGTCACTTATGTCGACGAGCGCTTCTGTTATTTTTGAGATCTAGATAGGGACCCGTACGCAAAAAACTAGGGACTAAATTATAATTACTGACAAAAAATCCCCTTCAGTTAGCTGGTTCATAATTTTTCAATTTAAGTGTCAAAAGGAATAAAGGAAAAGAGGGGACGTTGAGTTTATACTATAGGTATGAATTGAAATTCCTCTTGATTTAGCGGGCTTTTATCCAGTTTAAAAATTCCTTTTTCCCTGAATATTGAAAGTTTGAAAATTTAGTGTTGTCAAAGGGATGGAAAGATAGAAAGTTGATTGTGAAATTATTGAATCGGAAGAAGATATTTTTCAATCTTTGAATATTTTGGCCTAAATTTAAAGCATTACTAGCAAATATCATATGTATTGTAATAGATATTTTTAAATTTAGCTAATGCATGTGCGGATTGGTGTTAATGGAAGAATTTCAAACTCTTGACAGAAATAATTCCGATAGGCTGAAGAAGGAATTGAAGTAAAGAATGTTATTTTCTAAGTATCGAAAATACTTAGTTGGTAAGAAAGTGTACATGTCGACGAAAAAGATAGATTGACAAGCAGTCTTTTTGACAAAATTCATGGAAGGATTGTCAAAGATATGAAAAGAGAAAAATGACTAAGTCTCAAAATCGACAATATAGTCAAGATAAGTTGTCAAGCAGTTAATCATGTCAAAGACAAGCCAGTTGACACGGAGCGGTTCAAGACATTGAGCAGTTATTGGAATTGTATTGACAAGCAGTTTAAATGTAAAGCCTAAGAGAACTGTCAAGGACATGTGGCAGTCATTTAGATAGGAAGTTACTACTAGGTAGTTATTTTTATTTGCCTATAAATACTAGTTATTACAATGTAATAGAGGAGGTTACTTGATACACATCCTACACATCTCGATCACACAGTAGATTGACGGATTACATTCAAGTATTTCATCCATCCTTCTTATTTCAATACTATGGCAAAATTCAATGCCATTTTCATCCTTTTTATTCAAGTTCTTTACTTGTTCCTTTTAATTTCCAGTATTTCTCTGATGCGTGTTATATTTTTAAGATATATAAATAAAGGCAAGTGCACCTCGTCGCAATCAAGTAATACGGTAGTGAGACCGGTTATCGTATCCACAGGGATTGGATGTCAATTACCAATTCGCAAATTCAACAACTATCTAGACTAATCTATAATCTGAGGGATTAAACAGAAAATAAAGAAATAAAATATTTTTTTGTCTTTTTGTAATTTTGTCAAACACTTGGTATGCAAACAGGGATGTGGTTAGAATTGTCAGGGTTAGACTACACTAATCCTCCCTTAGTTGCAATGAAATGGCTTCTAACACAAGTCCTAATTCAATTATGCCAATCAAGCCTTTTCTAAATTACTCAAGCCTAATGTCTTAGGTGCATTGAGCCTAAAACCCCAAATTAAACCCTAATGTCTTAGGTGGAATAACCTGAGATTTTGCATTAAGTTAAGACTTATAAGATTGCAAGCAGCCAACACCTATGTCTAGATTCTTGACCTACTTGGCATATGATTCATGAGCATGCCTTAATACCAACCTTCCAGTCATCTATCAAAGCAACAAATCATTCCTATGGGTAGCTAGTCCAAGGAAAGCATTAAACACAGAATCACACATACTCATACGAAATAGAAACTTGTATTAAAATACCAAATCAATTACACAAGTTCAGAAAAGTTACATCTGACCCCAACAATGGGGATTTAACTACTCATGATAAGGAAATACAAAAAGGAAAAAAGAGAAGGGATGAAGAACACTCATAGACAAGCTTCCTCCAATCTTCTCTCCATCCAAGAGCAGAGAAAACGCCCCCCTTTTTGGGTAGAAACCCTCTCCAGCCACCAGCCTCAGCCTGCCTCCAAGTGCAGCTTTTTTAGGTTAGAAAATTAGTCCCTTTTTCTGTTCAGTGCAGGTTCATTTATAGGTCCGTCGCCCGTCACGGCCGTGACAGCCATCACGGCCAGGCCGTGATGGTCTCTGACTTGGGCGCCTCTTCATTCACTTATTCATCACGGCCGTGATATCCTTCACGTATAGGCCGTGATGGATTTGGACTTTTCCAACTACCAGGTCACGGCCGTGATAGCCAACACTGCCAGGCCGTGACGCCTTCCCGACTTTTGGCTCAATCTTTCTTCACTCTCGCTCCCTCACGGTAGTGAGGGCCATCACGCCAAAGCCGTGATACTCTCCGCTTGGCTCATAATCTTCACTTTTCAAGCTCTTTTTCATCCAAGCTCCACCAAGGCTGATTTCTGGGCATTTTTCCATTAAATCCTGCAAAACAACACCAGAAACCACCTCATCCGTTCCAAAGGAAAAACTATACAAAATCAACACTAAATTGGCCTAACTATATGCAAATGCATGCCGAAATGTACATGAAAAATGAGGTAAAATCACACTCATCAAATCACCCCAAGCTTAAAACTTTGCTTGTCCTCAAGCAAAAACTAAGGCCAGAATAGATAAACAGTCAAAGCATGGATAGTGAACTAAGAACCCGAGTAAAATGATCCAAGCAATAGGCAATTCAAACAATTCAGCAAGAGACAATCAATTCAAGTCCAATTATGTGCTTAAGTTTCCTAGACTAAAATTATCACTGATTCGGGCACTCTTGCTCACTTGAAGCTCACCCCAAGCTTGTTTATTTGCTTGGCTCTCTTTCTTGCCTCACTCACTCAAGTGTTCAAGTATATATAACAATTCGCTCCATTTTCCTCAAGGAATGATTCCTACCATATGCTTGACTATCAACCAAATCTCCACTTTATTTATGAAAAACACTTAAGAATCAAGAGGTCTTTATTTGGTTGTAACGTGGCCATGGGATTAATCTTTAGGTGGGAATAACAAGAAAGGGATATTTCAAAAGGCTAAACCAAGTATCAAACATTTCAACACAAGAAACCTTCTAAAATACCTTCTTGGGTTTTCAATACATTTTTCCACCCTTCTTTTCTTTCTTTTTCTTTTTATTATTTTTTTGTCATCCCCTTCTCTATTTATTTTTCTTTTTTCTTTTTTTTTCTTTTTTTTTTTTTGTATTTGGAGAAGGGGAATTTTTTCAAATCAAGATTTTTTTTATTTTTTTTATTTTTTTTATTTTTTTATTTTTTTCCCAAACTTTCAACTACCTTTTTCACCCTTTTTGTGATACTTTAGAAGGTCCCTTATCAAGTATATGTATCAAAATTTTTCAGGGTACCAAGAAAAGCATTTTATTCATTTTGGCTCAAAATTGGGCAACTAAGGGTAGCATTTACACATTCAAAGCTCAGAAGGCCAGAAAAATACTTATTGCCTCTATCATTTTCAAAAATGTTTCCAAAAATTTTCTAAGCTTTAAAATGGTTTTAAGTCAAGTTCTAGAGAAAACAAACCAAGAGGAATAACACTCTACACAAAGAATGGGGGCAGATTTAGTGAGTGCCCCCTAATGGCTCAAAAGCTCACATTTATCAGTTCAAGAACCAGTGAGAAACACAAGTCTAAAGAAACATATGCTAATCATCAACTATCCGAAATCATCTCAAGCATATTCATTTGCAGCCATATCACAAGAATAAACAGAATTGGGTTCAAGAATTCACTATCACAAAAAAATTTGGCACTTAGCTCTCACAATCATAAGCTCAATCTAAGCAGGGGCAATCAAATCATGTGATCATGCAAGACTAAACCTATATGAATGCAACATTTACAATGCAAGATATGAACATATGCAAAATACCCCTACCCCAAGCTTAAAGATTTACATTGTCCCCAATGTAAACAATCAAGTTGGAGAGGGTAGGAGAAAAATAAAATAAAGCAAAAATTGGAACGGCTTACCGAGGCGGTAGCGGGTGTTGGCTCACATGCTTTTTGGCTCTGTTTCTCCCTGCTCTTTTTCTCCTTCCTTTATTCAAAATCTGAAGACACTTAACAAAAATTATTAACAAACCTCTTGAGTTTCTCAAATTATTCAAGAGGTTGAAAATCAAAAACAAAAACTAACTAAAGAGAAGGGTTAAGAAAAGTTGGGTTGCCTCCCAATAAGCGCTTCTTTAACGTCACTAGCTTGACTTATTAAAAATCATCACCTGAATCCTCCTCCCGGATCAAATGGAAATTGGGATGGTGATTGTAACAGTAAAATAACTTTATTTTCAATTCCACCCAGCCATTGGGTGGAAATTCCATTGACCTTTACAATTATAAATTCACTTCCTCTCGGGTCAAATGGAATTGTCAAGAGGAAGTGTGACAGACAAGTGGGAGGGGTTAACTTACCAATTTCCACACATGCATGCAAGCCAACATATTTATCTAGTGCAGTAAAATCAGATTGCTCAAAGATGCATGGTGGAAGGAGTGCTATCTAGATGCCCTGCCTCCTCACTTGTTGTTTCCCAAGGATTTTTGGAAGGTAATTCCTCTTGTTGTGATTCACTCACCACCACCACTTCATTTTCAATTTCATCCATTCCCAGAACCAGGTTTTTCTCATGTGGCTCTATGGGAATCATACATGGTGGTGGGGGTGGTAAATATTCCCAAAAGGTTTCCCAATCCTCCTTGGAGTATACATATATAAGCTCACCAGTCATAGGATCGACTCGTGATGGGATGTTATGAGATAGAGAAAACTCCTCGAAGAATTCTCCCAAATTTATATCGACATCCCACCACAAGTTGTCCTCCAAAACATGACTGGAAGCTTCCTTATCAGGTGGACAATAAAAATTTTCCATGACTTTTGTCCACCTTACAAGACAGAATTCAAAACAAAAATTCAAATATATACAGAAAAATATCAAATATACACAGGCAATAAAAAAAAAAATGTCTAAACTAGTTGTCTCATTTGTTACTACTGATATTGACAAAACCAATCCCCGGCAACGGCGCCAAAAACTTGATGCGTGTTATATTTTTAAGATACATAAATAAAGGCAAGTGCACCTCGTCGCAATCAAGTAATACGGTAGTGAGACCGGTTATCGTATCCACAGGGATTGGATGTCAATTACCAATTCGCAAATTCAACAACTATCTAGACTAATCTATAATCTGAGGGATTAAACAGAAAATAAAGAAATAAAATATTTTTTTGTCTTTTTGTAATTTTGTCAAACACTTGGTATGCAAACAGGGATGTGGTTAGAATTGTCAGGGTTAGACTACACTAATCCTCCCTTAGTTGCAATGAAATGGCTTCTAACACAAGTCCTAATTCAATTATGCCAATCAAGCCTTTTCTAAATTACTCAAGCCTAATGTCTTAGGTGCATTGAGCCTAAAACCCCAAATTAAACCCTAATGTCTTAGGTGGAATAACCTGAGATTTTGCATTAAGTTAAGACTTATAAGATTGCAAGCAGCCAACACCTATGTCTAGATTCTTGACCTACTTGGCATATGATTCATGAGCATGCCTTAATACCAACCTTCCAGTCATCTATCAAAGCAACAAATCATTCCTATGGGTAGCTAGTCCAAGGAAAGCATTAAACACAGAATCACATACTCATACGAAATAGAAACTTGTATTAAAATACCAAATCAATTACACAAGTTCAGAAAAGTTACATCTGACCCCAACAATGGGGATTTAACTACTCATGATAAGGAAATACAAAAAGGAAAAAAGAGAAGGGATGAAGAACACTCATAGACAAGCTTCCTCCAATCTTCTCTCCATCCAAGAGCAGAGAAAACGCCCCCCTTTTTGGGTAGAAACCCTCTCCAGCCACCAGCCTCAGCCTGCCTCCAAGTGCAGCTTTTTTAGGTTAGAAAATTAGTCCCTTTTTCTGTTCAGTGCAGGTTCATTTATAGGTCCGTCGCCCGTCACGGCCGTGACAGCCATCACGGCCAGGCCGTGATGGTCTCTGACTTGGGCGCCTCTTCATTCACTTATTCATCACGGCCGTGATATCCATCACGGCTAGGCCGTGATCGTTTCTGACTTTTCCAACTAGCAGGTCACGGCCGTGATAGGCATCACGGCCAGGCCGTGACAGCTTCTGACTTTTGACTCAATCTTTCTTCACTCATCGCTCCCTCACGGCGTGAGGGCCATCACGGCCAGGCCGTGATACTCTCTGCTTGGCTCATAATCTTCACTTTTCAAGCTCTTTTTCATCCAAGCTCCACCAAGGCTGATTTCTGGGCATTTTTCCATTAAATCCTGCAAAACAACACCAGAAACCACCTCATCCGTTCCAAAGGAAAAACTATACAAAATCAACACTAAATTGGCCTAACTATATGCAAATGCATGCCGAAATGTACATGAAAAATGAGGTAAAATCACACTCATCATTCTCTCAAGTTCGTCTTTTAAGTTTATTTTACTTCTTGCAAGTAGTGTCATTTAGATCTTTCTATACTTAACTTTCCTTTCAAACTTCAGTTTTCTTTTCATTATAAACTCAGTACGATTAGGAAGTTATTTTTTCTATTAAATAATTGTTTTCTTTATTTTTTTTTAATTTCAAACTTATCTTTTAAAGCATGAATCATTTATCGTCAAAACTCATTATTGACAATGCTTTATACCTCTTTGGCAAATTTACATAATCGTTTGACACCAAGTCTTTGTCAGCATTTCCTAATCTGGCTTTAATTGTCAAATTTGTACTTGGCACACAATACATACACACATTTTGACGAGATTACCGCATAACTCGTAGGTCCCACACTTGTTTGATCTTTAATTATTTGTAACAAATGAATTTTGGTCAGAAACCAAAAACCAACGTTAAAAAATTGGCACGCCCAGTGGGACGAGTTTAGAGTAACTCGTACAGTGTCACGAATTTGACATGCAAATTTATTTGTATGCATCTACGGATTGGAAAGGTGGTTCAAACATTATCTATTTCCCAAAACTCTGTGAATATGAGTAGTGCAAGTGATGCAGGCGTAGTTGGCACTAACGCCGCTGCGTCAACGGTGGATGCTATTGCACCAGTTGACAATATTCCTACAACCAGGGCTAACACTACTAATGCAAGGATTAATAGCACTAATAGTTTAGGTGCGATAAGAGGCATTTATTACGCTCAGGTTGTCAATAGATTTGACGAAGTTGGCCAAGGAACACTCCCGTCACCAACTTCCCCATTTTTACAACAAATAAATCCACCAACTACCGGATTGTCTCCACGAAGTGTTGTGAATTCAAACCCAAGAGGGACTACGCAACCTCTGTCACAACCTTTGTATGGGATGCCTTATGGTTCGACTGCTGTCAATCCAAATACTCCATTTGCATACATACCATATCCAAATGGAATAACGATGGCTGTCCATGCATCTGGACAGGCAGGACCATCGACTGGGGGGCAAATTCCCAGTCATGCGAATGGGATAACAGGGTCAATGGTAGTAACCCATTCTCGACAAGAGAAACCAGTCGTAAGGCCACATATATCCCCACTAAGACAACCCCCTCAAAATATTGTTGGTCTGTCAGAGGCTACATTAGCTAATGTTCGACAACAAATTGACTCTAGTAACCATGACATGGTGAATACATTTACTCAACAAATGAGTACAGTGATTACGTCATTAATGGAAAACACGAATAATGCATGCTTGACATTGGCAGATGAGATACGTAGGTTAAATAGAGCCTTGGGTGTTGTAGCCCCAGATTATAACCAAAATATCAATAGAAATCTCAATAGAAATGTCAATAGGAATAATCAACCACAGGTTGAACAACCACAAGTTATACAACTTGACGGATCTGAACAAGATGACGAACGGCCATTGCCCCATCGTCAGATTCCTTTGAGACGTGGAAATGTACATATTCTACAACCAGAGGAAGACGAAGATTTTGTCATAAACTAGGGTGCTTTTGGAACGTTTCGTCAAAACGTTCTAAATCAAAACGTCGAGCAAGCATTGAATAGGTTTGGTTTTAACATAGGTTATGCCAATCAACCATTTTTTGCGTCGGCATTTCCTGATTGGGTCCAACAGGCAGAAATGCCTCGAGGGTACAAAATACCCAAGTTGTCAAAATTCTCAGGAGAAAGTGGAGAGTCGACAGTCGAGCACATTGCCCGATATACAATCGAGTTGGGAGATTTGGCTTTAGAAGAGGGATTAAAGATGAAGTTCTTTCTGAGTTCATTGACTAAGAATGCTTTTTCTTGGTTTTCAACTCTAAGGCCTAATTCCATGCATTCCTGGAATCAATTAGAAAGGAGTTTTCATGATCAATTCTTCATGGGTGACCTGAAAATAGGATTGACATATTTATTTGGCATTAAAAGAATGAATAACGAGTCTGTCGATGACTACCTTGCCCGATTCCGTCAAATGAGGAGTTGTTGCTTCACCCCTATCCCTGAGGCAGAAATAGTGAAGATTGCTGCTGGGGGTCTGGATTATCATATTAGGAAGAAGTTGGTCAACCAACATCTAATTGATCTTGCCCAGTTAGGATACAAAGTCCGACAAATTGAAAAATTGAAAGCCGAAAAGGTTTTCAAGCAGAAGAAATTCCTCAAAAGAGAAAAGATTAACTTTGTCGGATGTAGTGAATCCGACGAGGAGGGCAACAATTCTGAGGGATATGAGGTAGATTACGTTGAATTAAAAAATGGTCCACCTTATATATGCCAAGCTTTGAAGCTAGCGAGGGTCAAAGAAAGGATTCCTTTCATTAATAAGAAAGTGTATACATTTGATGTGACCAAAGCCGATCAAATATATGACATATTACTCAAAGATAAGCAGTTAAAATTATCAGATGACCATCGGATTTTGAAGGCCCATGAGATTAAGGATCGGAAGTACTGTAAGTATCTTAACACTTTTGGTCATGTAACTAATGATTGTGTGCATTTCAGGGACATTATTCAGAAAGTTTTGGCAGAAGGAAGACTAAAATTTCCAGACAAGAAACCAGACATGAAGGTTGATACAGAACCATTTGGTCCTGAAGTTAACAAGGCTGACCGTCGAGTCCCTATGGGAATAGGCATGGTCAACATCAGGGCTGGGCAAAATATCCAGATGGATCTGTTGGATTCATTTGATATTTATCCAAAGCCGGGTGAACCGCTTATCGATTTTATGACACGCAAGAAATCTGGTGGCATACTTAAAGTTTGCCCAAGATGTGAAGCATTTTATGATGAAGTGGCTGCCGAGAAGGCCAGGGGGCAGAAAACGCCATCTTATCGCCCACAAGACAGAACTGAGTCCCGCAATGGTAGTAGCCATGGCAGATTTTCACACTTGAGCAGTCATATTGGGTCTAACAGTGTACACAGAAGTGTTGCACCTGTTGTTAACAGGCAGACAAATAGCCGTCAACAACACATGCATCAGACAAGACCTAGACAGCACCACACCAAAGGTTGGCTTAAAGAGCCAATCAGAGTATCAGTGGGAAATAACAACTTTGTCGGTGGCAGATTCAATTCCGTCAAGACTAGGAAACCCCCGTCCAATGTAATGGTGGATCAATGGATAAAGAATTCTGCCACGGCTCGTTATCCAGAGTTACGAAAGCAGAAATGGGTCATAAAGAACAAGTTCAATGACCACAATCCATCCTTTTGGAATGAGGATTACCGAAAGGGTCAACTAGCTCAGAATGCTCAGATGACAGGACCTGGCTTGTCGGGACCATCAACTCAGTCGGCCATCTCTAAGAGCCAAAAGAGGAGGTTGCAAAGGCTCCGACAGGCTCAAAAGAATAAGCTTGCTAGGCAAGGAGGTGTCACCATAAAAGAGGTGCCTTCATAGAATACTGGTTGTTTGGTTGCAATGGCTGACGACATAGCTAACAAGAGTGGAGATGTCAAAATGAAGAGCGTGATAGAGGCTCACCCAATGGAGATTGACATGAGGGTGCCTGTTACTCAGAATAGGTCAAATAAGTCCATACCCCAGGTTTATGTAGCAGAGAAAAAGAAGGCCTTATAAATGTCGTCACCGCCAACAAAATCCACAGGTAAATGGCCAGTTGGATTGGTAGACATGGAAAAGGTAGCAGGGCTTGAGAAGAATTTCGAGGCGAGGATGCAAGATCATCAGTTGGCAACATTCAAACCTGAATGTGATTTGACCAAGAAGGAATTGTCTTTTGATGTGGTCATTGAAGCATTAAACGATCCAAATGATGATGTTAACATCAGCGGAGGCATGAACATGGATATCCAAAATGAAGATCTAGCTGACATCATCGAGGCACTGGATAACTGTGGTGCAGGGATAGCCCGACCTTTGTCAGAAAGGTCAAGATCAGACGATGACAATGATTTGAAGAGAAATCATGGAAGAACTGTAGGAGGTGCATTCTTAGACGAGGATCCAGAGAATGAAATCATCCTGGAACCAGGCATGAGAATGAATGTAGGATTGATTTTCGTCATCCCATCGGAGTATGAAGGATATCTTGAAGTGGATTTTTCTGACGATGAGGATATGGTCGACAATGACAGAAATCCAGATGATTTTTGGATGTATGTCCAAGAGAATTTGGTCACCGTGTTCGATAATATAGCCCAGTTGGAGAAGCCCACTGATGGACAAAGAAATCATTTAAGGCCATTGGATGTAAAGGCCATAATTGATGGGAGACCCACTAATAGAGTTCTGATTGATGGAGGAGCTGCTGTCAATTTGATGCCTATGGCAATGTTTAAGAAGCTAGGAAAAGATCGGTCGGACTTAATTTCGACAGACATGGTCGTCACTGATTTTAGTGGCAAAACATCTCCATCAGATGGGGTTGTACTTCTCAATATCCAGGTTGGCACTGTCGAGAGAATGACATTGTTCGTGATAATTCCAGCCAAGTCAAGCTACAACTTATTACTTGGTAGGGATTGGATTCATGCTGTGGGAGCAATTCCTTCGACAGTGCATCAGAAAATAATCTTGTGGAATGAGCAAGATCAAGTGGAGATCGTCGAAGCGGACGATAGCGTGTGTTATGCCCAACAGTCACATGTGGATTTCAAATTATATTCGCCAAATGTCAGACCCGTGACTACCAACGAAGGGGTCATTGAGAAAGATGCGTTAGAAGCAAGCCTTCTCAGTCAGTTTGGCATAAAGATAAAGGAAGAGGCCGACAAGTCTCGTCCCAGTTCCGACAATGAGCCTTGAAACACACCTGAGAAGATTGTCGGCCTATATGGCCGACAGAGAAATACACACTTCAGAGAGTGTGTTGGCAGATTGTATCATTGACGACGGCCCTTTGGGTTTTGAGAAAGGAGCCGAAGTTAAGCAAAACGTCGAAGTAGAAGATCCTCTGGAAGAAATAAATTTAGGAACGGAAGAAAAGAAAAGGCCCATTTTTGTCAGTGCTTTTCTTCCAGAGGACTACGATGAAATGCCTAGTTTAAGAAGATATCTTGTCGAACACCGGCTTCCACTTAGGGAGAATTGCAAGCCTGTCAAGCAGGCAAGTAGAAGGTTTGCTCCAGAGGTAGTGCATAAAATCAAAGAGGAAGTGCAAAGATTGCTTAAAGCAAAGTTCATTCGAACAACCAGGTATGTCGATTGGCTTTCTAATGTAGTTCCTGTCATTAAAAAGAATGGCAAAATGAGGGTATGCATAGACTTTAGAAATTTAAATATGGATACCCCCAAAGATGAGTATCCGATGCCAATAGCCGACATGCTTGTCGACTCAGCATCAGGAAATGAAATTTTGAGTTGTATGGATGGCCATGCAGGTTATAATCAAATCTTTATAGCCGAAGAAGATGTGTCAAAGACTGCCTTCAAGTGTCCACGAGCAATTGGGACATATGAATGGGTCGTCATGCCTTTCGGTTTAAAGAATGCAGGAGCCACCTATCAACGAGCAATGAACACGATTTTCCATGATATGGTTGGAAAATTCATAGAAGTATATATTGATGACGTGGTTGTCAAATCCAAAACCAAAGATGACCACTTGGATCACCTGAAGCAAGGGTTTGAAAGGATGAGAAGACACAACCTCAAAATGAACCCAGAGAAGTGTAGCTTCGGAGTGTCAGCTGCCAAATTCTTAGGCTTCCTAGTCCACAAAAAAAATAATTGAGATGGACAAAAATAAAGCCAAAGCGGTCATGGAAGACTTAGCACCGACAGATAAAAAGGAACTACAATCCTTCCTAGGAAAGGTTAACTTTCTAAGAAGGTTTATATCAAATATTTTGGGAACAAAAAGAGTATTTGCACCGCTGGTCAAGTTGAAAGCAGAGCAAAGCTTCATATGGGAGCCTTGTCACCAAGAGGCTTTTGACCAGATCAAGCAATACCTAGTCAATCCACCGGTCATGATGCCCGCAGTGCCTGGTCGACCGCTGAAGTTGTACATATCAACGTCTGAAGACACTATAGGATGTCTACTGGCCCAACATGATGATGATAATATTGAAAGGGCCATATATTATCTAAGCAGAGTCCTCAATGATGCTGAAAGAAGATATAGTGCAATAGAGAAGTTATGTCTAGCATTGTATTTTTCTTGTACAAAACTTAAATATTATATGATGCCATGTAATGTATTCGTTATTTCCAAAACTGATGTTATAAAGTATATGTTGTCAAAACCAGTCCTTAATGGACGTATCGGTAAATGGACCATTGCTTTGTCAGAATATTCTTTAAAATACGTACCATCTAAAGCTGTCAAAGGAGAGGCAGTAGCTGACTTCTTGGTAGATCATCCAGGATTGGACGTGCCAGAAATAAATGTTGTCAGTTTACAACCCTGGAAACTCTACTTTGACGGATCAAGGCATCAAGGAGGTAGTGGAGTAGGAATCTTAATCGTGACTCCACAAGGAACTTCTACTAAGTTCATGTTTTCACTTAAGTATCCATGTTCCAACAATGAAGCTGAATATGAAGCTTTGATTGTTGGATTAGAGATACTAATAGAAATGAAAGCACGAAATGTGCATATCTTAGCGGATTCTCAATTGGTTATCAAATAGCTTACTCAAGAATACAAGTGTGTCAATTACAACTTGACAAAATATTGTATCATAGCTAGTAAGCTAATGAAAAAATTCGATGACGTAATTTTCAAATATATTCCCATAAATTTGAATCAAGAGGTTAATGAGTTGGCTCAAATATCCTCAGGGTACAAGATATCTCAAAAGACTTTGTCGGGACTAATGAAAATCAGAGAATTATTATATCCATTAGAAGAAAGAGATATTTTGGTTAATGATGTAATTCTACCTAATGACTGGAGGCTACCAATAATTGAACATTTGGAAAATCCAAGTAAGAATGAAGATAGGAAAATGAAATACAAAGCATTGAAATACACAATGCAAGGAGGAATGTTATATAGAAGGTATGTAGACGGGACTCTACACAAGTTCCTGAGTGAACAAGATGCTTATTTGGCTCTATCAGAAGTCCATGAGGGCATATGCGGAGCCCATCAGGTAGGAGATAAAATGAAATGGATTCTTCGACGAAGTTTATATTATTGGCCAACTATGATTAAAGATTGTATTTTGTTAGCTAAGTCTCGTGAACAATGTCAGAAACATGGCCACAAACAAAATGTACCGGCCAGCAAATTACATTCTATTGTCAAGCCTTGGCCATTCCGAGGATAGGCTTTGGATTTAATTGGCCAAATACATCCTTCTTCATCGAAAGGACATCAATTCATTTTAGTTGGAGTTGATTATATTACCAAATGGGTAGAAGCAGTTTGCCTTAAAGTAGTCACCCAACAAGACGTAATTGATTTCATTGAAAATCACATCATTTGTCGATTTGGCATACCCCAAACTTTGACAACAGATCAAGGGTCGGTATTCGTCGGCAAGAAAGTTGTGGAATACACTGGTTCTAGGCATATAAAAATGTTCACATCTACACCATACTATGCGCAAGCTAACGGCCAAGTTGAGGCCATAAATAAGATCATTATTAGTCTTATAAAAAAACACGTGGGTCGACAACCTAATAATTGGCATAATACTCTTGATCAAATACTGTGGGCATATATAAATTCACCCAGGCAGGCGACAAGAACTTCACCATATCGACTAACTTATGGACATGGTCCTGTGTTGTCTGTCGAAATCAATCTTCAGTCTACTCGCATTCAAAGGCAAAATGACTTGCCTACCAACCAATATTGGAATGCAATGCTAGACGAATTGGATGAGTTAAGTGACGAAATATTGATTGCATTAGAAAATTTGATTCGACGGAAGGAAATAATTGCAAAGTTCTATGATAGTCAAGTTAAGTTCAAATCATTTAAGGTAGATGATTGATAAGCCTTTGGCTTATCTAGTTTTATAACTAGATGGACTGTGGTTTTGTGCAAATTATTCGAGTTCAATCTCGTTTTCGCCCAAATTTGGCCTTGTTTTGTTCCTAAGTAGACTTTTACTCGTTTTAGGCATTTTTAATAGTTTTTAGTCTATTTTGAATAGAATTACGCTTTTTGTGTCTTTTTATTGTTTCAGGTTAGAAGTGAAGCTCCGGGAGTCAAGGAAAGTCAAGAAATAGTGGAAATTGCCATTCTGGAGATTCTCGCCCCGCGAGTGGATGCTCGCCTCGCGAGTCTGAAGATCAGCTAAGCAGCAACGTCATCAATTCTGTCTCGCCCAGCGAGAATTTTCTCGCCTCGCTAATCATGAAGACCCTGGAAGTCAGAGACCATCACGTCCTAGCCGTGATGAAGGTCACGACTGTGAGAGATTGAAGTTTGAAGACTCGCCCCGCGAACACACTCTCGCCTCGCGAGAATCCAAATTGAAAGCGCGCCAAAACTATTGTTCGCCTCGCGAAATATGGTTCGCCCCGCGAGCGTCCGAGAACCAGAATCCCTATTTATAGGCTGTTTCAGATCAGATTGAGGGGACTTTTGATACTCACTTGTTTTGGAGATCAGTTTTGTGCTAATCCTTGTTATTCTGGAGCCGCGTCTCCCTCTTTTATTTTTCTTATTTACTATGGTGATTAAGGCCGATTGTTTGTGCGTTGTTGCGATCATGAGGAACTAATCCCCTTGTCTAAGGGATCAATGAAGCCACCCATGGCGGTATAGTGTTCATGTGATGTATATCTCTCTCCTTTCATTCAATTCTTGTTTTCCAATTCTGATTTCATTGTGTCGATTATATGCTTGCGTGACCGACTAGTTAAACGTGTTGAGGCTGATCGGCGATTCACGTTTTAGAACTTGAATTGGGATCATCGATCGAATATTGTACGAGAGTGAATAGGAGATCGGTGCAACCATATAGGGAACAAGATTTAATAGAATTCGAGGATTAGGGTTATGAGACCTGTAAGTGATTAACTCAAATCGTTGAATACGTCCTATTGAGCACGACAGTGAATCTAGGAGAAATTGGGGGTCTGATAGGAACATGGATGGCTTGAGCATGTGGAAAGAAGCATATTCAGATTATTATATTTTTATAATTTTTATTTATAATTTTCGTATTATTTTTGGGCTGAATTTTAAGATGACCTTTTGTATTCTCCTAGCCTCACTAAATGCTTCCTAGTAGTGCTCTTAGTCATAATAATGACTAGTAGGAATTTATTATCATGTTTATGCATATTTAGGTAATGTAAATGCATTTATCAATTAATGTGGTAAATGCATGGTAGTGGGAGTTAGTGAGTGTTTTTAGTGTCATTTAGTTGGTGAGTTATGTGAGTTATTAGGTATCGGTTATGGAATATTGAGAGAACAAGGCAACCCAAAAGTCGGCAGCCATCCTTGTATATGTATCATTGCCATACCACATGAAATGATAACTTTGAGTTCATTTTGGATTGATTCCTTGAGTATGTGGAAAGAAGCATATTTAGATTATTATATTTTTATAATTTTTATTTATAATTTTCGTATTATTTTTGGGCTGAATTTTAAAATTGAACCTAGGGAGAGGATCATCATCACTTGGGTACCATGCATGATTGGGTAGGTGGATTTGAGACCTTAGATGCTTTTAATCACAGATTTCAATACCATATTCCTTATTGATTTGTTAATTTGATTGAAATCCCATATTCTCTCCAACCACAACCACTTTCTGTACTTAACCAAACCTATTGAATTTCTCTCGAATTGGTAGAATTGGTAGCCCAATCCTTGTGTTCGACCTCGGTAAATTCTTACCGTGTTTTTATTACTTGCGACGACCCGGTACACTTGCCGGTGACTCAACAAGTTTTTGGCGCCGTTGCCGGGGATTGGCACAACCAATTTTCCTAATTTTTAGGAAATTCGGTTGTTTGGTTAAGCTGACTTTCATTTTTATTTTCTTTTATTTAATTGCTATTATTTCTCTCTACTTCTTTGATTCCACTTGGTCTTGCCGTGTTTTTGTATGCGAGGTACCCTTTCACAAGAGGACCTGCTATTTGATTCAGAGATCACCAGGACCGAGACTAGATTAAGGAAAGAAGCCAGGGAACGGAAGAGACTTGAAGGAATTAAAATAGAGGACATGGCTGAAGAAAACCCTCCTCCTCCTCCTCGTTACAAGCCTCTCTTCGAGTACGATCTACCCAGCTTGGGTGATTGTGATTCTTCTATTGTGAGGGGCAACCTGAATACAGACTCCTTCAGAGTGGAGGGATGTGTCACATTCCAGAACCGTGAGAATCAGTTTGATGGGAGTGGCAAACAGGACCCTCATAGACACATCACTCGCTTCCTTGAAGCTTGTGACTTACAGAAGACAAGAGGAGTCTCACAAGATGAGTTTCGCTTGCGGCTTTTCCCTCTCTCTCTTAGGGATGTCGCTCGCGATTGGGTTGACAGCTTGGATAGGAACAGTATCAGAACTTGGGAACAAATGGCACAAAAGTTCCTAACCAAATATTTCCCCCCTCAGAAAGCGGCACAAGCAAGAATTGCCGTCACCTCCTTCAGGCAGACAGAAGATGAAACCTATAATGAGGCCTGGGAGAGGTACAACGGGCTCCTGAGAAGATGCCCTTCAGCGTTCTTTGACCTGGTCTCCAAGGTTCAGCATTTCTTTAACGGGTTGAGGGGACGCTGATGAGCCTCTGTTTGACTGGTTTTATAACTAGTAAAAACCTTGGCTTTGTGCTAATTTTATATCATTTGCGCCCAAATTAGACTTGATTGTCCTTAAGTAATATTTTGAGTCTGTAATTTGTTTTTAAGTTAATTTAGTTGATTTAGAGTGAATAAAGTATTTACTTTTATTTTCTATTTTCAGGTTAATAAAAGGGAATAAATCTGGAGCTTTCGCCCCGCGAGAAGGCTGCTCGCCACGCGAACCAGAAGGTGACTGTTCCTGAAATTGCAAAACTTTCTGTCTCGCCCCGCGAATAAGGACTCGCCTCACGAGTACCTGGAAGTCAGAGAGCATCACGGTTTACCCGTGTTGAAGGCCACGGGCGTTACAGTTTGGAAGCTGAAGAGTTCGCCTCGCTAAGATATGCTCGCCTCGCGAGAAGACCAAGAGTTGCAGACCTTTCGCATAATTCGCCTCGCGAGCAGTGCTTCGCCTCGCGAGGACTTGGATTCCAGAATTTGTATATAAACTGCTCTATGGCAGAATGAAAAGGGAGTGATAGTTAGGAGGTCAGAATTAGCCAGTTTTGGCTACTTTCTGAGCTTGTTAGTCTTTTGTTTTTCTCTTAGTTTATTGTTTTCTTCTGTAATGGAGAGCTAGTCTCCTAGGAGTAATCTACTGCAATTGGTTTCTATTAACACTTGAGGTGATGTGATTCCTGTCTCATTTGCTTTTCTCTTTTCATTTACATATTTTATGTTTCTTTTTGTTATTTCAGTAATGTATAGTGTGGTATTGTTTCATTTCGGTGATGCTATGTTCCTATATATAATCGCGTTTGTTATTTCGCGTGTGTTCATTCATGTTCGTTTGTTCATGAGAGCTTAACCCCGTTTGTTATTTCGGGAATAGGAACATACATCTGTAGTAGCGGTTTTCGTTTGTTAATTGTTGCTACAACTGGGAGGGGATTAGTATCTGCTTAGGATTTGCATGAATCAATGATAGTGGGAAATCGAGAACAGTAGGTTAATCGTCTTTAGTTTATTTGTTATTCTCTTTAACTACTTTGTTTTCATTATTTTGTTTTCTTAATTTAGTTTCAAATCTCAAAACCCCCAGTTCTAACTTTTACTAATTTTCTGTTAATAATAACAACAACTAAAGAGTCCTTGAGAGACGATCCGAGTTGTCGCTCTATACTGCATTATTTTTATAATCGCTCGTTCTTTTTGGCGCGTGGCGATAGCGCGGTCAAAAATTGGCGCCGTTGCTGGGGACTCTGGTTTGTTGTTATTAGCAGAAAATATTTTGTAAAAAAAAAAAAAATATTTGCTAATTAGTTTTGTCTGCATTGTCTGGTTGTGAATTTTGCCCCATGGATAATTATATGCGAAATTATGTGCCGAATGTTTATTATGAACCACCACCTTGCATGTATTATCCTAATTTTAGTGAGCCACCACCATACTATCCTAGCCAAGTGACCACCTCTGCACCTTCCGAACCTTCCCTAGAGGACCTGTGCAAACAGATGACTGCACAGATAAGTGCACATATGGAAGGAATGATGCAACAAATGGCCGAGCAAACTCAACAGATGATAGAGGCGAGCAATCTTGAATTTCAACAGAAGATGGAGGCTCAATACCAGAGGGACCAAGCTGAATCTCGGAAGTTGTGGGCTCTAATTGATCAAGTTACCACCAACTCAGCTGCAATGTTAACTCCACAGCCCATTGAAGAACATACAGAGTCACAAGTTATTCCTGAAAATACTTCTGAGGATGATTTTGGTGATAATGTTTCTGTTGATGATGAATTATGTGTTGAATCCCCTGATCCTAATGCTTGTTATTGTGATGGAACTGCTTTGTGTGTAGAATGTTTTACAGGTTTATACTTTTCAGGAAAAATAGAAAATGCAGATCTTTTGCAGGTTTATTTTTTTCAGGAAACTTAGAAAAGGAGGATCAAGAGGACATCTGCTCCACCGTGCTTGAGGATGATGAAGAACCTTTGGGAGTAGATGATGCAATTAAAGCAAATGCGTGCGTTGAGAGTAATGGGGTGGATGCACTGTGTGAAGAATTCCCAAACATTCTAACTTTTTCTGATTCATTTTCTTGTAATATATGTACTAACTCTAACCTTTGTATGGTGTGTGCTGAAATTTCTGCATGTATAGCAGGTGAAAAATTTGTTAGTGCAGTGAATGAAGAAAGTGCAGAAAATGAAGCAGCACCGGTAACCGTTTCTAACTGTTTGCCACCTCCCCCTGAGGAACCAGTGATGGATTTTGCACCCTTGGATTTTGCACCATGGCCGGTCCAAGAGGTTGAGCCCCACTTCTATTGGGGAGACTTTATTGAGAAGGAGGTCATCTGTGACCCGAGAGGTAGTGAGAAGTCCGCCGCACTGGGTGGAGTTATTATAATTGTCAAGTGCTCAGCTCCGCATCAAAGCTGCAAGTTAGGGAGGCTTGGAATGAATTTCAGTCCTTTGGCTACCACATGGGCCTTATGCTACAAGCAATGGGATCCTGGTGGAACCGCCCTTCAATGAGTTTTCTTAACCCTTTCTTCTTTTTAATTTTCTTTTCCTTGATTTATTTCAGTTTTGTTTTCAATAATGCTCCTGAATAATTTGAGAAGCTCAGGAGTTGTGTTGAGTCTGGTATTGGCAAGTTTGATGGATTTGATTGAAATTGCATAGATGGATTGCATGATAGTGTTGACTTTTTCCCCCTAGGATTTGAAAATTTTTTTTTGAAAATTGATCCCCATATGATTGAAAACTGAACTTTGAGATTTTGTTATGATGGCATGATTTATGATAAGTTTGGGGTGATAGGAAGCACACACTAGGGATAGAATCTCTGTCAAATAATTTGCATAAATGTCCAGGTGAGGTTTGAGCCTCCAACATGTTTTAAATTGTGTGAAAATCACTTTTTAAGTTGCACTTTCCTGAATTTGATTGAATCTCTTTTTGGTTTGCATGATTATGTGTTTGCTTCAGATGATTTAGGCATTTTCTTTGTAAATAGCTACTTAGCCTAAAAATAACCAATTCCTAATGCATGTTCCCTAGTTAGCCCCATTGAGCCTATTAGCCTGTTAATTCTTGATAACCTAATGTTATAAACCCAAAAATCTGGAAAACCATGTTAGCCCGATCTTAGGATTAGGAGAGCATGTAATCTTAGAATGGGTGCAAGAAACCAAAGTTTGGGGTGGCTACCCGGTGCAATGTGCTGTTTGGGATTGGGAAAAAGAAAAAAAAAGAAAAGAAAAGTGTAAAAATGAAAAGAAAAAAAAAAGAAAAAAAAGAAAAAAAGAAAAAAGAAAAAAATAAATAAAATAAAAGTATTAGAAAAATAAAAGAGGCTGTAGCCACCCAGAAGCATAAAGAAAAAAAAAATAAGAAAAGGAACTTGAGTTTAATTTCAAAGTGTAAATAATGTTCATGCTCTCTTAGTTCCTAGGGTCTTCAGCCTAGTACCTTTGTATATCCTACCCTTAGCCAGGCCCCATTACAACCCATAAAAGACCTTCTGATGTTGCTTGCATGTTTTCTGTGGGAGCCATTTTGAGATGAAAATCAAATTTTTGGGAAGTGCTCTTAAAAGTGAAATTGAGAGAATTGTTGATAGCCTGACACAAACTGAGTGATTGAGTGAACATAAATTTCCCTTGTGAGGAAGGCAGTTGTTTGGATATGGTGATCTCCCTTTTTTGTGTAACTTTGACCCCCTGCTTAGATTTCTGATTGTCTGAATGATTAATTTCTCAACTGTTTAGAATAAATGAATGTGGGGATTGTTTTGTTTGAAAGGGGGAACATTGAAAAAAATTGTTTTGATAAATTGCTTGAAATCTGTGCGAAAGTTGATTGAATCTTTTGAGCTTGCCAGGTCTTTAGTCTTTTTAAGTTTTTGAGTGTAGTTTGCTTGGGGACAAGCAAAGTTTAAGTTTGGGGTATTTTGATGAGCCTCTGTTTGACTGGTTTTATAACTAGTAAAAACCTTGGCTTTGTGCTAATTTTATATCATTTGCGCCCAAATTAGACTTGATTGTCCTTAAGTAATATTTTGAGTCTGTAAATTGTTTTTAAGTTAATTTAGTTGATTTAGAGTGAATAAAGTATTTACTTTTATTTTCTATTTTCAGGTTAATAAAAGGGAATAAATCTGGAGCTTTCACCCCGCGAGAAGGCTGCTCGCCACGCGAACCAGAAGGTGACTGTTCCTGAAATTGCAAAACTTTCTGTCTCGCCCCGCGAATAAGGACTCGCCTCGCGAGTACCTGGAAGTCAGAGAGTATCACGGTTTACCCATGTTGAAGGCCACGGGCGTTACAGTTTGGAAGCTGAAGAGTTCGCCTCGCTAAGATATGCTCGCCTCGCGAGAAGACCAAGAGTTGCAGACCTTTCGCATAATTCGCCTCGCGAGCAGTGCTTCGCCTCGCGAGGACTT
Source organism: Sophora flavescens (assembly GCA_030762895.1). Classification (NCBI taxonomy): domain Eukaryota; kingdom Viridiplantae; phylum Streptophyta; class Magnoliopsida; order Fabales; family Fabaceae; genus Sophora; species Sophora flavescens. The sequence continues at coordinate 161,599,217 of CM061067.1, read as the reverse complement.
GGATTCCAGAATTTGTATATAAACTGCTCTATGGCAGAATGAAAAGGGAGTGATAGTTAGGAGGTCAGAATTAGCCAGTTTTGGCTACTTTCTGAGCTTGTTAGTCTTTTGTTTTTCTCTTAGTTTATTGTTTTCTTCTGTAATGGAGAGCTAGTCTCCTAGGAGTAATCTACTGCAATTGGTTTCTATTAACACTTGAGGTTCTGTGATTCCTGTCTCATTTGCTTTTCTCTTTTCAATGCCATATTATATGTTTCTGTTTGTTATTTCAGTAATGTATAGTGTGATATTGTTTCATTTCGGTGATGCTATGTTCCTATATATAATCGCGTTTGTTATTTCGCGTGTGTTCATTCATGTTCGTTTGTTCATGAGAGCTTAACCCCGTTTGTTATTTCGGGAATAGGAACATACATCTGTAGTAGCGGTTTTTGTTTGTTAATTGTTGCTACAACCGGGAGGGGATTAGTATCTGCTTAGGATTTGCATGAATCAATGATAGTGGGAAACCGAGAACAGTAGGTTAATCGTCTTTAGTTTATTTGTTATTCTCTTTAACTACTTTGTTTTCATTATTTTGTTTTCTTAATTTAGTTTCAAATCTCAAAACCCCCAGTTCTAACTTTTACTAATTTTCTGTTAATAATAACAACAACTAAAGAGTCCTTGAGAGACGATCCGAGTTGTCGCTCTATACTGCATTATTTTTATAATCGCTCGTTCTTTTTGGCGCGTGGCGACAGCGCGGTCAGACGCTATCAGATGAACTGTGATGCCGCAGCTGGCGGTTCTTTTTCCTATTTATCAGCTAAGGATGGATGGGCATTATTGGAAAAGATGTCATATAATGATTACAACCGTGGTTGGGAAACCTCAAGTGGAATCAGTTCAGCGACAATGGAATCCATTCTTGAGCAAAACAGATTGTTGAAGATGCAGAATGAGGCTTTGTCTGGAAGCAAAAGGGTTAATGTGATACACGAAGGGATGGCTCTGGGTTGTGACAATTGTAATGGAGATCATGACACTCATAGTTGTCTGCTCAACTTCTCTCAGGAACATGTGGACTCATGCCACAACTTCTATGACACTGTGCCCCAGAACAACTATCAGAGGAACAGACAGAATGACTACAGTCAGAATCAGAATAGGGGGTATATGAGGAGAGACCATCCGGGTTTCGCTTGGAGTAATGCTAGTGGTGGTCTAGCCGGGCAACAACAACCTCAACAGGGTCTGAGGCCAAACATCGGGATCCAGCAGCGCAATACTCAGCAGGCTCGTCCAGGGACTAATCAATTGCAACTAACAGATATTGGAAGACAACCGTGGGAGCTGGCTTTTGAGAAGATGAGTGCAACAGTGGAGAAATCGTCAATCAACACAAACACTGCCATTGACAAGTTGGCGACTCATACAGGGTCGGCAATTCAGGATCTTGAGACGCAGATAGCTCAGCTCGCGAAGCAACTAAATGAGCGTCTCCCAGGCACTTTCCCAGGTGATACCGAGAACAACCCTAAGAACCAATGCAATGTCGTAACAACTAGAAGCGGTAGAGTGTTGGAATCTAACAGGGGTGCAACTAGTTCTCAGGAAGTTGAGGTCTCGAAACCACCACATGTTGAGGAAGAACAACCTAAGAAAGAGGAGGTGGCAAGTGACAAGGCACCGGAGCAAGGGGGAAGGCTGAAACTTGTGGATGAAGAGTTCCGAAGGAAGAAATGGGTTGAACCCCAAGACCTCCCGCCCTACATGAGGGTACCGTCTCCAGAAAGATTGAAAAAGCCTCAACAGGAGAAGCAGTTCAGTAAATTCCTTGATGTCTTCCGCAAACTTCAGATCAACATTCCATTTGCGGAAGCCCTGGAACAAATGCCGTTTTATGCCCGATTTATGAAGGAACTTCTCTCCAAGAAGCGGAAAATAGTGGATGAGGAAACGGTTGCTTTGACCGAGGAGTACAGTGCCATCCTTCAAAGAAAACTCCCTCCAAAGTTGAAGGATCCCGGTTCTTTTTCGATACCTTGCACTATTGGGGAGATGAATATAGGGAAGGCGTTGTGTGATCTAGGGGCAAGCATCAATTTGATGCCCCTCTCTATGATGAAGAAGTTGGGGATCAAGGAAGCCAAGGATACACGGATGTCGCTCCAGCTAGCCGATCGCTCTATAAAATATCCTTATGGGGTGGTCGAAGACTTGCTAGTGAAGGTGGATAAATTCATATTTCCGGCAGATTTTGTGGTGCTTGATATGGACGAAGATGCCGAGATTCCGCTCATATTGGGAAGGCCCTTCTTGGCCACAGGGCGTGCTTTGATTGATGTGCAACAAGGGAAGCTCACCCTCCGTGTGCAAGATGAGAATGTAGTCTTCAATGTCTTCAAGGCAATGAAGCACCCAGCTGAGAGGTCGGAGGTCTATCAAGTGGATATGGTGGACTTAATTGTCAAGGAAAAGACCACTAGAGAAGCCCATGGTTCATCACTTGCACAAGTGTTGGTAAAATCCCATGATGATGATAGTGAGGAAGAAGACCCCTTGGGAGATGAGGATTTTCTTGAGTGCTTGAAACACATGGAAGCCTTACCGAGTCTCCCAAGGGATGAAGGTGCAAAGGAAAAGCTCAACACTGAAGGCAGGGAAGAAGAGAACAATGCTCCGGAGATGAAACAACTCCCAACCCACTTAAGGTATGCATTCTTGGGGGAGAAGGGACAACATCCGGTAATCATTAGCAATGCCTTGAAAAAGGATGAAGAAGAGAAGCTGTTGAGAGTTCTTAGGGAACACAAATCCGCCATTGGGTGGAAGATTTCGGACCTGAAAGGTATAAGCCCTTCCTTATGCATGCATAAAATCTTGATGGAGGATGGTTATAAGCCGGTGGTTCAACCACAAAGACGGCTAAATCCCATCATGAAAGAAGCCGTGCGTAAGGAAGTGATTAAACTTTTAGATGTCGGAATAATCTACCCAATCTCAGATAGCAATTGGGTTAGTCCGATTCATGTGGTCCCAAAGAAAGGTGGAACAACCGTGGTGGTCAATGAAAACAATGAATTGATCCCAACAAGGACCATCACGGGGTGGAGAGTTTGTATCGACTACAGAAGACTAAATGAAGCAACGAGAAATGATCACTTCCCTCTCCCCTTCATTGACCAGATGCTTGAAAGGTTAGCCGGATATGAGTACTATTGTTTCTTGGATGGTTACTCCGGCTATAATCAGATTGTAGTGGATCCTCAAGACCAAGAGAAGACGGCCTTCACTTGTCCCTATGGAGTCTTTGCCTATAGGAGGATGCCCTTTGGATTGTGCAACGCCCCTGTTACTTTCCAAAGGTGCATGCTTTCTATTTTCTCGGACATGGTGGAGAAATGCATTGAGCTGTTCATGGATGACTTCTCGGTCTTTGGGACCTCATATGACAACTGCCTGAAGAACTTGACTTTGGTGCTTAAAAGGTGCCAAGAGACTAACCTTGTGCTCAATTGGGAGAAATGCCACTTCATGGTCAAGGAAGGTATAGTCTTGGGGCACAAAATCTCCCAAAGGGGGATTGAGGTTGATAAGGCGAAGATTGAGTTGATTGATAAGCTTCCCCCACCAACCAATGTAAAGGGGGTGAGGAGTTTTTTGGGGCATGCCGGGTTCTACCGGAGATTCATCAAGGACTTCTCCAAAATCGCAAGGCCGCTTTGCGACCTTCTTGTGAATGATGTATCCTTTGATTTCAATGCTTCTTGTTTAAATGCCTTCACTGTTTTGAAAAATATGCTTGTCACCGCACCCATAATCACTGCACCTAATTGGAATTTGCCTTTTGAAATCATGTGTGATGCCAGTGATTATGCGGTGGGGGCTGTTTTGGGACAAAGGGTGGAAAAATTAGCTCATGTCATTTACTATGCAAGTAAAGTTTTGAATGAGGCACAAGCTAATTATTCCACCACTGAGAAAGAACTACTTGCTGTGGTGTTTGCTTTGGATAAGTTTAGATCCTACGTTGTGGGGTCTAAGATTGTTGTTTTCACCGATCATGCGGCCATAAAACACTTGATGGCAAAACAAGAGGCCAAACCTAGATTAATTCGGTGGATTCTTCTTTTTGCAGGAATTTGACCTAGAGATTAAGGACAGGAAGGGATCCGAGAATGGTGTGGCGGACCACTTATCTAGGCTGGTAAATCTCGACACCAAGGAGGAGTTGTTAGACATCAAGGAAGAATTTCCTGATGAAAAGCTGTTTGCACTTATTGAAAATTCCCCTCCTTGGTTCGCGGACATGGCCAACTTCAAATCTTCAAATGTGGTTCCGCAAGGTTGGACTAGTCAACAAAGGAAGAAGTTCTTCTCAGATGCAAAGTACTATGTGTGGGAGGACCCATATCTTTTCAAGCAATGCTCAGACGGGATCCTAAGGAGGTGCATTCCCCATGACCAGATTGGAAACGTGTTGTGGCATTGTCATAGCTCGGATTATGGTGGGCACTATGGGGGAAAGAAGACCGCAGAAAAAATTCTCCAAAGCGGGTTTTATTGGCCAACGCTCTTCAAGGATGCCCATACCTTTGTTGAGAACTGTGATCGGTGCCAAAGAGTTGGCAATATCTCTAAGCGGCATGAACTTCCCTTGAATTGCATGCTGGAAGTAGAGCTCTTTGATGTGTGGGGGATAGATTTCATGGGACCATTCCCACCCTCTTTCTCTTACCAATACATTCTGGTGGCTGTGGACTATGTGTCGAAGTGGGTAGAGGCAATCCCGACAACTACGGATGATGTGTGAGTAGTCATGGAATTCCTAAGGCGCAATATCTTCTTGAGGTTTGGGGTCCCTAGAGTGTTGATTAGTGATGGGGGATCCCACTTTTGCAACAATCAATTGCACAAGCTTCTTGAGAAGTATGGGGTCAAGCATAGAGTCGCTACTCCTTATCATCCCCAAACAAATGGGCAAGCGGAGGTATCCAACCGTGAGTTGAAGCGTATCCTTGAAAAAACCGTCAACTCCTCACAGAAGGATTGGTCAAAAAAGTTGGATGATGCTTTATGGGCTTATAGGACCGCTTTCAAGACTCCAATTGGAAGGTCTCCCTACAACTTGGTGTTTGGAAAGGCATGTCACCTACCGGTGGAGTTGGAAGAGAAGTCTTATTGGGCAATTCGAGAACTCAACTTTGACTTGACGAAAGCCGGTGAGAAAAGGCTTTTGGATCTGAATGAGTTGTCCGAGATCCGCATGCAGGCTTATGAAAATGCAAGAATCTACAAGGAGCGGACAAAGGCATGGCATGACAAGCACATCTTGCCTAGAAGGTTTGAGCCCGGACAAATGGTACTCCTTTATAATTCAAGGTTGAGGCTCTTTCCTAGAAAGCTGAAATCGAGGTGGTTAGGACCCTTCAAGATCCTACAAGTCTTCCCACACGGAGCAGTGGAATTAGAAGGGGCTTCCGGCAACTTCAAGGTGAACGGGCAAAGGCTAAAGCATTATCATGGGAAATCGGTCCCAATTGGCAAGCAAGTGTTTTTTCTGGATTAACCCTCTGGGGTGACTTGAGTCAGGCTCGGGACGTTAAACAAGCGCTACTTGGGAGGCAACCCAAGCTAGGTATCCTTTGGTTTTAGTTTCAGTCATTTTCATTTATATTATTAAAAAAAAAACTTGATTCGCCACACGAATCCACAGTGGCCGCGCGAGACAGAAGCCCTGAATCTCAGAGGCTTGCTCACTTTTCTGTCTCGCGCCGCGAGGTATACTGTCGCCTCGCGATTCTGGGAATCATCATCTGTTGGAATTCCAGATTCGCCTCGCGAGATACTACTCGCCTCGCTATTCTGGAAAGTGTGAATAACAATTTTCCAGATTCGCCTCGCGAGTTGTCTCTCGCCTCGCGAATCTGTACTTAAGGTTTTAATTTGCAGGAGTTCTTCCAGGATGCTATGCAACAAAAGGGAGCCCGTGAGACCAATTGGATGAGGAGGCAACCATGGAAACTTGATCAGGGAACACCCTCTCCTCTCCTCACTTTTGTTTTGTTTTTGTTTTTGTTTTGTTTGTCGCTCTTGAATAATTTGAGAAGATCAAGAGTTTGTGTATGAATGTGTGTCGGCAAGCTTGTTGGATTTTGATTAAATTGAGCATAGATTGATTGCATGAATTATTTTGACCATTGATGATTTCCCCCTAGGTTCTGAAATTAGAAAAATTGATCCCCATGTGAAAAATTGAAAACTGAACTTTGAGAATTTTATTGTGATTACTTGATTTATGATAAGTTTGGGGTGAGGGGGTGCACACACTAGGAATTGTATCTCGGTCAAACAATTTGCAAAAATTTCCAGGTGAGGATTAGAGCCTCCAACTTTGTTTTTGAATGTGTGAATCACTGTTAAGTTGCACTTTCCCGAATTTGCTTGAATCTCTTTATGGTTTGCATGTTTATGTGTTGCATCAAATGATTTAGGCAATTTTCTTTGAATAACTACTTGGCCTAAAAAGAACCATCCCTAATGCATGTTCCCTAGTTAGCCCCGTTGAGCCTGATTAGCCTATTGTTTCTTGATGGCCCTATATTATGAGCCAAAAATCTGAAAAACCATGTTAGCCCAATCTTAGGATTAGGAGAGCATGGAAGCTAGCAAGAGAAGGGTTGTGAGGAACTAAGTTTGGGGTGGCTACAAGGTGGTGTGTCATATTGGGATGAGAAAAAGAGAAATAAAGGTTGAGATCAAAAAAAAAATAATTTGCCAAAAGGAAAAGGGGCAAAACAGAAAAAAAAATTAGCAAGGAAAAGGCTGTAGTCACCCGAGGCAAAAAGAAAAATGGAAAAAGGAATTTGAGTGGAAGATGTGACAAATGCTCATGCTCTCTTAGTTTCTAGGGACTTGAGCCTAGTATCCTTGAATATTCCACCCTCAGCCAGGCCCCATTACAACCTTTATAAGACCTTCTGATGTTGCATGCATGTTTTCGTGGGAACCATTTTTGAGATGAAAATCAAATTCATGGGAAGTGCTCTTGATATGTGAAATTGAGGGAAAAGTTGATAGCCTAGACGAATTTGAGCGAATGAGTGAAATTTTACATACCCTTGTGAGGAAGGCAGTTATTTGAAATTGGTGATCTCCCTTTTGTGTGTGACCCTAATCCTCAACTTAGATTAATGATTGCATGAATGATGAAGTTCTCAATTGTTTTAAGTAAATGAATGTGGGGATTACGTTAATGTAGGGGGGAAATCATTGGAGAAAAACTGTTTTGAGTGCATGAAATTTGTGCGAAATCGATTGATTCCCTTAAGCTTGCCAAGTCTTGAGTCGTTTTTGAGTTTTAGCTTGCTTGGGGACAAGCAAGGTTTAAGTTTGGGGTGTTTTGATAAGCCTTTGGCTTATCTAGTTTTATAACTAGATGGACTGTGGTTTTTGTGCAAATTATTCGAGTTCAATCTCGTTTTCGCCCAAATTTGGCCTTGTTTTGTTCCTAAGTAGACTTTTACTCGTTCTAGGCATTTTTAATAGTTTTTAGTCTATTTTGAATAGAATTACACTTTTTGTGTCTTTTTATTGTTTCAGGTTAGGAGTGAAGCTCCGGGAGTCAAGGAAGGTCAAGAAATAGTGGAAATTGCCATTCTGGAGATTCTCGCCCCGCGAGTGGATGCTCGCCTCGCGAGTCTGAAGATCAGCTAAGCAGCAACGTCATCAATTCTGTCTCGCCCCGCGAGAATATTCTCGCCTCGCTAATCATGAAGACCTGCAAGACAGAGACCATCACAGCTAAGCCGTGATGAAGGTCACGACTGTGACAGATTAAGGTTTGAAGTCTCGCCCCGCGAGAAGCATCTCGCCCCGCGAGAGTTTGAAGGCCCTTGAAGTCAGAGACCATCACGTCCTAGCCGTGATGAAGGTCACGGCTGTGAGAGATTGAAGTTTGAAGACTCGCCCCGCGAACACACTCTCGCCTCGCGAGAATCCAAATTGAAAGCGCGCCAAAACTATTGTTCGCCTCGCGAAATATGGTTCGCCCCGCGAGCGTCCGAGAACCAGAATCCCTATTTATAGGCTGTTTCAGATCAGATTGAGGGGACTTTTGATACTCACTTGTTTTGGAGATCAGTTTTGTGCGAATCCTTGTTATTCTGGAGCTGTGTCTCCCTCTTTTATTTTTCTTATTTACTATGGTGATTAAGGCCGATTGTTTGTGCGTTGTTGCGATCATGAGGAACTAATCCCCTTGTCTAAGGGATCAATGAAGCCACCCATGGTGGTATAGTGTTCATGTGATGTATATCTCTCTCCTTTCATTCAATTCTTGTTTTCCAATTCTGATTTCATTGTGTCGATTATATGCTTGCGTGACCGACTAGTTAAACGTGTTGAGACTGATCGGCGATTCATGTTTTAGAACTTGAATTGGGATCATCGATCGAATATTGTACGAGAGTGAATAGGAGATCGGTGCAACCATATAGGGAACAAGATTTAATAGAATTCGAGGATTAGGGTTATGAGACCTGTAAGTGATTAACTCAAATCATTGAATACGTCCTATTGAGCACGACAGTGAATATAGGAGAAATTGGGGGTCCCGGTTGACATTAAAATTGAACCTAGGGAGAGGATCATCATCACTTGGGTACCATGCATGATTGGGTAGGTGGATTTGAGACCTTAGATGCTTTTAATCCCAGATTTCAATACCATATTCCTTATTGATTTGTTAATTTGATTGCAATCCCATATTCTCTCCAACCACAACCACTTTCTGTACTTAACCAAACCTATTGAATTTCTCGCGAATTGGTAGAATTGGTAGCCCAATCCTTGTGTTCGACCTCGGTAAATTCTTACCGTGTTTTTATTACTTGCGACGACCCGGTACACTTGCCGGTGACTCAACAATGATCTGGTGTGGAAAGTCATATTGCCCATGGATAAAAATTGTCGAGAATATGGCAAATGGTCACCTAAATGGGAAGGACCACTTGGAGTTGATAAAGCGTTTTTTGGAAATGCTTATGCACTTGACAATGTTGATACTGGCTCGAAAATTAAGTCAATTAATGGCAAGTAATTGAAGGAATATAAACCAACAATGTTGGAAGTAAAAATTGACAACAAGTGAAAAGAATGAGAATATTCACTAAATTGGCAATACAATGAAATATTGTCAAAAGCACAGATTGTCAGTCTAAGCCATATAAAGATTGGCTATATGACAATATGTTATCAGAATACAAATTATCAATCAAGGTTAGTCTAATCCTAAAGTCTAAAACTATGCTAAGTTCGACTGCATTTTATCTTCCTCCCTTCGACAATGCAGCGGTATAACCTAATTTGTTGAGGCTTCATTCCCCATTTGGTGAGGTTTTAGCTTCTCCATATGTCGAGGATGCGTAAAGACGCGGAGAAGGAGACGAGCAGAAGCAGATCTCACCATCATTTAACCCAAAAGGTTGTAGTTGCTATGGTGCAATAAAGATGACACCAAGAGAGAACCACTACCTTCCAGGATGAAGATGACGGAACTAGAGCAAGATGCACTCGTTCCGTTGTGAGATCGACTTCTCCCCAGATGTGCAGCGAGGTCAGCTTTAGATGTTACGTTGGTTGTTGACCTCCATTACGTTTTTACGTTGGTTATTGACCTTCACTAAGAATATGACCATTAAGACTAACTTTGGTCTGAGGTTTTAATGTGGTAAGGTCATATTCCCATGGGGGATGAAAGAAGAATGAATGAAAACGTTTTTCAGATGGAAGCATATTATGTGAGATACTCAACTATGAAATCGATTGATTTGCAAAACTCATTATTTATAGTTGGTCCAGAGAGAACGAATTTAATACAAGTTGGTTTACCAAAGTTTCAAAACTTGTTATGGCATTTATGACGATTTGATAAGCATGAGTTACGAAGTTGGTTGGAAACATGCAGTCAAATCAAACAATAAATAAACGTGCAGATAAGAAAAGACACACTTTTTATTAATCAACGATTGTCGGAAGTTACAAGATTAGAGTTTGACAAAGAAAAGAACTACAACTATCAATTTTGGTCCGAGTTGAAATCGAAGGACAACTAATCCCATGCAAAAGAAAGGTCAGTCTTGTCAGCACCAGCAGCTTCATATTCGGGCTGTAATGTGCGGAGTTTGCCAACTATACTTTCAGCTTTCCGGCCAAGTTGAATAGATTCGTCGTCAATAGCTTTGACTTTGTCTCTACTCTTTTTTAGAGCTTTGCCAAACTTGGCGCATTTCAGATCTATCAATTTAATCTCTGCCAACAATTTCTTTCGATATTCCAGGAGACTCTCTTTGGTATGAATTCCGGTAGAAATGAGGTCAAGTTCTTTTTGTTTAGAAGTTTCCAGATCTCGTAACCGAGCTAAGAGATCATCTTTAATCTTTTCTTCCTCCTCATAAGAAGGAATGATAGAAGTCATCCTTTCTAACTTTCCAGAGAGTCGCTCCCATAATTTATAGATAGAGAGAAAGTGTGTACGGCTGGACATGGGGAGATTGGAATGAAGAGGAGTGATCTCTTTGATGAGTCGTGACAATTCTTGTTGAATTCTAGCATCAGATAAAAGTGCATTAAAAGAATTGTCAAGAAGAGCCTGGAGGTCATGCATAAGGTTGACGACTCAAGAATCACTGAAGTCATATTGAGTTGATTAAGAGTTGGCAGAAAGTGTTAATTCTTTTCGGCTTACTTCCGACAGCATATTAATCCAAGTGTTGAAGTGAAGGGCCGGTTTAAGGTCAGGAGACTTCATGATTGGAGGTCTGATTGCAGGTGGAGAAGGAATGATAGGAATTGTTTCAGCCAGCAGGGCTTCTATGTCAATATCCTCATCCAGAATTTCAATCATGACGGCAGTCTCAGCTGGTGTGTTAGCTATGGAAGTTGGAATGATTGAAATGTGATGATGAGGGCTGGGGGGCATTTCTGGATTGGATTCGAGATGTTGAGGATCATCTGTCAGAACTCTAGTGTCGACAATAGTGCTTCCTAAATTTCTGTCAACCTGTACCTCTGAATCAGATCGATTCGCTGGTTCGACAGTCTTGTTGACAATTTCTTGAATAGTCATTGAAGCTTCAATCTGAAGAGATTTTTCCTGACATGAAGGAAAATGAGATATATGATTAAAAAATAATATAAAGGAAGATGACAAGATCAGTGAAAATACCAGGTTAGAGTCTGAAGACATTAAGTCAACATCAGCACTTGCCTTTTCGCCATTCTGAATAGTCTCAACGACTTTCTCTTTCTGTCAAGATAAGAATGAGAGGTTGTGAACAAAAGGGTATAACTTGATAGATCAACTTAAAATTTTTACCTTGGACTGGTTGGAGGGAGAAGTGTTGGAGGAACTAACAACGATGTCTTTGACCTTAGATGCAGTAGAGGCTTTGGCGGCATCAGAGTCTGCCGAGATTGAAAAGCTTTTGGTAGACTTTGATTTTTTGGAAGGGAGGTCAGAAGCAGAAGCTTTCTCTTTTCTTTTCTTAGACCTTTTAATTGTTTGAGGCTTAGAAACAAAAGCTTTGGTCGGCCGTGAGCTTTTCTTGACAGTTTTGGCCGCCACAGGAATTACGTCTTCATCTTCATCATCATCTTCAAGTGCTTTTTCAGTCAGTACATTAGATTTAGACTTACCAGGAAGAGGTTAGTCAAGAGGAATAGCTGTCAATAACAACATAAATAAGTTGATTGTCAGCAAAAAAGTGAAAGAATAAAAAATTATTTGACGAGTAAATACCTGAATTACAAGTTAGAATTTGCGAATGGAATGCAAAGTCGTCATCAGGTTGGAGAAAATGACGAGCGAAGGTAACTGGATTTGGTTTTTCAAAAGGGTCAACGTAAGCACTCACGCTTTCTAAAAAGAAAAAGTTACCTCCTTTCGTCGGCTTTCCTGGGTGTGAATCGGCTAAACCAAAAAGGGCACAAAGAATAGGCACAGGTTCAGGAAAAGGAACCTTTAAACTGTTAAAATATTCCCTGGTCATATTTGGAATACCCCAATACTTGGCAATCCTTTCAAAATCCATATCAAATGGTCTTAAGGGATTCCACTTGATTTTGTAAACTTTTTGAAAGGCTTGAATTTCTTTTTGAAGTTCACCTCGAGTTTTCGATGCTGGATCCTGTTCCTGCTTAGAAGAATCATCACCGTTACCCACAGTGTCTTCAATACAACTCAAGCAGGTCTTTAGACTTAGGTGGTGGTTGGAATAGTACTCATCCCACCAGTCAAGAAAGCTTTGAGTTACTCCATGGAAGACAAAGAATGAGACAGGCTGTAAAAAGGCCCTAGAAGCATTATCCTCATCACTGATGGCCACAATATTTTCATATGTTGAAGCTTTGGCACCAATGAAGTTCTCGTCAGGGTTTGACAAGTAAGGAGCAGGAATAGATTGACAGAAACCAAGCTGACAAGCGGTGGTATTGGGCAAATGAAGATAGATTCTATGGGTTTTGAAACTAGGACCATCAACAAAAATGACTTTTTGTCAAAGAAATTTGGTCCAAATTGACTTGTTGGATTTAGATATAGTGGTACTTAATTTATTAAACCACTTCGGACCATACTTCCGGTCAATAAAAGGATAGAAATTGATCTTTGAAGAGGTGGACGAAAGAGAGTGAAAGATTTTAAAGTAGAACTTGAAGTTGGTAGTTTCACCTCTTGACAAAGAGTCAGCAGACACATAACAGAGATAAGAGTCATAAGTATTGATTGACAAGTCCTAAGGAGCTTTGTATGAAAAGTGATGCTCTAAGACAACATTCAACCACAACTGGAGAAGCCAAAGAGACCTTCCTATGTTGGTTTTCTTTTGTCTAGATCTGACAGTATCAACTAATATACTCATACTGTTATAAAGATTAGCCAAAATGCATTAGCCCAATGCTAATCTCTTGCCAGTTGCCAAAAGATTAGCAAAGAGGAAAATATGAAGCAATCAAAGTAGCAGACTTGCTACAGAAGACATAAGCACATAGCCAAAGAAACAGAAAGGCTACGTGTTCAGTATCCGTCACGGGTTCTTGGTCTCCACCTCTAAAATCTGTTATATATTTAGAGAAAGAGCATTTTGGAACATAGACATGAATTTGATTCTCAACTTCGACATCGGAATGCATGGTAGGGCCATCTGGACGAAAGCCCGTAATAGCTGACATGTCGAATAAAGTCGAACCCATCATTCCATAAGGGAAGTGGAAATTATTTGTGGTTCTGTTCCAGAAAAAGACTGACGCCCCTATTAAAGAAAAATCTACTAATTTAACATGGCGAGAAAGCTGAATAAATTCAAAAATTCCAGCTTCTTCCCACACGTTGCGTTTTTCAACCCGAACTCGGTCAAGCCAACTAATGTAAGCATCAAATCGAGTAGCAGGAGGCATTCTAAAAATTCTATTGCTCTTTTTAAAGATATGGATAGGGATTGGAGTTAATGAAGATAAGATAACCTCATTTGAGTCAGCAGAAGGAAAAGAACCACGTAAATACTCAAATTTCATTCTGGGCTACCAGAGGACCCAAGAATGCAGCAGGCGGACTCAAAGCAACGGAAGAATCATGAACAGGGTAGATTCCTGCCATAATTCTGATTCTTCCAAAATTGGGTCTTGAACTACTGCCCTAAGAGGAGCAACCATGGCTCGAGGTACTAAAGTTGACATCTTTGAAGATGTTGCCATGGAGATTAAGCGAAGTGATGAAGAGGAAAGGTTTTTCCTTTAAAGAAGAAGGGTTTTTCGCGAGGGAAGAGGAACGGCAAGAAGAAGAAAGTCACAACAATGATGTGACTGCTATTTAAAGAAAAGTGAAGGTCTCTGGTTCGAATTCGGAGAAACCTGCAACGTTATGATTATCCCTATTAAGTAGGGATGAGATTAAAATGAGATTTAGTTAACGGAATAAAATCCAGAATTGAGAGAATTCGTTGGCAATTTAAAATTCAAATTTGCTATTCTTTCGGGCAAAGCCGTCGAAAAGCAAAACTTAGTTGAAGGGAATAATTCCAACAGCCTGATGAAGGAATTGAAGTAAAGAATGTTATTTTCTAAGTATCGAAAATACTTAGTTGATAAGAAAGTATACATGTCGACGAAAAGATAGATTGACAAGCAGTCTTTTTGATAAAATTCATGGGAGGATTGTCAAAGATATGGAAAGAGAAAAAATGACTAAGTCTCAAAATCGACAATATAGTCAAGATAAGTTGTCAAGCAGTTAATCTCGTCAAAGACAAGCCAGTTGACACGGAGCGATTCAAGACATTGAGCAGTTATTGGAATTGTATTGACAAACAGTTTAAATGTAAAGCCTAAGAGAACTGTCAAGGACATGTGGCAGTCATTTAGATAGGAAGTTACTACTAGGTAGTTATTTTTATTTGCCTATAAATACTAGTTATTACGATGTAATAGAGGAGGTTACTTGATACACATCCTACACATCTCGATCACACAACAGATTGACGGATTACATTCAAGTATTCCCTCCATCCTTCTTATTTCAATACTATGGCAAAATTCAATGCCATTTTCATCCTTTTTATTCAAGTTCTTTACTTGTTCCTTTTAATTTCCAGTATTTCTCTCAAGTTCGTCTTTTAAGTTTATTTTACTTCTTGCAAGTAGTGTCATTTAGATCTTTCTATACTTAACTTTCCTTTAAAACTTCAGTTTTCTTTTCATTATAAACTCAGTACGATTAGGAAGTTATTTTTTCTATTAAATAATTGTTTTCTTTCTTTTTTTTTAATTTCAAACTTATCTTTTAAAGCATGAATCATTTATCGTCAAAACTCATTATTGACAATGCTTTATACCTCTTTGACAAATTTACGTAATCGTTTGACACCAAGTCTTTGTCAGCATATCCTAATCTGGCTTTAATTGTCAAATTTGTACTTGGCACACAATACATACACACATTTTGACGAGATTACCGCATAACTCGTAGGTCCCACACTCGTTTGATAATTAATTATTTGTAACAAAATAATTTTGGTCAGAAACCAAAAACCAACTTTAACAATTGGTTAGCTAAATATGGAGCGTCCTTGAATCAAAATCCCGCCCTTATCAGCTCATTCCTACCTTACTTGCTGATGCTGTGGGAATAGTTAGGCTCTGGCCTCAAGTCTTTTGTTGCTTTGTTGTTTTGGTTGTTTTTAGCTTCTAATTGATCAAAAGAATTTTAGCTAGAATCAAAATAAAATATGGATTAAAAGAGTAATATATTTAAAATTATAAAATTGCTTAACTTTCATAGGCTGCTAGAGTACATTACCGACCTTGCAAGTGAGTGGAAAAAGGACGGATATGGATCCTCCAATATTGGACTCTCAATATGAATGAGAGAAATTCATAAATAAAATAATATTATTTTATTATGTATGTCTCTCTCATATAGGAGAGAGTCTAGTACCGGAGAGAAGGTGTATCCAAAACATAGTTTGTTTTGTTTTCGATTATCTATTTTTATTTTTTGTTTTCATTTTATTTTTTGTTTTTAAAAAATTGTACAGGAAATTGAAATCATTTTTTTTTTTTGTTTTCAGTATAAATTTTTGAAAAAAGAAA
The DNA here is from genome assembly GCA_030762895.1 of Sophora flavescens. Taxonomy (NCBI): domain Eukaryota; kingdom Viridiplantae; phylum Streptophyta; class Magnoliopsida; order Fabales; family Fabaceae; genus Sophora; species Sophora flavescens. Next base: position 161,583,587 of record CM061067.1, on the reverse strand, counting down.
TGATAAAAATAATGTTACTATTTTATAATTATTTTAAAAAACAGGAAATGAAAACATGGAAATGAATACAAATTAAAGATATCCTTATATTCTATTTTTATTTTTTGACGGAGCATATCCTTATAAATATCTTCGTATCTACGCAATAAAATGCTGGCTAAGATGCAGAATCTGACCTGTCGATTTTAATATCAAATATGAAATAATTATTTTCATGTGAGCGTGAAGTTGAACTGGATTCAAATCTCCAGGACGAGCGTATCTCAAAAAAATAAAAGAAATTAATAAGTAATATTGAAAAAAAAAAACGGTACAAGTTAATATTTAATAAGATGATACAAAGAAACATGTGCACACATGTAAGCATTCAAATTTTTATTTAGTTATTCCACTACATAAACAAGAACTCAATATTCTTCTTGTATGTTATTGCGATAGACTACTTTTATGCTCCTTTTCTCAAATTTAGCCCATCAGGCCACTGTAAACCTTGAGTGCCAAAAAGGATCAAAATGCAAACCAATAGAAGAAATAAGAGGCACTCCTCTGGCCTCTCTGATTCTGATCCTCACAACATTTGCATGCACCACATCCCCATCAAGCCTGTGAAGTCTCTTGTAACCCACTGTTGTCCCTTGGATGATCACTTTACCATCCACATATATTTCATGCTGTTTGATCCTTTGACCAAGTCCAATTGCTTCTTGTATTCTAATCACATTGAATCTTAATTTCCCAACCTTAGGCCAAATTTCAATCCAGTGGTCATTTTCATGACCATTTTCCCCAGGGGCCCAGTATGACCACAAGTGGTCACTATCTAGCATGTTTTCTGGTCCAAAACCTCCACTTTTGCCCCCTCTTTGGCTACTTACTTTAATATAACAACTTTCAGCTAGATTCTGATGAAAAATTGTGTTAATTGCACTTCTAAATTCTTTCAACCTATGAGCATCGATATCAGATATAAGGCCAGTTGTATTAGGAGGCACATTGAGAAGTAACACACAATTTCTCCCAACTGAGTTGTAATAAATATCAAGCAGCTCACTTAGCTTTTTTGGTGATTCTGACTTATGCCAAAACCATCCATTTCGAATAGAAACATCACATTCAGCAGGTAGCCAATCTGTCCCTCTTGCATCACCAGTGCTAAGGTACCTGCATTGTGATATAAGCAAAGTACCAAGGCTTGTTAAAGTAACTCATAACTCAAGCATAAGAAAAATTTGTGGCCACACTGTCTAGCTGTATCCCTATAATTCTTCATGATGGGAAATGATAATTATTAGTTTGATGTACAAATGAGTGTCAATAAAAATGAGCTCCAGTTTTTACCAAAAAATGAAAAAAGAAAAAGAAAAGGAGCTCCAGCATTGTGACCACTAAGTTTGGTAGCCCATATATTTCTTGCCTTGGACAGTTAATAAGCATGATGTCTTGTTTTCTTGTTGATTCAGAACCCACTACCGTTTAAGACAGGATTTGATCATTATTTAATGCAGGTACTTTACTTTAAACTTTTCTGAAAAGGATGCATTTTTTCCTGAAAAAGAAAAGGCTAGCACACATGTTCACCTTCCATACCTTATCATTCTAGACCACTATAGTTACTTCCACTATAGAGTTGTGTAACAAAGTGGGGGAAAAAGTGGTACCTTATTTTTTTCTTGTGCTTAGCTTAAAAGCAAAAAACTTACTGAGTAATGTTTGGACTTCCAATTGATAGAGAGGTTCGATTAATTGTAGACCAACAAGTGTCCCCTGCAGTTCCTTTTTCATCTCCCACCCATCTAACATCAGGACCAGCATCAGAGAAGATATTGATAGAACTCTGCAACTCCTTCACCATAGAAAACCAATCTGAAAAGTAATATGACACATTTTGTGCCTTGGGATCCTTTGCTCCATCAAACCAAATTTCTCTAACATTTTGATATCTAAAAAGTTTGGAACATAAATAAGGTTCAATCAATATATAAACAAAGTAATCACTATGTAATAACAGACCAAATTCCCATTAGAACAACAACAACAGCAAAGTGAAAGATACTATAATAGAAGAGGAAATTGACTTACTTATTGAGAAGCTCTTGCAATTGAGCCAAGTAGTATTCATTGTAAGCCAAATCATGACCATATCTAGGCTCATGTCTATCCCATGGTGAAAGATAGATCCCTACATCAATACCTTGTGCAGTAGCTGCGTTGACAAACTCTTGAACAACATCACCTTGACCACCTTTCCAGGGGCTGCTAATCACAGAATGTTGAGTGTACTTAGAAGGCCAGAGGCAGAACCCATCATGGTGTTTTGCAGTTAATATCATCAGTGAAATCCCTGCCTCTGATGCTACATTAGCCCATTGAGTGGTGTTGAGGCCAGAAGGGTTGAATATTGCAGGGTTTTCATGGCCAGTGCCCCATTCTCTGTCAGTGAATGTGTTGACACCAAAATGGAGGAACATTATGAGTTCCCTTTGTTGCCATTTCAACTGGGAATATGTTGGGAGTGGGAGAACTGGTAATGGGGGTGTTGGTACTTGCTCATGCCAACAAATGCAGAATTTGAGTAGTTGGAAGAATAGAGTGACTAAGAAAGAAGAATACCATAGCCTAGCCATAATGCTCTATGTTTTTCTTCTATCTGTTATATAAGGCTTCGTTTTCTTGGGGTATGAACTACATCTCAAAAAATGGAGCTAAGACACAAGGGAAGCAAAGATAAAATTCTGAGTGACTTTTTGTTTGGTCCCTACTTTGTTGGTTGTCATCGTCATACTCATACCAATACATGCATTCCAAATCATTCACGGGTTGGTTTTTCTGTTCCCAATCACTGCTCAGTTCTCACTACAGCTAAAAAGTGTCTTCTACGTGGCTTTCAGTAACTGAAAAAGAAAAAACTCATATATAACAAAGGCTCATCCTATTAAAAATAAGAGTAAAATTTAAGATATAGAGAGATCAAGACAATAAAAATATGCACTCAGTTTTCAAACTTTTTATTATCTTTGCTGTTTTCAAAAATTTGTAAAGTTGAAAAAAATACACAAAAACACGAAACAGGCCCTAGTTCTTCATGAAGTAAGATTATGAGGCTAACCTTTTAGGAGCTATCTATAATATTTGTTTTGAGTTGAGAATCAGATTGAAAGTGTACAATGACAAACCTAATAGTCCTATTTATAATATATTCTTAATTTTGAACCAAATTAAGGAATAAACAACAGGAGTAAATACACAAATATTATAAGATACTATCATGTCCTAAATTAGGATAATATCCATCACACATTAATATATGGATATTAACAACAAAATAAAGATTTTATTGGTTCTCTAAAAGTGACAAATAATTTAAAACACAATAAGTTTTGAGAAGCAACCATTGAGAAAAGAATTAAATTGCTATGCATTATGCACTATTAATATAAAGATATTTTTTACATTATCAATCAATCATGAATTATCACTTCATTAAAATGGCTTGACTCTAATAGTAGCTATCTTAAAAGTCACTCATACCATGGTTTGTGATTGATTGACTATATTAAAAATATTTTATAATGATAATGCATATCAATTAAACTCTAAAAAGAAAATAGAAGAATATTGGAGAAAAATTCAATCAAGGATTGAATTTCCAGTATAACTTATATTAATCTTATCTTATCTTAATCTTAATATATATAAAAATAACATAGTGGCTGCAAGATTTTCATTTACATTTTTTTATTTTAATTTCTTTTTTACCTTTTTAATTCATTTAATTTATATTCTGATTTACTAAAGATATATCAGATTCCAAATGATTTTCCCTTCTCCGTGGTTTATTAAATTTTTTACATTAAAGTGTTATTTATCATTTCCTTTTTAAAAAAATTTAATACAATTTTTACCTTTTTAATTCATTTAATTCATATTATCATTTACTAAATATATATCAGATTTCAAATGATTTTTTTCCTTCCCCATGGTTTATTAAATACTAATCTAATTTATTTCTATGTTTTTAATTTATTTATTTATTCATTCATTGTGATAGTTCGTTTCCTGTCTATTTATTTGTCATTTCCATTTTTTAATTTTAATTTCTTTTTTACTTTTTTAATTCATTTAATTCATATTGTGATTTACTAAAGGTATATCAGATTTCATTTTAATTTATTTTTTAATTTTTTTATTCATTTAATTCATAGTGTGATTTAATTCATTTTGGGCTGGTGGATCTATCATTGACAATACTTTGATAGCTTCATAAATTGTCCACTATTTAAATTGTAAGAGAAGTGGCATGAGGGGTAAAGCAGCGTTGAAAATTGATATCAGTAAAGCCTATGACAGAGTTAGCTGGGATTATCTTAAGGCTGTTACGCTGAGAATGAGATTTGATCAGAGATGGGTGGAGTGGATTCTTATGTGTGTGAGTCAGTTCAGTACTCCATTCAGGTGAATGAGGATGAAGTAGGTCCTGTCAAACCAGGAAGAGGCCTCAGAAAAGGTGATCCGCTTTCCCCATATCTTTTTATTTTATGTGCTCAAGGCTTAACCTCTCTAATTAAAAAAGCAGAAATGGCAGGCTCTATCCATTGTGTCAAAATTTGTAGAGGCGCTCCAGTTGTGTCCCATCTGCTTTTTGCAGACGATAGTTTTCTGTTTATGCGAGCTTCTGAAAGAGAGTTTACAACTATGGAGGAGATCCTTGCTACTTACGAGAAAGCTTCAGGCCAAGCCATTAATCTCCAGAAGTATGAGGTAATTTTTAGCACTAATGTTTCTCATGCTTCACGTCACCAACTTGCTGGTATCTTGGGGGTGACTCAAAGAATAGGTGCTGGAAAATATCTTGGCCAATCGGAAGAAATAGGAAGGCTACTTTTAATTTTATTAAAGATAGAGTCTGAAATAAAATCAGCTCTTGGAAGAGTAAATGTTTATCGATGATGAGGAGGGAAGTCCTGTAACATCCCGATTTTTCACTACTTTCTAAATATCGAAAATTTATATAAATATGTTTATATATTTATCTGAGACTTAGAAAATTCTTTTAATTAAACCGAAATCTTATTTACACTCTGCTTGATGGTAGAGAGTTACGACTAAAATTTAAGTTGAAAAGTCAAGTGAAACTCAGTCCGTGAATTTCACTGACAGTATATTTATACTGATCAGAAGATATAATTTTGACTTGCGAACGAAAAACTTAAGTTTTTTATTTAATTTCCTATGATTTTGGTATTTTTGAACTATTTCATTAAAAAGTGAAATAATATATTTTAACCGGGTGTCATATTAAATCGGGGAATCAAGGAAGCAGAATACGGGATTTCGGGGACCCGCTAACGAATAATACCAATGAGTCACACAAGGTGGATCATCCATGTGAAAGCATTTATGGTGCACATGGCATCATGATGACAAACTATGTGGAAATTTCACTTTGGTCCTTAGACTTTTACAATTTTTCAAATTAGTCCTTAAGAGTACTTGTGCTTTGGTCCTTAATGACACACCTCCTTTCCCTTCACTCCCTTGTTGTGCGCAGCCCGCACCCTTCTTAAACACTTGCACACTTCATTTTTCCTTCCTATTGCAAGCTTAACACTAAAACACAAAAGTTCATAAGTTCATCAAGCATTTTATGAAGCAAGTCCTTGATTTCTTTCTAGTTTTGAATCTACAAGAGGTAATGTTCTCCTTACTCAATCATCTTCATGTTCTTCAATAAATTTCATGATTCAATGCCTTGTTCATCCATGTTCATCACTTTAAATTCTTAGATCTAGAAACTTTGAAAATCCATAGAAAATCATAGAAAAATCCAATAAATATGAAACTAATTTCTATGATCTTATAATCATGTGTATATATTAATATATATAAAAGTAAGGTAGTGACTGAAATATTTTCCCTCCAAGAAAAAGGGTAGCTAGGTAATTTCATAAAATTTTCTCCACCCTGAATAAATTGTGTCATTTAATATTTCTCCAAGGAAGGAAATTATTTCAAAAATTTGAATTGAGGAAATTAATTAAAATTTATTCATATTTGAAATCATTAATCAAATATTCTATTATCTTTTGAAATCTGATTAATTTATTTATATGATATCCGAAAATCTGATTGGTATTCAAATAATGTTGTTATTTTATATGAATAATAATTTCAATGCTTTGCATATTTCTCCACGGTTAAATTGAAAATTGATTCATATTTGAAATCATTAATCAAATCTTCTATTATCTTTTGAAATTAGATTAATTTATTTATATGATATCCGAAAATATGATTGGTATTCAAATAATCACTACAAAAAAAGGTCATTTAGCGACCGAAAGTAGTGACCGAATTTGTTGGTTGCTGTTTGCGACCGAAATGGCGACCGATTGTAGGATCTAAATCAAACACTGATTAGAGTTGATACTGCGACCGAAATAGCGACCGAAATAGAGCGTAGCAGAGTTATCGGTCTCTATTTCGGTCGCAAAATAAAGGAAAGTAAAAGCCAAAAATTGTTGACTTTTTAGCGACCGAAATGGCGACCGAGTTAAATGCAACGGTTAAATTTTATCTATCTTTGTGACCGATATTAAATCGGTCGCTAAACGGCGCGCAAAAAAATTAAAATAGAGCGTGTTAGCGACCGGATTTTATATCGGTCGCTAAATTTATGAATTCAAATTCCAAATTAACCCATTTAGAGACCGATTTAACGACCGAATTATTCGGTCGCTAAAAATGAAATCCCTAAAACCAGTGCAGCCCCCTTTCTTCCTCACTCGCCCGAATCTCTCCTTCTCTCTCACCGTTTCTCTCCTTCTTCCTCACTCGCGAGCTCCGGCCACCACCTCCTCCAGCTCCTCTCCGGTCACTACCTCCTCCACATGGTAAGCATATGTCTCTCTCTCCCTCTCCTCCTCTCTCTCACTCGCGTCTCTCTCTCCCTCTCCTTCTCTCTCTCACTCGCGTCTCTCTCTCCCTCTCCTTCTCTCTCTCACTCACGTCTCTCTCTCCCTCTATCTCTCTCTCTCTTTACAGGTTTGATTCGGTTTGCAGGCTCTATTTGCAGGTTTTCTGTTATGATGAGTCACTACACTAGTCACCAATTCTGTTTTGCATTTGTTATTAGATTCAGTTGCATATATGAACTTCTTGATCAGGCTTGTTTTCTGTTATGCTCAGGGTGCTATATATATGTAGATATCTGATGAATGAATAATCGAGAAGAAAGATGATGAATGAAATTAGTATTTTTCAATAATAGCTTAGCTCTTACATTTTCCTAAGCTTAGCTAGTAGATATTACTTCCCATTACATTAGCATGTACAGCCACGAGTAGATATCTGATATGTAATGAAAATGTTTTGTTTATACTTTCATGAGTGGCAAGTGTGCAAGTAGGTTAATGATTTCCAAGTTTATACTTTTATAACAAGAGCCTTTGATGATGTTATTATTTTTTCGTACAGTTTTTTTTGTCGATTGACAACCGCTCTAGTCGTCACCCATTTTCACTATTTGCTTGGAGTTGAGGTAGGTCAAATACTCTATCTTTTCTTTGTTGCTAGTGGTTCTTGAAGACTTTGAATTGATTTGTTGATTGTTAGTGAAGAGCTGAGCTCAATAGGATTCTGGTTGTGTGCTGGTAGATTAGAAATGATGCATGTGGTTGCAATTGAATATGTTGTTTGTTAGTGGAGAGCTGAGCTCAATAGGATATTGGTTGTGTGCTAGTAGATTAAAATTGATGCATGTGGTTGTAAACTTTATATGTTGTTTGTTAGTGGAGAGCAGAGCTCAATAGGATAGATGTGTCAATTCTATGCCTTGATTGCCATTAGTGGAGAGCAGAGCTCAATAGGATGTGATCCTGTCAAAAAGGCGGGATGCTTGTTGTGTGTTGCTAATTTAGAAGTTATGCATGTGTTTGACAATTGTGTTACTTGTTAGTGGAGAACGGAGCTCAATAGGATGTTTGCTACTATATTTTATCTAAGTTTGTATTGAAATATGCTTCAATATATATTTGTTGAAGTATGTTTCAATCCTTATAAGTCAATGGTTTTATTTTCTGCTAGAGTTAATTATTAAGCTACGAAAGCCTTAGTTTCCTATTTGAGATTCAATATTAATGAGCATGCGTACCTTCTCAGGGCACGCATGCTCATTCAATATTTTGGATGTGCTTGAAGGATTCTTGAAGTTTGAGGTTTTTCTTTAATTCTGCCTTAAGGCCAAGGTCTTAGGTAATGAAGGATTAAGTGTAGGGTTAGATAAAATGAAGGGTGGGGCACAATTTGCCAGGCACATGACGTGCCGTCATCATTCAAACATTATTCACATTAGAAAGCAGCTCTGTACACAATATTATGAAAGCAACTCTGGTTTTCTACTCATTTGTTTCACTAGGCAATGAAGCTTTCCAGAAATAGTTGTTGATGACCATCCTTACTAGGTTATCTAGGCATTTCCAGTAGGAAAAGTCCTCTCTATGATCATCCTTCAAAACGACGTAAAAGCATCTGCTTTCCTGAAAACTACTATGTTTGCTAATCTGTAAAGTTGCATGTGAAGTTGCATTTCTTTGTTCTATTTTAACATGCTAGTATGCTACATGGATCTTTCCATCTTTTCTTATTATCACTTGATGAAGTTTAAACATATGACTTGTTTTCCTTATCGTTTTATTAGAAAATGGATCCGACTAAATGTTTTGAGACAACCATCCATTTAGACCAGGTACAGTATCTCATCAACTTAAGAATAACGATCGGATTCACGTAATGATGGTTAAGGCATAAACTAATCATTACTAAATTGTTCTTGTGTATTTGCAGGATTTTATTTCAATCCTGCGATCATTCTACCGTCGTTGGGGAAAAGGAATACCACGTGTTGTGACTATTGAAGACAAATGCGGAAATCTGTTCAATGGGAATATAGTAATCCATGAGGATCGCCCATATTTTGCAACAGACACAAATGGTATCAGGGAGTTGTATTTGTTGTCCACTGGTGTATTGGCAAAGTTTAAGTACCTTGGAGGTTCTCGCTTCTACATGTTCATCCCTGTGGAAGATTGATGAGTTTTGATATTTTGATTAGTACTTATTGACTTTGTGTGTTTTTATGTTTTGATCGTTAATTAGTACATTATTAAACTTTTTTTTATAAACAATTATTAAACTTGCATTAATTAATGTATGTGTTTTCTTGATCATATTGACTGTGGTGTTTTGGATCGTTAGTACATCATATTTACGTTTTCTATTTATTCAAAAAAAATATTGGTGTATTTTGTTTATATCAGAAATTAAAAATCAATGGGGCAATAGTTGAAAAACAAAATTTGGTCGGTAGGATTAAGTTACAGGAAATTTTTTATAAAAAAAAAAATTCAAAATTTGCGACCGAAATAGCGATCGAATATCAGTCACCAAATTCGGTTATCTGAGCATGCGACCAACTATACGGCGACCGAAATATATAATTTTATGACCGAAATACCAGTCGCAAATTTGCGACCGAAATACAAATTCGGTCGCTAAACATTTAGCAACCAGGGTTTCTGCTACCCCCTTAATTCGGTCGCTAATTCGATCGCTACACAATATAGCAACCGAATTATCATGTTTAGCGACCGAAATCTTCGGTCACTAAATAGGTTTTTTTTGTAGTGAATGTTGCTCTTTTATATGATTAATAATTTCATCGCTTTGCATATTTCTCCACCGTTAAATTGATCTTAATTTCAAAAATATCCACAAAATCAAATCACGCTTGATTGAAATTATTATTATTCTTTTTATTGCCATTTTTAATTCTCATTATTTAAGTGTTTTAGTCTCTTATGCACTGCACACAATACCTTGCGTGAAGATTGTCTACCATTAGACCATTGGTGTTATGTACTACTGAATGTTTGTTTTCTTTTCTTTTCTTTTTCCTTATTATTTTGTCTCTTTTTTATTTTAAACTCTCGATATTTTAGATGATTATTTGATTTTGATGTGCTAGAATATGAGGATTGATTTTGAATAATGATATTTCCTCTTAAACATAATGCTTCAGACTTTGTAGAATGGCATCAACAATTGCCTTAGTTAATGACATTGTTGTTGGAAGGACTGAATGGAAGATCACGGTTCGTGTGATTTGTATGTGGAAACTAGCCGATTTCAAGAATCCTTTGCAAACCGGTAGTATTGAGATGGTTTTCCTTGAAGAAAAAGTAAGTAAATTTTTTTTTTGTGCATTAATATATAAATGTATTTAATGCATTTGTTTCCTTTTGTCGATGAATGCCTCACTGACATGTTCTTTCCTTTTTTAAAATTCAAGTCTAACAAGATACATGCTACAATCAAAGGTAGAATCATATCAAAGTTTGAGTCATATATGGAAGAAGGTGATGTCTATTTTGTTAAAAAATTTATGGTCACTCAAAATGATTTGAAGTTCAAGTCAAGGCATAAGTTTAAGCTGATGTTTATTCGTAGTACCGAGTGCAAAAAAATAGTAGATGACACAATATCAACTTTTCATTTCGATTTTGTGTCCTTTCCTGAAGTCATTTCTGGTACCTGCCACGGCTTTTTGTTTGGTTAGTATTTGTTTACTTAGAATTTTGATGGGATTGAATGTGTTTAAAAATATTTAAATTTGCTGATATATTGTCTTTGTTTGCCCTTGATTGTTATATGTAATTTGACATGTTGTGGAGAAAAACGCCCTTAAGCAGATGTGAGACGCCTCGACGTCCCATTAAATGAAACCCATAATATTTCGGACCTAAACGTAGTATTATCGTTATGCGTATATATTAAAAACGACTGAAAATTAAAACTTAAAATATATACAACATATGTAAACATACATACAGCACATAACTATAAATATATGCATACATGTCAGTACTGCTGTCAAGGGATTCACATCAGTAGGATCCCGATATATGTACAAACTGGTAACATCAACAAATACATCAAAAAGACAAAAGAAAAAGCCTCACTGGTGCACTCCACACCCCTTCCCCTCTCAAAATACAGTAAAACATCACTCACACCTACACGAACGTCACTGGCCTGAGCCATCATACACTACCTCCCTTATCTACATCCTGGGGTTCGGCAGGTCCGGACACTACTCCGCTATCACTGGAAGAGCTCCTGGCCGGCTGCCCCTAAAACCTCTGCCTGTAGAGTCTGCTATCTCGAGGATGTAGTCGTCTGGAAGATACCCGCGAAGACTCAAACCGTAGCACGGACCTCAGGAGGTGCGGGTACCGCAGGAAGGGGTGCTAGGTCCCGGGCGGGGGCAACTGGGTCCTCCTCCGGAATAGGTGCCAATTCGGGCTCCGACACTGGTGCGGGTGCCGGTGCAAGTTCGGTTACAAGTACCTCGAAGTGTACCATGAAGAGAACCGGGGCCATGCCTGGCATCGGTGACATGGGCGGTACATGTCCATCCGGCTATCCAACCGGGAACGGGAGTGTAATACCAAAGCGAAATGTGCCGGTAAAGCCTATGGGCGGTCCCTGTCCTAGACTAGAGGTAATGGACATCATACCTGTATATACCACGAAGCGGGTGACTGGGTCCACAAGCCACCCGTTCGGATCGATGCACTCGACCTCAAAGGTTCCCGAGGTGGGAAACCCCGGGTCCTGTGTCATCCACAGGTGATCCCGGTGCGCCATCATCTATATCCGAATCTGTGAAACATAGCATATATATATATACACACGACACACAATAAAAGAAAAGGGGATAAGAAGCAATATAACATCAAACGTGGAAAGGGTTTAGCAACATTTAATTAAATAACGGCACACTAAACATCCGTCTCCAATGTATGAATATATATATATATATATATATATAACACAATCATCCTCAATCCACATCTAGGATCTTTCCTCTACCCTCCATCATGATGCAATGCAAATGTTGTATGAATAATCTCATCAGGTATCGGCCATATCAGGATATCACATCAATATAATCGACACGTCCCAGAGTCCCCGGTGCACACCTTCGTCCCCGGATGGAGGGTGCCCACGCAAAGCAATGACAGTATAGCTACACAATCCGGTGCACACCTCTAAACCCAGGCCAGGGTGCTCATGCAATGCATGAACTATAGCTGCAACTAAAATGAAATCATGTCTGGGATGGTCCGCCGGTATCCTATCCTCGGGAATTCTGCCTCCGAGGCATAGACCCCACACGACCATGTTTCAGGTCCACCATATCACAGACCATGTTTCAGGTCCTCCCCTAGTGCCCTAACCGCTCATCATAAGCTTATAAATAACCTCAAAATAGTTCATCTCATCAATCTCATCATTATATTCTTGTAATCATCTTGGATAGACACTACTATCTCGCATTCCCCAATACGCCATCACGTCTCAACATAAATTATAACTTACTCAACCTCTAAGCACAATATCATCACAATCATCATCATATTATCCAAAATCATCATCATATATCATCATGTCATAGGGTTGGGCTAAGGTGCACCACCCATATTTTGTACCACCCACTACACCACCCATATGTGGCAAATTTTGGACCAATCAAATTGCCACATAGGTTTGGTCAAAATTTCAAACGTTCTAGTTGTATTTCTACTGTAGTCAAATATATGAATACAATATATTATAGAATAGTATAAGTACTCTTTGTATTCGTAAATTTAACCCATATTAAAATAATGTTTTTTGATTAAAAAAGCTGATTATATTGCAAAATAATATTTTAATATAAATTAAAATAATGTTCGTTATCAATAATATTTTGCAATATAATCAGTTTTTTTAATCAAAAAACATTATTTTAATATGAATTAAATTTGAAAATACAAAAAGCACATATATTATACTACAATATACCGTATTCATATAGTTTGACTACAGTATAATACAACTAGAAAGTTTGAAATTTTGACCAACCTACGTGGCAATTTGATTGGCCCAAAATTTGTCACATATGGGTGGTGTAAAATGTGGGTGGTGCACCATAGCCCAACCCTCATGTCATAATATCATTTCCAAATATAATAATCATCACAACAATATAATAATATTAAATATAAGAATAGTCTCAATACTTCCAACGCTCATAATATCAATTACTAATACCATATCAAACAGTCAAACAGACAATCACCAAATAATAAAATAATCATATATATATATAGCGTAACCACGATAAACGTACAATTTATATATCATCATCGGTATCACTAAGTAGTCCCCAATGTGGTATAGACATTGTGCATTACTTACTCTTGTGTAGAGTTTGGGTCACTCTACGCTATTATCGAATTAAATGTAACCATGCCATTTTCGACGTTAAATAGTTTCTTTCCCCCACCTGGAGAGTCGTACGATGCCCGAAACGAAGTAAAAAGAGACGATCCCTAACCTCCTCGTTTCTGTCTTGCGTGGTTCTAGGGCCTCTGAACTTCCAAAATTTCACCTAAGCATCACATTGCGAAGCACACGTTACTACGAGTCCATATTCGAAAACAGAATTGAATTTTGATAAACGGAACGAAAGATATTACGAGAAACAAAACAAAACGAGTTTCGAAACGAGGAAATGATGATTTTGACTTCAGTTTTTTAGGAAAAGAAGAAGAGAACAATGAAGGTATCGTCCTCACGAACACAACCACGCAACCGGAATCACGACGGGATGATCGGGCAAGTCACACTCACACTAGAACTCTTCTCTCTCACTAAACTCTCTCTCTTTCTCTCTGTATATTCTCCTCTCTATTTTCTTAGACTTCTACTCTCTGCCTTCGTTTTTCTTTTGATGACTTAAGTGACTTAAGTCATCTTTTAGTTTTGCTGAAATACATGTTAGCGCTCGAGCGCTGGAAAAACAGCGTCCGAGCGTTCCAACGCTTGAGTGTTGGGAGTGGGTGGACCACCGAGCCATGCAACCACTCCTAGAGTGCCACATCGTCCCTGGTGACACGTGGCAGGTCAAAGCATGGCCCTTGCCTGTTGACCTGGGCGCTTGAGCGTGGATACACCCACGCTCGAGCGTTGACTTCTGACAAAAAGTCAACTCTTTGCGTTCAGGATCCGTTCGACGTCCGATTGCGCTCAAATTTGAGATATAGGCTACTTAGGACCTAAGAAACAACCTGAAACCATAAAAAAGGCCTAATCTCAACTCTAACTCCAAAATTATCATTTCACACTCAGACATCTCAAAGACGCTTACCGGAAAACCCTAATTGGTCTCTACGTTCAAACTCACCCGAAAAAGTTGCGTACTTAACATGCAAAGGTCTTTGTGCCTCAAACCACATCTCAACTATATAATACAAGTCCTAACCCTAATCCTCATGCGTAAACCATACATAAAATCACGGATGTTACATTTCTACCCCCCTAAAAGAAATTCCGTCCTCGGAATTCACTAGTGCAATAAGTGTTTTTACGTCAGTTAAAATTGATTTTATACGTTAGAATATTGTCTGACGTTAATACTTAATATTTTAACGTCAGTTGTTTAAACAAATGACATTAAATATAAAACTATTAGCGTCAGTTCTTTAACACAACTGACGTTAATGTTGTTCAAACTAACATCAGTTATGTTAAAGAACTGACATTACAGGTTTTATTTTTAACGTCAGTTTCCTAATACAACTGACGTTAATAGTATACTATTAACGTCAGTTGTTTGATACAACTGACGTTAATAGATTGTTTTTTTTTAAATTCACTTTTAAAATATCACTCCCCTCAGTTATCCCTGCATTCAGTAAATATTCCAAGAATACGTAATATCACACACATTCTGAAATTGCAAACACTACCCTTAAATTTCAATATTAACTAAAAGAAAAGAAATATACAAAGGAACAATGGGGGACTTAATTAAAACCAAAACCCATGTATAGGAAAAACATAACTATCTACAAGTATATATATATATATATATATATATATATATATATATATATACATATATATAAATATTAGTCTCTAATGTCTAAAAACAAAACTACCAATCTAAGTATATATATATATATATATATATATATTATTAATTAGTTTCTAAAGTCTAACAAAAAAACTATTCATCCAAGTATTGCGGAGATATCTTGTCAATTCCTTTTTCAGCCGCATACTTGAAGAATAATTCACATAGCGCATCCTCAAGTCTCTAAACTCATCTTTTTGAAGAGGCAATTGGTTGTTAAATGCCTACACACGTTCAAATAATAACAATAACATTAACGCAAGTCATCACCAAAACTATAATTTATAATTTAACAAGTTGTTTAAATATTACCTTATTCCATCCATCCATAATAGATACGGAGACTATGTTCAGCATATGAAGCATCACATAATAGCCGCACGACCACCCATCAGGTTGAAATCGAGACTACAAATAAAATTAATTTCAATGTCAGTTAAATATACATATAAATTAGTAATTATAATATTAATTATTTAATAAATAAACTACCAAACCTTGAGGATGATCCAATCAGGATTTCCTTTAGCCTTAGAAGTCCTACTTCACCCGTTGGCGCAACTTATGTTACTCACCTTCAGCGCGCTATCATAAACAAATAATCATGTCAATTAACAAATTCATATATCATGTGTGTAATAAACTAAAAACAATTGATATTAAAACTTAAATTAAATTGAAGATTAGTTACTTAGTATTTACAGCTTCCACCACCTCCTGTGGCGGGTTTTGGTGGAGAGAGCAGAAGAATATGACAGTATGCCTAGATGGGTGAAGTACGAGCAACTGCCAATGGTTATTCATACAGTAGGGAGCCAGATATAATTCTTTTCGATTGTCTCCCATCAAGTTCGCTATGTATTTACTTAATTCATCGCCAGCAAAGAATTGAGGCATAAGGATTGACAGATCTAAGAAGCCATTAACTGATTTGGAGCCCTTATCAAGCTGAAGACGATGGAGATACCTAAGATAAGAAAAGGTGAGGATGTTAATTACATAATATATATATGGAAATTAAAATAAATTATTAAATGGAAAAATACCAAAAATAAATAAGTTATAAAATTAAAATTAACTTACGTGCACCAGAGACTCAAAATCGTGTTGGCCATCCACACGTTATCTCTGCAGGTGTGCCCGAGATCTTCACCACAGAAGGAAAATATCCTCTCTTGATTTGGGCGTGCCACCTATCCATCGTGCTCCAATGGATAATCAAAAATCTCAAAGGCATAACCTCACCAAGTGAGAACAAACGAGTGACAGGTGACTGCGACACCGACGTCGACTTGGCCTTCAATTTAGGAAAAATAAAATAGATAAGTTGTTGATAATTAAAAAAACACAAGTAATTATTTGAATAATTTGGACATTAATAATGAATACATACCTTTGTTACCATTTCGAGCTCACGGCGTTTGAAGTCCAACTCAAGCTCACGCCTTTGCATTTCCAACTCAAGCTCACGGCATTGGACTTCCAACTCCCGCTCCCTAGCTGCCAAATCATCGTTCTCCACATGTGACCTACTATAACTCTCTTTTGTGCTCACATGTGAAGGGTTGGCATGTCCTGCGGTGTTCTGGGATGAACCGACGGAGGAAAGCTCTCTAGCAAGTGCCTGCTTGAATTCTGGGTTGGATAGGTAGCTTTTCATCAGATGCATTGTAATAGCAGGGTTGGAGATGAGCTGCTGAGTCATGGATTCCAAAATTGATGCCTCATCGACGACCCGCTTTCGTGAAGCAGACTTGCCATAATATTCTCTGATGGTCACGTTCCCAGGAACACCGATAACCCGACCAGGATGGTCTTTCTTGCCTAGAGCAGTCATCAAGACGTCCCGCCGTCCAGAAGGGACGAATGAGCCCTGGGAGCATTGTGCTTTAAGATCCATCTACAATGAAAAAAACGCGCAAGTGAAAAGTCTTAAAAATATCTATACAAATATCAATTGAAATGAAGTTAATTATCTACCTATAATCTTAACTGCCACTTCGCGAGTGGCATCAAATTTAAAAGATCCCGTCTTTGTCATGCGACTGGCCAACCAGACATCCTCGCGGTTGATGTCCGACGGAGGACTTAATGGTGTGACCTCAGGCACCTCTCCTCTTTCTATCCTAGCAGCGTGCTCTTCCTGCTTCACCCTCAACCTATCCGCCATCATCTCCTCGATCCGAGTCTTGTACCCACCCTGAGACATGGTGTGGCGGTGGACGTTCTTCGCCTGATTCTCCCTACCCTTCTCTACCTTAGCCTATTCAAACAAAAACACATAATTAAATACAGTTAAATGATCTATAAGAAGCATACAAAATTAACTTAATCAACCAACCTGAAATTCTTCATCCTGTCGACTCCTAGCAAACATATCCCAAGTATCCTTATCAATCCAGGGATAATCCGAGAACATCTTATCAAGCCGTTTCTTCCCAGATACATAGTACCTGGTAAGATCATGCTTGAACCCATTCCAACGCTTTGATGCCATTTTCATACATTTCGTACGATGATCCTCGTCATTCGGCACAGTCCAAGCTACCTACACATTAAATACATAACAACTGGATGGATTATAACTCGGATAATTATATAATAATGTAAATCAAAAGAATGTTAAGGTAAAATACCGTGATAGCCTCCCAAATCTGATCCTTAACGTTCTGTGGAACGTCATTCCAATGGTTGTAGTTGATGCTAACGTGCTGCTTCGCTTGTAGAAACACCCAATTTTTAAATTCTTTAGCACGGGGTCCTTGGGGCTTTAGATTAGCATCAAAGTACACCTCAAGCGTCTGTCCGCTTTGCCTGGCCTTCTCAAATTTCTTCAAAGTCGTGGCTCCTCTACCCCATTTCCTCTGAGACTGTGATGTCTGTATGGACAAAAAAAATGATAAAATAAAGGGTTGTAACGTTATAAAGATAGTATATAACATGTAAACTTACACTAGAATCAGGTGTAGGTGCGATCGGGTCCTGTGTAGGCCCCACAGTGTCCTCCCGTGCATGTGGGCCATCCAACTGATCCATATGTATGCCTGTTCAGAAACAATATATATTTATTAAAAGAGGTTATAACTAAAAATAAATACCGAAGTATAAATAAAAATAAATGTATACTAAGTTTAAACTACCTATATCAATATCCCTTCGTGATGATCATCACGAGTTTCATGTACATCGTCCACCTGTGTCTCCTCGATTATAGTAGGCATGTTTGTTGAAAAAGAAGGAGTCTCAGGAATATCAAGATTTGAATCTTGATTTTCATCACTACCATTATACATCCTTTTTCCTTGGAGAACCACGGACAACCTTTTGTTAGAAGGATCAGTGATGTAGAACACTTATTTTGCTTGGGAAGCCATTATGAAAGGCTCATTTATATGACCTAACTTGTTGAGGTCTACCAATGTGAACCCAATTCGTCAGTTTGTACACCACCATTACTATCAACCCACTTACATTTAAAAATCGGCACCGTAAGCTTAGTGTAATCGAGCACCCAAATATCTTCAATATATCCAAAGTAAGGTGTCGGTGCTTTAACGGGTTTTGTGCCCTTTGCACTAGAGAAGTGCATTTCTTCGGCCACGATCATAACCCCACTATTTTGCATGGTACTCTTGTTATATTGTTCCTTTATATAAAAGGAAAAGTTATTGATGTCGTATCCGCTCCAACATATGACGTTGAAGCTAGGCCCACGTGCTAGCCATCTTACGTCATCAGAAGCAGTACTACCATCCTTAAGAAATCTCTTGAACCATGGTAAGAAAGTCTTGTTATGCTTGCTCAACAACTACCTTTCGCTCATTCGAGGGTTTTCTTGATTGACTTTTCTTCTATGTTCAAATAAGAAAGGTTGAACAAAATCGATGTTGTTCAATACATACAAATGTGCTTGAAGCACTTCCTCCCGACCCTTGATATTAATTCTTAAGCCATGTGTACCCTTACCTTGACATCTTATCTCATCATGCCGAGGCTTAGGAACCCCTATAGGATCCGTGTTATGAAGGTAGTCCGAAACTCAATAGCTTCTTCTGCAACATACATTTGAAAAATAGATGCTTCCGGACGATGAGGATTCTTCACATACCCTTTCAAGATCTTCATGTAGCGCTCAACTGGGTACATCCATCTCAGAAAAACCGACCCACATAATCTAATCTCCCTCACCAAATGAACAATTAAGTGAACCATTATGTCGAAAAAGGAAGGAGGAAAATACATCTCCAATTGGCACAAGATTGTAGCAGCCTCAACTTCCAAGTCATCCAACATACGGGGGTCGACGACTTTGCTACATATAGAATTGAAGAATGAGCACAACCGAGTAATGGCATGTCTCACATTTTTTGGAGCAATACCACGAATAGCAATGGGCAGAAGTTGTTGCATCAAGATGTGACAATCATGAGACTTTAAGCCAACCAATTTAAGATCACTAGAGACAAGCCTCTTCATATTTGAAGAGTAACCATGTGGAACTTTGATGCCCTGAAGACACCCGCAGAAAATTTGTCTCTCTTTTTTTGACAAAGTATGACATGCTAGTGGCAAATAAGTTCGCTTACCATCCTCAACAACTAGAGCTAAATGCTCTCGTATACCCATAGCAACGAGGTCGAGACGAGCATTCACACCATCCTTTGTCTTGCCCTGAATGTTGAGAAGTGTCCCGATCACACTATCACACACATTTTTCTCCACATGCATCACATCAATGCAGTGTCTGACATCAAGCTTGCGCCAGTAAGGAAGATCAAAAAATATTGACCTCTTCTGCCATATGTTTTTCTCAGCAGCTTTACCTTTCTTTTTGGACTTGCCGAATATAACATCGATGCCCTTTACCCTCTGATAAACCTGCTCTCCAATTAAGGCCGTCGGAGCTTCTTCTATCTCTTGGCATCCATTAAAAGCTTTTTTCATCTTATGATATGGGTGATCACGTCTAAGAAATCTCCGATGCCCAAGGCAAACCGTCTTCTTTCCATGATGCAACTGAGTGTAGCATGTGCCTTCTTCACATATAGGGCATGCTTTATGCCCCTTGACACTGTACGCGGACAAGTTACCGTATGCTGGGAAGTTGTTGATGGTGCAAAATAACATGGCACGAAGCTTGAAAGTCTCATGAGAATACCCATCAACTACATCAACACCTTCCACCTACAGCGTTTTCAAGTCTTCAATCAAGGGACTTAGATAAACATCTAAGTCATTTCCCGGTTGCTTTGGGCCCGAAATTATCATAGACAACATCATGTATTTGCGCTTCATGCATAACCAAGGGGGCAGGTTGTAAATTATCAACAGAACAGGTCATGAACTATGAATACTACTCATGTTACCATAAGGATTCATTCCATCCGTAGCAAGTCCAAGCCTTAGGTTTCTTGGCTCATCGGCGAAATCCGGAAGCATAGTATCAATATTCTTCCATTGCATAGAATCAGCAGGATGACGAACCTTTCCATCACGTTTCCTCTCATCATTATGCCATCTAAGATTCTTCGCATCTTTCTCATTGGCAAACAATCGCTTGAACCTTGGAATTATTGGAAGATACCACAACACCTTCACAGGAGGACCCTTTTTTCTCACATCATCAAGATCATCATCATCACCACCACCCTTCACTTTGTATCGTGATAACCCACATTTGGGGCAATCGTGATTGTCTTCATGAACACCGGTGTACAATATGCAATCATTGGGGCATGCGTGTATCTTCTTATACCCCATACCCATCGGACACAATACCTTCTTAGCCTCATAGTTAGGGTCAGGCAATGTGTTGCCCTCCGGAAGCAAGTCTTTCAACACTTCAAGCAATTCCGTGAAGCTTTTATCGGTCCAACCATTTCTCGCCCTTTCACAAATTACCAATTTTAGCATCGCCGACAACCGTGTATGAGTAGTACACCCTGGATATAAAGGCTTATCCGCATCACCGCACAACCTATCATACACATGAGCTCGATGAAAAGATTCTTGTCAAATATCACGGATCATGTCCTCTACTCGATCATCCTCCATATCTACGTCAACGTCCTCACTTTGGGAGACACTTGCCGTACTACTCTACAACATATCACCATGCCATATCCATCTTGTATAACTCAAGCAAATCCCTTCACAAATCAAATGAGTACGTATATCCTTCACCATACATTTCCTCGTATTCAAACACTTGACACAAGGACAAAAGAACATTCCATTACTATTAGGAACATTCCTTTGAGTAAATTCTATAAATTCTCCCACCCCCTTCAAATACTCAGCTCTAGTGCGCTTACAAACCATCCAACTACGATCCATAACTAGATAGGTTATGTAGATATACAAAGCATATATCCAATATAAGGACAATACGGGAGATTGAAAACTAGTTTTTGAAATCCTGTCAACCATGTATATCTTATTTAACTAACTGCCTAAAACAAAATTTCCACGGTAATCTCACATCATTCTTCTCATCAAGCAGACAACAACACATATTAGGACTATTGCTATATCTAGTACTATAAGCACTCAGCCATATGAATCAATCAAGAGAGCATGATATATACAAGCAAGGAGTTTAAAAATTATTTCAAATTTACACCATTTTTCAGGTTTCTTAAGACATAAAAGAAATAAGCAGATGAAGATAAATTAACAAAATAGAATTCCAATGAGCACTATATTGTTGATGTCACATGCTACAAGCAACTCTAAATTTCTTCCCATTTTGAAATAGGTCATGATAGCATAAGAAAAACAAGAGAAAACACAAAACCCACGACCAGAAATAGAGACATTCCAAACAACTCAAACTCACAGTTTCAAGTTTCAACTACAGAGAATACAGTTTCAACATACACTCAAAACCAAAAATAAAAAATGTGCCCTAAAGACTCACCAGAAATAGGCGCTCACGTGGTGGTGGGGAGGGGAGCTCGAGTGGTGGCCAACGTTCGATGTGCTTACTGGGAGCAGAGGGACAAGGAGAGTTAGTGCGTGGGAAGGGGAAAGAGAGATGTCAAGTTATTGTAAAGAATGAGCGGGAAAGATAGAGTTAGGGTTAAGAGTGTATCTCACGGTGGTGGTGAAGAAGCCCTCGCGGTGGTTGCGGTGGAGAGGGGCTCGCGATTAGGGCAGAGTGAGAGTGAGAGTGGGTGTGAGTGTGAGTGTGATGAAAAGATAAGAACAGAGACGTACAGAGCGAAGTGAAGAAGTCGCGCGGGTGTAAACGTTATAATCAAAAACCATCAATAAAACAACAGTTTACGTCAGTTGTTTAATACAACTGACGTTAGAAGTCATTTTTAACGTCAGTTGTCTTAAACAACTGACATTAAAAGTCATTGTTTAACGTCAGCTTTATTAAACAACTGACGTTAAAAGTAAATATTTTTTATTTTAAAAACACTTTTAACGTCAGTTGTTGAAGACAACTGACGTTAAAAGTGTATAAGTTTCTGCAAAAACATTCATTCATTTGACTACTGTGCTACTTACCCATGCACCTTGTAACCTTATCCTCTTAATGAACATTAAGTTTATAGATCAGTTTTGAAGAAAATCAGGTAGTCTATCTTCTCTATATAAAGTATCATTCTTCTGTATCAGTCTGTAATACACACTCTTCTTTTCCTCTATATTTCGTGCGTTTTCTATTCCTTCACAATATGGCTCTATCATATTTGAGACTTTTGTTATTTCTTCCTATACCTAGACTTAAAGGTTTGTGTTAATGGTCAAAAAACTTCTGAGGTTGAGTAAATCACATAACATGGATGGTAAGGTTGAGTGAATCACATAATGCGATTCCCTCACTTTATTTCATCCCCTTCATCCCTTTCACTCCGCTTTGGCTGCAAATGATTGTGGATTCAGATGGAGCATCAAGGAATTCAAGTGAGGGAGGGGATGCATCCATTGAAGTTTCTGGGGACAGGACTGAGAAGAAAATGACGTTGAAGCAGAAACTTTTTTATATTTTAAGGTTATGTTGCAGAATTTTTTTATCTTGTAATCACGTAATTGTAACTTATGAATCGCTTCAATGAGATACGATTTGATTATACATATAACTTGTTTTATGTTAAGTGTTTATTTATTTTAATTTGCACAAGAATTTGTTTACTAATTAAAGCTAATTAATTAAGATTAAAAATAAACTTGTTTAAAAAAAAGATTAGAAATAAAGTGCACTATATATGGAGTGACTTGCGTTAAGAGTGACAACATGGAGATGACAACGAAAGAAAGATAGTAATGAGTTTTAGATAGGAATATAGGATTATTTACGTCAGTTATTTATTTAACTGAAGTAAAAATCACACTTTTAACGTCAGTTGTATAAACAACTGACGTTAAAAGTGTTAATAATTCTTGCAAATCACTTTTAACGTCAGTTCATTACACAACTGACGCAAATAGTGATTTAATATTTACAAAACTGTCACCGCCTCATTTTTAACGTCAAACATATGGTCAACTGACGTAAAACGTTCCCGTATATTACATTATTTCCACTAGTGATTTACATACCTGAAAACAGATGGGGGTACTGCTGTTGAATGTCTGCCTCACGCTCCCAAGTAGCATCTCCGGTAACACTATCCCATATGACCTTGACCAGGGGAATTTGTTTATCATGGAGTTCTTTAATCCTTCTATCTGCAATATTAGACGGTAAAACCTCATATTCTAGATTGTCTCGGAGTTGTATGGACTCAGGCTCAATGATTGCATACTCATATACTGGACCAATTCGTCGAAGAATCTGAAATGGTCCAATGAATCGGGGAGTGAGATTTCTAGACTTTATAGCTCTGCCAATTCCGGTCCTCAGAGTGACTATCAAGAACACGTGATCACCTTCTTGGAACTCTAAGGGTCTCCTCCAATTGTTACTATAGCTTCTCTGCCTATCCTGTGCTTCCTTCATTTTCTATTTGATTTTCATGACTTGCTCCGTTGTTTGCTGTACCATATCAGGACCCAACAATTGGCTCTCGCCCGTCTCATACTAACACAACGGAGTCCTATACTTTCCTCCATACAGAGCCTCATACGGTGCCATCCCGATACTGCTGCGTAAACTATTATTGTATGTGAACTCTATCAGTGGTAGGAACTCATCCCAACTACCCACATGTTCCAACACACAAGCTCTTAAAAGATCCTCCATTGATTGAATTGTTCTCTCTGACTGTCTATCTGTCTGAGGATGATAAGCAGAACCCATCCTCAACTTTGTTCCCAAAGCATAGTGTAACTGTCTCCAAAATCTCGATGTTAACCTAGGATCTCGGTCGGAGACAATACTTGACGGCACACCGTGCAACCTGACGACTTCGTTGATGTAGATATGGGTCAAATTCTCAATACTATAACTCTCGCCGATAGGTAAGAAGTGAGCACACTTCGTTAACCTATCAATGATAACCCAAATCGTATCAAACCTCTTCGAAGTTCATGGCAATCCAACCACAAAGTCCATTGCTATTCTATCCCACTTCCACTCTGGGATATCCAAGGACTGTAACAACCCTGCGGGCTTTTGATGCTCTATCTTAGCTTTATGACACACCAAACATGATAGTATATACTCCGCCACTTCTTTCTTCATCTTTGGCCATCAAAACATCTTCTTCAAATCTAAACACTTCTTGGTGGCTCCTGGGTGAAAACTTAACTTACTCTTGTGTGCCTCCTCTAACATCGTCTTCCTAATCTCTAAGTCCTCTAACACACATATCCGATCCTTAAACCTTAACACTCCATCTGATCCTCTCCTAAACTCTGACACCTTTCCTTCATCTATACCTCGACTCACATCTACCAAATATTCATCCTGACCCTGGTTAACTTTAAGATCTCTCAAAAACTCACTACTGATGGTGATCATACCTAAGCATATTCTATCCTCAGTCAAATCCATACCTAGGTTCATGTCTCTAAACCGTTCAAGCAACTCCATCTCTTTCACCATCATCGCGGACACGTGCAAGGATTTCCGACGTAATGCATCCGCTACAACATTAGCCTTCCCTGGATGGTATTGAAGATCAAATTCATAATCCTTAATTAATTCCATCCATCTACGCTGCCTCATGTTCAGCTCCTTCTGATCAAACAGATACCTTAAACTATTGTGATCGTTGAACACATTGAACTTAGCTCCATAAAGATAGTGTCGTCATATCTTCAATGCGAACACTATGGCTGCTAACTCCAGATCATGGGTCGGGTAATTTCTTTCATGAACCCTCAACTGTCGGGAAGCGTAAGCCACAACTCTTCCCTCTTGCATCAAAACACAACCCAATCCTTGATATGACGCGTCACAGTACATGTCAAATTGTCCTAAGGGATCTGGTAATGTCAACACTGGAGATGTAGTCAACTTCTCCTTTAGCTTCTGAAAGCTCTCTTCACACTTCTATGTCTAAACAAACGTTATACCTTTTCTCGTTAATTACGTCATAAGCAACGCAATCTTTGAGAAACCATCGATAAAGCTTCTGTAGTACCTAGCTAATCCTAGGAAACTCCTCACCTCACTCACTGACTTAGGCCTCTCCCACTTAATCACGGCCTCTACCTTGACTGGATCCACAGCTATCCCTTCTTTATTGATTATATGACCTAGAAACTGCACTTCCTCTAACCAAAACTCACACTTGGATAGCTTAGCATACAACTGCCTATCTCTCAACACCTGTAACACCACTCTCAGATTTTCCTCGTGTTCTTCCCAACTACGGGAATATATGAGAATATCATCTATAAACACCACGACAAACTTGTCGAGGAATGGTCTAAATATCCTGTTCATGTAATCCATGAACACCGCTGGAGCATTAGTTACACCAAAAGGAATAACTAGGTACTCATAGTGTCCATACCTCATCCTGAAATAGGTCTTAGGTATATCATCCTTCTTCACCCTAATCTGATGGTATCCTGATCTCAAATCTATCCTAGAAAACACTGAAGATCCCTTCAACTGATCCATCAGATCATCTATCCTAGGCAACAGATATTTGTTCTTGAATGTAACCCTATTCAACTTCCTGTAATCCATACACAACCTAGAACTTCCGTCCTTTTTATTGACAATCAACACCAGTGCTCCCCAAGGCGAAACACTCAGTCTAATGAATTCCTTCTTCATCATATCATTCAGCTGTTTTTTCAACTCTTCCAAATCCACTAGGGACATCCGATAAGGAGCTACTGATATAGGTCCGGTCCCTGGTATGAGATCTATAGCAAATTCTACCTCCCTCTCTGGTGGCAAACCTAGAACATCAGGAGGGAAAACCTCAAGAAACTCTCTCACAATAGGCAGAGAATCCATACTCGGAGTCTCTTTAGCTTCCAAAGAGAAAAGCATCACATACTGTTGAGACTCGTCACTCCTCATAGCTGCTCCTTCATTGGCATATACTATGCTAGAAGTCTCAAGAAACGATAAGGTCTTTCGGGCACAAACTAACACTACATGGTTAGTCGAAAGCCAATCCATGCCAAGGATAACGTCTATCTGTTGCATAGTCAAACAGACGAGATCTACAAGAAATGTCCTATTTTTAACAACTATAGGACACTGTAAGCAAACAGACATAGTGATCAAAGGATCACTGGTAAGGGTAGATACTGTCAGGGTATATGGTAGATGAGAAACGGGTAAATGTAAATGATCTACACACTCATGAGACACAAAAGAATGTGTAGCGCCTGAATCAAACAACACAAACGAGAGTCTGCCAGATATTAAACACATACCTTGAATAAGATCTGTAGATCGAGAGGACTCTGATCCTCTCACTGTAAACAACCTCCCCATGGCCTGTGGTCTGGCCGTCTATCGTCCCGCTGCAGGAACCCTTCTCCCAGCTCCTCCTTTTGAACCACTGACTCCTCTAGAACTACTGGCTCCTCTGACGGCAGCTGGCTGTTGGTGTACCGCTTTGTCGGCAATCTATAGCAAAATGACCTGGTTTGCCACAGACGTAGCAACCAGATCTATCTGTGCAATCTCTGATATAATGCGGACCTTCGCATCTGAAACACATCGGGCCCCTCTGCTGCTGGCCCTCCTTGGTAACTGGTGTCGGTGGTGCAGATGTCAGAGCGCTCTGTCCCGGTCTAGTATATGGTCCTCTCCTCCACTGAGAACCTCTATCACCTCTCCTCTGATGACCTGCTCTGGTAGGACCCCCACTATGCTGTTGTCTCTGCTCTGCAGCTAGCCTCTGCTCCATACTCTCAATGGCACTGCACCTCTCTACAAGCTCTGGAAAACTCAGGATATCCAAGGGCACTATAGCCTTCCTCAGGTCATGTCGTAAACCCTCCTTGAACCTCTTGCACATCCAGTCCTCATCTGGAAACCTCTAGTAGAACTCAAAACTGAATCAGGGCCTCAATATTGGCCGCGTAATTACCAACAGATATGTCTAACTAACCGTGGAAAGTACTTCTCAAAGAAACACTCTCTAAACAGCTCCCAACCGATCAATCTATCCTCAGCCTCTAACAATCTCCTCTTGCCTCCCCACCTTGACTCAGCCCCTCCGGTCATCATGAAGGCGACACAAGTCACTTTCCTGTCATCTCTGCATCTCATGGTATCAAAGATCTTCTCAAGCTCCTGTATCCACCACTTCGCTCGCTCTGTATCATACTCTCCACTAAATTGTGGTGGCTTACCTTTGAGAAAGGTAGCCAATCCTGCATCCTCAGTCTCAGCGGCTCTCCTCCAATCCCGCCGCTCCTGTAACTCTGCCTCTCTCTGTACCCTTTGAGCATTCTGATGCGCCTGCTGCAACAGAACGAATGCTAACTCGCGGATAGTCCGAAGGGTCTCGGATGACTCTCCACCAACTCCAATCCCTGCCTCTAGCTGATAAGACTCATCCTCAACATCCTCTATCGCTATACCACCACCACGTCTGCCACGTCCTCGTCCTCGGTCTCGAGCCATAATCCTATTAAAAGAAATCATTAGCCCACATCAATATGACATATAATACTACATAAAACTGGAATATAAATATTATATGCCATAGAGATGTCGCGTCGGACTCACTACCCAACTTCTAAGCATAGCTGTTATTCTATGTGGATTCAACTAAATGGTCGGTTTACCCTAATCACAGTCATCACAGTCCGTTTCAGAACCGAACTACTCTGATACCACCAAATGAGACACCCCGACGTCCCATTAAAGAAAACCCATAATATTTAGGACCTAAACGTAGTATCATTGTTATGCGTATATATTAAAAATGGCAGAAAATTAAAACTTACAACATAAACAACATATGTAAACATACATACAGCACATAACTACAAATATATACATGCATGCCAATACTGTTGTCAAGGGATTTCCATCAGTAGGATCCCGATATATGTACAAACTGGTAACATCAACAAAATACATCAAAAAGGCAAAAGAAAAAGCCTCACCGATGCACTCCACACCCCGTCCCCTCTCAAAATACAGTAGAACCTCACTCACACCTACACGGACGGCACTGGCCTGAGCCATCACACCCTACCTATCTCATCTGCATCTTAGGGTCCGGCGGGTCCGGATACTCCTCCGCTATCACTGGAAGAGCTCCTGGTCGGCTACCCCTGAAACCTCTGCCTGTAGAGTCTGCTATCTTGAGGATGTAGCCGTCTACAAGATACCCGCGAAGACTCAGAAACCGTAGCATGGACCTCTACAGGTACGGGTACCTCAGGAAGGGGTGCTAGGTCCTGGGCGGGAGCAACTGGGTCCTCCTCCAAAATAGGTTCCAACTCAGGCTCCGGCGCTAGTACGGGTGCTGGTGCAAGCCCAGGTACAAGTACCTCGAAGGGTACCATGAAGGGAACCGGGGCCATGCCTGGCATCGGTGGCATGAGCGGTACATGTCCATCCGGCTGTCCAACAGGGAACGGGAATGTAGTACCAAAGCGAAATGTGCCGGTAAATCCTATGGGCGGTCCCTATCCTAGCCTAGAGGTAATGGACATCAGATCCATATATACCACGAAGCGGGTGACTAGGTCCACAAGCCACCCGTTCGGATCGATGCACTCGACCTCAAAGGTTCCAGAGGTGGGAAACCCCGTGTCCTGCGTCATCCATGGGTGATCCCAGTGTGCCATCAGCTACATCTGTATCTGTGAGACATAACATATACTTATACACGACACACAACAAAATAAAAGGGGATAAGAAGCCATATAACATCAAACGTGGAAAGGGTTTAGCTACATTTAATTAAATAACGGCAGACTAAACATCTGTCTCCAAAGTATGAATATATATATATAACACAATCATCCTCAATCTGCATCTAGGATCTTTCCTCTACCCTCTATCATGATGCAATGCAAATACTGTATGAATAATCTCATCAGGTATCGGCCATATCCGGATATCACATCAATATAATCGACACGTCCCAGAGTCCCCGGCGCACACCCTCGTCCACAGATGGAGGGTCCCTTCGCAAAGCAATGGCACTATAGCTACACAATCCGGTGCACACCTCTGAACTCAGGCCAGGGTGCTTATGCAACGCATGAACTATAGTTGCGACTAACATGAAATCATGTCCGGGACGGTCCGCCATTAGCCTATCCCCAGGAATTCTCCCTTCGAGGCATAGACCCCACATGACCATGTTTCAGGTCCACACGACCATGTTTCAGGTCCACCATATCACAGACCAGGTTTCAGGTCCTCCCCTAGTGCCCTAACCGCTCATCATAACCTCATAAATAACCTCAAAGTAGTTCATCTCATCAATCTCGTCATTATAATCCAGTAATCATCTCGGTTAGGCACTACTATCTCATATCATATGCAATCCCTAATACATCATCATGTCTCAACATAAATTATAACTTACTTAACCTCTAAGCACAATCATAACACTCATCATATCATCACAATCATCATCATGTTATCCAAAATCATCATCATATATCATCATGTCATAATATCATTTCCAAATATAATAATCATCACAACAATATAATAATATTAAATATAAACATAGTCTCAATACTTCCAACACTCATAATATCAATTACCAATACCATATCAAACAGTCAAATAGACAATCACCAAATAATAAAATAATCATATATATATATATAGCATAACCACGATAAATGCATAATTTCTATATCATCATCGGTACCACTAAGTAGTCCCCAATATGGTATAGACATTGTCCGTTACTCGCTCTCGTGTAGGGTTTGGGTCACCCTACGCTATTATCGAATTAAATGTAACCGCGTTGTTTCCAACGTTAAATAGTTTCTTTCCCCCACCTGGAGAGTCGTACGATGCTCGAAACGAAGTAAAAAGAGACGTTCCCTAACCTCCTTGTTTCTGCCCAGCGTGGTTCTAGGACCTCGAAACTTCCAAAATTTCACCTAAGCATCACATTGCGAAGCACACGTTACTACGAGTCCATATTTGAAAATGGAATTGAATTCAAATAAACGAAACGAAAGATATTACGAGAAACATAATGAAACGAGTTTCGAAACGAGGAAAGGATGATTTTACCTTCAGTTTTTTAGGAAAAGAAGAAGAGAACAATGAAGGTATCGTCCTCACGAACACAACCATGCAACCGGAATCACTACGGGACGATAGGGAAAGTCACACTCACACTAGAACTCTTTTCTCTCACTAAACTCTATCTCTTTCTCACTATATATTCTCCTCTCTGTTTTCTCATACTTCTGCTCTCTGCCTTCGTTTTTCTTTTGATGACTTAAGTGACTAAAGTCATCTTTTATTTTTGCTTAAATACACGCTGGTGCTCAAGCGCTGGAAAAACAGCGTCTGAGGGTTCCAACGCTGGAGCGTTGGTTTTTCCACGCTCGAGCGTTGGGAGTAGGTGGACCACCACGCCATGCAACCACTCCTGGAGTGCCACGTCAGCCCTGGTGACACGTAGCAGGTCAAAGCATGGCCCTTGTCTGTTGACCTGGGCGCTTGAGCGTAGATACACCCACGCTCGAGTGTTGACTTTTGATAAAAAGTCAACTCTTTGCATTCAGGGTCCGTTTGACGTCCGATTGCGCTCAAATTTGAGATATAGGCTCATTAAGACGTAATAAACAACCTATAACCATCAAAAAGGCCTAATCTCAACTCTAACTCCAAAATTCTCATTTCACATTCAGACGTCTCAAAGACGCTAACTGGGAAACCCTAACTGGTCTCTACATTCAAACTCACCCGAAAAAGTTGTGTACTTAACATGCAAAGGTCTTTGTGCCTCAAACCATATCTCAACTATATAATCCAAGTCCTAACCCTAATCCTCATACGTAAACAATACATAAAATCACGGATGTTACAAGATGAAGAAAAAAGGGAAAAAAAATATGCTAATAGAAATAGTACTTGAAGATTTGGAGTAAGTTATAGAATTCATAAAATGTGATACACTTATTATTTTCTATATTTTCCTCTTCTCATTATATTCTGATTTTTATAAATGTCTAAGGTATGACTTATTATTTTTTAAAAGAATCTTGGTTTTTACGTATAAGTTTTTATATGGATCAATACTAAAAAGATTTTTAAAGCCTGAAAATTATATTCTTATCAATGAAATTTTTGTATATTGTCTTTTCTGAAATCATATAATATAGGATTTTAAAAAATATGGTGGTTGGTATGATATTTGTTGCCGTTAAGTGTAACACCCCGATTTTTTTCTGCTTGTCTGTAAATTGTGATTATATGAATATTTAAGATTTTATTTTCATAAATGATGATGAATTATTTTGATAGAACAAATTAAGTCATTTTTATTTATTTTATATTATAAATGTACTGTTAAATTTTCGGTAGAAAATTTCCGACGTTACGGGTTGAGTTTTCGCTGTCAATTAAGCTCTACTAATCCGAAAATAATTTTAAAAATTTCGAAAATTCAAATTTTATTTTTTTAACCCAGTTATATTTATTTTTATGATTTTAGAAATTATTTATTTTTATTTGAAATTTTCGGGTGAAATTTTACGAATAAAAATACGATCGATTTTTACCTTTACGTAACAATCGGTATCGGAACGAACCCAAAATAATTAAGTTTTATTTTTTCTAGATTTGGCCAAGATTTTATTTGATGTGAATAGTGACCCTTGTCACTATTTATCACTATTCATGACATGGTGAAATTATTAATTTCAATTTACTAGGAAAGACGTCATTTTAAATAGAATCTTGAGATTTAGAAGCGAAGAATCAACTCCATCTTCATCTTTAGCTCATCATCATCATCATCATCATTTAGAGGGTATAAATCTAAATCCCTTGTTCTCTTATTTTAATTTTCTACTATCAACATGCATGCTATTTGGTTGTAAAATGGTTATCTTCTAATGCATGTTATTCAAACTAATTTCTTTTTACTTATCATCATCTTTGCTATCTATTTCTTCAATTGCGTGTTGAAAAAGACTTTCCCATGACCTATTTTGAAGGGTAGGCCGAAATCCTAAGGGAGGAAAGGTTGATGGTTTTGCAAAATTTTCATTATACATGTTGAATCTTTTGTGTTCATGATTTCAACTTGTATTTCTTCAGAAAATATTTTTCATAAACAAATAAGTTCTTAACACAATCCTACTCATCTTTGTCCTTGTTTTGATGTCTTGCATGTGATTGAAAAGCTATCCTCCCTATGATCATGGTGTTAGCCGAAAACACCAAGAGTAAAAATGATGAACTTTGGTTGCAAATCACACATGCATGGTTTTGGATCTTCTACTTGTATTTTTTTTAACTAATGTATTTTGTTGAAAATATGTGTTTTTTCCTTGTTGTGATTCTTGATAATCCGCTGTCTTATCATGTTTTATCTAATATTTTAGAGCAGATTTCATCAATTAAATTTTGTTGAATGCTTGATTTAGCCCAAATTAGACTTTGTTTTCCTATTTTGGTTATTTTAGAGTCAATGTGTGTATTTAATGAATTTTAATTATATTTTGATTAATTTTCTGATATTATTCTTATTTTTGATTTTTAGGAAAGTATCAAGAAGAAAAGAATGAAAATCAATTAAATTGAAAATTGCCAAGTAAATTGCAAGGACCCACATGATGGATTTGAATCCAAATCAATTTGGATTTGAATTATTATGATTAAAAGATAATTCAATTGGCATTGAGATAAAAGATTGGATCCAAATCTTTTTGGATTTGGATAATAATTGCCTAACACATCAATAAAGGATATGCTAAGATTTGGCAATTGATTTGGAGATATTGATTTGACAATTAAATATGAAGATTAAAATGTTCAAGATCAACTATGTTGGAGCTTGCATGAAGACGGAGCTTGAAAAGTAAGAAAACCAAGCCAAACAGAGCCCATCACGGCCTAGCCGTGACAGCCGTCACCGTCATGATCGAACAAGGCTGAAAAGAAAAGTACACAAAAGTCAGAACCTGTCACGGCTAGACCGTGATGGTCATCATGGCCGTGACAGACCAACAGAGCCAAGTTTTCCAAGACAGAATCTGTCACGGCTTGGACGTGACAGGCATCACAGTCGTGACGTGCAATATCTGGAATTTTAAAACCTGATTTGATATGATTTTGTAATTGCTTGGGATTCAAGTTAACCTACTCTATAAATAGGGCAATTAGGCTCGAAAATAGGATCCCTTGGGCTGCTACCTTAGGCAAAAACTAGGATTTCTCTTCTTCTCCAATTTCTTCTCTTCCCTTAGGTTTTCTTTTATGCTTTTGTTAATCAAGCTTGCTATGAACATGGCAATGCTTGAGTAGTTGTTTTTATTTCTAGGAATTGGGGCTATGCCCAAGATTTGTTTTATGTTATGAATTGACATTTTACTTTTTGTTAACTTCAATTCGCTTTCGATTTGATTCCTATTGCATGAATTACTTGTGAATCTGGTGCGCACTTATTTGCATGTCATAGATACTCTAAGGAGGAACCTAGCGGTGAACTTAGGTATTGGATCTATAGGGATTGAACTTATGACTTAAATAACGAGAGTTAGAAGTGGTCATTCGAGGGTACCATTGAATTGTCACGAATCTTAATGGGTTCAATTTAAATACAATTACCACGAGAGTAGGGGTTGGTTTAATTGGGCACGGTTCTTCTATCTCGAGAGGGAACATTAACTTATTTAGGATAAATTCACCTTCAAAGCAATTTTGATAATTAACAAGAGGGGTAGTCAATTTAGTAGCATTAACAGCCTTGTTGGTAACCCAAATCCTAGAAATCTCCTTTTTTTCATATTTAAAATCCCAAAAATATTTGATTTTATTTTATTGTTTCTTTTATTTTCTTGAAATATATTCACACTTATTTCTTAATCTAAAATAGTTGTTTAATTTGTGAAGTGGTACTTGGTTTCCCAATCCCTGAGTTCGATACTCGGTTTCTCACCGTTTTATTATTACTTGCTTCGATCTGGTACGCTTGTCGGAGCCTATCAAGTTTTTGGCACCGTTGCCGGGGATTGGCAATACCAATATAATTAGTAACAAAGGAGGAAACTACTTTAGTATTTTTAATTTTTATCTGTATATATTTCACCTTTTCTTTTGAGTTTTGTTTGTGCAAGGTTGATGAAACACATGGACTATCGTTACTTTCCAACTTGGGAATATCAACTTGATTGGATCGTGTTTGATCGTATCATTGATAAGAATGTGAAGATATACTCCAAGGAGGAATGGAGATCCTATTTGTCATCCTTACAACCACCACCAGACATTATGTTGGATCCCGAGGTGCTGGAATCACTTTGGGATATAGATGCTCAACTTTTGATCCAGAGCATAGAGCGTAGCAAGGAGGAATTTAGTACCATGATTCAAAGGCATAAAATGTGTAATAAACGTTCTCAATTGGTAGCGGAGATGCTAAGTAACAACTTTCAGAGGTTAGAAGAGCAAGTTGGCGAATTTTCTAAATTGCTAGCAGAAAAGCAGTACGAGACTCAAATTGAAGAGAATGTTGTTGCCAATATGGACTTAAATGACGATGAAGTGGTGGTGGAAGATGATTCAAGAAGAGAGGATCATGAAGAGGAGTGCAAGGAGGAAATAGCTCATATTGTTCCTTTGCAAGGGACAAATGAGACAAATCATGTGGAAAATACTTCTCTCATCAATCCTATTGAGGTGCCTCAAAATCCTGAGTTGGATAAATATGTTGGTTTGCATGCATGTGTGGATGTTACAAAGTTGGTTCCTACAATTTGTCTATCACATTACTTAGTAAAAATACCAACTTTGGAGTTCAAGTCATTGCCTGAGAATTGGGAGTTTTCATCAATAGCCACAAAGGCTCTAAGGTCGCCTCAAAACGTTATGGTTCTAGTGCTTCATGGAGAAACTAATTACATAAAGGCCATTCTTGGAGTAGGTGACTTGCCATTTGACCCGGGAGGAAATGAACTCATCATATCACTTAAAGAAGTCAATGGAATCTCATCATACTTGCTTCTTCCATCTCCACTCCACAAGCCATGGGATCCGAGAGGAAGGTCTTACATCTTGGGCATCTCTTGGTCTTTTTACCACAGGCTATGGGATCCGGGTGGAAGCGTCTTCGATGAGTTTTTCTAAACCCTTGTCTTTTAAATTATTTTGCTTTTCTTTACTTGAGTCATATGTGTGTGAGTCTTCTGTCGGTGAGCTTGAATGGATTTTATTAAATTTAGCATAAATGGATTGCATGATAAATATTGATTTTGATGATTTCCCCTAATGATTTGAAAATTGAAAATTGATCCCCATGTGAAAAATTGAAAATCGAACTTTGAGAAATTTTGTTGTGGTTGCATAATTTATGATAAGTTTGGGGTGAAGGGATGCACACATTAGGGATTGTATCTCGGTCAAACAATTTGCGAAAAATGTCCAGGTGAGGAATTTGAGCCTCCAACAATGTTTTTTTGAATTGTGTGAATCACTTTTAAGTTACACTTTCTCGTATTTGCTTGAATCTCTTCATGGTTTGCATGTTTATATGTTTGCATCAAATGATTTAGGCAATTTTCTTTGAAATAGCTACTTGGCCTAAAAAGTACCATCCCTAATGCATGTTCCCTAGTTAGCCACATTGAGCCTAATAGCCTATTATTTATTGATGACCTTATGTTATAAGCCAAAAATCCGGAAAAACCATGTTAACCCAATCTTAGGATTTAGGAGAGCATGGATGCTTAGCAAGACAAGGGTTGAAGGAAACTAAGTTTGGGGTGGCTACAAGGGTTCAATATGTTATTTTGGGTTCAGAAAAAGAAAAAATATAGGTTGAAGCCAAAGGCAAAAGGGAAAAAGAAAAAGAAGAAAAATAAAAACAAATTGCCAAAAAAGGGGCAAAATAAAAGGGTGTCAAAGGAAATAGGTTTTAGCCACCCAAAGTGTCAAAAAGAAAAATGGAAAAAGGAATTAGAGTGAATATAAAAGTATAAAAAATTCCATGCTCTCTTAATTCCTAGGGACTTAAGCCTAATACCTTTGTATATCCTACCATTAGCTAGCCTACATTACAACCTATGAAAGACCTTTTGATTATGCATGCATGTTTTCGTGGGAACTTTGTTTGAGATGAAAATCAAATTCATGGAAAGTGCTCTTGAAATGTGAAATTGAGTGAAAGTTGATAGCCTAGACAAATTGAGCGAAAGAGTGAATTATTAAATGCCCTTGTGAGGGAGGCCAATGTTTGAAATTGGTGATCTCCCTTTTATGTGTAACTCGAACCCATTTCTTAGATTAATAATTGCATGAATGATAAAATTCTCAATTGTTTAAAGTAAATAAATGTGGGGATTACATTGATGTAAAGGGATAAACATTGAAGAAAAATTGAATTGATAGAATTGCATGAAATTTGTGCAAAATTAATTGAGTCCATTGAGCT
Source organism: Sophora flavescens (assembly GCA_030762895.1). Lineage (NCBI taxonomy): Eukaryota > Viridiplantae > Streptophyta > Magnoliopsida > Fabales > Fabaceae > Sophora > Sophora flavescens. The sequence continues at coordinate 161,546,600 of CM061067.1, read as the reverse complement.
TACACAATTCTGAGTCTTTGAGTTTTAGCTTGCTTGAGGAAAAGCAAAGTTTGAGTTTGGGTATTTTGATAATCCGCTGTCTTATCATGTTTTATCTATTATTTTAGAGTGGATTTCATCAATTAAATTTTGTTGAATGCTTGATTTAGCTCAAATTAGACTTTGTTTTCCTATTTTGGTTATTTTAGAGTCAATGTGTGTATTTAATAAATTTTAATTAGATTTTGATTAATTTTCTGATATTATTCTTATTTTTATTTTTAGGAAAGTATCAAGGAGAAAAGAATGGAAATCAATTAAATTGAAAATTGCCAAGTAAATTGCAATGGCTCACATGATGGATTTGAATCCAAATCAATTTGGATTTGAATTATTATGATTAAAAGATAATTCAATTGGCATTGAGATAAAAGATTGGATCCAAATCTTTTTGGATTTGGATAATAATTGCCTAACACATCAATAAAGGATATGATAAGATTTGGCAATTGATTTGGAGATATTGATTTGGCAATTAAATATGAAGATTAAAATGTTCAAGATCAACTATGTTGGAGCTTGCATGAAGACGGAGCTTGAAAAGTAAGAAAACTGAGCCAAACAGAGCCCATCACGGCCTAGCCGTGACAACCATCACGGCCATGATCAAACAAGGCTGAAAAGAAAAGTACACAAAGGTCAGAACCTGTCACGACCATGACAGGCCATCAAAGCCAAGTTTTCCAAGATAGAATCAGTCACGGCCTGGCCGTGACAGGCATCACGGCCGTGACGCGCAATATCTGGAATTTTAAATCCTGATTTGATCTGATTTTGTAATTGCTTGGGATTCAAGTTAACCTACTCTATAAATAGGGCAATTAGGCTCGAAAATAGGATCCCTTGGGCTGCTACCTTAGGCAAAAACTAGGATTTCTCTTCTTCTCCAATTTCTTCTCTTCTCTTAGGTTTTCTTTTATGCTTTTGTTAATCAAGCCTGCTATGAACATGGCAATGCTTGAGTAGTTTTTTTATTTCTAGGAATTGGGGCTATGCCCAAGATTTGTTTTATGTTATGAATTGATGTTTTACTTCTTGTTAACTTCAATTCGCTTTCGATTTGATTCCTATTGCATGAATTACTTGTGAATCTGGTGCGCACTTATTTGCATGTCATAGATACTCTAAGGAGGAACCTAGCGGTGAAATTAGGTATTGGATCTATAGGGATTGAACTTAGGACTTAAATCACGAGAGTTAGAAGCGATCATTCGAGGGTACCATTGAATTGTCACGAATCTTAATGGGTTCAATTTAAATACAATTACCACGAGAGTATGGGGTGGTTTAATTGGGCACGGTTCTTGTATCTCGAGAGGGAACATTAACTTATTTAGAATAAATTCACCTTCAAAGCAATTTTGATAATTAACAAGAGGGGTAGTCAATTTAGTAGCATGAGCAGCCTTGTTGGTAACCCAATATCTGGAAATCTCCTTTTTTTCATATTTAAAATCCCAAAAATATTTGATTTTATTTTATTGTTTCTTTTATTTTCCTGAAATATATTCACACTTATTTCTTAATCTAAAATAGTTGTTTAATTTGTGAAGTGGTACTTGGTTTCCCAATCTCTGAGTTCGATACTCGGTTTCTCACCGTTTTATTAGTACTTGCTTCGATCCGGTACGCTTGCCGGAGCCTATCAATTCTATGGCTAAAACTCTAAAACTTTTGAGTTAGTGAAGCCTAACTTTGATTCTTTAGGAAGGATGCATGTATGACAATTTAATTCCTTTACAAGAATGATGTAATATGAAGTTTTGAAAATTTTAGAATCCCTTGTCTTTTTATTTTACTAAGGCCGAAACTGACATGAGGAGTTGATGAAGTCTTGTTCAATTTTTTTAGTTGAATAATGCTTTAAAACATTTTATTAGTACATGAAAGAAATTAGATTGTTGAACAATAATATTTTTCCACTATATAGTGTGAAGGCCGAAACCTTTGGTTAATGAGGCTAAGAGTTCAAAATTTAATTTTCAAGTTTTGAGCTTGTATTTGGTCTTTTTGATACTTAAGGAGATTAAATCCAAAAGCTTGTAAAAATATAAAATCTCTAGCATGAAATTTTTAGCACGACCGAGTGCGTGCATGGAGAATTAGAGTGATTTTATAAAATTCTTAACTTGTGTTATATATATATATATATATATATATATATATATATATATATATATATATATATATATGTTTAGATTTGATGTGACACCCTAAACTCGGGTCATCACATGGTTACCCGTTTGCGGAAATAAAACTTAATTTTGCTGGTTGCTTTCGGAAAATAATGTTTTCTCAACGTTCATCTTTTCAAAATATGGTGATTTTTTTTTTTTCCTTTTCTCCTCATAACCACAACAACGTAATCAAATCGCACTTAAATACATAATGTATATAAGTCCTCCAACTATACTGCCTCATATGTTTCTCACCTAAATCATAATCAACTTTATTCTCAAAACATAATATTACCTAAGCTGGTCGTAACTAACGGACACTACAACCGATAAAAGCAGCAACATCATGTCTCGAACTAGACAGCTTTCGTCTTCTTGTAGGGATCATACCTCTTGTACGATTCTGATATGTTTGTAAGGGTGAGACGCCAATATATGGATTTACCACAATAACTAAATGTGCAACACAAAAAGAAGGCACATACACATATACATGTCTATAACAACATACTCATTCATATTATATCACATCGTTTATCAATGGGTTTCACACCCCAAACATCAACGTTGGAAAACTATGCATGAACACTTCAATACATCATCTAAACATTCATACTTAATCTCATGAGATATCTCCAACCTCGTAATGAGTTGATCAGACTCGATTGCCACAGGCACACAACCAAAACCCATCGCACACTGTCCAACATCGTGGCACAGTGTTAACATCGGAGATGGGGCCTCATTGTCCAAACCCCGGGCACAATGAGAACACCTTTGTATGATCTACCATGACGCCGCAAGGTAATCACTCGTTTGATCATGGCACGTCTACCAAATGCATGCAACAAAGACATTTTGTTCTCAACACTTTTCTTTGTGCTATATCTTTATTTGTCAAAGCTCTCAAAAGCTTACAACCCATCATCGTTTTAAAACATCGAATGCTCTCAAAAGCATCATCGTTTTAACATCGAATGCTCTCAAAAGCATCATCGTTTTAACATCTTTACAAATTTTATTAACAACACAGGATCTCAAAGTCCGAGTGCTCAATCACGAAGCCCCTAGACCTTGCAATCAGTCTTAGGTTCGTGGTAGTATAAAACAACTTAAAACGTTTTAACTTCTTTAAGTAGATATCCAGTCTACAACACAACGAACCTTAATACCCCGACGTCTCGGTTATTAAGTTCCATATCATCGTTTTACATCGTTTTCGTCTGTAAAAAACACATCCAAAATAAGACAACGTCTTAAGAACACTAGTACCCCGACATCTCGGTTACTAAGTTCTCTATTGTCATTCACATCATTTTTCGTCTGTGAAAATAAATCCAAAATAAAATCTCCGCAACTTATCCAAGTTACCGGAAATACGTCATTGAGTAAACTCATTTACAGAAAATCATTTCTACTTGAAATTCGTTTGTAAAACGTCAAATCATCAAAAACTCTTTTACTGAAACTTCAGCTCTAAAAATTAAATCAATTCAGATTAAATCTCTTTTTAAATTAAGTATTGCTGTTTTTAAACTTTTACCGTAAATAATTTCGAAACTTGTCGTCGTTTATCATTTTCCAAGAAAATGTTCTTAAAGTCAAACTTTGACTTTGACTTTGACTTTTATTATTTTATTATTATTATTTTTATAAAGTATTTTCGAATATTAATTTCATAAAACAACTTTTTATAATATTTCGGAATTTCTTGCGTAAAAATTAGCAGTACTAAAAAATTTCACGGTTACGCTCTCCCCGTGACTCATAAATTTCTTTTACACTAATAAATCGTTAAAATAATAATATTTCTCAAAACTCATTATTTTTCCAAAATAATAATTTCCACCACTATTATATTCCAACACTCCCCATAAAACGTTGAATATAATTTTCACAACTCATTAAAGCTTTTATCTGATTAATTGGTTGTGCACTGACCACTGTCAGGCCTCTCAAACAACATTCAACATTCATCATTCAACAACATCATCATAATTATATCACCAGGCAGATCATGCATCATAGCAACATAATATACTACTGCAGATAATTAAATCAATTAAAAGCAGATCAATCACCGATACACAGATAAACAACACAACGTAAGCAACATAAACAATTAACCATAACCACATATAAATCATATCAACCACACTAAAAGCAAATAGTTATCGAGAAAATCCCTCAGGTAAGCTCCCCTTACCTCTTGAAGACTCAAACTAACGTTTTCGAACAACCTCCCGATTTAATCCGGTTTCCTCCGTCGGCTTTAGGTCAAACCAACCCGATTGATTCCTTCAAACGAATTGCAACCAAAATAAATCAAATCAAATAACAACATACTTAGCTCATGAGGGTTAGGTTTCGGCCAAGGGATGACTTTTAGGGTTCAAAATCCTTAAATTTCTAATCATGGTTAAGTCATAGATTAATGGTCCTTAATCAACCAAGATCATGGATTAGTGACTAAACAACTAAATTTTAAACTCAAAACTTCCTAAATCTCATATACTTATATTCGACCTTGACATGTTCATGGGGCTAGGGTTTTTAGTTTAATAAACCACCTTGGATTTATTAAGCATACATACTAATAGCTTGATTATTAAGGTCATTAATGAAAACTTTGAACAAAACTCATTAAATCTCATCCACCTAGGGTTCGGCCAACATAGAGATTTTGAGTAAGGCTTTTCATTTTAATAAACTAACATGGATTAGAGTGTGTAGGCATACATGTCATATGGAATACATGATCATACATGACAACACATGAACAAAATCTTACTAAACCTATTCTCCTAGGTTCGGCCCAGTCCAGAAATCAAGGAAAGAAAATTCTCATTATCATATGCTTCTAGATGATGAAAATAGAGATGATTATAAGATCATATCAATTGGTTTCATGTCAAAAGGATTTTTCTAGAATTAATTATGAATTTTCAAAGTTCTAGATCTAGAAACTTAAAAGTGATGAACATAGATGAAGGAGACTTTGAATCATGAAACTTATTGAAGAACATAAACATGATTAGGAAAGAAGAATAGGATTCACCTCTTGAAGATCAAAAACAACTGAAGATCCAAGGACTTGCTTCACAAAGTGATGATAAAGGCTTATGAACTTATGAGTTTTTTTGAAAGAAAGGCAATAGGAAGAAAATGAAATGTGAGGGAGGTATTTATAGGCATGTGGGCTGCGCCACTTTGGAGGATTTAGGAGAAAGGAGGTGGCTTTTCAAAGGATTAAAGTGCAAATAATTCATAGGGACCATTTTGCAAAGATTCCAAAAGTATAAGGACTATTTTGCAAATTGTCAATAGATTGAAATGATGACCATGTGCCACATTAAATGTGGTCTTATCTTGACTCATCTTGGCTGATTTTTCTTGAAGACTTTTTGGAAAAAACTAGAACACTTGAGAATTGTGTGGAACCTTGGAGAATATGGTGGAACATTGTGGAATTGTGTGGAAACTTCAAGAATCCACTTGACTCTTCCAAACTAAGGCAGCCCCCACTCCTTCTTGGGCTTGCGCATGGGCCTTGAAAACTTGGGCTTGAATTCATCTTTGTGGGGCCCACCAAAAGGCTTAAGCTTAAACATAACATAGGAACTTGTATGGTCTCAAATGGGCTTCATGGAATTAATCCATGGACAAGAATTTTGGGCTTCATAGCCACGGTCCAATAAGAGGTTGGGAGCAAGGATTCTGGCCCAATTCACTTAAAAAAAACATAGGAACTAACTTAGGGACCAAAGTGTAATTAATAGAAAGTTCAAGGGCTTAAGTGTAAAATTCACAAATTTTCACTTTAACCTTGTAGAACCTTCTAGACTTAAAAGTATGATTCCTACCCATGAATCATCTCCAAATCCTAAGATAACCTCTTTATCTGCTCTTGGAAACTCTGAAATCCCCTCTGTCGTCTACCTGATTACGTGTTTTGCCCGAAAACGTAAAATTTTTTTTTCTGAAATAATTCTAAAAATACAGAATTGTAGAAAATAAAATAAAAATCTTAAGTCTTTCGTTCACGAATTAAAATTAGGTCTTTTGAGCAGTATAAATATACTGTCAGTGAAAATAGCGGGCCGGGATTCACCCGTTGTTTCAACCTAAATTTTAATCGTAGCTTCCTACATTCAAGTAGGATTGAGTGATGAACTCCGTTTATTTAAAATAATTTTATAATACTCATATAAATATATACAAATAATCGTCCGCATTTCGATTATTTTGAAACAGCGAAAATCGGGGTGTTACATTACTACCCCACTTAAAAAAAAATTCGTCCTCGAAATTTCGAGACTCGAAACTAAACATAATTTGGTAATCTCATCTTAACCTTAAGATTTTACATTGCCATTCACATCGCTTCATTCCTCTTATTCCATATTCCATAACACAATTCATTCTTATGTCATTTCTACATATCCGTACTATCCTCAAAATTTCATCAGAGTCTATCACACTCGAAAAGCGAAATCAAAACTTAATCACTTCTCTTATCAACATGGTTCCACCAGAAACCTTATTCCAATCATCTAACTCTAAATATTATCATTAATACTAACAATGTCTTCACAGCACCACGCATCAACTCCCTACTCAAAATATTTAATCATAGTCTTAGTTCCTCTTGATTATAATTCACCACTTCAGTTTGATATCACCTCACACATCTAATCCTCAAAATAACTTCATTGCATATCTTAATTCAATTAAATCAAAAGGGATTATATAGAATAAAATTATCTAACTCTTAGCTTTCGACCTTTTCTATCAACTTAATTTTTCTCAAGAACTTATCTTTTCCACTCACATTCAACTTAGGTAAAACTACCATAGACACTTTTCTATAATTCCTTACTTATTTATTAACACATATTACTTCTAAGAAGTAATTCAAACAAAACTTAACTCAGAGAAAACACAACGTCAACACAACAGACCTATCTCCCAAAGATCCCGAAAGACTCGACCAGCTCTGATTCCACTAATGTGACACCCTAAACTCGGGTCATCACATGGTTACCCGTTTGCGGAAATAAAACTTAATTTTGCTGGTTGCTTTCGGAAAATAATGTTTTCTCAACGTTCATCTTTTCAAAATATGGTGATTTTTTTTCCTTCTCTCCTCATAACCACAACAACGTAATCAAATCACACTTAAATACATAATGTATATAAGTCCTCCAACTATACTGCCTCATATGTTTCTCACCTAAATCATAATCAACTTTATTCTCAAAACATAATATTACCTAAGCTGGTCGTAACTAACGGACACTACAACCGATAAAAGAAGCAACAACATGCCTCGAACTAGACAGCCTTCGTCTTCTTGTAGGGATCATACCTCTTGTACGATTCTGATATGTTTGTAAGGGTGAGACGCCAATATATGGATTTACCACAATAACTAAATGTGCAACACAAAAAGAAGGCACATACACATATACATGTCTATAACAACGTACTCATTCATATTATATCACATCGTTTATCAATGGGTTTCACACCCCAAACATCAACGTTGGAAAACTATGCATGAACACTTCAATACATCATCTAAATATTCATACTTAATCTCATGAGATATCTCCAACCTCGTAATGAGTTGATCAGACTCGATTGCCATAGGCACACTGCCACAGGCACACAACCAAAACCCATCGCACACTGTCCAACATCGTGGCACAGTGATAACATCAGAGATGGGGCCTCATTGTCCAAACCCCGGGCACAACGAGAACATCTTTGTATGATCTACCATGACGCCGCAAGGTAATCACTCGTTTGATCATGGCACGTCTACCAAATGCATGCAACAAAAACATTTTGTTCTCAACACTTTTCTTTGTGCTATATCTTTATTTGTCAAAGCTCTCAAAAGCTTACAACCCATCATCGTTTTAAAACATCGAATACTCTCAAAAGCATCATCGTTTTAACATCGAATGCTCTCAAAAGCATCATCGTTTTAACATCTTTACAACTTTTATTAACAACACAGGATCTCAAAGTCCGAGTGCTCAATCACGAAGCCCCTAGACCTTGCAATCAGTCTTAGGTTCGTGGTAGTAGAAAACAACTTAAAACGTTTTAACTTCTTTAAGTAGATATCCAGTCTACAACACAACGAACCTTAATACCCCGACGTCTTGGTTATTAAGTTCCATATCATCGTTTTACATCGTTTTCGTCTGTGAAAAACAAATCCAAAATAAGACAATGTCTTACGAACACTAGCATCCCGACATCTCGGTTACTAAGTTCTATATCGTCATTCACATCGTTTTTAGTCTGTGAAAATAAATCCAAAATAAAATCTCCGTAACTTATCCAAGTTACCGAAAATACGTCATTGAGTAAACTCATTTACAGAAAATCATTTCTACTTGAAATTTGTTTGTAAAACGTCAAATCATCAAAAACTCTTTTACTGAAACTTCAGCTCTAAAAATTAAATCAATTCAGATTAACTCTCTTTTTAAATTAAGTAATGTTGTTTTTAAACTTTCACCGTAAATAATTTCGAAACTTGCCGTCGTTTATCATTTTCCAAGAAAATGTTCTTAAAGTCAAACTTTGACTTCGACTTTGACTTTTTTTTTATAAAGTATTTTCGAATATTAATTTCATAAAATAACTTTTTATAATATTTCGGAATTTCTTGCGTAAAAATTAGCAGTACTAAAAAATTTCACGGTTATGCTCTCCCCGTGATTCATAAATTTCTTTTACACTAATAAATCGTTAAAATAATAATATTTCTCAAAACTCATTATTTTTCCAAAATAATAATTTCCACCACTATTATATTCCAACATTCCCCATAAAACGTTGAATATAATTTTCACAACTCATTAAAGCTTTTATCTGATTAATCGGTTGTGCACTGACCACTGTCAGGCCTCTCAAACAACATTCAACATTCATCATTCAACAACATCATCATAATTATATCACCAGGCAGATCATGCATCATAGCAACATAATATACTACTGCAGATAATTAAATCAATTAAAAGCAGATCAATCACCGATACACAGATAAACAACACAACGTAAGCAACATAAACAATTAATCACAACCACATATAAATCATATCAACCACACTAAAAGCAAATAGTTGTTGAGAAAATCCCTCAGGTAAGCTCCCCTTACCTCTTGAAGACTCAAACTAACGTTTTCAAACAACCTCCCGATTTAATCCGGTTTCCTCCGTCGGCTTTAGGTCAAACCAACCCGATTGATTCCTTCAAACGAATTGCAACCAAAATAAATATAATCAAACAACAATATACTTAGCTCATGAGGGTTAGGTTTCGGCCAAGGGATGACTTTTAGGGTTCAAAATCCTTAAAATTTCTAATCATGGTTAAGTCATAGATTAATGGTCCTTAATCAACCAAGATCATGGATTAGTGACTAAACAACTAAATTTTAAACTCAAAACTTCCTAACTCTCATATACTTATATTCGACCTTGACATGTTCATGGGGCTAGGGTTTTTAGTTTAATAAACCACCTTGGATTTATTAAGCATACATACTAATAGCTTGATTATTAAGGTCATTAATGAAAACTTTGAACAAAACTCATCAAATCTCATCCACCTAGGGTTCGGCCAACATAGAGATTTTGAGTAAGGCTTTTCATTTTAATAAACTAACATGGATTAGAGTGTGTAGGCATACATGTCATATGGAATACATGATCATACATGACAACACATGAACAAAATCTTACCAAACCTATTCTCCTAGGTTCGGCCCAGTCCAGAAATCAAGGAAAGAAAATTCTCATTATCATATGCTTCTAGATGATGAAAATAGATATGATTATAAGATCATAGCAATTGGTTTCATGTCAAAAGGATTTTTCTAGAATTAGTTATGAATTTTCAAAGTTCTAGATCTAGAAACTTAAAAGTGATGAACATAGATGAAGGAGACTTTGAATCATGAAACTTATTGAAGAACATAAACATGATTAGGAAAGAAGAATAGGATTCACCTCTTGAAGATCAAAAACAAGTGAAGATCCAAGGACTTGCTTCACAAAGTGATGATAAAGGCTTATGAACTTATGAGTTTTTTTGAAAGAAAGGCAATAGGAAGAAAATGAAATGTGAGGGGGGTATTTATAGGCATGTGGGCTGCGCCACTTTGGAGGATTTAGGAGAAAGGAGGTGGCTTTTCAAAGGATTAAAGTGCAAATAATTCATAGGGACCATTTTGCAAAGATTCCAAAAGTATAAGGACTATTTTGCAAATTGTCAATAGATTGAAATGATGACCATGTGCCACATTAAATGTGGTCTTATCTTGACTCATCTTGGCTGATTTTTCTTGAAGACTTTTTGGAAAAACCTAGAACACTTGAGAACATTTGAGAGCACTTGAGAATTGTGTAGAACCTTGGAGAATATGGTGGAACATTGTGGAATTGTGTGGAAACTTCAAGAATCCGCTTGACTCTTCCAAACTAAGGCATCCCCCACTCCTTCTTGGGCTTGCGCATGGGCCTTGAAAACTTGGGCTTGAATTCATCTTTGTGGGGCCCGCCAAAAGGCTTAAGCTTAAACATAACATAGGAACTTATATGGTCTCAAATGGGCTTCATGGAATTAATCCATGGAAAAGAAATTTGGGCTTCATAGCCACGGTCCAATAAGAGGTTGGGAGCAAGGATTCTGGCCCAATTCACTTAAAAAAAACATAGGAACTAACTTAGGGACCAAAGTGTAATTAATAGAAAGTTCAGGGGCTTAAGTGTAAAATTCATAAATTTTCATTTTAACCTTGTAGAACCTTCTAGACTTACAAGTATGATTCCTACCCATGAATCATCTCCAAATCCTAAGATAACCTCTTTATCTGCTCTTGGAAACTCTGAAATCCCCTCCGTCGTCTACCAGATTACGTGTTTTGCCCGAAAACGTAAATTTTTTTTTATGAAATAATTCTAAAAATATAGAATTGTAGAAAATAAAATAAAAATCTTAAGTCTTTCTTTCACGAATTAAAATTAGGTCTTTTGAGCAGTATAAATATACTGTCAGTGAAAATAGCGGGCCGGGATTCACCCGTCGTTTCAACCTAAATTTTAATTGTAGCTTCCTACATTCAAGTAGGATTGAGTGATGAACTCCGTTTATTTAAAATAATTTTCTAATACTCATATAAATATATACAAATAATCGTACGCATTTCGATTATTTTGAAACAGCGAAAATCGGGGTATTATATTTGAGGTCGTGACGAACGTCAAGTCGTTTCCTCTAACATACCCGACCGAAGCGTTTTATCATTGGAATTAAGGTAAGGGGAGAAAGCCTGAGGGATATTAAAATTACGATAACTATGTACTTGGATGTTTTGATTGTTTGATTTGATTGATATTGTTGTTTAATATGTGCTAGTTTATGAAGTTGTTGTTAACATGGATGTTTTAGAATTAGATGAATTTATATGATGACATGTTGAAATTAAATATGTGCTTAAATGAATTATGTTATTTATGTTGTAAGTGCTTGAAGTTGTGTTGATTGTTGCATAGTAGCCTCACCATTGGTTAGAACCCAACTCTTAAGGAAAGATAAAAGCCTTAAGAAAACTTTACACATGTTGAAAAATGAATGTTTTAAGTTTAAACATTTTTTTTTTAGAAGACAAATATTTCTCTGGGTGAAAAATTCAAGAGATTGAAGATAAAGATTTTATTCACAGAAAGTGAAAAGAGATCATTTTTAGAAGATTTGAAGGATATTTTCTATAAAAGTCTTAAATTTTTTTTGGAGACCATTTATGGTAAAGAAATTATTTAAAATCAAATTAAATTATTGATTCTTTACCAAAAATATTTTAGTTCTTATATATCACACTAAGTTTGTTCTTAAAAATTTCTATTCTTTTTGTAAAAGAGGACTTTATTTCTAAAGAAGGACTTTTGGAGTTTTATTATAAGATTTTTTTTCAAAAGAAGGTTTTATTGAAATATAGTATCCGATAACATGGATGAGTTACGGAAGTTTTGTTTTTGGGTTTTGTATTTTCACCGAGCGAAAAAGAAGAAAAGTTGAAAAGTTGAGCCTAGTAACCGAGACATCGGGTAACTAGTGTTTTAAAAGCACGTTGATCTATGATCCGTGTTACGTTGTTATGGACTATATTCCAATGTACGTTGCTATGGACTGCTGCTCCATATACTTTGAGTTGAAACATGGTGAAAGGAATAAAAAGGTGAAAATTGTTTTCTACGACCACAAAATCTAAGGACTGATGCATAAGTCTGGGACTGTTGTGATTAGACACTCGGACGTGAAAGTCCTGTGTTGATGATAAAAGTTGCAAGATATTAAAAATATTGAAAAGTCGTGAGCTTTGAGTCTCTACGAAAGGAAATTATCAAGCACAAAGAAAAGCTGAAAATACAATGATTTTCTCATTCATTTATTTTGGTAGACGTGCACACGTTGTTTTTGTATGAATATCTGTAAAGATCAGGAATTTCATGCTACGTTGTTTCGTGTGAACATATGGAAGGGCCAGGTATTTCATGCTACGGTATTTCATTGTGCCTTGATGGACAATGAAGTCCATTAGCCGGGACTACTATGCCTTGTGTTGGACAGTATGCTATGGACATTCCACGCACGTTGCACATTGTGCCAGGAGTTTGGACAGTATAGTGGAAATTCATCTTGTGCCTTTATGGAAACCGAGCCTGATCAGCTCATTTTTAAAGAAAGTTGAAAATGCTGGAGTCTTGCATCAAAGTTGAATTTTTCATGAACATCGTGGTTTTCAAAGTTGATTGATGAATTAGTGTGATATGATCTTTAGTTGAATATTTCACATGCTGTAAATATGATGATATCTGTTGTGTATGTTGTTTGTGATGTAATTATGTAGTTTATCATAATTATCCATATATTGGTATCTTACCCTTACATTTTGTTTCTTTTATTTCTATATGGCATATATTATTTGTATTGGAAAATAGATGGACCCAAACGCACCACTGCCTCATTTCCGGACGCGAGCCGTAATCTTTGATAACTACTTTGACCCAGAGGCATGGGAGTTCGGACAGGGGGCCCACGTAGCTTACTATACTGGTCCCGTTACTACAGTAGAGGGCAGTGTTTTGAACGGACCCATGCGGAGGGTTCATACTTTTGAGACAGTACGAATCACATTGCCACCTGTGGATATCTGCATCCAGCACTGGGCTGCACAAGGTTTGGTGGTCTTAGGACAACAGCCACCACAGGACTTACCCCAGCAAGAGGCACCTGTTGCCCTTATGGAGGAGGATCCACAGGAGCCCGTGGAAGAGGATCCGGAGGAGGACCAGGCGGAGGAGGTAGAAGAGGACCCACAATATCATCCACTTGATGATGATGAAGATCTTGATGAGCGCAGTGAGGTGGAGGACCCCTCCCCTATTATGTCTCCGCAGGGTGGAGATAATCATGGTGGTCTCCCGAACGGATACCACTAGGACTAGACCAGCCATAGGGTTGTCGTTTGTGGTAGTAGTGTCCAAAATTGTTGTTTTATTTTGTATCTGACTATGTCCCTCTAATCTAGTTTAACATTTTGAAAGTCTGTCAATAATTAACTTAGTTGCTATGAAGAACTATGTTGTATTCACTCTATGTACTTCTGTCAAGTGGCCTGTCACCAAGAAGGTTTTTTATTTATATAAGAAGATGTTATGTGTATTCATGGTGCTATTTTACTAGTTATTTATAACAAATATGTTTATGATAAGAGTTTTATGATATCCCAAGATGGGAAATATCCATAATATATATATATATATATATATATATATATATATATATATTCCGAAAGAAAATCGACATATTATTAATAAAATAATTTTCGTGAAATGAGGTAATTAATGTGATGCTCGGGGAAGGGGCGTCACATTAAGTTAGAAAAAATTTATTTTTTTTATTTAATATATTAAAAACAATATCTTTTCATTTTAGAATAAAAAATAAAATATGGTTTTGCATTTATTTATTTTGACGAGTGTGTTATGTTCAAATGTAATTATGATAGAAACAATAAAGTTACATGTACTCTATAGGGAGGATATGCTGATGAGATGGACACCTATTTCAACAAAGAAGGGGACATTCATCCTGTTATAGTGATTCTGCAAATGTGTAGAGAAAATATTTTTAATTGTACATTATCTTTTATATAATCTGTGTTTCTCATTCTTTAGATGCATTTGTGTTATATTTGATTTTCTTAATCGTGGATGACATCATTCTTTTTTAGGGACATTGGGTATAGCAATTGCTTTTAATGGTACGAAAATGCTTATCAATTCAAATATCACACAAGTATATGAATATAAGCAGAAGTATGTATCATGCTGTTTAATTTTAATTTGTTTTTTTTCTACGTGATTAAACTCATTAAACTGATATGTTCTTCATATTTATTTGTAATTTTCACAGATTGGAAAACGGAAATGTTTCTCTCAGTCAAGTTGTAAGTCATACCTCCGTACACACTACAGCTTCTTTAGGTGATGACTTACTGCAGTCACAGTGAATGACAATTGTAGACCTTATTGAGGCTACAGAGGTTTGTTTTGTGTTATTTTGGAATATTAAGATTAATGTTTTTGTGAACCACTATGGAATATTAATGCTTTGGCATTTTAATAAACAATTTTTCAACATTTTTAGAGTTGTTTCTCTTCTGTTCTAGCCAAAATTATTGAGATTGATACCGAATACGAGTGGTCATATAAGGCGTGTAACAAGTGCAATAAAAAGGTTAAGCAAGAAGGATCCGAATACACATGTCACAAATATAACAAGAGTGTTGTCCCGGATCTCAGGTATTAAATTTTAATTTTTTAATTTTTAATCCAAATACATGGATCAACTTTTAAATTTTTTATGTTTTGTAGGTTCAAGCTACAGGTATCAGTAATTGATGATACCGGATCAACTACTTTTGTATTGTTTGATAATGTCGTATTTGACTATATAGGAAAGACCGCGGCTTCTTTGATTACTTCAATGGCTAAGGTCCAAAAAATTGTAACAACAAATATTGGAATCTTCTTTTAGTTTTAGTTTTTGAGTATCAACTTGAGTGAAATAGAATATTAACATGGTTGTTTTTGGTGTAGGGAAAAGAAACTGATGTTTACCCTGCTGAATTTGACTCATTGTTTGACAAACTTTTGTTATTCAAAGTAGAAATTAGTAAGCCAAACATTGAAAACAACTGGCAAAGTTACACGATAAAAAAGATGTATGATGATGAGGAGTTAATTGAACAATTTAAGAAACTTCAATCGATCAAGTTTATTCATTATCCTATGTGAATTGTTTTCTTTCGTTTAAAGTTTATGATTTCCTCCTTAATGACTACATTATGCCTGTTCTAGAACTATGATGAAGATGATGATGCTGGTACCAAGAATTCTCCTTCCCACAAGTAGATGACAATTGCAAGGTCACATCTTATAATAAAAATATAAATAAGATATATAATTTCATGTGGAAAGTATTTGATATACTGTGATATGAACTCAAAGGACATTTTATTTGACCGTGGGTTATTGAAGATTCTGTCAATCATATCGAAACAAATAGGTCGCAGCGGGGACAACCTGATTCTGAGGTAAGTATCAAACCCAGTCCTATACAACATATAATGCATTGATCATATGGGTTATGTATTAATTTTTTAACTATTTTTTCTATTTCTATACTTTTTAGGAGTGTTATGAAGATGATCTGTCCCACATTCCTTCATGCAAGAAAGGTGAAAAAAGATCATGTGATGATATGGATGTATCTTCCAAGTTTGAAGATGGTGAAACACAGACATCTAGTACAAAAATGCTAAGGATTGTTGTCGTTAAGAAGGAACCAAGTGAATGAGTGTTGGAGTTTTCTTTCAGAATTTGTGACCTTTATAATTTAAAGTTTTATTACTTAATTACTTGATTAGATGGGATGGTCTTGGTGCTTTTCGCCATTAACTTTTAAGTTAACTTTCAGATTTGCGTACAAGATACTTTCCAAAGAAATTTGTTGATAGGACAACTATTGATGCTGATGGATATCCTTTGTATATGAGGAGGGACAATGGAAGAGTTGTTACAAAGGGAAATTGTGTGATCGATAATAGATTTGTCGTCCCTTACAATAGGTATCTGCTTTTGAAATACAATGCTCATATAAATGTAGAATGGTGCAACCAATCACATTCCATCAAATATATCTTCAAATATGTCAACAAGGGTCATGATCGTGTAACTGCAAGCTTCTACAACAGTACATCTGATGAAGGTGAGACTCAGTGTGTCAACGAAATCAAATTGTATTATGATTGTAGGTATTTGTCATCCTGTGAGATAGCATGGAGAATCTTTGCCTTCGACATTCATTGTAGGTTCTTGGCTTGGATGGATGCAAACAGAAGATATTCTGAAGCAAAAACTTTAACATATGCTCAGTTCCCTGCAAAGTTTGTTTGGAAGAAAGAACAACGTCAGTGGTGCCCTATGAAACAAGGATTTTCAATTGGCAGACTGCATTTTATTCCGCTAGGGAGTGGTTAGGTTTGTTATTTGAGAATGATGCTAAATTATGCCAAAGTACCACAATCATTTGCAGAAATAAGAGCAGTCAATAATATTGTCTACTCTAAGTTCAAAGATGCTTGCTTTGCACTGGGTTTGTTAAATGATGACAAAGAATATATTGATGCTACTATTGAGGCAAGTCATTGGGCCACAGGAATTTATTTGAGGAAGTATTTTGCAACCTTATTAATGTCAAATCAGCTTACTACACCCGAAAAGGTTTGCCAAAAAACTTAGGAGTACTTCGGTGATGATATTTTACAGAGACAAAGAGTACTTATTCAATTTAACGGTAATCTGCAACCAACTTTTTCCACTTTTTTTAGACTTATTATCATTATCAGTTAAAAAAAACATACAGATAGATTATTTATTTTGCTATAATCTTTTCACTAATTATAAATTACTTGCATTTCAAATTTTCTGTCAGATTTGATTTTATCGGAGGAAGAGTTGAAGAATCTTACGCTCCCAGAAATAGGGAAATTATTGCAGAGTAACAATAAAAGTTTGTCTGACTTTTCAACAATGCCTCAGCCTGACATGTCATTAATTTCAGAATCACAAAATAGGCTTATTTATGACGAGCTTAACTATGACAGGCATTCTATGGCTTCAGAACATGCGCAGCTATTGTCCACAATGACTGTTGAACAACGCCAAATATATGACACAATAATGCTAAGTATGCATGAAAATCATGGAGGGCTGTTTTTTCTTTATGGATATGGTGGAACGGGAAAAACTTTTATATGGAGAGCCATTTCTGCAGCTATAAGATCTAAAGGAGAAATTGTTTTGACAATTGCATCAAGTGGAATAGCAGCCTTGCTTATTCTTGGCAATAGGACAACACATTCTAGATTTGCTATTCCCATAAATATCAATGAAGATTCCACCTGTAACATAAAACAAGGCAGTGCTCTGGCAGAGTTGATTATCAAGGCTAAGCTAATCATATGGGATGAAGCACCTATGACTCACAAGCACTGCTTTGAAGCCGTTGACAGAACATTTACGGATATACTTCGATTTTATAATGCTGATAGTTTGAATCTCCCATTTGGAGGAAAGGTTGTGGTTTTGGATGGTGATTTTAAGCAAATTCTTCCAGTCATTCCGAAGGGGACAAGACAAGATGTTGTTCATGCAAGTATTAATGCTTCATACCTCTGCCAATTTTGTCGTGTCCTAACTTTAACTAAGAACATGAGACTTCAGCGTGGTTCTTTAGGTATTAGTGTTGAAGACATGAAAAAATTCTCAGATTGGGTATTGAGAATCGGGGATGGTACCATTGGTCAAATCAATGATGGAGAGGTTGTCATTGATATACCGGATGACATGTTGATTACAAATTCGGGTGACCCCATCGCTTCTATTGTGGATAATACTTTTCCATCCCTTTTGGAGAATATGAATGATCCATCATTTTTTTAACATAGGGCTATTTTAGCAACAAAAAATGTTGTTGTTGATAAGTTGAATGATTATATGATGTCGTTGATCCCCGAGGAAATGAAAACTTATTTGAGTTTTGACAGCCCATGCTCACTTAGTGGAAATGTTGATAGGCCAGATGATGTTCATACTCCTGAATTTTTGAATACCATTACTTCATCAGGACTTCCTAATCATGAATTGAAGCTGAAAATTGGTGTTCCCATCATGTTGTTAAGAAACATAGATCAGTCTTCTGGATTATGCAATGGCACACGATTCATCATTACCCACATGGGCAACTATGTTTTGGAGGCAAAAATCATTTCCGGAAGTAATATTGGACAAAAGGTGGTTGTTTCCTGTGGTTGTTTCTTTTGCAATGATAATAAATAAGAGTCAAGGACAATCCCTAAAACATGTGGGCATTTATCTCCCACAATCTGTTTTTTCACATGGGCAGTTGTATGTTGCAATATCAAGGGTTACATCACGTCAAGGTTTGAAGATACTGGTATGTGACAATGAAGGTCACATTTCAAATTCCACCTCCGATGTAATATATAAAGAAGTATTTCAGAATTAAACATAGGCAGATGACATAACATTTATTAAATTTATTTTGTACATTACAACATCTCTTACTCATTGTTTATTCAGTACTTTTTTCCCGAAGATTGTGGCTTTTTTTTCATTTAGATTTGTTGATTTGTTGATGTTGGAAGCTAATATTGAAAATCTTAATTATATCCTCAAACATTGATTTCCCGTGCATCGCACGGGTACATGGTCTAGTTTGTTATCCAAGAGCATGTGATCAACAGAAATTTCTTTCCCTCCTATCTATACATGGCCGAACCTACTCTTATGTTGATCCATGATCTCTAATCCATCCTCTTGTTGATTCAAGTGATTAGAAGATCAAAACATACTCTAAACCATATTTGTTTTCATGACCGAAAATCTTAACTTTTTGGTTAAGATTATTTTGATTCAATTTTTGTCAAGTAACATTTGTTTATGTCTTAATCTCACTTGGGGATCCTAAATCCAAGAGTTGAAAATTTTTCAATATTCCTAGCTTATAGTTCTTGAAAGGGCCGAAACCCAAACCCTATAGAACTAGTGTCTTTTGTGTGTTAATTTTGGTTGTGATTCACTTTGAAGGATCTAATCAGTAGTCGAGTTACTAAGCGGTGTGACAGGAACCAGACTCAAACAACTTTGTGAAAACTTGAATTGAAATTTTCGAGAGAACAGGGGATTGCCTGAGGGATTTTTCTGATGGCTACGTGCTATCTGTGTTGGTCTGTATATTGATCTACGGTTGTGGTATTTGGTTTAAGTTGTGTTATTTTTATCTATGATGGGTTATCTGCACTTAATTGTTTATTTGTAGTTATATATTATAATGTTGTGATGCATGATCTGCCTGGGAATATTGCTATGATGTTGCTATTGATTGTTGTTTGAGAAGCCTGACAGTGGTCAGTGCCTAATCAATTAATCAGATAAAAGCTTTAAGAAGAATTTACGAGGAAGATTCAATATTTAATTGAGAAATATTGGTAGATATTATGATTTAAATAATTATTTGAGAAAATAAGGATTATTTGAAAATATATTATTTTAATGATTTATTAGTGTGAAAGCAATTTATGAGTCACAGTGAAGACGTAACCGTGAAATTATTTTTGTACTGCTAATTTTTACGTAATAAATTCCGTAATATTAGAAAAATTTATTACGTGAAATTAATTTTCGAAAATAACTTGATTATAATTTTTTTTTAAATTATTTAAGGAGAAAATGTCCAATTTTGACTTAAATGGCTTTTAAAACGTTAGATGTCAATTAGTTTTGAAAAAAAAGGTTACAGAAAGCATTTTCTTAAAACAACGGTATTTTTGTAGTCTCAGGTTACTCTTCTTTTTTTGAAACATAAGGTTTTCAGGAAAAAGATTTCAAGTAATTGATGATTTTACAAAGGATTTTTCTGTAAATGGGTTTTACCAAACGACGTTATTTCTGATAATTTGGATAAGTTGCGGAGACTTTGTTTTGGATTTGTTTTTCACAAAACGAAAATAATGTTAATGTTGAAATACGAACCTAGTATTAGAGACGTCGCGATACTAGTGTTATTTAATATAAGCACAAAGATCTATGATCCGTGTTACGTTGTTATGGACTTTATGTCCTATCCACGTTGTGGGTTAAGTTGTTAAAGTTGAATGTTGTTTTCTATCACCACAAACCTAAGACCGATTGCAATGTCCAAGGTGTTGTGACTGAGTACTCAGACTTTGTATCCTGTGTTAACGTTGAAAAATCTAACACGTTGAAAATTACGAATAGTCGTAAGCCATCTTGAGCTTAGACAAAAGAAGAATGAACACACACAAAGAAAAATGACGAGAACAAAATGTTTTATATGTATTCATTGGAAGACGTGCCCACATTGTTATGTATGGTGCCTTGATAATTAAGGTATTCAATGCCACGGTTGTATGTCTGAATGCCTTGCAGGGTAAGATATTTCAGGCTACGTTGTTTCATTTGTGCCCTGGTGGACAACGAAAACCCATATACGTTGATCATTGTGACTTGTGTTGGACAGTGTGCCTATGGTAACACGTTGTGCCTTATTTAGCAATCGAGCCTGATCAACTCATTTACACGGTGTTGGGATCTCAGGAGATTAAGTGTAAAGTTAGACGTTGCAAGTTGAAGTGTTCATGCATTTATTTTCAAAAGATGATGATCGGGTATGAAACTCGGTGATAGGCTACTTGTTTACTTGTAGAAATGTATATGTATATATGTTTTCTTTTGTGTCACGCATGTAGTTATCGTGTTAAATCCATATATTGGTTTCTCACTCTTGTATTATTCTTTTTGGATTTTCTCTGATGTGCTCTATATTTGGGGAGTTCAGATGAACTACTCAGGGGATATGCTGCATACAAGAAGAAGGTTCCTTAGTTCGGAGCATGTTGATGTTTATTTGCTATTATTATGTCTGTCTTATAGGTGTGACCAGCTTAGGTTTTATTTTTCGTATGTTGTTGTTTTTCAATAAGGACCTATAGTTATAAAGGTCTAGGTGTGAAAACAGTAGGATGCGGTATAGTTGTTTGATGTTATATATATATATATATATATATATATATATATATATATATATATATATGTCCATATATGGTTATACTTACGTTGTTGTTGTGGTTGTCGAAAAGAAAAAGAAAAAGGAAAAAATAATTTATCACCGTTTTGAGAGATTATAACAACTTAAGAAAATATTATTTTTCGAAAGCAACCAGCTAATTACTTTTAATTTATTTCCGCACGTATTTACGAAGTAATGCCCAAGGGGGTGTTACAAGTCCTTATTAAATCAGTGGTGCAGTCTATTCCTTCCTATTGTATGAGCATGTATCTTATTCCTAATTCTCCTGGTGATGACATTCAGCGTATGATGAATTCATTCTTCCAACCAAGGAGATTCTAGAGGCATAAACTGGTTGGATTGGGATAAGTTAACTGTTTCAAAGAAACATGGAGGTAATGGTTTTTTGAATATTTATGCTTTTAATTTGGCTATGTTGGCTAAAAAAGCTTGGAGGTTTATTGATTGTCCTAATGCACTTGTTTCAAGAATTTTCAAGGCAAAGTATTTTCCTAACCGTAATTTCTTGAGTGCTACTTTAAGCCATAATCCCTCTTATTGTTGGAGAAGTTTGCGGTCCTCCCAAGCTATTTTGAAAGAGGGAGCTCGGTGGTGTATTGGTGATGGCCAGAATATTGAGGTCCTGAACTCACCTTGGCTTAGAGGTGACATTTGCAGCATTGACAGTTCTAATGTTGTGGAAGGTGTGGAGAGACTAAAAGTGAAGGATTTGTGGATTCCGGGTCATAAGGTGTGGAATGTTAACTTGCTTCAATTGTTATTCTCTAATGATCAAGTTAATGCTATAGTACAGACACCTCTCTTTCCTTGTATTGCGCGGGACAAAATGTTTTGGGGACCAAATTCTAATGGTCAATATTCAGTGAAATCTGGATACTTTATTGCAATGAACAGGCTTGTTGATGCTAGCTATCTCAGGTGTGAAGGTGATTGGGATTTGATATGGAATTTACAAGTACCTCCTAGAGTGAAACTTCACTTGTGGCGGGCTTGTAAGGATGCTTTGCCTACTAGGGAGCAGCTTCATAGGAGGCATGTGCCTTGCGGTTCTAATTGTGTTAGGTGCATCACTGGTATTGAGAATAATTGGCAGTGGATTGTTGGAGGAAAGTTGGCATTTTGGTTCATGTAAATAATGCTATGGTGGGGTCTGACTGTTTCAAATAATGGTGTTTTAAAATTCTCAAAGCTTTGAATAACGATGATAGAGCTGTGTTTGATTCAGTTATTTCGAGTATTTGGCAATCAAGGAATGCTATGCTTTGGGAGAATGAGAACCATAATGAAACTCTCATGTGTAGGAGGGCCACGTCCTTTTTAGATGATTGGAAGAATGCCAGGAACTTGACCAACATTGCGCCTAGTTTGCCTATTCTCCAGGCCCCCCAAATGGGCGCTGTCAAATGCAACATGGACATGTCCCCTTACGGTGAACAATGGAACTACATCTTGGGGTCTTTGTTTAAGGAGTCATTCTGGTAGCTTCTTGGCAGCAAAAACTGATTAGGCTATGTCTTGCATGCAGCCTCATGAAGGGGAAATTATTGGTATTTTGCTTGCTATATGTCGCGACCGTCCCGTCCGGGCACCGCAAAGGAAAAGGAGATGAAGATCATACTAGTTGCGACCGACTTGGGTAGTGGTTTTTATTTTCCAAAACCGACTACCAGATGACCCGACCCGATCAAATTACAATTCACGGAATTTTCCCCTAATTTCCTGACCTACCTTGGCAACATTCATATTTCACAACTCTCAGACCCTCTTCTCACTATCGCACAATACATCTCATCTTCGACCTAGCCACACAGCCACATCCTCTGTCCCACCGCACACATCTCACCTTCATCCTGGTCCAAGCGTCGTCTTCCGCTGTTAGATCAACCAAGCGTCGTCCTCCGTCGTCCAGGACCAGATCTCGTCGCACCTCCGTTGTGGCATCCAAGCGCCATCCTCCGCCGTTAGCGTTTTTAGTGCTTCGTGACCAGATGTCGTCGCACCTTCGTCTTGACCAAGTGTTGTCCTCCGCCGTTAGCTTCCTCAGTGCTTGTGACCAAATCTCGTCGAAGAAGAACAGAGGAACAGAGATGCTTGATTGAGCTTGGTAGTGGGGTGGGGGGTGGGGAAATCCGCCGGTCCGATGTTCAACAAGTTCAACTTGATCATCTCCAAGTTCAATAAACTCTATAATTGCAAGGTGTTGGTACGGTGGTCCCTCTGAGTGTCAGACGAAGATGAAGATAAAATTTGCCTAGGGTTATTGATCATTTTAATTTTTTTGTTTTTATTCTTTTATTTCTTTCATTTCTAATAGGGGACCCGAACACCCGATCCGAACCAAACCGAACTTCATCGGTTTGGATTGGTTCGGGTTTTGTGGTAAAAAATAATGAAAACCGAACCAATCAAAATTGATTGGTTCCGATTTTTTTTCCCGTTCAAAACCGAACAAAACCGACCCGTTACACCCCTAAGGGAAGGCATGTAGATTTAACCCACAGAACCCTAGAACATCCATCAATAACGATGGTTACCCTTTTGATGATGCAAAATTATTATTCTAAAACCCTTGTCTTGAAAGTTTTTTTTTTGGTTTAAAACTTTTTTTATTAAAATAAGTCATTAAACCGTTTCGGTTAAAATGACTCAAACCGTTAGTTCAAGAAATTATTGAAATTAAAATGACGCAACTATTTTTTATTATTTTTTGTAATTATATATATATATATATATATATATATATATATATATATATATATATATATATAGTGTCAACAAAATCTATTTTAAAAAGAATTATTAAAAAATATGGAATTGATCTTGGTGCGGTGTTTGTTTGGTTCAGATTGGCAGATATACTTCGATCCATCACAGATTTGATCAAGACTTGGACGCCAATGTCACAGATCCAGAGGCATGGGTATTCCGGTGAGTTTGTTGGCAGATTCATCCTTTTCGATTTTTAGCGATGTTGAATTTGTGTTGTTTTCGATGTATTTTACCAATTTGAATGAATGAATATCTTTTTTTATTCAAAAAAAATTATGGAATTAATAAGTTGTACAACTAAATTAATTCCCCTTTATTTATTTATTTATTTATTTACCAAAAGGATTTTTATGTTGAAAATCAAATCATTAAAAGGATTTAAAAGATTATCTTTCATCCTTAGTATATATATATATATAAAATTATTTGTTATTTATATTATTTTATTTTATTTTTAAATAGAAGGAAATTTTGGATGATAAACCAGCTAAGCATAAATGCTATTCAAAAGTTTTGAGAATCAATAAATTGTACAATTAAATTGATTCATCCTTATTGGAAGATTTTTATCTTAAAGAGAAAGAACAAATTGTTTTAGAAATAAAGATTACAAATTATTGAGTTCCATTGTTTTCTTTTAATTTTCTTCTAAAAATATATTTGTTAAAAAAAAGATATGATGGATCATGAGCCACACGCTGCCTTCAATCAATATTACCACAAAAAAATCTTTGCAAATAGTATGAGAAATACCATGAATTGATGTTTATGAAGACAATACCAATCAAAAATAATATTGTATCTACAACAAAGGAAAAATAAGATAACTGCAAGCACATGAATTCTGCAATGATCAAGTATGAACGTGTCAAAACGGGCTGGCCCAGCCCGTTCGAGTTAAGCGATTTAAGTTAGCATTGGGGTTGGGCCAAAAATCAACCTGGATCGCTAATTTCTCAATTTCAACCTGACCTATGCGTCAGCGGTCAAACGGGCTGGCACATGGGCCGATAACGTTTTTTTAAAATTATTTTTATTGTTTTTTAAAATTCATTTTATTAACTAGAAAATTTCATTACCATTCCATTCATATGGTTATGACTTATGAATTAACATAGGAAATGTACCATAGTTATAATAAATATACATCGTCATAAAAAAACATATAGATAATCCTTCCTAAATCAGGAAATCTACGGCTATTATCCCTCCAATAATCTAAAACATTTAAATCATTGTGACCCACAAGTTTTGATTCTTCCAAGTAGAGGTCAAGTTCAGATTTTCCATTCAACAATGTTTCTTTACTCTCTTCTGCTTCATATTCCTATCAAATAATTACTAAAAGAATAAAACAAGTAATCAAAATTGAAATAGTTAAGATGGCATCAAGGACATAAAGCAAGGGCATTAAGCAAAAGAGAGTTGAAAGATGAAAGAACCTATGAATAATTACATACAATAAATAAAAGATGAATAAGTTTGTTGAAGTATAATAACTTACATCATAGTCTGCTGGTAATGTTGAAATACTTGTCCCTTCTTGATAAGTTTGAGTGAAAATACTTGCATCCATCATAGAAGTATGAACTTCCACATTGTTGGCATAATGATTAAAAAGTTCATACAAAGCATTCTTCACAACACTCAACTTCTCATCAACCAAGAGTTTGTTGGAATAAAGTTTAGAGTAAGCATATTTAAGCATTCACAACTTCAACATAGGATCAATAACACATCCTAAAACAAGAATTGTGCTACACTCATTCCAATACTTAGCAAACTTTTCCATCATTCTTAAAGTCACTAATCACATAATCTTGACTTGATCTACTATTTTTCAATAGAACCTCAATCTTCCATATTTGCATGAAATACAAATTGGATGTAGGATATTTAGAACCGGAAAACATTTTGGTGATTTCATAAAATGGCTCTAAAAATTCATAAATCTTTTTTCCTCTTTCACAATCTTCATTTTAACTTTCAAAATGTTTATTTGTTTTTGGTATTTAATTTTTTTTTTTGGTTAAAAAATTTGAAGCAATTCTGGCCAGCGGGCCGGCCCGACCCGTTCCGGGCTAGATAATGATGGGTCAACCGTTTTTCGGGCCGGGCCAAAATTTAACTGGGCTCTATTTTTTGCAACCCAGTCCGTCATTTATATCGGGCTAAACGAGCTGGCCCGTCGGGTAGGGTCCATTTTGACAGCTGTAAGTATGATAATACCAACAAGATATTGCTTTAAACTTTTATCATTATTCTTCCTGAATAGCTTGAAATCTAGGATGATAATTTGTACCCTATCCATTGGATATCCGCAAAAATTATCCACAATGGATAGAATAATTATTCGCATAATGGACAAAGGTCCGAATACGAGTAATTACCCACGAATTTGAATGGATGCGGATACGGGTACTACTATGATACTCACCCCATCCCGTACCCGCACATATGCATATATAATTATTTATTTATTTATATTACTAATATATATAATTTTAACTATAATACAAATTTTAAAACCAAAATTAATCTAAAACTTAATTGTATCTATAATTCCTTTTTGGATGTTTTCATTTATTTAAATATTTTGATTTATAATATTTATTAGTAGATTTAAAAGACCTTTAATCATTTTTTAATTTTTATAACTTTTCACTTTTAAAATGTAGGTAACGAGTGTGGGTACGGATACTTAGATTAAGATACCCAAAAAATAAGGACAATGATATCAAAGTTGCTATCCACAAGGATATAATTCCTGTCCGGATACATGTAATTTTTTTAAAGACAGGTATGGGGCCAGATATTATAATATCCGACCTAGACCTACCCATTACCTTCCCAATAAAAACCAAATCCAGTAACATACACAAAATTAAGAAAACGCAATATGACTAAAAACAATATCATTAGGACAAATCAAAAGCATAGAGAAAAGAGACATCATTTGCAATATCACCGTGATTTCTTAAAAAAAAAAAAATGTCAATCAAGAAACATGTTCTCAACAGATCCAAACATGAAGAACACAGCGAATAATAGGTTTTAGCATATCATCAAACAGCTTGAATGCAAAAAAAGGTAAAATCATGTTTCAGCATTCTAATTCAGGATGAAAAATCGCAGAACAGAAAAGATCAAGAATACAAAGGAATTCATGGAATATTGTACAGAAAAAACACACAATCAGTTTAGAACATAGCAAATTTGAAGAATAAAGATCATTCAACATGTCAATAGAAGATAAACTGTACCAAAATGAAGAACACTTCGACTATGTAGTAATCCCAAATTCATCTTTGATTTTCCTATTGTTTCGTGAGTTTTTTGTGTGTGCTTACAAGCGAAAGAGAAGACTCTCCCCAAAAATTACAACAGATAAAAGATCCTAAATTACAGCAAATGAAAGATGAAGAAACCGAGGATATACCTCTTCTGTACGAAAAAAACGAAAATCCTAACAGAAATTTCCCTAAAATCCTTTCTAATTTCAGTTCAAATTACAGGAAAAGAAAGAGAGAAATGAAACCCTCTTCTCTGAAATCTTTTTCGACCAATACAGAGATAAAAAAAAAAGAGAGGCGCTGTGGTGGCGTGAAGGAGGCGCTGTGGCAGAAGGGGACGTGATTCCAGAGGGAGAGGGGCGCGATTCTAGGGTTCCTGGCGGCTTGGTGTTGGGAGGAGAGAAAAGAAAGAGGGAGAAAGGGTATGTGGAGGCGGCTGGGCTATCTTTCGATTGATGGAATTGAGGGAAATAAAATGGAATTTAGCGATATCAAACAAGATTTTATTGTTTGAATTAAAAAAAAAAAAATGAAATAGAATGAAAATGGTATAATGCATTCCTTTCTCTTTCATCCTAGGATTTTAAAAGATTATTTTTTATTTTGGAATAAAAAAGTCCTGTAGATTTGAAAAGATTACCAGGTTCATGATTTTATAAGATTTTTTTTAAAAGAATTTTTATGGACAAGATTTTGTAGGTGAGATTTTAAAGGATTTATATAATAGGAATTTATAAGATTTGAAAAGACTTCGTGGATTTATAAGATTTGAAAGGATTATTTTTTAGCAATTCTCAAAGTTATAAGAGTTGTTGAAAAAGATAAAAAAAAATACAATGATAATTTTTTAATAAAAATTAAAATCTAAATAAAAGTCCAATCAATTTGGTGTAGTTTCATATTCTCCTAAGTAACATTTCTCCATATATCTAAAGCTATGATAGCCCTCTAGGCATTAGCATCTTCTCGTTCCTGCTCTTGAGTTTGAACAATAGGTTCAAAATTATTGTCTTCGTTAAATCGCGGTTCAAAGTTATGTAGTGTTGTACATGCTAACACAAGTTCTGCTTGTGTCTTAAATGGAAATGGAGGTGATGACTTAAAATTTGCGAGCCGCGATTTAAAAACACCAAATATTCTCTCAGTAACATTCCTCAAGGACGCATGACGAAGATTAAACAATTTATTTTCATTTTGAGGGTCATTACCATTGCTTGCAAAATCTTGGAGATGATATCGCACACCTTAAAATGGAGCTAAAAATTGGCACCGGTTAGAAAATCCACAATCCACAAGGAAATATTTACCTAATTACATATACAATACATATAAAATTAGTATAAAATGTAAAAATAATTATCATTTAAAATTATCATTTAAAAATTAAGGACTTGCCTTGGGGCACTTTAAGTCCATTCCTCCGTGTTAAAGCATTACTTAGTACCTTTAAATCATGAGCTGACCCTTCCCATCCGTTAAGAACGTATATGAATTCCAAATCAAAGTTACAAGTTGCTAATACATTTTGTGATATATTTCCATGACAATTACGATAGCTGCTAATAGCTCCGATGCAATCCTAAAATAATTCATATAAAACAATAATCATATTATGAAAGGCACGTATTATAATAGTGTCAATAATAATTACAGTATTATTATAATTATATAATTACCACATACCTAGAAATAAGGATAAAACCATGTGCTTTTCATGATTTTAGCAGGCACGGTTTAGCCATCAAATTAGATGCTATTAAATACAACATGTTCGATTTTAATCTTATATAGTATTTTACGAAATACTGTAGACAAAACCGTAAAAAAAATATTATATATATATATATATGTTAAAATATAATCTTTTTGTGACCAAAGTTAAAATATAATCCTGATTATTATGCAATATGAAATTATCAAAGTCCTAATTATGTTTATGTTATTTATCGTAATATTGTTTTTTAAAAAAATACTGTACATAATATAATCCTATATATGAAAACCATCATTGACGTCATACATGTTTGATCTTTATTAATTTTTTATTTGCTTAAACAATTGTTTTGATTGAAGTAGGTAGATAGATGCCTAGTTCTATAAAGAAATAAAAAGCTGTGCAAAGAAAGAAAGCAAAAAGAAAAGCCCTACAAATAAATAGATAAATGCATACGTAAAAACAAATTCAAGAAGAAGCTGAACAAAAATGCGTACATATAGAGGTGTCAAAACGGGCCGGCCCAGCTCATTCGGGCTGGCCCGTTCGGGTTAAGACAGTTTCGGGTTGGGTTGGGTTGGGCCAAAAATCAATTGGGCTGCTAATTTCTTAATTTCAACCCAAATTTATGCGATCATGGTAAAATAAACGGGGCGCCCATGGTCGATAACGTTTTTTTAAAATTATTTTTATTGTTTTTTAAAATTCATTTTATTAACTAGAAAATTTCATTACCATTCCATTCATATGGTTATGACTTATGAATTAACATAGGAAATGTACCATAGTTATAATAAATATCCATCGTCATAAAAAACATACAGATAGTCCTTCCTAAATCAGGAAATCTACGGCTATTATCCCTTCAATAATCTAAAACATCTAAATCCTTGTGACCCACAAGTTTTGATTCTTCCAAGTAGAGGTCAAGTTCAGATTTTCCATTCAACAAAGTTTCTTTACTCTCTTCTGCTTCAAATTCCTATCAAATAATTACTAAAAGAATAAAACAAGTAATCAAAATTGAAATAGTTAAGACGGCATCAAGGACATAAAGCAAGGACATTAAGCAAAAGAGAGTTGAAAGATGAAAGAACCTATGATTAATTACATACAATAAATAAAAGATGAATAAGTTTGTTGAAGTATAATAACTTACATCATAGTCTGCTGGTAATGTTGAAATACTTGTCCCTTCTTGATAAGTTTGAGTGAAAATACTTGCATCTATCATAGAAGTATGAACTTCCACATTGTTGGCATAATGATTAAAAAGTTCATACAAAGCATTCTTCACAACACTCAACTTCTCATCAACCAAGAGTTTGTTGGAATAAAGTTTAGAGTAAACATATTTAAGCATTCACAACTTCAACCTAGGATCAAGAACACATCCTAAAGCAAGAATTGTGCTACACTCATTCCAATACTTATCAAACTTTTCCATCATTCTTAAAGCCATATCACTAATCACATAATCTTGACTTGATCTACTATTTTTCAATAGAACCTCAATCTTCCATATTTGCGTGAAATACAAATTGGATATAGGATATTTAGAACCGGAAAACATTTTGGTGATTTTATAAAATGGCTCTAAAAATTCATAAATCTTTTTTCCTCTTTCACAATCTTCATTTTAACTTTCAAAATGTTTATTTGTTTTTGGTATTTAATTTTTTTTGTTAAAAAATTTGAAGCAATTCGGACCAGCGAGCCGGCCAGGCCCATTTCGGGCTAGATAATGATGGGCCAACAGTTTTTCGGGCCGGGCCAAAATTTAACTGGGCTCTATTTTTTGTAACCCAACCCGTCATTTATATCGGGCTAAACGGGCTGGTCCGTCGGGCCGGGCCCTTTTTGACAGCTCTACGTACATACCGAAGAGCAACGAGAAGAATGGTTGCAGGAAGAAATACTATTCTGGAATGTGAAGTCTGAAGGGTGGAGGTGGGATTTTGAGATAGGGTTATTATTTATATTTTTTTCTAAAAAGTTTTATAAAATCTATCCTAAAAAATAATCCATATTGTAAAAAATCTTGATTGAATACATTTGGATTTGGATTCCTTATTTAAAAAATCTTGAAAGTCTTAATTTAATATTACAAGATTTTTTTTTTAGTACCAATACCTCCAAACTTAAAAATCTCCTTCCAAACGATGGGATGATAACTTTTTTCCGCTCTATCACAAAATATCCAAACAATAGAATGAAAACTATGTTCCATTCTACTCCACTCAGTTCCGTTCCATTTCTCTCTGTTCTGCTCGTTTTGAAATATCCAAACAGAGCCTTAAGGTTGAAATGTGAGGAAGAGGAGAAAAAAATAAGTGGGGCGGATTGTGAACCGGGTCGAGCACAACCCGGTCTAGAAGTGAGTGGGCTGCCCCATTTTTATATGGGTCTGAAGTGTTTTTGGACGGTGCTTGGGCTAGGAGAGTGAATTGAGCCTATCTTTTTTTTACTTTTTTTCTTTTTCTGATTTCTTCCCCTACTTTGATCTCTTCTTTCTTTTTCTTCATTTTTCTTCACTTATTTTTTTCTTTTTCTTCTTCTTTTTTTTTCCTGATATAACAAAAATAAATGTAGAATATGATAAAATAAAATTAGGTGTTCACGCTACCCGCCAGTGGTATACAAATTTGGGTTATAACAATGTTATCATTGAATCTGATTGTAAAAGGGTCGTTGATAGTATCAACATTCCTAGGGTAAATTATTCTGAGTTTGGTCATATTTCAAGGGAGTGCTCTAGGTTGTTGTCTTTTTTTTTCCAAACCTTAGTGTGAGTTTATTAGGAGGCAAGCCAATGGAGTTATCCATTACTTAGCAAAGGTGACCCCTTCTATGCCTAGCCCCCATGTTTTTCAGCACATTCCATATTGTATTTCTTCTCTTATTGCAAGTGAAATAAATTGATTTGGTTTGCCTTAAAAAAATTTGATTTTTTAACTTCCCCATGGTTTATTAAATACTAAATCTAATTTATTTCGATATTTTTAATTTATTTATTTATTCATTCATTGTTATTTTTAATCATCGTAGAATGATGCATAACATTAGCTTCAAATGAATGATCAGAAACCAAGCCTCTTGGTCCAGCGATTATAAGGTCTGCCCTGTGATATTTTAGGGGTCGACTCGGTTTGCTCCCGAATTCGATTTTTGGCGGTGTTAAAATAACATTTGACCAGTGGAAGCCACGTCCAGCCAACAGTGATTAGTCCTTCGTTGACAGCGTTGGGATACACTGGGTTAAGACAAAAAAAAATGAATCATCGGAATGATGCATAACATTAGCTTCAAGCGATACCTAATTCCTTGGGATCCTACGATACCTCAAAAAATTGATCAAAAAACATTAGCTTCAATGAGAAACCCATTGTTTTTTACCACATACAAAATTATGTAGGGGATTTCAGAGACAGATTTATTTTTCACACCACAAAGTTTCTACAGTAAATTTTTAATTAATTTTGCTTCATTAATTTTTAATTTCTCATTGGATTAGATGATTCAGATTTTATCAACACAATCACTAAAAAAATTATATAGTACATCTATTTATTCTTAGTTTAGTGTCCATTTTTCATCACATCCCTATTTCTATGTACCATTTGTGTTCTGATGTTATTTTTAATCACTATAGAATGATGCATAACATTAGCTTCAAATGAGAAACCCATTGGTTTTTACCACAATCAAAATTATGCAGGGGATTTTAGAGACAGATTTACTGTTCACACCACAGAATTTATACAGTAATTTTTTTTTTAGGTAAAGAATTTATATATTTACACTGGTTATTATATATTTCTTTTTTAATTAAGGTGCGCCATATAAAAATACTTTGCAAATTTTAGCATGCAATCGTCATTTTCGTTGCAGCGATTGACAAATTGGGCCGTTGGCCGTTTAGTACATGAGTAGCAGAGTAAGTCGAAAATAATGCAAAAGGTGTTGCTTTTTACATCACAGTTTTTTCTAATACACCACAGTTTTTTT
The DNA here is from genome assembly GCA_030762895.1 of Sophora flavescens. NCBI lineage: Eukaryota > Viridiplantae > Streptophyta > Magnoliopsida > Fabales > Fabaceae > Sophora > Sophora flavescens. The sequence goes on along the minus strand of CM061067.1, from coordinate 161,513,316 downwards.
AAAAAAAATTATAATATCCCTAAAATATCCTCAACTATCTTAATACACCCATAACCTATATTCTGAAAAAAAATACACCACTCCCCTCTTCTCCTTCATCATCCCAACCATTCAATCAATTTCAAATATTGAGGTATCGGTTGCTAGAGTGCAATTCGACGAGGAAGGATATGACGAACACAAACAAGTACAAGCCAGTTTTTTTCCCAGGTGGCCAGGCCATTGGTCAAAGAGAATTTATAAGCCCCCAGAAAAAGTCATGTACATGAATGCTTCATCTTATTGGACATCGTCAGTGACATTCGTGGGTACATCCCAGGCAAACCCCATATCGTGCTTGTGCCAACCCATCAAAGACGGAACCCCAATCTACAACTCAAAATCAACCACATGGGGGAAACAGCCTTCTATGGCAAGCCCATTCATCCAAACAATGCGGAGCATATGTCTGCTTAAATGCCCAACTGGTGTATTTCCTTTATATAGGTGGGGCAAGTTCTACCCTACCATAGTTCAAGCATTCAACACGTTAAATATTTATCAATAAATTTACGTTTTTGATTGATTTAATGGTTTTGGTTGATTGAAAATTATTATTTGAACGTTATTATGTATTTAATAGTTAAACGAATTAACCTTCTAAGAAATTAAACTCCATAAATTGGTCTTTTTATATTAGCAAACCATTAATTATATTATGAGCTTAATTTTTATACTGACAACCCAGAAATTTCATTTCGTAATCCTGAAATTTCATTTCGTGAGGAATATACATATTTTTTGATAAGCCAGAAACAAAACAACAAAGTGAGAAAAGATTAAGGTCTAACTCTAACAACACTCATAGCATCAGCTAGCAAAACAGAAGACAGTTGATGCATGAGGGCAAGAGTCCTAAACTGTTTATATATATCAATATCAATTTTTATCATAAACTATACAATTATGTATGTTAAACACAATTATAAATTAAAATATGAATAATTGTAGCGCATTTGCTGTGAGATGGAATCTATAATATATAGATAAAAGAATGTATGTATGAATTTTCTCTGCCACATGTCACTCAATAACAGTGCCACCTCATATGAATCCTAGGTGTGGATCAATCCATAAAATTAGGGATATTTTATGAATGTTATCTTAAAATGATTTTTATGAATCAAGATATGTAATCCCACAAGAATCAAATATTAAGACAATCAAATATTAAGTCTCCATAATGCATATCAGACCCAATCAAATATTCTCGCGAATTCATTAATTTAATTATTATTAGTATAACCTTTCATAATATTCTTTTTTTTTCAAATAAACTACTGCAGGATCTTCATGCATTGCAAGCCATTATGTTCGTGTATTGGTAATCCATTTCTTATGTTTTTCTTTATCTCTCTATTTTTTTGTTTGTTATTTGTGAGGAGGTTGATCACTGGTTGGTCGATGTGTACATACAGGGTTATATCCAGGATTCTTCTACGCATTAAAGATGATTTCAATGATTTTGATAGAAAGACATTGCTACAACTACTCAACAATCGAAAACTAAAACCAGATTCTCATACTCTTTGAACGTCAATGTAGTGTGCCAGTGTAAAAACAAAAAAAAGTCATGTTAGAGTGCCATTTGACCCTATCAACTTTCTGAAACTACATTTCTCCATCCTCTTTCTTTTCCTGGCTTTAAATTCTAACATTATAACTTTTTTATTTTCCTTTATTTAATTCTAACAATATTCCCCAATCAGAGAAAATTGAGTATAATTAGAAAAAAAAAACCGACTGACATGGTAGATTTATTAGATTTGTTGGAATTATGTTACATTGTTTTTCTTGATATTTCAGACTTTCATTTTTTAATGGTTCACTATCACTTTCACAATTTTATTTGATATTTAAATGTTATATATTTATGAACTTTTGTAGTATTTAATTTATTGGGGGAGTTTTTCTTTATGACTCGGATTTTGGAAAGGAAGGGAGATGAAATTTTATTATTTCTAATTTATACGTGGATCTATATTTGAGATTTTTTTTAAAAAATGAAAGAATAAAATGACAAATAATCATATAACATTTCAACCACACCATTTATTCAATTTATATAAATCATTTCATAATTTTATTAATTTAGAAATGAAAAATAACTTTTAGAGAATCCGAGTATTGTCCTTGGATATAGGGTTCTTGGCAAAGAAACTATTAGAACTTTTTCGGATATTTTTTTTATCAAGATACTATATCACTTTGCACATTTGATGCAAAAAAAATGGGTTTGCATTTAAAGCAAAATAATAATTGGTTTATCAATCAAGGGAATAGGAATTGGAACCACAATCCTTCAACTTCTGATGTCTTGAAGAGAAAGCACAAGTTCAAATCATATTGAAAACAAAGAAATGCAGGTGATAATAATGATGATTTGTTATGTAAATGGAGAAAAACTTAAGAACAAATCTCCATATAGATTAGTTTTCTCTATGATCAATCATAATGTGCATGACAGCACTACCTTCGAGGCAACTAATCCCACATTTAATAAAATAGCATATTTTAAATTTCTCATAAAGTATTTAATATTTTTATGGACTAAAAGTACACATTTTTTTATATTTTTAAAAAATTAAAACGACAAAAAAAAAATTGAAGAGAGAATAATGTTAAAAAAAATGTCATATTTTAAATGATAAAAATACACTTAAGTTCACTACAAAATTAGGGAGTTCAACTTGGAATTTATAGCAAAGCCAAATTTGGTAACTTGTGCGCATTATTTTTTCATATTTTAATGTTTATGATCACTAGTGATTGGGGTATGCCAGAATGATCTAGGCATTTTTCCTGCAAAGTTTATTTTCTTTTTTGTTATTATTCTTCTGTTGGGTATTTTTATTTATTTATAGAGTTTTGATATATTTTCTTAACATATTCTTCATATAATATGATAGACAAATATATTTTCTAAAAATTGTTAATTTGCAGGAGAAGAGTAGAAATAAATCAAATAGATTTTGAAAAAAGAAAAAAAATATATGATTGATAAATATTGATTCTAAAAATGGTTAAATTGCACGGGGAAAGATGAGATAGATAAATTTATTTTCTAAAAATTATTAACTTGCATGGGAAAAGAGGAAAAGTAAATAAAATAGATTTCGAAGAGAGAAGAAGATAAATAATATAACAGATAAATATAGTTTCTAAAATGTTAACTTGCATGGGAAACAAGTAGAAACAAATCAAACAAATTTTGAAGAAAGAAGAAAAATATATCATGATGGATAAATATTGATTCTAAAAATGATTAAGTTACACGGAAAAATAGGAGAAATAAATTGAATAGATTTTCAAGCTAATAACAAGAAAATAAACGATAGTTAAATATATTTTTTTAAAAATTTAACTTTCATGAAAAAAGAGGAAAAATAAATAAAATATATTTTCAAGAATTGTATACAGTTAGTAAAAACATTATAATTAAACTTATGACAAGATTTATCTTTTACATTTTACATAACAATATTTTCAAATATTTATACATAATTTACCTTATAAATCAACAATTTTTTTATACAATTCCTAATAAAAAATTTAAACAAAAAACATATAATCATCAATTGCATATAACATATTCTCCGGACATGTCCATACACTAATGTCCTACAAAAGTACTCGATGTTTTTGTGATAGTTTTGAGTAATAATTAGCAGTGATTGGTCTCATTTTGCAGCGTTTGCCACTTTGCCAAACCGTCGGGAACTTGACTATCAATCAAAAAGTCATTCCGTGGTAGCTTGATGCAACCCGCTAGCACGATAGTTGGGAAGGAGATTAGTACCGCGGTTACAAATCACACCAAATAATGAAATGAAGTGTGTTATATGAATATCCAAGATGGACATCCAGATATATGTATATTAATAGTATATTTATGCTTATGCAACTATTATTGTATTTATTTATACAATTGTCATTGTATGCAAGATGTTCAGAAAAAGTATCCCAAATAAATATTCAAATATTATTAGTGTAATGAAATATTATATTATATATATATATATATATAATTTAATAATTAATAGAGAGGAATAATAATGATACTTATTTATCAAGATATATTAATAGTATATTTATGCTTATGCAACTATTATTGTATTTATTTATACAATTGTCATTATATGTAGGATGTTCAGAAAAAGTATCCCAAATAAATATTCAAATATTATTAGTGTAATGAAATATTATTATTATTATTATTATTATTATTATTATTATTATTATTATTATATATATATATATAATTTAATAATTAAGAGAGAGAAATAATAATGATACTTATTTATCAAGATATATTATTGGATGTCTTTAATTTATTTTTACACCGACATTATTATTTTTTCACCAACAGTATATTAACGTGGAAAAATCATTTGTTTGTAATTTCCAAAAAGATTGCAGCTGCTTATGGCTAAAACCGTTGCAAAATTACAAGTTTTAGATATGTCCGTAATAAGTAATAAGGGTTGGGTTATGGTACAACATCCATATTTTATATCACTCATTATATCACTCATATAACAAATTCTCGGTAAATCAAATTGTCATATGAGTTAGATCAAAATTTCAACTTTCTGATTGTATTTTTTATTATAGTCAAACTATATGAATACAATATATTTTAATAAAGTATATCTACTCTTTATATTTACAAATTAAATTAATATTAAAATAATGTTTTTTATTAAAAAAATCTGATTATCTTAAAAAAATTATTGACAATGGACATTATTTTAACCCATATTTAAACATTATTTGGTAAGATAATCAGTTTTTTTAATAAAAAAAATGTTAATGTGAGTTAAATTTACAAATATAAAGAGTACATATATTATACTAAAATATACTGTATTCATATAGTTTGACTATCGTAGAAATACAATTAGAAAGTTTGAAATTTTGATCATACCATATAGTAATGGGTGGTGCACCTTAACCCAACCCCGTAATAAATATCGTTTAAAATCCTAGAATATATAGCGAAGCATGGCAAAAAAAATTTATTTGGATTTTTAAATCTTGTTTATATAAGTTTAATTACTCCTACTCTAAACTTTTGAGAATTTTAAATAGATCCATATACTGTTAAGTTAAAAGGAATATTCCTTTATTCCACTTCCATCTTCCTTCATTTCACTTCCACCTTTATTCCAACTCCATTTGTTTTTTACCTGCTCTGCTCTCTTTTGCGGTCCCTGTTTGCTTCGAAGCCACCATTTGTGTCCGTGGAAGCCGCCATTTGCATCCCTGTTCGAGCTCGCGCTTGCGGTATCAGCATCCAGAGAAGACCCAGCGAACCAAGGGTCCAGACTTGAACTCATTTTCGGGTAAATTATTGCTGCTGTATAAAGCTTCTCAGTCCAGCCGTTTGGTTTTTTGGATACCTGCACATGGTTACAGTTGCTGCAGCAGTGTTTCTGGGGCTGAAATTGTGTTACAAGGCGTGGGTCTTTTAAGCTATTTGGAGGACAAAGTGATTGCTTTGTACATGAATTTGGGTGCCTATATGCTATTAGTTCTGTACTACTGGGATGGTACTCAGTAACTACATTTGGGCACTTGCGGGAAATTAGTACATAGTCAATGTGGCCACCATTAAGGTGGGAGTGCTTTGGCAAATGTTTTACTTGAGTGAGTGTGTCTTAACAATGCTCAAATAAAGTAAAAATCAAATTATACTGTGATCACAGTGAAAAAATCTTCAAGCTAATTCTTCATAATACAGAGTAAGGTTGGATTTCGATGAATATTGAGAAAGTGAAAGAGATAAACAGAGGAGGGTGGTTACTAATTTGATTCTCCCCCGAGGAACGCGACCTCCTCGTCAAGGACATCGAGGTTTGCTTTGTTGCTTTTCATGTATTATTATGCATTTTTTTACACTTAATAACAGGTGGCAGAGAGCTTGTCGGCATCCATGTCAGTCACTCATTCACTAACAGTAGACTAACAGTACACTAATAAAAGACCTAATTATAAATAAAACAATAATTTTGGGATCTAATTATAAATTTTAAAAGTACAGGAATCTATTTAAAATTTTTAAAAATATTCAGGAACTTATAGAATAATTAAACCTTTTAGATATGTTCCTACATGGGTTGATATTCTCTAGTCCCAAAAAATGTAACGGACTCATCAAAAGGATGGAAGACATTATCAAAACAAAAAATAAAGGTAATTGATTCTTGTTATTCATGCTCACAAACCATAATCGAAAAGGATTTAACCCTTCGGTTATGGTTTCAGACCTTTATAACGAGGAACCACAAGAGTCAAAGGTAGATCACTGAAATATTGTATTCATACTCGAGAGTATATCGAAGATTAAGTTCTTATACGAATAAGATACTGGATCATAATTAAAAAATTTGGAAAAAAAAATTAATAAAACATTTAGCAAGTTGATACACAAAATGCTTTAAAATCTTATTAATAAACAAAAATATCAGTAGTCTAGGACAAACATAAATTTTATTCAAAAATAGTTCAAAGTCATCCCAACATAAATATAAATGTAAACATAAGTTTTAACACAGGATTCAAATCTAGTATATAAATTGGTGCCCCTGCCAGTGAATTTCCATGATTTTCAATTATGAGCCTGGTTGATTATGATTTTTTTTCAAATGCAAACGGCACTTTTCTCCTTCCCAAGGCAAGTGAACTCACTTTTTATCAAAGCTCCCATTTGGAGCTTTTAATGAATGCTATTTAAAACATGGTTGACTTTAATTGAAATCTCAAACAAACATATACAATCTATCGTTTGGAATTGAAAGATAAATCATTAGATGTGAATCACTAATTTTATATTAATATATCATTTTATGTCATTTTATATTTATAAGCTACTAACTTCTATTTTTACCAAACATTTCAATTTTAATTAACTAGTTTTTTAGTTATCAGCTAAAAATTAGTTTATTAGTTATAAGCTAGATTATCAGCTATAAGCTAACTTATCGGTTATTTTTGCTAAATAGAGTCTAAATCTCTGTCTCATCCTTCTCTTAATTTTTTCATCCAGATTCTCATGTAGCTAGCTGAGTAGCAGACCATTAAGGTATCGTTTGTTACAAGTTTTAAAAAAACATTCCCGGGAATGTTGGCACGGGAATAAAAGTTTCTCATGTTTCACTACAAAAAAAAAGGTTATTTAGCGACCGAAAATAGTGACCGAATTTGTTGGTTGCTGTTTGCGATCGAAATGGCGACCGATTGTAGGATCTAAATCAAACACTAATTATAGTTGATATTGCGACCGAAATAGCTACCGAAATAGAGCGTATCATAGTTATCGGTCTCTATTTCGATCGCAAAATAAAGGAAAGTAAAAGTCAAAAATTTATGACTTGTTAGCGACCGAAATGGCGACCGAGTGCAACGGTTAAATTTTATTTATCTTTGCGACCGATATTAAATTGGTCGCTAAACGGCGCGTTAAAAATTAAAGTAGAGCGTGTTAGTGACCGAATTTTAAATCGGTCGCTAAATTTATGAATTCAAATTTCAAATTAACCCGTTTAGCGACCGATTTAGCGACCGAATTATTCGGTCGCTAAAACTAAAATCCCTAAATCGTGATTTCCTTCCTCTCTTCCCCCATTTCTCTCTTTTCTTCTCTTCTCTCTCACGCGCAGCGGCACAACAGCTCCTCTCCGGCCACCGCCTCCTCTCCGGCCACCACCTCCTCCACACGGTAAGCATACATCTCGCTTTCCCTCTCTTTCTCTCCTTCTCTCTCTCACTCGCGTCTCTCTCTCTCCCTCTCCTTCTCTCCTTCTCTCTCTCACTCGCGTCTCTCTCTCCCTTTGTCTCTCTATCTCTTTACAGGTTTTGCACGGTTTGCAGGCTCTGTTTGTAGGTTTTGTGCGACTGAGAGAGCACCCTCTTGGGCCGCCGCACCGTCGTCTCTGCAACTGTGAAGGGTAGGTTATATTGGTTGAACCTTTGATCTATATGATGTTGCCGGTTGATGATTGAAGCTGTTAAGCATTGAAAATTAGATTTTATGTTCTCTGTTACTTGCTAAATTGTTTGGTATTGATCAAATGGGTAGAGTTTCTGGGGATTATTATATTGTTTAAACAGTATGATAGGTGTTGAGGGTAATGATAGCAGGGTGTTTGATGAAAAGCCTGAATTACCATGATTTGTAAAGTATATATTTTTGCTAGGTGGTGCAGGTGCTGATTGGTTTTTAATTGTATTTTAAAATTACTTGCTTTATGGCTACTTGAGTTCTGGTATTTTAGTGTTTATAGGATCATTATACTTATGCCACTTTTTCGCATATATCCAATTGGTTCTAATCTGGTTTTGTTTCTACTTTTTAAATCCCTTTTTTCGTGTAGCTAAAGGTAAATAATATTTTTACGATGTTAAAAATGAAAATAACTTAACTGAATGATCGTTGTTTTAATTTGATCGACCTTGTATGATATTTATGCTATGGTTATTGCCTAAGAGGATTTTTGGTTTCGCAAGTCATCTTGGTGAACATGCTATGCTGGTTTGTCTCATGTGCATTGCTCCATTTTACCACTTTTCTTTTTAGTACTTCTTTTATTTTACCTCTCTGTTTAGGGTTCCTGCACTATCAGTTCCCCACACTCTCTTCCCTTCCATTCACGCCATCTGCACACAGCACACTGCACACTTTGGGCACACTTATATAAGTTGTTGAAGTACATAACATACCCTTTTTTTTATTGCTTTGCCACTAAAACAATGCCCGGTTTAAACAAGCTATGGTACTTATATGTAATGAAAATGTTTTGTTTATACTTTCATGAGTGGCAAGTGTGCAAGTAGGTTAATGATTTCCAAGTTTATACTTTTATCACAAGAGCCTTTGATGATGTTATTATTTTTTCTTACAGTTTTCTTTGTCGATTGACAACCGCTCTAGTCGTTACCCGTTTTCACTATTTGCTTGGAGTTGAGGTAGGTCAAATACTCTATCTTTTTCTTTGTTGCTAGTGGTTCTTGAAGACTTTGAATTGATTTGTTGATTGTTAGTGAAGAGCTGAGCTCAATAGGATTCTGGTTGTGTGCTGGTAGATTAGAAATGATGCATGTGGTTGCAATTGAATATGTTGTTTGTTAGTGGAGAGCTGAGCTCAATAGGATGCTGGTTGTGTGCTGGTAGATTAAAATTGATGCATGTGGTTGTAAACTTTATATGTTATTTGTTAGTGGAGAGCAGAGCTCAATAGGATGGATGTGTCAATTCTATGCCTTGATTGCAATTTTTATGTCCTTATTAACGTTTTTGTCGCTAAAATTGTGCTCTGTATATAGAGTTAAATTTGTATCTTCTATTATGGTTAACGAGTTAGAATAGCCTTAGTGGAGAGCAGAGCCCAATAGGATGTGATCCTGTCAAAAAGGCGGGATGGTTGTTGTGTGTTGCTAATTTAGAAGTTATGCATGTGTTTGACAATTATGTGTTACTTGTTAGTGGAAAGCGGAGCTCAATAGGATGTTTGCTACTATATTTTATCTAAGTTTGTATTGAAATATGCTTCAATATATATATTTGTTGAAGTATGCTGCAATCCTTATAAGTCAATGGTTTTATTTTCTGCTAGAGTTAATTATTAAGTTACGAAAGCCTTAGTTTCCTATTTGAGATTCAATACTAATGAGCATGCGTACCTTCTCAGGGCACACATGCTCATTGTATTGAATCTTGAATTGTCCAAGTGAGACAGTTTGGGAAAAAACTTTTTTTCACACTCGTACAATAGTCATTTCAATGTTCAAATGCCTTATATACTTGTTGAAATCTCGGTCTGATGCATTTCCTTTTGTTCTCCTGGTGCATACTTGATAGCGGTGATTCTCACCGTGCTCGAGTCGTGTACTTGGAGACCGATGGGAAATGCTACCAAAATTTTGTCAAGTATAAGGTATTTGAATATGGGAATAACTATTATTAGCCGGGTGTGGTAAATGTTTCTTCTCGAATGGGATAGGTTCATACCTTATCATAAGAACGAGATTGATGGAGTTATTGGAATGCACCGTAATATATAAGTGTTATTGTATGATTGGTCAGGCTATTTAATTGTCAGCAATGGATTTTCCGGAGAATCGGAAATGGATGTATCGTAGGTTGGATCGGAATAAACGTCTTAGGGAAGAGTATAGAGTTGGAGTGGGTGAGTTTATAGAGTTTGTTGTTAGCCAGGAGAGATTTATACGGCTGGGCGGTGATCATTTGATGTGTCCTTGCAAAAGATGCAAGTGTCAATATTTCAAAAGCGTGTATGGAGTTGTAGCCGATCTTTATGAGAAGGGCTTCATGCCTGATTACTATTGGTGGAGTAACCATGGTGAGACGTTGCCTGATTTAAACCCGATTGTGTTTGAAGGTTCATATTATGGAAGTGGTGACTGGAGGGAAGAATTGAATCCATACTAGCAGATGATAATGGATCATGCTGGACCATCGGTTGGTGTTGTACTGGAAGAAGATGGGGGAGAAAATGGTGGAATGAGTTCCCAATACATAGAGGAGAATCCGAATCCCGAAGCTCAAAGATTCTATGATATGCTGAGTGCTGCACGATCTCCATTGTGGGAAGGATGTCGGGAGTACACGGAGTTGTCGATGTGCATTGAATGGTTGAGTATAAATCTGACTACAATATGCAAGAAGGTTGTTTTAATCACCTCACCAGGTCAGTGTCCAAGGCGTTGCCAGAAGACAATCGAATGCCTACTAGTTTTTATCATGCTAAGAAGTCTGTGGAAAATTTGGGTCTGGGGTGTTTGAAAATTGATTATTGCTCGAATGGATGTATGTTGTACTATAAGGATGATTCAGCGGAAAGCATAACATGTTGTCGGTTTTTTGGTGCGGATCGGTATAAGACAACCACTAGGATGGGCATTGAGAAGAAGAGGTCGCTAAAAAAGATGTGGTACTTTTCGCTCGTGCCAAGACTTACAAGATTGTACTCTTCGATGGCCACTGCAGCTCACATGAGGTGGCATAGTGAGCATGAGAGGGAGGAAGATGTCTTGTGCCATCCATCTGATGGAGAAGCTTGGAAGCATTTTGATAGGGTTCATATGACATTTTCGCAGGACCCTCGGAACATCCTATTGGGGTTATCTGCTGATGGATTTAATCCTTTTGGGCAGTCTGGAAAAGCATACTCTTGTTGGCCGGTTCTCCTGACTCCGTACAATCTTCCCCCGGGGATGTGCATGAAGCGGGAGTTTATGTTCCTAACAGTCATAATTCCGGGTCAGTCTAATCCAAAAGGTAAGATTGATGTGTACTTGCAGCCACTGAAAGATGAGTTGACGATGCTGTGGAATGACGGTGTGTTGACATATGACGTATCTTTGAGGCAGAATTTCGTCATGAAAGCATCTTTGATGTGGACGATCAACGACTTTCCCGCCTATGGGATGATGTCGGGTTGGATGACCGCGGGGAAGCTTGGATGCCCAATATGTATGGAGCGATCGAAGGCATTCATGCTTAAAAACAGTCGAAAGATCTCATATTTTGATTGTCATCGTCAATTCCTTCCAGAAGATCATCCTTATAGGCGGAACAAGAATGCATTCAAGAAGCGTTGTGCAGAGACAACACCGCCTCCACCACGTTTGACTGGTCCTAATGTATGGCGCAGAGTACAGTACTTACTGCTCGTCCATGAATCCCAATGACAACAAATTCCTGATTATGGCGTCAACCATAATTGGACAAAACAAAGTATATTTTGGAGGTTGCCGTATTGGAGGACGCAGCTACTCCGTCACAACATTGATGTCATGCATACTGAGAGGAATGTGTTTGACACTGTGATGGACATCAAGGGGAGGACAAAGGATACAAATAAAGCCCGAGTGGATCTGGCTGAAATTTGTAATCAGAAGGAGATTGAGTTGCAGGACAATGGTCGTGGCGAACTTATCAAACCGAAGGCAAGTTATACACTAAGTAAAACACAAAGTGGTCGTCTGTAAGTGGGTTAAAGAACTAAAGTTACCATATGGGTATGCTTCCAATCTGGGTAGATGTGTTGACATGAAGGAAGCAAAGTTACATGGAATGAAGAGTCATGATTGCCACGTGTTCATGCAACGGTTGCTTCCAATTGCGTTCGATGCATTACCGAAGCAAATTTGGAACCCACTTGTTGAACTTAGCCACTTTTTCAAGGAGCTTACATCGACAACACTAAATGTGAATCAATTAAAGGATATGGAAGTCAAGATACCCGTTTTGTTATGTAAGCTGGAGCAAATCTTCCCGCCGAGTTTCTTTGATTCCATGGAACACTTGCCAGTTCATCTACCTTACGAAGCAAGAGTTGGTGGCCCAGTTCAATACCGCTGGATGTATCCATTTGAGAGGTAAACAACATCAACTATTTTACTTAATACATATGAAATTCACGAACACGAAATCGTAGTTTAGCTTTCCCTAAAACTAGTAATTATTTGTATGTATCCCTCTTAAATAGGTTCTTGCACTCCCTTAAACACAAAGTCAAGAACAAGGCACAAGTGGATGGTTCCATTTGTGAAGCATGCTTAGTAGAGGAGACTTCCACTTTTGCCTCTTATTACTATCCGGGCGAAGTTAACACGAGAAGGACAAGGATGCCTAGAAACGTTGATTCGGGTGAAGGAAGTTCAACTAGTCCTCCTATATCAATATTCAACTATCCTGACAGATTTAGTGGCAAATCAAAAGGATATTTCTTGGATCAGCATGACATTAATGCTGCTCATCTATATATCCTTCAAAATTGTGAAGAGGTGGCACCATATTTAGAGTAAGTTTTTACAATGTTTTTTATAGATTCAATTGACATTTATGATTATTAATCGTCCTGCTGTTAATCTCTCATATGTAGAATGTACGACAATTTTCTAAGGGATCTCCAACCTGACATTTCAAACGATCAGGTTGATCGAGAAATTACTTCTCACTTTGCTACGTGGTTCAGTAAATATGTAGGTTAAGCATATTCATTTGTTGCAATACATTTTATCTCCTTAAATATATAGCATGTATAAGAATAATATAATATTTGATTTTTTAGGTACTAGATCCAGAAAACAATGTTCAAAATCCATTGTTGACAAATTTGGCATGGGGGCCTAACAGATGGGTTACATCATGGAATACTTACATTGTAAATGGATATAAATTTAACACAAAAACATGGAATGAAGGAATGCAGTCGTGTAACTATGGTATTTGTGTGCGAGCCACTGATGGCAATGTAGAGGATGATTTCTATGGGGTTCTAACTGACATCCTTGAACTCGATTATATCGGTTTCCCCGTGATGAAGTTAGTTATCTTCAAGTGTGATTGGTTTGATCCTACTCTTGACGTAGGGACAAAAATCGATAAAAAATATGGTATTGTTCAAGTTAGGCTATCTCGAAGGTATAATAAGGCGTACGACCCATTCATTTTTTCACAACAAGCAGATCGGGTTTATTACTCGCCATATCCCGAAGGACATCAAGGCTGGTTGGGTGTTATTAAGATAAAGACTCACAGTATAATTACTGATAATGTAATCAACCAGCATGAAAAGGATGCTTCGTACCAAGATGATGAGTTTTCAAGACCCCACGTACCGTTGCAAATTACGCCAGACATTATTGTTAAATCTATGGCGGACATTTCCGGAAATGGGGAAGAAGTTGAAAGAGAGTTAATGGATCAATCCGAATTGGACGCATCTAGCGAAGGCACATTCCGATCAAGTGAGACTGATGAGAGTGAGGGTGGATTTAGTGACGGAGATTCTACTTAGGTAATTTATTTATGTCATAATTCATTGTGTAAATGTCATTCTACTTAGGTAATTTATTTTTGTATTATTTACACTGTTGTGTAATCATCTTTTCATTTTTTACACAGATGGTAGATTCCTCTAGAGGTAGGGGTCGTCGTGGAGGTCGTGGCAGAGGTCGTGCTACGAGAGTCCCTTCGCCGACCAACCCACAGCCTTCAGATCGAGACCACCCTACCAGCACCTCTGTGGATGGGACACCGCAGGGTGATGGAGTTGCACCCCTTACCCAGCCTCATGTGGTCGGGACACAAGCTGTACCCTCATCATCCACACCTATGACAGGACCATCATCATCATCAGGACAGGAGAGTCGTGGTCCATCCGACTGGAGGATTCTTCTTATCCCTAGGGGGGATAACGAGTAAGCTAATTTAATTTTTTAATATATATAAAGTATCGTTAATTTCTATTTACTTGTTTTTATTTATTTATTTATAATATTTATTAATGCTCTAATTTTGCTGCAGCTTTCTGCCCGCGAAGGGTCCTTCTGATTCGATATCGAAGATCCTGCGAATCAAGTTTGATGGTCCATGGCCTACATGGAAGGCCATCCCAGGGTGCCATAGGGATCAGTTGTTTCAAGAGTTTAAGGTAACAATTTATTAAATTATTTAAATTAAATTTACATTATACACACACACACACACACACACACACACACACACACGAATTGCCTAACAACTATAAGTTGCAGAAAGAGTATAGGTGGGACGTAGCTTTAGGGGGTCTCGTCAAGGACATATTTGAGCATAAATGCTCACTGGTCATGAAGAATCTGACGAACAAGCTGAGGAAGGGTAAGAATAAGGGGAAGTGGGTGGATCCTGATATCAGGAGGCAGCTGGACCAAGATCTTGGCTACTGAGAAGTTCCAGGAGATCCGAGGCCACAGCTCGGCGTGTCGAAGCTTCGATGGTGGCGCATGTGCTTGGACCGGCGGGTCTAAATCAGCCGCCGCCCACTACGACGAGCTGGTAATACATTAAACTTTTGACTTATTATACTATTTAATTAGTTTCCATTTTTAATTATTCTTATGAATTTAAGATTATATTTTTGTGCAGAAAGCACAGAAACAACGGGCCCCCACTACTATGGAGTTGGTGGAGAGGACGAAGAAGTTGAGGTCGGAGACATGGGTCAACGACAAGGCCCGTAACTATGCTGTAAGCAAAAAAACAATTTAGTGTTTACTTGTAATTTATTATAAATGATTTGTTAATATTGATTATAATTTTAACTAAATCTCTTCAACTATACTTTGTAGATGGCCTTCAACGAGAAGAAGGAAGATGCCATATCACGTGCCTCATAGTCACAAGATGAGGCCTTGACTGGTGATGGGCCCAGCTCTCCTATCTCTGTCGACGATAATGTCATTTATTTGGAGGTCGTCGTGGGCAGGAACAAGAAGGGGCACGTGTATGGACTCAGACACCTGGGAGGCGAGTTTATCGCTTCATCATCCGGCACGCCTGCTCCTTCCTACGCTGATACCGTCTCTCAGGAGCAGTTCAACCAAATGCAGGACACCATCACGCAGCTGAACGCGGAGCTTCGGGAGAAGAGCGAGAGAGAGCAACAGATGGCGAACCAGATTGCACAGTTGACTTAGGCACACCAGCAGCTGATGCAGACGAGCATCGAGCAGGACTAGACACTGTGGCTGGTGTTGGAGCAGATGAGGATCCAGACTCCAGTTGTTCAGGGTGATGCTCTGACAGTTGTGCCGCCTGTTGCCGCTCCTCCTCCAGTTCCGCCGCCAATTACTGATGCTGCTACTGCAGAGGACGATCAGATAACAGACGTTGGTGTTACGGACGCTAAGGATGATTGGATTCCTCCACCTCCCCCTCATCATGATTGATTTTGTTTTTCATATTTTTGACTTTAAACGATTCTTGTACGACACTTTGGATTATTATTTTATATATATATATATATATATATAGATATATATATATATATATATTCATTATTTCTTATGATTGTATATTTCATTAGTAATTTGGTGTGTTTTATTAGTATTTTTGCTAAACTTTAGAGAAAAACAGAAAAAATCTATCATTTTAAAAATTAAATTTTTAAAAAAAATAATAAAACCAGTTTAGCGACCGAATTAGAAACCAATAATTCGGTCGCTAAACTTTAGTTAACATTAACAGATTGTGGTCTATTGACCGAAAATCCGTCGCTAATATAGGTTAACAGTAACCAACATTGGCGACCGAACCAGCAACCGATTATCGGTCGCTAAAAATGGTTACCCAAACAATGCGACCAACCGTGTAGCGACCGTTTTTTATTATTTAGCGACCGAAATTACTGTTGCCATTTAGCAACCGAATTAATATTTCGGTCTCTAAAATCTTAGCGACCAGGTTATCAGTCACCACCATTAATCGATCGCTAAATTAAATAGGGACCGATTTAGAAAGTTTAGCGACCGAATATTCCGGTTGCTAAACAGTTGTTTTTTTTGTAGTGTTTGGTACAAGTTTTAAAAATTTATTCCCAAGCATAAAAGATTCTCGGGAATAAAATTAGTTAATGATAGTTAGAAACTTGAGAAAACTCTATTCCCATGTGCGAAGGTGAAAAAACTCTATACCCGAAAATGTGATTCCCAAAAATATAGTTTGCCTAAGAATAAAACATCACAGTTATCAAATGTCACATGGGATTATTCTCCCAACTTTGTTTTGGACCTTTTGGTAGGCCTTTGTTGTATTGGCGACCTATTTGAGTTGTTTTTTAGACATTTTTTTCGTTGGAGTTTGAGACATTATTTTGCTTAATTTATAATTATGTTAATTAGATCGATTTGCCCGATTAAATGATGTTCTAATTATCTTACCCTATATGCCGGTCGTGACTCGCAGGCCGTGGAAGGCCACGAGGCAACCCAAGACACTTGTCTTAGGCCCACATTCAATTAGTTATTGACCTTTTATAATTTTATATATTATATAAAGGTCTCAAAATTTAACATGTAATAAATACATCTAAACATGATAAAGACCCAACAATAACATATATGTAAGAGAGATTTTATTAAAGTATCAAGTAGCAACGTGACGTTCTAATCCAAGCTGACATCAAATGCTATAATTATATGACCCAACAATCTTAATACATTTTTTTAAAAAATGGGACGATGTTAATATTTATGAGTGTGTAGGAGTGAAATTTTGAGAAAATAAAAATTAATTGTAATTAAAACTATTTATTCAT
Source organism: Sophora flavescens (assembly GCA_030762895.1). Lineage (NCBI taxonomy): Eukaryota > Viridiplantae > Streptophyta > Magnoliopsida > Fabales > Fabaceae > Sophora > Sophora flavescens. The sequence goes on along the minus strand of CM061067.1, from coordinate 161,496,172 downwards.
TTCGTCTAAGAAGATTAAACGATGATGTAGTTGAAGAAAAAATCAATTATGTGTGTGAAACTTTTTTTTTGAAAAGAACGTATGTGATTTTTTTAATAATAATGAATTAATAAAATAATGATTTTTTTATATGCATACAATAAATTTAATAAAAAAAAATCTCTAATAGATATGTCTTATAGCCCAAAATGTCTAGAGACGGGCTCGGTAACTCGTGTATGGGTCGGGACACATACCAAATAAAGCACGAGACCATCCTCTTGGAGATGTCCCACCATATCTAGAAACTAATTAATTAACCTCACATGTCCACATTCTACTACCCAAACTCCTATATGACCCTCCACGGCACCACCTGCCCACTAAAGACAAACCCGTTGGAAAAAATAATAAATAAGTATGAATAAGTATATATATACGATGTTGAATGTTAAATCCGTGTACAACTATCATCGTCAAAATTATTTACATTAAAAAATCAATGCAACTTAATCATTCCAATTCATTTCATCTTCATATCTAAACTTAGAAATGTGGTGCTCTCCCACATTTAAGTTCTACCAAGATGGACAAATGCGTTGCTTTTAACCATATGGATAACTCATGTATATAGATAGAGAGAGAGAGGGATAGTTTGTTTAGATATTAAAAAATATGATTATAGACTACCAAAAAAAATATGATTATAAAATCTATCAAAAAAATTTATTATACAAAAAACTGATTTTTTTTAATAAACTAGTAAGGTACTCGTGCATTCGCACGGGTTACATACGTTTTTACGTACGTTTGAAACTGACTTGTATTGAAGTAGGCCTACTCCCTGTAAGCACTATAATTAACATAATAACAATAGTTAAATTTAATAACAATAGTTAAATTCATGTTTATATATATATATATATATATATATATATATATATATATATATATATATATATATATAAAAGTGGGTGGTCTAAGATCCCTCCAGGTAATTTGGTAACTGTTTGAGTCGTCTTATGGATAAGCAGGTAATTTGTTAACCAAAAATTAATATTGAATCAACTCTATAATAATCTATTAAGTCATTTAATTGAGATAATTTATGTTTTGAGACTAATTTAAATAGGTTGTGTTCCCCATATGATGCAAAAAATATATATATATAAATCAATTCTGCAATAATTGATTAAATCATTTAATTGAAATGTCACAACTTTCTCCAATTGAATCAAATTATCCAAAGAGCTAATGCTTATAAGTGCAAATATCTCTTCTATCATTTTTCATAGTTGTTAAATGAAGAGTACTTTTTCCCTATCTATTCTATCATCTCTCATTTATTTGATTGAAATTTTATTTTAAGAAAATACATGGTCATTAGATTTCAAATATGGAGTTGAGTAGATGACGTGAATCATTTGAAATATTCAAGCCTAAAAAATTTATAAATTTCAAGATGTTATCTGCTATGCTAATCATGAATAGCAAGCATATATGGTATCCAAAAAAAATGACATATAGAAGTCACTTGTGGAACTGATCTCAAAAATTGTATGAATCTCATTTTAATGATTTTGAGCATACCTCCATAATGAAGTTTTATAGTTTATTCTACCATGTCAACAAATTTTTTTTCCCCTAATAATAACTACTAAGATATTGGCTTTATAATTATTCCAATTAAAAGTAATTATCCAAAAAAAAATTACAAACCAATAAACAAATTGAAACTTCCAATTAAATTTTCTCAATTTTGATTTCCTTGAGCTGGGAAGATGATATTTCAGCAAGTACTGTTTCAACTCTCCTCATCAAAATACTTTTTAGCAACCAAAACCTTCCATTAAGAGCAATCCTGTTGACAATCCAAGCAAATCTCATCCTAAAAGAATTGGTGAATTAAATCATTAAGAGAGAAAATACTATCCTTTTAAAAAATTCTAAGAATTTATTTTCAATGAATTATATCAAATCTAAATATGTATTTGGAGGTGATAGAAAAATCTAAATATTTATTTATGATTTGTAATCAAATCATTGCTGGTAAAGTAATATTTGTATGGCATCTTTCTATGAAAACAAAACTTTAATACTCTAGTGGTATATTTTGTAATTATATTTTTTGTTCTTGGATTTAAACACACCTACAACTATAATCCCGTGTTTCAATTTCAGGGGAATGGAATCATAAGACATTTGGAGGGCATAATCTTTCTCACTCTCTGTCACTTGCCAACTAATTAAGCTGCTAGTGTTTCTCCCCTCCTTTAGCAGTGGACTGGTGGGTCATAATGTCACAACAATCTTTTAGTTGTATATAAGTTCAAAACAAACTGTACAGCAGGAATGCAAATTTAAATTATCGGTTAGTGAATTACAAATTTTCCAAAATAAGATTTTATGATGAACCAAAACAAAAACGGGTAGAGACATAGAAAGAGGAATTAACATATAGAAATGATGAAAAATAAACCAAGGAGGATAAAGAGCATAGATATCAGAGCATTTAGAACTTATGAGCACCATAACAATAGTCAGTGTAATTCCATAGGAAGTAGACATAGAAAGTTAATTGCCCCTGATTTGTACAATCTTGGTATGATGTCTAGTAGAAAAATCTTTGGCTACAAAAATGGAACAAATAAAATAAACTCAGCAGTTAGCAAGCCTCAACTCAGGGTCAGCTAATAGTATGAATGATTCACATGGATTACTACACCTGCATGACCAGAAATCATTCCCTCGTGACATGCAACTATTGTTATGACATGCATGTCCAAACATGAGAGCTGTAACAATGTGCATGCAATTTAACCAACCTGATGTTGCATTCGCACCAAAAGTTTGTTCATTGATGTGAAATTTTGGAGTACAAACTCCATAGCATCTGCCACAGTATCCAATCCTACAGTTCTCGGATTAAACATCCACATTTTGGGTTCAATCTCAAATTGGTGCAGCTTAAAATCAATATAATGACATGGCCACTTCCCCATAATCAAGACAAATACAGAAATCACGGAGAATGAGTGAGAGATATAGAAGAGGGTGGAAGAAAAAAATGTACAGCCACATATAGATGGGAGATGAGGATGGAAAAGTAGTGATAATAGATGACAGCATTGACGTTGAGTTTGGCACTTTAGGTGATGAAGAGAATAATGCTGGTGGAGAAGGTGATGGTGGAGTGGTGGGAGATATGGTGGATGATAAGAATGATGACCTTTTTCAAGTTACATCTTTGGAGAATGTGATTTATTGTCAAGTTGGGAAGACTGAGGATGGTGCTTATAACTTTTGGATGTTGAAACAACTGCTAATGACTGGGTTGAAAGTCTGTGGCAGCTTTGAACCTTGAGAGATCATGGCTGCCATGACATCTCTCTATAGTCTCTACCATCCCTGTTTTTAATTAATGGTTAATTTGTAAGAGAGTCTAGTCTTTACTCGTACTGCAATTAACTCCCTTCTCTGGATTTTTTTAAAATTTCTATTTGTGTTTGAGGTCTAAGTAAAGTTGGAGTGAGTTTTATTTTGTGAGAGATGCATGGGTATAAGAAGTTTTTGCGATATATATATATATATATATATATATCTATATATATATATATATATATAATTACTCAAAGAAAATAAGTAATTTTGCTATATCATGCTTAGAAAAGCATTGGATGCTATCGATGATAAAGTAATACAAAGCTAAAATTTCAAGTCAAAATTTGAAGATAAACATCCCTATACTACTGCAATATTTTCCACTCCATTCAATATGATTTCAGTGCAATGAAAGCTATGTCTAATCTATCTCAGTTGGAGTATCCAAAATTCTGAATTGTGTTTCTTTTAGTGTAGCATCAATAACTTGGAGTTTTTTAATTTATCCAGAACGTGACAGAAGGCTATACAATCAACAAAAGCAAAAGGCAAATAACAAAGTTGGAAATTTAAAAAAACCCCAATGACGATGGAATCACAAGCAAAGCAACACTAAAAGAAGCACAAGTTCAGTTCAATTATCCTTTCACAACCATATAACAAAGCCCACACTTGAAATTAACATAGGAAATAATCACAAAAAACATAAAAATCAAAACTTGGCATTGAATTAAAGATCTAAAATGAAAGAAACGAAACAAAGCCTAGATAGGATCAATGAAAGTGTAATTATATGTCAATGCAAGTGTAATGTGTGAATTTATAACGTGAGATAATGTCAACCCTTTCCCCTCATAAAAAAAGTGGTGGTCACAGCAATTTTTTATTATATCAAACTGCTTCAACTGGTTTGAACTGGCGTGAAAGAATAGCAAGTTGAAACCCTAGTCTGGTGATATCTTCTTCACTCTTGTCTCCTGCATTAAGCAAAGAAAACCTACAGCTTAGACATTTAATCATGCACCTCATGTGCAATCCAATCTACTCTATTTACTATTAATAAAAGAAGCTCAACCTTCCTCCAAATCAAGCTAAAAAATAACATACAAACAAAAATGGAGACAGGGCCAATACCAAATATGAAACCAACTTTAAAAAATAAATAATAATATATGAAGCCAACAATGAAACCAACTATTAAAGATGGTGTGTGTGTGTGTGCGATCTGCACTGTAGAGGAAAGGGAAGATGGAAGGACAGGAAGAGAGAGATGTGAGAGCGAGGAAGAGACGGATGAGGGGGAAGGCATTGGTGACGGTGGCAGCGGCACATGACCTTCGTAGATAGAGTCCGCGTTTGGTGGCGGCGGAACCACGAGGTAAGCGGATATGTATTTACGTAAATCTTATTAAAACTAAAAATAAGTTGAAATTAAAAATTTAAATTTAAACTTAAATTTTAAATATAATTAAATTTATCTAATTATTTAATTTATTTCAATTTTAAGATCATATAAAATGTATTTACGTAAATCTTATCAAAATTGATTTTAAATTGAAATTATATAAATTAAAATTAAAATTTTAAATATAATTTATCTTATCTAATTATTTAATTTATTTCAATTTTAAGGTCATACAAAATGTATTTACGTAAATCTTATAAAAATGAAATAAATTTGAAATTATGTAATTCAGAAATGTATTTAATCTTATTTGAATGACTAACTTTAAATACATTTTTGGTTATTTACGTAATTCTTATCTTAAATTTATTTCAATTTTAATTTCCAATATAGTAAATCTGTTGTAAAAAATAACTTATTCCGAATACTTTTTTTTAAAAAAAAAACACACAAGGGAGGCATGCAAAAGCATCACTGTAAAACCACACATCCCAACTATGTTGGTATCTCTGATTTTACCAATCATCTGCAACACACTCCATATTTATTAAAAAAATAAAAATAGAAGAATACTTATTTTGATTACTTACCTTATCTCTTTGTCTTTTTTTTTTTGTAAAACGAGTAGCACTGTAACAACTTCATTACAATAATTATTTGTTTACAGATTTAATTTCAAGTTTGATATTTGATTTAGATTCAAAATTAAAATTCAAAAATTAGTCTTTAATTTAGATTATTTACAATTAATATTGTATACTTTCTCTTACTCACCATATATAAGTTGGTTGTTCATACTTCATACTATCGTGTTCACTACTTACGTGTTCCTTTCATTAACCTATTGACTTAAGATGACATTTGAATATACTTATCTTGATGACATAACGCCTGAAAATGAGGATTCTAAGATCAAAGTAGAGGTTACGTGGCTATGGTATGTACTTATCTTGATGACATAACGCCTGAAAAGGTTTTATGCCCATCAATTATGCCATAGTCTCACGGTATAAAAAACTTGACCCTAGCAATATATCAAATTTTATAATCAATATTTTTTATTTCTCAATTTATTAAACAAGTCCTTTAAACCTAACTAATTATATGATATTCACATGCACCATATATTTTGTATAGATTTGTACATATTATGTTAAAAGCTTTATATAATTGATGTTTCAAAATTCAAAAGTTATTTATAATACAAAAATTATTAATCAAATAATTTAAAAATCATCCATAATTTATCTCGTGCGGGCACGGGATCGAATTTTAGTTATATACATACCCTAATCCAATCAAATTGTGATTTCCTTTTGCCAACCAATCACAATCGCGGACTTTTTCTATTATGACCATATAAAAATATGAAAATAAACTTCAAGGATAGGACGATCTTTTTATTTTTGCACCAAGTTTTTCCGCATTATTTGAGTGGGAAGCATCGTTGGTGCACCGTAAGCTGTCTTGATGTTAACCAATGGGTTTGCCAAGTGTACTACCAGGTGTCAATTTGACTTTTCAAAGGGAGATGTAGTCAATGCTGTATATGATGGTATTTTGCAATTGAAATATAGGTATACGTTTTGTATCCACACAGTAATCCTCCATCAAATACGTTAAACTAATAAAATGTTAAATGTTGTGATTTACTTATTCTTTTTTGTTTCGTTGAAATTTTTTTGTAAAGGAGAACGTGTCTTTTGTGTCGGATGTTGGTTCAATCACGGTGGCGGCTCCGAACTCCGGTGCATCGAGATGGACGTGGGGTAGGGTTGTACGCAGTGGTTCAGACGGGTGGGTCGGGCTGTACGCAACGGTGGCGGTCGCCACCAAATACAGGTTTTACGCTAGGGTGGGTAGACGTAGGACATCTGAGGTGTAGAAGGCAGTTGGTTTTTGATGTTGGTGGTTTTATCACGGCGGCATCGAACTGGTTATCCGATTGATTTGTGGAATCAGGATTTCTAGTTTTGGGGATTTAGGGTTCCTTCAAAAAGGAAATATGGAGATGGGAAATGAACTTACCCTAGAAAACACTGGAAGAAGACAATGTGTTCATCAAACGACAGTGTTTGCATGAGAGAAGGTGCCACACCATGGCACTGGCCTACACAGCTCCACGTTCCTATCTTGAAACAAAACGCGACAAGATTCATTGCCATTTTTTATCCTTACAACATAAATATCTTCCACTACACACACTGTCTTCCATTTCATCCTAACCCGTTATTCGCCGCCATGGCCGTGAATCTGGGGAACCTGGCACTCCTACTCGACATCGCTTCACCTTGGAGTGTGATTCTAGAGAGAAAGGCTCATCCTGTGGGAGTCGATGTCATTTTGAGCTTGCCGCCGAAGAGGGACAGCGACAACAGCACTACTCACCCGTGTTGCTACGCTTCTTTTGATCAGGGTGGAGAGGTGAGGAATAGGGTGGTGGCGGCCCGTGGCAAATCGAACTCAGAAGAACGGTGTTGGGTTCGAGAGCGACGAAGAGGAGGGCGAGGAGGAGAGTGAGGGAGTTTGAGGAGAGGAGGGACTGGAGAAGGCTGAGGAGTTGCAAGATGGGATGTTAGTAACACTGGAAGAAGACGATGAGGAACATGGGAGAAGATTGTCGGGGAAAGGGGAGTATGATGTTTTAATTTGTGTAGAATACTTAATGTATTTTTATATTAACAAAACAATAACCTATGTATTTGGAGAATTAAATATACATTTGATGTTTGAATACGGTATAATGGATTGAAAACTCAATTGTCCCACATGGCTAAGTGATTGGCCAGGAAGCTGCCATGTGGGTTTCTTGTATTCTGAATTCTGAATTCCTAACATAATACTCCCTCTGGACTCAATTATAAAAAAAAAAAGTACATATATTTTTTGGACTCGAATATAAGCAAAATCCAACTAACCCAACTCTATTTAATGTAGCTATTCCAAAAATCAAGAAAATTAACCAATCAAACCAATTCTCCCTTACTTTTTCAAGAGCATTGCACATTCTCGAGACAATTAAATGGTAGTTTATTAATTATAACTCATTTTTTTTTACATAAATCAAGACAATTAAACTAAATTAACTAATTTTCTTAATAAGTGTGAAATTAGTTATTTATGCTTATAATTGAGTATTATCCATTTTGAGTATGGTCATGACTAAGACCATTGGCTACACGTTGGGGTGGGAATAGGCCTGGCCGCCCGACAGGGGCCTATGGCCTGATATGTTTAAAGCCTGACCTGTTTAATAAAAAGCCCAGGTCTAGGCTTTTCTAAAAGCCTCTTTAGTTAAATAGATCAGGCTTAGGCTTATAAAAAAGCATGTGAAGCCGGATAGGCCGGCCTGATTAACATTATTTTTAATTAAATATATAATATATAATATAATATATAAAATATAATCTAATATATAATAAAATATTCATTAAAAATTAAATACTATTCAATATTCATAATGAGTAAACATAGAACCCTTAGTACCATTTTCAAACACTTTCAAATATAAGTAAAATCCAACCAACTCAACTCTATTTGATGTAAGTATTTCAAAAATCAAGAAAATTAATCAATCAAACCAATTTTTCATTTACTTTTCCAAGAATATTGTACATTCCTGAGACAACTAAAGGTTAATTTAATAATTATAACTTTTTTTTTTTTACATAAATCAAGACAATCAAATTAGATTAACTAACTTCCTTAATAAATATGAAATTAGTTATTTTTGTTTATAGTTAAGTCCGGAAGCATTATTTAGGATGATGTTAACGAGTGTTATGACACCAATTAAGAAACCAAGAAAATAAAACTCTTATTAAAAAGTGATGCAGAAAATAAATACTTTATTTTTACGTTTCGAAACCATGCACCCGTTATTTATATTTGTTCGTGATCAATAACTGTGATGGTTGAGCCTCTCACCTGCCAACTGCAACACGGAGCAAGTAGAAAGTCTCCATTGGCAGTCCCTTTATCATCTTATCTCCCCTTATTTACTCCATCTATTTATACCTTTACTTGTGCTCACCTAAAACTTACCGCCATAGCTTCTGCAATAATCACATTATGGAAGAAGCCATTCCCAAGCAAAACCATACCCCTCTTTCCCATGCAACATCGGTTGAAGCCTTCTTACTTCTTCACAACTGGGAACAACTCATGTTCCATTTTCTGCTTCTATGTTTCCTCCTTTTCTGTTTCCTCCTTAAGCACTTCCTCTTTAAGCCCCACCCCATTTACATTGTGGATTTCTCATGTTTTAAACCACCCAGCTATTGCAAGGTCCCTTTCTCAAAGTTCGTGAAAAATGCTTCCATGCTTAATGTTTTCAACACTGAAAGTGTAGCTTTCATGGCTAAAGTCCTCGAATCTTCAGGACAAGGTGAAGAGACTTATCTCCCTCCTTCCTTGCATGACATTCCTCTAAAGACTCACCAAAGTGAATCCATCAAAGAGGTGCAAATGGTTCTTTTCCCTATCATGGATGATCTTTTAGCAAAAACTAAACTCTCACCCTTTGACATAGACATACTTATCATAAACTGCAGTGGCTTTTGTCCCTCACCTTCTTTAACCTCCATAGTCATCAACAAATACTCTATGAGAAGTGACATTAAGAGCTACAATGTCTCTGGTATGGGGTGCAGTGCAAGTGCACTTTGCATCGATATGGCTCAGAATCTTCTTAGAGTTCACAAGAACTCTAATGCCATTGTTCTTAGCACTGAGATTTTGTCAACCGGTTGGTATTCTGGCAATGAAAAATCCAAGTTGCTGATTAACTGTCTCTTTAGAATGGGAAGTGCAGCCATTCTTCTCTCAAACAAGAAAGAAGCAAAGAAATCTGCAAAATACAGGTTGGTTAGGACACTCAGAACCCAAAGAGCTTTTGACAACACAGCTTATTTATCTGCCATTAGGGAAGAAGATTCAGATGGAAAACTTGGGGTGACACTCAAGAGGGACTTGCTTCAAGTAGCTGGTGAAACTCTCCGTTCAAACATCACCATTTTGGGTTCTCAAATCTTGCCTCTTTCAGAGAGGTTTTGGTATGGGGTTTCAGTTATCAAGAAGAGGTTCATCAAATCTGAGGGGATATATGTGCCAGATTTTAAGACTGTGATACAGCATTTTTGCTTGCCTTGTTCAGGGAGACCAGTGATAAGAGAAGTGGGAAAAGGGTTGAAGCTTTCAGAGAGAGACATTGAAGCTGCTTTGATGACACTGAACAGGTTTGGGAACCAATCTTCTTCTTCACTATGGTACCAATTAGCTTACTTGGAAGGCAAGGAAAGAGTGCACAATGGTGACAAGGTTTGGCTGCTAGGAATGGGAAGTGGGCCCAAGTGCAACAGTGTAGTTCTGAAATGTGTTAGGACAATGACTGGAAAGTCCAAGGAGGGCCCATGGGCTGATTGCATCCATCGATACCCAATATTAGCTGTGGATTAAGGACTCTATAAATACTGTTATTGTAGAATTTTTGAGAAAAAACTGCTTTATAGTCACTTTTTTTAAATGCGTAATTAAAAATGTATTTATTCTTAATTTAAATTATATTGGAATTTTAATCTATTGAAATTTGGTAAATGATAACGGGTGACGTAAAAGTATTTTTTAAAAAATTTAAAAGGGTAAGTTTTTATGTAAAGTGGTGTAATCAATGCATCGGGAATGTGTATACTTAGTTTTTAATGAATAATTATTTTGTTAGGGTTCATTAAACAATATCCTTAGAACATTCGACCCTTAAATTTAACCGTTAAAACACTTCTAAAGTGAATTTATTTCTTCAATGAGTTAGAAAAAAATGTATCTACTATTGTTTTGATAAATTGCATAACGATCTTAGTTCATTATTAATTAAGTAATTTAAATCAGATGTAAATGTCATGTTCACTTAAAAACAATTTTATTTTGAAAGAGTCCTATATAAAGTTTAATAAAATTTACATGCTTACTTATTTACTTTTTTAAAAAATAACTTTAAATAACTCTAATATGGAATTTTGATGTTTCAGTCATAATTATATACTAAACCCTGTTTGAGTGAGTGAGGTAGACTACTTAGGCTTTTCTTATTAAGCAAATGAGCATTTAGTTGTAAAACTGTTTCTAATTTGATTCAATTCTTTTCATTCAAAGAGAGAGGCAATTGTGCCATTGATGTTTCTCAATGCTAATATTGTTGGGGGACTGCACATTTATAATGTGCATCTTATCGTATCTGGAGTAAATGGTAATCCGTTACATGGGTTGACTGAACAGGTCCTTGTTGCATAATATTAATTCTTTGCTGCACGAAGTGATGGCACTGAGTTGGGATTGTCTCCACCGCAAGGGTACGTATCGGTTTGCCACCTTTTTCTATTCTTTATTTTAAAAATAAGTCTTGTTAATCAATGATTTAGAACTTGGGTTTGTACCTGATTCAACCCAAAAGCTAATTTGTAGGGTGATAGTTGTTTCTTATTTATAAGCACTCTTCATATTATATCATTATCCAAGATGAGACTGCAACACACCTCTACACCCAGTACTGGATATCTGGATCGTGAAGTTTGCAGGACTGGATATCTGCGGGTGACCCAATAAATCTTAGATAGGCTCTGATACCATCTTAGAATTTGGGTTTGAGTCTAACTCAACCCCAAAAGCTAGATTGTAGGGTGAGAGTTGCCCCTTGATGATAAGCATTTCAGGCCATATCACTGTCGAAGGCGAAACTCTAACACAATGCTAATAGAAACTTTATATTATAAATTGTAACTTTTAAAACTTGAAAAATTGGAATACACTATTTTTTTTAAAGGAGAATGATATTGATAACTAGTGAGTAATTTTTTTACTAGAAAATGATGTATTTATTGTTTTGAAAAATATTGTGTTTAGTTTCTTCACAAAGACTTGTTTCTTTTAGAATCACTAACCAGTGTCCTTGGTTAGCAAGATTATTTCTCAATACACAATTTCTATCTCTATACCTTTAACTAATGTTTTTTGGGTACTAGTTAATATTTCTCTAAAAAAAAATCATATTTCAGGATGGTGACTTGTACGACAAGGCAAATGTCTCATAAGATTAGGTGCTTTTTGGTTTAGATTTTGGATTTCCAAAATCACGTTTGCTTTTAGTGAAGTGATTTTGGATTTTTGAATGCGTTTATTTTAAATTTTAGGTCTAATAAAATAAATTTTGGATTGGGTAAAATTGACTTGATGAGAAGCAAAAAATCATAGTTTTTTAATTGAATAGAACATGGTTCTAGTCGTAAGATTCATAAAATTAATTATATTTATACTTTAAATGTAATTTTATTTGTATTTTTTTTATAAGCAAAATGTATTAAAAATGAATACAAGGGTACTAAAACTCATATAAAAGAAAACACTAAGACTAGTAATAATGGCGTCTAAGTGTTAAGTGGTATACAAATGAAAAACCTTATCATTCAAAGAAAATCAATTCATCTAAACTCAATTTTAAAATATCATATTCAAATACAAATTAATTTTTTTGACTTTATTTTTTAAAAATCATTTTTAACAAAATCTAAAATAAACGAGCAGGTAAATAGTATTACTATTGAGTTTATGATTCATAGTAATCCTTAAGTAAATTTTATATAACGAATAATAAACTTTGATCTATTATTTGAAAGAAAATTCTTAAAATTATTGCACAATTAAAGTTTAAAAATAATGAAAGTAGTAAAAATGTAAAAAAAAAAAAAAAAAACTTTGAGAATAAAAAGAAAGTAAAAGTAAAAATAAGTATTAGGAATAGTAAAGCCACTTAATCAGACATATAATTAAAAAAAGAGAATTTATGAATCAGAGCACTATATGTTAATATTCTCATACAATTTTTATTTTTTTTTTATAAATCCAATACCAAAAACAAAAATTTACATGACAAAATCAACATAATATGTTACAAATAATAATAATATGTCATATTCAAACTCTTTATATATAGTATTATAGATTAATGGGCGTCAAACCCCAAGTAATTGGTCTCGTAGAGCATGATAGCGTTTTGTATCCGGCCAGTTGTAGGTTCGAATTCCTACCAGTCTCATTGAAGTGAGGTAAATATAAATATCTTTATAAATACTCATAAAATCGAAAGGTTTTCTCTACCTTAGACTGAGACACCATATCTCCCACCAAATTTTTATTCAACAAAAAAGATTAATGGGCGACAAAAATTTGTACAAGCGAAGCAACATTGCCAATTACTTGTTTCCATGTATCTTTCTTGAGAAACAACCGACAAGTTGAAGGGAGAGATTCATTGCTCCAAACTTTGATAAAAATTTAGTAGATAGATAATTAATAAAATAAAACAAAACGATAATTTAGTAACTATATATTGTAGGGGTCTTTTTAACTGCTTAAGGAACAATAAAGGAGTAAGTTAATGTAACCAAGTCTCTTGGTTCAGTGGTTGTAAGATTTATCCTGAGATATTTTAGTGATCGACTCGGTTTGTTCCCGGTTTTGATTTCTTGCGGTGTTAAAATAATGCGCTTCCAGCGGAAGCCACGCCCTCGTGAACAGTGATTAGTCATTCGTCGACACCGTTGGGATACACTGGGTTTAGAAAAAAAAAAAGGAGCAAGTTAATGTTGAAAAACTAAATGAAACACTTATATCAATATATGGGAGTTATAAGGTTCATGAATTGGTTTGGAGGGAGAGACATATGATTTGGAGTGACAAAGAGGTCATGGGTTTAACTCATCCACTAACATAACACACTAACTAACATTTGCCTAAAACATTTATCAATATATAAAATACATCATTTCCAATTCAAAGTTACTATTTTTGATTTCTTGATTATAAATTAAATTAGTCCAAATGATTTAGTTTAATTCAAACTTCAAACTAGCATTTGCGTGTAAAAATTAGTTCAAATAAATTAATTTAATTTTTTAAAAATAACTTTTAACAATAAATATTTAAATATAAATAAGATATTATAAAATCATTTGAAATCAAAAATGAATTTGAGAAACCGTGTATAATACACGTAAATGTCATTTGATTTATGAAATGTTTTATTACTATGAAAATTATAATCATGAGAATCTTATATCCAATGATGTTTCTTTCTCATCTCCACAATATAGTTTTTCACTTTCATTCTTTAATTTAATTTCTAGACATTTTTTATATTTGAGAATAATTTTTTAAAACTTATGTCAAATATGAAAAACTTTTATTCTCATGTTCATATATTCGAGAATATTAAAATAAAACTTGTGTTAAACTCTTTCCAATTCACACCGTGAGCCATAGAAATGGTAAGACTGTTGGAACTTGGAAAGATATTGCAAAAACGACGAAATGATGAAAACAAAATCACCATTTATCAGTGCATTTTGCTTCAAGATGAAGCAACCTGTGTTTGATTATGCTTAAGGGTCGGATATCTGAGATTGTTTTCACCAATAGGTTTTTTTCATAGACATGAATTTAAAGATTGAACTAATGATCAAAATAATATTAATTTAAATAACTTTTAAATATAAATAAGATGTTATAAAATCATTTTAAATCAAAAATGAATTTGAGAAACCGTGTATAATATAAGTAAATGTCGTTTGATTTATGAAATGTTTTATTACCGTGAAAATTATAATCCTGAGAATCTTACATCCAATAATGTTTCTTTCCCACCTCCACAATATAGTTTTCCACCTTCATTCATTAATTTAATTCCTGAACATCTTTTATGTATGAGAATAATTTTTTAAAACTTGTGTCAAATATGAGAAACTTTTTATTCTCATGTTCATATCTTCGAGAATATTAAAATAAAACTTATGTTAAACTCTTTCCAATTCACACCTTGAGCCATAGAAATGGTAAGACTGTTGGAACTAATTGGAAAGATATTGCAAAAACGATCGACGAAATGATGAAAACAAAATCACCATTTATCAGTGCATTTTGCTTCAAGATGAAGCAACCTGTGTTTGATTATGCTTAAGGGTCGGATATCTGAGATTGTTTTCACCAATTGGCCTTTTTTTTCCGGTGAACAGGCCAAGAAGACTTTGGGCTTTTACCCTATAAGGATTTATGTCTCCGCATTGATGTGATATTGTCCACTTTGGGCTTATACTCTCATGGATTTGCTTTTGGACATTACCCAAAAGACCTCATACCAACGGCTCTAATACCACCGTTAGGGTACGGAGAGGTCCCGTATGTCTCCGCATTGGTGTGATATTGTTCACTTTGGGCTTATACCCTCCTGGATTTGCTTTTGGACATTACCTAAAATGCGTCATACCAATGAGGACAATTTTCATGCTTATAAACTCATGTTCCTCCCCTTGTTTTAGGGGATGTGGGACTTTGTTTGTACCCCAACAATCCTTCCCTCAAACAAAGGACCATGGTCCATCCTCCCCTCTAGCGGAGGCCTTATACCAGCGGCTCTAATACCACCGTTAGGGTACTGAGGGGTCCCATATGCCTCCACATTGGTGTGATATTATCCTCTTTGGGCTTGTATTCCTATGGATTTGCTTTTGGACATTACCCAAAATGTGTCATGCCAATGGGGACAATTTCCATGCTTATAAACTCATGTTCCTCCCCTTGTTTTAGGGGATTAATACCACCGTTGGGGTACTAGGAGTCCCATATGCCTCCTCATTGGTGTGATATTATCCTCTTTGGGCTTATATTTCCATGGATTTGTTTTTAGACATTACCCAAAAGACCTCGTATCAATGGTGACAATTTCCATACTTATAAACTCATGTTTCTTCCATTGTTTTAGGGGATGTGAGAATTTGTTTACACATCAACATAGTCTAGAGTATTTTCATTATATATTAATTAATTCTTTACCTTTTTTATTTAACATTTTATTCATTTGTACCCTTGATACATATATCAAGAAATTTAAATCGTTTTTTTTAATCTAACGTACAGAGTGAGTGGTGTTTCAAGTTAACTTGCAAGCAAAATTGATTGTTCGAGTCGTCCCTAGATATTCAAGGATCTGCAATCGCATTTGAGAGCATCAGAGCAGCCAATGCGGTGGACTGGTCTAGAAGGATCGAGTTGGAGGAGCGACGACCTTAGTCCTCAGGCACGGTCGCTCCGGGAAGTAATGGCAGCCATGAATCTGACCCATCTACAGTGATGGTGTGAAGCTGCCCAGGAAGATGAAGAAGTCTTGTGGTTGTTCGTGAACCGGTTTGCATCGATTTTGAGGCAAAAAATCATCTGATCAAAAATTAAAACAATATGTGCTTCCGTTCAGTTTGAACTGCTTCCTTAAAAATATCTAATTTGATTCGATCCGATTAAATACTGTTTGCATCAGATCGGTTGATTCGGTTTTTATCGACACATTATTACATATTTATATTACATTAGAAAATCAATATTACAAGCTAAATTGAACAAAATCTTAAAAATGTATATACTTAATAATACATTCATGTAATATCATTTGATAAAATAGTTCTAAAATAAATAAATAAATATGATCATCATTTTGTTCCGGAACATATATTTTTTTTATGTTTGTAACATTAGAAATATATAGTAGAAAATTACGTTAAATCAAATTAGTAAGTATTATTAGGAAAAAACCAACAGATAAAAAATCAATAATATAAAAAATAGAATAAATATATATTAAATTTTATATATACAATTTGATTTGGTTTGGTTTCATTTAATAAAAAGAATCGAAAATCCGATCACATATTATCAATTTTCACATAGTAATATCCCAAAATTCCAACAAAAATGATTTTTTATTATTATCAATTTTCAGTTTTTTTTTCTTCTTCCTCTCATCAATTTGCATATAAACACCCCAAGTAATCAGGACTCCAAATGGAATAAACGAATCTTGGTTCTTTTTTAGTTAAAAAAACTCGCCATTACAACTATCATTATAAATTTATTATAATGTTTTACCCAATCATTTGCTACCACTTAACTGCATACATGATAAAATAAACTCTTGATAATTTCTTCCGGACCCTCCCATAATCGTTTACAAGATACCAAGACAGGTGCATAATATATTCATCTTGAGAAGATGGTTGCGTCAACATTAACTTTATATGTCTTAAAGGAAGATAGCCACATACTTTTAATTTCAATTTCCTCTTTAATTAGAGATAATTTTTTTTAAAATATTTGGAATCATTATATATTTTTTATCCAAAGTCTAAGCAGCAAATGCTATAGGCTCTTATAAAAAAAAAGCAAATGCTATAGGCTTTTGAAACATATATAAAGATATATTTGTTTATATATGTACACACATGACTAGCTACTTTTTTTATATTTGACAAATCACTTTTTAAACACACTTTTATTTTCTTTTTAAAGTTTTACTTTTCAAATGTTGAGAAGAATATCTCGTACTCAATTTTCAGATTATAATATTCAAAACGAATATATATTACTAAGGAATCCTACTCTTCACAATTACAGTACAAATGCATTCTTTGATAAAGTCCTAATTAAAGGCTAATAGGACTTTAGGACCTCTCTCCCAACTTGGAGCAACAGAGTTTCTCATCACAATAATTCATTATCATGGACATGGCCACAACACCAATCTGACATATTGCTCTAATGGCAAATGGAAATTTGACTTAACTAATTGCAGCAAGGGCCATTTAAATTACCGTGTCTCTCTAAAGTGATATCTTTGTTAATATATAGTTAATTTGTACAATTTTGCCAACAAAGCTCCAGATACAAATGGTGTATCTTTACTGTCACTACACAAACCAATTTATACTTGACAACCTTACCTTCTCACTCAGTAAAATTTAACCTTTCTTTTAGTCCGATTCTAACCAGGGGACTCGCCAACTGCATGTCGTATATGGGTGGCAGCATATATAATATATATCTAACAGCACAAAAATGAGGAAATGTTCCCTCAAAAATAAAATAAAAAATCTAGCTCTATAACTTCAACTCCAACCTAGTCCTTGCCATTTATTTTATCGTTAGAATAGAAATTGTGGAGCTGTAACAAAAGGATATATATACTTTAAAGTTTTGTTTGGTTGTGAGAAGAAAAAGAGAAGAGAGAAAGAATATGAGAAGAGAGAAAATTGTGAGAATTGAAGTAGATTTGACGTGTTGTTTGGTATAAGAGAAATAGAAGATAAATAAGTGTGTTCTCTCTCTCCCTTTTGTTTGGTTGGATAGAAAATGAGAAGAGAGAAATATAATTATTTTTAAAAAGACAAAAATACCCTTAACTGAAAAATCAAGATACAAGTATTTTGATTTTATTTATTAAGTTAATTTAAATAATCAAATAATTTAAATTAATTTAATTGATTTAATTTATTTTAACTAATAAAATTTATTAGTTTAATTTAATTAATTTAAATTTAATTTTTAAAGAAATTTAAATTTAATTTAATTAAATAAATAATGTAATTTAATTTATATAAATTTATTAAATAATTGAATAAGAACCCAAAAAGAAGGGTATAAAAGTTATTTTACATGAAACTCTCTATTCCTCTTTCATTTTCTTCTCACTTGAGGAGAGAAAATTTTTTGAAGTGGATCCCACTAATTTTGTTTCCTCTTCTCTTTTTCTCTCCTACATTAAACAAGAAAAAACTATATTTTATCCTCCTTTTCTCTCATCTCATACTCTTTCTTCTTATTTTCTCATACTCTTTCTTCTTATTTGGCTTTTTTACCAAAGTGGGTTCCTTTTAGAAACTATTTACCAGTTTAGGGTTGTTCTGAAACTATTTATCAATGGGGGGTTTTTGGACACGTGGCATATTTTATTTTTTTTCACTCTGACAGGTCAAATGCGTCAGTCAAACTGGCGCCTTCCAAGTCAAAGGCGCCAGTCAGACTGGCACCTTCAAAGGCGCCAGTCAGACTGATGCCTACCAGTATTAAAAAAAATAAAAATAAAACAATTGATAGAAATAATAAGAGGTATAAAAAAATAATAGCAATAACAATTTACACCAATAAATATTCATCAATTATTACAGTAGTAAAATTTTTTTTACCTTGTAATAGCATTAATGTCATCGTTACTCTCTATATTTATAGTACAATTTTTTTAGCAATGTTCCTTTAGTAACTTTCTTTTAATTCTTACAAGGTAAATATTTTTTACTACTGTAATAAACTAATAATTGATGAATATTTATTGGTGTAAATTGTTATTGCTATTATTTTTTTATGACTCTTGTGATATTATTTGCTACTTATTATTAGGGGATTTTTTTTATTGCCTCTTGTTGTTTTAAATAGATACTTTAGCATTAATATCATCGTTACTCTCTATACTTATAGTATAATTTTTTTGTAGCGTGTTCCTTCTGAATTACAGGTAACTTTCTTTTAATTCTTACAAGGTAAATTTTTTTTACTACTGTAATAATTGATGAATATTTATTGGTGTAAATTGTTATTGCTATTATTTTTTTATGATTCTTGTGATATTATTTGCTACTTGTTAGTAGGGGATTTTTTTTATTTCCTCTTGTTGTTTTAAATAGATACTTTAGCATTAATGTCATCGTTACTCCCTATACTTATAGTATAATATTTTTTGTAGCAGTGTTCCTTCTAAATTACAGATAACTTTCTTTTAATTCTTACAAGGTAAAATTTTTATCACTACTGTAATAATTGATGAATATTTATAGGTGTAAATTGTTATTGCTATTATTTTTTTATGACTCTTGTGATATTATTTGCTACTTGTTATTAGGGGATTTTTTTATTGCCTCTTGTTGTTTTAAATAGATACTTTATCATTAATGTCATCGTTACTCCCTATACTTATAATATAATTTTTTTTAGCAGTGTTCCTTCTAAATTGCAAGTAACTTTCTTTTAAGTCTTACACTAATTTTTTTGTACTACTGTAATAATTGATTAATATTTATTAGTGTAAATTGTTATTGCTATTATTTTTAATTTTATGCCTCTTGTGATATTATTTGCTACTTGTCATTGTTATTTGTTACTTGCTACTGATAAATAGTTTCTAAAAGAAACCCATTTTGGTCAAAAAGCCATTTAAAACAACAAGAGGTAATAAAAAAAATCTCATAATAACAAGTAGCAAATAATATCACAGGAGTCATAAAAAAATAATTGCAATAACAATTTACACCAATAAATATTCATCAATTATTATAGTAGTAAAAAAAATTTACCTTGTAAGAATTAAAAGAAAGTTACCAGCAATTTTAAAGAAATACTGCTAAAAAAATTATACTATAAGTATAGGGAGTAACGATGACATTAATGATAAAATATCTATTTAAAACAACAAGAGGCAATAAAAAAAATCCCCTGATAACAAGTAGCAAATAATATCACAAGAGTCATAAAAAAATAATAGCAACAACAATTTACACCAATAAATATTCATCAATTATTACAGCAGTAAAAAAAATTTACCTTGTAAGAATTAAAAGAAAGTTACCAGCAATTTTAAAGGAACACTGCTAAAAAAATTATACTATAAGTATAGGGAGTAACGATTACATTAATGCTATTACAAGGTAAAATTTTTTACTACTGTAATAATTGATTAATATTTATTGGTGTAAATTGTTATTGCTATTATTTTTTTATACCTCTTATTATTGCTATCAATTGCCCTTTTTCTTCTAATACTGGTAGACTGACGCCTTTGACTTGGAAGGCACCAGTCTGACTGGCGCCTTTGACCCGTCAGAGTGAAAAAAAATAAAATATGTCACGTATCCAAAAGAACCCCCATTAATAAATAGTTTTAGAATAACCCTAAACTGATAAATAGTTTTTAAAAAAAAACCAAATTTGATCAAAAAGCCTTCTTATTTTCTAGGGTTGAGCAAAAATGTATGACCCGCCCGAAACCGCCCGACCCGTTATTAATTTTTGTGCATCAGTCGGGTTGAATCGGTTTGGCGAGTTGGGCGGGTGAAAAAATCGGTTTAAGATAGATAAGAGCGGGTGGGTTCGGGTCTGGTTTATGTCATCCACCGGTACCCGACCCGACCCGCCCATAACAAAAAAAATAATTTAAAACTTTTTTTTATGGAGAATGGGCTGTCAAGACTGAATCTTAGATTTTTTTTCCCCTCTTCTATTTTTTTTTTGTACTTAATTGGGCTGAAAGCCTTAAATTTTAATTAGGCTCGTTGTTTTTTTTTATTTTTCGGAATAAAATTAAATAATTAAAAATCATAAATCCATTTCAACCCGCCCGAACCCGATCAACCCGTCACCCAACCAACCCGATGTATAGATGAGCGGGTTCGGATTTCATTTTTCCTATATCAAACCCGCCCGAACCTGATAAACCCCACCCGAACCCGCCCGATGCTGACGGCTCTTATTTTCTACTCAAGTAAACGAATCACTAAGGCCTGAGATGTGGCTTTTCTATACTACTGTCTTCTGCTAAGGCCAGCACTAAAGACGCACGCACTTTACTTCAGCTTTTTGTTCAGTGGGACTAGGGTCTATTATAGCTGATATGATATCATTATCCACATTAGCACTAATTAATTATCTTTTTGAGGGAAAGAAATTAAATATAGGATCTGTTTGATATATAGCTTATTTAAGCGTTTATATTATAAGTTATTTTTTATTAATAAATTAAAAATAATTTATTTTTATAAGCTTTTCTAACATGTTTATAGAAATATGTTAAAAAAAGCTTATGAAAAAATAATAAATTATCTTATAAACTATTTATTTTGATTTATCAATATCTATTCTCACAAGCTATCCATCTTCCTTTTCACTATATTCGCTCAAATTTATTATGTGCTGGTAGGGGGAATGGGATTTGTCATTTGAACCCGGGGAATCACCATATTAAAGCACCTATTGAACCATTTATTATGTGCCAACAACTTCATCATCTATGCGTACTACTCTTGATGATTCAATTATAAGAAAATATATATATATATATATTTTATGGACTGAAATATAAATAAAAATCAATTAATTCAATTATATTTAATATCAGTATTCCAAAAATTAAAACAATCAATAAATCCAATCAATTCTTTTTTTACTTTTTCAAGAGTATTACATACTCTTGAGATAATTAAAGGATAGTCTAGTAATTATAACTCATTTTTTTACATAAATCAAGATAATTAAATTAAATTAACTAATTTTTTTAATAAGTATAAAATTAATTAATTTTGCTTATAATGGCATTATGTAACTCCGACCCGAATTTGCTGCAGTTGCTGATCTGACGGTGATGGAAATGAAGACAGTTTTTTGTTTTAATATATTTATATACAATAAAAAATTCAAGGATTGGGATTTAATGCAGTCACAAAACCAAATCGGGGTCCATGTAACTCAATAATGAAGAGTGCATTTATGTTCTGTAAGTTTATAGGACAACTACTATTATCGTTCTAGAATAAAATTGTGGAAAAGGCTAACCTGTGTCTTTTGGATGTTTTTTTAAGAAATCAATAAAAAAAAATTTTACGGTAAATTGATGTATTTAATGTTTGAAAATGTGAAATAGTTAGCTTTCTCCTAAAAACTTATTTTAGCATGACCCTAAATTTTTTTATTTGAAAAAAAGTTTGTGATTAATGTAAAAGCATGTTAGTCTTGATTCAACTTACATGCTGATTTTCTACGCAAAAGAAAAACTTAAATGCTGGTTTATAGGATTAAGATTTTTTTTTTAATCACTTTAAAAAGGTGATGCTCTTGTCTTGAGTTATTCGTTTTCTTATATAAAAATATATTTTTTATTAAAAAAATTATATGAGCATCAGCTTTTTGGCTTATAAAAAGCATCTATTAGCCTATCGCTTATAACTCGGTCTTAATTAAGAAAACAATAATCTCCTTTACAATAATATTATTTTTAACCCCAAACTCATATACTCTCGAGTATGGGGAAAAACTCAAGTTCCATATTGACTAGAGATAATTCTAATAAGAATTTACAAGTAGTGAACAATCCTCATCACATAAGATAGTTTTTAGGATTAAGTTATAAGGCTCAAAATTTCATATGGTATCAATATATTAGAGTGATCCTAGATCCATTGTTGGGCCACCCACCATATTATACACGCATCAAGCCCAATAGTAGACAATCCTGACCATATTATAAGTAGAGGACAATCCTCATCATATAAGCTAGCTTTTGGGATTAAGACCCGTTTGTTATAGATTAAAATATAAGTGATTCTGACAATAAATAATTTAGAGATTATTTTTAGAGATTATTTTTAAAAAAAGAAGTTGTTTTGTGCTTTTTTTTACAATCATAAGAATCACTTTATTTAAAGATGTGTAGTGATAAAAAATGATTTTTTCCAAAAGCTAATGAAAATAGTTTTTCATTTTAACCTTAAAAATGATTTTTTTAAAAAAATCATTTTTAAGAAAAGCTGAAACAAATACAAGCAAACTCTTAAAAATGATTTTTTTTCTTAAAAAAGTGATTTTGTCATCAAATAATCTATAACAAACACCCTCTAAGTTTTAAGGCCAAAAATTTAATATGATATCGATCTATTAGAGCTATAATAGATCCATTGTTGGGTCACACCATATTATACACGCACCAAACCCAATGATGTTGGATGTGAGGGGGTGTATTGGAAAAAATTAAAGTCCCGCATTGAATGAAAATAATTTTTAATAAGAGCTTATAAGAAGTGAACTATGTCCAAAAATCTAATACCCCGCTTGCTATTTTTTAGAAAATGGAAGTGTGAAAATATGGAGTTGAATGAGAGAGATTCGAGTTTTTTTTTACCTTTCTAAAAGTGGTAGGGATAGGAATACGTGTATGGAATATGGATTTGAAGTATAAAGATAACAAAATTGCTTTTTAAACCAAGTGGGTAGGCAGAATTCTGCTAGTCTATATACTTGTTCTTTTATTAAAGTAAATGCTCTCTCAACTATACACATTTATCAGAATAAATGTGTACTCAGACAGAAATTTACTGAAAATGAAAATGACACTCGAAGATTACACCATGGATCATGAAAACGGACGAGGATATGTACAGCAAGAAATAATTGATTTTTTTTTTTATATATATAGAGAAATAATTGAGTTTGTAGATAAATAATTGTCCACTTCGTGAGTCTGAGCTCAGCGGTGCTCAGATGCATTACATGCATTCTGTGAAAGTGGGGTACCCGTCATCAGACATTTGTGTACGTACATGTGAGTAATTAACTCATGTATGCAACAAGGACTAAATCTAATGAAGAATTTGTCCTCCTTTGGACTACGTTGATCATTGATAACAAGAATCACTGTATCACAGTTTGATTAGGCTCGTTAGATATAAATTAAAAAATAAGTGATTCTCACCATCAATAATTTAGAGATTATTTTTAGAGGTTTTTTTAAAAAATAGAAATTATTTTGTATTTGTTTATAATTATAAGAATCACTTTTTTAAAGATGTGTAATGATAAAAAATGATTTTTTTCAAAAAACTAATGAAAGTAGCTTTTCATTTAACCTTAAAAATGATATTTTTTTAAAAAATCATTTTTAAGAAAAACTGAAACAAACACGACCAAACTCTTAAAAATGATTTTATCATCAAATAATCTATAATTCCGAGATCCAACACTATGGCCATGTGAGTGCTTAATTGGTGCTTGAGAAATTATATTTAAACAACAAATTTGAGACACCGTATGACGTCTTTTTGGTTTTTTGGTATATTTTTGGGATGTGTGTATAAAAAGAAGATAAAAAAATGAGTGAAAAATAGAGATAAATACATACAATATTATATACGGTATCTAAAATTGGATGTTAAAATATCATAACTCTTGTACTTATACTCAAACTCAATCAGAAAGCATGTAAACCATGGTCAGAGTAAAGCAAAGTGAATAGAATAATTCTATGGTCAGTTGAAGTCCTGAAAAGAGTTAAAACACCTTTTCTATTATCATGTACGAGTATATTAACAATATGCAATTACATGATCGTATGACCCCAAAGCAAAATTGAAGTCCTTAATCTCACATGATGGTACTTGTTGGAAAGTGTGCATGACTAAGAATTCTGCAAATAAAAATGTTTTGCAAGTGTTTATTCTTACAAACAGGGTAAACCAAGAAAGAAAAATAGTGTTGAAGTCAGTGAACCGTAGCCATAATAATTTCTAGCACCAACCACTAGGTATCTTTTTTTTACTCCCCATTCAACTTGGCATTCACGAAAGCAACAACCTCTAACCTTTATTGCCTGCGCATTGGTGGCAGGGTCCCTTGACCCTTGTCTTAAATATTTCAGGCATCACAACACAATTCAATAAACCCCTATTAAATTCTTTCCCATCTTCTTCTTCCCTTTGAATGCTTAAGAAAACTTTACTTCTTTCTTTCTAGCATGTAAAAAAACATGTTTAAGATTCCAATCACTCCAATGGAAAATATAGGTTGCATTCTAGCAACCTTTCTTCTCTTCACTATAGTCTTGTCTGCAAATTCTCAACTTGTCAAGAAAACTTACATCATTCAAATGGACAAGTCAGCAATGCCACACACCTTCTCCAATCACCTTGAATGGTATTCATCAAAAGTTCAATCAGTACTGTCCAAATCAGTACTAGAAACTGAGATGAACAATGAAGAGAGAATAATCTACAGTTACCATACTGCCTTTCATGGAGTGGCTGCAAAGTTGAGCCAAGAAGAAGCTGAGAAGCTAGAGGCAGAAGAAGGTGTTGTGGCCATATTCCCTGATACAAAGTATCAGCTACACACCACAAGAAGTCCAACTTTCCTTGGTCTTGAACCAGTACTGCACACCACTAACAACATCTGGTCAAATAAGCTAGTTGACCATGATGTTATAGTGGGAGTGTTAGACACTGGGATTTGGCCAGAGAGTGAGAGCTTCAATGATACAGGCATGAGAGCAGTACCTGCTAACTGGAAAGGTGCCTGTGAGATTGGGAGGGGCTTCAGAAAACATCACTGCAATAAGAAGGTTGTTGGGGCAAGAATATTCTACCATGGATATGAAGCAGCAACAGGTAGAATTGATGAGCAAACAGAATACAAATCACCAAGAGATCAAGATGGTCATGGAACTCACACTGCAGCTACAGTTGCTGGCTCTCCAGTGCATGGTGCTAATCTTCTTGGCTATGCTTATGGCACAGCTAGAGGAATGGCACCAGGAGCAAGAATTGCAGCTTATAAAGTGTGCTGGACTGGTGGATGCTTCAGCTCAGACATTCTGTCAGCTGTTGATAAAGCTGTAGCTGATGGAGTGAATGTTCTATCTATTTCTTTGGGTGGTGGTGTCTCCTCTTACTACCATGATAGTTTATCTGTAGCTGCATTTGGAGCAATGGAGAAGGGTGTTTTTGTTTCATGTTCTGCTGGAAATGCAGGGCCTGACCCTGTCTCCCTGACAAATGTGTCACCTTGGATCACAACAGTTGGAGCCAGCACAATGGATAGAGATTTTCCTGCACAAGTTAGGCTTGGGAATGGAAGAAAGTTCACTGGAGTGTCAATCTATAAAGGGAGAAGCATGGTATCAGTTAAGAAACAATATCCTTTGATATACATGGGGAGTAACTCCAGCAGTCCTGATCCAAAATCTTTGTGCTTGGAAGGTACTTTAGATCGTCACTTGGTTTCAGGAAAGATTGTGATTTGTGACAGAGGCATTAGTCCTAGGGTGCAGAAGGGTCAGGTGGTGAAAAATGCTGGAGGCTTGGGAATGATTCTTGCAAACACTGAAGCTAATGGAGAAGAGCTTGTTGCAGATTGTCACCTCCTTCCAACAGTTGCAATAGGAGAAAAAGAAGGCAAGGAACTCAAACATTATGTGTTAACAAGTAAAAAGCTACTGCAACTCTAGCTTTTTTGAAAACAAGGTTGGGAATTAGACCATCTCCTGTAGTAGCAGCCTTTTCATCAAGAGGGCCTAATTTTCTCACCCTTGAAATTCTGAAGCCTGATGTAATGGCTCCTGGGGTGAACATTCTTGCTGCTTGGAGTGGAGTCATTGGTCCATCAAGTTTACCAACAGATCACAGGAGGGTTAATTTCAATATACTGCCTGGAACTTCAATGTCATGTCCACATGTTAGTGGGATTGCTGCATTGCTCAAGGCTATGCATCCAGAATGGAGTCCAGCTGCTATAAAATCTGCTTTAATGAAAACAGCTTATGTTCATGACAATACCATCAAGCCTCTCAGAGATGCCTCAAGTGCTGAACCTTCAACTCCTTATGATCATGGTGCTGGACACATTAACCCCAGAAGAGCTCTTGACCCAGGTTTGGTCTATGACATTGAGCCAAAGGATTACTTTGAATTCCTGTGCACACAGAAGCTAACTCCAACCCAACTAGCAGTTTTTGCCAAATACTCAAACAGATCTTGTAGCCATTCTCTTGCAAGTCCAGGGGACTTGAACTATCCAGCCATATCAGTAGTGTTTCCAGAGAAAACATCCATTTCAGCTATGACCATTCACAGAACTGCCACCAATGTTGGCCCTCCTGTTTCCAAATACCATGTTATGGTTTCACCATTCAAAGGTGCTTCTATCAAAGTTGTGCCAGACACCTTGAATTTTACCAGAAAATACCAGAAACTATCTTACAAGGTTATCTTTGTGACAAAATCTCGGCAAACAGAACCTGAATTTGGAGGTCTGGTATGGAAGGATGGTGTGCACAGGGTTAGAAGTCCAATTGTAATAACATATATGCCACCAATATGAACTTCACTGGGACTTCAGACTAGTTTAGCTGTATTTCTTTTTTGCAATAAGAAAATTTTCTGTACTAGGAGGTGTATGCATTTTTATTAACAGGAAATACTTGATATTACCTGCTTCCAATAATGATCTTGCATGCCTCTAAATCCACCTTAGAACTCAATTATCATAGTTTATCCCATTTATGTAATTCATATGATGATAGGCAGATGGTTTGTATTGCTTGATTCTCAATTTTTGTTGTCACACGAGCTCTTCTTATGTTGCATCAATGTCATTCATCTATTACTTACATGCCTTTTTTTTATTACTTACATGCTATTCTTGTATAGCACGAGTACTTAATTACCAAAGGAATTAAACAATGGGAAGATCATATTTGTGCACATCCAATATTTTGTTCATGCTGATTAAATTAAGTTTGCAGATCATAGAATCATGTCTTGACACCATGAGTTTGGATTTCATCAGCACATACACTCAAAAAAGTGTTACAGTAATTAATTTTCCTGCAGGAGAAGTAAGCATTACTCAGCAGCATTTATGGTTTATGGTAGTTGACAGAAGACTCTTGACCGACCCTTTGGACCATTTGGAACAATATTTAATTGATAACACGAGAACAATGAGAAGCATTTAATTAGTAGAGAGATCTCCACATTTATTTCCCAGCTTTCCCTTTATTTTTTCCACATCTTGTGCTAGTGAATTCATTGAGTATGACACAGGGTGAGGATACTCCTTGAATGAGTATCAACAGAATACTTGGGTCCATCAAGAATTTGTGGATATTCTTGTGCATTATTGACAAGAACCAACCGTATTATTACAGAAAATAAGAAAAACTCTGTTTAAATAATGAATTCCTAGAGTATTTAAGAGAATCAGGACTCTCCTAATGCCTAAAAGGTCCCAATCTATACAATTGACAAGATATACCTCTCTCAATCTCTCTTCTTATTTATAGGCAAGATGCCTTATTTCTCCCTAACTTACCCACTAACTAACTAATCAACTAACTAGCTGATTAGCTATCAATTCACAAAAGTTCATATGCATGTAATGGTCCTATAAAACCACTTTTTCAATCTTTTTCAGGAAAGTAGGAGCTTTGTTTTTGTATGGTATCTCATAAGAGTAATTAATGCCAACTCCGTTCAGGATGTCTAGAACCCAACTAGGATCAGGATGTATGAATTAGGAAAGGTATAATTAATTTCATTTCTTATAGACCAAGAAAAAAAAGGATAAAGGAAAGGAAAGAAAACAGAGATTCTTGATTGGGGAATTTTACCCTAGGACATGGCAATCTTTGCTGGGCCAATTCACTTAAGCCCGTTCCTCTCAAACTAACCAAGCTATCCAAGGCAAAAAATGCTCTAGCACAATAGTCTCATATGTTCAGTCATTGACCCATAAAATAAAGGGTATATTGGTGGATGGACTCTAGACGACTGATTGGGCTTGATTATTGAAGGGTGATTGATAGATCTTGCTTTTTCCACCTCTCCATTTACTTTTCCCATCCCCCAATATTTTTTAATTAATTTCCATAAATACTCTTACCCCCCTCCCTCTATACAGAAGTTTTACTCAATCATTTATTCAGAATGGTGCATAGATTTTGACAGGAAAAATATTTTAGAAGACACTCTTAACTTATTTCAAACTTGTAATGCTTGAGAGAATTATTTGGCAATCTGCTATATTCTATTTTTTTAAGGAAAGAAAAAACTTTGTGGGTCAATTACTAGAGAGAGGAAAAGTCAGCAGATTGCTTTTGGTGTTTGAACTTTGAAGACAAGGACTGGTAATGTATAAATAAGCAATCAAAATTGAGAAGTTGCATCTTTTCTGATACGTTTGTTCATTAAGGACATCGTATTGTCCACCTACAAGCATGCCCAACAACCACCATATCCAACTTTTCGTGCATCAGTCGCTTTCAATTTAGTCTACTAACAAATATTCATCCATGCACATCCTGTTATTAAATTTGTACAGGCGACTGAATCACAAAATAAGGGGAAATTACATTTTATCACCGAAGAGCGTCCTTGATGTATTTCATCTTCCAGTATTATAAAATTTGAAAGTTTGTCTCTGTCTGCCTTTCACCTTATACAAATTCTTTATCAAGTTTTTCATAGATACGGATGGATTTTATAGCAAATTTAATGCTTATCATTGTAGCCTCTGCGTGCGAAGGCATGAAGCATAGTGGAGGAACCAATTATGGAAGCAAGAAACGTCAAATATCTCACAGGAAAACCTTGAGACAAGAATGAAAGTTACAATAGAGGTCTATGCAATAATGAAGTCAACTTTGTCACCTACGTTCGTGTAAATACACAATATAGCAACCTTTATTTTTTATTTTTTTATAAATATTAATGAGTTCTCTTATGATATTGTTTAAAAAGATAGAAATAAAAAATTTATATTAAAAAATAATATATTTAATAAAAAAAATTTATATTTAGATTTCCTAATTGATATTCTTCGCGAGACACCCCCGGCCCCCCGCCGGTAGACTCAGCCATGTGTTTTTTTTTTTTTTTATAATAGAACTCAACTATATGTATCGGTTTACTTCATTGTATATTCTATCATAAATCTGCATGTATGTATTCAGTTTTAAGTTATTCTTGTCGCGACCGTCCCGTCCGGGAGCTGCGAAAAGATGGATAGAAACAGAGGAGTCGTCACTAAGATTTTTATTGGGAAAATCTTAGAAAACCCAATTATTTAAAGGTAAACTGGTCTTTTTAAAAAAAGAGAGATATGAGTCCGGGAGTCGGTTACGAGTAGGGAAGGTATTAGCACCACACATCGCCAGTTTAAAAAACGGTACCTCAAATTAATTGTGCAAAAAAATATATTTTAATAACCTTTTAAATATTTATTTACCCCGAAAATTATTTACAAGAAAGAATTATTTTAAATTTTAATTTTTTTTACTTTTATTAAATTTTTATATTTTTAACTTTATGGTTTATAAAAACTAAATGAGATTGAACATGACACATGAGTCTACAGGGCAACCTCAAATCTAAGGGATTAAACATGGCACCGTGTCCATAGAGCATCCCTGGAAAGAAAAAAATTTAATTATTTTGATTAATTATTTTAACATAAAAAGAGACACAAAAAAAGGAAAATTTAGTTTTGGCCCGACAAGATGATTTATCTTGCTCCTACGTATTCCCGGGTGCGATGGGAAACTCAAAGCCACGTAGTTCTTTTTGAAAAGATTTGATTGGTTGGTTGATTTTAATTTTTGATAAAAAGATTTGATTTTGTTTTGATTTTATTTAAAAAAAGATTTTATTTCATAATAAATTCACTCTTGCCTGAGGATCCAAGATAGCGGCGCTTTATACGATAAACACTTACAATGCATACGCCACTTGAAGATGAAAAAATCATACATCAACGTCGCAGATTGTTGCGTGAATTCAAAAGAGATTTTTATAAAACTAAGTAAGGCCAGAATTGGTTAAAGGTGTAAATTGAAAACAAATATTTTTAATTAAATTTCTATTTTAAACAAGGATTGAAAATATTTTTTATTTTTTTTATGTTTTTGTGATTTCAAATTTTTTTGATGCATTTTATAACCTACTGTCAATTGAAAAGGAACAAGGCCCAATAGCTAGCTAACTGCCCAGACAAACAGACTCAACAAGCCAATGAACCCTAGTAAAAAAGAAAATAAAGTTAAGAAAAACAAGACAAGGTCAGAAGCTAGTCTTCTTCAACCTTGGTCTTCTTCTACCTTACCAACAAAGAGACCAAGGAGGTGCTGATGGAGAGGATGACGGCGACGGAGGACGAACCGGACCCGAGCGGCGGCGCGGTCTTCTCCCCCCTTGCGATGACGAGCGGCCGTCAGCGGTCGATGGCTGGGCTGGGCGGAGTGACGGCGAGACGAGCAGATCTGGGGAGCGGTGTGGTGGTTATGGCGTGCGCGTGGTGGAGGCCTGAGCAAGCGGCAGCTCGTGGTTCTGACCGGATCTGGAGTGGCTGTGTCAGGTGCGACGGTTATGGCGAATCAGTGGTGCTGGTGATCCTCCCTTCGTCGTGCGGTGGCCGGAAACAGGTTCCTTCCACGGCGGCAAACGACTCTACACGGCGGGGCAGCGAACCAGATCACGTGGGACAGAGCTGGGTCGCGCGACTGTCTTCTCACGCGGCGAGGTCGAACGGCACCAGACGAAGCGCGGCTAGACGACGATGCAACGACGACCCAACATACGCGTTCGTCTTCTCCAGTCAGGCGGCGGTGTAGGTGCTCCTAGGGCGGCAAGACGTGGTTGAGAGCAAGAGGAAGGGGGAGGAGAAGTTGATGTGAAGAGAAAAGAAGTTGAAATCTGAGTTGAAGTGAAGAAAAGGTAACGTGGAAGAAAAGGAGATCAAGAGAGGTCTCAGGGTGATTTTTCCTTTTGCTTCTCTCCATTCTTGCTCTCCTCAGAATTTTTCATTTTTCTCCCCCTTCTTCGTTTTTTTGATTTTTCTGCTGCCAATCCCCCTCTTTACGATTTTTCTGTGTGTTCTCCCCCGTTTCTTCAGTGCCCTTTATATACTTTCTACTGTTGCAAGACTCCAAAACAGGACCCAATGTCCTCTGCCATGGTTGCAATGCAGGGTCCTTTTCACATTTCCAATCTTATCATTCTGCATTTTTTAGTTTTTCCTTGATGCTGCAAATTTCCTTGTTCATGTTGAGTATTTTTCCATTGATTCAGGTTTGACCCAGCATCAGAGCATCCTATTTTTCCTTTTATGTGCTTAAAACTTGAAGCCATTTTTGATGCAAAATGCTTAACACTGTCATTGCTCTTTTGGTTGCTGAAATGCATTAAGGAATTTTGGCTTATCCTCTTGGCTCTTACTACAATTCTGCAGATTTACTTTTCCTTTTTATCTTTTTTTGTTTTTGTTTTTGTTTTTGTTTTTGTTTTTTTTCTTTTTTCTTTTTTTTTTCGTTTTTTTTTCATTTTTTTTCATTTGGGTTTAGAACATGGTCTAAAAGACATCTTCAACAATAATGAAATTGGGCTCACTAAAAACAAAAATCATTTTTATTGCAAAGTTATTTGTTTTAATTTGTTCAAAACAGTAATTAAAAGGATACCCGGACGAAATTAGGTGTTCACAGCTGCCCCTCTTTACTTGTTTCTTATTAGATAGTAGGTGTAACCGCAGTTAACCTATTATCGTTATAAGAAACGAGTAAAGACATGGACTCCAATTTTGTTCGTGGTACACTGACAAGCAAAATGACCTGTGACTACAAAATGATTTCCTGTAAAGGACTAGTGGATTGGATTGCCCATTGGGTTTACACATAAAAGCTTGCAGGGTGGATCGTCTGCCGAGCTTAAACAGAAAGAGAAAAGAGCTTACGGGGTGGATTGCCCGTCTGAAGCTCGAGCATAAAGATAAAAGAGCTTACGGGTTGGATTGCCCGTCTGAAGCTCGAACTGAAAGATAAAAGAGCTCACGGGGTGGATTGCCCGTCGAAGCTCGAGCATAAAGATAAAAGAGCTTACGGGTTGGATTGCCCGTCGAAGCTCGAAGCGAAGATAAAAAAGTCTACGGGGTGGATTGCCCGTGAGAAGCTCGAATCGAAAGATAAAAGAGCCTACGGGGTGGATTGCCGTTAGAAGCTCGAATCGAAAGATAAAAAGCTTACGGGGTGGATTGCCCGTGAGAAGCTCGAATCGAAAGGTAAAAGAGCCTACGGGGTGGATTGCCCGTGAGAAGCTCGAACTGAAGATAAAAGAGCCAACGGGGTGGATGGCCAGTGAGAAGCTCGAATCGAAAGATAAAAGAGCTTACGGGGTGGATTGCCCGTCGAAGCTCGAATCAAGATAAAAAGAGCCTACGGGGTGGATTGCCCGTCAGAAGCTCGAACTGAAAGATAAAGGAGCTTACGGGGTGGATTGCCCGTGAGAAGCTCGAACTGAAAGGTAAAAGAGCTTACGGGGTGGATTGCCCGTGAGAAGCTCGAACTGAAGATAAAAGAGCCAACGGGGTGGATTGCCCGTGAGAAGCTCGAACTGAAAGATAAAAGAGCTTACGGGGTGGATTGCCCGTCAGAAGCTCGAACTGAAGATAAAAAGCCTACGGGGTGGATTGCCCGTCAGAAGCTCGAGCTGAAAGATAAAAGAGCTTACGGGGTGGATTGCCCGTGAGAAGCTCGAACTGAAAGATAAAAAGCTTGTGAGGCCATATAGACAAATGCAATATATGAATATAGATTTTGCTCACTGATGGAATGACAATGCGAAAACTCAAATAACTAGTTTTCAATTTACAGAAAGAATGATGATGATGAGAGCCCTTATTAATTTTGGGCATGATGCAAAAGATTGATGATAGATTATTTCTTCTTTGCTATTTCTTTCATTATTGGATCCTTGACCCCCTAAAGGCATCGATCACAGTCAGTCTTGAGGATGAACTAAAACAAGGCCCATCTTATCTGGGAGAGATATCTTGAACTTTTATCCCCTGATGATTAGATGTTCTTGATGATAATTATCTCGATGATTGAGTCTCAGTATTCCTTCCTTTCTTCGATGCCCTTTATAGGGGAAGCATCGTGCCGCACAAGACCTTTTGAGGCTTTCTAAGGAATTCTAACTGCTTAAAAAAAACATTACTTGTTTCACGTTTCAGTATATACTTATCAGGATGAATGCACACACACAAATGACAAAAGTTAAGAGGAAAGGACTAAGGTAGCGAAATAAAGTAAAGGAAGTCAATGTCATTATATTTGGATTGGAAAAGGTGTACAAAGCATAAGTTGCAAAACGTTGCGGAGTAGATTCACATCTCCTCAAGTGATGTCTCTTTCAATGACTAATTTTAGTATCCCTCATACAATCTTGACTGCTCATTAATTGGCTTCAGAGATGTTGTCCGCCCCAATCTTCATATATCCAACCTACGGACTGCCCCAGTTCATCGGCATGACGACACTTCCATTGTTATATTTTTTATTTTATTTTTTTGAACCCTAACTTTTGCCTAGACCGCCTTTTCAGGTTTTCGAGTCTAGCGGGTTGCTCTAACTTTTGCCTAGACCGTCTTTTCAGATTTTCAGTCTAGCGAGCCTTTTCTTTTTTCATTTTTCATTTTTCTTTTCTTTTCTTATTCTTCTTGGGAAGTGTGTTCAAGCATAATACTTTTTTACTGCATCCGAGTTCACAGGGAGCGGGAGGTCTTCCCCATCCATCCTGGTGAGAATTAAAGCTCCTCCAGAGAAGGCCTTTTTCACAACGTAAGGTCCTTCGTAGTTCGGAGTCCATTTCCCTCGATGATCCTTTTGGATTGGTAGAATCTTCTTGAGCACCAGGTCACCCTCCCGAAACTGTCGTGGGCGTACCTTCTTCTCATAAGCTCTCATCAACCTTCTCTGGTATAATTGGCCGTGACACAATGCCCCTAGTCTCTTCTCTTCAATAAGGTTCAATTGGTCTAGTTGATCCTGGACCCACTCAGCTTCTTCTAATTCTGCTTCTCTCAGTACTCTTAATGAGGGGATCTCTACTTCAATTGGGAGCACTGCCTCCATCCCATAAACTAAAGAATATGGCGTTGCCCCTGTCGAGGTGCGAATAGAGGTACGATAGCCGTGTAAAGCAAAAGGTAACATCTCGTGCCAATCCTTATACGTCACCACCATCTTTT
Source organism: Sophora flavescens (assembly GCA_030762895.1). Lineage (NCBI taxonomy): Eukaryota > Viridiplantae > Streptophyta > Magnoliopsida > Fabales > Fabaceae > Sophora > Sophora flavescens. Next base: position 161,460,927 of record CM061067.1, on the reverse strand, counting down.
GGACAATCTTCTTGATATTTTTATTAGCGGCCTCAACTGCCCCGTTCATCTTTGGGCGGTACGGAGAGGAATTATGATGCTTTATCTTGAAATTTTTGCACATCTCCTTCATCATCTTATTGTTCAAATTGGTCGCATTATCAGTGATAATTTCACTCGGCAACCCATAACGACAAATTAACTCTCTTTTGACAAATCTGATCACGACATTCCTGGTCACATTGGAATATGATGCAGCCTCCACCCACTTGGTGAAATAATCGATGGCAACAAGAATGAAGCGATGTCCATTTGAGGCTTTTTTGGTTCGATGGGCCCAATCACATCCATTCCCCACATTGAGAACGGCCAGGGTGCCGACATGACATTCAAGGGAGTTGGCGGCGCATGAACCTTATCAGCATATATTTGACACTTATGGCACTTCTTCGCATAATTAAAGCAATCAGCCTCCATTGTCAACCAATATTGGCCAGTCCTCAAGATTTTCTTGGCCATTGCGTGACCGCTCGCATGTGTTCCAAAAGGTCCTTCATGTACCTCCTCAACTATCAGTTTAGCTTCTTTTGCGTCAACGCACCTCAACAACACCAAGTCATGGTTTCTTTTGTAGAGAATATCTCCATCTAAATAGAAACCCATTGCAAGTCTTCTTAGAGTTCTTTTGTCATTTTCCGAAGCACCCGGAGGGTATTCCCTTCTTTGGATGAAACATTTGATGTCATGGTACCACGATTTTTGATCAGACTCTTCCTCTATCACTTGACAATATGCAGGATGATCACGACTTTCCATTTTGATGAGTGGTAGGTTCCTCTCGTCACTTACTTTGAACATTGAGGACAAGGTAGACAGTAGCGTCAGCTAATTGGTTATCTTCTCGGGAATATGGTGAAATGTGACTTCGTCAAACTGCTCAATCAAACCTTTGATGTAATCATGGTACGGAATTAACTTGGCATCTCGGGTTTCCCATTCCCCTCTTAGCTGGTGGATGACTAATGCAGAGTCCCCATATACCTCCAGTCTCCTTGCTTTTGCCTCTATTGCTGCTAAAATCCCTAGTGCACAAGCTTCATATTCGGCTATGTTGTTTGTACAATCGAAGCAGAGCCTCGCAGTGATAGGGAAATAATCATTTTCTGGTGAGATTAAGATTGCCCCGATTCCGTGCCCCAATGCATTAGAAGCTCCGTCAAATAACAAAGTCCACTTTTCTTTTTGTGGTGATTGCTCGCGATCAAACAAAGCCATTATATCTTCATCTGGAAAATCACATTGCATCGATCCATAATCTTCTACCGGCTGATTGGCTAGATATTCTGCAAGAGCACTCCCTTTTATTGCTTTTTGGGTGACATAGACAATGTTATATTCTGATAGCAGGACTTGCCAGCGAGCAATTCTTCCAATCGAGCAGGCTTATCAAAGATATACTTGATTGGATCCATTTTGGACACCAACCAGGTAGTATAACACAACATGTAATGCCTCAAACGGCGAGCCGCCCATGCTAAAGCACAGCAAGTGCGTTCTAGCAGTGAGTAGTTGGCTTCACAGCTGGTGGAATTCTTGCTTAGATAATAGATGGCATGTTCATTTCTTCCCGACTCATCGTGCTGCCCCAGTATGCAACCCATAGATCCATCTAGCACAGTCAAATACATGATGAGAGGTCTTCCCGGCACTGGGGGAACCAAAACTGGAGGCTCTTGTAGGTATTGTTTGATCTTCTCAAAGGCATTTTGACAATCTTCATTCCATGTCACAGCTTGATTTTTGCGCAACAATTTAAAGATTGGTTCACATGTCGCGGTTAGTTGGGAGATGAGCCGGGCAATGTAGTTCAATCTTCCTAAAAACCCACGAACTTCCTTCTCCGTTCGAGGTGCTGGCATGTCGATGATTGCTCGAACCTTTTCAGGATCAACCTCTATTCCTCTTTGACTAACGATGAACCCCAGAAGCTTGCCTGATTTCACTCCAAAAGTGCATTTGGATGGATTCAGACGGAGCTTAAACTTTCTTAACCGCTCAAAGAGTTTTTGCAGATTATCAACATGGTCATCTTCGGATCTGGACTTGGCGATCATGTCATCTACGTAAACTTCTATCTCCTTATGCATCATATCATGGAATAAAGCCACCATAGCCCGCTGATATGTTGCCCCAAAGATTTTTCAAGCCAAAGGGCATAACCTTATAGCAAAAGGTTCCCCACAAAGTGACAAATGTAGTTTTCTCCATATCCTCGGTGCCATCTTGATCCGATTATATCCCGAGAAACCATCCATGAAAGAGAATAATGCATGTTGAGCAGTATTATCTACAAGAACATCAATGTGAGGCAAAGGAAAGTCATCTTTTGGGCTAGCTCTGTTCAGGATCTCGATAGTCAACACACATTCGAACTTTTCCATCTTTCTTGGAAACAGGAAGCGATGTTAGCAACCCATTGAGGGTACTTTACAACTTCTAGGAAACCTGCATCCAGTTGTTTCTTGACCTCCTCCTTGATCTTTAAGGACATTTCCGCTTTCATCCTTCGTAGCTTCGCCTTTCTTGGATGACACTCCGGCTTTAATGGCAATTTGTGTTCTGCTACTAGGGGTCTAACCATGGCATGTCTTGGTAGGACCATGCGAAAACATCTTTGTAATCTGTCAACAACCTGATCAACCTGTTCCGCTCCTTTTCTTTCAGGGAAAGGCCAATCTTGACCTCTTTTTTATCATCTTTGGTTCCCAAATTTGATTAGCTCACTCGGCTCTTCATGGGGGCGAATTTCCCTGGCTTCTTGTTCTACCAATCTCAAAAGTTCAGGGGGAACTTCCCCGTCATCATCAACAACCTCCTCAGCATGATCAACGGAATAGTCAAAATTGTATGATGAGTTACTAACACTGTCGTTTTCAAGAGAGTCACTTTTAGATCTGCATTTTGGTAATTATCAGGGAAAGATGAATATAGGTTAAAGACGTGAGACTGCATTTATTGGTGAGGGATGGTGAACAAAAACGAAAGTAAAAAAAAAAAAAGATCTAACAACACAAAGATACTGAATGCATGCATTTATTGATAAGTCATACTGAAGCAGAAACAAGTAAGCCCATTACAACAAAATTCCTAAAGCCTTGGGCAGAGCTAAAGGATAAGCATTACAGAATTACTTTGAAAAGGACTCTATGGTCTTGGGGAACTCAATGACCTCCCAATTGTTGAGCTCTGTATCCGGAGAGCATGGATACACTAGATTGATACCATGATCGGCAGGATAATCGTTTTCGATAGCTGCTGCTTGGTCTAGGAATGCAAACCCTACGCTTCGGAAGCTTTGTCGAATGTCACAGATGGGAACCCTTTCAGCCTCGTATCCACGATTTTCCAGCCGAGCCAACCTCTTTCTTTTCTTCTCTTCTATCACCCTCATCATGTCGGCCTTAGTGGGTTTGTATCCCAACCCAATCCTATCCCCTGTTCTCGGTGAGCATGAGGATGTCGGCGACACCTTGGCTATTATTCCCAGGACCGCTTCCCGGTTGGTATCCTCCTTGAAGCATAACCTTGGCCATCATGATGGATGCTTTGGATGACCGAGGGTTTCAAGAGTGGAGCTCCTCCCCAACATAAGTGGCATTGGCAATTTCAAGTGATTGGAAGGCGGTCTCGAGAGCTTCCTCGGCGGCTTCAATATAAGGGGTTGTTGATGGCTTGCTTACTAACAGATCCTTCTCTCCAGAGACAATTATCGACTTACAATCAACAATGAACTTCACCTTCTGGTGCAATGTGGAAGGTACAGCTCCAGCCGAATGGATCCATGGTCGTCCTAGGAGACAACTGTATGTTGGTGTGATGTCCATTACTTGGAAAAGTACTTCAAAGGTGCAGGGGCCAATCTGAATGGGCAATTCAATTTCTCCCATGACTTCCCTTCCGGGTGCCGTCAAAGCTCTTACAATCATTGTGCTTGGCTTCATATGAGTTCCATCGAAAGGCAACTTCGCCGGTGTTGACTTTGGCATTACATTCAAAGAAGAGCCATTATCAATGAGAACCCTGGCCATGACATGGTCTCGGCACTTCACAGAAATGTGCAAGGCCTTGTTGTGCCCCATACCTTCGGCTGGTATTTCATCATCGGTGAAAGTGACATAATTATCAGCAACTATGTTACCTACAATGTTATCGAGCTTATCAACTGTGATGTCATGGGAGACATGCGCTTGATTCAACACCTTCATCAGTACTCTTCTGTGTGGCTGAGTTCATTAATAGAGACAAAAGAGATATCCGAGCCGGAGTCCGATTTAACTGATCCACAACCCTATATTCACTCTGCTTGATGAACTTCAAGAATTCGCCTACCTCCTCATCAGATACACCCTTTTTATTCTCACCCCCGTTTGCTTCCTTGTCATCTAGGATTTCTTCCACCTTGTCTTTCCCCTTGTGATCCTTTCCTTCCTTTTCTATTTCCCCTTTTCGCAATACCTCTGGAGTGTAAATGCGACCACTCCTAGTCATTCCGCCAATTCCTGAAATGTTGGTGACCACAGTAGTCCCGTTGGAAGGATTGGGTTGGACCTGCATCTCATACTTCCATGGTACCGCTTTGGTGTCCTTGTAAGGGAAAGGACTTGGAACTCGGATGACGATTGGTGTTGGCCCACTTGGAACCGGCAAAGGTTTCTTCTCGGTATAGTATATCACCACTGGTTTCGGAGTGACTTGCTCAGGAACTGGCCGAGAATTAACCACAACAGTAAAAGGGGTTATCTTAATTGGGGTTGGGGAAGTTGTAGATTCAGCAACCATATTAATGGCACATTCATTTGATCCACAACCAATTAAGATAATCTTCATATCCATTAACTGCTGCACGACTTGCGAAACTCTGAACAGTTTTCAATCGAATGCCCCATGTTTCCATCAAAGTCACACCTTATCTCTCCATCGAGAGCTTTTTCTTCCGTGGCCGGGATTTGGATCAATCCACATTTGCACATCTCTCTAAAAACAACTCTCATAGGAGTCCTAACATCGGCCACTTTACTCTTTAGAGTATGTTCCAAGAAGCTCTCAATGGCATTGACCCCGAACTCCCATGTTTTGGCATTGGACCCCTTGCCAGATTTGGAGCATCCTTCTGAAAGCTCAACCATTTGGCATTAATCAGGTCTTGGACCTTAAACTTCAAAGCTTTACAACTCTCGGTGGAATGTCCTGTGGCCCCATCGTGATATTCACATTGAGCATTTGGGTCATACCACTTTGGATAAGGAGGGTCTAGTGGTCTTGTCGGGATAGGAGTTAGCACGGATTTGCTCACAAGTTGGCGGAATAGTTCGGTGTAGGTCATGGGTATTGGGTCAAAACGCACTGGCTTTCTTTTCCGGGTTATATGGTGGTCTTGTTTGGCTGGTGATTGGGTTTTGGATTTAGAGGCTGGACGATTTGAGGTGGCATGGTGGGGTGTGTTTGAGGTGAGAAGGGTATGATGGTCGGTAGGGAGCCATTTGTTGAGGGTTTGGAAATTGCGAGGGTGCGGCGATGTATGGCTGGTTGGCTTGGTGATATGGAGGTGGTTGGTAATATGGGGCGTATTGAGCATGGAAGGCGGGTGTTTGGTTTGGTCTCCATTGGTTCGGTTTCTTCTTCCAAGGTTACTTTGCATGTGCCTCTCCCTCCTTCTTTTTTCTGAATGGGGTTTTCTTTGGGCCGTTCCCCTCATGGAAGTCTCGACGATCTTGCCATTCCTCATTCCACTTTCAATTCTCTCGCCGATAATGACCATGTCTGAAAAATTTGATGACACACTCCCAATCATCCTATCATAGAAAGGCGACTGGAGTGTATCAATGAACATTGCTACGATTTCTTTCTCGGCTAAGGGAGGCTCCACCTGAGCAGCCAGTTCCCTCCATCGTTGCGCGTATTCTTTGAAAGTCTCTACATCCCTTTTTGACATATTTTGGAGTTGCATCCTATCGGGAGCCATGTCAACATTGTACTTGTACTGCTTCAGGAATGCATCTGCTAGATCTTTGAAGGATCGGATGTGTGCCTGCTCGAGATGCGTATACCAATTTGAAGCTGCCTCGGTCAAGCTGTCTTGGAAGAAGTGAATCAAGAGTTTATCATCTCGGGCATGTGACGCCATCTTCCTCACATACATGGTCAAATGGTTCTTGGGACAAGTGGTTCCCCGATATTTGTCAAAATCAGGCACCTTAAGGCGGAATTACAACATTTGGCACCAGACAGAGTTCCGAGGCATCCCGAAGACCATAACTATTTACCCCTTCGATGGCCCGCAATCTTTCCTCTAGTACTTTCAGCTTTTCTTTAGATCGAAATCCCCCCCCGAGGCTGATTCACCGGAGCTTCTCCGTACATATTATGGGGAAATGAATATGGCATGGAGGAGGAACCGAAGTTTGGCATCATTTGAGCCCCCTGGGGTCCATAATGTAGGGTGTATTGTGGGGGCCTTGGATTGACAGATGGTGTCACTATCGGGGTGTTACCATCTGTAGGGTTGACATTCTGTGCTTGCGGTATTTCGACAGTATTGGTGGGAATTTGTGCTTGAGTGATGTGTTCGGAGCTCTGAATACCATCTTGTGGACTGGGGGCTGTTGGTGGTACAAACCCACGTGGCAAACCGTATGGGGGATTGTTCGGGTCAAATGAAAAATGAGTTGGGTTGAGAGGCATCATGGCCCCTGGTTGGTTGAAGCCTTGAATAGGAATTTGAGAAAAACCGGGCGGGATGAGAGGTGTGGCTGGCTGTCCTTCGTTCGAGGCTGGAGGGTTCTCCTCTGTGTTCTTCTCCTTCTGCATTTCTTGTAGGATTTCCATCATCTTAGCCATCTGATCCTTGATTTGACTGACTTCATCCCTGATCACTTGAACTTCTTCTAGTTCATCCGCCATGGCTCTTGCCTGTGATCGAGTGCGATAAGGGTGTCTTGGAGCAATCGTTCAGAAACCACACCTTTTATTTAATAAAAGAAAAATAAATGAATAAAATCAAAAGAAAGAGCATAAACCAATTAAACTCCATTTTTGAGAGGAAGACCGTCGCATACACTTATAGCAAGAATACTCATCCTGCAATCAAATCTAGTGGTATAATTCCCTCTAGCTTGACTGCAGTTGATGTCGAGTCCAAGGGAGAATTCACTCCTCGATAGACCACATCTGTACAAGCAATGTTATTGTTTGACGATACCCATATTTTACGCAGAAAACAAATCGTTTTTAGGGTAAAAATATAGTTGATGAAGTATCTAAGGGAGAATTCACTCCTTGACAGATATCATCTGGAAAAAAGAGGGAGCATTCCACAAAAAATTGATGAAAACTTCCATTTCATTGGATGGATATTGCAATACAAACATGAGTCTTTGGTCAACTAGAAAAACAATACATCGAGAGTTTTCATATTTCTAACCCCTCTTTGGGGACCTCAAAATATTATGTCAAGAGCTTCATCTTCTTTTTCCCGAATCCCTTTGCAAGCTTCCCAAAATGCTTGAAGAACTCAGTCAACTCTGGTGGTATCTGGAGGAAAGGGTTCTTGTAGACCTGAATTGATACTTCTTCAAATCGATCCACCAACTGGGAAGTATGATATTGAATTCTACCAATCATGACTTCATATTTTCTTCTCCATGCTTCCCTTTCATAGATCACATCTCTTACAACCAATTTCCATCCCTTTACCCATTCTGCGTGACGTTGAGCTTCTCCTCTTTCATTTTCTTGCATTTTGGTCCTGAGCCAATTTTCCCTTTCATTAGCTTCATTAATAATTGACGATATCTGGCAGCTTCGCTCCATCCTCGATCAGAGTAAAGTTCGGTCTGGGCCAAGGATTCTTGTAGAGATCCAACTCTCTCCTTTAGTATCTGTATTGTTTCGACATGAACCCCTACGTCCCACTCAAGCTCTTCTTTCTTCTTTAGAATTCTGACTAGCGTGTTTTCTTGACACTCCACCTTTGCTTGCAACTCTTGGATCACTGTTTCTTTCTCTTTTCTTGCCCTTTTCATGCGACTTGGGGCTTCGTAGGAATCGGCACATTCACTTCTCAAATTCTCGATCTGTAAATTCAGTTTTTGCACCTGGCTTTGGAGCTTGACGATAGTTACTTCTGCAACTTGGTTCTTTTCATCCAAAACCCCCATATGAGCTTTTAGAATTTCAATTTTTTCCAAAGATTTGATCTTCCAGAAGAGGATTGTTTTCAACATTTGGGTGGGGGTTACGGTTTTGAAGGACACCCCCTTCTTGCCTCTCTCCATGCTTCATATCTTTTTGTTCGAGCTATGATCCGCCTTCCTAACTCATCACGCCCTTTTATGTGAATATTGTTCCATGCTGACCTTATTGCCATTGTCTGACTCTTGATGCTTTCACATTCTTGATATAGGAAATATGCTCCACCCAAAGCTCTTTTGGGGGTTCATCTTGTGTCCACCGAGTTGGCACATTGCTAGAGCTGGTGAATATGACACACATCCTCCGGGTCCCATCAATGGGACATTCGAGAAACCTCCACAACTGAATATAACGGAATCCCCATTGTACCATGGGCACATCCATCTAAATGAGCGTGAGTCGACCTGATCAAACTCTTGTTTCCATTCATATAGTTTGCGTGACTTTAGCGGCATGCGAATGAATCCTTTCAACGGGTCATCCGTTCTATCAATTTGTTTTTCCAGCATACAAGTGAGTCATAATCCAAACATATAACATTGGTGCACAGCACCGCAACTTTCCTTGTTGATTCGATGACAAACTTGTAGTGAGAGAAAAAGTCTCGGCTAGGATAGCGGGGACTAAATTCACCCCATATTCCTCAACTCTGTAGAAGACGTCCATGGCTGATCGATCAATCACATCCGAATAAAGGGAAAAAGCACCAGTCCGTAGATGAGGAGAGCCAACAACCTATTAAAAAGAACCCATCGTTGTTGTTGAGCCAACTCCCTAAGATAACCTTCCAAGAATCGCCTCTTCAAGCCCGTAGTGTTTCCTTTTTCCACTTTATCCAATTGTTCCGGTTTAAGTTCCAACAGACTTGCTATCTTCCCATCTGCCACATATTGTCCATAATACAAATAGACACGTGAATCCTTTTGGATAGGCGGTCTCAAAGCATGTAAGCATACTCCTCTATGGTGGGAGTTACATCTAGGTCGGGCAATTCAAAACATCTCAAAGTTGAGTTCCAATCTTGAGCGAATGCACTTAGAGCGGGGGCATCCACCGAATACGTAATAGATCTAGTATCCTCCCATACTTGTTGTTAAAGTTCGAACGTGCCTTTTCCGACATTTGTTGACTAATTTCCCATAAGCTCACGAACATCATTGAGTGTCACGTCGATCTTGATGCTCTTCTTGGAACTGCTTGCATTGCTAGTACTCTTTCCGACGCTTGGTCCTTCCATTCTTTGCTATAAGATTAATACTAAGGTCTTCCTGTCAAAGAAACACAAATAAAGAAAAAATTAGAAATAAAACACACGAAAAAAAATGCCCTACATGCTTCATGTTGCATGAACCCCGAGGGTTTGGGAACCCTATGTCGGGTATCTTTGTCAATGCACTACCTTCACTATGACATGCCGCTTATTAGAAGTGCAATAATATTCGAACATGTCATTCGGGCTTGGAGCGACGATGTGTCGCCCCTTTTCCTTTTTTTTTTTTTGAAAACTTCATAATAAATATGTATGTGCATGGCAATTTATGTTTATGATGCCAGAAAAAAATGGAGAGAGAGAAAAAGTATGCTCCCTTTGTCCTAAATTGGGTAAAACTTAGGGTTGGACAAACCTGAGGTAATGACTCTAAACAGGTTGGCTACTAAGTTTGCTCTATCAGTGAAAATTAGGTAGGGTTTAGACTTCTAAAAGCCATGGTTCCCAGATTGCCCTTATCCCGAAAGGTAAGGATCCGATTCATGAATCTAGTCACAAGTAGGGATAAACCCTCTCAATATGACCATCCCATGATATCGGGTACAACCTGAGTGGTGAATCAACAAATATCAGGGAGGTACGAGACCTCTTCAATGACAATGTCGATACACCGCCTAATCCTTGAGTTTTGAGCAAGCTCGGGTATAGAGCCAAAAGTGTGTGCAAGTTGTGATAGTGATGTGTGTGATGGGAGCACACAAACATTCACCAAAACCTACTAAAATAAAACTACCCCAAACCTGCAAAAGGAACAAACAACACAAAAACAAAAGTTCTCTACCCTAAGGTTGCAAGAATATACAAAAGCAGTTATGAAAGCATTAAAAGGAAATAAAACAAAAAAAGGGTAAAACAAATATTTTCAAAGCTGTTAAAAAGATAAGGAAAAAAAAAAAGGCACAACCAACTATGATAGGCCTGACTCTCAAAGATCCCCAGCGGAGTCGCCAGCTGTCGCGACCGTCCCGTCCGGGAGTCGCGAAAAGATGGATAGAAACAGAGGAGTCGACACTAAGATTTTTATTGGGAAAATCTTAGAAAACCCAATTATTTAAAGGTAAACTGGTCTTTTTAAAAAAAGAGAGATATGAGTCCGGGAGTCGGTTACGAGTAGGGAAGGTATTAGCACCACACGCCTGCTTTAAAAACGGTACCTCAAGTTAATTGTGCAAAAAAAAATATTTTAATAACCTTTTAAATATTTATTTACCCCGAAAATTATTTACAAGAAAGAATTATTTTAAATTTTAATTTTTTTTACTTTTATTAAATTTTTATATTTTTAACTTTATGGTTTATAAAAACTAAATGAGATTGAACATGGCACATGAGTCCACAGGGCAACATCAAATCTAATCGATGGCTGGGCTGGGCGGAGTGACGGCGAGACGAGCAGATCTGGGGAGCGGTGTGGTGGTTATGGCGTGCGCGTGGTGGAGGCCCGAGCAAGCGGCAGCTCGTGGTTCTGACCGGATCTGGAGTGGCTGGGTCAGGTGCGGCGGTTATGGCGAATCAGTGGTGCTGGTGATCCTCCCTTCGTCGTGCGGTGGCCGGAAACAGGTTCCTTCCACGGCGGCAAACGACTCTACACGGCGGGGCAGCGAACCAGATCACGTGGGACAGAGCTGGGTCGCGCGGCTGTCTTCTCACGCGGCGAGGTCGAACGGCACCAGACGAAGCGCGGCTAGACGACGATGCAACGACGACCCAACATACGCGTTCGTCTTCTCCAGTCAGGCGGCGGTGTAGGTGCTCCTAGGGCGGCAAGACGTGGTTGAGAGCAAGAGGAAGGGGGAGGAGAAGTTGATGTGAAGAGAAAAGAAGTTGAAATCTGAGTTGAAGTGAAGAAAAGGTAACGTGGAAGAAAAGGAGATCAAGAGAGGTCTCAGGGTGATTTTTCCTTTTGCTTCTCTCCATTCTTGCTCTCCTCAGAATTTTTCATTTTTCTCCCCCTTCTTCATTTTTTTGATTTTTCTGCTGCCAATCCCCCTCTTTACGATTTTTCTGTGTGTTCTCCCCCGTTTCTTCAGTGCCCTTTATATACTTTCTACTGTTGCAAGACTCCAAAACAGGACCCAATGTCCTCTGCCATGGTTGCAATGCAGGGTCCTTTTCACATTTCCAATCTTATCATTCTGCATTTTTTAGTTTTTCCTTGATGCTGCAAATTTCCTTGTTCATGTTGAGTATTTTTACATTGATTCAGGTTTGACCCAGCATCAGAGCATCCTATTTTTCCTTTTATGTGCTTAAAACTTGAAGCCATTTTTGATGCAAAATGCTTAACACTGTCATTGCTCTTTTGGTTGCTGAAATGCATTAAGGAATTTTGACTTATCCTCTTGGCTCTTACTACAATTCTGCAGATTTGCTTTTCCTTTTTATCTTTTTTTGTTTTTGTTTTTGTTTTTGTTTTTGTTTGTTTTCTTTTTTCTTTTTTCTTTTTTTTTTCGTTTTTTTTTTCATTTGGGTTTAGAACATGGTCTAAAAGACATCTTCAACAATAATGAAATTGGGCTCACTAAAAACAAAAATCAGTTTTATTGCAAAGTTATTTGTTTTAATTTGTTCAAAACAGTAATTAAAAGGATACCAGGACGAAATTAGGTGTTCACAATTGTAAAAAAAAGGGTTATTTTCAATGGTTTATTTTATATTTTTATGATTTTTCTTGGGCTCTTTTTTTTTTTTTTGAATCCGGGTATCCTTCGGTCGGGAGTCAGAGACTAATCCCTCGAGGTACTGAGATCCATTTAAGGGGTCGACCTCTCCCAACAGATTTTCTTCTATATACATGAGCCAGGAATCGAACCCCCGATCATATGCTTAAGGAATCCGATTATCTACCAATCATGTCACACCATGTTTGTGGGTTCATTTTATCCTATATTTGGACTATCCTCAATCTAATTTATTGTTCTTGTTGGGTTTCTAATCATCTTCACCATTAGATTTTATTATCTTCTCATCCACAGTTTTTACTTTTTATGTCATATTTTCATTCCTAATTTATCTTAACATTTTTCTTTTTAAACTTTTGCAGATATCTATTTATAAGTTTGAGAAGATTTAAGGGCATTTGAATAAGATAAAGTTTAGATAATGCATGTATACTTTTTTTTCTCCTAAAAGTATTACATATTTCTTTTTTGTTGCTCAAAAGTATTACATATTTCAACAGTTGATTTTATGACTATTTTATTTTGAAATTAAATGTTACTACCTCCGGTTCACATTATAAGAAACAAATTGATTTTCTTTGTGTCCAAAATATAAAAAATATCATCAATTTTCACACATATTAAATGTTAATTTTCAATATTGCCCTTATTAATTACTGTCATTAATTATAGGCCATCAGAATATTAATTAAATTATAATGAGTGTTTTTGGAAAATTATACGAGTATTAATTATAATTAACTTATTTCAATATATTTTCTTAGCCGGTGTGTTTTAGATTTTTATTTCTTATATTGTGGACCGGAGGTAATATTATAAAAGATTTTCTATACGTCAAACTTTCTCGATTTAAAAATAATTGTTGGAAAAACTAATTTAAAAATATGACAAGGGAGTTTACCAACAATAAATATATATATATATATATATACAATAAATGCTTTAAAAAATAAATTGTAGTTAAACTATGACTCTATTTATAAAAAATAACTGATAAGTTAGCTTGTGTCTAATAAGTTAGCTTAGAATTAATAAGTAAATTTTTAGCAGAAAACTTATATTTGACGGTTGATATTTGGAAAGTTAGCTAGTTGAATTCAAGCTAAATTAGCCGTCGAATTAACTTATAAATGTAAAACGACATTAATGGACATATTTATGAGAAATATGACAGAGTAGGAAATTCATTAAATCAATGAAAGTAATAATGAAGAAAAAGTCAATAAGGTATAAGCTAAATAAAATAGCTTATGAAGAAAAATTATAAGCCAATGAGATAAGTTTGTTTATCAAATATCTCTATTTCAGTCATATAAATTTATAAGCCAATCAAATAAATTTTAAGTTAGTTTATTGATCTTGTCAAATAGAACGTATAAGTAAACTGCAGCTAAATGTGTTATTATTTAAGCCAAAAACATATTAATTCGCAATGTAGCTAATTGACTAATTCAATCAGCCGGTATGGTTCGATCTTTGAAAAAGTTAAAACGACAAATTAGAATTATTAAAAAATGAGCACGTGTGGAGGCTATTTGACTAAACATAATCCTTTTGATATTAGAAACTTCAGAATTCTCTGTCTCTTTAAAATAAATTGCAAATCTATAATTTAAGTTTGGCTAATTAAATAATACTCTTAAATTAATTTTTAATGTCTATTCGTGCGATTTAAGCTTAGTGAACTTTTCATTTACATGAGAAATTTAAGTAGCATTTGACATGCGAATAGAGTAGAGTGAGATATGATTTATTTTTATGAAATTTAATTTAATTGCATGTTTTATCATATTCTATTTATTAAATATATTAAGTACTACTTTATAAGTTATAAAATAATTCAATAAATATATTGCAAAGCAAATAATCAAATGGGGATTTAGGAAATTACAATAACAATCACTTTAAAAAAAATATTAATAGGGAAGTATTTACTATTTCATTCTCAAAGGATGTGACATATGAAATTAGATATTATTTTTTTAAAAATACTGGGCATAAATTGACCTAAATAAAGAATGGCGGTTAAAGCCAACCCGTCAATTTCATCATATGATAAATTTGCAATTAGAAGATTATAACGTCAAAATCAAATCCACCGAAAGGAAACCAGCGACCTCATGACCATGAGAGGTGAACAAGAGGCGAACGAGCACGGCCACGAAATTCACCTTGTGTGTTGCAAGAGCATTGATTAAAAAAAAAAATTTTAGTAGAAAGTGATGTATTTTTTTTTATCATACGGAAATCAAATACAAAATAAATTACAATCTAGTAAACACCGTTCCCATAGTATTAGCTAACGGAGTGCTAGATAATTGATGAGGACAAATATTCCAAGTCATGAAATCATGTTCCATGTTTGCACCATATTTGACAAGTCAATCTGTTGGTGCATTTCCTTCCCGTAACGTATGCTGAAAAGTGAGGTCCCAGACTAGATTCTTGTAGCTTCTGATGTGGTCAATGATTGATGCATGATGACGAGTGTTATGAACTCCTTGCTCAAGTAAAGATAAAGTCACCTTTGAGTTTGATTCAAAAACGAGTCTATGATGACCAGCCTCCCAAGCCATTTTGAGACCATAATCAATAGTCAGGAGCTCAGCTTTGATGTTATTAGTGATCCCACAAAATCCAGAAAAACCACCAAGCCATTGGCCATGGGCATCCCGTAACAAACCTCCAAAACCTAACCTCCTTGCGTTGCCTATAGAGCTACCATCAACGTTGACATTTTGATAAGTATTATATTTAATTTTTCAATAGAAATTTGTTTTTGTTATAATCCTTAATCAATGTCTTTAGGATACTCATTTGTAAAACCTTAAGCATAAATCAAACGGTAAACCTAAATGCATTTAGGACATTCGTTTGGAAAACCTTTCTTTTGAAATAAATGTTGCTTCAACCAACTTTTTATTATTATCAAATTTACTTTATTTTATTATTATATTTGTATTTAATTCACCGGTTCTTAATAACAGTTAATTTTTAAAATTTATTTTGTCTTTAACTATTTGTCACTTTTAGAATATTAAAAAAATATCTATTATTTCTTTGGTTAATTTTACTTATAGGTTCATGAACTTTGCGGAAAAACTCAAATATATTCCTAATCTAAAAAGTTTGAAATTGGTCATCGGGTATATAAAAAAATTGTAATCGAATCTCTATATTATATTATTATATCTCTTTTAGGTGAATGTTAACCCATGTGATCATGGCAAGGGTGTCATGAGTTAATCATGGTGTAACATCCCTGACTGCTTTATGGATTGATGATTGTCTAAGTGATAGGCTCCCGAAAAGAAGATGCATCTTATTAGTATAGGTAGTACCAATAAATTCATATAAGACATCCTCAACTGTACAGTCCCATACCTACACAATCTTAGGATCCCTCTCGTTCCGATGTGTAATCGGTTCATTCACGTGTCCCTCTGCCTAGAAGCCTGTCAGGAGTTGCTCCTTGTCCGTACCTTCTTGCACCGACGACCACTTCCAACCCACGTCAGCCCCGGGTGTCACACATGGGATCATGGCAAGGATGTCATGGATTAACCATGGGATCATGGCAAGAGGGTGATGACGGGAAAATGAATGTTCGTGAGAATCTCTCTCTTGTTTGTGAGTTTAAAAAATCGGAGGGGAAGTTTTTAGAAAGATTTGATTGTGTAAAAAAAATGGGAGTTCATCACATATTTATACATAGTAATTGGTGCATTAAAAAAAAAAAGATCAAACCGTCATAATTTTAGCCGTTAGAAAAAAACGGCTACTTAACCCCCTAAAGTTTCAATTATTTTAAATTAAAAAAAAAATATGTCACGGATAACCACAACCATCCGAATGCTTGCAGAAAATCCATGCTTATTAAGCACTGCACGAAGCATCTGCTACATCGCAGTGCAATTGTTAAGCACTGGTGCTGAAAGTTAAGCACCTCACATATTTGGTGGGATGGGATGGCCTTAGGGTTTCCACTAAAACTATTTGCCCCAATCGTTGCGATCTCTGTGTCACTTCACTCCCCTCCCCAATTATTATGACCTTAAAATAGAAAGAATTGTTGTTGCGTTAGGGTGATAGACAAAGCTCATCATGAATGACTCACAGTCGCTCGAGCTCCACCTAAGAAGTCGACCATAAGGAGACAACTTACCCCTCTCTATCGTGGCAATCTAGTAAACCTGCTATTATCCAAAATCAACAAGAATTATGAAAGAAGATTTATAAGTTACCTCGCCCCCAACTCACTTAACTCGCCGCGAGTTATTGTGGTTAACCCAACCTATTAGTAACCTGTTTGTTTTAAATTATTTCTAATGCAAACTTCCATTTGAAAAAGCTACAACTTGGAGCTTTCAATAAAAGTGCATAGTTGTTTTTTCCCGTCGGCGAGCGATGTAAATAATTTAAACCAAACAGTGCTAGAAGTGACAAGTTAATATTTTCCTTTACCTATGGTTTTTAATGAAAGAAATGAGTCAACTAATTTTATGAATATACCTAAAAGCAGGTATGATGCAATTTAGGAAACGATTCTATAATCTTAATAATGTTGATATGGAAAGCATGAATATGAATCTGTAAAAACTGAAAGGGGCCACCGCATTTACAGGTATAGATTGAATTGAATAAACAAAGTGTGCTGGCATGTAATAAAAGGAGGATCTGAATTCACTACAGTATTTTTCTTCTCCCTTTTTCTATAAAATTACACTTCGTTTCCCCGAGAAATTCACTATTAACTTATTCTATTAGAATCCAAATCCAATAGAAGAGAAGAAACAGCGGTTCGTGGCGTGTGAATTGAAAACAGAAGAGTCTGAACAAACAAAGGCAGCAACAAAGAAAGTAAGAAACAGTTTCATACATACATAGTACTATGCCATCTCGTCAACTCTCCACGTCAGCACCACCAGTCAACCACCACAACCGCCACCACTTTCTAAGCCCTCTACTCGCTTCCACCGCATCAGCATGCTCTCTCATCCTCCTCGTTCTCCTCTGCCTCCGCAACCGCACGAGAAGAAGAAAACGCACCACCCCATCCTCCGACCCCCCTCACCAATTCTCCTACGCCGTCCTCCGCCGCGCCACCAGCTCCTTCTCCACCCGCCTCGGCCAAGGCGGCTTCGGCCCCGTCTTCTCCGGCTCCCTCCCTCCATCCGCCAAACCCGTCGCTGTCAAGCTCATGGACTCCGCCTCCTTCCAAGGGGAACGCGAGTTCCACAACGAACTCTTCTTCGCTTCGAGGCTCCGTTCTTCTTCCCACGTGGTCCCCGCCATAGGCTTCTCTTCCGACCCGGAACGCCGTCGTTTCCTCCTCGTTTACGACCTCATGCACAACGGCAACCTCCACGACGCGCTCCTCCGCCGCAACTGCCCCGAGCTTCTTCAATGGAACAACCGCTTCGCCGTCGTCGTTGACATTGCAAAAGGGATTCACTACCTTCACTCTTACGACCCACCCATCATCCATGGCGATATCAAGCCCAGTAACATTCTTCTTGATCGCTGTTTCTCCGCCAAAATCGCCGATTTCGGACTTGCCACGTTGAGATCGGAAACCCCATTTGATAAAGTTGAGATTTTGGGCGTTGAGAGCGAGAAGAAGAGGAAGGAAGAGTTGGAAAGTGATGGTGGGTCTGTGGTTGAGGAAAATGAAGCATCGCCGGCGCCGGAGCAGAAGAACGGTAAAGGAAATGAGGTTGGAGATTATGTGATGGATTGGATTGGAAAGGAAGTAAACAAGGAAAGAGAAAAGGGTGAATTGGTAGTGCAAGGTGCTGCAATTGCATCATCTAGCAGTGGAACAAGAATTGGGTGTAATAAGAAAGAAAAAAACAAGAAATTGGAATGGTGGGAATCAATGGATGAGGAAAAAGATGGGGATTTCAAGAAAGTGAAGAGAAGACCAGTTAGGGAATGGTGGAAGGAGGAGTATTCTCAAGAGCTTGCTAACAAGAAAAAGAAGAAGAATAAGAAGAAACAACATCAAAATGGTGGAAACAGTGATGATAATGATGATGATTTGTGGGTGAGAGATGATGCTATGTATAGTGATGTAAATTTAAACAGGAGTAGAACAAAACATCGTAGTAGGAACAGTGGTGGTAGTGTAGATTCTTGGTTAGGTGGGGAGCTAAGGAGAGCTAGCAGGAATAGCTATGAATCTGCAGCTAGTGGAGAAATACCAAAGAGTGGTGGTGTTAGCAGTACTCCAAGTATGAGGGGGACTATGTTTTATGTTGCTCCTGAATATGGCTACAATGGAGATGTATCTGAGAAATGTGATGTCTATAGCTTTGGGGTTCTATTGCTTGTTATCATTTCTGGGAGGAGACCACTTCAGGTGATGAGTGGTTCACCATTGTCAGAGTTTCAGCGAGCGAATCTTGTGTCTTGGGCGCGCATTTGTGCCCGTAAAGGGAAGCTCCTTGAATTGGTTGATCACTCTATTCAGTCATTGGATAAAGAACAGGCTCTGTTATGCATCAAACTTGCATTGCTTTGTTTGCAAAAATCACCTGCTCGTCGCCCTTCAATGAAAGAGGTTGTGGGAATGCTTAGTGGGGAGATGGAGCCACCCCAATTGCTTGTGGAGTACTCCCCTTCACCATCTCGCTTCCGATCCAAGTCTCGGAAAGAACAAGGCCGGTGAGTACTTTTGGTATCAGCTAACCATTTTCATCAACAGTGATAGTCTGGCAATGACAAATAATTTGTAAAGGGATTTAGCGGGAAAAGTGCGTGTTTGGAGTTCACTTGCCCCCTCTATTTTTTTACACCCTATTGGTACCATTTCTTTCAGTTTTCCTAGTTTTGATACATTCTGGCCTACCAGTTGCAGATTGATCTGTGTACATTGACCCATTTTCTTTCACACTGACTTTTAGGCATGCCATGGAAATTGGATTTGTATCTTGTAAATTAAGTGAGTTTGTCTATAAAGTGAGAAAGTAAAGATGTATCTACCATTGATTTGATAAAATATATAAAGATTTAGGATAAATACACCCTTACTTTCTAACTTTAGACTCACTTTAGAGGAGTTAGATCCGTTGAAATTATGGCTCATGCTTTATTGGAAGGCCATCTTTGTAGTTGACATAACTTTCGGTAATGAAAAGCAGCCTACCTTTATGTTTCCAAGTCATTCCTTGGTGGTTGTCCATTACTATTTGCTGCTTATGCAAATCTTGACTTGGCTTTGCATTTTGCACATATCTGTTTATTTCCTCCCTGCCTAGGTTGAAAGGCTAAGTAATACATACCTGCTTTAACAAGTAACAACATAATGAAAAATTGGAATTTTAATTTCCATAGAAGCACTATCTGATATGATTATATGCTCTTGGTTGTAGCAGTTAAATGAGGCAAAGTGTGTGTTTTCTATACGAATTGTGCAACTAATGGAAGTCCTTTTCTCAATCAATGCAACAAGTTTCGTTTCCCCTTTTGCTTTTATGTTTTGGTTAGCCTTAAGTTTATAGTTATTGGGTCTTCAGGAGGCTAGGTTTCCTTAAAGGCCATATGGGAGATTATGCTATATGAAAATTCAACTTCGTAGTTACTAAAAGTGTCTTGCACTTTTATTTGTCTTTATAAATAAATATTGAGATTCATAGTTTCCTTGCTTGTGTACTGTGATGCTGAATACTATTTTTGGACGCTATGTTACTTTGAAGGAAAAGAAAAATTAAAGAAAAACCGGTTACAAATGGACCTGAGAACAGCTGATAAATATTATTCAACTACATATAACATATGCTATCTGATAATAATCAACTTGCTTGGGGTTGATTATCAATCTGCTTCCTCCGTAATTCTCAATCATAATATAATTGACTGTGCTATTTAGCAGTATGGTTGTAACGGGTACCGATTGTTAATGGGCAATATAGCATGGTTTACAGTCAATCTGAATATAAAGGTGCGGAAAATTGAGATACACGTGTACAGATTAAAGAAATAAATAATCTTTGATTTACATTATAAACTTTCATAGTCCAGTTTCTCTAATAAAAGTACCATATACATATATCACTTGATGCCTCTAAATATATGTATGGTCTAGTGTAGCAGCCAATTGGATAAACCCAACGATTAGAGTCAGAAATGATAGTGTGCCACCGCGTCCCAGGCCAATTTGAGTCCATTTTGGCAGCTATGGAGACTTGCGCTTTAAGGGCAATGCTATTTACATCTTGTAATTTGTTATTTGTACTGTTGTATTGGTTTTTTCATTAATTTCTTTTTCTAAAATATCCTTATAATTTATACGTCCGAATATTAAATTCTGGAAAGTATCTGGAAATTAGATTTCGGAAAGTGTTTGGAAATTAGATTCTGGATGTATAAAATTTTAGGAAAGATCATTTTACTCATCCAAAAATTAAATTCTGGATGTGTAAATTTTATGAAAGATCATTTTACACATCAGAAAATTCAATTCCGAATGTGAAAAATTTTATGAAATGTCATTTTGCACGTCCGGAAATTAAATTCTGCATGTATAAAATGATCTTTCTTAAAATATCTAACCAAGTGACGTATAAAATACCTTTCATAAAATTTACATATCCAGAGTTTAATTTTCGGATGTGTAAAATTTAACACGTCGTCTGGGATTTAATTTTCGGATGTGTAAAATGACATTTGGTAAAATTTTACATCCAAAATTTAATTTTCGGATGAGTAAAATGGTCTTTCCCAAAATTTTACACATCCGGAACCTTATTTCTGGACACTTTCCAGGATTCAATTTCCAGAATTATAAATTATAAGGACATTTTAGAAAAGTAAATTAACAAAAAACCAATGTAAGGTGCAAATAGCAAATTGTAAGGTGCAAATAGCAATACCCGCGCTTTAATTGTATAAAAAGCCACAAGCCCGATTTTGCATTGCATCATGCAAAGTCCACTAAACCCATTTCTCTCTGGTTCCTATATTTAGGTACTGCTATATCAACGTTGGTGGCTTCCGACAAATCCAGCGAGGACCAAACATGGGCCTTTTCCCCACCATTATTAATATATATATATATATATATATATATAATATTTTATATTTTATTTTATCAGCAACGGACCGATGGTAATAATGTCATCATTTTTTTTTGACACTGTAATGTCATCTATTTGAGAGCATGTAAATTTAAGGAAGCCAAGTAACTTAGATTGGGTACCAACATGTGGTTGGTCCAAGTGATAATGAGTTTGGACCCTTTAAATAAGTGGTCAAGGATTCGATCCATGACACTTTTGTATGGAGAAACTATGATTGGGATAGATCATCCCTTCAATATTGTTCAGTATCTCGAGGGATTAATCTATACAGTTGTGTGCAGATAGGTTGATGGGAGGGGGAGGGGGAGGGGGGGGGGGGGGACATAACTTACATTTGCTCCATTTTCTGGACATTTAATTTTCGGATGAGTAAAATGGTCTTTCCCAAAATTTTACACATCCGGAACCTTATTTCTGGACACTTTCCAGGATTCAATTTCCAGAATTATAAATTATAAGGACATTTTAGAAAAGTAAATTAACAAAAAACCAATGTAAGGTGCAAATAGCAAATTGTAAGGTGCAAATAGCAATACCCGCGCTTTAATTGTATAAAAAGCCACAAGCCCGATTTTCCATTGCATCATGCAAAGTCCACTAAACCCATTTCTCTCTGGTTCCTATATTTAGGTACTGCTATATCAACGTTGGTGGCTTCCGACAAATCCAGCGAGGACCAAACATGGGCCTTTTCCCCACCATTATTAATATATATATATATATATATATAATATTTTATATTTTATTTTATCAGCAACGGACCGATGGTAATAATGTCATCATTTTTTTTTTGACACTGTAATGTCATCTATTTGAGAGCATGTAAATTTAAGGAAGCAAAGTAACTTAGATTGGGTACCAATATGTGGTTGGTCCAAGTGATAATGAGTTTGGACCCTTTAAATAAGTGGTCAAGGATTCGATCCATGACACTTTTGTATGGAGAAACTATGATTGGGATAGATCATCCCTTCAATATTGTTCAGTATCTCGAGGGATTAATCTATACAGTTGTGTGCAGATAGGTTGATTGGGGGGGGGGGGCTCCATTTCACCATTGGAAAAGAAATGTAGAAAATCATTCGGTCATCATTTATTATTAACTAGCAAATATTCCGTGCCCTTTTTTAATTCTAATATATATCTATTTAATTATTAATTATTAACTAAACATCTAAATATTTGTTTAAAGAGTATTGCTAACTAGTGTACTCCTTTAAGATTCAATAAAAACATGTTTTTATTAAAAAATTAAATATAATACTTCTCAAAATTTTGAATACATTATTTTTCAATATATTTTTTGATTCCTTAATCAATATTCTAATAGCACTGGTTAACATTCTCCTTGTTAAAATTAAAATTTAACATAATATATTTATATATGTATATAATTTTATAAATTTCAATTGTTTGATTTGTTAATATTTATTTTTTCAAAAAGGTTATATTAAAAAGTATAAAATTTATAATATTCATTTTTTAAAGGTAATAATTCGAACAATATATGATAAGAAATAAAAAAATTTCTGGTGGAGGGACATATGTAAAGTCGGGCAGTTTTAAACCACAGTCAACTGTTTTCTTGGTGGATTGAAGAAAAAGTCAAAAAAGATAATTCCATTAAATTTTGAGAAGTCACCGTCTTAATAAAACTTATTGGTTCGTACTAATGAGTGTCCTTATGTACTCTTTAAGGAATCATAAGAAACAAGTTTTTATGAAAAAATTAAATATTTAACTTCTTCAAATATTAAATACATCAATTCTCAATACAATTTTTTTTTTCTTGATTTCTTAACGAGTGTTCTCAAGACACTCGTTAGCATTTCCCAAAGTTATTTATTAGACTTTTCCTTATTTTTAAACATAAAATAAGTACATAGAAGAAATAGGGCAGTGGACAATTGAAGGTTGATCTTGGTTCCTTAAACGGAGGAGGAACTTATTTGCTCGGGAATAGTGGATGCTGTCAGAATTTCATACAGCATTGTGCAAACAGATATATGCCTTGGAAAGTAAAAGGCTTAAACATGTTAAATAATAAAAAATATTTATTTAGAAATATTGGAATGTCATATATCGGAGGTGTGGGAGGTAGAGAGACGGCGGTGCTAGGTAGACCCACCGGCAGTGACTTCCCAGGACCCGCGATGGCATGTGGTGGTGAGGTTGGAGGGATGACACAAACCGGGAACAATCGGATTTGGGGCTGATTAATTTGGGGGTTTTAAGATTTTTTTAATGTTTAAAATGTTGATTTATTTTGGATCATTAGACTAAATTGATGGTTGAGATGTGTGCTGAAGAAGGGTGCTGAAAAGACTTGCAGGAGAGAATCTGGATTGGTTGAAGGAGTAACTTTAGAATATATACCGTGTATGTCTAGGTTGAATGAGTAACTTTTGAACATATACAGCATATGCCTTCCCCTTCTAAAATATTTAACTTGACTTTCATTACAGTCTAACCCTTGGACAGTAAAAGGCTTACCTTGGTTTTGTTATTATAAAAGGATTTGAATTAATATTCCTTCCTTAATCCTATTACTCCTATTAATTGTTGAAAACCTAGCAAATAACTTCAGCTGCCTTATTAGGGAGATCTATACACTTAACACACCAAATTCCAGATTAATTGTAACATGGACCTCAATTCTCGAGTTGAAGCCAAAGACTGGAATTTGTGAAGCATAGCTATAATGTAAAGTGTTCACCCCAAAAAAAAAAGCTATAATGTAAAGTGTAAACCCTACTTGCTCCATCTCATGTCCCTAGGGAACGAGGCTTTCACCGACAAAGATGGGTGATTTCTTATATATTCTTCCATTCCTGGCACTCCTCAGTATTGGCTTAGAACTTGAAGGACTTTTCGTTCTTTTTTCCCCCTTCATATTATAGTTTTCCCCATTAATAAGGTTTAAAATCTTGTTACAGCAATATTTGCTTTTGCTACTGTGGTCACAGGTTTGTGAGTTTGTCATATGCCATTTATATAAACACGACACAGAAACTTGATAACTTACAATCAAGCAGTTAACTACTGCATGTCTATTCATACATGACTAGACCGAGATATCAACATGACACGTGCAAACCTATATTCTCACAATTATCATTCAGAATAAAACTAACAAAAAGACATCGAAGATAAGGAGCGGGATGATAAAGATTGAAAGTTCAAACATCACTTGCTAACAGAAAATATTAATATTAACGTACTAACGTACTATAAGATATATGCGAGGAATAAATATCTGCTGTAAACGGTACGGACAACAAGAATCTGCACATAAATATATACGTATTTGTCCAAAACAATTCCAGTACTTATAATATTTCAAAATCTTAGAAGGAAAACAATCAGATTTTTTTAATATTTCATGGGGCAGCTGAATAGTATGTTTAAGCGATTGGTAACCTAACCGCCTTCTGTCTGATTTTGAGTCAACAGCCGGCAAATGCCCAACCAAATACACTATTACGATGTCAGCATCCTGTGCAAGTTATTCCTCGTGTCAATTATAATTAAAATTAATTAATTTTATAAAAAAAAATTAATTAATTAATTTTAATTATTTTTATTTATGTAAAAAATAATTATAATTATTAATTTATCCTTTAATTGTTTCAGAAGTGTGTAATACTTTTGAAAAAGTAAAAGGTAAATTGGTTGGATTGATTAATTTTCTTGATTTTTAAAACATTAACATTAAATAAAATTAAATTGATTGGATTTTACTTATATTTGATTCCGTCCAAAATATAAGTACTTTTTTACTTATAATTGAGCCCAGAATAAGCGTAAGTCATCACCATCCATTTGTTTGTCATGGTTTATTTTTTTATTGGTTAATTAGAGATAGATATAAGCTAGATAAAGTGGGTTGAGTAGAACAAGAATAGAAAAAAATGGGAGAAAAAATAAAATATTTTCTAAGAAACTAAAGCTATATTTCATAAAAATAAAAAAATATTTAAAAGATAATTTCTAAATTTTAAACTTATGGGAATTCATATAGCTCTTAATGGTTCCACACCCCTGAAAGTGGTAGTTCAAAGAATCAGATTAGTGTTATTAAGCTAACGGGTTATTAATTATGTGTGCTTGTGTTTTAGTTGTAAATTTAAAACGTTTGTGGTTGGGAAAATTTTTCTAACATTCAAGATCAACAAATATATACACATGGCGAACAATATATATTTCTCAAGATGTCAAAATATATATTACCCAAAGATGTCAAAATATATGCACATGACGAACAGTATATATTTCTCAAGGTTAACTCCACAATATTGACATGTAATTAATGAGATTGAAAACAATGAAGAAATGCATACATCTGTCTACTTCAAAAAGCAAACACAAAAATTGAATTATTTTGACATACGAAAAGCTGAGAAGGGAAGGAAAAAGAAATGGAATTTTTTCTCTCTACACAAGCTTTTCCTTCTCTTACTCCACAAACAAAGCATACGGTTTTAAAGCAAAGAGAGAGAGAAGTTCCAATATATACATTGCAAGAAAACTCACCCAAACAAACTTACCAGTTAGAAAGGGCTAACATATATGTTATTATATGTTAATTAATTTCCTGTCAATGTGGCTGGATTGTGAGCCTAGCTAGCTAGCTCCATGCCATAAAAGTTAATCAGAAAATTTAAATGATGGAATTACTTTGACAAATAATTAACTAATTTCCTTCTCAGCTCAGATAAATCTACACTGTTGGATTTGTTAACCTGTGAAATATAAATTATTAGAGTAAATAATGTTGCAAAGAAATGTAATAATGTATCAAATAATAATAAGAAAATTCCTTACCTCACATTGCACACTGTGGAGTAATCTGCCATTGACTTTGGTAGAAAGGCAACTAACAACTTCAAGTCCTTCTTTACACACTATTTCCAGCTGTTTTGAAAGTGGAATCCCTTCCTCACTGAAGCAACTAATCTCAATTCCAACAGCCCCATTATTCTGGTGGACAATATTGACACTCCTAGACGCATATTTGGTGTCATGGTTTTGGAGCTTAGAATTGGAGATTTTCTTTAGTTCATCCCTCTTGCCACTCAGTTCTTTGATATTCTTCTGCAGCTGCTTTATGTAATTCACTGCCTGGTCTATTTGATCCGATACCGAACGCTTTCCCTAAAAGCCCATCAGAATACAGGAATGATTTTGATTAATAGAATGGGACACCGTATTTTAGATATGTCATGTAAAGATGATAGAAAATAAGTAAGAGATAAAAACAAATACATATGATATCATATATGATGTCTAAAATTTGATGTTCACTCTCGGAGTAACCCTAAAGTTGGAAGACAACCCAGAAAGCTTCAAGCACAGGCTCACCCAACAAATTAAAAACAATGAAACTATAGTTATTATGTGAAAAAGAGTGATTAATCACAAAAAGAAACACACAGACCTCCCAGTTTGGTTTGCAAGAGAGAGAGAAAGGGGTAGCTAGAAACTCAGGGAGAGGAAGCTTTCACTCTGATTTTAAAAGGGTATCCATTAATTAAATATATATACATGTGTATCATCCCACAGAAGAAGAAACGATTTTTAACCTTGATGAACTCAAGAGGGAGAAGAGATCTAAGCGATGCATGAAGGGTAGCCATTTCTTGCCTCCTTTGCTTCTCAATCTCCTTATGAACCATCTTCTTCTTATGTAATTCGTTAGAATTACCATGACTTGTATCACCAGCCTCATAAAATAATTTTTTCTTTGGCCGGCTACTACCCAATTCTTTATCAGAACAAACAACATCCAGAGAATCGTGATCTTCCAGAATCAGATCTTCGGAGATTTTGTGTTGGTGGTTGTGGAGACTATTAGAAACGTGGATCACCAGCTCATTGCCGCGTTGTAAAGGAAACATGTTGTTATCTTATCAGCTCAAAGAGTACGGTTCCAAAATTATTGTCCTCGATTTTTGTCTATGGAGTCTAATGAAGCAGATACATTTTATATTAAGGGCAAGGTGTTGTTATCTTTCATGGTGGAAGGGGACCTTATATGCCAAAGATTCCTCCATAAATACAAAAAAGGAAAGTGATAGTATACATTATACAAGAGTGACCTCACTATCGTATTTTATATTACGAGTGTGTTTGGAAAAATTGGAAAAAATAGATTGTGCTGATAGTCGATTATAATCAGAATCTGTTTTTATTTGGATATGTTTGTTAAAAAATGATTTTAAGATAATTTATTTTGTTTGGATGGTATAAAAATTCATTTTTATATAATAAATTATCAAAAATAGTATGAAATTATTTGTTTATATATATTTGATGCTTTTTAGAACTTTTTTAAATGTGTTTTTTTTGTCATTTTTTTAATGCAAAGTCTTAAAAATTTTAATTAAAAAAATAGAGAGATAATATTTTTTGTATTGTTCAAGGCCAGCTCCATTTAGCTTTTCCGCAGCATTAATTTGCGTGCACTATGTACAGTGACAAACATTTTGACACTTGGACAACGCTGGGGGCAATATAGGGAAGAAAATTTTGAGATTCACAAATAATCTAATCCAACCATCTAAACACACTCGTCGGCTGTTTTTACACTTAAAAGCTGTTTTATGAATAATCTTTTTTGTTTGGGTTTACAGTTGAATTTGTTAAAAAGCTTTTTTATACAATTTTAAGCTGTATTCAACCATCTGCATTATAGGACTGTTTTGATGAAAAATTATTGATTATACTTTAAAGATTTTCAGGCTTTCCCATTATACCATCTTTCCCTGATGAATCAACATGAACGAGATGGCCAACGTTTCCAAGGCTTTTTTGTTGTTCAACGCTAAGCACAAGAAGATACTCCATTGTATAACACATTAACACCCCACCCCACCCCACCCCCCACCAACGATTTATTATAAATTAACAAATAAAAAATGTTACACTGATTATATATTTCAAATATTATAATATTCAAATATAAAAAAAAAAGTTAAACAAATGTTTTAATGTGTTAAACAAATGGCTTCATACCCTTTTTGGTAATTTACTATCAACAAGTGATTATTTTTACATCACCCAAACAAAATAGATTATCTTAAAATAGCTTTTCAGTAAACATACCCAAACGAAAATAGATTATGATTATAATCGATTATCATAATAATCGATTATTTGAAAACAGATTATCAGCATAATCTTTTTTTTCCAGTTTTCCCAAACACACTCTAACATGGGATGAAAACAGCTTTTTCCAACCAAAAAAAAAGCTTTTTTGAAAATTTAACTCAATTTCCAAATACAATAGATTATACATGAAACAGTTTTTTAACACAAAAAAAGTTGAAAATGAGAAAAATCTATCTTTTCTAAACGCACATTATATATCATAATTATTTGAGGGTACTGTTCCATTGCAACAGCAACCCCAGCTATCACTACAACAGATTAGACTTTTAATAACGCATCTTTTATAATATTTTCGCACGGAAACGCTATCTTAGGTATCACCTAAGATAGCGGTTTCTTAAGGAACTGTTATTAAAAGTCAAGCGGCAGGAAAAGATAACGCTTCCTTGAGGAAGCGCTATCTTAACTAACCACCTAAGATAGCGCTTCCGCTAGCAAACACTATCTTATGTACCCCTACAATAGCACTTCTATACATAAACGCTATTGTTTCCTTTTCCAAAATTTAAAAACGTGAGGGGCGTTCAATTCCCTCGTCCCACGGTATTCTTTTTCTTTCTATCGTTAACAAGGCAATGATGTGCCTTCCTTTGTTTCTGAAGTTGCAGCCTTCGGTGGTTTCACGGTTCGAATAGATCTACTCCACTCATCACGGTTTCATGGTTCCTTTGTCCAGATCTACTCCACCCATCACGGTTTCATGGTTCCTTCGAAGTTCCTTCATCTCACGGTTTTAGTCACGCCCCAAGTTCCTTCGTCAGATCTACTCCACCCATCACGAACCAGAGCCGATGCGCCTCTTCCACCACCGGCCATCGTCCTTCGCTGTTCAAATGCACCGCCGCCCCAAGTCCCTTCTTCCTGATCTATGTTCCTTCACGCTCCTGGTTTGTTGTCCAGATGCCACGAGTCCGGCCGTCGCACTTGGTTCGTAGCTGACCGCTACCACACGTAGCTGACCGCACCTGCTCTGTCCGATGGTTCGTTGTTGTGTTCGTTACTGGAATTTTTGTTTATGTAATCTTAGGGTTTCAAAATTAGAGGGGATTTGAGGATTATGTAATTTTTTTGTTTGTTTTTGTTTTTGTTTATGTTGCGGGTCTTCATTTTTTACACACAATTGTATTAATTTGATACATTGAATAGCATGACTTTTAGCTTTACTGTGTTTTGATTTGGTTGATGTTTGTCATACGATTTTCTTATGTACCGGGTTTTGATGAATGAAGAGAGAATTTGTAAAAATCAGTATAAACATTTTTTTTTAAAAAAGGACGTCCTTAAGATAGCGTTTCTTTGAGGAAACACTATCTTAGATGTACCCTAGATAACGTTTTGGAAGCGTTATCTTAGGTCAGAAGCTTTAATTGCGGGGGAATAGATAGTGTTTAAAAGCGTTATTAAAAGGCACACGGAAATGCTATCTAAAGTCTTTTCTGTTGTAGTGTATTTGTATTAACCAAATAATGACGATAGCGCTTACATAAGAATTATTTCCTTATATAGATTCTCAAATACTTTCCAAACAAGACATTTATCTTGATATATACATTAATAGTTTTTTTAATAAGCAATATCCATTAATTGTTTAAATCATTATTATCTCATACTTTCCAAATAAGTAGTATTTTACAATAATGGTCATTTAATATTATAGAGTTTGAAGTTATAATACAGATAAACAAACTAAATTAATTAAGGTGATGTATGCATGTTTTAAATTATAGTTTTGTAGGGAAGATAAATTCTCTTTTTTTTAAAAATGGCAAGCAATTTATTAAAAGAAAGACATCAAACCACCAAGCACAAGATCTACCAAGTGGAAAACTAGCATCAATAGTACAAAGGAAAACTAGCATCAATAGTACAAAGGAGATAAAATAATCGAAAACTAAAAGCGAATAATCCCAACATTAAACGTTTTTTCCATGGAAATTTTCCATTTATTCAAATAAGTTAAAGATTTCTTAAATTAGATTAGCTATAGCACCGTGTAAATCATATATTTTTTATCGATAAATGTTAATTGCTAGTTCTTATATTAGGGGGAGAGAGGATTCAAACTCCCGCTCTCCAAGAGATTCCTTGGTGTCCCTTAGATTTATAGCACCGTGTAAATCATTATGACTATGAAAATCTTATATACAGTGCTTATCCTAAGATTTATAGAAAGCTTAATTAAGCCAGCTTTTTAATATATTTTTAGGAGTTGAATTCAAGCCATGATGGCTTTTATAACCTTGCCCACAACTTGTTTTAAAAAAATTCATAATCTTTAATTAATTAGTCTATGATTATATTAGAATAGAAAAAGTAGTTAAATGAGTAAGTGAAGTTGTTATTACCGGTAGTGAAATGTAATTAAGTTAATTCAAAACAGTTAGAATTAGTTAGAGTTAGTTAAGTTAATTATAGAGTTGGTTAGTTAGTTTCCTTTCCTATTTTGTATATAAATACCCTGTATTGTTTCTTTTCTAATTAATGCAATGAGAATCAGATTTCTTTCATTTCTCTCTGCGCTTCTCTGACCTTAATATGGTATCAGATTTTCTTCTTTCTTGATCTTCCCTTCTTCTTTCTTGCTCTTCATCTCTTGCTTCTAGCCTCTTCAATGGCGAATTCTGCTTATTCTGATTTTGTCACAAATCCCTCAAATCCTTACTACATGCATCCAAATGAGAATCCCTCTCTTGTTCTTGTTACTCCATTGTTAGATAGCAAGAATTATCAAACTTGGGCTCGTGCAATGATGGTTGCCCTAATTTCGAAAAAAATTGAAATTTGTTGATGGAAGTCTCACTCCTCCTCCAGTTTCTGACGTTCTCTTTGAACCATGGACTCGCTGCAACAATATGGTCATGTCATGGCTCCAGAAATCGATTTCTGAAAGCATCTACAAATCCATCCTTTGGTGCAATCGAGCTTCTATAATTTGGAAAACTCTCCAAAAACGCTTTTCTCAAGGCGATATTTTCAGAATTGATGAACTTCAAGAAAGTCTCTACCAATGCAAGCAAGGTAACCTTGATATCTCCAATTATTTTACTGAATTGACCATTATATGGGAGGAGATTGATAGCTTTCGCCCAATTAGGGATTGCAATTGTGCAATTCCCTGTTCTTGTGGTGCTGTGAGTGATATAAAGAAATATAAAGAACAAGATAGGGTGATTCGATTCCTTCGAGGCTTGAATGAGCAATATGCTCATGTTAAAACAAACATTATGATCATGGATCCTTTACCTGATTTGGATAAAGTTTTCTCTTTGGTTATCCAACAAGAAAGACAACTCAACACCCCCAGCAATCTTGATGTCACTGTAGAGCAACAATCTTTGGTAATGCAAGTGCAACATTCCACTCCTAGACCTCAATATGGTAATAATCAAAATTTCAATAGAGGTCCCTTTAATAACAGAGGCAGAGGTAATGGCAGAGGAAATTATTGTTGGGGGGGGGGGGTGGTCAATCTCAAGGATCTAATCGAATGTGTACTCATTGTGGTAGAACAAATCACACAATTGATACATGTTTCATTCTCCATGGCTATCCACCTGGTTATCAGCCTCGAGGTGGCAAAGGTGCTGTGAATCTTGCCCCACATTCAGAAGTTGAGCATAATTTCTTTCAAGATAACAGCCCTACTAATGATCTACCCTCTGCTCCATCCATAAACATCATTCAAGAACAACACCAACATATTTTGCAACTTTTACAACAATCAAAGTTACAAGCTACTCCTTCTGTCAACTCTGTGATTTCCAATCCCACAGCCCTCAATACTACCTCCTCTCCTCTTATTGGTAAGAAATCTGTCCTTTGGGTCATAGATACAGGTGCAACAGATCGCATTACTCATTCTTTAGTTCATTTTACCTCTTTCCATTCAATTAAGCCCTTTTACATGACTCTTCCTAATGGACAACAAACAAGTGCCACCATTGCCGGCATTGTCCATTTATCCAATTCTCTTACTCTTCATAATGTCTACTATATTCCTCAATTTCCTGTGAATCTAATTTCAGTAACCAAACTTCTTCCTTCATTAATTAGATTGTCATATTGTCTTCTATCCTGACCATTGTTCTCTTTTATAGAATTCCAACCAGGGGATGATTGGTACAGCTAAGAATAATGGAGGACTGTATGTGTTAGAAGCTTCACCATCGGGTCTCTCCAACATTTCTGGTTCTGTTTGTAATTCCATCTCACAAAAGACTGATTCTGCCTTCATTTGGCATAATAGGTTAGGACATGTTTCTGACAATATACACAAATGTATCTCTTTACAGTATCCATTCATTTCATACAAAAATAATACTTTTCCTTGTGATATTTGTCACTTTGCCAAACAAAGACAACTTCCTTATCCTGATAGTCATTCAAAATCCACTAGAATTTTTGACTTGTTTCATGCTGATATATGGGGCCCATATGCCACACCATCTGTTTCAGGCCACAAATATTTCCTTACTCTTGTTGATGATTACAGTAGATTCACTTGGGTAGTTTTAATGAAATTGAAAAGTGAAACTATGCAACACCTCATCAATTTTGTTTCTTTCATTGAAACACAGTTTAGTGTCAAACTTATGACTCTTAGAAGTGACAATGGCAATGAGTTCCTTATGACTGATTTCTATCATGCCAAAGGCATCATCCACCAAAGATCCTGTGTTGAATCCCCTCAACAAAATGGTATTGTTGAGAGGAAACATCAACATATCCTAAATGTTGCCCGTGCACTTTCTTTTCAAGCTCACCTTCCCACCAATTTTTGGCATTTTTCAATCCAACATGCTGTCCACTTGATAAATAGAATTCCCACCCCTCTCTTGAAATCTAAGTCCCCTTATGAATTCCTTCACAACCAAGCTCCAAGCTTACTCCACTTGAAAGCCTTTGGTTGCCTTGCCTATGCTTCTACCTTGTAAAATCACTGAACAAAATTTCAATCTAAAGCCCGAAAAATTGTATTTTTAGGCTATAGAGAAGGCACCAAAGGATACTTGTTATATGATATCCAATCCCATGATTTTCTTGTATCAAGAAATGTCATATTTTATGAAAATGTCTTTCCATTTACTAATACATCTTCTCCTACTCCTTCACCCATTACTCCATATGTTTCTCTTGACAACTCTGACCTTGCACCAACCTATGACACCAATTCTGTTCCCATACATAATACACCACCTTCACCACCTAATATTGTCACAATTCCTGAAGATGAACCTTCCCCACCTCATCCTGTTACTATTTCTCAGACCCCTACACTAACCAATTCTGATTCAATCCCTGTTATTCTTCCTCAACCACTTCCTGCACCTACCCGAAAATCACACAGAACCAGAAACAAACCCTCTTATCTTGAGGACTACCACTGCACTCTCTTCACTTCTTCTCTGCCCAAATCATCCTCAGGTAACTCCCTCCATCCTTATCTTCCAATGTTGAACCTAAGTCATACTCTCAAGCTTGTAAATTTGATTGCTGGAAAAATGCTATGAAAGTTGAACTAGATGCTCTTGCAGCCACCAACACTTGGTCCATTGTTGATTTGCCTCTAGGCAAGACCCCCATTGGTTGTAAATGGGTCTATAGAGTGAAATATCATGCGGATGGCTCCATTGAGAGACACAAAGCTCGCCTAGTAGCTAAGGGTTACACTCTAATGGAAGGGGTTGATTACTTTGACACTTTTTCACCGGTTGCTAAGTTAACCACTGTGCGAACCTTGCTTGCCTTAGCTGCTATCAAAGGATGGTTTCTTGAACAACTTGATGTTAATAACGCCTTCTTGCATGGCGATCTTCATGAGGAAGTATACATGTCCTTGCCCCCCGGTCTTACAGTTAAGAATTCTGCTAATGAATTCCCTCAAGTGTGCAAATTGCACAAATCTCTTTATGGCCTCAAACAGGCCAGCAGGCAGTGGTATGCAAAACTGTCTACTGCTCTCGAGTCATTGGGTTACAAACACTCCTCTGCTGATTATTCCCTCTTCACCAAGTCTACTGGCAATCAATTCACTGCACTACTAGTGTATGTTGATGATATTGTTCTGGCTGGCAATGATTTTGAAGAAACTCATAATGTTAAATCTTATCTTAACAACAGCTTCTGCATCAAAGACCTTGGTCCTCTTCGATTCTTTCTTGTGCTGGAAGTTGCTAGATCCAAGACAGGCATTTTATTGAACCAACGCAAATACACCCTCGAATTACTTGAGGACAGCAGCCACCTAGCAGTCAAACCCTCCAACACTCCCTATGACTTCTCCCTCAAGCTCCATGATTCAGACTCAGCCTTGTTTTCTGATGAATTTGCTTATCGAAGATTGATAGGGAGACTCCTTTACTTAACTACCACACGCCCGGACATTGCATTTGTTGTCCAACAACTCAGCCAGTTCGTATCTAAGCCTAAGGAGGTGCACTATCAAGCTGCTGCAAAAATCCTCAGATACCTCAAAGGCTCTCCAGGCAAAAGGACTATTATATCCCACCTCATCTACCCTCAACCTGTCTGGCTTTGCAGATTCTGATTGGGCCAGTTGCCCCTCAACAAGAAAATCAGTTTCTGGGTATTGTGTGTTCCTTGGATCATCTTTAATTTCGTGGAAATTCAAGAAACAATCCACGGTTTCTAAGTCCAGCTCTGAAGCAGAATATAGGGCATTGGCCAGTCTCACATGCGAGCTCCAATGGCTGCAATTCATATTCAAGGATTTGCATGTTTCCTTCACTAACCCTGCTTCTGTTTACTGCGATAACAAGTCAGCCATCTATTTAGCACACAATCCTACTTTTCACGAGAGAACAAAGCACATTGAAATAGATTGCCATGTCATTCATGAGAAGATTTCCAGTGGCCTTATACATCTCTTACCGGTTCCCTCTTCTCCTCAATTTGTAGATGTACTTACCAAGCCATTATTGGCTCCCTCTTTTCTTTCTCTTATCTCCAAGCTTGGTCTTTGTGATGTACACAGTCCAGCTTGTGAGGGTGTATTACCGGTAATAAAATGTAATTAAGTTAATTCAAAATAGTTAGAATTAGTTAGAGTTAGTTAAGTTAATTATAGAGTTGGTTAGTTAGTTTCCTTTCCTGTTTTGTACATAAATAGCCTGTATTGTTTCTTTTCTAATTAATTCAATGAGAATTAGATTTCTCTCATTTTTCTTTGTGCTTCTCTGACCTTAATAGTTGTATCAAACTTGACGAATTTGGCGGGCAATGGCCCTCAATGTATACTATACAATACAATCTAAAAGAGAAAATTTAAGTTCCATTGCCCCTATCAATGTCCACCAATATTGTGGGAATCCATCTCCTACATTAGAGTAAGGTCAGACATAAGAGGGAATATCAGTATATGTATATGACCCCTCAAAGATCACAAACTCTAACAAACGTATCTAGCTACTTCCTTATCTATCATTGGCATCCTAAAACAACGAATAAAGAAGCGTATAAAGAGGATCAATTAATAAACATCGCCTTCACACCGAAGGACTGAGCTGCCTAATTCGGATAAGGTCCCTTTCATAGCCAGCAAACAAACAAAATCCCAAGGATGGCATGGAACTGATCCAAATTAACATGTCAGCGGAAGGCCTGTGGTCAGCAAGATTTTTCACAATCAATTTTTTTTTTTTTAAAATTCATTGCTCTTTACTGGATTCCAATTTAGATGAGAAGATAGGTTGTTTATATATAGCCAGCATTCGAATTACTGTGTGTTATGGTCAATAGGCCACTGTTGGAAACCCTAAACGGTGCCTAAACCACCGTGTTAGGTAATATATGGTCACTTGCATTATTGCATAATCACGGTCGTGACCACCGTCACGGCCTGGGCGTGATGACTTCTGACTTTATTTTTCCTTGCCTTTTTGCTCTTACTGCTTTCTTAACCTGAAAATCATTGGCAAATCCATTAATTTATGATCTTTTTTCTCTAAATCTTATCAATTATTCAAAAACAAAATTCAAAACGACTTAAAAAAAGGGAAAGAAAACTTGGGTTGTCTCCCAAGAAGTGCATATTTACGGTCTTAAGCTTGACCATACTCCCTTCAATCAACCGGGGTCAACTGGGCTTAGTGGTGAAAGAACACCTCTCTTCCATGGAAGTCCTTCGAAAATCCTATTTTGTTCATATGGCCAATTGCGCTTTCGCTTTGCTCTTTTTACTCTAAGTTTCATGGCCTTACTTCCTCCCGACGGAATTTTTGTCTCCACATGATGAGCAACTCCAACTTCATCACCATTTGGTGCATCATTCGTCATGTAAAGCTTCGGATTTGCTACCATATTAGGCTCTTCCTTCACCTCTGGAGGCATTATATCGATCATGCACACATGATTCTCAAAAGGAGGGTTGTTATATGAGTTAGACAAATCAAAATCTGCCCTGCCTTCCTCTACATTTAAAGTGAGCTTGCCATTCTTTACATCTATTATTGCTCCAGCTATGGCTAAGAATGGCTTTCCAAGAATGATAGGGAATTTAGGATTCCCGTTCATATCCAACACCATGAAATCGGTAGGAATGAAAAATTTCCCTACCTTTACGGGAACATTCTCTAGTATGCCTAGAGGTGTTTTAGTTGAGTCATCCGCAAATTGTAGAGAGGATTCGGATGGACTCAATTTCTTGGTTCCTAACCTCTCAAAGATAGTAAGCGGCATCAAACTCGCACTAGCCCCTAAGTCATATAAGGCTTGGTCTATTTTCAATTCTCCAATTGAGCAAGCAATAGAGAAACTTCCCGGATCTTTTAGTTTAGGAGGCATATTAGTTTTTATCATGGCATTATGCTCCTCAATTAAGCTCTTAGTTTCTATTTCTACTTGCTTTTTCTTGACCAACCTTTCTGGGAAAGGTATTGGGGGTTGGTAAGGTGGTGGAGGGACATACTTTGGCTCTATCTCTTCATCTTCGCTCAAGTCCTCCTCACATTCCACATCCTTTTCAACCATCCCAAGCTTATCATCCCTTAAGTATATAGCATTACAGTGCTCATTGGGATTAACTTCGGGTTGTCCTGGGAACGTACCCTTAGTTCTAGTATATTGTTGTTACGCCGGCAAGTGTACCGGGTCGTCGCAAGTAATAAAATAAACACGGTAAGTAATTACCGAGGTCGAACTCAGGGATTGGGCTACCAATTCGTCTAATCCGCGGGAAATCCGATACGTTTGGTCAAGTTACAGAAGGTGGTTGAGAGAGAGATTAATATCTAAAATTCAATTAACAAATCTAATGAAATAATTAACTAAAAATCAGAAATTAAAATATCCAAGGTCACAAATCCACCTACCCAATATGTACACCCAAGTGATGATGAATTCCTCCCTAAGTTCAATTACAATGTCAACCGGGACCCCTAAATTCTCCTAAATCCACTCTCGTGCTCATTAGGACGTATTCGACGATTGGATTAATTACTTACTAGGTCTCATAATCCTAATCTCGAATTTGATTAATTCTTGTTCCCTATAAGGTTGCACCGATCTCCTATTCACTCTCGTGCAATACTCGACCGATGATCCCAATTCAAGTTCTAAAACGCGAATCGCCGTTCGGCCTCAAACACGTTTAACTGATTAATCACGCAATACATATGATCAAGCATTCAATTCAGAATCGGAAAACATCAATTAAAAGAAGGGGAGAAAGACATACATCACATGAACACTACACTGCCATGGGTGGCTTCATCGATCCCTCGAACGAGGGGATTAGTTCCTCATGCTCATAGACAAACAATCGGACATAATCTCCATAAGAAAAAGGGAGACGCAGCTCCAAAGAGAAAAGAAATTACCCTAAACGCTACTCTAAACAGTGGAAAACTACTAGGATTCGCGGCCCTCCAAAAGCCCTACAGTCTCCTAAAGTTCGATCCC
Source organism: Sophora flavescens (assembly GCA_030762895.1). Lineage (NCBI taxonomy): Eukaryota > Viridiplantae > Streptophyta > Magnoliopsida > Fabales > Fabaceae > Sophora > Sophora flavescens. The sequence goes on along the minus strand of CM061067.1, from coordinate 161,422,579 downwards.
CAATCTGATCTGCAACAGCCTTTAAATAGGATTCCTGATCTGCGCTCGTTCGCGAGGCGAGAATTAAAATTGGCGCGCTTTCAATTTGAACTCTCGCGAGGCGAAAGTGTGTTCGCGGGGCGAGTCTTCAATTCTAGGCTGTGACCTTCATCACGGCTGGGCCGTGATGGTCTCTGACTTCCAGGGTCTTCAGGCTCTCGCGGGGTGAGAAGAGTCTCGCGTGGCGATCCAGAAATGATGACTTTTGCTGCTTTGTTGACCTTCAGTCTCACGAGGCGAGCATACACTCGCGGGGCGAGTGTCTCCAGAAGTGCTTTTTCCACTGCTTCTTGACTTCCCTTGACTCCCGGAGCTTCACTTATTGACCTGAAAACACCAAAAGCAACCAAAAGCATAATTCTATCCAAAATAAGCTAAAAACTACACAAAAGACGCAAAACGAGTCAAAGTCCAACTTAGGAACAAAACAAGGCAAATTTGGGCGAAAACGAGAGTGAACTCGAATAATTTGCACAAAAACCACGGTCCATCTAGTTATAAAACTAGATAAGCCAGAGGCTTATCATAAATGTACTAGCCTGTTGGGCAATCTGAGTTTCTAACATCTTATTATGGATGGCTAAGTTATCTACCATAGATGCTAACTATTTTATTACTTCATTCGCTGCCCTACCTTGTTGTCTAAACTCTTCATTTTGCTTTGTTTGAGCTTCAACAAAATTTTCCAGAAGAGACTCAAGTTTAGACTTTTGTACCCGAGGATACCCCGATGCGGGTTTCCTATTACCTTGGCCTTCTTGGAACTCGCGGTTCAATGTGTTGTTGTAGTTCCCATAGGAGAGGTAAGGGCTATTCTTCCTTCCTTGGTTGTAAGAATTAGAAGGAGCATAATTTGGCAACTTCGGGTTCGTGTCATAGAAGTTGTGACAAGAGTTCACTTGTTACCCCGAAGCACTGGATCCAGGTGCAATACCACGTGGGCACTCCATTATGTCATGTCCCTGCATTCCACAAATCTCACAAACAATATTATTAGCACCTATTGAACTCACATTAGCCTTTTCAAGCTGATCAAAGCGTTTATTTAGTGAGTCAATTTTAGACATAATTAGATCAGTGCTATTCATTTCAAACTTACCCCCCCCAAAGCTTTTTCGGGTTATTACCTCTTTCCGGACCCCATTAGTGGTAGTTGGTGGCTACGTTTTCAATTATATTGAATGCTTCAGTCATAGGTCTATTCATAAAGGCTCCACCAGCTGCGGAGTCAAGTGACACCTTCGAAGAGTAATCCAATCCGTTGTAGAAGGTATGCACTAGCAACCATCTCTCGAGCCCGTGATGTGGGCAGGACTCCAGCAATCCTTTGTAGTGATCCCAAGCTTCGGATAAGCATTCTCCGTCCTTTTGGAAGAAGCCGATGATCTGAGTTCGTAGGTAAGCCGTCTTGGATGGAGGGAAGAATTTCTCCAAGAATTCCTGCTCCGGTTGGTCCCAAGTCGACAAGGTATTAGCGGTCACTTGCTTCAGCCAAGCTTTTGCCTTTCTAGTAAGAGAGGAGGGGAACAACCTCAAGCATATAGCATCAATCGGGGCGCCATGAATTCTAATTGCATCGGTGAACTCCAAGAATGTCTCCACATGATCAGTCGGGTCCTCTGAGAGCAATCCTCCGAATTGATGTTGCCTAATCATGCTAATTAGCATATGCGGTATAGTGTAGTTCTCTGTCTCAATTTTTGGCCTAACAATCCCAGTTCGCAAACCCCTAGCATTTGGGGCTGCGTAGTCCTTCAGTGGTTTTGTATCCGGTAGATTCGCCATGAGTGGAATGGGAATCAACCTCTCCTTCTCTCTTTGTAGTCTCCTACGTCTATGAAAGGTCCTTTCGATTTCGGGGTCAACCTCAATAAGGTTTCCAAGACTTAGGGATCTTTGCATAAAAGAGAAAAACACCTATAAGAGAGAGATAGATACTCTAGAAAGAAAAAGAGATAAATGGAAAAAAGAATTTTTTTTTAAAGGAAATAATTAAAAATAAAAAGCCCAGAAAAATCAATTTAAAAATTAAATTGAGATTCAAGAAAGCACAGTCCCCGGCAACGGCGCCAAAAACTTGATATGTGTGGATTCCAGTAAGTGTACCGGATTCGTTGCCAAGTAATAAAAAGGTCGATCCCACAGAGACCGTGATCTCAAATCACAACTAATTATCAAATCAATTAAACTGGACTATATAAAAAAGGATTTTTAAAAGGTTATGATTTTTGAAATAAGAATTAAGTAACAATCAAATTTAAAATTGCAATTAAACCAAATAGGAAAGTAAATCAATTTGGGGTTTTTCAAATCTAAAGAGATTCCTAGGAATTGGGTTACCAATAAGATTGTTTATGTTTGACTACCCCTTGTTAATTATCAAAATTGCTTTGAAGGCAAATTTATCCTAAATAAGTTAATGCTCCCTCTCGGGTTACAAAAATCGTGCCCAATTAAACCAACCCCTACTCTCGTGGTAGTTGAATTTAGATTGAACCATTTGGCTCATTTTCTTCACTTTTCAATCCCCATCTTCATGCAAGCTCCATCATGGTTAATCTTGAGCATTTTAATCCTTAATTCCTGCACAACAACACCACAAAACCGCCTTACCCGTTCCAAGGTAAAAATTAACCAAAATCAAATTAAAAATGCCTAAACTATATGAAAATGCATGCAATATGATAAACAAATATGAGGTGAAATCACACTCGTCACTCTCTCTCGCTCTTCTCCCGAAGCTCCGCGTTCAGCTGCGTGATGGTGTCCTGCATTTGGTTGAACTGCTCCTGAGGGACGGTAACGGCGTAAGAAGGAGCAGGCATGCCGGATGATGAAGCGATAAACTCGCCTCCCAGGTGTCCGAGGTCATACACGTGCCCCTTCTTCTTCCTACCCCCGACGACCTCCAAATAAATGGCATTATCGTCGACGGAGATAGGAGAGCTGGGCCCATCACCAGTCAAGGCCTCATCTTGTGACTGTGAGGCACGTGATATGGCATCTTCCTTCTTCTCGTTGAAGCCCACCTACAAAGTATAGTTGAAGAGATTTAGTGAAAATTATAATCAATATTAACAAATCATTTATAATAAATTACAAGTAGACACTAAATTATTTTTTTTCTTACAGCATAGTTACGGGCCTTGTCGTTGACCCATGACCCGCCGGTCCAAGCACATGCGCCACCATTAGAAGCTCGATTACGCCGAGCTGTAGCCTGGATCTCCTGGAACTTCTCAGTAGCCCAGTACTGGTCCAGCTGCCTCCTGATCTCAGGATCCACCCACTTCCCCTTATTCTTATCCTTCCTCAGCTTGTTCGTCAGATTCTTCGTGACCAGTGAGCCTTGATGCTCAAATATGTCCCTGACGAGACCTTCTAAAGCTACGTCCCACCTATACTCTTTCTGCAACTTACAGTTGTTAGGAAATTCGTGTGTGTGTATATATATATAATGTAAATTTAATTTAAATAACTTAATGAATTGTTACCTTAAACTCTTTAAACAACTGATCCCTATGACCCCCTGGGATGACCTTCCATGTAGGCCATGGACCATCAAACTTGCATCGCAGGATCTTCGATATCGAATTAGAAGGACCGTTCGCGGGCAGAAAGCTGCAGCAAAATTAGAGCATTAATAAATGTTATAAATAAATAAATAAAAACAAGTAAATAGAAATTAACGATACTTTATATATATTAAAAAATTAAATTAGCTTACTCGTTATCCCCCCTGTGGATAAGAAGAATCCTCCTGTCGGATGGACCACGACTCTCCTGTTCCGATGATGATGATGGTCCTGTCATAGGTGTGGATGATGACGGTGCAGCCTGTATCCCGACCACATGAGGCTGGGTAGGGGGTGCAACTCCATCACCCTGAGGTGTCTCGTCCACAGAGGTACTGGTAGGGTGGTCTCGATCTGAAGGCTGTGGGTCGGCCGGCGAAGGGACTCTCGCAGCACGACCTCTGCCACGACCTCCACGACGACCCCCACCTCTAGAGGAATCTGCCATCTGTGTAAAAAATGAAAAGATGATTACACAACAGTGTAAATAATACAAAAATAAATTACCTATGTAGAATGACATTTACACAATGAATTATGACATAAATAAATTACCTACGTAGAATCGCCGTCACTAAATTCACCCTCACTCACTTGATCGGAATGTGCCTTCGCTAGATGCGTCCAACTAGGATTGATCCATTAACTCTCTTTCAAATTCTTCCCCATTTCCGGAAATGTCCGCCAGAGAATTAACAATAATGTCCGACGTAATTTGCAACGGCACATGGGGTCTTGAAAACTCATCATCTTGGTACGGAGCATCTTTTTCAGGCTGGTTGATTGCATTATCAGTAATTATACTACGAGCCTTTATCTTAATAACACCCAACCAACCTTGATGTCCTTCAAAGAGTACAATCTTGTAATTCTTGGCAAGAGCGGAAAGTACGACATCTTTTTTAGCGACCTCTTCTTCTCAATGCCCATCCTAGTGGTTGTCTTATACCGATCCGCACCACAAAATCGACAATATGTTATGCTCTCCGCCGAATCATCCTTATAGTACAACATACATCCATTCGGGCAACAATCAATTTTCAAACACCCCAGACCCAAATTTTCAACAGACTTCTTAGCATGATAAAAACTAGTAGGCATCTGATTATCTTTTGGCAACGCCTTGGACAATGACCTGGTGAGGCGATTAAAACAGCCTTCTTGCATATTGTAGTCAGATTTGATACTCAACCGTTCCATGCACATCGACAACTCCGTGTACTCCCGACATCCTTCCCACAATGGAGATCGTGCAGCACTCCGCATATCATAGAATCTTTGAGCTTCGGGATTCAGATTCTCCTCTATGTATTGGGAACCCATTCCACCATCTTCTCCCCCATCTTCTTCTAGTACAACACCAACCGATGGTCCAGCATGATCCACTATCATCTGCTCGTATGGATTCAATTCTTCCCTCCGGTCACCCCTTCCATGGTACGAACCTTCAAACACAACCAGGTTTAAATCAGGCAACGTCTCACCATGGTTACTCCACCAATAGTAATCAAGCATGAAGCCCTTCTCATAAAGATCGGCTACAACTCCATCCACGCTTTTGAAAGATTGACACTTGCATCTTTTGCAAGGACACCTCAAATGATCACCGCCCAGTCGTATAAATCTCTCCTGGCTAACAACAAACTCTATAAACTCACCCACTCCAACTCTATACTCTTCCCTAAGACGTTTATTCCAATCCAACCTACGATACATTCATTTCCGATTCTCCGGAATATCCATTGCTGGCAATTAAATAGCCTGACCAACCCTACAATATCACTTATATATTACGGTACATTCCAATAACTCCATCAATCTCGTTCTTATGACAAGGTATGAACCTATCCCATTCGAGAAGAAACCTTTACCACGCTCGGCTAATAATAGTTATTCCCTTATTCAAATACCTTATACTTAACAAAATTTCGGCAGCATTTCCCATCGGTCTCCAAGTACACGACTCGAGCACGGTGAGAATCACCACGATTAAGTATGCACTAGGAGAACAAAAGGAAATGCATCAAACCGAGATTTTAACAAGTATATAAGGCATTTGAACATCGAAATGACTATTGTACGAGTGTGAAAAAGGTTTTTTCCCAAACTGTCCCACTTGGACAATTCAAGATTCAATACAATGAGCATGCGTACCCTGAGAAGGTACGTATGCTCATTACTATTGAATCTCAAACAGCAATCTAAGGCTTTCATAAATTAATAATTAACTCTAATAGAAAATAAATCCATTAACCTATAAATATAGTTGAGCTTATATATTGCAACGTAAATCAATACAAACTTAGATAAAATATTGTAGCAAACATCCTATTGAGCTCTGCTCTCCACTAACAAGTAACACATAATTGTCAAACACATGCATAACTTCTAAATTATCAGCACACAACCAGCCTCCAGCCTTTCAGACTGGATCACATCCTATTGAGCTCTGCTCTTCACTAACAAACAACACATATTGGCAAACACATGTATAAACATCAAATTATCAGCACACAAATCCTATCGAGAAACAACATATAAACCCACCGATCCTATTAAAAGTTTACATCATAAACTCATTGCACAGAGTAACTAAAATGAGCTTCTCTTGTGCTCACTTGTAAGTTGTAGCTTGTATGCTAGATGGGTAAATAATAACAGAATGTAACAAATACTGTATGACGGATAAGCCAAACAGTACACACACATATACGTACAAAGTAAAACAAGAAATTGTTCAAACCAGAGCATTCATATAAATAAATAAAGATCATGGCTCATGGCTGTTAGGCCTTCATGTGATAATTTAATATTTATGCATGTATTTGCAATTATGTGTTGTTTGTTAGTGGAGAGCAGGGCTCAATAGGATGTGATCCTGTCAAAAAGGCGGGATGCTTGTTGTGTGTTGCTAATTTAGAAGTTATGCATGTGTTTGACAAGTATGCGTTACTTGTTAGTGGAGAGCGGAGCTCAATAGGATGTTTGCTACTATATTTTATCTAAGTTTGTATTGAAATATGCTTCAATATATATTTGTTGAAGTATGATGCAATCCTTATAAGTCAATGGTTTTATTTTCTGCTAGAGTTAATTATTAAGCTACGAAAGCCTTAGTTTCCTATTTGAGATTCAATATTAATGAGCATGCGTACCTTCTCAGGGCATGCATGCTCATTCAATATTTTGGATGTGCTTGAAGGATTCTTGAAGTTTGAGATTTTTCTTTAATTTTGCCTTAAGACCAAGGTCTTAGATAATGAAGGATTAAATATAGGGTTAGATAAAATGAAGGGTGGGGTACAATTTGCCAGACACATGACATGCCATCATCATTCAAACATTATTCACATTAGAAAGCAGCTCTGTACACAATATTATGAAAGCAACTCTGGTTTTCTACTCATTTGTTTCACTAGGCAATGGAGCTTTCCAGTAAATTACAGGCACATTGTATTAGACATAAAGAAGACTATTTTAATATGTTTGAAGACCAAGTCAATGTGGAGGCAAGGGTCCTAACCCCAACTTGTAAATTTTGTAAATTTTCATTGTTGAGTTAAACACTTTATATTCGTTCTTTGGGTATATGAATGTATGGAGGTTTGATAAAAATTTGATGGCTAATTAATGGCTGGCCTTTGAGATTCTTTTTTTTCGATGGAGATTGGTAAGTGAGGGATGGTAGGAGGAAACCTTTGTTTTCAAACTTCTTGAATCGTTGAATTCCAAGGTCAAGGTCCCTTGAAAATGATTATGTTACACCCTGCAATACAACTTGAGTCCATCTATGTCCTGTAATATTTTTTTTCAAGGCTTGCTCATCCTTGTTTCTCTTATTTAGATTACTCAAGTACATTGTTGTTTCAACTGTGAGATGATTTGGATAGTGAATCCAAATACATCTTTACTAAGCATACTTGAGAAAAGTAATTTTCCTTTGCTCTAATTTCTGCATATTCCCAACTACTTGACTTATTTTGAACTATGGTTCACCATGAATTAAAACACGTCCAAAGAATGAGGATTGGAATGAAAGTGACTTTGGTGGTTTTGAATACTATGTATTTGGAAATGTTGCATGAATTGCTTGGGTGTTGCCAGGGAATTCTTGAGGTGAGTGGGTAAATTGGGTGCATTATAATTGAACAACAATAAAGGGGTTGTTCGCTGCAGCAAGTGGAAAGCTATCTTTTTTGTATTTCTTTTCTTTTGGCAGATGCATTCGTGTATTTATTTCATTTGTAGTGCTGATCTGACTTGGTAAAATATAGTGTGCAATGGCAATTACACCCACCGGGTCATATTGAGGATAATGAGGTATGTCTACTTATGTATGAATGATGAAATTAGACTAATATAAATCATGAGATTGTTGCATATATTGAGTATGAAATGTAGAAATCTTACCAATGTTAGCTGTGATAATGTCTGAATAAAATGTAGAGGGGTAATGATTGCCTATACACACTAATGATTTAAAAAACACAGAAAGAGAGGACAAAAGTAAAAGGCCTAATGGCTTTCAACAAACTCTTAAATGTTAGTTTCTTAAATGTTAGTATTTGACAGGATTAATTTTATTTATGCATTATAGGTCATTTCTCTATTTCTCGTGAGTTGAATGATGGCCTATACACACTATATATCTTGTTGTTTGTTAGTGGATAGCTGAGCTCAATAGGAAGGTATCCTGCCTGAAAGGCAAGATGCTGATTGTGTGCTGATAATTTAATATTTATGCATGTATTTGCAATTATGTGTTGTTTATTAGTGGAGAGCAGAGCTCAATAGGATGTGATCCTGTCAAAAAGGCGGGATGCTTGTTGTGTGTTGCTAATTTAGAAGTTATGCATGTGTTTGACAATTATGTGTTACTTGTTAGTGGAGAGCGGAGCTCAATAGGATGTTTGCTACTATATTTTATCTAAGTTTGTATTGAAATATGCTTCAATATATATTTGTTGAAGTATGTTACAATCCTTATAAGTCAATGGTTTTATTTTCTGCTAGAGTTAATTATTAAGCTACGAAAGCCTTAGTTTCCTATTTGAGATTCAATATTAATGAGCATGCGTACCTTCTTAGGGCACGCATGCTCATTCAATATTTTGGATGTGCTTGAAGGATTCTTGACGTTTGAGGTTTTTCTTTAATTCTGCCTTAAGGCCAAGGTCTTAGATAATGAAGGATTAAGTATGGGGTTAGATAAAATGAAGGGTGGGGCACAATTTGCCAGGAACATGATGTGCCGTCATCATTCAAACATTATTCACATTAGAAAGCAGCTCTGTACACAATATTATGAAAGCAACTCTGGTTTTCTATGGTTTTCTACTCATTTGTTTCACTAGGCAATGGAGCTTTCCAGAAATAGTTGTTGATGACCATCCTTACTAGGTTATTTGGGCATTTCCAGTAGGAAAAGTCCTCTCTATGACCATCCTTCAAAACGACGTAAAAGCATCTGCTTTCCTGAAAACTACTATGTTTGCTAATCTGTAAAGTTGCATGAGAAGTTGCATTTCGTTGTTCTATTTTAACATGCTAGTATGATACATGGATCTTTCCATCTTTTCTTATTATCACTTGATGAAGTTTAGACATATGACTTGTTTTCCTTATCGTTTTATCATAAAATGGATCCGACTAAATGTTTTGAGACAGTCATCCATATAGACCAGGTACAGTATCTCATCAACTTAAGAATAACGATCGGATTCACGTAATGATGGTTAAGGCATAAACTAATCATTACTAAATTGTTCTTGTGTATTTCAAATCCAATCCCGCGATCATTCTACCGTCGTTGGGGACAAGAAATACCGCGTGTTGTACTATTGAAGATAAAAGCGGAAATATGTTCAATGGGAATATAGTAATCCATGAGGATCGCCCATATTTTGCAACAGATACAAATGGTATCAGGGAGTTGTATTTATTGTCCATTGATGCATTGGCAAAGTTTAAGTACCTTGGGGGTTCTCGCTTCTACATGTTCATCCCTTTGGAAGATTGATGAGTTTTGATATTTTGATTAGTACTTATTGACTGTGGTGTGTTTTTATGTTTTGATCGTTAATTAGTACATTATTAAACTTTTTTTTTATAAACAATTATTAAACTTGCGTTAATTAATGTATATGTTTTCTTGATCATATTGACTGTGGTGTTTTGCATCGTTAGTACATCATATTTACGTTTTCTATTTATTCAAAAAAATATTGGTGTGTTTTGTTTATATCAGAAATTAAAAATCAATGGGGTAATAGTTGAGAAACAAAATTTGGTCGGTAGGATTAAGTTTTAGGAAAATTTTTATTAAATTTGCGACCGAAATAGCGACCGAATATCGGTCACCAAATTCGGTTATCTGAGCATGCGACCAACTATACGACGACCGAAATATATAATTTTGTGACCGAAATACAAATTCGGTCGCTAAACATTTAGCCACCAGGGTTTCTGCTACCCCCTTAATTCGGTCGCTAATTCGATATAGCAACCGACTTATCATGTTTAGCGACCGAAATCTTCGGTCGCTAAATAGGTTTTTTTTTTGTAGTTAGATCCAGTTCAACCACTCAGTGACACGAGTAAAAAAAATGGAGATGGCATAAGCATTTAAAAGCACCACAAAGGTTGGGTCATATAGAAGTGAGGACCTTCAGTAAAAACACATTCAACTTGGAAGAACACTAACAAGCTGCAAAAAATTTATAATAGGCGTCATCCAGAATTGGGAACACCTTCGATTTAGAACACTAACCTGCGATCTATGGCAAATATGGACTAGATCTGTTCTTTGTTCGACGAAAGCAAGAATATCTACAACTACAGCACTTACGCCCTTATAAGACCTCGTTTTTTCAGAAAAGCTTAAGTAGGTCCTTAGCTTGATTTGTTCAGCAGCAAAACGGGTCTTAGATTCATGGTAGAAACCCACGACAGCCCTCACTCGAAGAAGAAAGACGAAGCACCCTTGATTGTTCATGAAATTAGTAACACACTAACATGTCAAAACTGATACGGACGGGGGCTATGATACAAAACCGTCGTTTACGCATAGAACCCTACACTTTCTAATTTTAAAGTGACTACCCCGTGTCAACTAAGTGTAGCCTGTATTTTAGGGTCCCTCACGACTGAGGGAGATACTTACTCCCTCACCCTAGAATTCACCATTATATAAGTCAAATATTTTCAATAATGTGGTAATATTTCATGAATAATTGATAATATAATTTTTTATACTAATAATGCACAATAATCAAATCCATTATAAAAATCAAATATTTTAATGACCTGTTCATGTAGAACTGGTTGATAGTGTAAAAAAAATTAGATTAACGATGCATCATAGTCAAATTCTAAGTGCTTGCTTGGAAATACGATGAAAATCAGTAAGATTATACTTCTCCACATAAAATCTACCCACAATAACTTCAACAAAAAATACTTTCAGAAAAAAAAAACACCGTACATTGAAACATATGTTAAGTAATCAGACAATTTATGATTTCATTATAATGTAAATTTTTTTATACTGACAATAATATCACTTAAAACAATGGATTAAAGTACTAAATCTGGACTCAATTATAAGCAAAAAAGTACTTATATTTTATGGACTCGAATATAAACAAAAACCAACTAATTCAACCCTATTTAATGTCAGTGTTCTAAAAGTCAAGAGAATCAATCAATCCTATCAATTCTCCTTTTACTTTTTTAAGAGCATTACACACTCCCAAGACAATTGAAGAGTGGTTAAATAATTATAACTCTTTTCTTTTTACATAAATCAAGACAATTAAACTAAATTAACTAACTTCAATTCCTTAATAAGTGTAAAGCTAGTTAATTTTACTTATAAATGAGTCCGGAGGGAGTAATATGTAGTGTCAGTATAAAAACATTCACTAACATTTTGACATTTATGCTTTTGTTTTGACAACTAAGAGAGAGAAATAATTAACAATAATGTTAATTTGTTAAAATATTATTGGATGTCATCGTAAAAATCTTTTATACTGACAGTGCATAGAAAATAAACTCTTAAACAATTCTTTTAACTCTTATAAATAGATAAACAGTTTTTCTAACCTATACAATATTGCATAGGATAAGAGTCATTAATTATCTCCAGTTAACCCATTGTTAATTAATTATGCCCCCCTCATTAATTATGATTTTTTGAAAAAAAATCATTTATCTCTCTCATATTTATTTGTTTTGATTCATCTTCCTATATCAATATTTCTTTCCATCGAAAATTGATTACTCAATATCTCTTCCCACCAAAAATTAATAATCAATTTTGGACTTTGAGTGAAAATAATTTTTATTGATTTTATAACTACAATCAAAATGTATGTAGGTTTATCAAAAAAATTGTAGTTATAAAATCAATAAATATTATTTTCAATCAAAATCCAAAAATGATTATTAATTTTTTGTGGGAAAAGATATTGGCTAATCAATTTTTAATGGGAAGAAATATTGATATAGAAAGGTGAATCAAAATAAATAAATAGGTGATGAGAGATAAATGATTTTTTCAAAAAAATCATAATTAATGAGGGGAACATGATTAATTAATAATAGGTTAATTGGAGATAATAAATAACTCTTATCCTTTGTAATATTGCATATGTTAGAAAAATCGATAAATAAAAATCCGTGGGAGTAAATTATGCTTCCTTATGTGAATGACATTGTATGTATTTATCTCTATATCTAACTTATTATACTCGTATTTCAAAAATACATAAAAAATAAATAAAAGAGATACCATATGATATCCTATTTTAATGTTCAAGAATCATTTATCTTTTTATTTTTATTATTCTTTTTTATGGTCCAACGGTAGACTTATAGATGGGAAAATGATGGAGTGTACTACAAAAATTTGAACTTATACACTAACTATTTAGAATTTATGTCCAGGAGCTTATGCAATGTTTGGAATTGCGTCAGTCGAAGCGTGTTGCAAAAACAACTCTTTGTAGCTTCCATGTTTGATGTGCCAATATTTCTAAAACGTCATTATAAATGTAATTTTAACTATGCACGTAGCTTTCCAACTTGATTTCAAACATATTTTTGATTAATTAAGCTCAATCAAGGGGAATCTCACTTTCTTTTCTTTTGGGAGCAACATTGGTGGAAAGTGGAAACATTACAATAATATTACTTCCATTTTCAACGGCTCATCTCACTCTTGAAACTTTAAAAAATTCAGGAATATTAAACTGAAGGAGTTAATTATCACCAATCAATCAATATATCTAGGTTTAAATGGAAGGGGTTTGGACTCCTTAAACATGTATTTATGTTGAATATTTAAATTCATGTATATATGAAAAAATAATATTAAAAGGATCCCTACTTAAACAGCCGATAATAATTTATGAGATTAGTTTATCATATATCGATGGAAGAATAATTTTGGAAAAATAAAAAATAAATGTGATTAATCAGCTAACTAATCAGAACGTAGATGCTTTCTATTTTCTTTTACATTATTTTTCCTGTTAGTCGGAGAAGAACTCAACACGTAGTTTTCTTTTTTCTTTTTAACGTCAACCTCCAAGACTCCAACAGACCCAAAGGCCAAACGTTGCTTTTGAGAGTCCCGTACTCGTTTAACACATGCGAAAAAACAAAGGAAGAAAAGATAAATAGATTTCTTCAACAAGAAGTTATTCAATCCCAGTAACGTTTTTGTCCTATACGATATATTGTACTGCTAATTAGTAATTAGTAAAATCATGAGTCAATTTTCAAAAGCGTTACAAACACGGAAATAGACGAATTTAACAAATTAAGAGTTTAATTTAAATGTATAGTGTAATTTTTATTTTTTTTACATTATCAAGTAATCACACAAATTTTAGTCCCAAAATATATTTTGATTTCTAAGGACCGGTATCTTTGTGACCCCAGACCAGATTAAGATTAGTGAGATTGCCACTTGCGGATCATCATAGTATGTGTTTGGATGAGCGTTTGACAAACGTGATTTTGAATAAAATTGATTTTGTGGAATTGATTTTGATTAAAAGTGATTTAACAGTGAAGTGATTTCTGTTTGGATGTCTTTAAGAAAAAATTGATTTTGTCAATTATTATTGTTTGGATAGTTTAGATCAAAATTGCTTTTGGATGTATAATTACCAAAATGATATATATATATATATATAAAGATTTTATCGGCATTTTAATTATTATTTATATATACATAGATATTAACAAGTAGAATAATGACTTCAGAAAAAATAAAAAAACAAGTAGAATAAATATATTAAGATAATTATTTTAATTTATGTTAAGTTATGAAACCTAAAATAATTATATTGAAGACCAATCTCCCTCTCATCTTCTCTAACCTAGAGACTCAGACAAAGAGCAGTTGCTGCGCTGCAACCCAGAAAGTACAGAGAAGGAATGGAAGGGGCAAAGTTGAGAAAGAAGAAACTCCGTGAAAAACAACTTGTGACTTGTATAAAATCGATTTTATCCAGAAGCAAAAGCTACAAATAGCTGCTTCAGGTAGAATTGATTTTAGGGGGAATAATCAATTTTTCAATCAAGAGCAAAATATCTTTGTTATCTGGTAAAATCGCGTATTACACTTGTAAATGCACGTTTGGTTCCATTGAACGTGGAACCAAACATGCACATAGGAGCGGGAGGAAACCACGGCCCCTCTAAAAAATTATTAACCAATTCTTTTAATATAAAAATATCATTATAAACACCCTTTAAAATATTATGAGTTTGAAATTTGTATGTATTATAAGTATAAATGATTTTTATAATAACATTTATATACTTTTGCTATTTATATATTTGATATTTAACTTTAAAAATAATAGTTTTTTATATTACTAAAATATTATTTTATTACAATGTCGCCTCGTGCATAGCAGAGGTCACGTACTAGTATCTTACAAATATGCATCATTTTTATTTCACTTTTTTAGTTATCGAAATAAAATTACACATGTCAAAATGTTAGTGTGAATAACAGTGTGAAATATTTTATGCTGACGGTACATACTACTTTAATCCAAATTAGGGGTGTAAGCGCTTAGTGTTAACCCGCTCAATCCAACCATCCGAACCGATCCAACCCATAAAAAATATATATAGTTAATTGGTTTAGATAAAAACCCGAACTGAATCGTGAAGAATCGTTACCCTTTGGTTGGGGTAACGGATTTGGATTTCTAAACCCAATCACCTGGCTACCTGGCTCGACCATTCAGAATATCAGTTTGCCAAATCCGCTAGCATATAGCGGATGAAAAAGTCGCATCTTTTGGTAACTGTTTCTAAAATTAGCGTTTAGCGTTTTTTTACTAGCGTTTATTGTTTTTTTCCAGACACTACTCGAAGTAGCGTTTGAGTTTATCGCGTAAACCTTATCATTTTTCTTCCATTTATATCCTTACTATCTTAATTAAATTCCTCACTTATCCTTAACTAAAAAAATAAAATATCAATCATTTAACATAATCTATAAATAAAAATTAATTTCACTATTTATATTTATATTTAAGATAAAAAATAGAAGATATTTTTATCTATAAAAAATCAAATTTATATAAAAAGCATATCAATATATAATTTTATTTATATTTATTCCATTTTATTTATTAAAAGTAACTAAAACTAAATTAATATCAAAATTTAAAAGTAATAATTTAATATTTTAAATGATAAATAATTTTAATTATATTAAAGTGTTAGAAGTAATAATTATTTTAAAATAAATAAAATAAATAATATATATGTATATATAATTTATAGTAAAAAAATGCAAATATATCATTTTATGTCATTTTACATTTATCAGCTAGTCAAGCTGTTAGATTTATTAAACACTTCAAATTTAATTCGTTAGCTAACTTACTATCCGAACTAACTTATCCACCATCCACTAATTTTTACCGAACAAAGCCTCCATATAACCGACACTCTTCGTTTTCTTCCTCCTGGCTAGGGAATGCCCCTATATAAGTCGGCGATATTAATTCACTCAAAAGTCCAACTCCTAACCTACATAGTTAAATAGTTGTTTCAAGAAATTAAAATCCTGCTTGCTTGCTAAGTAGATTACACCTATGCAAATCGAAAATAAATTAAGCTATAAACTTCTAAAGGCTGTTTGATTTATTCTCACTCTTATAATGTTAGCATGAATTCAAGTGTCTGAACAATTGAACGGTTGAATGCAGTGATGAATGTTGACTAAATTTTTTGGGGAGCCGCAAGCTATTAACAAAAACAATATAATTAAAACTCATATGAATTATATATAATTTTGTAGGTTTTAAAATAACATATTAATATAAAATAACAATAAAATATATAAAAGGTAAAATGTATCTGTATAAAAATGCCGCTCTTTGTCCTTTTAAATACGGAAAAGCTAAACCAACACAACTTTCCCACACTTACACGTATGTAAGTATAAAACTATTACAAAAATATTATTTTAATAATGAATAGAATTTTAGAACTAAAAAAAAATATACACAAGCTAAAAAAATACTTAGAAATATTGGAAAAATTAGAACAAAATGAATATATTATTTACCATCAAGAATTGGTCAGAAAAAGAATAAAAAGATTAAAAATGGAATTAGAAAATTACATAGGATAATGATATTATCTGAAGAAATAGAATCAGGATTTAAAGAATTAGAAAGACTCATGAAAGAAATAAATAGAAATATCATTCAACTAATTGAAAATACCGATAAAATTGCAAATTACACTTACAATAAAATACAAAAAAGGACAAAGCGAAATAAGAAATATTAAAGAAACATTAAATAATATTAGCAGAGGAAAAGAAATAGAAGAAAATGATGATATTATCAGAATAAAAATTATTCTAGAGCAACTAGAAAATTTTCTAGAATATGAAGAAAATAATAGATGCGTAACAAAAAATGAATTAATAGAAATTCTGCAAATCAAAAATTTAAAAGAAATAATAATTAAAAAGGAATTAGATCAAGAAGCATCAAGAATACCTACACCTGTATCTTCATGGAGAGGATAAAAGACGAATACATGGAAACATTAAGAAAATCAAACGATATAGAAGAAATACAACAATTATTAGAACAACTTAAAATAGTTGAAGAGGAAAATGATCAAATACACAAAATTGAAAAGATCGATAAAAGAGATATAGAAAATGATGAAATAATCCTAAACTATAGTTCATCATCAGAATCCGAAGAAAACCATATAAAAATGGAAAAAGGAGAATATAGTGGAAAGAGCCCTAAAAGAAAATGGGAAGATTATAAATATACACCCGAATGAGCTTGTGATAAATATGAAGAAGAAACTATGTAAAATAAAGGATACGCAAGAAAAAATAATAATAAATGGACAAAAATCCAAGAAGAATTTAAACCTCGATATAATAATACAGGAAATATTCTAGACCTTGATTGTATAAGAAATAAAGAAGAAGTATTATTAAAATGGACTAATGAAATAATTCTAATGATCTTGACTGATGAAAAGTTTAAACAATTAAACTTCATAGAAACCAAGAATTTTGTAACATTTAAAACAGCAGGAAATGTCCAAAAATTTTTAGTAGGAATTAAAGATGAAGAATGAATTAGATTTGGAAGAATGGTAGATAATAGCTCAGATTATGTCAAATTAATAATGACATTAATACAACAAGAATTTTTAGGATATAATCTAATGGAACAGAGAGAAAAGACAAACAAAACTCTACTTGAAAATGTTAAATCACATTTAAATAGAATGCAGATTTGTGATATGTGCCAGATTGAAAGTTTCATCTGCGAATATCAAAAATACTATTATCAATTGGATGAAGAAACTAAAGAAATATATAAATATATCTTTATAGATAAACTACCATATCCACTTAATTCAAAGATCAATAGATTATGGGAATTAAAACCAGAAGAAACTACAAATACTTTAGGAGGAGTTATTAAGCTCTTATACCAAGAATTAAGAGAACAATGTTTGAATAGAGAAACAATTAGACAATTGAATAGAGGAAGTACTGTCATTTGTTGTGACATCCCAGAGATAGAAAAACCAGGGAAATATGGTTGTGATAAAACAATAAGAAGAAAAAGAACAAATTATAAGAAATCGAACTTACGAAAAACTTATCCTAGAAAAAAGAATTATTATAAAAATAATAAAAAGAAATATTTTAGGAGAAAGAAATCAACACCAAGAAAATATTGCCCGAAGGGAAAAAAGAAATGTGTTTGTTGGATATGCAATGTTGAAGGACATTATGCCAATGAATGCCCTCAAAGAAAAGAAAAAGATTTCAAAGAAAAATCAAAATTAATAAAATAAGTTTTCCAAATATATGAACTTGAACCACTAGAAGAGGAATTAAGTAATTCGGATATAAGTATATATGAATATTCAGAAGATGAATTATCTTCAGAAGAAAGAGAATCCGAATAATACATATATAAAAATATTAATAGAAAAAGGAAATAAAGAAACAGAAGCCTATATAGATACTGGAGCAAGTCTTTGCCTTGCAACAGAAGCCCTTATAGATAATTGGGAACGATTAGAAAAACCATTAAAAATACAAATTGCAGATGGATCAATACATCCTCTGTATTGGATAGCAAAAAGAATTACTTTGGTAATACAAGAAAAGATATTTGTTGTACCAATAATATATAAACAAGAAACTGTTATAGATATAATTATTGGAAATAATTTCTTAAGACTTTATGGACCATTTTGCCAATATCTGAAATATATTACTCTGAAAACACCATATATTTATCAAAAGCAAAAACGAGAAATTATTAAAATACCAATTATACACTATTCTGCATGTACTTATTCATCAAAGTTTCAACAGCTGAAACGTGGTGAGATTATTAGTTTAATTTGCACAAAAATTCGTCATGCACTTATAAATTTAGAACCAAATAGAATAATTCCAGCTCATATAGAAGAACTTTTGGATAAGGTTTGTAGCGAAAACCCTTTAGATCCAAAAATAAACAAAAATACTGAATTAGTCGAACTAAAATTAAAAGACCCTACAAAAGAAGTAAAATGTAAACCAATGATTTATACAAAAATTGATAGAGATGAATTTGCAAAGGACATTGAAGAAATGTGTAAAAAAGGATTAATTAGACCATTGAATAGTAAGCACTCAGCACCAGCCTTTTATGTAGAAAATCATAATGAAATAAAAAGAGGTAAAAGAAGGATGGTAATTAATTACAAGCAAATTAATGAGGCTATGGAAGGAGATGCTTATTTCCTCCCAAGAAAGGACTTAATTATTGAAAGAATTAGAAATATGGATTGGTTTAGCACCTTTGATTGTAAATAAGGATTTTATCAGATCCGATTGACTGAAGAATCAAAAACATTAACAGCATTTAGTTGTCCTCAAGGATAATATGAATGAAATGTACTGCCGATGTGATTAAAACAATCACCAGGAATTTTCCAGCGAAGGATTGATTCAATTCTCAAAGAGTTCAAAGACTTTTGTCTTATTTATATTGATGATATATTAATCTTTTCCAATAAGGGATTGAATGATCACTTTGAAAAAATAGAATTAGTTCTCAATAAATGTTATGATCATGGAATAGTTTTAAGTAAAAAGAAAGATGTTTTAGCCCAAAATAGAATTAATTATTTAGGATTAGAAATTGAGAAAGGAAAAATAATAATGCAGTGACACGTATTAGAAAAACTTCAGAACTTTCCAACGAAATTAAAGGATAAAAAAGATTTACAAAGATTTCTTGGATTATTAACATATATTTCAAATGAAGGTTTCATCAGGAATCTTGCAGCAGAAAGAAGAATACTCCAACAAAAGCTGAAGAAAGATATCCCTTGGACATGGACTGATGAAGACGATAGACTAATTATGAAAATGAAAGACTTATACTAGGATCTTCCTGAACTTTTTCATCCATCGGATGATGATATAATTATTATTGAGACTGATGCCTCAAATGACTGTTGGGGAGGTATTATGAAAGCAAAACCCCCTGGATTTAAAAATGAATTACTGTGTACATGTCTGGAACTTTTTCAGACTGTGAACTTAATTATCCTACTCATGAAAAAGAAACACTGGCTTTATATACTGGATAAGGACTTTATTGTCCGAACCGATTCTACTTATGTTGCTGGTTTTAAGAACTTAAATCATAGAGGAACTTACAAATA
The DNA here is from genome assembly GCA_030762895.1 of Sophora flavescens. Taxonomy (NCBI): domain Eukaryota; kingdom Viridiplantae; phylum Streptophyta; class Magnoliopsida; order Fabales; family Fabaceae; genus Sophora; species Sophora flavescens. Next base: position 161,402,708 of record CM061067.1, on the reverse strand, counting down.
AGGATGATTGATTAGATGGCAAATGAAGCTTGCCGAATACAATTATTCAATCTCTCACATTAAGGGAGACAAAAATGTTATTGCAGATATTTTGTCAAGAGAATGGAGCAATCAACGACTGAAGACATAAAGAAGCAGATTCAATATCAAAGAATGCTCGAGAAGCAGAAAATAATGGAGCTAGACTTGATCAAAGCAAACATTGAAGTACTGGAGTTTCAATTACAAGCCAAAGGAGAATCTATCAAAGAAGATCCTCTGAAAAATATAAAACAACAGGTACAAGAAAGCACTAATGAAAAATGGTACACTATTTTTAATGGACCACACCCCGGTGTCTATGATGAATGGCACAGAGCAGCCCCTCACTGCATTGGAATTTCCGGAGTCCATCACAAAAGATTTCGTACCAAGGAAGAAGCTGAGAAAGCTTTGATAGACTACCAGAAAGAACATGACAAGGGCAAAGAAGTTTATCTTGGCCCAAGAACTTTTTCTGAAACCATAAAGAATCCACCAGTTCAAAAAACTTCATTAAGGATACTCGGAAGAGTTCCTTCCTCCATTGATGATTACCAAATCCCTTCAAGAAAAGACCATGAACTACAAGTCCAGTTTTCCAAAGAAAAATTCTATGAACACTTAAAAAGACTAACCAACTGGTCCGAAAGGGAAAAAATTAATTGTTTTTACATGGTCAACCGAAATATTTTCGAAGTTAAGGCCGTAATTACTCCCGGAGCAACATAGATTTTTACATTTAATATGTTCCAATTTGGACTTATTGAATGTCTCTACCTCAGTCAAGACTTGGAAGAGATCAAATTATTTCCATATAGTTTAAAAGAAGTCATCCAGAACTATCAAAGGAATGTCACAAAGGATAGAGCTATCTTCCTAAAGTTCTATTCAACCTACCCAGATTTTGCCACAAAACAACCCACAAAGAATTTAATCTTCATTGGATTAAGTAATAATAGCTTCTCTATGAGAGATGAACCTACTGGAGAAGAATACAATGAAGAAAAGATTGTCACAATACTAGCAAATCAACTGGCAAATATCTTTACTCAATGTCAACTTATTGGTAAAGATTCCTTCATAAAATCCATATACAAAGGTCCACATACTTTGCTACTCAGCAAGACTAGTGGAAAATTGATTAGAGAAAGGGACTTAGCACTACTGACGAACTTTGAATTACCCTTCTACACGTTACAAGGACTTTCAATGAATTACCAGCCAGCTGTCCTTGACTTGTTGTGCTCAATGATTAAGGAGAATGGCAATCACGCATGTGAAAGATGCGTAAAGCTAAAAGACTGTCGGCAAGATGACAAGGACTTAGACGAAGCCGTTATTGAAGAATGACGTAAGCACTGACGTCATCAAACAATAATAGAGGGATGACGTAAGCAATGACGTCATCAAGAATTATTGAAATGTCTGATTGATTGTAATAATATAGGGACTCTTTTGTAAATTACTTAGCCCTTCTAATTGTATAAATAAGCCCTCGGAGGCAAAGGAGAAGGCAGAACTTGAAAAGTGTTTCAATTCTCACCTCTCTTCTCTCTGAGAAGTTCTAAGCTATGTTTAGCGATTCCTTGAGTGTGGAATCAACCCAATTCTATGTACTTCACTACTGATCATAAATAAACACTACTTCCATATATATTTCTCTACTTCGTCACTACTTTACTTTCATTACTCCCAACTACTCGTTGAAATTTCAACTTAACTTAGACGGAAGCTGCGGTGGACCAAAGCACCCAGAATCACTTCAAAACACCAGATCAGGTATGACTCATAAACCATTTAGTTTTATTCAGTTTACACTAAGAAACTAATCATGTCTGAAATAGAAAGAGAAAAGATTGATAATACTGATGTAGAACATTTACAAATTAGTGAAGAAGACGGAAACTACGAAGGAAGTATTTTAATAGATCCAAAACTTTTCCAAAAGATTCAGAAAGAAGACTTGAATTTATCTAAAGATGCAAACATGAAAAAACTAGGAGGAATAATGAAACGATTTAATCAAAAAGAAAATATAATATACTATGGAAAAATAATTAATGAAACACCGATAGATATATCTGAAACACAGGGAAACACCTGTATACAATTATTAAACAAGAAGAAATTAATTGAGTTAAAAAGGAATTAAAAAAAGGAATCACATAGAAAGAAAATAGGTTACATTCATATAGGAGCAATACAAGTCTTAATTAAGGCAACCTTTCAAGAAGGAATAGATTCACCTATTGAATTAGTATTAAAGGATGATAGAATAACAGATCCTAAGGATAAAATATTAGGAGTAATCGAAGGAAACTTAGCATATGTTAAGTTAAAATTCGAAATACACCCAAACATTGGAATACCATTAGATACTCAAAGATTAGATCAATCTCTAACTATGGAACATAGATTTTTAAGAAATAATTTAATGAAATCAGGAGACAAGATTTTCTCAATTACTTATTGTGTCAATTATGCATTAACATATTCACATCATAGCATTACATTTAGAAATAATGACATACATTTAGAAATAATGACATAATAGATATACCAAGACTTTTCGAAGAAATAGGAAAGATTTATTATACTAAAAGAAATAACTTAACAGAATTAGGAATTTCTATAAGAAATTCAAGATCACTAAGCTTTAGGCATACACCTAAACCAATTACTTTCTCTGAAATAGAAAATAATAAAGAAGATGAAAACATAAATAAATTGTCAAATCATGTCAGAAACTTAGCCCAATACCTAAAAAATAGAATATGAACAAAGAAAAAGAATTAAGAAATATTTATGAAAAATCATATAATAAAACAAATCAAGATAAAAAGAATATAATAGACTTTATAAATATCTATGATAATCATCTTAAAAAGGATAAGAAAGATAAAAATCGGAAGCAGATGGAAGAATATATTATAGAAAAAGAAAAAGAACTTAATAATATAAGAAATAAAAGAGAAGAATATTAAAGACTAATAATGGAAAAAATAGAAAAAAATAGAAGGAATGATTTCAAAAAAATCTTATCAACCATCGACTAGTTATTTTAAAATAACAGCACCAACCTTTGAAGATATTAATTGAAAGAATGGAAATATATTCTGAATTTGATAATCAAACAGAAAATGAAATATTAAGTGTTTTAGTTATGAATTTACCAACCGATTGTAAACAATTAATAATTGAAAAAATAAAGACTCAATTTAGACAAGAGGATTATTATCTTGCAATTATGTCGTTAGATATAGAATGAAACTATATGGAAGAAATATGATTAGCTTTTGAATACGATAGACTATCATTATCTGACATATATGAAGACTGTGATTTATTAGATGATTAAATGGATCAAGAAATATTAAGTATTCTAGTGATGAAAATACCCAAAGACTGCAAGCAAATAATAATTAATAAAATAAAACACCAACACTGGCAAGAAGAACTATATTTAAAACAAATAGTGCAAATAGTACAATTAACATTTTTTGAAGAAGAACGAGATCAATTAATCAAAGACATAATGGAAATAGATGAATCTATAATGGACTATGTGTATGAATTATTAGTAACCCAAATTATGCATGAAAATAATCATCCAGATTATGTCTAATTACTACCACTATCGGGGAAAAGATAGAGTGGTACCAAACTGGTGTCAAAGCCAAGTACTAGCTAATTACTAATGGGTTCACGAAACATAGAAAAATTCGTTCATCATTTAAGTATGATAGATTTAACAAATCAAAACAGACTAAAAGAACTAATACAAGAATTAAAAGATGAAGCAACTGATACATGTAATAAACACATGGAATATCACTGTGAATATTGTGATTGCAAAGAATACGACAGAAGAATAGATTTGATAAAAATTACAATTGAAAAATTAAATTTATGATTAGATCAACCTGAACTATAGATCCAACAGCTCATGATATATACACAATGTTGAAGTGTCGCATAGATGTCAAAGAAATTGTGTCAGGTTAGCATAACTTTTTTAAATATGAAATCATCAGATGATTGAACTATAACTAAAAATTTCGACTATTTTTCCGATATAAATCACCATATTGTCGGTAAAAAATAATCCTCCATCATATTACGCAATCTTGCCTCGACTCTTGAGTAAACCACTTATAGTTTTTTTTTAGTAAGACATGCAATTAAGTGATTAACCATTTTCTATGATGGAATTGATTAACATCACTTTATGTCACATCACATGCTGGTACAATCACCACTTAAGGTATCACAAAGTGTTACTATACCGACTTTTGAATATAGCCTGTCCAGCTGAAAGCAAGCGGCCAAAAGAAGGTTGGCTAGTTGTCCAAAACTATTACTGAAGACAAGACTAGAGGGGTGCCTTAAACAAATTCTATACTACTAAAGAAAATATGTGAAAATTGTGGGGAGCAACGATAACGAAGGACTGCCAGTAGTTGAATGAGATAACTTTTGAACGTATGATCTTCCTATCTTTTCTCACTTTATTTTTTCTGAAAAAAAAATTACATACATAGTTATACTCTTGAGATATGATGTATACTTGGGGCCATAGTGTGACTATCATGCATCCACGTTTTATAAAGGAGACACAAGCTGTATACCTAATTTATTAGCTTTGAATCCATATTTTGGGACAGCCGCAAAAAACTGATTATATCAATAATCGAGTATTGTGATAATTGATTATAATCAAATTCTATTTTATTTGAGGTTATTTGTTGCAAAATGATTTTAAAATAATATTTTTCATTTGAATGATATAAAAATTCTTTTTTATATGATGAATTACGAAAAAAGAGTATAGAGTTATTTTTTAACATTAATGCTTGTTTATGTGTGAATTTGGGCTTCATAATCTGAAAACTAATCATTTGGACCTAGTGATTTGGTGAACTCCACATGTTTGTGTGAATTTGGGCTTCATAATCTGACCATAAATTTCAAGGCCCTATTGCGTGTTTCATCAGTCATGGATGCATATGCATGTGGACTTACAGAATTTTCCTATATTCTAGCCCGGATGATAGGATACTAATAATCTGTTAGTAAGATATGAGTAATGCTGCACCCAAAAATAGATATAAGAAAAATGGTAAGCCCACGATCGTTTTAGCTAACAATACACATATATATATTTTGATTTGTGACATTATTCCAGCAGATTGACTCACAAATTAAAGGCAGCTAATCTTTTTTCCCTCTCTTGTTGCTAGGTGTTTATCAGTTTATGGAACTAGATAGCATTTCTAACTAAGCCAATTTGCGGATGCAATGAATGTTTGTTTAAACATTTTTATATCATATACAACCTTGCATATGTTAAAAAATTAAAAATTAAAATATGATATTGAAAGTTGTATATTCAAATCCTTGAAGTTTAAAAGTTATTATTTTTAATACAACATTTCTATTTTTTGATTCCTTAACATGTGCAAGGTTGCATTGGTTAAAAAGAATCGTTGTTTAAATTTATGAGTCCTGCTAACGAGTGTCCGAAAGGCATTGGTTAAGAAAATCATAGAAGGAAAGTTTGTATTGAAAAATTATGTGTAACATTTTTCAATATATTGAATACACTGTTTTACGAACAAGATTCTGCTGTCCCAAGAAAATGTGTCTCGGCTCCTACTAATCAAATGTTGGGAATGTGCATAAGTGTTGATGAATTGTGATTTTATTTTATTAAGTGACAAATTATTATTGGTGGGAGACAAGAAATGTGACAGGAATATGAGACAGAAGATCTCCATCCATGTTTTCCATGCAAACTTTATTGTTTTCACTATTCAATAATATTAATGTTGAAGAAACTAGAGTCGTTAATATGTGTTACAATCTGTGAGCCAGCCCGACTCACTGGTGGGTTGGGTTGTAAAAAAATAGGCTTATCTTGATCCCGAATCGTTTTGGCCCGACTCACATAACTTGCGGAACTAGAGTCGTTAATATGGGTTACAATCTGTGGGTCAGCCCGACTCACTGGTGAGTTGGGCTGTAAAAAAATAGGCTTATCTTGATCCCGAATCTTTATGGCCCGACTCACTTAACTAGCGGGTTAGCCGGGTTCAACCTGAGGTGAGCTGGGCTGACCCGCGAGCTGCCAGTTTCTTCCCGTGCACCCAAATTCCCGGCAACCCAAGTCAGTAGTTTACGGACCATTTTGTAAAACGGGCGGCCCAACCCACTATTTCCCCCCAGCACTTTCTCACTCAACGACACATCCACTTCCCCCTTGACCTAATAATCCGAGTTTCTCTAATATCTGGAAGGAATGAACCACCGCCACCTTGAAAACGAACGACGGCATCGCTTGTGAAGAGTGAAGACAGAAGCCGGAGAAGGGACGCCGTCGCGTGAGCTGTGAACGCCGCAGCTGCGAACCCCTGTGAGAACGCCGCCTCGAATCCCTATGCGAACGCTGCTGCGTAACCCGTGAGCTGTGAATGCCGCCGCCGCCATGTTCTCCCTCTCTCTCTGAGCTCCGTTCTCTAGTCTGTCGTGAAATGTCACATATGAGAAACTTTGTTACATGGCTAGAAGCCTACGATAAAATAGGGTAAAGGCCATTTTAGTCCTGATAAAAAATATGGAGGCTATTTTGGTTCCAGACTCTCTTAATCTCTGACAATTGATATGTTGATCCCTGCATTAACTTAACTTCACATGTTAAAATATTTTGGTTACATCTTACATGCTAGTATGCTACTTTTTGTGGCTGGCCGCCGATGGTTTAAATGTGTTGATCTGGAAACACATGCTTTTTTTTTTCAATTGAAATGCAGGCTGTACAGTTAGGGAAATCGAATACACATGCTGTTTTTTATTTTTTTTAAATTGTTAGTGAGTCAACCCGATTAATCCACCAACCTGTAGTGGGTCGAGTCGGACTAGTTGTTTCCTGACTCGCTAAAAAAGTGAGTCAACCAGCTTGACTCATTTTATGCTCAACTCGTAGTGAGCCAACCCAATTTACTCGGATCGGCTCACTTTGACAGCTCTAGAAAAAACACTCGCGTCTCAATACCTAACTGCTGATATAGTTTCACCAAACCAAACAACTGATGTAGTTTTAGTTTATTTTACTTTATATAATATATTTTCTAGGATTTAATTGATATATATTATTAATATAAATTTTTCACATTATTAATTAAGTATAAATTATCACATTATTAAAAATGTTTAGCTTTTATTATAATTATCATAAAACTCACAGAATATATATTTTTTGATTGATTAACAGTTAAAAACTTTTTTTTTATGCTAAAAGTGGCAGAAGCCCAAATGGAAAGCTAAAAGGGGCACAAGCCCAAAAAGAAAGAAAAACAGTTAAAAACTTTTTTGTTATGCTAAAAGGGACAGAAGCCCATTAAAAACTTTAGGGCTTTAATTTTGGCACCTCCCTAATCCATCTTCCCACCTCCCTTCTCTCTTTAATTTTTTGTTTATTCCCTAAATATTCTTCCCTCAACCCTTTATCCCCACTGTGGAAATTTAACACATATGGAAACTAAGTTTCCGTATGTGTTAAAAAAAATTATCACACTCACACTAAGTTTTCATGTGTTAAAAAATAATACACATAGAAACTAAGTTATAACACACATGGAAACTAAGTTTCCGCATTTGTTAAAAAAAATTTAACATACTCGGAAACTAAGTTTCCATATGTGTTAAAAAAAACATACATGGAAACTAAGTTTCCGCACGTGTTAAAAAAATTTAACACACTCGGAAACTAAGTTTTCGTATGTGTTTAAAAAAATAACACATATGAAAACTAAGTTTTCGCACATGTTAAAAAAAAGTAACGTGTTTTAAAAAATAATACACATAGAAACTAAATTTCCGCACGTGTTAAAAAAATTTAACACACTCAAACTAAGTTTCCATATATATTAAAAAAAATAACACATGAAAACTAAGTTTTCGCACGTGTTAAAAAAATTTAACACACTCGGAAACTAAGTTTCCATATGTGTTGAAAAAATAACACACATGGAAACTAAGTTTCCGAATGTGTTAATTTTTTTTAACACGTATGAAAACTAAGTTTCCGTATATTAAAAAGTCATGCCACGATTTAGGGAATGGTGTTGGATCAATAGAGAATAAATGAGGTGTTACTAATTTTAGGGGTATTTAGGGAAATTTAAGTAAAAAATTGAAATGAGGAGGAGGGAGGATGATAAATGGGTGGTATGAAAAATAATACTAACATTATATATTTATAATTAATGGTTGGACTAAGGTGCACCATCCATATTTTGCACCATCCACTACACCACCCATATGTGGCAAATTTTGGACCAATCAAATTGCCACATAGGTTTAGTCAAAATTTCAAACTTTCTAGTTATATTTCTACTGTAGTCAAATATATGAATACAATATATTGTAGTATAGTATATGTACTATTTGTATTCGCAAATTTAACCCATATTAAAATAATATTTTTTGATTAAAAAAACTAATTATATTGTAAAATAATATTTTAATATGAATTAAAATAATGTTCGTTGTCAATAATATTTTACAATATAATTAGTTTTCTAAATCAAAAAATTTATTTTAATATGAGTTAAATTTGTAAATACAAAAAGCACATAAATTATACTACAATATACTGTATTCATTAGTTTGACTACAGTATAATACAACTAGAAAGTTTGAAATTTTGACCCACCCATGTGGCAATTTGATTGGCCCAAAATTTGCTACATTGATGATGTAGTGGGTGGTGTAAAATATGGGTGGTGCACCATAGCCCAACCCTTATATTAAAAAATTAATTAATTAATTAATTAATTAATGTCATATAAAAACAAAGCATTTGATACATCACTAACTATACAATTGAGGATCCCCGATTACTGTAGATCTACAGTAACTGGGCATATGTCAACATTTCATTGGCTGGAATATTTTAATGACTTTTAGCATTTTACCCGTTGGTCAATAAACCCTTTGACATCTATTCCATGTTACTTTATGTAGATATATGAGCTTTTGGACAACCATCATCGATTTTATTGAATCCCATTACTCTACCTTTTTTGCACCAAAAGTCACTTGACTTTCTTTCTATCTCTCTCCTATTTTATTTCTCTCACCTTATCTCTCATTTTTTCTCTCACCTTTTTTTCTCAAATACACTAAAGTTATCTAACTTTTCCCTCTCAAAAGTTAGGGAATTCGGATCCGATTTTATTTGGCTGTCACACTTCATCACTCATTTCAAATAAAGTACAGTACTTTTTTTTCTGTTAAAAAATTGCATTAAACATTTTATCTTTCCCCAATTCATCATTTCCATTCTTTATTTCCCATCACCGCCGATTACTCTTTCTTTCTTCCATCTTCGTCGTCTCTGGTCACAATCAAATCTCTTCCCATCTCCTTTTTTATGAAGCCTATTTTGAAATTTTTTTAACCTATTATCTGCTATCAGGACTACCTTGTCCAAAACTCTGATTAAAGGAACTTCTACAGTTGGATGGATGTTCAAAGTTTCTTATCATAATCTTGCCGAGGCTACTACTTTCACATCTTCACTTTTTAGCTTCTCTGATCTGTGTCTACTACTTTCATATTCTTAAAAGAAAAAATCTCTATCATCTTCTCACCTCTTTCTCTCCCTCTTCCATCTCTCCTTTTCTCCCCTGTCCCCACTTCGACCCCGATTTTGTTTCCTATCCCCCATCACCGTCGGAAGCTCACGATCATCTGCAAGCGGACGCATCTATTCCAAAAAAAGGCAAGAGAACAATCTGTAAAATGGAAACAACACAAGGAAAAGGAAGAGGAACCGCCTCAAGGAGACGCTAAGCCCATTGGCAAATCAATTAGGGTTTCGGGTAAAGGAAGAGGCCGTAGAAATCATTATGACTCCTTCAAATTCGATGGAAACTAATGCACACTGGTATCTCATCTTATTCTCCAATTACCATTTCACATTCCGCTAGACCTAATTCGATTTTGTCAAATTTTAATTAAGGTCAACTCATGAATCATACTTTGGTCTAGAGTAAGCATGCTTTGTGTTGGATGAATCTACCTATCTCTTCAAAGACATCGTAACTTCCTCTCACCCTTTTCTCATTTTGTTCCTTTATTATAACCTACCTTTTCATGTGTTGGATGAATCTGCCTATTCAAAAATTCATATAAACTTTATGAGAATCTCAATTCTAATCTATAGCGCTCGAAAGGCATTTTTAATTTTTTTTATTTCCTCAAAATTATGGGCCATGTTATTATTGCATTCTTGGAAGTAGATTATAATTCATGTGAACAAATAACTTATTAAATTTTTGAGATCCAAAACACAAATAGGGTGCTAACTTTTCTCTAAGACCATTAGACAATCACAGCAAATTTAGTGATGATTTGGGTTCACTGCCCGTCTTTTATGTTAGTTTTTTTTTTGATGCATCTTTCTAATATCCTTTTATTATTCTTAAGGTGCATGTAATGTAAGTTCTTATGGGTTTGAAGTAATGATTGGATGTTTATGACCGAAAGTGGAAATTGTCTCTATTCCCTACTCTATTAGGGAGCATTTGGTCTTTCTGTCAATTGTTTGGGTTTTGGCTCATGAAGAGCTTTAATTTAAGCATAGCAGGTTAAGATTCTCTAGAATATCTGTTAAATAGAAATGGATAGGGTATTGCAAAATGTAAAGCTATTTTTACTTAGTTTTCTTTAGAAGTTTAACAATTGGCATGTCTTTTATAGGTAAAAAAAGATTGAAGGATTTATTGCTTCAAAAAGATAATCGGTTATGTGCTGAATCTGCTGATTGTAATGGTCCAAATCCTAAATTGGTGTTAGTGTATTCACATTTACACATGATTTTTATTTTTTTGGTTTATGGTAGTGGTCATTATAATACTCAAAACCGAGGTTAAAATATTGAGTATATTGTGAAGGGTTAATGAGACATCTTAACCTGTTGGAAACTATCTAAAGGAATTATAATATAATGAGGAACGTAGAATGCATGTTACATTTTCTCAGTTAGGAATTAACTTTTCTAATCCATTACTTTATAATTTAAGAATCCTTCCTGTACAGTGTTCCTGCCTAACTAATATCATTTGTTGTAATGGTTGCTTAGTACTTCAATGAATCCTTGAATTTTGATATGTTTAATTCCCTGGGGTAGATTTTAATGTCGAGAATAAGAAATGAGAAATTTCAATTTATATTACTTGGAAATAGGATTGATATTGAATGTGGGAAATAGTCAAGTGGTAGGCAGATATTATTACAATTTACCCTTCCAAACTTCCTTATCTATTGCATAAATGTCTAATTATCTTCTGTGCAGGTTTTTGATAAGAAAGCAAAGGACTGATGCGCTTCAAAAGGGCATATTCCCAACATTGAGACATCTGCAAAAGAGGATCACAATGTTGATTTTGGATTCCTGTGTATTGGCAAGAGTGCTCTCGCCAATGAGTTTCAGTAGGACATGTAAGTTTTTCTTTGGATTTATATGCACATATACATTTTCATATGAATATAAGTCTTAGTACTATATAATTGAATTTAGGCAAATAAATTTGCACGTATAATTGAATTCCTACTTTTGACAGCTCATGTGTTTGAATCATCTCAAACTTTTGCAACAATGGTATCAAAACAAAGTCATTAGGCTCAATACCATCTCGTGGCTGGATATGAATCATTGGCAAAATATTCAGGATATGTGTGCCCCGTGATTGAAATTGGAGATATAAAAGAAAAATTATTTAGGTGAAAGAGAAAGAATTACCAAGAGTCCTGAAATTTAACTATGGAAAAGCAGTTATAAATAATCATTATGACTTCCGATATCATATTGAAATAAATCTAAAAATTTATGGGGTCTATAATGGCTCTTTTTAATTATGTATCATCAAATATGGAGGCACTAAGAACTTAATTTGAGTGGAGATATTGAGTTTCCAAAGTTCATCTTACGATCTATTTTACTTTGTTGCATTTCTAATAGAGAAGATTTGTTTTTTTCACCAACTAGAAGTTATTAGCAGGGCACATGCGAATGTAAGGTTGTAAATTCGGTTCACCATAGTTGCCTATCAAGGATGATCCCAGTGTTTCACTCTCTTTCAGAGAAAAAAAATGAAATATCATAGCACTCTATTTCTCATCGTGTGATTGTCTTTTCGCTTTTATGGATATAATAGAAGAATTTAACACAACAGTAAATGAATAAACTTCTTTATAAAAAAAATAATTAAAATTTCTACCATGAGGTAGCATTTGTGCAATGTAGGAGCCAAACATGAATTTGGTTTTGAAAGATAGGTTGCACGAGTAAGTATTTAATCCTTTGACTTAGAAAATTATACTTTAATTGAGGCTTTTGGAAGTTTTGATTTGAAAAAAAGAGATAGAAAGGCATACTTCTGATATTCCTAAGGTTATGCCTTGAGATTTTAATGGCTTTTATGAACGAATAAGTAGAAAAGAAAATATACAAAAGAACCCAGTTATAAATTCTATGACAAGAAGTTAATTATGCAAGCTTTTTAAGATTTTTTTACTTTCCTATTCTTTGGGTAACCATGGGTTGCAACTGTTCAGAGAGCATTTTTACCTCTGTTACTTTTAATTATATTGTGGATATTACATCACTAGCGATTTCACTGTTCTAGCCTACAGATTATGGATCCAATAGACTTCACATTTAAGGTTTTTGAGGATAATTTTCACATTTCAGTAGGATAACATATTTATATCAAGTCAATTCGTACCGAATTCTGAAATACTAATGCATCAATGCTACATATTTCCTAATGCATCAATGCTACATGCTAACCAATGAAGTGTTGTATACCATTTTGTTATTACTCACTAATATATTCAACTATTGATTAGCATCAAGCAATTTTTTGCATCAGGAAGGATCACGAGTGGTCTTATTGTTAAGCTTGCAAAATTTTAGAAGTTTGATTATGCTTTAAGTTTCTTTATAGTTATTTTTGTCTTATGCAAGCTGAATCTTTTTCACTCTGTTGCCAATAGGTGGGGGGAATCCGGATTCATACAAATGAGGGTGAGGTAACATAGACACGTGGTGGTATATACTGGGTGATCTTGCCCGCCAAATGTAATGCACTTTTCATCCTCAATTTTTAGTTAATACATTAATATTTATATTCATGCCACATGATGTTGTTAATTGTATGATATATAAACAAGATATGCAATGGGGTGAATCTTTTGAAATTAAATTAGAATTATGGTCATGTGCATAGCAGTCGGATGGAACTAACAGCAGCACACTTTCTACATATATGATGTGAAATTGCATACATGGAAAGTGCTAGAAAATGATTTGATCTATATCTATAAATAAGTAGAAATTGCGAGAAGGGTCTTGCTCAACTGCCACCAGAGCACAAGGTATCTGCCATTGACCAGAGTACAAATTTATAAACAAAAAGAGCAAGACGAAGAATGCAGAATCTTCACACAACAATTCGAATTTGAAGTCCCAATGTTTATGTAAGCAGCGGGACAATTATTAGTTTTAATTACTTGTGATAATGGCATTGGGAATGCTATGGCCGACACAAGAGTTGTGAAGGAAAATGTGACCCGGGCATATAGCTGTAACATCAATCTTAATAATGAGGCTCACTATAATTTGTGAAAAATGAAAAGGTTCGGATATGCTCTTCTTATGGGGCATCAGTTCATATATATCTCTAATGTTTGTTGAACTAGATATAATTTGATTGTCTCTAACTCTAATGCATCCAGAACTATGCAAGAAAATCAAAGAATCAGTCCATAGTCTCACCCTTTTTCTGCTCAATCCTTTAAAATCTGTCTCTATCTCAGTTTAAGTATAGAAATTTAGAGGATTAGTTACAAACTCCGACATGTAATATTACAATCGCAGGAAACTTAAATTTTCTATTACAACAAAAAGGGGCTATACCTGCCAAAGGGATTTAGCATATGAAGCCAGAGCATAGTTGTAAATGGTTACGATTTATACATATTAGTTGTATTAACAAGCCATTCAGTGTTGAATTTCAATTAAATACTTTCTTTTCAATGCAATAAATAGGAATATCAGAATATAGAAGGTTCACAAACAAGTTGCATAAAAACAATAGATATATGCACAAGAAATGTACTTAAACTCGGCAGACTAGTTGCACGAGGTCATGGGTTCTACCACTAGCTTTGGATATAATTTCTTTACACACTGTAGGCTTCTTCTAAGGTTAACAATCTTCACAATCTATGTGCTATCATATTGTAAAAGAAAGTTTTATAATTGCAACTGTAACCTATTCCTGCAATATATTGAACCTGCAGCAATAAGAGGTATAGAGATACCAATCGGGGATGAAAACACAAATGTCAGTATTGAAACAACATTTGATAAAAAAATTGTTCCGTCAAGAAATAATATCGATAGAAAGTATGTGGTGGTATTGGTTCCTAAAATAATTATTTGTACATAAATATTAATTTAATCAATACATGTACTGATATTCATATTTCTAATCAAATTTTGATACATCCACTTCATATAGAAATAATTTTGAAACATTAAAAAATAAAATTTATATGATAAGTTCCCGTGCGTGTCGCATGGACAACTACACTAGTAATTATGCAATGCAATTCAAACATGACTACCGATTGTCTCTTGACCTAATACAGACATGTACATATAGGATGAATAAGAAAAAACACATGACGTCTTAATTAGTTTTATTTTTCAAATTAATGGTCAAAAGCAGACATCATACCTTTCTTGATTGGATTCTTTCGCGTATCTTATACAAAATTGAAATAAATATATGAGTTTAATTTTGATTAAATCGTTAGCATAAAGTTTTTTATCCTCTTCAAAAAAAAACAATAAAGCTTTTTATAATGTCAATTATAATCATTTTTTTCACTAAAAGGGAATCATATCATTTCACTAGCAATATAGTCCGCAATACAAGGGGGTAATAAATCAAAATTCTGGAGACTAGGCCCGGATATAGCCGCCCTAGCAAGAGTATGGACAACTATATTCACTTGCCTCCTAACAAACTTAACCTGAAAATTTGAAGAAAAAAAAAGATAAAATGTCTCTACACTCAGCTATAATAGAGCCAAACTCTGAGGCATCTAAAGAATGGATATTTACACCGTTAACAACTAGCTGAGCATCTAGCTAAAAAATGACCCTATCCATACCGCAATTTGAAGCCCAATGTAAGGCTTGGAGAAGGCCCAAAGCCTCTCCCTCCTTCATAGTCGTTCTCCCACTAATCCAGCTTGTCTTAGCTTCCAAGAAAAAGCCTAAGTCATCTCTCATGCAAAGCCTCCATGCAGTAGCGTTCCCAAGATAAGGGAAAGCTGCATCCATGTTGATCTTGACATAGCCTGTTGGAGGTTTACTCCACGTCACACTGTCAGCACTAGTATCAACCTCAAATGCTACATTCTTGACCTTGTGACTTTTGGCCATGTTCCACTCATCCCACGACCTTCTGGCCTGCAGACAAACTTGCCCAGAGTCTTCAAACTTGCCTTCCCATATTTTAGTAATCCTCATATCCCAAAGACTCCAGAGAACCACGACAAAGTTGATGATCTGCGGCTTGGACAGCTTGCTCAGTAGATCGAAGAAAAAACTCTGGAAATTTTCGTTTCTATCCATGCAAGCCTCAACATCTGTCCAGAGATTATCTATTCTCTAACACTCAACGCTGTTGGGATAGGAAAGGAAAAGATGCCAAGAATTCTCAAGACCACCCGTGCAAAACACACAAATGGTCTCACAATGAATGCCCTTGTCCCCAAGCCGAACCCTCGTTGGGAGAACATTTTGACAAACTCTCCACATGAAGTGTTTGACCTTGGGGGGAACATCCAATTTCCAGATACCTTTCCAGTCCAACTGCTCAACTGGACTATGGTTCGAACTTGTAAGCTGCCTAATCAAGAAATAGGCTGACCTGACTGTGTAAGCACCATTGGAACTTGGGTTCCAGATAATGATGTCTTCTTTGATAGAAGGTAAGAGAGGCATACTGAGGATAGCTTTGGCTTTTTCATTCTCAAAAATTGTTCTAACAATGTTTTCATCCCAAGCTCTCTGACCAGGTACCATTAGATTAGACACTCGAATATTTTGCAAGTTTGCAATTGGGCTAAATCTGATGGCACGGGACTGATCCACTCTAACCCACGGCTCGTTCCACATAGAGATCTTACTACCATCTCCAACCTTCCACCTACAACCGGTTATGAGAAAATCTTTGGTACTCCACAGACTTCTCCAAGTATAGCTAGGGTTATGACCTATCTCAGCGCTAAGGAAAGACCTTGAGGGAAAGTATTTAGCTTTGAGAGTTTTTTAAAACAAGGTATGAGGCTCCATGACCAACTTCCTAGCTTGCTTCCCAAGCATGGATAGATTGAAAGCTTGAAGCTCCCTGAATCCTAAGCCACCTGCTTCCTTAGCCGCTGTAAGTCTATCCCAAGACATCCATGTTATACCTTTACCATCCCCTCCACCCGAGCCCCACCAGTAGGAGTTCAACATTCGCTCCAGCTCAAGGCAAACCGAAGGGGGTGTCGCGACCGTCCCGTCCGGGAGCCGCGAAAAGAAGGGTAAAAACAGAGGAGTCGCCACTAAAATTTTTATTGGGAAAATCTTAGAAAACCCAATTATTTAAAGGTGAACTGGTCCTTTTTAAAAAAAGAGAGATATGAGTCCGGGAGTCGGTTACGAGTAGGGAAGGTGTTAGCACCCCACATCGCCCGTTTAAAAAAACGGTACCTTAAATTAGTTGTGCAAAAACATTTTAATAGCCTTTTAAATATTTATTTTACCCCAAAATTATTTACAAGAAAGAATTATTTTTTTATTTTTAATATTTTAAATTTTTATTAATTTTTACATTTTTTAAATTTATTGTTTATAAAAATTAAATGAGGTTGAACATGACACATAAGTCCACAGGGCAACCTCAAATCTAAGGGACTGAACATGGCACCGTGTCCATAGAGCATCCCTAAAAATAGAAAAGTTTAATTTTTTGATTAATTATTTTAACATAAAAAGGAGATAAAAAAGGAAAATTTAGTTTTGGCCCGACAAGATGATTTATCTTGCTCCTACGTATTCCCGGGTGCGATGGGAAACTCAAAGCCACGTAGTTCTTTTTAGAAAAGATTTGATTGGTTGGTTGATTTTACTTTTTGATAAAGATCTTTATTTTTGATTTTTTGGTTTAAAAAGATTTTATTTCAGAATAAATTCACTTTTGCATGGAGTCCAAGATAGCAGTGCTATACGATAAACCCTTACAATTCATACGACACTTGAGGATGAAAAATCATACATCAACATCGTAGATTGTTGCGTGAACTAAAAATATTTTTATAAAAATCAAATTAGGTGCAATTGATTAAAGGATAAATAAGAAAACATTTAATATTTTTTTAAAGGGGATTCACTCTTGCACCGGTTTAAAGATAGCAAAGCTATACGATGAACCCTTACAATTCATACAACACTTGAGGATGAAAAAAAATCATACATCAACGTTGCAGATTGTTGCGTGAATTCAAAGAAAATTTTAGAAGAAAACTTTTATTTAAAAAATAGGACCGAAAATTTTAAAAAGTACTATTTTTATCTTAGATTCCTTTTTTTGGATTTTTCTTTTATTTGAATTTTTAGATTAAACATCTTTCTTCTCTAAAAAAGGGCTTGACCCAAATAAAAAGACTAATATGCTAGGCCAAAAGAAGCAAACCACTTTGGGCTTGAGGTCACATCATTGCAAGGCTGATACCATTAGGCCCTAATAATTTCAACAAGACATAAAAGGGGTAAAAAAAAAACTGAAAGGAAACAACAAAGGCAACCCAAATCATAAACCTAGCCTTGTTACCAGAGAGAGATATGCAAGGAGCTAATGGCCACTGGTACTGTTCACGGCGGAGGCGAGCAGCACTGACGCCGGCGAGACAGATGGCGCGAACGCAGTCTTTGGCGGACTCGATCAACTCGCGGCAGAGGGGATGCTTGGCTGATTCGCGGCGAAAGCGGATGGAAGAGTGTGGAGAGAGCAGATCCGGCGTGGTGGTTACTGGATAGCAGCGGACGGCACGAGCCGGAGGTGCGAGTTGTCGTCGATCCGCACCAGCGGCGGAGCGGCAGGTGGGAGCAGCAGTGGACGACGAGCTGGAGCAGACCCGCGGCGGAGCAACCCTCGTGCTGGTGAGTAGCGACCGGATCTACTCTTTGAGGTGGTGGTTGCGCAGCTTGCAGGTGACGGCGCGAACCAGTCCGCAAAGAAGGAGGAGGAGCTGAGCTTGGAGGGAGGAAGAAGAAAAGAGAAAGGAGGAGAAAGAAAGAAAAAAGAAAAAGAAAGAAGTGGGTTCTGTTGAAAGAGGAAGGAGATGTTAAGTTAAGAGGAAGAAAGCAGAAATCTTGTTCTGCTGATGAGAGGAAGAAGACGTGAAGGGAAGTGTAGAGAGAAGAAGATGAGTGCCTTCTCCTTTTTTCTCTGTTTTCTTTTCTGTGTGTTTTTTGTTTTTGTGTTTCCTTTCTTTTCCAGGCTGAAATCGAAAATAGAGAGGAAACAGGAATCCAAATTTTTCGTGTATCCCCCCTTTCACTTGTGTTTCTGATTTGGTATTTATAGAGAGGTAGATGAACTCTGCCTCCTCCTTGGGACCAGATTAATGGAGTCCTCCTCCTTGGGACCAGATTGATGGAGTGTTGCAGTGATTCATCTTCCTCTAGTCCCCTTTCAATTTCTTTTTATGTGTCTATTTTTCTGATCTAGGCATAAACCCTTCCCTAAGCTCGGAAAATTACCCAAAATGGTGTTTACTTGCTTGAGCCTTGTCTTTGTGGTGGAGTGAACTAGTGGAGAAGAAAGATTTGAAGCAATTTGATTGATTTTTTTGATTTTATTTATTTTATTTATTTATGTATTTATTTATTTTATTATTTTTTTCAAAACTTTAATTAAAAGGCATCCGGACAAAATTAGGTGTTCACAGCTGCCCCTCTTTACTTGTTTCTTATTAGATAATAGGTGTAACCGTAGTTAAACAATTATCGTTTTAAGAAATTAGTAAAGACAATAACTCCAATTTTGTCCGGGTTATTCGATAAGCAAAGGACTCGTGTTTACAACCCAATTTCCTTTAAAGAATCCGCGGGTTGGATCGCTCTTGAGGTTTACACATGAAAACTTGCGGGGTGGATTGCTCGCCGAGCTTAAACAGAAAAAGATAAAAGAGCTTACGGGGTGGATTGCCCGTCGAAACTCAAGCATAAAGATAAAAGAGCTTACGGGTTGGATTGCCCGTCGAAGCTCGAATCGAAAGATGAAAGAGCTTACGGGGTGGATTGCCGTGAGAAGATCAAACTCGAAAGATAAAAGAGCCTACGGGGTGGATTGCCCGTTAAAAGCTCGAATCGAAAGATAAAAAGAGCTTACGGGGTGGATTGCCCGTCGAAGCTCGATGAAGATAAAAGAGCCTACGGGGTGGATTGCCGTGAAGCTCGAACCAAAGATAAAAGAGCTTACGGGGTGGATTGCCCGTAAGCTCGTGAAAGATAAAAGAGTTATCCCGAAAAAGAAGATAAAAGAGCTTACGGGGTGGATTGCCGTCGAAGCTCGAATCAAGATAAAAGAGCCTACGAGTGGATTGCCGTCAAATCGAAAGATAAAAGAGCCTACGGGGTGGATTGCCGTCGAAGCTCGAATCGAAAGATAAAAGAGCGTACGGGGTGGATTGCCCGTGAAGCTCGAACGAAAGATAAAAGAGTCGGGGGATTGCCGAAAAAAAGATAAAGAGCTACGGGGTGGATTGCGTGAAAGATAAAGAGATGCAGCTCGAACAAGATAAAAGAGCCTACGGGTGGATTGCCGTCGAGCTCGAATCAAGATAAAAGAGCCTACGGGTGGATTGCCTAAGCTCGAAAAAGATAAAAGAGCGTACGGGGATTGCCGTGAAGCTCAAACGAAAGATAAAAGAGCTAGGGTGGATTGCCCGTTAAAGCTCGAATGAAAGATAAAGAAAAGAGGGGAGCGTGAGCTTACGGTGGATTGCCGTCGAAGCTCGAACAAAGATAAAAGAGGGTACGGGGTGGATTGCCCGTGAAAGCTCGAATCAAAGATAAAAGAGCTACGGTGGATTGCCGTAGAAGCTCAATCGAAGATAAAACTAGGATGGGGCTCGAAGATAAAGAGCTTACGGGTGGATTGCCGTGAAGCTCGAATCGAAGATAAAAGAGCTTACGGGGTGGATTGCCGTGAGAAGCTCGAACGAAAGATAAAAGAGCTACGGGGGAAGAGGATAAAGAGCCTACGGTGGATTGCCGTAAGCTCGACGAAGATAAAGTGGATGCCTGCTCGAACAAGATAAAAGAGTAGGGTGGATTGCCCGTGAGAAGCTCGAACCGAAGATAAAAGAGCTACGGGTGGATTGCCGTCAAGCTCGAATCAAGATAAAAGAGCTTACGGGGTGGATTGCCCGTGAAAAGAAAAGCTGGGAGTAAAAGATAAAGAGCTACGGGGGATTGCCGAAGCTGAGATAAAGCCTCGACGAAGATAAAAGAGCTTACGGGGTGGATTGCCCGTGAGAAGCTCGAATGAAAGATAAAAGAGCTACGGGGTGGATTGCCCGTGAGAAGCTCGAATCGAAGATAAAAGAGCTGGGTGGATTGCCCGTGAAGCTCGAACCAAGATAAAAGAGCTTACGGGTGGATTGCCCGTCAAAGCTCGAACCAAGATAAAAGAGCGTACGGGGGATTGCCGTAGCTGGAAGATAAAAGAGCTACGGGGTGGATTGCCGTGAAAGCTCGAACCGAAAGATAAAAGAGCTTACGGGGTGGATTGCCCGTCGGGCTCGAATCGAAGATAAAAGAGCCTACGGGGTGGATTGCCCGTCGAAGCTCGAATCGAAAGATAAAAGAGCGTACGGGTGGATTGCCGTGGTCAAAGAAGATAAAATGTACGGGGTGGATTGCCCGTTAGCTCGAATCGAAGATAAAAGAGCTTACGGGGTGGATTGCCCGTGAAGATGAGCTCAAAGCCAAAAGAGATAAAGACTTGTGAGGCCATATAGACAAATGCAATATATGAATGTAGATTTTGCTCACCGATGGATCGACAATGCGAAAACTCAAATAACTAGTTTTCAATTTACAGAAAGAATGATGATGATGAGAACCCTTATTAATTTTGGGCATGGTGCAAAAAATTGATGATAGATTATTTCTTCTTTGCTACTTCTTTCATTATTGGATCTTTGACCCCCTACAGGCATCGATCACAGTCGGTCCTTGAGGATGAACTAAAACAAGGCCCATCTTATCCGGGAGAGATATCTTGCACTTTTATCCCCTGATGATTAGATGTTCTTGATGATAATCATCTCGATGGTTGAGTCTCAGCATTCCTTCCTTTCTTTGATGCCCTTTATAGGGGAAGCATCGTGCCCCCCAAGACCTTTTGAGGCTTTCCAAGGAATTCTAACTGCTTAAAAAAACATTACTTGTTTCACGTTTCAGTATATACTTATCAGGATGAATGCACACACACAAATGACAAAAATTAAGAGGAAAGGACCAAGGTAGCGAAAGAAAGTAAAGGAAGTCAATGTCATTATATTTGGATTGAAAAAGGTGTACAAAGCATAAGTTGCAAAACGTTGTGGAGTAGAATCACATCTCCTCAAGTGATGTCTCTTTCAATGACTAATTTTAGTATCCCTCATACAATCTTGACCGCTCATTAATTGGCTTCAGAGATGTTGTCTGCCCCAATCTTCATATATCCAACCTACGGATTGCCCTGGTTCATCGGCTTGACGACACTTCCATTGTTATATATATATATATTTTTTCATTTTTTCATCATTTTTTTTTGAACCCTAACTTTTGCCTAGACCGCCTTTTCAGGTTTTCAGCCTAGCGGGTTGCTCTAACTTTTGCCTAGACTGTCTTTTCAGATTTTCAGCCTAGCGAGCCTTTTCTCTTTTCATTTTTCATTTTTCTTTTCTTTTCTTCTTCTTCCTGGGAAGTGTGTTCAAGCATAATACTTTTTTACTGCCTCCGAGTTCACAGGGAGCGGGAGGTCTTCCCCATCCATCCTCGTGAGAATTAAAGCTCCTCCGAGAAGGCCTTTTTCACAACGTAAGGTCCTTCGTAGTTCGGAGTCCATTTCCCTCGATGGTCCTTTTGGATTGGTAGAATCTTTTTAAGCACCAGGTCACCCTCCCGAAACTGTCGTGGGCGTACCTTCTTCTCATAAGCTCTCATCAACCTTCTCTGGTATAATTGGCCGTGACATAACGCCCCTAATCTCTTCTCTTCAATGAGGTTCAATTGGTCTAATCGATCCTGGACCCACTCAGCTTCTTCTAATTCTGCTTCTCTCAGTACTCTTAATGAGGGGATCTCTACTTCAATCGGGAGCACTGCCTCCATCCCATAAACTAAAGAATATGGCGTTGCCCCTGTCGAGGTACGAATAGAGGTACGATAGTCGTGTAAAGCAAAAGGTAACATATCGTGCCAATCCTTATACGTCACCACCATCTTTTGGACAATCTTCTTGATATTTTTATTAGCGGCCTCCACTGCCCCGTTCATCTTTGGGCGGTACGGAGAGGAATTATGATGCTTTATCTTGAAATTTTCGCACATCTCCTTCATCATCTTATTGTTCAAATTGGTCGCATTATCAGTGATAATTTCACTCGGCAACCCATAACGGCAAATTAACTCTCTTTTGACAAATCTGATCACGACATTCCTGGTCACATTGGAATATGACGCAGCCTCCACCCACTTGGTGAAATAATCGATGGCAACAAGAATGAAGCGATGTCCATTTGAGGCTTTTGGTTCGATGGGCCCGATCACATCCATTCCCCACATTGAGAACGGCCAGGGTGCCGACATGACATTCAAGGGAGTCAGGCGGCGCATGAACCTTATCAAGATATATTTGACACTTATGGCACTTCTTCGCATAATTAAAGCAATCAGCTTCCATTGTCAACCAATATTGGCCAGTCCTCAAGATTTTCTTGGCCATTGCATGACCGGGCTCGCGTGTGTTCCAAAAGGTCCTTCATGTACCTCCTCAACTATCGGTTTAGCTTCTTTTTGAGTCAACGCACCTCAACAACACCATGTCATGGTTTCTTTTGTAGAGAATATCTCCATCTAAATAGAAACCCATTGCAAGTCTTCTTAGAGTTCTTTTGTCATTTTCCGAAGCGCCCGGAGGGTATTCCCTTCTTTGGATGAAACATTTGATGTCATGGTACCACGGTTTTTGATCAGACTCTTCCTCTATCACTTGACAATATGCAGGATGACCACGACTTTCCATTTTGATGAGCGGTAGGTTCCTCTCGTCACTTACTTTGAACATTGAGGACAAGGTAGACAGCGCGTCAGCTAACTGGTTATCTTCTCGGGGAATATGATGAAACGTGACTTCGTCAAACTGCTCAATCAAACCTTTGATGAAATCATGGTACGGAATTAACTTGGCATCTCGGGTTTCCCATTCCCTCTTAATTGGTGGATGACTAGTGCGAGTCCCCATATACCTCCGAGATCCTTGCTTTTGCCTCTATTGTCGACAAAATCCCTAGTGCACAAGCTTCGTATTCGGCTATATTGTTTGTACAATCAAAGCAGAGCCTCGCAGGATGTGGAGAAATAATCATTTTCTGGTGAGATTAAAATTGCCCCGATTCCGTGCCCCAATGCGTTAGAGGCTCCGTCAAATAACAAGGTCCACTTTTCTTTCTCTAGTGATTGCTCACGATCAAACAAAGCCATTATATCTTCATCCGGAAAATCACATTGCATCGATCCATAATCTTCTACCGGCTGATTGGCTAGATATTCTACAAGAGCACTCCCTTTTATTGCTTTCTGGGTGACATAGACAATGTCATATTCCGATAGCAGGGACTTGCCGAATGAGCAATTCTTCCAGTCAGAGCAGGCTTATCAAAGATGTACTTGATCGGATCCATTTTGGATACCAACCAGGTAGTGTAACACAACATGTAATGCCTCAAACGGCGAGCCGCCCAAGCCAAGGCACAGCAAGTGCGTTCTAGTAATGAGTAATTGGCTTCGAATCGGTGAATTTCTTACTTAGATAATAGATGGCACGTTCCTTCCTCCCTGACTCATCGTGCTGCCCTAGTACGCAACCCATAGATTCATCTAGCACAGTCAAATACATGATGAGAGGTCTCCCAAGACTGGAGGCTCTTGTAGGTATTGTTTGATCTTCTCAAAGGCTTTTTGACAATCTTCATTCCATGTCACAGCTTGATTTTTGCGCAACGGTTTAAAGATTGGCTCGCATGTCGCTGTTAATTGGGAAATGAACCTGGCAATGTAGTTCAATCTTCCTAAAATCCCACGAACTTCTTTCTCTGTTTGAGGTGCTGGCATATCGTTGATTGCTCGAACCTTTTCAGGATCAACTTCTATCCCTCTTTGACTAACAATGAACCCCAGAAGCTTGCCCGATTTCACTCCAAAGGTGCATTTGGCTGGATTTAATCGGAGCTTAAACTTTCTTAACCGCTCAAAAAGTTTCTGCAGATCATCAACATGGTCATCTTCGGATCTGGACTTGGCGATCATGTCATCTACATAAACTTCTATCTCCTTATGCATCATGTCATGGAATAAAGCCACCATAGCCCGCTGATATGTTGCCCCAGCATTTTTCAAACCAAAGGGCATAACCTTATAGCAAAAAGTTCCCCACAACGTGACAAATGTAGTCTTCTCCATATCTTCGGTGCCATTTTGATCTCGATTATATCCTGAGAAGCCATCCATGAAAGAGAATAATGCATGTTGAGCAGTGTTATCTACAAGAACATCAATGTGAGGCAAAGGAAAGTCATCCTTTGGACTAGCTCTGTTCAGATCTCGATAGTCAACACACATTCGAACTTTTCCATCTTTCTTGGGAACAGGAACGATGTTAGCAACCCATTGAGGGTACTTTACAACTTCTAGGAAACCCGCATCCAGTTGTTTCTTGACCTCCTCCTTGATCTTTAAGGACATTTCCGCTTTCATCCTTCGTAGCTTCTGCTTTACTGGAGGACACTCCGGCTTTAATGGCAATTTGTGTTCTGCTACACTAGGGTCTAATCCTGGCATGTCTTGGTAGGACCATGCGAAAACATCTTTATAATCTGTCAACAACCTGATCAACCTGTTTCGCTCCTTTTCTTTCAGGGAAAGGCCAATCTTGACCTCTTTTTTATCATCTCTGGTTCCCAAATTGATTAGCTCACTCGGCTCTTCATGGGGGCGAATTTCCCGGCTTCTTGTTCTACCAATCTCAAAAGTTCAGGGGGAACTTCCCCGTCATCATCAACAACCCCTCAACAGATGATCAACGGAATAGTCAAAATTGTATGATGAGTTACTAACACTGTCGTTTTCAAGAGAGTCACTTTTAGATCTGCATTTTGGTAATTATCAGGGAAAGATGAATGAATAAAGGTTAAAGACGAGAGACTGCATTTATTGGTGAGGGATGGTGAACAAAAATGAAAGTAAAAAGAGATAACAAGACAAAGATACTGAATGCATGCATTTATTGATAAGTCATACTGAAATAGAAACAACTAAGCCCATTACAACAAAACTCCTAAAGCCTTGGGCAGAGCTACAGGATAAGCATTACAGAATTACTTTGAAAAGGACCCTATGGTCTTGGGGAATTCAATGATCTCCCAATTGTTGAGCTCTGTATCCGGAGAGCATGGATACACCAGATTGATACCACGATCGGCAGGATAATCATCTTCAATAGCTGCTGCTTGGTCCAGGAATGCAAACCCTACGCTTCGGAAGCTCTGTCGAATGTCACAGATGGGAACCCTTTCAGCCTCGTATTCACGATTTTCCAGCCGAGCCAACCTCTTTCTTTTCTTCTCTTCTATAACTCTCATCTTGTCGGCCCTGGTGGGTTTGTATCCCAATCCAAACCTATCCTTGTTCTCAGTGAGCATGAGAATGTCGCAACGCCTTGGTCATTTTTTCCCAAACCACTTCCAGGTCGGTATCCTCCTTCAAGCATAACCTTGGCCATCATGATGGACGCTTTGGATGACCGAGGTTTCAAGAGTGGAGCTCCTCCCCAACATAAGTGGCATTGGCAATTTCAAGTGACTGGAAGGCGGTCTCGAGAGCTTCCTCGGCAGCTTCAATATAAGGGGTTGTTGATGGCTTGCTTACTAAAAGATCCTCCTCCCCAGAAACAATTATCAACTTACTATCAACAATGAACTTCACCTTCTGGTGCAATGTGGAAGGTACAGCTCCAGCCGAATGGATCCATGGTCGTCCCAGGAGACAATTGTATGTTGGTGTGATGTCCATTACTTGGAAAAGTACTTCAAAGGTGCAGGGGCCAATCTGAATGGGCAATTCAATTTCTCCCATGACCTCCCTTCGGGTGCCATCGAAAGCTCTTACAATCATTGTGCTTGGTTTCATATGAGTTCCATCGAAAGGCAACTTTGCCAGCGTTGACTTTGGCATTACATTCAAAGAAGAGCCATTATCAATGAGAACCCTGGCCATGACATGGTCTTGGCACTTCACGAAATGTGCAAGGCCTTGTTGTGCCCCATACCTTCGGCTGGTATTTCATCATCGGTGAAAGTGACATAATTATCAAAGCAACTATGTTACCTACGATGTTATCGAGCTTATCAACCGTGATGTCATGGGAGACATGCGCTTGATTCAACACCTTCATCGCACTCTTCTTAGTGGCTCTGAGTTCATCAATAGAGACAAAAGAGATATCCGAGCCGGAGTTCGATTTAACTGATCCACAACCCTATATTCACTCGCTTGATGAACTTCAAGAATTCACCTACCTCCTCATCGATACACCCTTTTATTCTCACCCCCGTTTGCTTCCTTGTCATCTAGGATTTCTTCCACCTTCTCTTTCCCTTTGTGATCCTTTCCTTCCTTTTCTATTTCCCCTTTTCGCAATACCTCTGAGTGTAAATGCGACCACTCCTAGTCATTCCGCCATTCCTGAAATGTTGGTGACCACAGTAGTCCCGTTGGAAGGATTGGGTTGGACATGCATATCATACTTCTATGGTACCGCTTTGGTGTCCTTGTAAGGGAAAGGACTTGGAACTCGGATGACGATTGGTGTTGGCCCAGTTGGAACCAAGCAAAGGTTTCTTCTCGGTATAGTATATCCCTACTTGGTTTCGGAGTGACTTACTCAGGAACTGGGCCGAGGATTAACCACAACAAGATAAAGGGGTTATCTTAATTGGGGTTGGGAAGTTGTAGATTCAGCAACCATATTAATGGCACACTCACTTGTTCCACAAACACTTAAGATCATCTTCCTCTCCCTTAAATGCTGCACGACTGGCCGAAACTCTGAACAGTTTTCAATCGAATGCCCCATGTTTCCATCAAAGTCACACCTTATCTTTCCATCAAGAGCTTTTTCTTCCGTGATCGGGATTTGGATCAATCCATATTTGCACATCTCTCTGAAAACAACTCTCATAGGAGTCTTAACATCGGCCACTTTACTCTTGAGAGTATGTTCCAAGAAACTCTCAATGGCATTGACTCCCGAACCCCCATGATTTGGCATAGGACCCTGTGCCACATTTGGAGCATCCTTCTGAAAACTCAACCATTTGGCATTAATCGGATCTTGCACTTTAAACTTCAAAGCTTTACAACTCTCGGTGGAATGTCCTGTGGCCCCATCGTGATATTCACATCGAGCATTTGGGTCATACCACTTTGGATAAGGAGGGTCTAGTGGTCTTGTCGGGATAGGAGTTAGCACGGATTTGCTCACAAGTTGGCGGAATAGTTCGGTGTAGGTCATGGGTATTGGGTCAAAACGCACTGGCTTTCTTTCCGGGTTATATGGTGGTCTTGTTTGGCTGGTGTTTGGGTTTTGGATTTAGAGGCTGAATGATTTGAGGTGGCATGGTGAGGTGTGTTTGAGGTCGAGAAGGGTATGATGGTCGGTAGGGAGCCATTTGTTGAGGGTTTGGAAATTGCGAGGTTGCGGCGATGTATGGCTGGTTGGCTTGGTGATATGGAGGTGGTTGGTAATATGGGGCGTATTGGGCATGGAAGGCGGGTGTTTGGTTGGGTCTCCATTGGTTCGGTTTCTTCTGTTCCAAGGTTACAAGACAGTGTTCTCCTTTTCATGTGCCTCTCCCTCCTTCTTTTTCACGAATGGGGTTTTCTTTGGGCCGTTCCCTCATCAAGTCTCGACGATCTTGCCATTCCTCATTCCACTTTCAATTCTCTCGTGATGATGACCATGTCAGAAAAATTTGATGACACACTCCCAATCATCCTATCATAGAAAGGCGACTGGAGTGTATCAATGAACATTGCTACGATTTCTTTCTCGGCTAAGGGAGGCTCCACCTGAGCAGCCAGTTCCCTCCATCGTTGCGCGTATTCTTTGAAAGTCTCTACATCCCTTTTTGACATATTTTGGAGTTGCATCCTATCGGGAGCCATGTCAACATTATACTTGTATTGCTTTAGGAATGCATCTGCTAGATCTTTGAAGGATCGGATGTGTGCCCGCTCGAGATGCGTATACCAATTTGAAGCTGCCCCGGTCAAGCTGTCTTGGAAGAAGTGAATCAAGAGTTTATCATCTCGGGCATGTGACGCCATCTTCCTAACATACATGGTCAAATGGTTCTTAGGACAAGTGGTTCCCCGGTATTTGTCAAAATCAGGCACCTTAAATTTCGGCGGAATTACAACATTTGGCACTAGACAGAGTTCCGAGGCATCCCGAAGACCATAACTATTTACCCCTTCGATGGCCCGCAATCTTTCCTCTAGTACTTCCAGCTTTTCTTTAGACTGGGAATCCCCCCCTGACTGATTCACCGGAGCTTCTCCGTACATATTATGGGGAAATGAATATGGCATGGAGGAGGAACCGAAGTTTGGCATCATTTGAGCCCCCTGGGGTCCATAATGTAGGGTGTATTGTGGGGGCCTTGGATTGACAGTAGGTGTCACTATCGGGGTGTTACCATCTGTAGAGTTGACATTCTGTGCTTGCGGTATTTCGACAGTATTGGTGGGGATTTGTGCTTGAGTGATGTGTTCGGAGTTCTGAATACCATCTTGTGGACTGGGGGCTGTTGGTGGTACAAACCCACGAGGCAAACCGTATGGGGGATTGTTCGGGTCAAATGAAAAATGAGTTGGGTTGAAAGGCATCATGGCCCCTGGTTGGTTGAAGCCTTGAACAGGAATCTGAGTAAAACCGGGCGGGATGAGAGGTGTGGCTGGCTGTCCCTCGTTCGAGGCTGGAGGGTTCTCCTCTGTGTTCTTCTCCTTCTGCATTTCTTGTAGGATCTCCATCATCTTAGCCATCTGATCCTTGATTTGACTGACTTCATCCCTGATTTCTTGAACTTCTTCTAGTTCATCCGCCATGGCTTTTGCCTGTGATCGAGTGCGATAAGGGTGTCTCGGAGCAATTGTTCAGAAGAGTCACACTGTTTTAATCAGAAAAAGGTAAGAATATTTCAAAAAGAAAAAGCTTTGGTGAAAATCACCTATGGAGTTTATTATTTATTATTTATTTTGTTTTTCTTTCTTGAGTTAACACCTGGTGACTGACAAGAGATGGTCCCTCCATCCCACACAGAGAGCATTGTGCTCATAAGATGAAATGGAGTTGACAACAAATCTAGGGGAAGAACGTCTCTCCACAATAGATGTTGTCTTAAACACACTAGCAATGCGAACTTTGAATTGAGGCATCCCGACCTACCCTTTGCACAGAAGGAAGAATCCTATAAGGCAAAGATGTAGTTGACAACATACTAAAGGGAAACCATGCTCCACGATAGGTGTCGTCATAAGTTAAGTGTAAGAGTTGAATCATAGAGGCAAGAACAGGTTTCATTAAAAGTTCCTCAAAGCAGTACATAGGTTGGGATTACATCATTGTCAAATCATAATTTTCAACATTGTTACAACATTTCATCCTAAAGTCAACAACTTCGGTCTCTTTCTTTTTAGCCCTCGAGCAAACCCTCCACACATTTTCATAAAATCATCCAGTTCAGACGGGAGACGAAGGGTATGGTCCCCACAGATTTGTTGTTCTGCCTTCTCAAAGTTTTGGACAAAATTCTGAATGCAATGGCTTAGCTCCAAACTCATGCTCATATATCTCTTTTTCCATATGTCAATATCTATCCCTCGCTCTCGCGCTTCTTCTCTCCACCACTTCACGGCATTCATTGCTTGAACCACGTGATCATGATAATGTTTTGCCGAGGTCCACCCCAAATCGGACTCCTTCTTGATTTTGACCATTAGGACATTTAGTTCTTTGACCTTTTGTACCAATTCATCAGTCATCCTACTTTGTGCACAAATTCGCCTCTGTAAGTTGTTATTAACTCCCCTTTGTCGGTCAACCTCCGCCTTCAATGACTTTCTCATACCTTCTTGCTGGATGACCTCTTCTTCTAACTGACGCTTTTCTTTTCTTAGCCGATGCCTTTCCATTGTCAAGGACAATACTTTTCTTTCAAGATCCTGGACCTTAGCCATGATGCTTGATGAGACATTGTCTGTACTCATCTGGACTCTTGAGGTTGTGGAGATATCTGCACACAAATCTTTTAAGTGTTCATTTTCCTTGGCTAACTTCTCACAACGTTTCTGTCCAATGGCTATTTTTAACTCGGCATCTTGCTTTTGTTGTTCCATTTCCTTCATTTGGGCTTCTAGAACTTTCAGTTGTTCTGTCATTTGGGTTACCAAATGGGGGTGGTCTTTATCTTTCATGCTTTCTGCCGGAAAGTCGACGGGGCCTTTTCTTGATTTTCTCCATGCTTCATATTCTGAGACAATGATTAGGATTGGCCGGCCCAATTGTGCTCTCCCTGCCATCTTCACATCCTTCCATGCATTTCTGACTGATTTTGCCAACAACTTGGAATTCTCTCCATCCTCGTACCGGAAACAGCATCCGCCGAGTTGTTCTTCTCTTGGCACGGTTTGCGTCCAACAAAGTTGTCGTAAGACTATGGCGGGTGTGTAGGATATGCACCCTCTTGGACCCATCAAAGGAACATTGGGATAGTCACCACAACTATAAATGATGTCTTGCCCCTGTTGACCTTCGTACCATGGGCATACCCACTGAAAAGAGTCCCTTCCCAGTTTGTCGAACTCGCTCTTCCATTCCTCTTCATTTAGCTGTCTTATTGGGATGTTATGGAAGCCTCTTAGTGGATCTGAATGGTGGGTGATATGACCTTTTGCATACATGTGAGTCATGACCCACACATAGAGCAACTGTGCACAACATCGGAGCTTCCCCTTTGGATTCCGCTGGCAAAATTCTAAAGTTAAGAGCGTTTCAGCTAACACTGCCGGCACGGGGTTTTTCTTTCTTTCTACTGTGAAGAATACATCCATTGCCGCTTGATCTATCATGTCTAGTGCTGATGGAAATAGGACCAACCCGTATATTGTTAGCGCCAATACCCTCTCAAAGGTTTCCCAATCTTGTTGATTCATTAATTTCTTCAAATGATTTTCGAGAAGAGTTCGGGTTAACCCTCGCGAGTTTGAGTGCCCGGTCAACTTCACATCATTTTCAGGAAGCCCTAGTAGCCCTGCTATGCTTGTAGTGGTCAAGTATTGCCCCAAGTGAAAGTACACGATGGGATTTTTCTGCATTGGCAACCTTAACAGGCAAGCATATTCTTCGATGGTGGGAGTAATGTCCATATCTGGCAATTCAAAACATCTGAGGTGGGGGTTCCAATACCGACACAAAGCACTCAAAGCAGCAGTCTCAACCGGTATGAAAATTAAGTCCAAGATCCCTCCATACTTCTTGGCGAAGCTTCTTCGACGTTCTTGAGGCAAAGATTGGCTCAACTCTTTCAAATTCTCTAATGGGTTCATTATCACCTTGGAGCTCTTGGTGGTGGGAACATTGCTAGTGTGTCTAACTTTTTCCATCTCTTGTAATCAAAGGTGTTATCTCAAACCAAATTATCTGTGGAGGAAATTTTAATTTGTTAATAACATTTGGAAAGCAAATTACTTATGCATGAGAGCGTACCAAGATGCATGAACGAATGACATATTGATGATGCATGGCCTAAGATACTGCATGCATTAACAGGCAATATAATAAGAATGAGTATAGCAGAATGCCTGAATGAGTAGCATGTTAAGGTGCATGTAGAAGATCTTATGATGCATAGGATATAAATGTAATTATTCATGCTGCAGAAAAAGGCGGAATGCGCTCCCTTTTGTCCTACATGGGCCACATCCTAAAGTTGGGACTTCTGAAGTCAGGACCCTATTTTGGTAGGCTGCTAATGGCATTTTATGTGCATGACTTTCGGGGACAGATCTAGACCCCTAAACATGGTCCCCGGATTACCCTCACCTAAAAATGAGGACCCGAATCCATGAACCTCGCCACAGGGACCAAAAAAGTCACAATATGGCAGTCCATGTTCCGGTAGCAATCCGAGCGGGAGAATCAATGTCTGTCAGGGACGCAAAAGCATCACAATAACATCACTGAAACCCCTTCTAGTTCTATGGCATTCCAAGACTCGGGTATAGAGCCCAAAAGTGTGTGAGTATGTGATGGTGATGTGTGTGCTGGGAGCAAGCAAACCTGCAGAAAACCAAAAAACTAACCCCAAGCCTGCAAAAGAACAGCCAACATTTACAAGAGTTTTCTACCCTAAGGTTGCAAGAATGTACAAAGACATTTATTAAAACATGTAATACTATATACAAAACAAATAAAACAAAGAGGGGTAAAACTAATATTTTCAAAGTTATTCAAAGAAGTTGCACAACCAACTATGATAGGCCTGACTCTCTAAAGTCCCCAGTGGAGTCGCCAGCTGTCGCGACCGTCCCGTCCGGGAGCCGCGAAAAGAAGGGTAAAAACAGAGGAGTCGCCACTAAAATTTTTATTGGGAAAATCTTAGAAAACCCAATTATTTAAAGGTGAACTGGTCCTTTTTAAAAAAAGAGAGATATGAGTCCGGGAGTCGGTTACGAGTAGGGAAGGTGTTAGCACCCCACATCGCCCGTTTAAAAAAACGGTACCTTAAATTAGTTGTGCAAAAACATTTTAATAGCCTTTTAAATATTTATTTTACCCCAAAATTATTTACAAGAAAGAATTATTTTTTTATTTTTAATATTTTAAATTTTTATTAATTTTTACATTTTTTAAATTTATTGTTTATAAAAATTAAATGAGGTTGAACATGACACATAAGTCCAGGCAAGTGCAACCTCAAATCTAAGGGACTGAACATGGCACCGTGTCCATAGAGCATCCCTAAAAATAGAAAAGTTTAATTTTTTGATTAATTATTTTAACATAAAAAGGAGATAAAAAAGGAAAATTTAGTTTTGGCCCGACAAGATGATTTATCTTGCTCCTACGTATTCCCGGGTGCGATGGGAAACTCAAAGCCACGTAGTTCTTTTTAGAAAAGATTTGATTGGTTGGTTGATTTTACTTTTTGATAAAGATCTTTATTTTTGATTTTTTGGTTTAAAAAGATTTTATTTCAGAATAAATTCACTTTTGCATGGAGTCCAAGATAGCGATCTTTATATACGATAAACCCTTACAATTCATACGACACTTGAGGATGAAAAATCATACATCAACATCGTAGATTGTTGCGTGAACTAAAAATATTTTTATAAAAATCAAATTAGGTGCAATTGATTAAAGGATAAATAAGAAAACATTTAATATTTTTTTAAAGGGGATTCACTCTTGCACCGGTTTAAAGATAGCAAAGCTATATCGATGAACCCTTACAATTCATACAACACTTGAGGATGAAAAAAAATCATACATCAACGTTGCAGATTGTTGCGTGAATTCAAAGAAAATTTTAGAAGAAAACTTTTATTTAAAAAATAGGACCGAAAATTTTAAAAAGTACTATTTTTATCTTAGATTCCTTTTTTTGGATTTTTCTTTTATTTGAATTTTTAGATTAAACATCTTTCTTCTCTAAAAAAGGGCTTGACCCAAATAAAAAGACTAATATGCTAGGCCAAAAGAAGCAAACCACTTTGGGCTTGAGGTCATCATTGCAAGGTCGATACCATTAGGCCCTAATAATTTCAACAAGACATAAAAGGGGTAAAAAAAAACTGAAAGGAAACAACAAAGGCAACCCAAATCATAAACCTAGCCTTGTTACCGAGAGAGAGATATGCAAGGAGCTAATGGCCACTGCATCATCTGTTCCCGGCGGAGGCGAGCAGCACTGACGCCGGCGAGACAGATGGCGCGAACGGTGCTGGGCGGCGACTCGATCAACTCGCGGCAGGAGGGGATGCTTGGCTGATTCGCGGCGAAACGGATGGAAGAGTGTGGAGAGAGCAGATCCGGCGTGGTGGTTACGGGATAGCAAGGGACGACGACGAGCTGGAGGTGCGAGTTGTCGTCGATCCAGACCCGCGGCGGAGCGACGGGTGGGAGCAGCCGGGGCCGACGAGCTGGAGCAGACCCGCGGCGGAGCAACCCTCGTGCTGGTGAGTAGCGACCGGATCTACTCTTTGAGGTGGTGGTTGCGCAGCTTGCGGTGACGGCGCGAACCAGTCACAAAGAAGAAGAAGGAGGAGCTGAGCTTGGAGGGAGGAAGAAGAAAAGAGAAAGGAGGAGAAAGAAAGAAAAAAGAAAAAGAAAGAAGTGGGTTCTGTTGAAAGAGGAAGGAGATGTTAAGTTAAGAGGAAGAAAGCAGAAATCTTGTTCTGCTGATGAGAGGAAGAAGACGTGAAGGGAAGTGTAGAGAGAAGAAGATGAGTGCCTTCTCCTTTTTTCTCTGTTTTCTTTTGTGTGTTTTTTGTTTTTGTGTTTCCTTTCTTTTCCAGGCTGAAATCGAAAATAGAGAGGAAACAGGAATCCAAATTTTTCGTGTATCCCCCCTTTCACTTGTGTTTCTGATTTGGTATTTATAGAGAGGTAGATGAACTCTGCCTCCTCCTTGGGACCAGATTAATGGAGTCCTCCTCCTTGGGACCAGATTGATGGAGTGTTGCAGTGATTCATCTTCCTCTAGTCCCCTTTCAATTTCTTTTTATGTGTCTATTTTTCTGATCTAGGCATAAACCCTTCCCTAAGCTCTGGAAAATTACCCAAAATGGTGTTTACTTGCTTGAGCCTTGTGCTGTGGTGGAGTGAACTAGTGGAGAAGAAAGATTTCAGAAGCAATTTGATTGATTTTTTTGATTTTATTTATTTTATTTATTTATGTATTTATTTATTTTATTATTTTTTTCAAAACTTTAATTAAAAGGGTGTTCACAGGGGGTATGAGGAAAATACTCATAACATAGGAGGGAATGAACTTCAAAATTGATTTTATGAGAACTTCCCTTCCAGTTCTGGACTGCGACCTGCCACCCCAAGAGGAAATACGCTTCCATACATTGTCTTTGGTAAAAGCAAAGGTGCTCTTCTTGCTTCTTCCAACCACGGAGGGGAGCCCTAAGTACTTGTCTGTACCCATCACGAGGTTAACCCCTAGTCGAGAAGATAAACTCAACCGAGTGTCCATATCAGTTTTTTTGCTGAAGTAAACTTCGGACTTGGAAAGGTTGATTGAGAGACCAGATGCTGCTTCAAATAAGTGCAAAATATTATTTATTGTATCCACCTCCTTCTCATTTGCTTTGAAGAAGAGAAAACAATCATTTGCAAAAAGAAGATGAGATAAAATTGGGGGGCCGCGACAAATCTTGACTCCATGGAGATCTCCAGAGGCTTCGACTTTATGAATCAAAGAAGAAAGGCCCTCGGCAACAACGAGAGAAAGATATGGAGATAGAGGATATCCCCTTGGTGGAGCCCCCTCCCCCGGATAGATAGGACCATCACTCTCATTGTTGACACAGACTGAGTAACTCACTGAGCTAACACAAAGAAACATCCAATCAACCCAAGTCTGTGAGAAGCCCAATTTGAGCATCATTTGCATTAAGAACTCCCAATTCACACGGTCATAGGCTTTATAGATATCAATTTTCAGTGCCATATCACCCTTCTCACCCTTCTTCTTCCCCTTCATATAGTGAATAACCTCAATGGCTAAGTAGGCATTATCAAGGATTGACCGCCCCTCTACAAAAGCTGATTGCTCAACGGATATACATTTAGACAACACTGTTTTGAATCTGTTGCTAGCACCTTCAAGATTAGCATGTAAAGGACATTACAAAGTGATATTGGGCGCAACTAAGTCATGACCGAAGGGTTATCACATTTTGGGATGAGCACTATGTTTGTATCATTCAATGAAACCGGGAAAGAGCCACGCTCCAACCAAGAACAACAAGCACTATAAATATCTTTTGAGCTAAGACCCCAGAACCTACGAAAGAAGGCTGGATTGAACCCGTCAGGCCCTGGGGCTTTGTCTGGGTGCATCTGGCCAAGGGCAATAGAGAATTCCTCTTCTGAAAAAACTTTAGCAAGCGAGTCATTGTCTCCAGAAGTAATAACAGGGTGAATAAGATCAATAACTGGACCATAAGTGCCGTGATTACCTGTGAATAAATCCTCAAAGCAAGATTTTGTGTTGTTGCACATAGACTCCTTATCGGTAACAAAAATACCATCTTGGTTTTTCAGCTTATCAATTGTGTTACCTTTCTTCCTAACAGTGGCTGTGGCATGGAAGAACTTGGTGTTAAGATCTCCTTCCCTAAGCCAAAGAGCCTTAGATCGTTGCCTCAAAAAATGCTCTTCTTAGAGTAGAAGATGAATCAACATTTCCTTTTCAGTGTCATAGGCTGAGACATTGTCAGGATCATGTGAATTTCTTAACTACTCCATGCGCCTTTCGCACCTCAAAATTTGGTCTTTATATTTAGACCTCAGCTTGCGGCTCCAGATGCTAAGATCACCTCTACACGAGTCCAGCTTACCAATAACATCCTGAAACACATGCTTCTGCCACCCCGCAGTTACAACAGTGCCTATGTCAAGCTCAAGTAGCCAAGCATTTTCAAACTTAAAGGACTTAGAAAAGGTAGGAAGAATAGATACCTCACAATGGGGAATAATGGGGCTATGGTCAAATATGGATGCATCAAGGTTCGTGAGTTTACCCCCAGGGAACATATCTCACCAAGAAGGGGAAACCATTGCTCTATCTATCCTCTCTTCAACATGTCTAGCAGGGTCTTTGCCACGGTACCAGGTAAAGGGATACCCTTCTAAAGTCAAATCCGATAAATTGCAATCCGAAACTGCTTCTCTAAAGCCCCTAAGTAACCACTGAGGATGAGCCACTCTGCCTTTCTTATCATCGGGATGCCAGATATCATTGAAATCACCTATGATGCACCAAGGCAATTCAGACATGCCATGGATATTTCTAAGCATATCCCAAGATTCCTTACGGCAAGAGCGATCCAGAATTCCATAGAAACCTGTGAGTCTCCAAATGCCCTTATCTGGATGAGTGACTTCTAAATTGATGAAATTCTTCGAATAATTAATTATGTTACACTGACAAGATTTCATCCAAAGAATAGCTACACCTCCACTTCTCCTTTCTCTATCAACTGCGAAACAGAAATCAAACCCCAAATTCCTCTTCAACTCCTCAATTTTATTAACATGAACAAGAGTTTCAAACAAAAAAAATAACATCCGGACGATAATCCTGAACGAGGTCTTTCAAAGCAGGAACTACTCTTAGGTTACCCAGGCCTCGGTAGTTACAACTAAGAACTATTATTACTCCCGGGGGGGCCTGGGGACCAAGACCAGTCGATAAAAAAGACCTTGTTTGTAAAAGGGTAGTCTCATCATGAGGGAGCATTTCTTCATCAACAAAACCCAAGATGGGTGGTGAGTTACTACCACCCTCCTCATTGATACGTCTGCGCTTAGGGTCTTCGATGCCATGCGCCATGCGCCTACGTAACTGATCCCTAGTCATAGTAGGAGAGAGAAAACATGGTGGGGCCAACCCTGCATTAACTACCATATCTCAAGCTGGTGATGACCCAATCATTTGGATCCCACTGTCTGCCAAATTCCTATCCCCATCATTAAAAGCTGTTAATGACCCAATCATTTGGTTCCCACTAACTACCAAATCCCTATTCCCATCAATCTAAGGATTTGTTGTAACGATTGTAGACCCCAAGGGATTATGCAGATTTACTGCCTAGGATTCCGCACCTATGGAATTTGAATTCGAACTTGGAGTCCCGCCCTCCCCCCAACTAGGGTTTGGACGACCACCCTTTTCCTCCTTCAACCACCGTGAGCCCATGCCATACCCTTGCCTCCGCTGATCAGATTTTAGAGCCATGCTCCATTCCCTAATACCATCATCTTTCCCTCTTGCAAATAGAACTTCACAGCACTGGTCAGTGTGACCTAGACACCCACAAGCAAACCAAAAAGCACATAGTTTCTCATATTTGAAAGAAACCATAGTCCATTCGCCCCCTGTGATTCTCACCCTACGCTCCTTCTTCAGTGGTAGCCTGACATCCACACGAACCCTTAGCCTCATATAGTTGCGCTAGATGCTGGAGTTGTTTGAGGGGTCGTACTCAATGAATTCACCAATGTAATTCCCAAGATGTTTGGCCACCACCTCTGACATGAATCCTACAGGAAGATCCTGAATCTGAACCCAGAATTCAACATGATTCAATGGGATATTTTCAATAGGGGTCCCCATCGTCATACGTCCTATTACCAGTAAGAAGTTGTCAAATGTCCAGGGCCCTCCTTTCTTAACATTATCCAGGGCCATCTGATGAAAAAACTGGAACACAAAGATCCCTGGCTTGGCCTCCTTGATCGTGACACTCCACAACGGCCTCCACACCACTGCCATTACATTCTGCATGACGTTAAACCGGATCGGTCTATCAGTAAGGAGTCTGCCCACAAGACAAAGGCTAATATTGTTAATAGCCTCTGACCCATTATTTGCCTGAAAACTCCTCCTCCTCCTCGGACAAACCTCCCAGGTTCACTTCCATGACTTGAAGCAATGAATCAGCACCAACGGTGTTGGAACAAAAGAAACAAAGACTACCTCTCAAACGGCGAGAGAAAACCTACACTCTAACTAGGGAGAGAGTATCTTTCCTAATAATTAGACATGTCAATATAAATCATCATACATCTGATTAATTTTAATATAGTTATCATAAGATTCAAACTTTTTTTAATACTAATAGAATTTATGACTCATTGAATATGTTAAATATCGTTACATTGAGTGTATAACAATAAAATATATAATTTTTTTTATCAGGAAAATATCTAAATTGTATTATATATAAAATGAATAAGAAGTCATCATATTGTATTTTAAATATTCAAATCAATATATTATCTTTACTTCAGGTAGGAAATTGGCATAAGAGAGCAGGCCAACAGGACGAAAAGCACAAATGGAAGAAGTCCGTATACATGAAAATATAGAGAACATGAAGGGGAAAAAAAGCATTAAAACGACAGTCTATATATGGCATTAAACATGCGCGACGAAAATATTTATAATTAAAATAATAATAATGAAATTTTATTTCTATACATTATCGGTATAAATAATTTTTATACTAACATCTAATAATATCTTGATTTTTCTCTTTTAGTTATTAAAATATAAATACATGTCAAAATATTACTGGATGTTAGTGTAAAAAAATCTACGTGATAATTTATACAATTTTTTTTGAACAAGAAAAGGTTTTTGGCCCAAACAGAGAACAGACTATAGAGTTTTTTTTTTTTGGAAACAGAACAGACTAGTATAGAGCAAGGTTTACAAAACCGGACCGGCCATCGAACCGGTGAAGGCAGCGGTTCGAGGTTCAATGGTCCAACCGAGGTTAAACCGTGGTTGAACCGGTTATAATTAAATAATATTATTTTAATTTTTAATATAATATTTGTAACAATATTAAACAAAAAAACAACATAACAACTAAAATTATTAAGCACAATTTTTTTTATTTTGAAATTAAACTAAATAAATATAAAAATATATGTTAAAATCATCTTCACAGGGAAAACCAACCCAAAATCTACAACTAGCCCACATATGTTAGAAAACAAAAGAATTGGGTTTTGGCTAGGATGTCCCAAATCTTTTTATACTAATTTTTTATTTTTTTTCTAAGAAACCGGTTCTAACCGGTTCACTACCGGTTATGACCGGTTTTACCGGTTTTGAACCGGTTTTTCCACCGGTTCGATGCTAGGCCGGTTTTCCCTGTGAACCGGACCGACCAAGGTCCCGGTTCCCGGACCGGCCGGTCCGGTTTTCAAAACCTTGGTATAGAGTTACTAGGCGTGGTTTGTGAACAATCTAATATACTTTAATCCATAATAAAAAGTGAGAAACTATGTAAAAATAATTGAAAAATGAAGAGAAAATATGTAATGTATTTTCAAAAAGTTTATTTATTTAATAATTTAATATTGGTTAAGAATTATTTAATTTTTTTGAATTAAAATGATATGAGAGTTTTATTTAAATGACAAGAAATTAATATATTGTTTTTTTTTTGGTTTCCCAGTGTATCTTTAGAGACTAATCCCTCGAGCCAGATAGGACCACAACAATGGCAAAGCTCTCCCTCAAGAGTCTTTAATGCTGCTCCACTCCCAGGGACATGATTCAAACTCAAGACCGATTAAGCTGAAAGAGATCCGTGCTATCTCATCCAAACGTCCTTGGGTCATATTGTTTGTTATGTC
This sequence comes from Sophora flavescens, assembly GCA_030762895.1. Lineage (NCBI taxonomy): Eukaryota > Viridiplantae > Streptophyta > Magnoliopsida > Fabales > Fabaceae > Sophora > Sophora flavescens. Next base: position 161,361,774 of record CM061067.1, on the reverse strand, counting down.
AAATCCATTAATTTTTTAAAAAAATTGCAATTATCTACGAGACACGATCCTTATAAATTACGTTACGTGACTAACACAATTAACGTAAAAAAAATGACATGGTAATAATAATATTCCAAAAAATATTGTTAATTAGTTATTTAATAATCAATTTTAAGATATTATTTGTATTATTCAGGTAATTAAATCTCTTATTGGAACCTTATATACTTGGCCAAAAAGTATAATTATGCCTAATCATTCATTTTTCTCTTCATCATATGAATGGACAACGCAACAGCTAAGCGTTTGATCAAGACATTTTGTCAACTAGTTACGTTTTAGTGCTTTACAGTCTCCATTAGACATCCATAGTTTTTATTTATATGTATACGTACCTAGCTTGGTATACATCTCCATATTCAATTTTAAACTGTTATATCAAAAGAGAGATAAGCGGCAATGAGTGATTGCGTCACTATCTTTAGATTGAATTTTTCAAAATTAAAAGAATAATTGGTATATTCAGTTAGCCAAACAACTTACATAGGAGTAATTAAATAAGTAAAACGCTTAGAATGTCTACTAAAACAGGAAATATATGTGTGGCATTTCCAATGAAAGATGTTGCTTGACAATAGCTTGCAAACACTAACATATACAACCATTTGAGGCATATAATACTCACAGAATTCGCCTTCAGAGTCCTTGACTTCCAAGGCAGCCCTTTGTCGTCACTATAAGCCTTATTTGTTTCCTTGCACTTGCCAGTATATTTTTGCTTATTTCCTGCAAATTAATATATTTTTTATCTTCTTTTTTCAACTTCAACCTTCCCCTTGAAAGCCTCTTACTAATTATTCATCCTTTTCCAATTCTGAATACCATCCTAAAGATTCTTCCACTAAGAAATGCACATGAAAAATTTCTGTTGTTGTTTTATCACCGAAGAAGAGCAAACCAACAAAACAAGGTATGCTTTCATCAAACTAATCCATAATTATTCTCACATAATTGCTATTATAATTGTTATTAATCTATTCTAACTCTTGATTTTCGTATTTGATTCTTTTTTCCCATAGAAATGTCAACAACAACAATAAAAGTGGGGACTATCCGTGGGAAATTTACACCTTGAAGGAGTTGCTTCGCGCAACAAATAACTTTCATCAAGATAACAAGATTGGAGAGGGTGGATTTGGAAGTGTTTATTGGGGTCGAACAAGTAAAGGCGTCGAGGCAATTCTATTCATATATTTTAGACTCAGTCCTTAAATTTTTAATTATTTGGCTTATAACAAACTTTCAAGTTACGGAACATTTTTCTTACATGCACAAAATTTAACTTGCATGCATGGGCTAATAGTGGAAGTTGCAGATTGCAGTGAAGCGCTTGAAGGCTATGACTGCAAAGGCAGAGATGGAGTTTGCAGTTGAAGTGGAAGTACTTGGAAGGGTTAGGCATAAGAATTTGTTGGGGTTGAGGGGGTTCTATGCAGGAGGAGAAGAAAGGTTGATTGTGTATGATTACATGCCTAATCATAGTTTGCTCACCCATTTGCATGGTCATCTTGCTTCCGATTGTCTGCTAGATTGGCCTAAAAGAATGAGCATAGCAATTGGAGCAGCTGAAGGTTTAGCGTAAGTAATTCATCTTCACCTCCCTCATTTAGATCTATATAATATATCCTTCAAAGCACCGTAGTTTATGTTATGTTTTAAAATTCCTCAATGAAAATAGCACACGAAATCAAATTAACATGAAACTTCAAACTCTTCTAGAGAAAGCCATATTCAGATTCAGCCCCAGCCATTTTGATTCGTAAAATATTCGTATGACAGCATGCTAGAAAATTTAAACATTATTTTCTTGATCAATTCAATTTCTTCTATTTTAAATATTATTCAATATTTAAGAATTAATTAGATTAGCATATATATGATGTGTTCAACTTAATTATTGGAAAGTGGCATCTATCTATGATGATATATTTCTGTTTGGTTAAGGTATTTGCACCATGAGGAAAATCCTCACATCATTCATAGAGACATAAAAGCAAGTAATGTTCTTTTAGACCCAGAATTTGAAGCCAAGGTTGCTGATTTTGGTTTTGCAAAGCTGATACCAGAAGGTGTAAGCCATCTTACCACAAGGGTTAAAGGCACCCTTGGATACTTGGCGCCAGAATACGCCATGTGGGGTAAGGTTTCTGAGAGCTGTGATGTTTACAGCTTTGGGATTTTGCTTCTGGAGATTATTAGTGCCAGGAAACCAATAGAGAAACTCCCTGGTGGAGTGAAAAGGGATATTGTTCAATGGGTCACACCTTATGCCCAAAAGGGTGTCTTCAATCATATTGCAGATCCGAAGTTGAAGGGGAAATTTGATATAGAGCAATTGAAATCTGTGATCATGATAGCTATGAAGTGTACTGATGGTAGCCCAGATAATAGGCCTAGTATGGAAGAGGTGGTGGAGGGGCTTAAGGGTGGTGTAGGGAATAGAAGAAAAGATATTCCAAATTTGAGTTACAAGAATGGTGACGACCAAGACAACGAGGAAAACTATGAAGAGATTGAAACAAGACAATCCAATTTGAAAATACTAAGTGAAAATGATCGGCATGCAATAAGATGATTTTTTTTAGTTTGTACTTGAAATTTAAAATACATTTTACTGTTTATGAAAATGAGATGGATACTTATTATATCTTCGTGTTGTTGTCAACGCATCTTGCTGGCTTTGATCATCTTTTTAAGTTAGGAGAATGCTAATAAGTATCATTAAGATATTATTTAAGAAATCAAAAAAAAAAATTGTATAAAAATTGATATATTTAATATTTCGAAGAATATAACACTTAATTTTTTAATACAATTTATTCATTTTTATATTCCTTAATCAATGCTCTTGATACATTCCTTAACAATACCATTTTTAAGTTACTCCTATGTTTGATTATTTGTAGCTGCCTGCCTAATAATGGCCGCATGACTCATTCCTAAAACGATGTATATCTGCCAAATGTCATGGTTACAATGCATTAGGCATATACTACCTCCACACTCAATTATAAGAAGAAGAAGAAAAAAATTAATTTCACACTTATTGAAAAATTTAGTTAATTTAATTTAATTATCTTAATTTGTATAAAAAAAAGAATTATAATTTTGGAATACATATATTAAATATAATTAAATTGATTGAATTTTTTAATATTTAAATTCATAAAATATATATTTTTTTAGTTATAATCGAATAACGAGGGAGTATATTTCAATTTTCAAAGGAAAAGAACAGACAAGAAAAATGGTATCTCTGCTTGTTCTAGTGTTCTGAGACTTTACCAACGGCAAATGAGCCAAACTGTTGAAGATTTCTGTACAATACCCATTCCTCGAACTTCACGGAGATAATCAGTTGGCTACTAAAATATTTTTGAGAATTTTTAAATAAGTTTTATTATTTTAAAATTTTGTAATTGGATATATGAATATATAGAAAATTAGTAGGTTTAAATAAATTTTTAGTCACTCCAAAATTTACCAATTTTGGTTTTAGTCCCTGTAACAAAAAATCTTATGATCTCGTTCCTATAATTTCAAAAATTTTGTAAATAGTCCCTACTGTTACATCTGAGCACTAAAAATCATATCAAATGAAAAAAATTGTCAATTTTAACTATGTCACCCTAATGTATAATTTTTTATATTTTCCAGCCAAAATTTGGATCAAGTCAGACATAAATATGAAATTACATGGGTACCTCTGAGTGCTAGATATCATACAAAATGGAGGAATTTAACAATTTTAACCACATTGTCCCCGGTGTATGATTTTGTTTTTATTTTTTCGTCAAATTTTATAGCAAGTCGAACAGTAAAATAAAATACTTCGATACCCTGAGTACTAGATAACATAAAAAGATGATGGCAGAGATTATTTACAAATTTTTTGAGATTACATTGGACAAAATCTTAAGAAAATTTTTTATAGGACTAAAATCAAGATTGATGAACTTTACGAGAAAAAAAATATTTAAATCAAATTAGTAATTTGATCCTTCAAATAATTTCCCGTTGAGATTTTTATACCTATTTAATTTTTTTTTACAAAGTATAGAGACATATTTGATGTTGCACTCATGAGCTTAACAGCCACTTAGGAGGAAGTTAACGTTGTCATTAAAACGAATTTAAAAATATGATAAGAAAAAAAATATCTAGTTTAACCGTTTTTTAAGGTATACGTACTTTACAATTTACATTCACATAATATATTGTGAATTCCATCAAATTAACATTTTTTCGTTGATCATAAAATTAACCGTGCTAATTTGTTTTTTTTTAAACAATATGCTTAATGTATTTCATTCATAACCAAAAATACAATGTTATTGGGTAAATCTGGATAGTCGGTCGGGCCCAAAATCCATCACTGATTGGCTGGATAGGAGGTAGCTCGAGTGTAACGTATAAATTGGCAAATAATCGTCAGACATAATGGTTAGACGGCCATTTATCGTCCCGTTACGACAATTACGCTTAGCCTTAATGATTAGATGATCATTTATCGCTCTAATGAGAAGGTTGTACTTGGGCTTTATGATTGGATGACTTAACAGACAAAAGAGGACCTTATATAAATAGGAGAGGTACAGATACCAAAGAGAACTCTCTCTGATAGATACATACTCTTACTATCATATCACTCTCGATTCTGATACTTGGGTCAGAACACAATACAAAATGGAATATGATAAAAATCATGGGGACTAGCTAAGAAGGATGTCACCCTAGCTAAGGTACGAGCATCGTTCACTTGTCTACTAACAAAACTTAAGAACAGATCGAGCAAAAAGGAACATAAAAACTGCAATCAAGGAAAGGTTTGGGTTAAGGTGCACCACCCAATTGATGCACCACCTACTACACCACCCATATGATAAGTTTTGGGCCAATGAAATTGTTACATGGATTGATCAAGATTTCAAACCCAATCATGTATTTGGCTGGTTGAATAGTCTAATGACCATATATACAAATGATTGATGAAACTCTTGACATGTGAGTGGTGTAATAGGTGGTGCACCATATGGATGGTGCATCATAACCATATGGTGCATCATAACCTTAACCTCAAGGAAAAGCCATAATAACAGACTTCACAGAATTAGGGATGGCTTTCACAGTGAGTGTATCTGTTGAATCCAGCCATTTCAATAACATATTCCCATTCTTTCAATGTCCGCTCTTTGCCCAAGCTCGTATGCGCCATCATTATCATGTCCAGCATCAACCCCACATCCTTTGACCTGTCCTTCTCCCCTCCTTCTTCAATCACCGCCTCCACAATAATAACCCTTCCATTTTCTTTTGGAATGGCTTCCATACAGTTTTTTAAGATTTGAATGCACTCTTCGTCTGCCCGATCATGCAAAACCCACTGCAAGTAATAAATTGATCAATCAATTTTTTCATCTTAACCAAAATCACATACAATTCAATTAGGTAGTACCGGGCCCTTAATTTTATATTTTTTTAACAATCATCAATAATTAAGTGAGTACTGTCAGTTCACATATATGAAAAATGTATAGATGTTCTTACAATAAAAAAACTGTGTTTTTTTCCCCGGTTATAACTGTTGTTTTATATTATTTAGTGTCATATCATCTTTGTAAGCTATCATCATTTATTATTTTAATTATATTTTTAATATTATAACTAATGTAACACATACTCAATGCTACAAAGCAACGAATAAAAATATTTTGTTTCAAAGCATGTAAGAATCTTAAATTTGCCCCCTAGTGTTGGTCTTTAGCTTGTTTTAGGCTCCTTTTTTACCAAAAAAAAAAAGATCAGAATTTTGAAACTATTAGTGGTGAGAGAAAAAATATACAAAAATAATTATTTAATAAGATCTATCATTATTTATTTATGTATAATAGTTACTTTTAAATAATTTTCTTTCAAAACCTAATGTTGTCATATACTAACATGATAGGTTAACAAAAGAGATTGGGCCTGGTCATTTTTTGGGTACTCAGGCTACTCTTCTTGGCAATTGTTGCGTGATGGGGTGGGTCTGTTCCTATCCAGCCTTGGCTTTTGAATGTTCACTTACGGATCTAAATCCTGGGCTTCTTTTTTGTGGTTTCAGATTTTTCTTTTCAGGGGGTTTCTTTATGGTTTTTAACTTTTTATCCTATTAGATGAATCACAATTGAAAAATACTTTTGTATTGATATGATGAATTGAATACAGAGAAGACTGAGAGGTGTTTTTATAACACCTTGGATACCAAGGAGATAAGGAACTCCAAGAAAACACTTATCAAGAGGCAAACTAACAAATCAAAGAAACTAACTAATATCTAACTAATATTGGATAAAACAGAAATAACAAACTGACTATACTAAATCTAATAGCCCCCCTCAAGCTGGAGAGTGGATGGCTTTCAATCCCAGCTTGCTTACAAGGTTGTTGAAAGGAAGAGGATCAAGCGGCTTAGTCAGCAAATCCGCCAGCTGATCTGAGCTTGAAATGGGGAGAAGATGGAACAAGTGTGCTTGCAACTTCTCACGGACCACATGGCAATCCAACTCAATATGTTTGGTACGCTCATGGAATGAAGAGTTAGATGCTATATGCCTTGCGGATTGGCTGTCACAATAGAGCAGAGCAGGTTGCATAAATGGAATCTGAAGGTCCTTGAGTAAATAACTCAGCCACTGCAACTCACAGATAGTTGAAGCAAGAGCTCGATATTCAGCTTCAGAAGATGATTTGGATACCGTACCTTGCGTTTTGGACTTCCAAGAGATGAGGGAAGATCCAAGAAAAATGCAGTAATCTGTGATTGATCTGCGGGTTTCAGGGCAAGTAGCCCAGTCCGAGTCACTGAAACCCTTGAGTTGAAGAGCAGAATCTGTTGGGTAGAAAAGACCATTAGTGGGTGAACCTTTGATGTACCTAAGGACCCGTATAGCAGCTTCCTGATGAAGGTTGGTAGGACAGCTCATGAACTGACTGAGCTGCTGAACAGAGAAGCCAATGTCTGGTCTTGTAGTTGTCAAATAGAGAAGCTTGCCTACCAGTTTTCGATAGGAGCCGAGTGGTCTAACGGAGTGCCTTGCTGAGTTGTTAATCTGGTAGCTTTAGCAATTGGGGTGGATGCAGGTTTGGAAGCCAATAAGCCACAATCACTTAAGATATCGAGTGCATATTTCCTTTGGCATATATGTAGGCCATCTTTGGAACGGGCAATCTCCAATCCTAGAAAGTACTTCAAATGTCCCAGATCTTTAATTCTGAAGGTAGAGTGTAAATCAGTTTTGACAGATTCTATTTCATGAATGTTATTGCCTGCAAGGATTAGGTCATCAACATACACCAATAAAGCAGTAAATGATGAAGATGATGCTTTAATAAATAGAGAATGATCCGAAAGAGATTGAGAGAAGCCATTGTTTTTCAAAAAGGAAGACAATCTAGCAAACCATTGGCGGCTAGATTGTTTTAAACCATAAATGGACTTTAAAAGTTTGCAAACTTGGTTAGGTTTTGGTGTAGAGAGGCCTGGAGGAGGCTGCATATAGACTTCCTCCTCTAAATTCCCATGCAAAAAGGCATTATGCACATCTAATTGATGAAGGAACCAATTGTTAGTAGATGCAATAGCTAATAAAAGTCTAATTGTAGTTACTTTAGCAACGGGGGAATAAGTATCAAAGAAATCTAGACCCTCAATTTGATTAAAACCTTTAGCTACTAAGCGAGCTTTATATCTTTCAATGGTACCATCGGCTTTGTATTTAATCCGATAAACCCATTTTGAACCAATGAGGGATTTTCCCTGAGGAAGGTCAGTGTATGTCCAAGTGTTATTGGCAAGGAGGGCATCAATTTCAGAAGTCATGGCCTGAATCCAGTGATCATTTTTAAGTGCTTGAAGGTAAGTTTTAGGTTCATCATGTGAAGAGATAGCAAGAGTGTAATGTAAGTGATGAGGATAGAGTTTAGAGTAGGAAATGACAGAGGAAAGAGGATACCTGACAGTGGTGTTCGCATGGTAAGCAGAATTGTTGCAATGAAAATCTTTTAGATATGATGGTGGATGTCTATGCCTCTCAGATCTTCTAAGAATAGAGGCATTGTTGTCTAAGGCATCCTGAGGGGCAGCAGGTGTATTTGCTGCACCATCAGAACCGGGTATGTGCAGTGGTGGGGAAGGTGCATCAACAAGAGGTGTGTGAAACAGGACTATCATATGGATATGAATGGTTGAAATCAAAAATGAAGGCTGGATCAGTGTTTGGCATATTAGAATGATCAGTATGAGGAACAGAATCTGATGCATAGTTGTATGGAAAAGATGTTTCATAAAAAATGACATTTCTAGATACAAATATATCATGTGTATGTAAATCAAAAAACAGATAGCCCTTAGTGGCTGGTTTAAAACCTAAAAATATACATTTCCTAGCCCTTGAGTCAAGTTTATGTCTTTGTTGAGTTAATGTTGAAGCAAAGGCAAGACAACCAAAAACTTTAAGATTCATGAGGTTAGGAGAAGTGTTATACAGCTTAGCATATGGTGTTTTATTGTCTAAAACAGGGCTTGGCATTCGGTTAATGAGATGAACAGAATGACAAAGGGCATAGCTCCAAAAAGTTTTGGGTAAGTTTGATTGGAAAAGCAATGCCCTAGTTACATTGAGGAGATGTCTATGTTCCCTCTCTACAATGGAGTTTTGCCATTGTCAGTCCTAAGGATCTGTATTTTTGCAGAAAATTGAGTGGAAATAAGATTGAAAAAATGACTAATGCAAGTCCTAGTATCTGACTTAGTTTTAAGTAAATAAATCCATGTATATCTAGTGTAATCATCAACAATGGTTAAAAAGTAAGAGTGACCTTGAATGGATGCAATGCCAATAGGACCCCAAATATCCATATGTATGAGGGCAAAAGGATGCAATGTAGCAGAATTACTAACAGGGAAGGGTAATCTAGCTTGCTTAGCATAGTGACAAGATTCACAAATCAAACTTTTATTAAAGGAAATGTAAGGGAAGTTGGTACATAACTGCTGTAAAACAGAAACAGAAGGGTGTCCTAATCTAAAGTGCCACAAATCAAAAGAAGTGGCATAATTGTGGGTAGCAGCAGTGGCTAAACTAAGAGAGTTATGTTTATTGGAGAAAGAAGATGGAATGCCATTGTAGATGTAGAGATTGTTGGAGACTTCAGCTTGCCCAATCATCTTCAGGGTAGACCGAGCCTGAATAATGCAAGATGCAGAAGTTAGTAATATGTGACATTGTAAAGAAGTAGTTAGCTGATGAATAGATATTAAGTTAAAATGGAATTCAGGAATATAAAGGACATTAGTAAGATAAAAGTCTTTGGTAAATGAGATAGTTCCTGATGATTTTGCATAAAGAATAGTGCCATTGGGTAGCTTAACAGGAATAGGAGAGATAGATGTACAAAAAGAAAAACATTCAATATAAGGACAAATATGATCACTTGCACCTGAATCAAGGATCCAAGTGAAGTAAGGGGAAATGCAATTACCTGTCTTGATGGCACCAGAAACCACATGATGGTTGGTGTCTGAAGAAGATGGTTTACTCACTGTGTTTATGTTTGAAATTGAACTTTGTTTAGAAGAATGAAGCAAGTTGATCAAGTATTGGTAATCTTCTTTGGAGATGGAGAAAGATGATTCAACAGGAGCAGCTTTCACGGGGTATTCAGTTCTAGGAATGTCAGTAGAAGTAGGAGCTGCCAATTGAGGAGAGGGGTTGAGATTTCGAGTCCTATACCCAGGAGGAAATCCATGTTTGAAATAACAAGTATCAATTGTATGGTTGGTGCGGTTACAGTGAGTACATAACATCAAATTTTTAGAGTTGGTGCGGCCTCTCCCCCTTCCCTGAGATGGTGGGTTCCTGGTTTGTGAAGAATTGGCAATTGAGAGGGCTGAAGCATCAGGAAGAATGGAAGGAGTACGTTCTTGTTGAACAACCATAGAATATGTCGCACTGATAGAAGGTAGGGGATTCATAATGAGGATTTGGCTTCGAACAGGTTGAAATGTCTCATTCAGGCCTTTCAAGAAACATATAACATGCTCCTTATCTTTATATGTTTGAACTGATTTGCTCAAATCACAAGTGCAGATATGCAAACATGAACAAGAAGGGGTTGGGCGAAGGAATTCTAGCTCATCCCAAAGGATTTTCATATCAGTGAAGAAATTGGATAAAGATCTATCACCTTGTTTCATAGAATGTAGTTCTTGAAGTAAATCAGACATATGAAAATGGTTACCACGGGTGAATCGAATTTGAAGATCGAGCCAGAGGTCCCTAGCAGTGTCGAATGAAGCCGTGCTTTGGGAGATTTGTGGCGAAAGGGTGCGAGTGATCCAAGAAATGATCATGTGATTGCAGCGTTGCCAGGCATCGAACAGGGGATCGACATCTGATGGAGGGGAGTTGGTGCCATTGATGAACTTGATCTTGTTCTTGGAAGAGAGAGCTCGCAACATGGCACGGCTCCAATGATAGTAATTTTCACCATGGAGAGGAGGTGACACAAGGACATACCCTGGGTTTTCACCAGGATGAAGAAAGAAAGGACTTGCTGGGTTTTGTGATACGTCAGGTGGAGGAGGGGGCGGCGGTTGTGGTGGGGTTTCATCTGAATGATCGAGATTGGAAGATGAGGGGCTTGTGGGTGGGTTAGTCTGAGCCATGAGAGAAAGAAAGAATATTGCGGAAGCTATGTATGCAAAATGAAGACTGATACCATATTAGATGAATCACAATTGAAAAATACTTTTGTATTGATATGATGAATTGAATACAGAGAAGACTGAGAGGTGTTTTTATAACACCTTGGATACCAAGGAGATAAGGAACTCCAAGAAAACACTTATCAAGAGGCAAACTAATAAATCAAAGAAACTAACTAATATCTAACTAATATTGGATAAAACAGAAATAACAAACTGACTATACTAAATCTAATATATCCTGCTACCCATTTCAGAGATAACGTCAGTTTTACATAGTTCTCCTCCTTATCTTATTTTTATATTTTTGTATACGGGTTATAATCCTTTTTATACTTTCAATCAAGATTATAAAAAAACAAGTAAACCCTAAACCCAATAAATCTCTTGCACCTAAATAGTAAATACACATACCATAAGAAAAGCAGCATCAGCTTTGGGAACACTTGAAAACATGTCACCTGCGACATGTTCCAACCCATCATACTCCGGGGCCACAACGATGACATGAGGGAGATCAAAGTTGATTCCTCGAATCCAAGAGCAAGCCTTAACCAGGGTGTTCAATGCCGTGCCGTTTCCCCCACCCACATCTACCAAGCTGCTGATCCCATCAAATGCCTCGCTGCAACCTTCCACAATGGCAGGCACGACCAGCTTAGCATCACATGCCATTGCTTCATTGAAGAGATTGTTGTGATCAGGATTCGCCGCGGTATAGCGCCACAGGTCTTCACCGTGAGCCTTTTCAAATGAGGTATCGCCATTAGCAAGAACATGAGCACTTAGACTATGCCAAGGTGCTAGCATCACAGGACTACTCTCCATAAGAATGAAAGCAGCCATGCTGTGATGACCTTTTTTCATCAAACGGCGAGAAAGAGGTGTTTGAGCATAGCCATGGCTGGTGGTGGTGGTGGGTACGGTTTTGAATATCTTTCGGTGAATTAGGAACCTCATGATGCGATTAAGACGGGAAGGGTCGCACCCAAGAGTTGATGACATCTCAGAGAGTGTCATGGGGCCTCCATGGCTTTCGATTGCATCCGCTATACCGAGTTCAATGGCACATTTCACCACCGCCAGTTCCACGAACCCAAATATGTACTTCCAGATATCCAATTGCGCCTGTGTTTCTTCTTCTTCTTTTTTCTTTTCCCATGCTGACATTAGCTGTCTTTGTATATTATCTCCCATATCTAGCTGATTATTAAATCTCAATACTTGTATATCTCTCTGTTGTTGGTTTAAACTTGAAAGCTTCATTTATAGCTAGACGATACTAAATGAAAAATATTTTATGACAAACAGAAAGACCCCACGTTATTAAAATCTGTGGCATGTATGCTGCTGCGTAGCATATGCCAGTGAAAAATATCTTATGAAAAACAGAAAAGGATCCCGGTATTCCTTTGATAATTTGCCATTATTGAGTCCAGATTTGAAGGTATACATATTTGCCATTTCCAAGACTGGCAGTTTATCTGCTTACGTTGTCTTTCATTCTAAGGTATACATATTTTACATTCAGATTCCATATTGCGAATTCGATCAAATTAACATTTTTTCGTTGATCATAAAATTAACCGTGCTAATTTTATATTCTTTTTTATACAATTAACCGTGCAAATTTGCTTCTAGCACTGAGCTTTCCCATTATAAAACTACTGACAAAATAAACTCCATAGTCTCTCGTGACATTTCCTCTCAATTTTTCACACAACCCCACACACTGATAAAAGAAGACAAAATTGCTTATGTTTATTTTCGTGTCGTATTAACGAATATATTGAAGAAATCATCAAAAATAAATTTTTATTGAAAAACTAAAGATCTATTTGTTTTGTTTTCAATTTATTGTTTTTATTTCTTATTTTTAAAAATAATTATAAAACTATTATTTTATTTTTATTTTAAGAAATTTATATATAAAATATTGAAAATAACTTTTCGCTGTTTTCGTAGGAGTGCCCTTTATTTTAATACATGGATCTTGGCGCATTATAACAGACACCACTCATTTATCTAATTATCTCTTGAATCACATCTTTCAAAGATTTTGTCCATTAGCTACTATAGCCAGCTGTTAGTATCAATTATTTTGATGCTTAAAGACATGTGATAGGAACACCCCGCTCCATCATCATCGTATCAGTTAACTTTTGGTCTCCAAAGCCACAAGTCCATAACAGCCATGTCCCTACACATTGCAGTTACTGCATTCTGGTTATATCTCGTTCTGATTTTTGTAAACTCATCTATGGATCCTTACAAGTCACTCCACATAATCTTCAACCCAAACGGCACCCTCACTCGGTTAGAGATACCTCCACAGAGCCCTCCCTCACCTGATCCCAACCTCCCAAATATCTCTGTTCTCTCCAAAGACCTCACCATCAACCCATCAAAACACACCTGGGCTCGGGTCTACCTGCCCCGTAAAGCACTGGATAATTCCCACCACAAGCTACCACTCATCGTCTTCTACCACGGCGGCGGCTTCATCTTCTACAGCTCCGCCTCTACTTACTTCCACGATTTCTGCGTTAACTTGGCCAACTCCACCCAATCCGTCGTCGTTTCCGTCGATTACCGCCTCGCCCCTGAGCACCGCTTGCCTGCGGCGTACGAAGACTCCGTTGAAGCGCTGCACTGGATCAAAGCCTCCAGTGATCCGTGGTTGACACGTCACGCTGATTACTCCCGTTGTCATCTCATGGGGGAGAGTGCGGGGGGTAACATCGCCTACATCGCGGGTCTACGTGCTGCCGCGGAGATTGATAAAATCGAACCGGTGAAGATCAGAGGGCTCGTTTTGATTCAACCGTTTTTTGGTGGGACCAAGAGGACCCAGTCGGAGTTGAGGCTCGCACAGGATTTGACTTTGCCTCTGCCCGTTACTGACCTGATGTGGAATCTTTCGTTGCCCGTGGGGGCTGACCGTGATCATGAGTATTCAAATCCGACGGTGAATGGTGGGGCTAAGGTTTTGGATCGGATCAGAGGGCTTGGATGGAGGGTTGCAGTTTTTGGATGCGATGGGGACCCACTGGTGGACCGGGAGGTGGAGTTGGTGAAATTGCTCAAGGATAAGGGTGTGCATGTGGTGGGACAATTTTACCCTGGGGGCAGACATGGGATTTTCGTAGGTGATCTTTCCATGTCCAAGAAAGTGTTTGATTTAGTTAAAAGTTTTCACTGATGAGTAATGAAATGATAGTGACTTACCTAGATATTATTACTTTGTTACGTCAATTGGATTATGATATTCATCTCTCTGTGTTCTTTGTATTTCTATTAATTTCGATTATGTAATATCAAGCGCAAACAAGAAGGATCCAGTGTCTGGGCTTAATTTTTAGCTCGTTGGATTTCCTTAGAGGCCCATTTTGACAAGATAGTGTATGATAAGATAGTGTATTCTCATGTTGGTGGATTGAGCAATAAAGCAGCTCATTGTTTGGTCATTATTGAGGACCTTAGTCCAAAAGTTAATGAATTTGCTTTTCTGTAAAATTTTTTTTTAAAATAATCCGGTGTTCAAGTTTATCTGTACTAACAAAATAGATTACGGTGGTGTCTAAGGTGATGGAGCAATTAAGTCCCTCACATGTGAGGGATGGATTCTAACCGGATACAGCAGGTTCTGCTACACTGAATCTTCTATTTTTACCCCTTCCTTTACCACCACCCCATTCCCACCCCTCTTTCCTTCCCCCTCCCCCCTCCCGAAACCACACAAACACAACAATCACTCACAGTTGCAAAATTAATCAAAATGACAATAAATAAAAGATTAACTCCTTGTGATGATTTTAAGGAGAAAAAATAGAAATTAAATTCGACGAGTCTTCTGTTTGCTTGTAGAATTCACTCGAAAGCCTCTTTCTGCATTTTTTTCAAACAAGACCACAGCCTTTAGCCTTACTGCACAAGTAATCTAGCAAACCCATAAATCATTGCACTCCATAAAAACAATGTTAAAATAAAAAATCAAAAAAAAACAATAACAACCAGATCTGGGTTGTGCCGTCGACCGCCCTCACGCAACCGCGTATAGGTCCTTGTGTCCATCACGCTCATCTTCATGCTGCCGTCCAGAACACACAGCCAGAACTCGCGCCCCAACCCAACATCATAATCGCAACGTTCAACCACCATACAAGACCAAATCTGGTTCCTTCGACCAAATCACCTTATATATATGTATTGGGCTATTCGCAAGACCTGTAACAAGAAAATATAAACAGAAGCCTTATTAAATGAAAGCCAACTGTGTTGCAACTCGCAAGATCTGAAAAACTTTATTCGCCCTTCAAACAAGATGTCCAGTCACAATCTTTATTCTTTTCTTTTATTCCTTATTTCTTATGCTTTTATCATTTGGTTATATTATTGATTTAGAATAAATATTTGATTGAATGTGAGGAAGATGATGGTGTACTGAACCATTTCCCTTCCACAGATTGTATGGTGTGACAGAAAGTGGGGAAGATGGTAAGGACAATATTGTCACTTTCATTTATTTTGGTTACCTATTATACCATTACCAAGTTTAGATCTCAGCAATTCAATTATTTAAACAATAAATTCAAGGGCTCCCTTTTACCCCATCACCATGAGGGACCTACTTGCTCCCTCGTGGTAGAAGCCACCATAGATTACATCATAAATTATTTTACTAAAATAACCCTCTTCTTCTCTTTCTTTTTCTATGGCTAACTCTCATTCTATTTGAACTTGGAGCCATCAATGTGGATAATCAGGAACCAAAAATTTTATTTTTAGAAGGACCGACATTTTCTTTTCATGGATGTAGAGGAGGAGGAGTCGAATCCAATGTTTGTGAGACCGAAAGATGGACTTGAGGGAAAGAATATGGCTTCTTGCTCTTTGATCTGGAAGCGTCTATGGTGCACCACACTCCAAAGTGGTTAGCTATTCTACCATTACCAAGTTTAGATCTCAGCCATACAATTATTTAAACAATAAATTCAAGGACTCACTTTTACTCCATCATCATGAGGGACTTACTTGCTCCCTTGTGGTAGAAGCCACCATAGATTACATCATAAATTATTTTACTAAAATAACCCTCTTCTTCTCTTTCTTTTTCTATGGCTAATTCCCATTCTCTTTGACCTTGGAGCCATCAATGTGGATAATCAGGAACCAAAAATTTATTTTTAGAAGGACCAACATTTCCTTTTCATGGATGTAGAGGAGGAGTCGAATCCAATGTTTGTGAGACCGGAAGATGGACACGAGGGAAAGAATATGGCTTCTTGCTCTTTGATCTGGAAGCGTTTATGGTGCACCATGTAACACCCTCCTTGGGCATTACATGACTAACTCAATTCGTAAAAGCATACTAATTAGAATAATAAATGCTGGTTTACTTTTGGGGAGAAAAAAATTTGGGTTTATACTTGCATTTAAAAAATGTGGGTCTAAAATTTTTCTTTCGTAACAACTGCTTACGGACATCCAGGAAGAAAATAAATTCATATCCATACATCACTAATAAATCTCCACGAAATGCTTAAAAAGGTTTTTCTCGCCAAAGCATTTCAGTTTTTTAAAATAGTCATACTAGACCATGATAACTACTTACAATAGACCCTAAAACCCTTATACCAAAAAGACTACTCCTCAATTTGTCGTAGATTAAAACATCCTTAAAATAAAAAATCGATAGAGTCTCCTCTGTAATTTCAACATTCCAAACAAAACACCTGCTAATATATTTATATTTTCATTCAATAAGAAAGGCTCTCCGAGCTATAAACATTCTATCCAAAATTAAAGGCTCTCCGAGCCATAAACATACATACTATCATTAATCAACAGCGTCTTAAAAACCTAAGCTGGTCGTACTATGAGACTCTTACTGGCAAAGATCTCGTGGTCTTTCCAGTAAATCAACTTTCTTCAAAAAATTCGGGGTCAATCCCTCCGAGTGGGGCAGAGAACCCCTTTACACCATCTGTGCACGCAACAGGATACCACAAAGGAAGCCAAACAGAAATAATGCAAAGGTGAGTTACCAATATATGAGTTTAAACACAGCAGTCATTTATTTAACATATAAACAGTACCAAAATACCAAAGTAATAACTCATATAAATATAGTAATATTCATATCATAAAATTGTTCAGAATTAAGACTTTATCCGTAAGTTTTATGTTAACACTTCCATATCCACTTTCTAACACAATCTCCGAAGATCCTAACTTCCCTTCCTCGAGTATGATAGGCCTCGATATTTCCTATAACACAATTGTTTCGCGTTGGGTGGCCTCTCCATGGGTCCTTTCCCCAATTGTTCTAGGATTTCGCGTATCACCTATATGATATTTGATAGTCCCCTATTGAGTACATTCGTGCAGGGTAGCCGATTTCCACGACAAGAGGTTGCAAAGCCCCAAGCATTACATGGAGTTCGAGCCCGAATGTCCCTAAAGACCCAAAAGCCCAAGAATATGCCTTTGGTCCGTAACTATCAAATTTAGCAGTCCACCCTATGTGAAAACTGTAACTCGATAACAACAACACGTCTGCCATATCTTCTTTTCAGATATTGATTAAACCTTCAATATCAATTGAGTTTTAAACTCTCGTTAAAGATTTTTCAAAAATCTTTTATCAACAGACACTAATCCGACATCTCAGAACTCTAGGTCCTTAACAGGAGGAAGGCTAGTCCGGCTTCACCGTAATTAGAATCTAGTCCGAAACCCAGCACAGAAATCTAGTCCTTTTCTGTTTCCTTTCCACTTTCCAAAGAAAGCCAAAAATCACTTTTCTGTGTTCATATGTTTTTAGTAAAATAGTTTTCCAAAACATAAGCTATGACGAATGTCACACGAGCGCACGCACCCACACGCGCGCACCCACGCGCACCCCCACCCCCACCCCCACCCCCAAAAGTGAGAGAAAGTTCAAGGGAAGGAGAATGGAGAACTAGATGAACTCAAATGGTGGAAAAAACCACCACAGGAGGAGGCTTACCGGAGTGGACGTGGTGGAAGGCGGTGTTCACGCGATGGGGGACGAACCGGAACTTGCAGGGACGGGTCTTCTCCTTGCGTTGAGAAACGGTCGATCGAGCGGCGGACGGCGACAGTGGAGGGGCGGCTCGCGTCTGCTGGGCTGAGCAGCGACTGGGCGGAGCAAGGTTGAAGGAAAGGAAGGTGGAGGACTTGAGTTGGAGGGAGGAAGAAGAAGAAAGCATCAGAAAAATAAAGAAAGAAAATAGTGGGGGTGGGGGGATCCGACACTAATAAGAGAGGGAGAACAGAGAAAATTGATTTTTGTACGAGTGGGTATATTATGAGTATAAATATTAACCCTAAAAATAAATATGTTTTTAGTTTTTGAATAAAAAAAATAAAGAATGACAAATATATATTTTCAAAATTTTAAATAAAGTAGAGATTGATAGTTGAATTGATCAACTAAAAAAATCAACGGTCCAATATTTAATATCGGACTAATGTCAAACAAATTTATTTTAAAATCTAAAATTAAATAGAATAAAATATGAAAATAATTTTCTTTTAATCATATCATTTAAGACATTTTTCTATACTGGTAATAATAGTGACAATAACGTAAATTATTGTCTAGTAAACATGCATACACTGAAATAAGGCAGTGTTAACACACTTAGTAAAATGATTTTAAATGAGTAATTATAATTAAAATTACTCAAACTAAACCACATAAAATAATTATCCAGATAATTAACCAATCCAAATTAAATATTATAAACATATACATTTACTGTTATTGAAGAACAGTAAAAACCGGGGTGTTACACACCACACTCCAAAGTGGAGCAGTGGTGCACCACCCACATGTCACTATGTCCACCAATAGAATTGTCATGTGTGTTGTCATGTGTCAGTTTGACTTTTCAAACTTATATATAGTCAAAAGTAAAAAGGCCTACATGACCAAATGATTGGTTAAGGAGCTGCCATGTGGGTGGTGCACCACTGCAGCATTATGGTGGGTGGTGCACCATAGACTCACCCCTTTGATCTACTTATGATATTGAGGGGGAAAATCGTATAAATATACGGCGTTAATAGATATAGTTGTAAAAAAAAATTATTCTAAATAATAGGACCGTGCTCAAGACAACATCCAAGCAAATGACTTCAATATCAAAGTTAATTTCCTCATCAATCACTTTTATTCCAGTCAAACAAGCTTATAAGCTAGTCAAATAAGTTATAAACTAATATATTGAACTTGTCAAATAGAACCTGAATCTCTCTTCTTGGTCATGCCCCTTCAGTTTGAGTTATTTGGCTCCTCCATCATCGTTGCTTGAATTGGATGGTGTCCCTCGAGCATAAGTCCCGTAAACAAACCCGAGTCATTGTAAGAAAATGATGTTGATGACTTACTATTTGTTTCTTTTAGGTTTTGAGGAACTCACATGATTCTAGATGAAGTGGAGGTGATTTTGAGATTTGAGTGTTTGTTTACAAAATATGTTGAAAAAATTTAATTATGGGTTCAGTATAATTGAGTTTTAGATAAGTAAATTTTTTAGTTTTTTCGTTTAATAGATTGAGGGTATGAGATCCATAAATTTCTTTATATTTATATTTCAAAAGTGATTTTACTTAATCATCCAAATAAAATAAAATCTTCTAAACTCACTTTTAAAATATCGTTATTAAATACAAAACAATTTTTCTAACTTAGATTTTTTTAACACAAATGAGCCCTTAGTTTAAGTGGCTTTTTGGATGGAGCGTAAACTTGGAACTTAAGTTCAGTATGCTCCTCCCGAGGCCCATGAGTTGTGATATTTAATTTGTATGTATCTTCCTATTATTGGGTTAGTGGTGTCTTGCAAGTTGGATCAATATATGCGAAATGGGTTCTCAGTTTTCACTCATCCAGTCACATAGACACAAATTAGATTAGGCTATAAATTTGGGTTCCGAGAGTTTATCAGGATTAGAATAGGTCTCACGTCTTAAAGAGCACTTATAGATTACCATCAGGTCATCAATGAGGTCCTTATATCAACAGTGAGATTCAAACTTACTTCATTGTGGGATATGAGTTGTATCCTTACTAACTGGATCAATTTTTCTTGCCAATTGAAAAATACTTTGATTGAGAGAGTTAGTTCTAAAGAAACGATGACGAGGCCGCCATTAATTGAAATCTTCAAGCTTTGAAATTCAACCATCGGTCACACGATGGATGAAAAGTTTGTGTGGTTAAAACCACAAAGTTAAGACTTTAAATAGAGAAGGGCGCCAGCATAGCATGCTAGCCCAAATGAATTGCATAACTTCTTAATGAGATCTCTGAAGAGCTTTTATAATATTAGAGTGTGTTTGGAAAAACTAGAAAATAAAGATTATGTTGATAATCTATTTTCAAATAATCGATTATTGTGATAATCGATTATAATCAGAATCTGTTCTTGTTTGGGTGTGTTTGCTGAAAAGTGATTTTAAGATAATCTATTTCGTTTGGGTGGTGCAAAAATAATCACTTTTATATTAAAAAATTTATATGTGAGCCAAAAGTACTTAACTTTTGCCTGAGGAAGAAAAAAGCATACGTTCGAAAAATGAAAACGTGCAACAAGCGTCAGAAGGAAAAACGCTGGAAAGCAAAACAGTCCATCCAACCTGCTTATCATAAAACGCTGTTTTTGGAGGGTTAAACAGCTTTTTGAATTTTCATCAATTGACCCAAACACAACCTGTTTATCATAAAACAGCTTCTTGCCCACAAAACAGTTGTTTACTCTTAAAAAACCATATTCCCAAACAAGCTCTTAGTGGATACTATTCTACTTCTTAAGTTGATTTTCTTCCAACTGATAATTATCATAAATGGTTAGTGAACTATGATAAAGCATTCATGTGTTTACCATTGTATTAATTTTTCTTTCAGATTCAACTGCGAGCTTGCTATAATACATTGATGGATCCATGTTTTCTATCTTGTGCATAAACATGTCCAACGTGTAACAAATACTTCTTTAAAAACAAAAAAAAGCAATTCTTCAAGATTTACTTATTCAAAATAAAAGGAATTTTTTTTTTTAGTTACATTTTATGTCTAGCTTTGCTCCCCTCACAATGAAAAGTCTGACTCCGCCCCAACGTATAGTATCATTTTTCTCGTATATAGAATGTCAAATCTTAATCTTAATTTTTTTATATTTAAATTTATAAATAAATTTTGTATCACCTTTTTAATTTAAATATTTTTAATTTAATTTATACTTTTTGAAATTCAGAAACGCTGATTGCCTATGGTATGAAGGTCGCTTGCTTAAGTGTATCTTTCGCTTCACGTTGGAAATCTCCAGAGTTGATTATGCCCTCTGTCAAACATGATTTTAGTTAAAATAAGATGTTTGATTATTGACAGGTAAAATTGATTTTGCCTCCAGAAATAATTCTTCATAAAAGCTACAAAATGTAGCTTTTGAGTTAAGTTGAAAATTTTACACTAAGTTTTACATCAAACTTGCTTTCAAAATAAAAACATCCAAACATAAATCACTTCATTTTAAACTCAGTTTTAACCGAATCAATTTTACAAAATCAATTACAGGGTTGGGCTAAGATGCACCATCCATATTTTGCACCACCCACTACACCATCCATATGTGGCAAATTTTGGACCAATCAAATTGCCACATGGGTTTGATCAAAATTTCAAACTTTCTAGTTGTATTTCTACTATAGTCAAATATATGAATACAATATATTGTAGTATAGTATATGTACTCTTTGTATTCACAAATTTAACCCATATTAAAATAATGTTTTTTATTAAAAAACTGATTATATTAAAAAAATAATATTTTAATATGAATTAAAATAATGTTCGTTGTCAATAATATTTTGCAATATAATCAGTTTTTTTAATCAAAAAACATTATTTTAATATGGGTTAAATTTGTGAATACAAAGAGTACATATACTATACTACAATATACTGTATTCATATAGCTAGTTTGACTACAGTATAATACAACTAGAAAGTTTGAAATTTTGACCAACTTATGTGACAATTTGATTGGTCCAAAATTTGCCACATGGGTGGTATAGTGGGTGATGTAAAATGTAGGTGGTGCACCATAGTCACACCCTTAATTACATTCAAAATCACTTTTATCAAACATTAATCCAAACACACACTAAATATGCAAGAAACATTTTGATTGGTTGGCTTTCTTTGATTCCTACTTTTTCCTGACCTTATTTTCAGTGTTTCGATTTTTTTTTGATTTTTCGGTATTCTTGCTTTTTGTTTTCGTACTAAGGTGGTGTTTGGAAGAGCTTATTTAAGCTCTTTTTGACTTATCTGATGACATAAGCTCTTATGCAGTGTGTTTGGCAGAGCTTATAAAAATAACTTATGACATCCCATAAGGAGTTTTTGACTTATTTTCATAAGTCACTGGGAGAAGCTTATGAAATTATCATAAGAGCTTATGCACTAAACACCCTCTCCGTGTTTTCCACTATTGGAATCCTCTCATGCCCCTTTCTTTCTTTTTCTTTCTTTAAGCGCTTATGGCATAAGCTCTCATGTGATAAGATCTTATGTAATATACTCTTAATTAAGTTGTTTACCCAAACACACCCTAAATGGAAGAGCTCCTTTAAATTCTACTTGAATCAATTATTTATTTATCACTCATAATTTTAACTTTTTTATATCAATTATTTCTATAATTCGTACAACATCCAAAAAATTTGGAATTTGAATTATCTCCCTGTAGACTAGAGAAGGGTTGGAGATAAAGTAGCCGGAACAATCCTAACACAAAATTTGCTAATATTCAATGTATGCACGTGTCATGATTTTGCATAGATAGGATGTATCATATATTACGTAAAAGCATTCATGATGATAGAATCATATTTTGATTCTTATCTATTATTTTGTGGGTCCAATTCTACCCTTTCTAGAAGGTGGATAGAGTTTCTCACTGTGATGTTATAGCTAAACATTTTATTTAATGAAATTTCAATTATTGAAAAAAAAATCTATCATTTGGTGGGTCCAAAAATACCATATATGATATAAAAATCCAACATCAATTCATTTCACTCTAATGGAATAACTCATTTTGAGTTTTAAAATGGGTTCCACAAGTATCATTTACTCACTTTCTCACTCTTTAAATGAAAAAAAAATTTGTTTGACAAGAACCGTTCTACAACCTAACTGCCATGTCATTCATCTCCAATAAAAATTCTTACAAGAACCAGTTTTTATACTTAGAAACCACGTTAAGAACAATTATTAAAGTTGTTCTAATACGTGAGATATCTATATACTTCCCTTGCTTTCGAACACTTATAATTAAACAAAACTAACTAATGGAAGCTGATTTAGAGTGGGTTATGGACTAATAACCTCAGCTCTAATGTTGCTTAAAGAATTGACTTGTTAAAAGAATGTACGTCATATTCTAAAGAATTTGCAAAGGTAGGCGTTCAGATTTCATCTAGTGTTGGGAAACTTTATCTCGATACTTAAGATTCATTCTTTTATAAATACTTTTAATTTTAGAAACCTTGAGAGCAAACATCTTTATATATATATGTATGTATGTATGTATGTATGTATGTATGTATGAAGCGTATCATATGAGAACTGATAATTATTATGAAAAATAAGAACTTTCAACAATAATCATTCGATCATAATTAATGGCTCAGATTAAATAACTCAATTAAAAGATCACGTGACCTTGTTTGGCTACAGTCCTTTGCCACTATGCTGTCAATAAGGAAAAACTCATGAACACCGTAAGTGACTAGGGTGCATGAAGGTTAGGCCGATGACCATAAGGATTCTGGATTCTTCAAATAACGCCACACCCACACAACCTTCTGTCATTATTAGTAACATTAACAATAATCATAACCAGAGTAAAGGGTATTAGAATCTCAACACCTATCTTCACCTCAGTATTGAATTTTTTTATGAATGAAATAAAAAACCTAAAAGTTAGAAAAGAGAATCGAACAATTCAAAAGAATAGTTTAATAATAATCATTGAACAATTTGGCTCCTTTATTCCTCCTTCTGTTTTGTGGTGGGCTTATAGCCTTTGTACATTTTCAAAACCCTCAAACGCCTCCACCAATGACGACACCAAGATCCACGTCACTCCTCAAACACCTCTTCGCCTTGTATCCCCTCCTCAACCCGACCCGCTCCTCCACCTACATGCCCCGACCTGGAGACGGCACCCACGCGCCGTCACCCTCATACCCGACGATGGAATCGGACCCCTGGTGACCGGAGCCATCGAACAAGTGATGAAGGCGATGCACACACCGGTTTACTTCGAGAAGTTCGAGGTGTGTGACGACATCAGGATGGTGCCTCCAGTGGTGATCGAGTCTATAAGGAAGAACAAGGTTTGCCTGAAGGGAGGGCTGGCAACACCGATGGGCAGTGGAGGGAGCTCGTTGAACGTACAGTTGAGGAAGGTCACGTGGCCTTTTAATTGAGTTATTTAATCTGAGCCATTACTTATGATCGAATGGTTGTTGTTGAAAGTTCTCATTTCTCATAATAACTATCAGTTCTCACATGATATGCTCCCTACATATATATATATATATATTAATTTTGGTAGGAACCCACACCTTTGGCTCCCCAGTGGGTTAACGGAGTATAACTTGGATCCTTTGGACCTTCAATGAAACTAATCTCCGCTTATAAATACTTTTAATTTTAGTAACCTCGAAAGCAAACATCTTTTCCTACCCACACCTTTGGCTCCCCAGTGGGTCAACGGAGTATAACTTAGATCATTTGGAACCGCAATGAGACTAATCTCCGCTCGGGTGCTTCTTCACAATTAAGGTTCTTCGCCCCTCACTACAAAAAAATGTATTTACGAATTTAGCGACCACACTTAATCGGTCGCTAAATATGGAAATTTGGTCGCTATATGTAGAAATTCGGTCCCTAAATCGGTCGCTAACCATTTAGCGACCACCAAGCGATTTTGTGACCAGACAATTCGCTACCACACTTGGTGGTTACTAAATGGTTTAGCGACCGAATTTCTTTATTTAGCGACCGATTTTGGTGGTATCTAAATACATCTTTTTCTGTAGTCCCCAAATATGTTTTCTGCGGGATTCGAACTTAGGTCCTCCCCACAAACTCAGCCCGCACAACCAATTAAGCCATACCCATTATGTTTTCATATATATATATATATATAGGGAGTGTATCCAGTGAGAACTCCTCCTTATTGTGAGAAATGAGAACTACTAACCAGAGTCATTAGATAACAATTAAAAAGATTTAATGGATCAGATTAAAACGTGACCATAAAAAGTCACATGAATTCTTTTTCATCCTCCCCTCACTACAAAAAATGAACTGTTTAGCGACCGGCATATTCGGTCGCTAAACTTTCTAATTCGGTCGCTATTTAATTTAGCGATCGATTAATGGTGGTGACTGATAACCTGGTCGCTAAGTGACGACCGTAATTTTGGTCGCTAAATAATAAAAAACGGTCGCTACAGGGTTGGTTGCACGGTTTGGGTAACCATTTTTAGCGACCGATAATCAGTTGCTAGTTCGGTCGCTAATGTTGGTTACTGTTATCCTATATTAGCGACCGATTTTCGGTCGCTAGACCACAATCTTTTAATGTTAACCACAGTTTAGCGATCGAATTATTGGTTTCTAATTCGGTCGCTAAACTGGATTTTATTAAAAAGATTTTTAAAATTTAATTTTTAAATAATAATTTTTTTTTGTTTTTCTTTAAAGTTTAGCAAAATTACTAATAAAACACACCAAATTACTAATGAAATATACAATCATAAGAAATAATGAATATATATAAAAATAATAATCCAAAGTGTCGTACAAGAATCGTTTAAAGTCAAAAAAATGAAAAAAAAATCAATCATGATGAGGGGTGTAACACCCTCCCTTGGGCATTACTGTCTAAACTCGTTTGAAAATAAAATTAAAAGATAATTTGCTGGTGCTTTCGGAAAATATATATATAAGTACATAAGTTTCTGAAATTGGGTATAAAATTTTTTTTCTTTTTGTCATGACTCCACTCCTAAGCCATAATCAACACACAAACTTACTATGATAACTTGGCAATCCTATTTCATTTAAAAAAATATACTTAAATACAAGATATTAGTTTTACAAAAATTTCGACAGAGTCTCCTCTGTAATTCGGACATTCCACATAAAAGAACACCTGTTAAAATGATTACATTTTCACTTCAGAATTCTAGCTACACTAAATTCAACCAGATCTCAATACGTAAAAATAATAGTTATAGCCATAAGCTTTACAAAACCAAACGAACTAACTTAGATTTTCCTTCAACAAATAGGCTCTCCGAGCCACAAACATTCCATTATAAAATAAAGGCTCTCTAAGCCAAACTCATACATACTGTCAAAATAATCTAAGTCTTAACCCTAAGATGGTCGTTCTAAGAGTTATTCCGCAAGTAATACCTCATCAAGCAACTACATCTAAGTCTCGGAATGACTTAGACAGACTCCTCTGCACCATCTGGGATAGAGTACTCAAGGTACAATATCGAACTTAGAAGAATCCTGAAATGTGTGTGTGTAAAGGTGAGACGCCAATATATGGTTTTAACCCAATAACTAAATGCTCGACACCACATAACACATATACATTTACCACACAAGCATTTATAAGCTAAGAGTTTATCAGTGGGTTTAGCACCCCAAACACCATCCATAAAATTATGCATGACACTTCTATTCATCATCTAATTTTCGTCCTAATCTCATGAGATATCTCCAACCTCGTGGTGAGTTGATCAGACTCCAAAGCCATACTGGCTAACTTGGCACTCTGCCAATAGGTCCCTGACCTCTTCCCATCTTCAAAGGCACACAAGGCCAGGCATACAAGGTGTGGCTCCCCGAGGCACACTGCCAAACACATTGCTAATGCCCACAATCAGTGGCTCAGCCATTAGCAAGTAAGATGGGGATCCCAAAGTCCTCCAAGGCACAATGAGATATGCATATCGTAATTACCTCAGCCGCCGGTAATTAATGCATTTAAACCACGAATCGCAGGCACGTCTGCCACATGCATGCAAAACACTTTTGTTTTGTTCTTTTCTTGGTGCTCAATCTTTCTCTTGCCGAAGCTCAAAATGGCTTACGACTCACAACGTTTTAAAACACTTTTAAAACTTTCATCACAACACAGGACCTCACTGTCCATAAATCATTTATCAAAACATAGGACCTCACAGTCCATAACACATTTATCAAAACATCGGATCTCACAGTCCAAGTGCTCAATCACGACACCTCTCGACCGGTGCACCAATCGTAGGTTCGTGGCACTAGAAACATCTTCAATGTTTCAACACAGTATACCTCATGTATACAATTCATCACAGTATACCTCATGTATACAATATAGGCCCTCAAAGTCCAAATGACAGAGTCCATCACAACACAGAACCTTAGTACCCCGACGTCTCGGTTACTAAGTTCCACACCACTATTAACACGAAATCAGTTTTGCTTTCATAAATTCTTTTTCCAAAAATTGGAAATTCATCAATAATCTCCTTAAATAATAAAACTTGGTTTTCACAAATATGAGTCACGTGAGGTTTTCACTTCCTTAAAATATGTACTGCCGTTTAAAAATACTTTCCTTCTATACTTTTCCAAATCAATCATCAATTATCACTTTTAAAGCTTCTCAAACCAATACTTAACTTCTTCCAGAGAAAATACTTTCTAAAATCATCTTAACTTCTTTTTAACAATTAATTTCATAAAATAACCTTGTATCGTATTACAAACTTTATTACATAAAAATTAGCAGTACTTAAACATTTTCACAATTTCGCTCTCATTGTGACTCGAGTTACTATTACACTAATAAATCATCATCATCAAAACTCCTTACTTTTCCAAAATAATACTTTTCACCACTATTATATTCCAACGTTTCCCATAAAACATTGAATATAATTTACACAGCTTATTAAAGCTTTTATCTGATTAGTCGGTTGTGCACTGACCACAGTCAGGCTTCTCAAACAACACTCACAAGCAACATTCAACAACAAACCACTAGACAGATCATGTACCATAGCAATATCATATACAAATAAATAATTTAAAACAGATCAACACGGATACTCAGATATACAACACAACATAAACCACATAATCAGATAACCACAACCACATCAATTATACAGAACACACAACAAGCAAATGGTCACAAGCAAATGGTTATTGAGAAAAATCCATCAGGCAAGCTCCCCTTACCTCTTGAAGACTCAAACTAAATAATCTCCCGAACTTGACTCGATTCCTCTTCGTCAGTGTAAATCAGCTAACTCCGTAGTTTCCTTCAAACGAATTGCAACCAAAATAAATAAATCAAACAACAACACACTTAAATCAATGGGGTTAGGGTTCGGCTTTACCCCACTTTCTAGGTTAAGAAACTTAAAATTTGATTAACTTAGGGATTAATGATCCATAAGTTACTTAAGCATGATTACTCACTTTAACCATGATTATGAACCAAGAACATGAACTAAAACTCATCTAGTTCCAAGAACTAGGGTTTCGGCCAAGAACTGAGTTTGGAGTTAGAAATCTCTAAAATTTCTAAACTCTTGGATTTAATCAACATACAAAACCTAGAGTTAGATTCAAGTGTTTCAAACAACTTTTGAATCATAAAACTAACAAGTGCTCATACCTAGGGTTTCGGTTTTTGAAGAATCAAATAGGCTAAAGTTAGATTTTTGATCTTCTATATACTTGAATACAAGAACTATCAAGATATAATCATGAATCAAGACATGAAATGAAAACAAAACCTAAGAACACAACTTAACCTAGATTCGGCCCAGTCCAGAATTTAAGGAAAGAAAGTTCACATGATCTTGAGCTTCTAGATAATGAAAGTAGAGATGATTATAAGATCATAGCAATTGGTTTCATGTCAAAAGGATTTTTCTAGAATTAGTTATGAATTTTTCAATCTAGCTTCAAGAACTTTGAACAAATGAAGAACATATTGATCAAAGGCATAAACTCATGAATCTTATGAAGAGAAAAGCTTAGAATAGCAAGATTAAGAGAGACTACCTCTTTATGATCAAAGAAAATGATGATTTGGATGATGTTCTTCAAGAATGTCTCATGGTGTTCTTGAGAACTTAAGGAAGAAGATGAACCAAGTTAGGGTTTCAGAACAGTTTCGGTATTTTGGGTATATCTCTCAACATACTTATCCGTTTTGAATGATCTTTATGTCGTTGGAAAGAAGAGAGAAAGATGAACAACTTTCATGTTGAAAGTTTTTCAAGATTAGAAATAGAAACTGATCAGAATGGCTCTGCAAAATCGGACGAGTTATGAACTCTTTAGAGCAAGAATCAAGACTTTGGAAAAAAAATGACTTAAGGAAGGAAATATCCTATTTAAATGAAGAAGAAATCAGCTTATTGAAGAAGCAACAAATGCTTAATGAAGAAGGAGTCAAAACTTGGAGAAGAAGGAAGCAAAACTTATTTAAGAAGCATTCAAAACTTCCTAAAGAAGTAGTCAAAACTTAATGAAGAAGGATGCAAAACTTGATGAAGAAGATGTCAAATGCTTAATGGAGAAGTATTCAAATACTTGGGGAAGAAGACAAGGTTGGAGCCGTGTGGAGTTGGCAAGGATTTTGGGTCAATTTGTCAAATGGCATCTTGTAGGAATTGTCATAAAAAGACAAGGGTATTTTGGTCATTTCACAACAAAATTAAATGTTGCCATAAATGTGCAATTTATTGCCATTTATGATAGGTTAGACTTGTCAAGAATGCTAATCAAGTTGGTCAATCCAATATCTCTGCTACTTTGCCGACTTCCCGATCCATCTGACTCAGACTCTGCCTAGAGACATCTTGTCGTATAGGCCCGCAACAAACATAATATGTTAATTTTTTTTTCCAAAATTTTCAAAACTCCTAGTATCATAGTAAATATGATAAAAATATTTTTCATCTCGTTAACGATCCAAAATTAGATCTTCTGAGCAGTAAACTTTTACTGTCAGTGAAAACACAAAAAACAGCAGACTGGCTTCCGTCTGAGTTTTCAACTAAAAACTTCCTTGCAACCTCATAAAAATAAGTATAACAAGGAAATGACCTTGGTTTATCCAAAATCATTTTCTAAGTCTCGGATAAAAATATATTTTTATATATTTATCACCGATATTACGAAACAGCGAAAATCGGGGTGTTACATTACTACCCCTCTTAAAAAAATTTCGTCCTCGAAATTTCGTAGCTCAAAACTAAACTGGATGTTGTAATCATACCTTAACTCTAAAATCTAACTTTGTATTTTCATCGCTTCATTCCTTTTATCTCTAACAGAATCAATTCTTATGTCATCCTATTCATCCTCTAAACTTTTCACTACCGCATTCTCTCCACTACCTTGATATTTCATCTTAGTCTATTACACTTCAAAGAACAAAATCAACGCTTAATCTCTTCATTTAACTTTCTCAATACTAATCCATTTGAATTCAAACTTTCTCTAATATATAACTTTCACAGCTAACATCAAAATCCACACTAACTTTACCATAACATCAATTAACCTTCTACTCAAGAGATGCAATCATAGTCTTAATCCAATTGAGCTTAGTCTACTCTTCTAGTCATATCAATTTCACACTTTTCAAGCCTCCAATTAAAATGTCATAACATTCCTAAGTTGTACATGATAAACTTTGCTCCAAGAACCTAAGAAATTCAATCTTATTGAAATTGAATCTTACCACATCCATCATAATTCATTCTCTTATTAATTTCACTTGAATCTTTTGCCTATTTCAATTTCATATCCTCCATTTGTCTCTCATTTTCAATTTGATTCTCAAGCCCCGTTAGTATTCCTGGTTTAAGAAATTTCTCATGCACATCTACCTTATTGTCCAAGGAAATACACAACTCCTAACAATTCCTCCATTCGAAAACTTAACTCTATCACTTATACAAGGAAGTGCTTGTATCCTATCTTCCCTTATCTTATATATTTGTAACCGAGAAAACATTATAAAATAGAGCTTCTCTAAGGCCATTACCCCTAAGAGTTGCACCAAAACAAAACCAAGAAATCCAGATGAACACTCCCTAATGGCAATCTCGAATTTTAAAATGTCCAATTCCTACTATGGATCATCAATCACATATTATCAGAATAAGACCTCAAAGATTATAAACATTTCATCATAACTTATTACACTCGAAAGACATAATCAAAACTTAATCACTTCTTGTCTCCAAATTAGTCTGCTAATAAAACTTCTTCCACATCTTATCCTCACAACGAATATCAAGTTCAACACTAACTTTACTTTACTATATATATTAACTTTCAACCTAAAGCACACAATTGTAGTCTTAGTTTCCTTTGAACATATTGCACCACTCCAAATTATATCATGGTCCTTCATTTCAATCTTAAAGAATACAATTACATTTCTCCTTGCAACGACAACCAAAAGGAATCACTTCAACTTGAATTATCCAAAATCATAATTCTTAAACTTTTCTAACCACTTAGTTTCACTCAAGAACTTCTGTTTACTAATTCCATTCAACTTAAGGAAAACTACCATATATATTTTTCCGTTAATCCTCGGATTCACCAAGTCAATATTAATCAAAAATATTGATCACTACTCTAAATTCCTTTAATGATATATCTACCTCGATCATAAAGTCCATTGTAATCATCTCACTCAAAAATTGTTGAACTTAAGGGTTCTCATAATACCATTCACATCTATACACTAACAAAACTCCTATCAACTCTGGTTCGTCCTACTATAGAGATGACAAAAATTAGGTACCATACTATCTCCCAACTATCCTGCTAAAATAGGTCACCTCATTCCTTATCCATCCTACTAAGGATGATCGGCTGAACTTAGTCTCAACTTAGTCCTTGACACTTAAAGTAAACTTAACCGACACACAATAATAAACTTCCGTTTTTCATCTAAAACAATACTTGAATATACGCTATGAAGTTGGAACAATTTTCTGATATACTATTTGGTTCACTAACTCTATTTGTGGATCTTAACTCGTAAGAAAATGTAAACTTCACCAGTCAATCAACGATCATTTGAATTCAAACAAGACTCATGCAGGTCTTTAGAAAACTCATAACAAAGATTGAAAGAATACCAACATCTCAACAAGGAAAGTCTCAATTGTACGTCTTGATGTAGAGATATCCAACTCGCGACGGATGAAATAAGTCACACATCGGTAACATTTGGAAAGTACATAGAATTAAGAGGATCAATGACAACAAGCATTTTCGAATGACAATAAAACATGACCTTGGTGATCATAAAAGAATTTCTCATGAAAAGAAATTTTTCTGGATTCCACTTTCACATAAGCATAGAAAAGAAGTTCATTACTTTGAAGGATATCGGAACATCCAATATGGAAAAAGATCATTCCATCAGGTTCGTGGATGTAAAAATGCATGATCAATACACATTTACAAACATGAATCTAATAAAGTTCGTTCTTCCACAAGAATCTTCCAACGGATTCAAATAATCAAGGAGTGAATAATGTCTAATCCCAAGAGGATTAATTCTTATTCTTAATACAAAGAATTTACAAAATGATGATTTTCACCTCTATCAAAAATAGAAGTGACGGAACTGAGTTTCACCAAGAAACTTCTACTATCACGAAATTATCTGGGTTATAACTCAAGAAAAATAGTCATAACCACTTTTCTCAACAACACTTTAAGGGATTCCGACCAATGGATTCCTTTAAACCAATTCACTCAAATGTCTAATACATCGAGGATCATTTAGAAGTGTGAGTACAACTTCTCTCAACAAAGAAATGTATAACTGGAAATTTATGAATCAACATAACTAATTCATAAGTCCTGTCCTGACAGATTGCAAATTAAAATCAGAAAATATGTCTAACACATACCAACTTCACCATTGTGATTATCTAGTACAATCACAAAATTTGAAAAATAAATGTCAACTGACAAACACAAGAGAATCAAAGGGTACACTAAAGAGTTCCTTAATCACGAGACACTCACCCAAGATCGAAAATCCACTCAATTCGTCTTGGTTCCAACCAACATACACGTCTGTCTAGCCAAGCTTAGTATAACCACCTTGAATTTGGGTACGATTCCGGACAACTTAATCAATCGATCAAACATGCAAAAAGTTGATCTTTCTTCATAACTGAGTTGACGATGCAAAACCTTAGATAACTCCAATCTGGTACTAACTCGTCTTCAAGTCGATCTTTGAGTAGATAACAACTCCTCGCAATTACTTTATCAAATCAACTACGCAAGTTAGAAAATACTTATTCCTAATTCGTCCTTTTACCTAGTCGTCAGAAATCTAGATGATGACACGAACCTCCACACAACGTTGGTGCTTCACAAGGAAAACACTTGGTCTAACAAACGATTCAGACCATCGATCGAACTCGTTTCAATCTTGGTAGGCAACATCCTACACAAAAGAACAGAGATCTGACCGCCTCTAGAAACTAGATCAATCAAAATCAATGTCCTTTGCTAACCCTAAACCTAGAATATTTCCAGGAAACACTCCCGGAAAAATCCTATACACAAACATCTTGTTTCGAATGTCTGACACGATTCACAAAATAATCGAATGTCATATTCGAACCCATGTAACATTCAAGATCTATGGTCTCCCAGGACATAAAACCCTTGGAAAAACCATCAACAAAACATATACTTGTGCGTCAACACACATTGCTTCAACAAGAAACAATTCAAACAAAACTCAACCAGAGATCACACAACAAAAACTTAACAGACCTATTCCCCAAAGATCCCGAAAGACTCGACCAGCTCTGATACCACAAAATGTAACACCCTCCTTTGGGCATTACTGTCTAAACTCGTTTGAAAATAAAATTAAAAGATAATTTGCTGGTGCTTTCGGAAAATATATATATAAGTACATAAGTTTCTGAAATTGGGTATAAAATTTTTTTTCTTTTTGTCATGACTCCACTCCTAAGCCATAATCAACACACAAACTTACTATGATAACTTGGCAATCCTATTTCATTTAAAAAAATATACTTAAATACAAGATATTAGTTTTACAAAAATTTTGACAGAGTCACCTCTGTAATTCGAACATTCCACATAAAAGAACACCTGTTAAAATGATTACATTTTCACTTCAGAATTCTAGCTACACTAAATTCAACCAGATCTCAATACGTAAAAATAATAGTTATAGCCATAAGCTTTACAAAACCAAACGAACTAACTTAGATTTTCCTTCAACAAATAGGCTCTCCGAGCCACAAACATTCCATTATAAAATAAAGGCTCTCTAAGCCAAACTCATACATACTGTCAAAATAATCTAAGTCTTAACCCTAAGCTGGTCGTTCTAAGAGTTATTCCGCAAGTAATACCTCATCAAGCAACTACATCTAAGTCTCGGAATGACTTAGACAGACTCCTCTGCACCATCTGGGATAGAGTACTCAAGGTATAATATCGAACTTAGAAGAATCCTGAAATGTGTGTGTGTAAAGGTGAGACGCCAATATATGGTTTTAACCCAATAACTAAATGCTCGACACCACATAACACATATACATTTACCACACAAGCATTTATAAGCTAATAGTTTATCAGTGGGTTTAGCACCCCAAACACCATCCATAAAATTATGCATGACACTTCTATTCATCATCTAATTTTCGTCCTAATCTCATGAGATATCTCCAACCTCGTGGTGAGTTGATCAGACTCCAAAGCCATACTGGCTAACTTGGCACTCTGCCAATAGGTCCCTGACCTCTTCCCATCTTCAAAGGCACACAAGGCCAGGCATACAAGGTGTGGCTCCCCGAGGCACACTGCCAAACACATTGCTAATGCCCACAATCAGTGGCTCAGCCATTAGCAAGTAAGATGGGGATCCCAAAGTCCTCCAAGGCACAATGAGATATGCATATCGTAATTACCTCAGCCGCCGGTAATTAATGCATTTAAACCACGAATCGCAGGCACGTCTGCCACATGCATGCAAAACACTTTTGTTTTGTTCTTTTCTTGGTGCTCAATCTTTCTCTTGCCGAAGCTCAAAATGGCTTACGACTCACAACGTTTTAAAACACTTTTAAAACTTTCATCACAACACAGGACCTCACTGTCCATAAATCATTTATCAAAACATAGGACCTTACTGTCCATAAAACATTTATCAAAACATAGGACCTCACAGTCCATAACACATTTATCAAAACATCGGACCTCACAGTCCAAGTGCTCAATCACGACACCTCTCGACCGGTGCACCAATCGTAGGTTCGTGGCACTAGAAACATCTTCAATGTTTCAACACAGTATACCTCATGTATACAATTCATCACAGTATACCTCATGTATACAATATAGGCCCTCAAAGTCCAAATGACTGAGTCCATCACAACACAGAACCTTAGTACCCCGACGTCTCGGTTACTAAGTTCCACACCACTATTAACACGAAATCAGTTTTGCTTTCATAAATTCTTTTTCCAAAAATTGGAAATTCATCAATAAACTCCTTAAATAATAAAACTTGGTTTTCACAAATATGAGTCACGTGAGGTTTTCACTTTCTTAAAATATGTACTGCCGTTTAAAAATACTTTCCTTCTATACTTTTCCAAATCAATCATCAATTATCACTTTTAAAGCTTCTCAAACCAATACTTAACTTCTTCCAGAGAAAATACTTTCTAAAATCATCTTAACTTCTTTTTAACAATTAATTTCATAAAATAACCTTGTATCGTATTACAAACTTTATTACATAAAAATTAGCAGTACTTAAACATTTTCACAATTTCGCTCTCATTGTGACTCGAGTTACTATTACACTAATAAATCATCATCATCAAAACTCCTTACTTTTCCAAAATAATACTTTTCACCACTATTATATTCCAACGTTTCCCATAAAACATTGAATATAATTTACACAGCTTATTAAAGCTTTTATCTGATTAGTCGGTTGTGCACTGACCACAGTCAGGCTTCTCAAACAACACTCACAAGCAACATTCAACAACAAACCACTAGACAGATCATGTACCATAGCAATATCATATACAAATAAATAATTTAAAACAGATCAACACGGATACTCAGATATACAACACAACATAAACCACATAATCAGATAACCACAACCACATCAATTATACAGAACACACAACAAGCAAATGGTCACAAGCAAATGGTTATTGAGAAAAATCCATCAGGCAAGCTCCCCTTACCTCTTGAAGACTCGAACTAAATAATCTCCCGAACTTGACTCGATTCCTCTTCGTCAGTGTAAATCAGCTAACTCCGTAGTTTCCTTCAAACGAATTGCAACCAAAATAAATAAATCAAACAACAACACACTTAAATCAATGGGGTTAGGGTTCGGCTTTACCCCACTTTCTAGGTTAAGAAACTTAAAATTTGATTAACTTAGGGATTAATGATCCATAAGTTACTTAAGCATGATTACTCACTTTAACCATGATTATGAACCAAGAACATGAACTAAAACTCATCTAGTTCCAAGAACTAGGGTTTCGGCCAAGAACTGAGTTTGGAGTTAGAAATCTCTAAAATTTCTAAACTCTTGGATTTAATCAACATACAAAACCTAGAGTTAGATTCAAGTGTTTCAAACAACTTTTGAATCATAAAACTAACAAGTGCTCATACCTAGGGTTTCGGTTTTTGAAGAATCAAATAGGCTAAAGTTAGATTTTTGATCTTCTATATACTTGAATACAAGAACTATCAAGATATAATCATGAATCAAGACATGAAATGAAAACAAAACCTAAGAACACAACTTAACCTAGATTCGGCCCAGTCCAGAATTTAAGGAAAGAAAGTTCACATGATCTTGAGCTTCTAGATAATGAAAGTAGAGATGATTATAAGATCATAGCAATTGGTTTCATGTCAAAAGGATTTTTCTAGAATTAGTTATGAATTTTTCAATCTAGCTTCAAGAACTTTGAACAAATGAAGAACATATTGATCAAAGGCATAAACTCATGAATCTTATGAAGAGAAAAGCTTAGAATAGCAAGATTAAGAGAGACTACCTCTTTATGATCAAAGAAAATGATGATTTGGATGATGTTCTTCAAGAATGTCTCATGGTGTTCTTGAGAACTTAAGGAAGAAGATGAACCAAGTTAGGGTTTCAGAACAGTTTCGGTATTTTGGGTATATCTCTCAACATACTTATCCGTTTTGAATGATCTTTATGTCGTTGGAAAGAAGAGAGAAAGATGAACAACTTTCATGTTGAAAGTTTTTCAAGATTAGAAATAGAAACTGATCAGAATGGCTCTGCAAAATCGGACGAGTTATGAACTCTTTAGAGCAAGAATCAAGACTTTGGAAAAAAAATGACTTAAGGAAGGAAATATCCTATTTAAATGAAGAAGAAATCAGCTTATTGAAGAAGCAACAAATGCTTAATGAAGAAGGAGTCAAAACTTGGAGAAGAAGGAAGCAAAACTTATTTAAGAAGCATTCAAAACTTCCTAAAGAAGTAGTCAAAACTTAATGAAGAAGGATGCAAAACTTGATGAAGAAGATGTCAAATGCTTAATGGAGAAGTATTCAAATACTTTGGGAAGAAGACAAGGTTGGAGCCGTGTGGAGTTGGCAAGGATTTTGGGTCAATTTGTCAAATGGCATCTTGTAGGAATTGTCATAAAAAGACAAGGGTATTTTGGTCATTTCACAACAAAATTAAATGTTGCCATAAATGTGCAATTTATTGCCATTTATGATAGGTTAGACTTGTCAAGAATGCTAATCAAGTTGGTCAATCCAATATCTCTGCTACTTTGCCGTCTTCCCGATCCATCTGACTCAGACTCTGCCTAGAGACATCTTGTCGTATAGGCCCGCAACAAACATAATATGTTAATTTTTTTTTCTAAAATTTTCAAAACTCCTAGTATCATAGTAAATATGATAAAAATATTTTTCATCTCGTTAACGATCCAAAATTTGATCTTCTGAGCAGTAAACTTTTACTGTCAGTGAAAACACAGAAAACAGCAGACCGGCTTCCGTCTGAGTTTTCAACTAAAAACTTCCTTGTAACCTCATAAAAATAAGTATAACAAGGAAATGACCTTGGTTTATCCAAAATCATTTTCTAAGTCTCGGATAAAAATATATTTTTATATATTTATCACCGATATTACGAAACAGCGAAAATCGGGGTGTTACAAGGGGGAAGTAGAGGAACCCAATTATCCTCAGCGTCCGTACCACTGACGTCTGCTATCTGATCATCCTCTGTAGTAGCAAAGATCGATGGTCAGGCGGCGAATCGAGGAGCGGCAGCAGGCGGCACAACCGTCAGAGCATCACCCTGAGCAACTGGAGTCTGGATCCTTATCTGCTCCAACACCAGCCGCAGTGTCTGGCCCTACTCGATGCTCGTCTGCACCAGCTGCTGGTGTGCCTGAGTCAACTGTGCAATCTGGTTCGCCATCTGCTGCTCTCTCTCGCTCTTCTCCCGAAACTCCACGTTCAGCTGCGTGATGGTGTCCTGCATTTGGTTGAACTGCTCCTGAGGGACGGTATCGGCGTAGGAAGGAGCAGGCGTGCCGGATGATGAAGCGATAAACTCGCCTCTCAGGTGTTCGAGGCCATACACGTTCCCCTTCTTGTTCCTGCCCCCGACGACCTCCAAATAAATGGCATTATCGTCAGCGGAGATAG
Organism: Sophora flavescens; assembly: GCA_030762895.1. Classification (NCBI taxonomy): domain Eukaryota; kingdom Viridiplantae; phylum Streptophyta; class Magnoliopsida; order Fabales; family Fabaceae; genus Sophora; species Sophora flavescens. Next base: position 161,323,075 of record CM061067.1, on the reverse strand, counting down.
GAGAGCTGGGCCCATCACCAGTCAAGGCCTCATCTCGTGACTGTGAGGCACGTGATATGACATCGTCCTTCTTCTCGTTGAAGCCCACCTACAAAGTATAGTTGAAGAGATTTAGTTAAAATTATAATCAATATTAACAAATCATTTATAATAAATTACAAGTAAACACTAAATTGTTTTTTTGCTTACAACATAGTTACGGGCTTTGTCATTGACCCATGTCCCCGACTTCAACTTCTTCGTCCTCTCCACCAACTCCATAGCAGTGGGGGCCCGCTGTTTCTGTGCTTTCTGCACAGAAAAATATAATCTCAAATTCATAAGAATATTTAAAAATGAAAACTCATTAAATAGTATATTAAGTCAAAAGTTTAATGTATTACCAGCTCGTCGTAGTGGGCGGCGGCTAATTTAGGCCCACCGGTCCAAGCACATGCGCCACCATCAGAAGCTCGATTACGCCGAGCTATGACCTGGATCTCTTGGAACTTCTCAGTAGCCCAGTACTGGTCCAGCTGCCTCCTGATCTCAGGATCCACCCACTTCCCCTTATTCTTACCCTTTCTCAGCTTGTTCGTCAGATTCTTCATGACCAGTGAGCCTTTATGCTCACCCACTCCAACTCTATACTCTTCCCTAAGACGTTTATTCCGATCCAACCTACGATACATCCATTTCCGATTCTCTGGAATATCCATTGCTGGCAATTAAATAGCCTGACCAACCCTACAATAACACTTATATATTACGGTGCATTCCAATAACTCCATCAATCTCATTCTTATGACAAGGTATGAACCTATCCCATTCGAGAAGAAACCTTTACCACACTTGACTAATAATAGTTATTCCCTTATTCAAATACCTTATACTTAACAAAATTTCGGCAGCATGTCCCATCGGTCTCCAAGTACACGACTCGAGCACGGTGAGAATCGCTGCGATCAAGTATGCACCAGGAGAATAAAAGGAAATGCATCAGACCAAAATTTCAACAAGTATATAAGGCATTTGAACAATGAAATGACTATTGTACGAGTGTGAAAAAGGTTTTTTCCCAAACTGTCCCACTTGGACAATTCAAGATTCAATACAATGAGCATGCGTACCTTGAGAAGGTATGCATGCTCATTAATATTGAATCTCAAATAGGAAACTAAGGCTTTCGTAACTTAATAATTAACTCTAGCAGAAAATAAAACCATTGACTTATAAGGATTGCAGCATACTTCAACAAATATATATTGAAGCATAATTCAATACAAACTTAGATAAAATATAGTAGCAAACATCCTATTGAGCTCCGCTCTCCACTAATAAGTAACACATAATTGTCAAACACGTGCATAACTTCTAAATTAGCAACACACAACAAGCATCCCGCCTTTTTGAAAGGATCACATCCTATTGAGCTCTGTTCTCCACTAACAAACAACACATAATTGCAAATACATGCATAAATATTAAATTATCAGCACACAATCAGCATCTTGCCTTTCAGGCAGGATACCTTCCTATTGAGCTTCGCTCTCCACTAATAAGTAACACATAATTGTCAAACACATGCATAACTTCTAAATTAGCAATACACAACAAACATCCCGCCTTTTTGACAGGATCACATCCTATTGAGCTCTGCTCTCCACTAACAACAACACATAATTGCAAATACATACATAAATATTAAATTATCAGCACACAATCAGTATCTTGCCTTTCAGGCAGGATACCTTCCTATTGAGCTCAGCTCTCCACTGACAAACAACAAGATATATAATTCACATAACACATTACAAGCACCACACAATCAGAACCTTTTAGACAAAGCAGAACCTTAAAAGAGAGTATTGAGAGAACTTACCTATGCGACAAAATGAAAAAACAAGTAAGGATAAGGGGAGGAGCCGCAGACAAGAAGATCAGGAACTGATAAATATAATAAGACAATATGAAAGAAAATTAATATCCTTAGAGCCAACTTAATTGTATTCAAGTTATTAATATAAAAGTTCAACAAATTGCCATTACGACCAATTGATTACCTGTGGAGATGGAGAGGGGACGAAAGGACTCGGTTTCAACTCACGAGAAATAGAGCAATGACCTATAATGCATAAATAAAATTAATCCTGTCAAATACTAACATTTAAGAAACTAACATTTAAGAGTTTGTTGAAAGCCATTAGGCCTTTTACTTTTGTCCTCTCTTTCTGTGTTTTTTAAATCATTGCTATATTGGGTCTTGAACTCTTTGAATTTCTTAAGGATATACACATGAATAACATATTTGAAAGAGAGAGTTGTATAGAAAGCAATGCAAAATAGTTGATTAAATGAACCTTTAGAAAACTTCATGCAAATGAATCTATTTCTATATTCATGACATGAATAGAACAGAAATGAATTAGACAACCATGTAAAAAATAATCTATCATCAATGACTTAATGCACCACTTATAATATTTAAGTCGTGAAGTATATACCACTTGGGTGTGGAGCATAAGGCTTGGTGAAACAGCCGTACTTCCTAGCAAGTTGGTTTGTTTATACAATACAATATATATCAAACAAGTTCAATGTAGAGTTTACCATTCAAGTCCAGACCGTTTGATAATCAGCCTTCAGATTATAACTATTTAATACAAAAAATAGTGACTTGATAACCTACCAACAACTAATGGGGGAAGAGAGGAAGGAATAGGGAAGGGAAGGGGGTGGAGTTGCGCGTGAGAGAGAAGAGAAGAAAAGAGAGAAATGGGGGAAGAGAGGAAGGAAATCGCGATTTAGGGATTTTATTTTTAGCGACCGAAAAATTCGGTCGCTAAATGGGTTAATTTGAAATTTGAATTCATAAATTTAGCTACCGATTTTAAATCGGTCTCTAACACGCTCTATTTAAATTTTTTTACGTGCCGTTTAGCGACAGAGTTAATATCAGTCGCAAATGTAAATAAAATCTAACCGTTGCATTGAACTCGGTCGCCAGTTCAGTCGCTAAATAGTCAGCAAGTTTTGACTTTTACTTTCCTTTATTTAGCGACCAAAATAGCGACCGATAACTCTTCTACGCTCTATTTCGGTCCCTATTTCGCTCGCAGTATCAACTATAACCAGTGTTTCATGTAGATCCTACAGTCGGTCGCCATTTCGGTCGCAAACAGCAACCAACAAATTCGCTCACTATTTTCGGTCGCTAAATAACCTTTTTTTGTAGTGCCTCCCCTTCATCATCTACTACTAAAAATGTAATTACTCCAAATATAAAAACTAAGATTCTTAATCAATTTCAATTCTGTAAGAATTAAAATTGGAATTAGGATTCTAAATTATAATAATTCTGATTTTGCCATCCAAACGAGCCCTTTGATATTATGCAATTGAAAGACCAGTCCTAGTTCCATGAATACCTACCCTCTAAATTCAATCGTCATTGCTTGACCTGATTTTCTAAAACATGGTTCCAATAGTATTCAAGGTGATGGTGGCGATTATTTCTGTATCCCTAATCGTTGTTTTTGTGAAGAATCTATGGATGTGAGGGATAGAGATCATACTCATAGGAGAGATAGAGAGCATATGTATACTCATGTGGTAACATATTGATTGATTGAAAAAAGATGATGAAAAATGATACACGAGGCTCTATTTATAGAGCTAGTTAACTAACTAACACAATTAACTCTCTAACAAACTATTAACAACTTATAACAAACTATTAACAGAATTATCTATATTCCTAACAGCCCCCCTCAAGCTGATAAGTGGTATCACCACAATCAGCTTGAATTAAAATCAAGACATAACATGGAAAGAAAATTAAAAATTGACATACAAGAATCCAAAATAAAAGCCCGGCAGCAGAAAAAAAATAAAATAAAAAATGACAAGGCCCCATCCAAGCTTAAAACGGACCAGCCCATATGCTGTGTTAGGCAGCAAGGGCAACACTCCAGAGTGTGACTCCTGAGACAATCGTGCGAAGCTTCTGGAACTTTCTAGGCGGCATTTTCCTTTCTCGTCTCCCATTCTCTGTCAAACTAAGTTCCTCAAGGCGGCATGGCCGGGTGCACCACCGCTCTCGACGAGACTTCCGATCAGCGTCAACAGCGCCAGCTTCGTATCAAACACGTCGCACCTCAGAAGCTTCTGCAACCTCAGCAACAAGGAGGATGGAATCGATGCAGGGACTTGGAATGGTGACCGAAAACTCGAGATTGAAGGCGGAAGGTGATACTTCTGGAATGTTTGATGGTGGGGAAGGCAACAAGGTGCAAGGTGATGGCGGAGCTGGCGACGTCGCGGTGGAGTTGTAAATGGCGGATCGGAATGCGACGGAGCTAGCCGCTGGCTCGCGAAAGTTGAGGAGGATTCCCCCAGGATCGAAGACAATCAGATGCTCGCAGAAGAGGTTGACGAAGGAGACGATGCCGAGATCGGCTCGACGGCTGTCGAAGGGAGATGAATATGAATCTGGTGCCAGATTCACCGGTTTAGGAGCTACCAAATCTACCTTCTCCTTCTTCGATTTCTCAGCGGCTTCAGAGATCAGATCGGTGACGATGGAAGAATCAGTACCTGATTCAGGATCCAGATTGCAGTTGACGAAGGTGGAGATGATGCAATCTGTGAACTCCTTTGGTTTCTTGGCTGCTTCAGAAACGTCAGATTCAGATGCAAGATCGGAGATGTTGGAATGTGAATCGACGAGGATGTAGGTGATTTCCCCAATCTTGATGGTGAATCCATGGATTTCTGGCTTGGTTGGAATTACCAAAGCCAAAGGAATGCTCTCAAGATCTGAGTTCCTTGAGTTTCCGAAGCTGCCGAAGACGAACTCGTAGTGTCCATTCTCCTCCGTTGTTGCAGATTCAAGAACGTTGGAAGGATCTTCATCACTGTCTGAATAATCATCTTCATTGTTGTCTGAATCAGGAACGGAAGCCTCATCCTCATCACTATCATCAGCAGAAGCCTCACGGTATCGCTCTGATACCATGTGAAGAATCCATGGATGTGAGGGATAGAGATCATACTCATAGGAGAGATAGAGAGCATATGTATACTCATGTGGTAACATATTGATTGATTGAAAAAAGATGATGAAAAATGATACATGAGGCTCTATTTATAGAGCTAGTTAACTAACTAACACAATTAACTCTCTAACAAACTATTAACAACTTATAACAAACTATTAACAGAATTATCTATATTCCTAACAGTTTTTTTTTTCCCAAAACCACCTTTCACATTAAACTGTAATCAAGGTGGTGGCGATTATTTTTATGTTTATGCTGAATGTGCTTATTCTATTCTAGAGGGTATTCAAATAAATTTACATTCAAGAACAATTCACACATATTGCAGGTTGCTTCCAAAAAGAGAAATTTAGCAGATGAAGCTGGGGCTGTTTTATAACAGGAAAAACTGAAGCAATTAGAGGACACGGATAGCAATTGTAGTTGGAGGATGCCTGCCGCCTTCAACTTCGCCGACATTGGTAACAATGGTTGTCGGAGTATGTGACAGACGATGAAAGGGAGGGAAGGAAGGATGAAGTCATGTGAATTTTTATGGTCATGTTTTAATCTGATCCATTAAATCTTTTTAATTGTGATCCAATGATTCTAATTAGTAGTTCTCATTTCTCACAATAAAGAGGAGTTCTCGATGGATACACTCCATATATATATATATATATATATATATATATATATATATATTTTGTACTGATCACCTCTTGCACCTTCACTCACTTTAAAATGTTAATTAGTTCTTGCAGCTACCGAATCCCCTATTCTCCAAGACTTCAACGCATTGAAGGTCCAAGAAAGCTGCGAGCTTGTTCTAGTGCTGCCTAACAACACAAGAAAAACAAAATCTATTCTCATAAGCTCACAAACGATGTATATCTTTTGAGACATATTTTTATAAATCCCATTATTTATATCACTAAATTTGATATCTAATTGACGCATCTCTTATTGAGATCAATATATTACATTTATTTTAGTTTTACATACAGTATATAACAATATTTAACCTGATCGTTCATATAAAAGTATGGGTATCCCACAAGTGTCAAATCTAGTAATAAAAAACATTTTTGTATTTTTATAATGTCTAATTACGTGTCAAGCTGTAAGTCTTAACCAATGTTTGATCAATAAAAGTCCTATTAAGCAACATATTAGCAAGAGGTATTTTCTCTCGTTAAGGACAAAACGATGGGTAATAGATGTATATGAATATAGGATAAAGCCCAACATTTCACTATCTGCCCCACATAATTTAATGAAATAAATGACAACGCCATCCAATAAATAAGATTTCGTGTGTTTGCTTAAACTGTTTATGTGCGTTGGACATCCTGGCACGTAATTACGCAATGAGATTTGAAGAAAAAAATAGAATAAAATTCGCTTGTGACAACTACATTTTAGTGATGAAAGAAAACGAGGTATCACCATTCACCAACTCGATCGATCCGATCATGGCTTTTTGTCGTTTTACGGTCCAAATGGAAAATGGCCAACTTAGACATAGCAAGTATGACCTAATCTTGTGATTAATGGCTTATTAAAGTATGGAGAAATAATGAATTTGGCATTTCGAAAAATATTACACTTAGTTTGTCAATACAAATTTTTCTTTTATGAGTTGCTTAATCAATATCCTTAAAATACTTGTTAGCAACATCCTTAAAGTATAATTATCTTCTGTTTGTCTTGTTAAAATATAATTATCAAATCTCAATAATCAAGAGGCGGAGGGGGTGGGGTGGGAAATGAACTCCTATTTCTTTACTATTTGTGTATTTTACCAGTAGCAATTGAAAAATTATTGAACTTTTGTCCTTTGTAGCAATGGAAATTATCAGACAAGACAAAAACATATATTTCATTCGACAGCTACAGCTACAGCTACAAAGTTGCAATAGCTAGCAGATAGACTTGATAAGATGATTTTTCTTAGATTCAATGAAGTGAGAGTATTAGGGTACTATAACTCTTATACAAGAAGATAGTTCCAATGCCACATGTTAATTATAACATGTTGTCAAAGATTTGCTATCTCGGTTAAGTATGTTTTATCGTCAAGTAACCTCCCTTTTCTCCATCTCTTCCATTTCTACTTATAGTGGTTTATGTACTTATTATTATAATTGGACCTCTTTACTCTTGGGTAACGACCGCTGCCTTGGTAATCATAATCGGCCAGCTAACATTGATGTTGTAATTACTCCTTATTCATAAGTCTGTCATTTAATTGTCTCTATCCTCATTGTGCGACCTCTCTAATTTCCCATGTGACCTATTTAATCATTGGGCTATAGGCTAAACAAGAACTCGACCCTAAACATGTAGGCAGCCTGCTTCTTGGTCCAATCTTTTTAGTGGATCCGCAATACATTCAAAGTCGGCCCGAATGTGCAACTCGAACAACCATAACAAATCGGGCCTTCCTGTTTCTAAGTTAAGTCGGCCTTCCTCATGTATAACATGGATCCGAATATTTACTCACTTGGCCCATAACACAACATATTTTTTCGATAACTAAAATTGTATTAATAATATCTAGCGTAAGCATGAACCCACGTATAAGCTAATTACAAGTATTGAACCAGAAGTTTCAATGAAATTGATACTATTATTAGTAGAGTTTTAGATATAATTTAAACATTTATACCATATCATATTCATACATAATATATTTATTTTAATTTTACTTATAGTATATAATAAATTAATAATATTCAATCTTATTTGCATGTAGATTTGATTGTCACGAAATGTGAAATTCATGTTATACAAATGACTTTTTTCATTATCATCGTGCAATAAGAAATGGGGGAAATTTTTTTAATTGCGTCTATTAATTACAATTCGTATGTTAGCTGTTAGACCAACTTCAATGGTTGTTATTAAGATGGTTATTAAGCATAAGAACTGGTTCTTATACGAATCTTTATTGGAGATAAATAACATGACAACCAGATCGTAGAACCGTTCTTGTCAAATAATTTTTTTTTATTGAGAGTGAGAGAGTGAGAAAGTGAGTAAATAATACTTGTGAGACCCATTTAAGAACTCAAAATGAGTTCTTCTATTAGAGTAAAATTGAGGTTGGATTCTTATATCATATGTGATATCTTTGGACCCACAAAATAATAGATAAGTACCAAATTAAAATATGATTCTACCATCGTGGATTTTGTCTTGGTTTTTCTCACAACGTCTTGATCTTCCAATAAACAATAACACAATTACCAATAAAAAAGAAGTAAAGTTTGTTCTTCTCTTCAGAATAATAAACGTAATTAATATGTGGAAACAAAAATTAGGCTAATAAGAAAGGCATTGCTATGTGGAAACAAAAATGAGGCTAAAACACAAGATAGAGACTCGTTTGCCATTTATGTGCCACTTAATGGATACCAATTTGATTCAGTTTGGACGCATCAGCTACTCTACCCTACACCCTTTTACCTAATGTTATTAAAAACAACACTTGGAATAATTAACTTGATCTTATTAAGAAGATTATCAAGGGTTCCTTTGTTTCTTAGTTGTATGTAAGTATTTTTACAATAACCAACAGTATATTTATGGGGAATTGGGGATGTTTTTCCCTCTATTATTTTTTTTAAGGAAAGGTGATCCTATGTCACCATAATTTATTTAAAAAAAGAAGAAAAATAAAAGAAAATAAAAACACGGGGGACATAAACCAAAACTCATGCAAAATAAATCATTTAAACTTAACATTAGGTTTTCTATTCTTTCTCAGGTTGTATTTCCGAGATTTAGACAAAATCACCGTGAAATCAGAATCATCATCAACAACATTATCATTAATTTAAAAGGTCTAGGTAAAAGAGGTCGAAGCATAGTATGGATGAAAACTAGTTAATTGTGTTTTCTTCTTTTATATGTCATGCACCATGCTTATATAGCTATATGGTTTATTCTTTGTTTGTACATTGATGATGGTAAGGAGGAGAATCAAATGGGATGGTAAAGGATGTCAATATGTCATTGTTCCTGATTGTACCGTGAAATGAAAAGAAAATGAAGTTATAGAGGAAAACAAAAAACTGTGGAAGATGCTAGAAAACAAGAATAGTACAGATGGGTGACTGAAGGAGGTATCTATGACAGAAATACTAAGAAATGTCGTTTAACAACAGAACGTAGTTGTGTTGCACTAAAAAATGTTTCGTAATTTTTAATGTATTTATTTTACAATGATAAGTGATACTGATAAATTTGTATAGACGTAGATTAGTAGTAGTAGCAATGCCAGAGGAAACAACAAATGGTGGTTTCCACGTGATGCGGGCCTTTTGGAAGAGAGTACGGGAATGGGACTGTCATTGTCCTTACTCATGGCGGCAGTGCCTTTCCAGCAACAAAAACCATACACATAGCGAAAGAACATGAGAGGAACTCGTGTTTTTTGTTATTTGTGAAGGGTTCATTACCTTTCTTTCCTTTTCGTCAAAGCTGATTTCACAGCAATTGTCTTTCATGATAAGCTTCCTATAGGTACGATATCTCTACCATTTTCATATTCTTGGATATCTCACGTACATGTTCAATGATTTAGTTGCTTATCATATTCCGGAATGATAATGTTATGACTGAAGCCTACCAAGAGAGCCCAATTAAAAAGATTAGTCTACTAGAATGGAGAACCTTGTGATTAAGTATCACAATGAGCAATCATAATATTGTCATCCACTTTGAGAGTCGCTGCTCAGTAGGGGTGACAAAATGATCCATTTGTTCATCATCCATCCAGTCCATCAATGAGAAAATTCATCCAGTCCATCCATTTATAAAAAAATAATATAAATGGATTGGACTATTTTTTTAGTGGATATTTTATGATCCATCCAATGTTTTTTAAAATCCATTGGACCAACAATAAAAAATGTAATGGATCAACTTTTATCCATTCCAAAACCAATTTATTTTTTCATATTATTTTTCACCAAATAAAAAAAACCTCCATTTATAACCAAAAAAATACTCCATCTAATTTTCTCTTCCGTTCCCTATTATTTTTTCTTCACTATTTTTTATTTTATTTATCTGTTTTTTTTTCTTTTTTTGTTACATTAAGTATTAACCAATTAATCGTTCTCAAGTACCAGTTGTAGTCCACGTTATCCCGTACGTTTTTTTTATCGTTGCCTTTTTTTTTGCTGAGAAACTTTAAAAAAAGTATTAACTAATTGAAAGCACGGAAAGTCGTAACAAGTTTCGTAAAACAATGTCGTGGAACGTTGTGGCAAAACAACCTCTGTAGATGCACATAATCAATAACTCCCATATAATAATAGAAAAATGGCCGTGATACAAAATGGTCGTGAGATAGAGTGGAGATAGAGTAAAGATAGAGAAAGAGTAGGAAAAAAAAGGAGAGAGAGGAAGAAAGAGGAGAGCGAGGGTGAGATAGAGATAATATTTTAATTTGTTTACAAATTATTTTATTTTTAAAAATATTTATGGATGGATAAAAGAGATATAAAATTATTTAATTTCTTAAAATAAATTTTAGTGGGTGGATTGGATATTCATCCATGAAAAGTTGTTAATGGATGGATCGGATGGATTTTATTTAATCGATCATGGATGGATTGGATTTTTTTAATGAATTTTTAATGGATTATAATGGATTAATGGATTGTTTTTAATCCATACGTTAAGATCCGAATAAAAAATTTTCCGATCCATCCATTTGACACCCTTAGCGCTCACAACGGTAAAACCAACACAGAAACTGAGAGAAAAGCTCAGAGAAAGTGAAGATGATCAAAGCATGAAGTTTTGAAAATGATTCCTCTTAGTTCATTCATTGGCACCTTTCGGTATTTATACGTACAAGCCTAGCTAGTGGAGCTAACCGAATCTGTTATGCCAGCTCAGTAGGTAGTTATTACAGTTGGCAGTTATACAGCTGTCAACAGCTCATCAACTAATTGAGTTACTTGCTCATCAAGTAACTATTCCTAGCTTGACTATTGCATTACAACAATGGCACATAGTCGCATAGTGTAATACCCCTCGCCAGCTAAGGATGGCATATGTCTAACAATCCTAGCTTGGAGATGAGTTTGCGGAAGTGAGAAGGGTGCAGTCCCTTTGTAAAGACATCTGTAGTTTGACTATGTGAAGTGATAGGAAGGAGCTTCATCAAACCAGCCATGCCCTTCTCCCTGACAATGTGGCAGTCTATCTCCAAGTGTTTTGTACGCTCATGAAACACAGGGTTAGCCGCAATGTGTAGTGCACTCTGGTTGTCACAATAAATGATAGATTGCCGAGCACTTTGAACATTCAAATCTTGCAGAAGATATTGCAACCATTGCAATTCACAAGTGGCAGAACGTCCAAGAGCTCTATACTCAGCTTCGCTAGAGGATTTGGCAATTGTGAGCTGTTTCTTAGACCTCCAACATATCAAAGAGTCTCCAAGGAAAAAACAATATCCACTAACCGATCTCCTAGTATCCACACACCCTCCCACCTATCAGCATCAACAAAGCCAAGGAGTTGAAGTGATGATGAACGAAGGAAGAATAAACCTTGGCCATGACTTCCTTTCAAGTATTTTAACACTTTCTGAGCTGCTTGAAAGTGCAACATGGTAGGTTTAGTGAGGAATTGGCATAGTTGTTGGACTTCTAAACTTATATCAGGCCGAGTGGCTGTGAGATACAAGAGTCGTCCAACTAATATTCTATATCCTTCAACATCACTATATGCTGGACCATCATCCTGATGCAGCTTTGTTTTTGGCTCTATGGGGGTAGAGACAAGCTTGCAACCAACTATTCCTGTATCTGCTAGTAGATCTAAGCAGTGTTGTCTCTTACTGAGGGAAATTCCTTTAGGTGAATGGGCTGCCTCTAGTCCCAAAAAGTACTTTAATACACCTAAATCCTTTATGACAAAGTGCTTGTCTAAAGTAGATTTAATAAAGTTGATTTCAGTAATGGAATTTCCAAATAAAACTATGTCATCAACATAGATGAGCAAAGTTGTAAAAGATGCATCGGTGGTTTTAGTGAACAAAGAGTAATCTGCTGTAGCTTGCTTGTATCCTAATTGTACAAGTAAACTTGACCATTTTCCATACCACTTTTGGCTAGCCAGCTTCAAGCCATTGAGAGATTTCAAAAGCTTGCAAACTCTATTGTTACCTTCATAATTCGCTCCCTCGGGTACTTTCATGTATACATCTTCTAGTAACTCTCCATGCAAGAAAGCATTGTTCACATCTAATTGGTGAACAAGCCAATTTTGTGTTGATGCAAGTGCGATGAGTAATCTCACAGTAGTTAATTAAGCTACTGGGGAGAATGTGTCTAAGAAATCCACTCCTTCAGTTTGTGTATACCCTCTGGCAACCAATCTTGCCTTGTACCTCTTAATGATTCCATCTGATTTTCTGTTGACTTTATAGACCCATTTACTTCCAATAGGTTGCACACCTGGTGGCTGCTCAACTACCTTCCAAGTGTGGTTCTTTTCAAGGGCCTGTAATTCTGTATTCATGGCATCAATCCAGCATTTATCTTTCACTTCTTGGCTGTAGGAAGTAGGCTCAGTGATAGTGGATAAGGACATAGCACAACTTTTGTGTTGAGTGGACAATGACTCATAGGACACATAGGAGCTCAGTGGATATATGCATTTGGAAGGCTCAGTGTTAGCTTTCAAATGTGAACAATGGCATTTATGAAGATATGCTGGTGCTTTCTTTGATCTTGTGGATCTTCTAGGAGCTATTTCTGGTGCTGGAATCTCATTTTCAGTGGTGGACTTTGGAGCAATGTCAACACTTGTTTCAGTCTCAGGACTGTTCATGGGAAAATTGGTAGGTGTATGAATGCTTTCAGTGATCTCCACATCAGTAAATTGATCCATATTCATATCTGTATCAGTAGGTTGATTCGCAGGTTATTCTGCATCAATAGGTTGAGTCACAGGCACTCCTGTTGTAGGCACGGGATCTGAGATAAATGACTGAGTTTCTGAGTTGGAACTCACATATTTCCATGGAACTTCAGTTGCTTTGTTGTGTTGTGAAATGCAAGGCAAAATATGTTCATAAAACACTGCATTTCTAGAAACCAGTATCTCTCTATTGTGCAGATCATAACCTATGTAACCTTTCATCCCTATCTTGTACCCCAAGAAGGCACATTTTCTTGCTCTGTCGTCTAATTTGTGATGTTGTGCGAGAGCATGTGCGATCCGGCAAGTGTACCGGATTGTCGCCAAGTAATAAAAAGATATCGATCCCACAGAGACCGTGATCTCAAATCGCAACTAATTACTAAATCGATAAAACTGGACTATAAAAAGATTTTGAAAAAGGTTTTTGATATTTGAAATAAGAGATAACTTAGAAAATCAAATAAGGAATGCAATCAAGTAAAACAGAAGGTAAATCAATTTATGGTTTTTCAGATCTAAATGGATTCCTAGGAATTTGGGTTACCAACAAGATTGTTTATGTTACTAAATTGATTACACCCTTGTTAATTATTGAAATTGCCTTGAAGGCGAATTTATCCTCAAATAGTTAATGCTCCCTCTCGGGTTACAAAAACCGTGCCCAATTAAACCAACCCCTACTCTCGTGGTAGTCGAATTTAGGTTGGACCCTTTGCGTTTCGTGACAATTCATTAATCCTCGAAGGACGGCTTCTAACTCTCGTGATTTCAGTCCTAAGTCTGATTCTATAGATCCGATACCTAAGTTCACCGCTAGGTTCCTCCTTAGAATATCTACGACACGTAAATAAGTGCGCACCAGATTTACGATTAATTAAAACTCTAGAAATCAGATCTAAAGCAAAATCGCAATTAACAAAGATAAAACATCAATTCATACCATAAAATAGATCTTGGGCATAGCCCCAATCCCTAGAAATTAAGCTACTACTCAAGCCTTGCCATGGTGATGACAAGCTTGGTTAACAACAACATGAAAATAAAAATAAGAGAAGAGAAGAGAAGAGAAGAGGAAGAAGAAGAGAGATCCTAAATTATAGCCTAAGAGTAGAAGCCCAAAAGTCTTCTCCCTCTGCCCAGATGCCTTATTTATAGATTAGGGAAGTTAGAATCCCAATCCAACACAAATTCAGATCCAAATCAGTTGCTTCAGATCCAAGTAATACGCGTCACGACCGTGATGGCTATCACGGCCAGGCCGTGACGGATTCTGCCTTGGGCGTTTCTTGAATTTTTGGTCTATCACGGCCGTGATGCTCATCATGGCTAGGCCGTGATCAGTTCTGCCTGTGAGGGTCTGGTTCAGCTGACATGTCACGACCGTGATGGGCATCACGGCTAGGCCGTGATGGGCTCTGTTTGGCTCATCTTCTTCACTTTTCAAGTCCCGTCTTCATCCAAGCTCCATCATGGCTAATCCTGAGCATTTTATCCTTAATTCCTACAAAACAACACCACAAAACCGCCTTACCCGTTCCAAAGTAAAAACTAACAAAAATCAAATTAAAAATGCCTAAACTATATGAAAATGCATGCAAAATGATAAGCAAATATGAGGTGGAATCACACTCATCAAATCACCCCAAGCTTAAGACTTTGCTTGTCCTCAAGCAATAACTAAGGCCAGACAAGATAATCGGAGCATGGATAGTGAACCAAGAACCCGAGTAACTAATCCAAGTAACAGGCATATTCAATAAATCCCCAAGAGATAATCGATTTCAAGTCCAATTAAAAGCTTAGGTTCTTTAGATTCATGTTTTCACTGATTCATGCACTCTTCTCACCTCACTCAAATGTTTAAGGGTATATGACAATTCGCTCAGTTTTCTCAAGGAAGGTATTCTACCATAAGCTTGACTATTAACCAAATCTCTACTTTATTAATGGAAACACAAAAGAATCAAGAGGTCGTTTACTTTGGTTGTAACGAGACCATGGGATTAATCGTTAGGTGGGGAAATCAAGAAAAAGAAATTTCAAGAGGGTTAAACAAAATATCAACATTGCAAAGCATGACAACCTTCTAAAATACCCTTTTTTGGGCTTTTGTTTACTTTTCCACCTTTCTTTCTTTCTTTCTTTTTTAATTTTTATTTCTCACTTTCTTTTTGTCATCCCCTTCTCCATTTTTTTTTGTTTATTTTATTTTATTTATTTGGAGAAGGGGAGATTTTTAGCTCAAGAGAAATATTTTTTCTATCTTTCTCATCCCACAATTTTTTTCAACTACCTTTTTACCCTTTTTGCAATACTTTAAAAGGTGTCATACCAAGCATCATTCATCAAAATATTTCAAGGTACCAAGAAAAGTATTTTATTCTTTTAGGCTCAAAATTGGGCAACTAAGGGGTAGCATTTAGTCAATCAAAGCTCAGAAGGCCGGAAAAATACATAATGCCTCAATCATTTTTAAAAATGTTTTCAAAAAAATTTTAAGTTTCAAAACGGTTTCAAGTCAAGTTCTAGAGAATACAATCCAAGAGGAATAAAACACTCTATCACAAAGAATGAGGTAGATTTAGTGAGTACCCCTTTTAGGCTAAAAAATCTCACATTTAGTAGTTTAAAATCAGTGAGAAACACAAATCTAAAGAACCACATGCTAATTGTCAACTATCAAAAGATCATCTCAAGAATTTTTATTTTTAGCCTTATAACAAGAATAAAAAAAATTGGGTTCAAAAATTCACTATCTCAATTTATTTGTGATGAGTGTGATTTCACATCACTTTTCATGTACATTTCTGCATGCATTTGCATATAGTTAGGCCAATTTAGTGTTGATTTTGTATAGTTTTTCCTTTAGAACGGATGAGGTGGTTTCTGGTGTTGTTTTGCAGGATTTAATGGAAAAATGCCCAGAAATCAGCCTTGGTGGAGCTTGGATGAAAAAGAGCTTGAAAAGTGAGGATTATGAGCCAAGCAGAGAGTATCACGGCTTGGCCGTGATGGCCCTCACGGCCGTGAGGGAGCAGTAGCTGAAGAAAGATTGAGCCAAAAGTCAGAAGCTGTCACGGCCTGGCCGTGATGGCTATCACGGCCGTGACCTGCTAGTTGGAAAAGTCAGAAACGATCACGGCCTAGCCGTGATGGATATCACGGCCTAGCCGTGATGGATATCACGGCCGTGATGAATAAGTGAATGAAGAGGCGCCCAAGTCAGAGACCGTCACGGCCTTGGCCGTGATGGATCCGGCGTGACGAGCGTGAACCTATAAATAACAGACAAGCAGACAGAAAAAAGAACAAACTTCTAACCTAAAATAATCTGCACTTGGAGGCAGAGAGGTCAAGGGCCGGAGAGGGTTTCTACCCAAAAAGGGGGGCGTTTTCTCTGCTCTTGGATGGGGAGAAGATTGGAGGAAGCTTGTCTATGAGTGTTCTCCATCCCTTTTCTCATCCTATTTTGTATTTCCTTATCATGAGTAGTTAATTCCCCATTGTTGGGGTTAGATGTAACTTTTCTAAACTTAGTTGTATTGTGATGTGGTTGTTTTAATACAAGTTTCTATTTCGTATGAGTATGTGATTCTGTGTTTAATGCTTTCCTTGGATTAGCTACCCATAGGAATGATTTGTTGCTTTGATAGATGACTGGAAGGTTGGTATTAAGGCATGCTCATGAATCATATGCCAAGTAGTTCAAGAATCTAGGAATAGGTGTTGAATGCTTGCAATCTTATAAGTCTTGACTTAATGCAAAATCTCAGGTTAATCCACCTAAGGAATTAGGGTTTAATTTGGGGTTTTAGGCTCAATGCACCTAAGGAATTAGGCTTGAGTATTTTAGAAAAGGCTTGATTGGCATAATTGAATTAGGACTTGTGTTGATAACCATTTCATTGCAATTAAGGGAGGATTAGTGTAGTCTAACCCTAACAATCTTAGCCACATCTCTGTTTGCATACCAAGTGTTTGTTAAAAATCCCAAAAGACCAAAAACATTTTATTTTCTGTTTTAATCCCTCACACTTTAGTTAAGTCTAAATAGTTGTTAAGTTTGTGAATTGGTAATTGACAACCAATCCCTGTGGATACGATAACCGGTCTCACCACCGTATTACTTGATTGCGACAAGGTGCACTTGCCTTTATTTATATCTTAAAAATACACGCATCAATTTGACACCAAGTTCTCACAATTGGATGCATAATCTAAGCAATGGGGCAATCTAGAGAATGTGATCATGCAAAACCATGCATATATGAATGCAACATGAAAAATACAAAAATGAAAAAATTTGCAAAAATATCCCTACCCCAAGCTTAAAAACTTACATTGTCCCCATTGTAAATAATCAAGTCGGAGAGAGGAGAAAAATTGGAACAACTCACCGAGGTGGTAGCGGGTGATGGCTCACATGCCAGTCAAAAGCTTGTTAGAAATTGTATCACGGTCGTGAGACTCATCACGGCTAGACCGTGATCAATTCTGGTCTTTAGGAGCTGGCCTGTCACGGTCATGACCTGTATCACGGTTAGGCCGTGATACTCTCTGATCTTTGGGGTCCTTCCCATCACGCCCGTGACGCTTATCACGGCTGGGCCGTGATCCTTTCTGGTCTTCTTGGTTAGCTCATCACGGTCATGACCACTGTCACGGCCTGGGTGTGATGACTTCTGACTTTATTTGTCCCTGCCCTTTTTGCTCTTCCTTCCTTCTTAACCTGAAA
This sequence comes from Sophora flavescens, assembly GCA_030762895.1. Classification (NCBI taxonomy): domain Eukaryota; kingdom Viridiplantae; phylum Streptophyta; class Magnoliopsida; order Fabales; family Fabaceae; genus Sophora; species Sophora flavescens. The sequence continues at coordinate 161,305,369 of CM061067.1, read as the reverse complement.
ACACTTGACAAATCTATTAATTTATGATTCTTTTTCCTCTTGATCTTCTCAAATTATTCAAGAGCTAATTTCAAAAACAAATGGAAAAGGGAAAGAAAACTTGGGTTGCCTCCCAAGAAGCGCTTATTTACGGTCTTAAGCTTGACCATACTTCCTTCAGTCAACCGGGGCCGGCTGGGTGTAGAAGTGCAGGAACACTTCTCTTCCATGGGAGTCCTTCAAAGAGCCGATTCTGCTCGTATGGCCAATTGCGCTTCCACTTCGCTCCTTTTACTCGGAGCTTCATGGCCTTACTCCCTCCCGGCGGAAGTTTTGTTTCCACATGATGAGCAACTCCAACTTCATCACTACTGGGTGCATCATTTGCCATGCAAATCTTCGGGGTTGCTTCCATGTTGAGCTCTTCCTTTACCACTGGAGACGTTATATCGATTCTGCACACATGACTCACAAAAGGTGGGTTGTTATATGAGTTAGTCAATTCAAAATCTACCCTACCTTCCTCTACATTCAGAGAGAGTTTGTCATTCCTTACGTCTATTATTTCTCCAGCGGTGGCCAAGAATGGCCTTCCTAAAATGATGGGGAATTCAGAATTCCCTTTCATATCCAATACCAGGAAATCGGTAGGGATGAAAAATTTTCCTACCTTTACAAGAACATTCTCTAGTATGCCTAGAGGAGTTCTAGTTGAGCCATCCGTAAATTGTAAGGAGAATTTGAATGGGCTCAACTCTTTGGTTCCCAACCTTTCCAAGATAGTGAGCGACATCAAGCTCGCACTAGCCCCTAAGTCACATAAGGCTTGGTCTATTTTCACTTCTCCAATTGAGCAAGCAATAGAGAAACTACCTGGATCTTTTAGCTTAGGAGGCATATTAGCTTCTATATCCACTTGCTTTTTCTTGACCAACCTTTGTGGGAAAGGTATCGGGGGTTGGTACGGTGGTGGAGGGACATACTTTGGTTCTGGCTCTTCATCTTCGCCAATGTCCTCATCTGGTTCCACGTCCTTTTCAACCACCCCAAGCTTGTCATCCCTCAAGTATATGGCATTACAATGTTCAATGGGATTTGCTTCGGGTTGGCCCGGGAACGTACCCTTAGGTCTAGAGTATGTGCTGGCTTGTTGGGCAATCTGAGTTTCTAGCATCTTGTTATGGATGGCTAAGTTATCTACCTTAGATGCTAGCTCTTTTATTGCCTCGTTTACTGCCCTACCTTGTTGTCTAAACTCTTCATTTTGTTTTGTTTGAGTTTCAACAAAACCTTCCAATAAAGACTCGAGTTTAGACTTCTGTGTTAAGTCTCTAAAATGTTTGATATGCATTTCCCTAAGTTTTGATGAAAAATAAACATTGGTTAATGATTTAATTAACCTTCATATTGGTTGCTAACCTATCTATTGAGTGTGCAGATTAATAAAAAATAGAATCAGACGTCCAACAAAGTGAAACAAGCAGACGTCCAACAAAGTGTAACAATCAGACGTCCAACAAAGTGAAACAAGCAGACGTCTAACAAAGTGTAACAAGCAGACTTCCAACACTGTAGTGTTTGTAGCGCACGTCCAAAACACAAGAGAAAGAAACCCGCATCCAAAAAGTATCAGAAGGCCGCGTCTACTAAAAACAACAGAAGGCAGCGTCTACTCAAAGTATCAGAAAAATCCGTCCAGTGAGGAATCAAAATTATCCGTCCAATGACGTGGCACTTGTAGCGCGTCCATCAAAATATCAGAAAAGACCAGAAAGGTCCATCCAATGACGTGGAAAATGGAGCTCTTTCATTAAGGAATCAGATGTAGCTCGTCCATTAAGGAAGCAGATGGAGCTCGTCCATTAAGGTCAGAATGTATCCGTCCAGTAAAGGTGACAGAAGCCCTCATCCACTAAAGGTGACAGAAGCCCTCGTCCACTAAAGGTAACAGAAGCGCTCGTCCACTAAAGGTGACAGAAGCGCTCGTCCACTAGTCTTTGGACTTGCTGAGTCCTTAATATGGAGCTCGTCTACTAGCCCGAATGAAAACTCAAATGACTAGATAGACGTGATTATTTTCAAGATGGAAGCACTTATCTTACGATCGCGAATTCTTTAAGGATTATCAGAATCTTGGTTCAAGAACCAGAAAGAGACTTGAAGCCTTCTCTCCTACTCAGTTTCACGATTATCAAGAAAAGTCATAAGCTGCTCTCTCAAGCAACCTTGGATAATCAGAACCAAAGACCAGTTAAAGAATGCTTCCAACGTGCTTTATTCCCTAGTACCTCTGGTCCTTGCACAAAAAAGGGAAGTGTACTCAGCAAAGTACAAAAAGCTCTCTGCTCAACTTTGATATGGCTGTAGCACGATGAATAAAGCCATGATCCTTCATGTTAGAATACAACCAACAACTCTATTGCATTAATGGCTGCCCAGAACGACTCTATTGCATTAATGGCTGCCCAGAACGACTCTATTGCATTAATGACTACTCAGAACGACTCTATTGCATTTAATGAAGTTCTGCTTCAAGCCAACATCTAAGAGGATGTCTCTAACGGATCCTAAATGCTTGAAGACCATAAATACAGAAGCCATTGAAGATGAAAAAAAATAGAATACACATTGCATTAAAAATGCCATTACTCTGAGCATTTATTTCTTCATTCTTTTATTCTTTATTCTTCAATCATTTTGAAGTTATTATGCAGACTTTCCTGAGCCTTACATTTAAACCACTCTCTGAGTGTTAGTGAAAGATCTGCCTGTGAGAAATTGTATTTATTACAAACCAAATCTCTCAAACAAACCCAAGTGAGCCTGAAGAGGCTAGGTGTGAAAACAATACTTGTCTTGAGCCTGAAGAGGCTAGGTGTGCAAATAATACTTGAGTCTGTAACCTTATCAGTTATAGTGGATAAATCTTGGTGCTGGCAAGGACTGGACGTAGCTCTTTGATTTGAAGAGTGAACCAGGATAAATCACCGTGTCAATCTCTCTTCCCTTAAACTCTTTAATTGCTTTAGTTTTTCTTGCATCTGTCAAGTGGTGTGTGTGCAATAGTCATCCGTCCATCCTGTATTCTTTCACTCGTCCAAAGCTATCTTTCTGTTTGCAAAAAGATTTCAGTTTTGCTTAAATTCTGATAAACACAATTCAACCCCCCCTTCTCGTGTTTATAGTTGTCTATTTCATTCTGTACCTGAGGATACCCCGCTGCGGGTTTCCTATTACCTTGGCCTTCTTGGAACTCGTGGTTTAGCGTGTTGCTATAGTTCCCGTAGGAGAGGTAAGGGTTGTTCTTCCTTCCTTGGTTGTAAGCATTTGGAGGAGCATAATTTGGCAACTTCGGGTTCGTGTCGTAGTAGTTGTGACAAGAGTTCACTTGTTCCCCCGAAGCGTCGGATCCATGAGCAATACCACGTGGGCACTCCATTATGTGATGTCCCTGCATTCCACAAATCTCACAAACAATGTTAGTAGCACCTATTGAACTCACGTTAGCCCTTTCAAGCTGATCAAAGCGTTTATTAAGTGAGTCAATTTTAGACATAATAAGATCAGTGCTATTCATTTCAAACTTACCCCCCGAAATCTTTTTCGGGTTATTACCTCTTTCTGAACCCCATTGGTGGTAGTTGGTGGCCACGTTTTCAATGATGTTGAATGCCTCAGTCAGAGGCTTATTCATAAAGGCTCCACCAGCTGCGGAAACAAGTGACACCTTCGAAGAGTAGTCTAATCCATTGTAGAAGGTGTGCACTAATAACCACCTCTCGAGTCCATGATGTGGGCAAGACTCCAGCAATCCCTTGTAGCGATCCCAAGCTTCTGATAACCATTCTCCGTCCTTTTGGAAGAAGCCGGTGATCTGGGCTCGTAGGTAAGCCGTCTTGGAGGGAGGGAAGAATTTCTCCAAGAATGCCTGCTCCAGTTGGTCCCAAGTCGACAAGGTATTGGCGGGTATTTGCTTTAGCCAAGCTTTCGCCTTTCCAATCAGAGAGGAGGGGAACAACCTCAAACGAATAGCATCAACCGGGGCGCCTTGAATTCTAACTGCATCGATGAACTCCAAGAATGTCTCCACGTGATCAGTCGGGTCCTCCGAGGGCAGTCCTCCGAATTGATGTTGCCTAATCATGTTGATTAGCATAGGCGGTATAGTGTAGTTCTCTGCCTCAATCTCTGGCCTAGCAATCCTAGTTCGCAATCCCCTAGCATTTGGGGTTGCGTAGTCCTTCAACGGTTTCGTATCGGGAAGATTCGCCATGAGTGGAATGGGAATCAACCTCTCTCTCTCTCTCTTTGTAGTCTCCTTCGTCTGTGAAAGGTCCATTCGACTTCGGGGTCGACCTCACTAAGGTTTCCAAGACTTAGTGATCTTTGCATAAAAGAAAAAACAACACAGAGAGATAGATACTCTAGAAGGAAAAAGAAAAAACACAGATAGATACAAAGAAAGAAAAAGATTTTTTATTTATTTTTTATTTATTTTTAAAAATGGTATATAAAAATTAAATAAAAAGAAAAAGTCCAGAAAAATCAATTTAAAAATTAAATTGAGATTCGAGAAAGCACAGTCCCCGGCAACGGCGCCAAAAAGTTGATGTCGTGCGAGAGCACGTGCGATCCGGCAAGTGTACCGGATTGTCACCAAGTAATAAAAAGATATCGATCCCACAGAGACCGTGATCTCAAATTGTAACTAATTACTAAATCGATAAAACTGGACTATAAAAAGATTTTGAAAAAGGTTTTTGATATTTGAAATAAGAAATAACTTAGAAAATCAAATAAGGAATGCAATCAAGTAAAACAGAAGGTAAATCAATTTATGGTTTTTCAGATCTAAATGGATTCCTAGGAATTTGGGTTACCAACAAGATTGTTTATGTTACTAAATTGATTACCTCCTTGTTAATTATTGAAATTGCCTTGAAGGCGAATTTATCCTCAAATAGTTAATGCTCCTTCTCGGGTTACAAAAATCGTGCCCAATTAAACCAACCCCTACTCTCGTGGTAGTCGAATTTAGGTTGGACCCTTTGCGTTTCGTGACAATTCGTTAATCCTCGAAGGACGGCTTCTAACTCTCGTGATTTCAGTCCTAAGTCTGATTCTATAGATTCGATACCTAAGTTCACCGCTAGGTTCCTCCTTAGAATATCTACGACACGTAAATAAGTGCGCACCAGATTTACGATTAATTAAAACACTAGAAATCAGATCTAAAGCAAAATCGCAATTAACAAAGATAAAACATCAATTCATACCATAAAAACAGATCTTGGGCATAGTCCCAATACCTAGAAATTAAGCTACCACTCAAGCCTTGCCATGGTGATGACAAGCTTGGTTAACAACAACATGAAAATAAAAATAAGAGAAGAGAAGAGAAGAGAAGAGGAAGAAGAAGAGAGATCCTAAATTATAGCCTAAGAGTAGCAGCCCAAAAGTCTTCTCCTCCCTCTGCCCAGATGCCTTATTTATAGATTAGGGAAGTTAGAATCCCAATCCAACACAAATTCAGATCCAAATCAGTTGCTTCAGATCCAAGTAATACGCGTCACGGCCGTGATGACTATCACGGCCAGGTCGTGACGGATTCTGCCTTGGGCGTTTCTTGAATTTTTGGTCTATCACGGCCGTGATGCTCATCACGGCTAGGCCGTGATCAGTTCTGCCTGTGAGGGTCTGGTTCAGCTGACATGTTACGGTCGTGATGGGCATCGCGGTTAGGCCGTGATGGGCTCTGTTTGGCTCATTTTCTTCACTTTTCAAGCCCCATCTTCATCCAAGCTCCATCATGGCTAATCCTGAGCATTTTATCCTTAATTCCTTCAAAACAACACCACAAAACCGCCTTACCCGTTCCAAAGTAAAAACTAACAAAAATCAAATTAAATATGCCTAAACTATATGAAAATGCATGCAAAATGATAAGCAAATATGAGGTGGAATCACACTCATCAATTTGCCTCTGTGATTAGAGAGTGTCGAGAAGTAACAAAGGGAACCAAACACCTTCAACAAACTTAGATCAGGCAATGAATTATGGATCACTTGATATGGTGTCTTTCCTTCTAGCATATTATATGGTACTCTATTCATAAAAAATACTGCATGTTGTACTGCATAGCTCCACGAAACTTTGGTTGAGAGGATTGAATCATCAATGCTCTAGCAATGCTTAAAATAAATTGGTGCTTTCTCTCAACCCGAGCATTTTGCCGTGGAGTCTCTACACAACTTCTTTGATGAGCAATGCATTTTTCAGTGTAAAAGTTTGTCAGTGCAGATTTAGGTCCATTGTCTGTTCTAATCACTTTTACTTGAGCATTATACTGTTTTTCAATGAACACAATGAAGTTTTGAACTATAGACTGCACCTGAAACTTGCCTTTCAACATACACACCCAAGTGAATCTGCTATGATCATCTACAATGGTCAAAAAATATTTGTGTTTGTGTACTGATGGGAGTGAGTATGGACCCCAAATGTCCATGTGAAGCATATCAAACACATTTCTAGCTCTACTTAAACTAGCACTGTAAGGTAGTTTCCTTTGTCTTGCAAAGTGACACACATCACACACTTCACCTTTATTAACATGAATCATAGGGAAATCCTTACAGAGTATGATCAAGTTTTCAGGAGACACATGACCAAATCTAAAATGCCATAGAGCTGTTTTTTAGGGATACAAACCGATTCTCAAGCAACATTGTTATTTCTGCTGTGCAATTATACATTGACACCAAGTTAATATTGAATTCAGGTAGAAATAGAGCATTTCTAAGGATCAATGTGTCCGACAACTTAACATCTCCTCGCTAATTGTGCCATCACAATGCTACCATTTGGAAAGTTATTGGGATTGGATCAATTAGATGATGATTATCAAACCGGACCATAGAAGTGCATATGTGATCAGTTGCACTAGAGTCCACAATCCATATTTGGTCACCACTAACAGTTTTACAAGACAAAACACATTCAAGTACCTTCATTTTGTCTTATTGAGCTTGAGCTAGCCAAGCCAATAGTTGCCTGACCGATATGAGCATTTTGTTGATCAAGGCAACACTTCCGGACTTCTGAACACTAGTCTTCTACAGAGGGTTGATTAGTGTCCTACACTCTTCACTACCGAGGCCTCGAGATCAGAACATCCCTGGCTGATCTACGGATTGATGACTGTCCCCACAAACCAACACGAGTCTTTTCAGCGTGCTTTGTCCTCACTCACGCTTCCCGGGAAAACTTCCCAGGAGGTCACCCATCCCATAATTGCTCCAAGTCAAGCACGCTTAACTGTGGAGTTCTTAAGTGATGGGTTACCGGAAAGAAGATGCATCTTGTTAGTATAGGTAGTACCAATCAATTCATATAAGCCTTCTTCAACTGTATAGTCCCATACCTACATAGTCTCAGGACTCTCTCATTCGGGTGTGCAATCGGTTCATTCATGTCTCCCTCCACCTAGAAGCCTGTCAGGAGTCGCTCCTTGTCCGTGCCTTCTTGTACCGGTGATCACTCCCCGCCCTCATCGGCACCCGGGTGTTACATGCCCACCAGCTTCCGCTTGGTTCGTCCCCGAACCACACCGTACTGGGAGAGGTGCCGCTCTGATACCATTTGTAACATCTCTGGCTGCTCTACGGATTGACGACTGTCCCCACAAACCAACACGAGTCTTTTCAGTGTGCTTTGTCCTCACTCACACGCTTCTCGAGAAAACTTCCCAGGAGGTCACCCATCCCATAATTGCTCCAAGTCAAGCATGCTTAACTGTGAAGTTTTTAAGTGATGGGCTACCGAAAAGAAGATGCATCTTGTTAGTATAGGTAGTACCGATCAATTCATATAAGCCTTTTTCAACTGTATAGTCCCATACCTACACAGTCTCAGGACCCTCTCATTCAGGTGTGTAATCGGTTCATTCATGTCTCCCTCCACCTAGAAGCCTGTCAGGAGCCGCTCCTTGTCCGTGCCTTCTTGCACCGGCGATCACTTCCCGTCCTCATCGGCACCCGGGTGTTACAGAGACAACCAGTTCTTTGTCACTGCTACAATTTGCCTCAGTTCTATCATCATATTCGTCTCCATCAGCAGCTACATCGTGAATAAAACCTCCATTTCCTTTCTGTTTGAAACCAAAGCCTGGAGGAAATCCATGCTTTCGAAAGCATGTTTCTACTTGAATTCTGCCACAATAAGTACAAACTTTTCCACTTGGATTCTTTCCATCATAAAATTTTTTGCCGTCAACAATATTAATCATAGGCAAATTATCATCACCGTCATCCAATCCAAGTTGCCTTTCATGTTGTAAAATCATAGAGAAAACACGAGTGAGTGGTGGCAAAGGCACCATCATAAGTATTTGAGTTTTAACCACTGAATAGAATTCATTTAGACCAGTTAAAAATCTCATCACATAATCTTCATTTCTATATTTGCTACAATTGCAATCATCTATTGGTCGATAGTTTTCCAATTCTTCCCAAAACACAGTGAGTTCAGTGAAGAAATCGGTAACTGAAAGATTACCTTGATTAAATGCATAAAGTTCAACTTGCAGATCTGAAATTCTCACCAAATCGCCTTGAGAAAATCTCTCTTTCAGATTGTTCCAAACCTTAGTCGCCAGCTCCATATGAACAATTGATGGAGCAATCGAAGAGTGATAATCCGCTGGCTTATCATGTTTTATCTATTATTTTAGAGTGGATTTAATCAATTAAGTTGAGTTGAATACTTGATTTAACCCAAATTAGACTTTGTTGTCCTATTTTAGTTATTTTAGAGTCAATGTGTGCATTTAATTATTTTTAATTAGAATTTAATTGATTTTCTCAAGATTTTCTTATTTTTATTTTTACGAAAGTACAAAGAAGAAGGATTGCAATTAAATTTAAGATTGCCAAGTAAATTGCAAGGGCCCACATGATGGATTTAAATCCAAATCAATTTGGATTTGAATTATTTTGATTAAAAGATAATTCAATTGGCATTGAGATAAAAGATTGGATCCAAATCAATTTGGATTTGGATAATAATTACCTATCACAACAATAAAGGATATGATAAAATTTGACAATTAATTTGGAGATATTGATTTGGCAATTAAATACGAAGATTAAAATGCTTAGGACCAGTTATGTTGGAGTTTGCATGAAGGTGGAGCTTGAAATACAAGAAAAATGAGCCAAACAGAGCCCATCACGGCCTGGCCGTGGTGGGCATCACGACCATGATCGAGAAGGGCTGAAAAAAAAGAAGAACACAAAGTCAGAACCTGTCACGGCCAGGCCGTGATGGCCATCACGGCCGTGACAGGACAACCAGTGTCAAGTTCTCCAGGACAGAATCTGTCAAGGCCTGGCCGTGACAGGCATCACGGTCGTGACGCACAAAATCTGGAATTTTGATTTGCTGATTTGATTTGATTTTGTAATGGTTTCAAATCCAAGTTAACCTACTCTATAATAGGGCAATTAGGCTCGAAAATAGGGATCTCTTGGCTGCTACCTTAGGCAAAAATTAGGATTTATCTTCTTCTCAATTTCTTTTTTTGTCTTAGGATTTTTATGCTTTTATTATTCAAGGTTGCCATGACCATGGCAATGCTTGAATAGTCTTTTTATTTCTAGGAATTGGGGCTATGTAATGAATGTGTAAAATATGTTAGTTTGGGGAGTGTAATTAGGAAAGAGTTTGTAAATAATCTTAGAAATCATAGGAAAAGAGATAGGAAAATACATACTTTGATATGAATAAAGTTTGGATTCATTGGATCTTTATTTGTGTGAAAAAGACACTCAAAATATGTTGAAAGTATGCAGGAATAGTAGTCCAGCACTCAGCGCTGGAATCGAGCATTCAGCAGAAATTGAGGGACTCCGATACCTAACCGCTTTTACCTATATTGAATTCATTCCTTAATTGCTATTGTTTAATTCATTGTTGTGACAACTCTAAATACAAAAATTCATAAATCTCTTGAACCCATGATATTGATTCGTTCAAATAGCTATTGCCTAGGCTACGTTGTTACTTGAAACACAATCCTCGTTGGGAACGATACTCTACTCTCACTCTATTACTTGTCGTGATTTGGTACACTTGCCAAACCACCAACAAGTTTTTGGCGCCGTTGCTGGGGATTGTTGATTTCAATGTCAACAAAGCAAAGACATTGCTAATTTGGATATTGATTTTTTGGTTTTGTTTTGAGCAATCCTTTAATTGTGTGTGTGTGTTTTCTTTTAATTGTTGTTCCTTTAGTTGTTTTCCATAGGTTTTGTTCTTGATTTTGTTTTTGTAGTTTTTCATTGTGTTCTTTATTTTGTTTTCCATTGTTTGTGCCTCTAACTATACTCACACTGTTTGGAATGGATGTTTGGAGTTGCCTACATGCACAAAATGAGTTGTTGTTGAACCAATTGTCTCATATCTCTAAACAACTACATGAAAGTAAAGTAGGTGCATTATGTCCTAACCAAATTGCGTGTAATTTTTGTGGTGGAAACCATGTAATTGGTCTTTGTGAGTAAGCATTGCAACACTTCCAAGAACCAGTGGGTTACACGAGGACTTACAGAGAACAACCATTTTTCTATCGAGATTCTCAACAATTCTCCTGTGAATATCAATTTCGAGAACAGTGACAACATTGGCAACAAGATAGGACTTCATCTTTTGAGAATACTCTTACACAGTTCATTGAAGATACCCAAACAAATTTCAAGAACACCGAGGCTTCCACCAAGAACCTTGAAAATCAGATCCGAAAGCTATCTAGACAATTAGCTGAGACAATAATTTGCTATTTGGAGGAAGAACACAATATTGGTACTATAATGAGTGGAGAGTTCCTAAGTTCTCCAATATCAAATGAGCTGATAATTTTAGAGATAGATGATGAGAATGAAGAATGCATGGAAGGCATTTTGGAAGAGTGCTTCAATGAAGACAAGTCACAGAAAGATGTTGTTGTGAGGTTGGATGAAAAGCATAATCAACATGAGGAAAAAACAAAGAAGGATGGAGTAAAACATGAGGAGTTTCCACCACCAATGAGTGATGATAAACTCAAAAATGCAAGGATTGAGTTTGCAAAGATAAACTATAGGAGTCAGGATTGACCAAGACTAGTTACAATATGTGTGGAACATGTCATGCAACCTTGGTCAAGTAGAAGCAAACACGATGAAGAACATTTTAAGGTCTTCGATAGAGGAAAGCAATACATAACTGAAAAGGAAAAAGGACGAAAATATTCATCGAGTTTCATGCCACCTTGAAAAGAGCCTAAATGTCAAGCTAATGATGTTAAATAAACGCTAATTGGAAGACAACCAAAGCATAGATCTCTTTTTTTCTTCTTTAATTTTCGTTTTTAGCATTCATGCATAAGTAGTTCTTTGAGATGATTGAGTAGTTCCTTGATGTGTAAGCCAATTAATGTGTTATAATTGCTTTGAATTGTTATGCAGGCACATCTAAGGAAAAAGGACCAAAGGAAGGGGAGAAATGACACAAGAAATGGTGAAAATGACCCTTTGTCGGCGCCGGGCGATACTGTGTGCGCTGAGCGCAAATAAAAAGCAGTTTCAGCATAAAATAGTGCACCTTGGGCGCTCAGCATGGATTCCTCGCGCTGAGCGCTAGCCAGTGTAATTTTTTTTTTTTTTGCACATGCTCATCCATTGTGTAGAAAAAAGGGGGTGTTCTAAACTCTTTACTTTTTAATCCTCCTTAATTGTTAGCTAGTTGTAGTCAAATAAATTGCCCAAACTTGAATATTTTGCACAAACTTGTATTTTGAGTGGACTTTTGTGTAGTTTCTCTAGTGAGCATAGAACTTTTGCTTGGCTGAAATTTCTTACACCTTGAATTTTGTGCTTGCTGAGCACATGATTTCATTGAAACCATTGATCCTTGTGAATTGTTTGTGCCAATTTTTCATGCTATGATTGATGCAATGTTGGATGTATGGATTTATCTTGCACAAAATCCTAAACTGTGAGCTTTTGAGCCCAAACACATCATACCACTTGATTTCTTTTATGTGTGCTTGTCCATCACTTGCATATTCTCACTTTTTCTTGCCTTGATGCTTGTTACTATCACATTGTTCCTGCATGTGCATAAATGATTGAGGCACCATTTCTTTGCTTAAGCTCAAGGCCATAATTGCCATCCTAACATTGACCATTGTTGAGCCCAATTGAGCCTTAGCCTATTTTTCTTAGCATGATAGCACATTACAAGCCAAAAAAATCAAAAAAACAATTTTGTCATACCACTTAGACTTAGAGGAATGCTTGGATTTAAGTTTGGGGTTGTTCTCTTGCTTAGGGACAAGCAAGCAAAGTAAGTTTGGGGTGTGAGTAGGCCACTAAAGATGCCTACTATGAAAAAAAATTGAATATAAAAGAAAAAAAACAAAGTGTGAAAGAAAGACAAAGAAAAAGAAAAATAGAAAAAGCCAAAAAGAGGAAAAGGAAAGATAAAGTATACAAAAGTAAAGAAAAAGGCAAAAATAGAAGCGATGAAAAAGAAAAGAATGAAAAGAGAATGAAACAAGAAGAAACAAAACAAAAGAAAAAGAAAAAGAGGAAAAGAGAGTTGTAAATAAATAAAAGGGGAAATAGCACAAATTGTGTGATTATATGCTTGTGAACTAGCTAAGCAAGGGAAGCGTCAAGAGTCAACATTCCTTGAAGTCAAAGTAGTTTAGCCGACATCCTTGATTTTATCCACCCCCACCTTAGCCCCATTACATCCAAATAAAAGACCTCGTGATATGTGTTGCATTGACATTTGTGATGTGTGTTCTTAGCATCTTGTCAAGATTAGGATTGGGGAATGCATTTTGATTGGAATATAGAGTAAATCACACCCAAGTGAGGATGAGTGAAACACTTGATAGAGAGGTTGCAAGAGAATATTTTGTGCATTCAATGGAGCTAATTTTGTAGCATGTTTGATTGTTTTAAAACATGAAACATGTGATCAATTGGAATTTATGAATGATTGTGTGATGCTTGGGCATTTTGCAAGAGTATTAAGGAGTTGAAGTTTGGCAAGAGTAATGTGCTTCACAATAGAATTGAACATGAAAATCCTTTTTTTTTTCAAACTCTGCTCTGCATTTAATTGTTTGCTTGAGGACTAGCAAAATCTCTAAGTCTGTGGTTGTGATGAATGTGCAAAATATGTTAGTTTGGGGAGTGTAATTAGGGAAGAGTTTATAAATAATCTCAGAAATCATAGGAAAAGTGATAGGGAAATATATACTTTGATATGAATAAAGTTTGGATTCATTGGATCTTTATTTGTGTAAAAAAAGACACTCAAAACATGTTGAAACTATGCAGGAATAGTAGTCCAGCGCTCAGCTCTAGAACCGAGCACTCAGCCGGGACAGAAATAGAAGAAAACAGCAGGAGCAGGGCATGAACCAGCGCTCAGCGTTGGTGTTGGGGCGCTCAGCGCCAGGATGCACACAGCAAGGCAGCGCTCAGCGCCAGCCTTGGGCGCTCAGCGCCAGTTGAGATAGAGCAGGTTTTCGCGTTTAGAAGTCAGCGCACAGTGCTGGCCAGGGGCGCTCAGCACTGGGCGATGCACAAAAACTCTATAAATGCGATATTTGATAGATTGAGAGCCATCTTTTGCTCATTTTCACATATTTCTCACCCTGGTTCATCACTTTCTCTCAACTTCCTTGAAGATTCAAGCTTGGGAACAAGACTTGGAGCTTCCATGGAGTCTTCCACACTCTTCCACTCATGTTCTTCTCTCTTTTCCCTTTCTAATATGAGTAGCTAGATCATTTAGGATAGGTTTAGGATGATTTCAATTTGAAGCTTGATGTAATTGACTTCTATCTCTGATTTCAATTCTATTTCATTCAGTTTGGTTAATCTCTTCTATGCTTAATGCTTTTCTTGGATTGATCAACCTAGAATTGATTTTGGATTTAATTCATAGTTGGAAAATTGGTGATTGAATTGGAAATGAAGTTGATTAATATTGTGAAGTTGATTCTAGGAATAAAACTATATTGCAATACATTCTTGTGAATCCAATGCTTAATGTTTGTTCTAATCTTGCATCACCTAAGGAATTAGGGTTCTTGATTTGTAACAAAAGGATTATCACCTAAGGAATTAGGGATAAATCTAGGTTAGTGATTTGAATGTCAATTGAATGAATTGGATTGAGACTAAGATTGAACAAAGTTACATTAGGTGGAAATTGAGGGATTCTGATACCTAACCGCTTTTATCTATATTGAATTCATTCCTTAATTGCTATTGTTTAATTCATTGTTGTGACAAATCTAAATACAAAAATTCATAAATCTCTTGAACCCATGACATTCATTCGTTCAAATAGCTATTGCCTAGGCTACGTTGTTACTTGAAACACAATCCTCGTTGGGAACGATACTCTACTCTCACTCTATTACTTGTCGCGAATTGGTACACTTGCCAAACCACCAACATTATGCCCAAGACTTGTTTTATATTATGAATTGACGTTTTCCCTTTGTTAGTTCCAATTTGCTTTTGATTTAATTCCTATTACATGAATTACTTGTGAATTTGGTGCGTACTTATTTGCATGTCATAGATACTCGAAGGACGAACCTAGCGGTGAACTTAGGTATCGAATCTATAGGGATTGAACTTAGGGCTTAAATCACGAGAGTTAGAAACGGTCATTCGAGGGTTCATTGAATTGTCACGAATCTTAATGGGTTCAATTTAAATACAATTACCACGAGAGTAGGGGTTGGTTTAATTGGGTACGGTTCTTGTATCTCGAGATGGAACATTAACTTATTTAGGATAAATTCACCTTCAAAGTAATTTTGATAATTAACAAGAGGGGTAGTCAATTTATTAGCATGGGCAGTCTTGTTGGTAACCCAATTCCTGGAAATCTATTTTATTTTAAAATCCCAAAAATATTTGATTTGATTTTATTGTTTCTTTTATTTTCTTGAAATCTTTTCACACCTATTTCTCAGTCTAAATAGTTGTTTAATTTGTGAAGTGACACTTGGTTTCCCAATCCCTGAGTTCGATACTCGGTTTCTCACCGTCTTATTATTACTTGCTTCGATCCGGTACGCTTGTCGGAGCCTATAAAAGAGTTAACGGAACTAACGAGCCAAGTGTGAATCACGTTTTACATCTTTCCCAGGCATCAAAACTAGGATCGAACCGATCCGGCTTGGGGATTGATCCATCAAGAAACTTCCATTTGTTCTTTGAAATCAATGCACGCTTCATCATTTTTTCCCAAGTATGATAGTTCTTCTTGTTTAACACTGGATTCACGAGTGAAATGCTGGTGTTTTCGCCAGCATGAACGTAATAAGGACTTGCAGGATTTTGAGTTGGATCTGCTATTAGATTCGCTTGCACATGACCAAAATTCGAATTGTTGTTGTTTCTCACCATGGCTGAACAAAGCAGTGAAGCTCACAAGGAGCTTTGATACCATAAAACCAACACAGAAACTGAGAGAAAAGCTCAGAGAAAGTGAAGAAGATCGAAGCATGAAGTTTTGCAAATGATTCCTCTTAGTTCATTCATTGGCACCTTTCGATATTTATACTTACAAGCCTAGCTAGTGGAGCTAACCGAATCTGTTATGCTAGCTCAGTAGGTAGTTATTACAGTTGGTAGTTATACAACTGTCAACAGCTCATCAACTAACTGAGTTACTCGCTCATCAAGTAACTATTCCTAGCTTGACTATTGCATTACAACAATGGCACATAGTCGCATAGTGTAATAGTTTCATTCTATCGGCATTGACCCGATGGTAGTCCTTTCTCGTTTAGGGGCTTCACTTTATGCAAATTTGTCGAACATTTAATGTTACTCAATTAACTACTATTTTTTCAGTCAAGATAGTAAATGTCATGAGGAAAATCCAAATTTTTTTGAGTAAGAGATATGGTGTATTTATTATAGCAGTGTTAACTTTCATTGTGCACACTGTGCTATCACAAATTGCCTAGTATACCCAACATCGAAGATTAATTTTGATTGTAAGCTGATGCTCCTATCTAAATGGGTTAGAGTACCCACGTATGGTGATATATTTATTAGTATAGTTTACCAACTTTTTTATCATTATAGGCCCATGAGCCTATTTACAAGTGAAAGCATATGACCTATTTATAGGTGGAGATATATTTAAAAGTCTTGTTGATAATTAGACTTTTAATTAGGCTTTCAGCCGGACCATGCTTTAAAGTAGGTCGGACTCATGTCTTAAAAATTGACATATATCGGTGCTATAGGTCGGGCTCTGGTCTCGAGATTGGAACGCAGGCCAGGTCCAGATTTGTCAAGGCCTAACTCGACCTAGCCTATTTTCACCCCCGATTCTAAAAGAAATTGTGGAAACCAAAAGTAAATATTGTAGAAAAAGTGAAACTGCAATTTTATATCCTTCGCACGTAACTGCGGCGACTAAGATAAAAACACCTTATTATCTATCATCTTTGCTTTGTTTTTACATTTTCATATTTTATTTTTTAAAAGGGAAATGATTAGAGTATTACAAGAAGAATGTTGCAGCATCCAAAGACAGGCATCAGGACAATTTTAGTGAGTATTCCCTTGCGTTGTAAATCACAGAAGCCTCCAATTTTTCCAGGTATGAAAAATCAGAAAAATAAATCCAAACAATAAGTTGTTCCCTATATTTATATATATATCCTCAATGGATTTTAGCTACCTATCCCACCGAATCATTCAAATAGTGGGCTATTTTTATTGGATCTATTTGCTGGTTTTTAACCTGACTTCCAAATAGGTCCAAGACCATGAAGATATAGAAAGATCATTGGTTTGATGCACGAGAGTTGTGACGTAGGATGTAAGATGAAGGATGTAGCAGTACATTAAAGCATCATTTTAATTAAATAAGCACTAGCAATTAAGATTTGTTAGGTGTTAACCTCTGTTTTCTTCAAATGAGTCGAACAATTGGAACTTCAAAAGAAAACAAAATCTGGAAATTCATCACAAGGAAGGGGTTGAAGTTCTAAAACTAGGAATCTCAGTTCTCAAGTAATTGTTTTCCTTAGAATTAATTAGTGGTAGCTTAATTAGTATTAGTGAAGGGTTACAGCATAAAAGAAAATGTTCTACTAACATTTACATAGAAGCTGATATGATATTTCAAAATCAATGGCAGAAAAGAAGGAGGGGAAATGAAGTAGGCAGCTTCCTCTCTGAAGCATTTACTAAACACCAATGGCTCGATTCCTAAATAAGAAAAAAATAAGACTAAGTCCGAGAGAGAGAATCCTAAATATCTTGTGGATTATGAATGGGTTTTAAGTTAAATATCTTGTGTACTAAGTAGGTCCTCCCGTAGTTACCAGATATGTAGTTCTTACTCTAGCACATAATAAGGCTACCAATAAGTGGTTCGGTACTTCTTATCTTACCTGACCTTTTCTATACTGCAAAGTACCATAAATTGAAACATATTCATATGATTGTTGAGAGAATCTGGTAACTGCTCGTCCTCTTGTTGCTATAAAGTACGTAGTCCTCAAGGTTACCTTTTTTACACTTAGGAGGGGGATTTCACTCGTTGGAGCTTACACATACTTTTAAAGCTATGTTTGTATATTTCAAGGAGTGCAATGAAAGAGAGTGGAATGCAATCAAACAAAGTTACTATATATTATTATTTGAATATTTTATGGTGGAATGTATCGAAATGACATGAATAATAAGTTGATTTTGTTTAGTTCTGTCTTGTATCCACAATTTGGAGGGGAAGAAAAATAAATTTGGATTCTTTCCGGCCACCGGACGTCTAGCCAACAACACTTTTGAATGTGAAGATATATGTATCACGAGTTCATGACTACATGATATATGTTGACCATATAAAAATGTTAATTGGATGGTCCAATGGCTGCAAAGAATCCAACCCAAGAAAATAGAGGTATGGATTGAGTTCCATTTCATGTCATCCTATCTCATTATCATTTGATTCCATTCCATCCATTTCCATCCATCTAAAACATATGATGTAAGTTCAAAAGAGTTAGATGCTGCAAGACTACGCGACAAGGAAAAGTTGCTTCGATTTACCATAGCATATATGCACATTACATGAAGAACCCTTCTATATCATGAAATGAAAATTACAAAACTACCCGATGAACTTTTTCTTATTGATGATTCCTTTAAACTATATTATCTTCCCTGTTTTGTTCATCACTCAACACTAGTGTGCCGTACTCAAAACATGAAAAAACTCTCATACAGTGCCTCCATCACATATAATCTTCCACAGGAGTGACACTTTTCTTTTGGGGTGGTCAAACGTCAAAGGTCAATATCATGTCTTTTATGTGCTTAAAATTTCAGCTGCTTTTCCGTTGAAGCCAGTTGGTAAATTCCCCAAGTGTTTTCATGTCAGCTCTGTAGTGCTTCTGAGTAAACTCAAGAAGCATAGGCCATGTAAAATCTGGGTAGATCCTAGGGCTGAAATTGTCCACTAATTCACATGGTGGAGTTACCACCTTATCATTTTTGGGACACAAAAAGAAAGCTAGAGATTTTCTTGTTCTCTGGCTATTCACCACTGCCCTATGCAAGCAACTCTTGTATTTTCCATTTGAAAGAGCCTGTTCATCAGAAACCAAAACATGTTTAACATCAAATATGAAATCACCAGGTTTGTTTGGTTTGTTTTGGCAAGATAAGTGCATGAAAAAAGCAAGAAGAGTAACATACATACCATGAAGGTATCACCAATATTGACAACAAAAGCATTGAGATTTGGGCTAATGGAATGCCACTGATTGTCAACAAAAACTTGTAGGCCACCCACTTGGTCCTGGTGAAGAATGGTCAAAGATGTTGGATCACAATGAGGTCCAGTGCCTAAAGTTTGGTCAGGTTTTTGACAAGGAGGATAGTAATTGAGCCTCATTATTGAATTGTTCTCTTCAAAGAACTCTCTAAAACAAGCTTTGCCAACTCCAAGGCTCATTCCTAGAAGCTCCATTATACCTAATGAAAGAGTGCTCATGGATTCACAGTAGTCCT
The DNA here is from genome assembly GCA_030762895.1 of Sophora flavescens. Classification (NCBI taxonomy): domain Eukaryota; kingdom Viridiplantae; phylum Streptophyta; class Magnoliopsida; order Fabales; family Fabaceae; genus Sophora; species Sophora flavescens. Next base: position 161,286,274 of record CM061067.1, on the reverse strand, counting down.
GATAAACCTTCCTGTATAAACATGCAAACACATGATTTATAAGCATGAGACTCAAAAGCAGATGAAAAATGGGCAGCAAAAATGGGAAGGAAAGTACCCAAATTGGTCAAACTCTTTGCCCATTGTATTGCATAAGTAGTCTTTGACAAGGTTGGGTGAGTTTTTGTCTGCTGAAAACTGAAAGGAAAGTGTTTCTTTCCAAGGGAGCTTAGAGGAGAATCTGCCAGTGAAGCTACTAGCATAACCACAGTGCTCCCCTACTTTCCTCTGAGCCCTCTGTTTGTGAGACAGGGGAAGCTCAAAGAAGTCATCCATGTGAAGGTGAGCATCAGAGATTAACTTTTTGTCAATCCCATGATTGACAACAAGAAAGAAGCCATGTTTTTGGCATGCCTCACCAACAAGCCTTGAGGCTTCTATTGCTGCAAAAGGGTCACCTGAGAGGAATCCTCCCAAGTCAATGAGGGGGACTTGTAGTTCTGGCACATCCAAGCAAGCTTTCTCTTCATCAGGCCAAATAAATTGTGTTGGTAGATGAAGTTGGTGTCTAATAACTGAGGCATCAAAAACCAATGGTGGTTCTTGTTCTTTGCTTTCTTGCTTTGGTGGTTGAGGCATGGAGTGCATGCTTGTTTTGCAGTCTATTGCCATGGCATTAATTATTAATAATAATGCAATTTTGTTTGTTGATTGAGAGAGAAGAAGAAGAAGAAGAAAAGGGATTGAAATAAGTTCACAAGATGGGATGGAAGAAAAGCCGAGGCCGCTTGTTGTGGAGATCGTAGAACAAATGTTGGAATCTTATATAAGCCCGCGCGCGCACACACCTATCTCTTGGACGGATACTAGTTATCACTAAAACAAATTATTGTAGAGATTTAATCCTGACTGATGTTAAGCTAGTACAAAGATTTGTTACACTATCGATTAATTATATATTGAGTTTAATTTCTATGTACTGAGAGGATGTATATTAATTTTAGACTAACATCTAACAATATATATATGGAGATTTGTGGTTGATTGTTAATATATCAAAATTAAATATTTAATGTTTTTTTTTACATCAAACATTTTCAAATACAAATTTCCTTATTGCAAACGTGATGCTATAAACTTACAATGAGTTGAGTGAAGTGATAAATGAACTGTGTTTTTACATAAACATAAAGGTTCCATTCTTGACAACAGAGTGAAGGCCTAACCATATGCTATGTGTCCAAAAGGATTAATCTCATACTCAAAAGGTGTGAACATAACATGAAAAAGAGGGGGAAATGATGTTATGACGTCATTTTTTTTTACATTATAAAATATACTTTGTTCAAAATCAAATTATGCAAATAAGCACTAAATTTGCAAGAAAAGGATCGAGGTATGATATATTTGCAGATTGGTAGTTCTGTGATAGGAAATGATTAGATTAAATTATTAAAATAAGAAATTTAAAAAAGATACTCACATGCACCGAAAAAATAACAAATATTCATCCACAGAAATATTAGCTAGTAATTAAGTTATATGCATTGCGTCAAAAAAAATAAATAAATTATATGCATACACATATAATTAATCATTCATAGTGATTAATACTTTTTTATTTTTGAAAAATAGTAAGAAAACTTCTCAATTATTTGAGTAATAATCCAAATGGTATTTGTCTGTTATCTTGTTGCCAGAAGGTGTTTTTCAATGGCATTTTGGCCTTTCTTGATGGGAGTAATGCTAATTTCTTCACCATCTTCGGCCGAGAAAGGATGATTTTAATATTCATGGAAAAATCGATCCCAAGTCCTTGCAGAGTCAGAAATTTGTTACCCTACTTATTACAAACTAAGTGTTAAAATGATGTTAAATATGACATCATATTATACATTTGAGATTATGGTACAAGAGATTATTCTTATACATGAGCATCTTAAAATTCTCAGTGCTCACTGCCACTTTCCCACCCTCAACACAGTGTAGGCTTGAGTGAGGCCCTGCAACCTTTTTAGGGGAAACAACTGTAGTAAGTTGATGCAAATTGTGAAAGGCAAAAGCACAAGTAACTACGAGTGACTAGTCCACTATGATATGTCTTTAATAAAATATGTTGGAAATTTAAAGAACCCAGGATCATCTAATTGATTTGTGAAAAAAAAAAAAAGGAAAAGTTCATAAAGAAGAAAGGAAAAAACGGAGGAAAATATAGAGGAAAAAACGTGAGAATAAAGAACATAGAAGTACATGCATCGATCAAAGATAGATTAGATCAACTAATGTGACAAGTCCTATCAAAGAGCAACTCTTTGCATAAGCAAATGGTAACTAGTGGCTAGATGATGGAAGGAGTATCCAATATGTGGGAATAGGGTAAAGACAATTGTACAGACAAGTTTTCCTGCTGGTATCAACAATAGATTACAGAGGAACAAACTGACAGAGATAGAGTTAGAGGATTTCATGTCATGAAAGCACCAAACTACAAATTACTAGGTATGTGTAGCTTTCAGTTCAGCATTGGGTGAGGTTCCTATCATCCATAATGAATTGTCAAATATTTATTAATTGTGACTTATCATAATTGTTTAAAAATTTTAGGTATAATTTACAATAACTCATAATAATAATAATATAAGAAACCATAAATACCATAGTGATAATCTGGAGTACTTTGAAGGGTAGCTACAAGTAATGGGGAATTAATTATGCCACCTATCATAATAATTAGAGGGGAGGAGAATGGTGATTAAGTTTGTAAATGATACACTCCAAAATGCATATGGTGGAATTCAAATACTTACTGTGTAGGAACTAGGAAGGAGGAAGAGGAAGCATAGGCAGTGAATTTTGTTTACTTACTTAGTTAATGTAAGGCACTAAGGTCCAAGATTTGTCAGTCCAAGCTAAGGTGCCATCTGCGAGATACCATGCATTTAAATTGAAAACAATGTCGTTTGAGCTTTTTGAAAGTGGTGCTCCACAGCAAGACAAAACTTCGATGTTTGTATGTAAAGTATCATACAAATGCTAAGACAATTATTCATATATTTAGACTGCACTAAATGCAGCAATTCACGAAGATTATTTTAAATTAATGTGTGGCTGTCCTTCAAAAATACACTGAAACACATTTTATCCTCTGTAATGTAAATTTAATTTATACGTGAGCATTACTTTTTTTTATTTTATTTTATATAGCTGAGCGTTAAGTATAGAAAGATAATAGAGAAAAATAAGGTTACGCTAATTAGTCAAAATATTAGACCAAAACTTGTGGATTGCAATTATCAATTTTCTTTTGGATCAAAGTGAATACATTTCTATATAGTCATGTGTAGCTTTGATACACCGTATAAACATAGGGCAGACCTTAGGCAAGATGATGCGTAGAGTTAGATAAGGCTTTAGAGTCAACAAATCACGAGAGAAAGACTTATACGTACAATTTTTGTTAGGTATCCATCAATTTTTGTTAATAGTTTATGTAGAAAGCTGAATATGATGAGTGAAGGCCTAAAATAAAAACTTGTCTTGTCTTACCCTCGAGTCGGTCGTGCATAAACATCAATTGAGATCTGAGACCTACTTCTTATTGCTATAATGCTATTAAATCAAGCGGGATCATCAAAAACACTGTTACATACAGACGCTGATACATGAATGATACATGCCTTGACTGAAGTCTGCAAAAGATGGTTTAGTAGTGAAATATTTCAGGAACATGTTTAACACTGTGAACTTGGGGATGTATCTGCGGTTTTTGGTCTGTACCCCTTAGTTGTGTATAATTTTCTGAACAGGGATGTATTGGATGCCTCACTGTCCTTGTAACCTTGTTATTTATTTCCTTTTTTTGGGTGTGGTTCTTTATAAAGATAATACTGTACTAATCTAACATTGGGATCAATATTTTATTTATATTTGTTATCACTCGTCTTGATGAAATCTTGTATATGATTCGAGTACCCCATACTCTATATAAATATAGTCTTTTGCTTTACAAAAAAAAGAAGAAAAAAAAAAGAATGATACATGCCTGAAATGAGTAAGCTAATTTGTGATTGAAATGATTTGATATAGCAAGCAATTATGAGGGAGGTGCATTGTACCTTGTAAAAGATACATAAATATAAAAATGAGATCACAAAGAAGTTAAGTACCCAATGGAAACTTCGATCAAATCAACGGGCTAAAGTAGTATTATAGTATATTCCCTATTATTGTTGTTTTTTCTGTTGTTTTGTTACTATTATCATCACTAATGACAAGTTTCACGTGAAAAATTAAAAATAAAGCAAGATATGAAAGTGTCAATTAATTAATTGCTAGACTATTTAATTTTGTAGATGTAATGTCATTTTTGGGAAAGATTAATTCTTCGGGGGGAGAGGGATTTAGTTAGAGCTTCAACCTTGAGAGTATAACATTATTACTCTGAATTGACGTTTTATCTTTGTTTTCTCATGTAATGGTTATATTCATGTATTTGGAATGAGTACCTCATGTGCTCTTTTAATATAATGAAGTTTATCAAAATAAAATAAAATTATATTGATTGTAACACGTGACAGTAATAAAATTGCACTACTTTTTAAGGTGGTATAGACTATTGAATGCATTCGGAATATAAAAGAATTTCTCATCAGGGGTTGACAATCAAGCCTTCCGTTTATACTCGTTGTTATTTAGGTTTGATTCTCATATCTCCCCTCTTGAAAACACCTTATGAATTAGGGTTTGTAGTTGGGAACTTAGGTTCAATTATCTAAGGAATTAGGAATTGGATGATTAAGTGAAATAGGAGTTGTAACTTATATTAATCCCAATTGAGATACTTGCAAGTGAAGCTTAACCCTAAATTTTTCTCTCTAATTGTATTTCATCTTTCGTATTCTAAGTGTTTGTTTTATTGCTTCAGCCAAAAATTCCAAATGTACTACACTTGCTTTCTTCTTCTTGATTGCTCTGTCATGCTCTTGAGCTCCCTTTGAACCAAAATTAATAGTTTAAATAGTTAAACTTGTGAATTGATACTAGGATTTCGATCCCTAAAGACGATAATCGATTTCTTATCATTTTTCATTACTTGCAAAAATTTAATACACTTTTTGTAGTCTTGTCACTGTACATTATTTGCAGTTTTGAGTTTGAACATCATGGATTATTGTGGAGAATAATTCCCTTTTCTTCCTAGCAAATCCACCATGTGCCTTTCTTGTTTCGCCAACATGCATAAACTGTGTATAATCGCAGTTCGTGTGACAAATACGAAGTGATATAAAATGCATAAATGATTTTCTGACACACATTTTGATAACAATATGAGACAACGTGTATAAATGAACAATGTTTTGGCCTTTTTTTTTTTTTGACAATTCGATTTTTTTAATATTTAGATTTTTTAGTTAATTAGGTAAAAATATTTGGTTAATCACGGGCAAATATTTGGTTAATGCAGTTCATTATATGGTTAATGGGTCATCCCGAAACTTATAATCATTTTTCGCAGCCATGTAAATATTTGGTTAATTACGTGCAAATATTTGGTTAATTCAGTTCATTATATGGTTAACGGGTCATCCTGAAGCTTACAATAATTTTCTACACAAATTAACCATATAATGAACTGAATTAACCAGATATTTGCACATGATTAACCAAATATTTACATGGTTGTGGAAAATGATTGTAAGCTTCAGGATGACCCATTAACCATATAATGAAGTGAATTAACCAGATATTTGCACAGGATTAACCAAATATTTACATAGTTGTGAAAAATGATTGTATGCTTCTGGATGACCTATTAATCATATAATGAACTGAATTAACCAGATACTTGCACAAGATTAACCAAATATTTGCACGTAATTAACAAAAATGTTAGTATTAAAAAAAGCTATTTTTTTTAAAAAAAATGTGCTACAGTTGCGCTACAATAACACTACAGTAGCATTACTATATATTATCACCGTATGTTGTCTATCCTGTGTGTCACAATAACACAACTCTATAAAATGACACTTCCAATTGCAATTATATTCGACAGAATCTTAATAAGTTCTCTCCAAGTGGAGAAAGTTTCCCAACAAGCAGAACAGGTCAGGTTGGACATTACTATTACAAGTAGAAAGTGGGTGCCATTTTGAAGACTATATATATAGTGTTCATGTTCTTTCATTTTCCACTAAAAGATGGCTTCCTCCATCATGCATATATACCATCATTTGGTGGTGGGTCATGTGGGATTTTGGATCTTATTATATGAGAAGAACTTGGTATATATATGACTATCATATCCCAAACGGAGTTCCATCCCTGATATTGTAGGGGAATACAGCTAATTTCATGGTGGCAGTGGCCACACCCACAAGAAACAAGTCAGATTCTACAATGATCTCACTAAGTTCTAATCAAAAACCCATTATACATATGTTCTCAAGTTGTTGGGATGCATAATATCCTAATCAAAATATGTGAAGAAGTTAAAATGTTATCTTTAATAAGGTGGTAGCTTTAGTCGATGGATAAATACTATGATTTTTCATGTTAAGAAATAAAAAAAAATAGAAAAGTTGTGTTGGAAAAAATAATTTTTAAATCTTTAAGAAATTGAATATACAACTTCAATACAATATTTTTATTTTTGATTTCTTTCGATGTGCAATATTTCATAGGATAGAAAATCGTATTGAGTACTAATACAATCCCTCTTTTATATAAGTTAGCTCACTTGAGAAATACTTTGAATTATTGTTTAAATATTAGTTTTTCGTTGCAAACATCAAATGCGGAGCTCGGTATTGTGGATATGGGTGTAAGCAGATCCAATCCGATCCGTAAATCCAAATAGATCCAAACCGAATTTGATGGTTTGGATCGGATCATCGGTTTGGATCTGATCAAAAAGGTGAAATCCGATCATCTTCGGTTCGGGCTTGGATTTGGAACATGAAATCCGATCCGAGATAAACATAATAAAAAAAAATATCAATAAACTATTTTTTTAACGTTTTTTCCTTAACCCCGCCCCTTCATCTTCAGATCCATTTGTACTTCTAGAGTATTCCCAAACATCCTTCTCAGACCTTGGTTCCCTCCCTTTGCGCACACCCTCCGTCGTCCGCCCGTCGCCCTCCTGCCGCCTCACCACGACGACGACACACCTCTGTCTTCCATCTTCTCACACCAGTTCATCTTTAGTCTGCTCACACGAGTCCACCACCGACGCACCTCCACTGCCGACACACCTCAACACCGCTTCCGACGTCTCTGCCATCAGATATGTTCCTTCATGGCTTGACCGCCATCTCCATCTTTCTTTCTTTTTCATCACAGATTCTAGGGTTCCCTGCTTAATTTTGCTTTCTTGTTTTCTTGTTCAAATGTGATTTCTTGCCTGCTGGGTTTATTTGTGTTGTGTTCTTTCTTGTTCATTTGTTTTATGCTTCTTCCTATTTTATTCTCATTTTTTTGTACAGACTTCCTTTTTTTTTTTTTAGTTTTTGAAATTTATTATAAAAAATGGGTAATCCGATGATTCAAACCAAACCAATCCAACTGTAATCGGATTGGTTCGGTTTGGATTCGTGACTCAAATGATCAAATCCGAACCGATCAAATTTGATAGGTTTGGATGGTAAAACTCCCCAAATCTAATCCAAACCGACTCGATTACATCCCTAACTGTGGATTCGCTGAACCTTTTGGAACTTGTGAAGGCATAAGGGTTAGTGCAATATATGCGCCGTAGTTTGTCATGTCAATGCTCAAGTATTCTTTCTCTCAAACAGCATTTTAACTCCCTAAACTTTGGGTTTTTTTGATCAAACTGAGTTCCTTTTAGAAACTATTTATCAGTTTAGGGTTGTTCTGAAACTATTTATCAATAGGGGGTCCTTTTGAATACGTGGCATATTTTATTTTTTTTCACTCTGACGGGTCAAAGGTTCCAGTCAGACTGTCACCTTCAAAGGCGCCAGTCAGACTGGCGCCTTCCAAGTCAAAGACTGACTGGCGCCTTCAAAGGCGCCAGTCAGACTGGTGCCTACCAGTATTAAAAAAAAAATAGACAATTGATAGCAATAATAAGAGGTATAAAAAAATAATAGCAATAACAATTTACACTCATACATATTCATCAATTATTACAGTAGTAAAATTTTTTTTTATCTTGTAATAACATTAATGTCATCGTTACTCCATATACTTATAGTATAATTTTTTTTAGCAGTGTTCCTTTAAAATTACTGGTAACTTTCTTTTAATTCTTACAAGGTAAATTTTTTTTTACTACTGTAATAATTGATGAATATTTATTGGTGTAAATTGTTATTGCTATTATTTTTTTATGACTCTTGTGATATTATTTGCTAGTTGTTATTAGGAGATTTTTTTTTATTGCCTCTTGTTGTTTTAAATAGATACTTTAGCATTAATGTCATCGTTACTCCCTATACTTATAGTATAATTTTTTTTGTAGCAGTGTTCCTTCTGAAATGCAGGTAACTTTCTTTTAATTCTTACAAGGTAAATTTTTTTTTTACTACTGTAATAATTGATGAATATTTATTGGTGTAAATTGTTATTACTATTATTTTTTTATGACTCTTATGATATTATTTGTTACTTGTTATTAGGGGATTTTTTTATTGCCTCTTGTTGTTTTAAATAAATACGTCAGTATTAATGTCATCGTTACTCCCTATACTTATAGTACAATTTCTTTTTGTAGCAGTTTTCCTTCTAAATTGCAGGTAACTTTCTTTTAATTCTTACAAAGTAAAATATTTTTTACTACTGTAATAATTGATGAATATTTATTGGTGTAAATTGTTATTGCTATTATTTTTTTATGACTCTTGTGATATTATTTGCTACTTGTTATTAGGGGATTTTTTTATTGCCTCTTTAAATAGATACTTTATCATTAATGTCATCGTTACTCCCTATACTTATAGTATAATTTTTTTTGTAGCAGTATTCCTTCTAAATTGCAGGTTCTTTTAAGTCTTACAAGGTAATTTTTTTTACTACTGTAATAATTGATTAATATTTATTGGTGTAAATTGTTATTGCTATTATTTTTTTATGCCTCTTGTGATATTATTTGCTATTTGCCATTGTTATTTGCTACTTGCTACTGATAAATAGTTTCTATAAAACAACAAGAGGCAATAAAAAAAAATCTCATAATAACAAGTAACAAATAATATCACAAGAGTCATAAAAAAATAATAGTAATAACAATTTACACCAATAAATATTCATCAATTATTACATTAGTAAAAAGAAAATTTACCTTGTAAGAATTAAAAGAAAGTTATCAGCAATTTTAAAGGAACACTGCTAAAAAATTATACTATAAGTATAGGGAGTAACGATGACATTAATGCTATTACAAGGTAAAAAAAATTTTACTACTGTAATAATTGATGAATATTTATTGGTGTAAATTGTTATTGCTATTATTTTTTTATACCTCTTATTATTGCTATCAATTGTCTTTTTTTTTAATACTGGTAGGGACCAGGTGTCAATCTGACCTTGGCGTCTTTGACTTTGAAGGCGCCAGTACGTCAGAGTGAAAAAAAAATGCCACATGTCCAAAAGGACCCCCTATTGATAAATAGTTTCAGAACAACCTTAAACTGATAAATAGTTTTTAAAAGAAACTCAATTTGGTCAAAAAAAACCTAAACTTTACTTTCATAAAAAAAAAACAGCAATTTAACTCCTTTTCTTATCTTTTTAAAGAAAATGTCATATATCCTTAAGGTCATCTTCAACGATGGTTCTTAAATGAGTTCTTAACACAAGAATCGGTTTTTAAAAAATTCCACCATTGAAGCATGGCAAGGTTCTTAAATGAGTTATTCTATAAGAACTAAGTTCTTAGATTAAAAAATAATTAAAAAGGGAATAGAAAGATAAGAGGGGGAAGAAAAGAGTAAAAGGATCCACTAAAAGTAAGTTAATAACCTGAGTTGAGTTCTATCATTGGAATGAAAATTAATGAGAATTATTAAATCATTTATGATATTGTAGGGTCCATTAAAAAACAATTAAGAAATCAAATTGAATTATATAGTTGGAGATACTAAGTCCGAGTTAATCAGTAGCCTATTATTTATTTCTCATTTTTTTCACGATCCAAACAAAAATATTAAATTGCATATTTTTTAATTAGCTAATAGAATAAGGACAGAAACTCAGAAAGTAGCCCAGTAAAAAAAAAAAAGGACAGAAAGTAATCTACAGATCCTGGCAACTTAAGGGTAATCCGTAACCATCGTATTCTATTTTAAAGTTATGAATAAATATAAGATTTGGTAATAAAATAACATCATTGTCTTTTAACGATTTATTTTGGCAACTTCGGAGACCGTGATGAAAAGTTTAAAAAAATTGTTTTTTAATATATTATTTTTATAAAAAAAAATTTAATATATTATTAATACTAACATACCTCTTTGACTATATTTCTAATATTTTTACTCGTCTTAAAAAATATAATATAGATAATTCTCATTTTTAAAATTTTTTAAAAGTGGTCAGTATACTCTTTATATATTAGTATAGAAGTAAAGATAAACTCTTTAATGTACTGTTAAACTGTCAGTGTAAATCACATAAAAAACTAATCACACAAAAATAACTGTTAGCGTAAAAAAATTATTATTAAATACAGATCAACAACAAGAATCAATTAAATCCTATAAAAAATATTTTATACTAGGATTCAATAATATATTATCACACCTATAGCTGTTACTATAGTGAATTTATTAAATAATATAGGAATACAAGATATTGAAGGACTGTACAAAATGCTTTTTTATTTTATTTTATCAGAGTGTACAAAATGCTTTACATAAAATTATATAAATTCGTTAGGAAAAAACAATCACATTTAGCATGAATTATATGTGCAATAAAAAACACAGCACCCTTATTTCATTTATTGCCTATAAAAGTGAGATTTTTCCCATATTTACTATAAGAGGTTATATTATTTACAATTTTTCTAACTTATACAATCTTGCACATGTTAAAAAATCAAAAATAAAAATGTTTCTTAAGTGATTTTTTATAGGTTAAAGTAATCTTTTGGTCCCTATACGTAAAAAGTTATCAATTTGGTCCCTATACGTGACAGTAGTTTTCAATTTGGCCATCATCCTAATTGGCCCCTATGTAAGAGGGACCAAATTGCAAATTATTATCACATATAGGGACCAAATTGAAAATAATTGTCACATGTAGGGACCGATTTCTTTTTTTTTTGTTGAATTGGTCCCTACATATGATAATAATTTGCAATTTGGTCCTCTTATACAGGGACCAATTAGTGGTGAGGACCAAATTGAAAATCAGTGTCACGTATAGGGACCAAATTGATAACTTCTTATGTATATGGACCAAATTGAAAATCAGTGTCTTCTATAGGGACCAAAAGATTACTTTAACCTTTTTTATAAAAGAGGAATTGTATTAGTGCTTAATACGACTTTTTCATCCTATGCAACCTTGCACATGTTAAGAAATAAAAAATAGAAATGTAATATTAGGTGAATGTAAAATTCGTACTTAATATAATATTGTAAAATTCAATTTTATTAATAGTGTAACAGATTTATGATCGAAAATAATTAAGAAGCAAAAAAAAAAAACAATAATTTACATAATTAAACCTATCATAAATAAAATACGCAGACCATTGTAGAGTTTATTGCATTTTCTATCTCGTATTTTTCTCGTGCTCCACTTTTAATATGATTATAATCACATGCAATTTTTTCTTTAATATACTATTAGCATAAAGCTTTTTACATTAGTATCAATTAATCAAAAATTATTTGTGTATGACTTTTAAGGTAGTAAAAATAAGAGTTAAATATTTTTATTAATCTAATAATAATTGATTGACAGTATGAAAAGTTTTTATATTGACAAAACATATTTATAACGTAAAGAACTATTGGGTGAGTGTATAAAACTTGGGTTTGTGGAGGGGAAAACGGTACCTAAAATGCTATAATTTATAGAATATATATATATAAATAAAAGAGTAAGTTAGTGTTTGGTGTTATCTTAGGGTTAGTTACGTAATTTTCAATAGTGTTCACGTCAAAAAAAATGTTAATAGTGTTAAATAATTAACATTTGTTAATTTATTCATTCAAATATTTTTGTCCAAATTAAAATGTGAACAGGAAAGGAAGATAAAAATAATTAGCTTCTAAAATGAGTGGAAGTTACAATTTTTTCAATTTTTTTACCCTTTTTTTAATGGCATCCACACTTAAAAATATTCGAAAGATTTTTTTAAAAAAAAAAGGTTATTTAATAATAAAGTTAAGAGTTTAATTGATATGTATTATTAATATAAATTTTTTATATTGTTAAGCAATTATTAATCATGGTTCAGATGATTTTTATGATAATAAGGATAAGATCAGGGATGGAGGTATGCATTGCATGGGAGGGGCCTCGACCCCCTTCCTTTATTTATTTATTTATAAAATCACTATCTTGTAATTCTAAATTATTAATAGGCTTTGAAAATTCTTTATGATCCATGTCATTGGTTGATAAAAACTATAAAAGTGAAAATTCATCCTCTTATGTATGGAGTGATAATTTTTGTGTGGTGAAAATATATAGTGATAATTTTTATTCTTACGTATACTTCATGTTTTCACACGAAGTACAAAGCGATTTTTTCAACTATGAATATATTCATGACTACACTTCACAATGGATGGAAGATGAATTTTTGATTGATTTTCTCCTAATATATATTGAAAAGAAAATTGTTTAAAAGTTTAGTGTATATTAGATTATAGATAATTTCCGTGACATGCAAGAAAAGTGTTTTATGTTTTGATAGATTAACGTTTTGAAACATATAATTATGAAAATTATGGATGAAATTTGATATGTATATATTTGTTAGATGAAATTTAATTTTTATAGTTAGCCCCCCTATCATTCCACTCTGGCTCCGTCCCTAGATAAGAGTCAATCACACTTCCCAAGAAGAATGAGAAAAGAAAAGAAAAATGAAAAATGAAAAAAGAAAAGGCTCGCTAGACTGAAAATCTGAAAAGACGGTCTAGGCAAAAGTTAGAGCAACCCGCTAGACTGAAAACCTGAAAAGGCGGTCTAGGCAAAAGTTAGGGTTCAAAAAAAATAAAATAAAAAATATAACAATGGAAGTGTCGTTAAGCCGATGAACTGGGGCAGTCCGTAGGTTGGATATATGAAGATTGGGGCAGACAACATCTCTGAAGCCAATTAATGAGCAGTCAAGATTGTATGAGGGATACTAAAATTAGTCATTGAAAGAGACATCACTTGAGGAGATGTGAATCTACTCCGCAACGTTTTGCAACTTATGCTTTGTACACCTTTTTCAATCCAAATATAATGACATTGACTTCCTTTACTTTATTTCGCTACCTTAGTCCTTTCCTCTTAACTTTTGTCATTTGTGTGTGTGCATTCATCCTGATAAGTATATACTTGAAACATGAAACAAGTAATGTTTTTTTTAAGCGATTAGAATTCCTTAGAAAGCCTCAAAAGGTCTTGGGGGGCACGATGCTCCCCTATAAAGGGCATCGAAGAAAGGAAGGAATACTGAGACTCAACCATCGAGATAATTATCATCAAGAACATCTAATCATCAGGGGATAAAAGTGCAAGATATCTCTCCCAGATAAGATGGGCCTTGTTTTAGTTCATCCTCAAGACTGACTGTGATCGATGCCTTTAGGGGGTCAAGGATCCAATAATGAAAGAAATAGCAAAGAAGAAATAATCTATCATCAATCTTTTGCATCATGCCCAAAATTAATAAGGGTTCTCATCATCATCATTCTTTCTGTAAATTGAAAACTAGTTATTTGAGTTTTCGCATTGTCATTCCATCAGTGAGCAAAATCTACATTCATATATTGCATTTGTCTATATGGCCTCACAGGTTTTTTATCTTTCAGTTCGAGCTTCTGACGGGCAATCCACCCCGTAAGCTCTTTTATCTTTCAGTTCGAGCTTCTGACGGGCAATCCACCCCGTAGGCTCTTTTTATCTTCAGTTCGAGCTTCTGACGGGCAATCCACCCCGTAAGCTCTTTTACCTTTCAGTTCAAGCTTCTCACGGGCAATCCACCCCGTAGGCTCTTTTATCTTCAGTTCGAGCTTCTTACGGGCAATCCACCCCGTAAGCTCTTTTACCTTTCAGTTCGAGCTTCTCACGGGCAATCCACCCCGTAGGCTCTTTTTATCTTCAGTTCGAGCTTCTGACGGGCAATCCACCCCGTAGGCTCTTTTTATCTTCAGTTCGAGCTTCTCACGGGCAATCCACCCCGTAAGCTCTTTTACCTTTCAGTTCGAGTTTCTCACGGGCAATCCACCCCGTAAGCTTTTTATCTTTCAGTTCGAGCTTCTAACGGGCAATCCACCCCGTAGGCTCTTTTATCTTTCAGTTCGAGCTTCTCACGGGCAATCCACCCCGTAAGCTCTTTTATCTTTCAGTTTGAGCTTCTAACGGGCAATCCACCCCGTAAGCTCTTTTACCTTTCAGTTCGAGCTTCTCACGGGCAATCCAACCCGTAAGCTCTTTTATCTTTATGCTCGAGCTTCAGACGGGCAATCCACCCCGTAAGCTCTTTTCTCTTTCTGTTTAAGCTCGGCAGACGATCCACCCGGCAAGCTTTTATGTGTAAACCCAATGGGCAGTCCAATCCACTGGTCCTTTACAGGAAATCATTTTGTAGTCACAGGTCATTTTGCTTGTCAGTGTACCACGAACAAAATTGGAGTTCATGTCTTTACTCGTTTCTTATAACGATAATAGGTTAACTGAGGTTACACCTACTATCTAATAAGAAACAAGTAAAGAGGGGCAGCTGTGAACACCTAATTTCGTCCGGGTATCCTTTTAATTACTGTTTTGAACAAATTAAAACAAATAACTTTGCAATAAAAATGATTTTTGTTTTTAGTGAGCCCAATTTCATTATTGTTGAAGATGTCTTTTAGACCATGTTCTAAACCCAAATGAAAAAAAAAAAAAAACGAAAAAAAGAAAAGAAAAAAAACAACAACAAAAAACAAAGACAAAAACAAAAAAAGATAAAAAGGAAAAGTAAATCTGCAGAATTGTAGTAAGAGCCAAGAGGATAAGCCAAAATTCCTTAATGCATTTCAGCAACCAAAAGAGCAATGACAGTGTTAAGCATTTTGCATCAAAATTGGCTTCATGTTTTAAGCACATAAAAGGAAAAATAGGATACTCTGATGCTGGGTCAAACCTGAATCAATGGAAAAATACTCAACATGAACAAGGAAATTTGCAGCATCAAGGAAAAACTAAAAAATGCAGAATGATAAGATTGGAAATGTGAAAAGGACCCTGCATTGCAACCATGGCAGAGGACATTGGGTCCTGTTTTGGAGTCTTGCAACAGTAGAAAGTATATAAAGAACAGACAGAAAAATCTGAAAAAAAAAAGACGGAAAAAAGAAAAAAAAATGAAAAAAACAAAATCCTCAATACTCTCCATTTTCTTATTCCTCTCGCCACCCCCGCATTGGGACTGCCCTTAATCCACCGGACACCATTCCACCTTCTCCATTCCTAACCTTTCACCACCCCTCATCACCAACACTTCCATAACCACAAAGAACCCACTACCGTATTATACCCCGGTGACTTCCCATTTTCACTTAAATAAATTGCCAAACACCATATCCACCAAGCAGTTAGATCATATTCCAAACAAAAAGAAAAAAAAGAGAAGACAATACCACCGTCCCTTCCGCTGTGCTCCACTCGAGTCTACCACTGTCCCACCTGTTCCCTCCTCCGTTTTCTCCCATCACGGAGGAATGAAGAAAATGGTGGACCAGCGAACCAGATCCGCTCATCCCCGCCACGGATCCGCCCGGATCCACGAGCGTCCGTCGTCACCGCCACGCCGCTATTCCTCCACGCACGCACACCGCACCCCGTCTCGCCGCCGCCGCCGTCCCCCTCGCGCCCACGACCTCCGCCTCTGCAATTCCAAAGAATCGCAGATCTGTGGGCGCTTCCATCTCGATTCGTCTCGCTGCCGCCGCCCATCACCACCACCGAGACGTTGCCATCATCACCGTCCTCCAGCCGCCCTTCATCGCTCCGCCACCGTGCTCCCGACCCTCTCGTGCGCGCAGCCTCTTCGTTTCTGCTCATTCCCCTGGGTAACGATGGAGAAGCCAGAAGCTTCCTCTTTGGCTTTTTATTTCATTTGTTTTTTTTATGTTACTGTTATTCTGTGATGATGGGTTATTGTGTTTTGGGCTTTAGGTGTCTTTGGGTTTCTGATTGAGAAGTGGATGCCAAATGCCTTTCTCAGTTTTTTTTTTTTTTTTTTTTTTTTTTTTGCTTAAGTTTGGGTTTCACTAACTTGGGTCATATCCTTTCAAAAAAATAAAAAAATTTGTTTTCAAGCCTTCTCTGGTCACGAGCTTGTTAGGATTGGGTCAAATTTGTGCTCTTGTCTCATTAAGAAAAATGCATCCTCAAATGGTATAATTTCTTTTTCTTATAAAAATAAAATAGAACAAAATCTTCAAAGTAAAATAAAATCTTTTGAATCCACACAACAATCTACGACGTTGATGTATGATTTTTCATCCTCAAGTGTCGTATGAATTGTAAGGGTTTATCGTGTAGCACTGCTATCTTGGACCCTGTGCAAGACTAAACTTATTTCAAAAAAAAATAATAAAATCATTTTTTATAAAAATCTTTCCAAAATCAAATCCCTTTTTTTTCAAAAAAAGAAATAAAATTAATCAACCAATCAAATCTTTTCTAAAAGAACTACGTGGCTTTGAGTTTCCCATCGCACCCGGGAATACGTAGGAGCAAGATAAATCATCTTGTCGGGCCAAAACTAATTTTTCCCTTTTTTGTATCTCCTTTTTATGTCAAAATAATTAATCAAAATATTAAATTTTTCTATTTTTAGGGATGCTCTATGGACACGGTGCCATGTTCAGTCCCTTAGATTTGAGGTTGCCCTGTGGACTCATGTGTCACGTTCAATCTCATTTAATTAATTTTCCTTTTTTTGCATCCCGTTTTTTTCGTTTAAATAATTAATCAAAAAGTTAAACTTTTCCTTTTTAGGGATGTTCTATGGACACGGTGCCATGTTCAAATCCCCTTAGATTTGAGGTTGCCCTGTGGACTCATGTGCCATGTTCAACCTCATTTAATTTTTCTAAACAATAGATTTAAAAATATAAGAACTGATAAAAATCTAAAATATTTAAAATTAAAAATAACACTTTCTTGTAAATAATTTTTGGGCAGAATAAATATTTAAAAGGTTATTAAAATGTTTTTGCACAATTAACTTGAGGTACCGTTTTTTAAACGGGCGATGTGGGGTGCTAATACCTTCCCTACTCGTAACCGACTCCCGGACTCATATCTCTCTTTTTTTAAAAGACCAGTTTTCCTTAAAATAAATGGTTTTCCCAATGTTTTTCCCAAATAAAATATTGGTGGCGACTCCTCTGTTTTTACCCATCTTTCTGCGGCTCCCGGACGGGACGGTCGCGACAGCTGGCGACTCCACTGGGGACGACTTTAGAGAGTCAGGCCTATCATAGTTGCTTGTGCAAATTTTATTTTATTTTATTTTTTTATTATTATTATTTTTTTTTTTTTTTTTTTTTTTTTTTAAAACAACTTTTTTTTTTAATGCTTCCATAACTGCTTTTGTATATTCTTGCAACCTTAGGGTAGAGAACTTTTGTATTTGTGTTGTTTGTTCCCTTTTGCAGGCTTGGGGTAGTTTTATTTTAGTAGGTTTTTGTGAAGGTTTGTGTGCTCCCATCACACACATCACTATCACAACTTGCACACACTTTTGGCTCTATACCCGAGCTTGCTCAAAACTCAAGGATTAGGCGGTGTCTCGACATTGTCATTGAAGAGGTCTCGTACCTCCCTGACATTTGTTGATTCACCACTCAGGTTGTACCCGATATCATGGGATGGTCATATTGAGAGGGTTTATCCCTACTTGTGACTAGATTCATGAATCGGATCCTTATCTTTCGGGATAGGGGCAATCTGGGAACCATGGCTTTTAGAAGTCTAGACCCTACCTAATTTTCACTGATAGAGCAAACTTAGTAGCCAACCTGTTTAGAGTCATTACCTCAGGTTTGTCCAACCCTAAGTTTTACCCAATTTAGGACAAAGGGAGCATACTTTTTCTCTCTCTCCATTTTTTCTGGCATCATAAACATAAATTGCCATGCACATACATATTTATTATGAAGTTTTCAAAAAACAAAAAAAAAAAAAAACCAAAACAAAAAAAAAAAAAAAAAAAAAAGGAAAAGGGGGCGACACATCGTCGCTCCAAGCCCGAATGACATGTTCGAATATTATTGCACTTCTAATAAGCGGCGTGTCATAGTGAAGGTAGTGCATTGACAGCATACCCGACATAGGGTTCTCAACCCTACTGGGGTTCATGCAACATGAAGCATGTAGGGCATTTTTTTTGTGGTGTTTTATTTCTAATTTTTTCTTTATTTGTGTTTCTTGACAGGAAGACCTTAGTATTAATCTTATAGCAAAGAATGGAAGGACCAAGCGTCGGAAAGAGTACTAGCAATGCAAGCAGTTCCAAGAAGAGCATCAAGATCGACGTGACACTCAATGATGTTCGGAGCTTATGGGAAATTAGTCAACAAATGTCGAGAAAAGGCACGTTCGAACTTTAACAACAAGTATGGGAGGATACTAGATCTATTACGTATTCCGTGGATGCCCCCGCTCTAAGTGCCTTCGCTCGGTATTGGAACTCAACTTTGAGATGTTTTGAATTGCCCGACCTAGATGTAACTCCCACCATAGAGGAGTATGCTTACATGTTGAGACTGCCTATCCAAAAGGAATCACGTGTCTATTTGTATTATGGACAATATGTGGCGTGATGGGAAGATAGCAAGTTTGTTGGAACTTAAACCGGAACAATTGGATAAAGTGGAAAAATGAAAAACAAACGGCTTGAAGAGGCGATTCTTTGAACGTTATCTTAGGGAGTTTGCTCAACAACAACCATGGGTTATTTTTAATAGGTTGTTGGCTCTCCTCATCTACTTGACCGGTGCTTTATCCCTTTATTACGGATGTGATAGAGCGATAAGCCATGGACGTCTTCTACAGAGTTGAGGAATATGGGGTGAATTTAGTCCCTGCTATCCTAGTTGAGACTTTTCTCTCACTACAAGTTTGTCATCAGAATCAACAAGGAAAGTTGCGGTGCTGTGCACCAATGTTATATGTTTGGATTATGACTCACTTGTATGCTGGAAACAAAATTGATAGAACGGATGACCCGTTGAAAGGATTCATTCGCATGCCGCTAAAGTCACGCAAACTATATGAATGGAAACAAGAGTTTGATCAGGTCGACTCACGTTCATTTAGATGGATGTGCCCATGGTACAATGGGGATTCCGTTATATTCAGTTGTGGAGGTTTCTCGAATGTCCCATTGATGGGACCCAGAGGATGTGTGTCATATTCACCAGCTCTAGTAATGTGCCAACTCGGTGGACACAAGATGAACCCCCAAAAGAGCTGCTGGTGGAGCATATTTCCTATATCAAGAATGTGAAAGCATCAAGAGTCGACAATGGCAATAAGGTCAAGATGGAACAATATTCACATAAAAGGGCGTGATGAGTTAGGAAGGCGGATCATAGCTCGAACAAAAAGATATGAAGCATGGAGAGAGGCAAGAAGAGGGTGTCCTTCAAAACCGGAACCCCCACCCAGTGCTGAAAACAATCCTCTTTCAGAAGATCAAATGCTGGGAAAAATTGAAATTCTAAAAGCTCAGATGGGGGTTTTGGATGAAAAGAACCAAGTTGCAGAAGTAACTATCGTCAAGCTCCAAAGCCAGGTGCAAAAACTGAATTTACAGATCGAGAATTTGAAAAGTGAATGTGCCGGTTCCTACGAAGCCCCAAGTCGCATGAAAAGGGCAAGAAAAGAGAAAGAAGCAGTGATCCAAGAGTTGCAAGCAAAGGTGGAGTGTCAAGAAAACACGCTAGTCAGAATTCTAAAGAAGAAAGAAGAGCTTGAGTGGGACGTAGGGGCTCATGTCGAAACAATACAGATACTAAAGGAGAGAGTTGGATCTCTACAAGAATCCTTGGCCCAGACCGAACTTTACTCTGATCGAGGATGGAGCGAAGCTGCCAGATATCGTCAATTATTAACGTAAGCTAATGAAAGGGAAAATTGGCTCAGGACCAAAATGCAAGAAAATGAAAGAGGAGAAGCTCAACGTCACACGTGAATGGGTAAAGGGATGGAAATTGGTTGTAAGGGATGTGATCTATGAAAGGGAAGCATGGAGAAGAAAATATGAAGACATGATTGGTAGAATTCAATATCATACTTCCCAGTTGGTGGATCGATTTGAAGAAGTATCAATTCAGGTCTACAAGAACCCTTTCCTCCGGATACCACCGAGTTGATTCGAGTTCTTCAAGCATTTTGGGAAGCTTGCAAAGGGATTCAGGAAAAAGAAGATGAAGCTCTTGACATAATATTTTGAGGTCCCCAAAGAGGGGTTAGAAATATGAAAACTCTCGATGTATTGTTTTTCTAGTTGACCAAAGACTCATGTTTGTATTGCAATATCCATCCAATGAAATAGAAGTTTTCATCAAATTTTTGTGGAATGCTCTCTCTTTTTCCGGATGATATCTCACGAGGAGTGAATTCTCCTTTAGATACTTCATCAACTATATTTTTACCCTAAAAACGATGTGTTTTCCGTGTAAAAATATGGGTATCATCAAACAATAACATTGCTAGTACAGATGTGGTCTATCGAGGAGTGAATTCTCCCTTGGACTCGACATCAACTGCAGTCAAGCTAGAGGGAATTATACCACTAGATTTGATTGCAGGATGAGTATTCTTGCTATAAGTATATGCGACGGTCTTCCTGTCAAAAATGGAGTTTAATTGGTTTATGCTCTTTCTTTTGATTTTATTCATTTATTCTTTCTTTTATTAAATAAAACAATGTGGTTTTTGAACAATTGCTCCAAGACACCCTTATCGCACTCGATCACGGGCAAGAGCCATGGCGGATGAACTAGAAGAAGTTCAAGTGATCGGGGATGAAGTTAGTCAAATCAAGGATCGGATGGCTAAAATGATGGAGATCCTACAAGAAATGCGAAGGAGAAGAACACAGAGGAGAACCCTCCAGCCTCGAACGAAGGACAGCACCACACCACCTCTCATCCCTGCCCGGTTTTCTCTCGATTCCTATTCAAGGCTTCAACCAACCAGGGGCCATGATGCCTCTCAACCCAACTCATTTTCCATTTGACCCGAACAATCCCCCATACGGTTTGCCTCGTGGGTTTGTACCACCAACAACCCCTACTCCACAAGATGGTATTCGAACTCCGAACACATCACTCAAGCACAAATCCCCACCAATACTTGCCGAAATACCGCAAGCACGTGAATGTCAACTCTACAGATGGTAACACCCCGATAGTGACACCTCTTTGTCAATCCAAGGCCCCCACAATACACCCTACATTATGGACCCCAGGGGGCTCAAATGATGCCAAACTTCGGTTCCTCCTCCATGCCATATTCATTTCCCCATAATATGTACGGAGAAGCTCCGGTGAATCAGTCGGGGGGGGATTCCCAGTCTAAAGAAAAGCTAGAAGTACTAGAGGAAAGATTGCGGGCCATCGAAGGGGTAAATAGTTATGGTCTTCGGGATGCCTCGGAACTCTGTCTGGTGCCAAATGTTGTAATTCCGCCGAAATTTAAGGTGCCTGATTTTGACAAATACCGGGGAACCACGTGTCCCAAGAACCATTTGACCATGTATGTTAGGAAGATGGCGTCACATGCCCGAGATGGTAAACTCTTGATTCACTTCTTCCAAGACAGCTTGACCGGCAGCTTCAAATTGGTATACGCATCTCGAGCGGGCACACATCCGATCCTTCAAAGATCTAGCAGATGCATTCCTGAAGCAAGACAAGTACAATGTTGACATGGCTCCCGATAGGATGCAACTCAAAAATATGTCAAAAAGGGATGTAGAGACTTTCAAAGAATACGCGCAACGATGGAGGGAACTGGCTGCTCGGGTGGAACCTCCCTTAGCCGAGAAAGAAATCGTAGCAATGTTCATTGATACACTCCATCGCCTTTCTATGATAGGATGATTGGGAGTGTGTCATCAAATTTTTCTCGACATGGTCATCATCGGCGAGAGAATTGAAAGTGGAATGAGGAATGGCAAGATCGTCGAGACTTGAGGGGAACGGCCCAAAGAAAACCCCATTCGTGAAAAAGAAGGAGGGAGAGGCACATGCAAAGAACCTTGGAACAAGAAACCGAACCAATGGAGACCAAACCAAACACCCGCCTTCCATGCCCAATACGCCCATATTACCAACCACCTCCATATCACCAAGCCAACCAGCCATACATCGCCGCAACCTCGCAATTTCCAAACCCTCAACAAATGGCTCCCTACCGACCATCATACCCTTCTCGACCTCAAACACACCCCACCATGCCACCTCAAATCGTCCAGCCTCTAAATCCAAACCCAATCACCAGCCAAACAAGACCACCATATAACCCTGAAAAGAAAGCCGCGTGCGTTTTGACCCAATACCCATGACCTACACCGAACTATTCCGCCAACTTGTGAGCAAATCCGTGCTAACTCCTATCCCAACAAGACCACTAGACCCTCCTTATCCAAAGTGGTATGATCCAAATGCTCAATGTGAATATCACGATGGGGCCACAGGACATTCCACCGAGAGTTGTAAAGCTTTGAAGTTTAAGGTCCAAGACCCGATTAATGCCAAATGGTTGAGCTTTCGTAAGGATGCTCCAAATGTGGCACGTAGTCCTATGCCAAATCATGGGAGTTCTGGGGTCAATGCCATTGAGAGCTTCTTGGAACATACTCTAAAGAGTAAAGTAGCCGATGTTAGGACTCCTATGAGAGTTGTTTTTAGAGAGATGTGCAAATGTGGATTGATCCAAATCCCGGCCACGGAAGAAAAAGCTCTCGATGGAGAGATAAGGTGTGACTTTGATGGAAACATGGGGCATTCGATTGAAAACTGTTCGAGTTTCGGCAAGTCGTGCAGCAGCTTAATGGATATGAAGATTATCTTAATTGGTTGTGGATCAAATGAATGTGCCATTAATATGGTTGCTGAATCTACAACTTCCCCAACCCCAATTAAGATAACCCCTTTTACTGTTGTGGTTAATTCTCGGCCAGTTCCTGAGCAAGTCACTCCGAAACCAAGTGGTGATATACTATACCGAGAAGAAACCTTTGCTTGGTTCCAAGTGGGCCAACACCAATCGTCATCCGAGTTCCAAGTCCTTTCCCTTACAAGGACACCAAAGCGGTACCATGGAAGTATGAGATGCAGGTCCAACCCAATCCTTCCAACGGGACTACTGGGGTCACCAACATTTCAGGAATTGGTGGAATGACTAGGAGTGGTCGCATTTACACTCCAGAGGTATTGCGAAAAGGGGAAATAGGAAAGGAAGGAAAGGATCACAAAGGGAAAGAGAAGGTGGAAGAAATCCTAGATGACAAGGAAGCAAACGGGGGTGAGAATAAAAAGGGTGTATCTGATGAGGAGGTAGGCGAATTCTTGAAGTTCATCAAGCAGAGTGAATATAGGGTCGTGGATCAGTTAAATCGGACTCCGGCTCGGATATCTCTTTTGTCTCTATTAATGAACTCAGAGCCACACAGAAGAGTACTGATGAAGGTGTTGAATCAAGCGCATGTCTCCCATGACATCACAGTTGATAAGCTCGATAACATTGTGGGTAACATAGTTGCTGATAATTATGTCACTTTCACCGATGATGAAATACCAGCCGAAGGTATGGGGCACAACAAGGCCTTGCACATTTCTGTGAAGTGCCGAGACCATGTCATGGCCAGGGTTCTCATTGATAATGGCTCTTCTTTGAATGTAATGCCAAAGTCAACACTGGCGAAGTTGCCTTTCGATGGAACTCATATGAAGCCAAGCACAATGATTGTAAGAGCTTTCGACGGCACCCGAAGGGAAGTCATGGGAGAAATTGAATTGCCCATTCAGATTGGCCCCTGCACCTTTGAAGTACTTTTCCAAGTAATGGACATCACACCAACATACAGTTGTCTCCTAGGACGACCATGGATCCATTCGTCTGGAGCTGTACCTTCCACATTGCACCGTAAGGTGAAGTTCATTGTTGATTGTAAGTCGATAATTGTCTCTCGGAGAGGAGGATCTGTTAGTAAGCAAGCCATCAACAACCCCTTATATTGAAGCTGCCTATGAAGCTCTCTAGACCGCCTTCCAATCACTTGAAATTGCCAATGCCACTTATGTTGGGGAGGGAGCTCCACTCTTGAAACCTCTGGTCATCCAAAGCATCCATCATGATGGCCAAGGTTATGCTTCAAGGAGGATACCAACCTGGAAGCGGCCTGGGGAATAATAGCCAAGGTGTCGCTGACATCCTCATGCTCACTGAGAACAGGGATAGGTTTGGGTTGGGATACAAACCCACTAAGGCCGACAAGATGAGGGTGATAGAAGAGAAGAAAAGAAAGAGGTTGGCTCCTACTGGAAAATCGTGAATGCGAGGCTGAAAGGGTTCCCATTTGTGACATTCGACGAGCTTCCGGCGTAGGGTTTGCATTCCCTGGACCAAGCAAGAGCTATTGAAGATGATTATCCCGCCGATCGTGGTATCAATCTGGGTGTATCCATGCTCTCCTGGATACAGAGCTCAACAATTGGGAGATCATTGAGTTCCCCAAGACCATAGGGTCCTTTTCAAAGTAATTCTGTAATGCTTATCCTTTAGCTCTACCCAAGGCTTTAGGAGTTTTGTTGTAATGGGCTTACTTGTTTCTGTTTCAGAATGACTTATCAATAAATGCATGCATTCAGTATCTTTGTCTTGTTATCTCTTTTTTTTTTTTTTTTTTTTTTTTTTTTAATTTCGTTTTTGTTCACCATCCCTCACCAATAAATGCAGTCTCTCGTCTTTAACCTTTATTCATTCATCTTTCCCTGATAATTACCAAAATGCAGATCTAAAAGTGACTCTCTTGAAAACGACAGTGTTAGTAACCCATCATACAATTTTGACTATTCCGTTGATCATGCTGAGGAGGTTGTTGATGATGACGGGGAAGTTCCCCTTGAACTTTTGAGATTGGTAGAACAAGAAGCCAGGGAAATCCGGCCCCATGAAGAGCCGAGTGAACTAATCAATTTGGGAACCAAAGATGATATAAAAGAGGTCAAGATTGGCTTTTCCTTGAAAGAAAAGGAGCGGAACAGTTGATCAGGTTGTTGACAGATTATAAAGATGTTTTCGCATGGTCATACCAAGACATGCCAGGGTTAGACCCCAGTGTAGCAGAGCACAAACTACCATTAAAGCCGGAGTGTCCTCCAGTAAAGCAGAAGCTACGAAGGATGAAAGCGGAAATGTCCTTAAAGATCAAGGAGGAGGTCAAGAAACAACTAGATGCAGGTTTCCTAGAAGTTGTAAAGTACCCTCAATGGGTTGCTAACATCGTTCCTGTTCCCAAGAAAGATGGAAAGGTTCGAATGTGTGTCGACTATCGAGATCTGAACAGAGCTATCCCAAAAGATGACTTTCCTTTACCTCACATTGATGTTCTTGTAGATAACACTGCTCAACATGCATTATTCTCTTTCATGGATGGCTTCTCAGGATATAATCAGATCAAAATGGCACCAAGATATGGAGAAGACTACATTTGTCACGTTGTGGGGAACTTTTTGCTATAAGGTTATGCCCTTTGGCTTGAAAAATGCTGGGGCAACATATCAGCGGGCAATGGTGGCTTTATTCCATGACATGATGCACAAGGAGATAGAAGTTTATGTAGATGACATGATCGCCAAGTCCAGATCCGAAGATGATCATGTTGATGATCTGCAGAAACTTTTTGAGCGGTTAAGGAAGTTTAAGCTCCGATTAAATCCAGCCAAATGCACCTTTGGAGTGAAATCGGGCAAGCTTTTGGGGTTCATTGTTAGTCAAAGAGGAATAGAAGTTGATCCTGAAAAGGTTCGAGCAATCAATGATATGCCAGCACCTCAAACAGAGAAAGAAGTTCGTGGGTTTTTAGGAAGATTGAACTACATTGCCAGGTTCATTTCCCAATTAACGAATGACATGCGAACCAATCTTTAAATCACACGCAAAAAATCAAGCTGTGACATGGAATGAAGATTGTCAAAAAGCCTTTGAGAAGATCAAACAATACCTACAAGAGCCTCCAGTCTTGGTTCCCCAGATTGCCAGGAGACCTCTCATCATGTATTTGACTGTACTAGATCAATCTATGGGTTGTGTACTAGGGCAGCACGATGAGTCGGGAAGAAAGGAACATGCCATCTATTATCTAAGCAAGAAGTTCACCAGCTGTGAAGCCAACTACTCACTGCTAGAACGCACTTGCTGTGCTTTAGCATGGGCGGCTCGCCGTTTGAGGCATTACATGTTGTGTTATACTACCTGGTTGGTGTCCAAAATGGATCCAATCAAGTATATCTTTGATAAGCCTGCTCTGACTGGAAGAATTGCTCGCTGGCAAGTCCTGCTATCAGAATATGACATTGTCTATGTCACCCAAAAAGCAATAAAAAGGAGTGCTCTTGCAGAATATCTAGCCAATCAGCCGGTAGAAGATTATGGATCGATGCAATGTGATTTTTCGGATGAAGATATAATGGCTTTGTTCGATCGCGAGCAATCACCAGAAAAAAAGAAAAGTGGACTTTGTTATTTGACTGGAGCTTCTAATACATTGGGGCACGGAATCGGGGCAATCTTAATCTCACCGGAAAATGATTATTTCCCTCACATCGCGAGGCTCGCTTGATTGTACAAACAACATAGCCGAATATGAAGCTTGTGCACTAGGGATTTTAGCAGCAATAGAGGCAAAAGCAAGGAGACTGGAGGTATATGGGGACTCTGCATTAGTCATCCACCAGCTAAGAGGGGAATGGGAAACCCGAGATGCCAAGTTAATTCCGTACCATGATTACATCAAAGGTTTGATTGAACAGTTTGACGAAGTCACATTTCACCATATTCCCCGAGAAGATAACCAATTAGCTGACGCACTGTCTACCTTGTCCTCAATGTTCAAAGTAAGTGACGAGAGGAACCTACCACTCATCAAAATGGAAAGTCGTGATCATCCTGCATATTGTCAAGTGATAGAGGAAGAGTCTGATCAAAAACCGTGGTACCATGACATCAAATGTTTCATCCAAAGAAGGGAATACCCTCCGGGTGCTTCGGAAAATGACAAAAGAACTCTAAGAAGACTTGCAATGGGTTTCTATTTAGATGGAGATATTCTCTACAAAAGAAACCATGACTTGGTGTTGTTGAGGTGCGTTGACGCAAAAGAAGCTAAACTGATAGTTGAGGAGGTACATGAAGGACCTTTTGGAACACATGCGAGCGGTCATGCAATGGCCAAGAAAATATTGAGGACTGGCCAATATTGGTTGACAATGGAGGCTGATTGCTTTAATTATGCGAAGAAGTGCCATAAGTGTCAAATATATGCTGATAAGGTTCATGCGCCGCCAGCTCCCTTGAATGTCATGTCGGCACCCTGGCCGTTCTCAATGTGGGGAATGGATGTGATCGGGCCCATCGAACCAAAAGCCTCAAATGGACATCGCTTCATTCTTGTTGCCATCGATTATTTCACCAAGTGGGTGGAGGCTGCATCATATTCCAATGTGACCAGGAATGTCGTGATCAGATTTGTCAAAAGAGAGTTAATTTGTCGTTATGGGTTGCCGAGTGAAATTATCACTGATAATGCGACCAATTTGAACAATAAGATGATGAAGGAGATGTGCGAAAATTTCAAGATAAAGCATCATAATTCCTCTCCGTACCGCCCAAAGATGAACGGGGCAGTTGAGGCCGCTAATAAAAATATCAAGAAGATTGTCCAAAAGATGGTGGTGACGTATAAGGATTGGCACGAGATGTTACCTTTTGCTTTACACGGCTATCGTACCTCTATTCGCACCTCGACAGGGGCAACGCCATATTCTTTAGTTTATGGGATGGAGGCAGTGCTCCCAATTGAAGTAGAGATCCCCTCATTAAGAGTACTGAGAGAAGCAGAATTAGAAGAAGCTGAGTGGGTCCAGGATCGACTAGACCAATTGAACCTCATTGAAGAGAAGAGATTAGGGGCGTTGTGTCACGGCCAATTATACCAGAGAAGGTTGATGAGAGCTTATGAGAAGAAGGTACGCCCACCTACGCTTCGGGAGGGTGACCTGGTGCTCAAGAAGATTCTACCAATCCAAAAGGATCATCGAGGGAAATGGACTCCGAACTACGAAGGTCCTTACGTTGTGAAAAAGGCCTTCTCTGGAGGAGCTTTAATTCTCACCAGGATGGATGGGGAAGACCTCCCGCTCCCTGTGAACTCGGATGCAGTAAAAAAGTATTATGCTTGAACACACTTCCCAAGAAGAATGAGAAAAGAAAAGAAAAATGAAAAATGAAAAAAGAAAAGGCTCGCTAGACTGAAAATCTGAAAAGACGGTCTAGGCAAAAGTTAGAGCAACCCGCTAGACTGAAAACCTGAAAAGGCGGTCTAGGCAAAAGTTAGGGTTCAAAAAAAATAAAATAAAAAATATAACAATGGAAGTGTCGTTAAGCCGATGAACTGGGGCAGTCCGTAGGTTGGATATATGAAGATTGGGGCAGACAACATCTCTGAAGCCAATTAATGAGCAGTCAAGATTGTATGAGGGATACTAAAATTAGTCATTGAAAGAGACATCACTTGAGGAGATGTGAATCTACTCCGCAACGTTTTGCAACTTATGCTTTGTACACCTTTTTCAATCCAAATATAATGACATTGACTTCCTTTACTTTATTTCGCTACCTTAGTCCTTTCCTCTTAACTTTTGTCATTTGTGTGTGTGCATTCATCCTGATAAGTATATACTGAAACATGAAACAAGTAATGTTTTTTTTAAGCAGTTAGAATTCCTTAGAAAGCCTCAAAAGGTCTTGGGGGGCACGATGCTTCCCCTATAAAGGGCATCGAAGAAAGGAAGGAATACTGAGACTCAACCATCGAGATAATTATCATCAAGAACATCTAATCATCAGGGGATAAAAGTGCAAGATATCTCTCCCAGATAAGATGGGCCTTGTTTTAGTTCATCCTCAAGACTGATTGTGATCGATGACTTTAGGGGGTCAAGGATCCAATAATGAAAGAAATAGCAATGAAGAAATAATCTATCATCAATCTTTTTGCATCATGCCCAAAATTAATAAGGGTTCTCATCATCATCATTCTTTCTGTAAATTGAAAACTAGTTATTTGAGTTTTCGCATTGTCATTCCATCAGTGAGCAAAATCTACATTCATATATTGCATTTGTCTATATGGCCTCACAGGTTTTTTATCTTTCAGTTCGAGCTTCTGACGGGCAATCCACCCCGTAAGCTCTTTTATCTTTCAGTTCGAGCTTCTGACGGGCAATCCACCCCGTAGGCTCTTTTTATCTTCAGTTCGAGCTTCTGACGGGCAATCCACCCCGTAAGCTCTTTTACCTTTCAGTTCAAGCTTCTCACGGGCAATCCACCCCGTAGGCTCTTTTATCTTCAGTTCGAGCTTCTTACGGGCAATCCACCCCGTAAGCTCTTTTACCTTTCAGTTCGAGCTTCTCACGGGCAATCCACCCCGTAGGCTCTTTTATCTTCAGTTCGAGCTTCTCACGGGCAATCCACCCCGTAGGCTCTTTTTATCTTCAGTTCGAGCTTCTCACGGGCAATCCACCCCGTAAGCTCTTTTACCTTTCAGTTCGAGTTTCTCACGGGCAATCCACCCCGTAAGCTTTTTATCTTTCAGTTCGAGCTTCTAACGGGCAATCCACCCCGTAGGCTCTTTTATCTTTCAGTTCGAGCTTCTCACGGGCAATCCACCCCGTAAGCTCTTTTATCTTTCAGTTCGAGCTTCTAACGGGCAATCCACCCCGTAAGCTCTTTTACCTTTCAGTTCGAGCTTCTCACGGGCAATCCAACCCGTAAGCTCTTTTATCTTTATGCTCGAGCTTCAGACGGGCAATCCACCCCGTAAGCTCTTTTCTCTTTCTGTTTAAGCTCGGCAGACGATCCACCCGGCAAGCTTTTATGTGTAAACCCAATGGGCAGTCCAATCCACTGGTCCTTTACAGGAAATCATTTTGTAGTCACAGGTCATTTTGCTTGTCAGTGTACCACGAACAAAATTGGAGTTCATGTCTTTACTCGTTTCTTATAACGATAATAGGTTAACTGAGGTTACACCTACTATCTAATAAGAAACAAGTAAAGAGGGGCAGCTGTGAACACCTAATTTCGTCCGGGTATCCTTTTAATTACTGTTTTGAACAAATTAAAACAAATAACTTTGCAATAAAAATGATTTTTGTTTTTAGTGAGCCCAATTTCATTATTGTTGAAGATGTCTTTTAGACCATGTTCTAAACCCAAATGAAAAAAAAAAAAAAACGAAAAAGAAAAGAAAAAAAACAAAAACAAAAACAAAGACAAAAACAAAAAGATAAAAAGGAAAAGTAAATCTGCAGAATTGTAGTAAGAGCCAAGAGGATAAGCCAAAATTCCTTAATGCATTTCAAGCAACCAAAAGAGCAATGACAGTGTTAAGCATTTTGCATCAAAATTGGCTTCATGTTTTAAGCACATAAAAGGAAAAATAGGATACTCGATCTTTGGTCAAACCTGAATCAATGGAAAAATACTCAACATGAACAAGGAAATTTGCAAGCATCAAGGAAAAACTAAAAAATGCAGAATGATAAGATTGGTAATGTGAAAAGGACCCTGCATTGCAACCATGGCAGAGGACATTGGGTCCTGTTTTGGAGTCTTGCAACAAGAGAAAGTATATAAAGAAACAGACGTAAAAATCTGGAAAAAAAAAAAAAAAAAAACAAATGAGAAAAACAAAATCCTCAATACTCTCCATTTTCTTATTCCTCTCGCCACCCCCGCATTGGGACTGCCCTTAATCCACCGAGACACCATTCCACCTTCTCCATTCCTAACCTTTCACCACCCCCTCATCACCAACACTTCCATAACCACAAAGAACCCACTACCGTATTATACCCCCGTGACTTCCCATTTTCACTTAAATAAATTGCCAAACACCATATCCACCAAGCAGTTAGATCATATTCCAAACAAAAAGAAAAAAAGAGAAGACAATACCACCGTCCCTTCCGCTGTGCTCCACTCGAGTCTACCACTGTCCCCACTGCTCCCTCCTCCGTTTTACGCATCACAGGAGGAATGAAGAAAATGTGGTGGACCAAATAACCAGATCCGCTCATCCCCGCCACTCATCCGCCCGATCTCGAAGCAGTCCGCTCGTCACCGCCACGTCCGCTATTCCTCCACGCACGTACACCGCACCCGTCTCGCCGTCGCCGCGTCGTCCCTCGCGGCCACGACCTCCGCCTCTGCAATTCCAAAGAATCGCAGATCTCGTGGGCGCTTCCATCTCGGGCTCGATCTCCGCTGCCGCCCATCACCACCACCAGGGACGTTGCCATCATCACCGGCCCTCCGGCCGCCCTTTCATCGCTCCGCCACCGTGCCGCCTCGACCCCTCTCGTGGCGCAGCCTCTTCGTTCTCGCTCATTCCCCCGGGTAACGATGGAGAAGCCGAAGCTTCCTCTTTGGCTTTTTATTTCATTTGTTTTTTTATGTTACTCGTTATTCTTTGATGATGGGTTATTGTGTTTTGGGCTTTAGGTGTCTTTGGGTTTCGATTGAGAAGTGGATGCCAAATGCCTTTCTCGCTTTTTTTTTTTTTTTTTTTTTTTTTTGGCTTAAGTTTGGGTTTCACTAACTTGGGTCATATCCTTTCAAAAAAATAAAAAAATTTGTTTTCAAGCCTTCTCTGGTCACGAGCTTGTTAGGATTGGGTCAAATTTGTGCTCTTGTCTCATTAAGAAAAATGCATCCTCAAATGGTATAATTTCTTTTTCTTATAAAAATAAAATAGAACAAAATCTTCAAAGTAAAATAAAATCTTTTGAATCCACACAACAATCTACGACGTTGATGTATGATTTTTCATCCTCAAGTGTCGTATGAATTGTAAGGGTTTATCGTGTAGCACTGCTATCTTGGACCCTGTGCAAGACTAAACTTATTTCAAAAAAAAATAATAAAATCATTTTTTGTAAAAATCTTTCCAAAATCAAATCCCTTTTTTTTCAAAAAAAGAAATAAAATTAATCAACCAATCAAATCTTTTCTAAAAGAACTACGTGGCTTTGAGTTTCCCATCGCACCCGGGAATACGTAGGAGCAAGATAAATCATCTTGTCGGGCCAAAACTAATTTTTCCCTTTTTGTATCTCCTTTTATGTCAAAATAATTAATCAAAATATTAAATTTTTCTATTTTTAGGGATGCTCTATGGACACGGTGCCATGTTCAGTCCCTTAGATTTGAGGTTGCCCTGTGGACTCATGTGTCACGTTCAATCTCATTTAATTAATTTTCCTTTTTTTGCATCCCGTTTTTTTCGTTTAAATAATTAATCAAAAAGTTAAACTTTTCCTTTTTAGGGATGTTCTATGGACACGGTGCCATGTTCAGTCCCTTAGATTTGAGGTTGCCCTGTGGACTCATGTGCCATGTTCAACCTCATTTAATTTTTCTAAACAATAGATTTAAAAATATAAGAACTGATAAAAATCTAAAATATTTAAAATTAAAAATAACACTTTCTTGTAAATAATTTTTGGGTAGAATAAATATTTAAAAGGTTATTAAAATGTTTTTGCACAATTAACTTGAGGTACCGTTTTTTAAACGGGCGATGTGGGGTGCTAATACCTTCCCTACTCGTAACCGACTCCCGGACTCATATCTCTCTTTTTTTAAAAGACCAGTTTTCCTTAAAATAAATGGTTTTCCCAATGTTTTTCCCAAATAAAATATTGGTGGCGACTCCTCTGTTTTTACCCATCTTTCTGCGGCTCCCGGACGGGACGGTCGCGACAAGTGTATATTAGATTATAGATAATTTCCGTGACATGCAAGAAAAGTGTTTTATGTTTTGATAGATTAACGTTTTGAAACATATAATTATGAAAATTATGGATGAAATTTGATATGTATATATTTGTTAGATGAAATTTAATTTTTATAGTTAGCCCCCCTATCATTCCACTGCCCGTCCCCCTAGATAAGAGTCAATCATTCTTAATAATGTATAAATTTCTGATTGATTGATAGAGTAAAAAAAACTTTATATTGATCATATATACCAATTAAGAGTCCGTTTGTTTAAGATTAAAAAATAAATGATTCTGATACAAAATAATTTAGTGATTAATTTTAGAGATTTTAAAGAAAAGCAGAAGCAGATTTGTGTTTGTTTACAATAAAAAAATCATTTTTTTAACAATAGTTAGTTATAAATTATTTTTTTTTCAAAAGCTAATGAAAGTTGTTTTTCATTTTAACCCTGAAAATGATTTTTTTTCCAGCTGCTTTTCATTATTTTTAAAATCAAACACAATAAAATTTTTAAAAAATGATTATTCAGTTAAAAAATAATTTTTTTTTAACAAAATAAACAATAACAAACACACTCTAAATCATTAATAATAACCATAGTTAAACTCAAACAGGTGAGGAAATGGAAAAGAAACAAGAAAGAAGAGAGGAAGAGAAAGAGTAAGAATAATGAACGTAAATTGTGAAATGACCAGATGACTGATGATAACCACAAGAGTAATTCTTCATATTTGTAAAAGACCACTCTTAGAAAAGAAAATAGCTCATTCAACTAAAATGATAGAAACTACAAAATTTAGCTTGTGGCAAAGAATTAGCATGATTAGTGTGTAATCAATCTTAAAGATCATTTTCATACCGCATATAATAAAGATATTGATTCTAGCTCTTAATTTTCCATTTATGACTTTGGGTATTACACATTGCCGACAAGATCTTGTGGAAGAAGATTGTTCCCTGTTGGTAACTAGTAGTGTTGAATATGGAATCTAGAAAATTTTCAACTAAATGCGAAATCTGTGATACAATAGATTAGATATTAATCAATCTCTACGCTAATTAGCTCATGCTCTTGATCCATTAATTTCTTCATACAATTACAATCCAATCCATTTAAAAATCTATACTTCTTAAGATTTTGTATGAGATACTACGTATATCTCAATCATTGACATTTTCCCCCCTTTCTATCACTTAATTTTTTAGCCCAGTATTGCTATCTCTGCTTTTCAACTGACCCGAGTTTAAATAGTGAAACACTTTCTGGACGGCTTAACGATAAGTTAGGATTCATAAGACACATACATTGTTTACTTAGATGGAAATTTTTTGTTATTTGGTTTTTTTGTAAGATCTGAATATGATATTTTAACTGGCAATCGTCCTTGACTTATTCTGAGTTCAAATAAAATGCTAAAGGATTTTCCACTAGACCAAAAAGCAATATATCCACGTCAATCAGTAGCTTCAAGTTGTGTAAAGCCAGGATTCCAACCCACGAATCATCACTGCTCTTGAATATGAATTGTCAGTTTTCCTTATAACGTGTCGAATTTTAGTGTATCGTAGAAAATAATCAATAATTTTAATGTATATTCACCATTAATTTACATTTTTTTTACAAAAAGATTTGCAGTTGAGTGCGGATAAAGTAATTCCAAGAATAATTTTAAATGGGATTATTCTAAATCATCCCCTTTCATTTTATTGTAATCAAAAAGAAGTTAGATAACTTTTTCAATAAATTAATGTAGGTCATTGGATTACAATATTCTTCAGCTTGGGAGCACCTCGAGCACACCTCCGACCACGTGCTTGGAGTGCCCGCACTGACCCTCATGCACTCATTCTCCTCTCTCGCCTAGTACACCTCCCCTGTCTCGGTTCTGCACCTTCTCGGTGTCCTGCGAGCGGCTAGAAAATGCACTAGGCTCCTACGTACGTCAAGCTCAGGTCCCCTCACATAGGTCATAAGAGTCATACAATTAATTCTATGTGCAGCAACATAAACTCAAAACAAACAAAGCACAAATTACAAATCAATATACAACATCACATTCAAAAAAACTCAAACACAAATTGCAAATTAAAACACACAAATTCATAAAAATTCATAAATCAATAAAACACCCCCGACATTTGCAGTTCCTCCTGGCAGTGGTGGCTGCAATGGTGGTGGTCGGAGTACCGGTGGCAATGGCGGTGGCAGTTCTGAAAACAAAAATGAAGAGTCATATTTTTTTCATAACTCAGCAGCAAACAATGGAAAAAAAAACTTTAACATGCTCGAGTAGTGGCTCCTCTACAATGGTGGTGGCCATAGAGATTGGTGGCAATGGTGCAACGTAGAGTGTTGTGGAAGAAGAAAGAAAGGGGCAACAATGTTGGTGGCTTGTTAGGGTTCAGGTAAGCGGAGGCGGTGGTGATGACTTCGCGAAGGCAAGCGCGTACGGCGGCGGCGGCGTTCGCGAAGGCAGCGCATGGAGGTGGTGGTGGCATGGTGGAGAAGGGAGAGCAGGGGAGAAGAATAGAAAAGAGAGAAAGGGAAAGTGAGGGAGGAGGGTGTGCGGTGAGTGGTTAAATGAAACTTAGCAACAACCACTAAATGTACTGACGGCCTTGTCCATCTGTAATTCAAAAATACATGTACCAACGGCACATCTGTCGATAATCAAAATCTAATTTTCGACGGACCGTCCGTCGATAAATATAGCACAAAATTACCGACGGATTAGCCATCGGTAATCTCTTGCACCAAAAATTTGCCAATTCACGCCAAGCTTAAGATTTTTCTTGTCCTCAAACAATAACCAAGGTCAGACAAGATAAACAATCAGAGCATGGACAGTGAACCAAGAACACGAGTAACAAATCCAAGTAATAGGCATATCCAAATAAGTAACCAAGAGACAATCAATTTCAACTTCAATTAGAAGCTTAGGTTCTCTAAATTTATGCCTCTCACTAATTCGGGTACTCTTCTCACCTCACTCAAGTGTTTAAGGACATATGACAATTCACTCAATTTCCTCAAGGTAAGTACCCTACCATAAGCTTGACTATTAACCAAAATCTCTACTTTATTAATGAAAACACATAAGAATCAAGAGGTCTTTTATTTTGGTTGTAATGGGGCCATGAGATTAATCGTTAGGTGGGGAAACCAAGAAAAGGAAAATTCAAGAAGGCTAAAGAAATATCAAACAATACAAAGCATGACAACCTTCTAAAATACCATGTATGGGCTTTAATTCACTTTTCCACCTTTATTTCTTTCTTTCTTTCATTTTTCCTTTTTCACTTTCTTTTTTCTTATCCCTTCTCCATTTTTTTTTGTTTATTTTTTAACTTTTTCATCGATTTGGATAAGGGGAGATTTCCAACTCAAGAGAAATATTTATTTATTTTTCTTTCATCTCACAACTTTTCAAACTACCTTCTTGCCCTTTTTGTAAAACTTTAAGAGGTGTCATACCATGCATCATTTATCAAAAACAATCAAGGTACCAAGAAAAGCAATTTTTTTAAGCTCAAAATTGGGCAACTAAGGGGTAGCATTTAATCATTTAAAGCTCAGAAGGCCAGAAAAATACATAATGCCTCAATCATTTTCAAATATGTTTTCAAAAATTTCTAAGTTTCAAAAACGGTTTCAAGTCAAGTTTTAGAGGATAAAATCCAAGAGGAATAAAACACTCAATCACAAAGAATGGGCCAATTTAGTGAGTACCCCTTTTAGGCTCAAGATCTCATTTAATAGTTTAAAATTAATGAGAAACATAAATTCAAGGAACCACATGCTAATTAACAACCATCAAAAGATCATCGCTAGCATTTTAATTTTTTTTAGCCTATCACAATAATACAAAAATTGGGTTCAAAAATCCACAGTCTTAATTCATTTGGCACAAAGTTCTCGCAATAGGATGCATACTCTAAGCAAGGGGCAATATAATGATGTGATCATGCAAGACTACGCCTAAAATGAATGCAACATGAAAAATGCAATATGCAAAAATAATGTCACTACCCCAAGCTTAAAAACTTACATTGTCCCCAATGTAAATAATCAAGTTGGAGATGGGAGAAAAATGGAACAACTCATTGTGGTGGTGTTGGGTGCTGGCTCAAATGCCGGTCATAGAGCTTGCTCAATTTTTTTTCTCCATCATGGCCATTAGGGCCTGGCCATGATCGTTTCTGACTTATAAGAGAATTCTTTTCTTTTAGTGTCACGGCCATGATGACCATCAGGGCTAGGCCATGACAGATTCTGACTTCGTTTTTCATGCCTTTTTGCGCTTCATCTTTCTCCATCCTGAAAACAAACTTGGCAAAACCATCGATAATGATCTCTCTTCTCCATTTTTCTCAATTTATTCAATATAAAAATCAAAAATAAAATAGCAAGGGAAAGAAAACTTGGGTTGCCTCCCAAGAAGCACTTATTTACGGTCTTAAACTTGACCGTACTCCCTTCAATCAACCAGGATCAGCTGGGCTTGGAAGTGAAAGAACACCTCTATTCCAAGGAAGTCCTTCAATGACCCTATATTGTTCATATGACCACATGCGCTTTCTCTTTGCGCTTTTCACTTTGAGTCTCATGGCCTTACTTCCTCCTGGCTGAAGTTTTAACTCCACATGTTGAGCAACTCCAACTTCATCTTTATTCGGTGCATCATTTGTCAGGCAAAGTTTGGGAGTTGCTTCCATGTTAAGTTCTTCCTTCACCTTCGGAGGCATTATTTCAATTCTGCACACATGATTCTCAAAAGGAGGGTTGTTATATGAGTTAGTCAAATCAAAT
Source organism: Sophora flavescens (assembly GCA_030762895.1). Lineage (NCBI taxonomy): Eukaryota > Viridiplantae > Streptophyta > Magnoliopsida > Fabales > Fabaceae > Sophora > Sophora flavescens. The sequence continues at coordinate 161,248,212 of CM061067.1, read as the reverse complement.
TACACCCTTCCTTTCTCGACATTCAAAGGGATCTTACCATTTTTTACATCTATTATTGCTCCAACTGTAGCCAACAATGGCCTTCCAAGAATGACAGGGAATTTATAATTCCCGTTCATATCCAACACCAGTAAGAATGAAAATTTTCCCTACCTTTATGGGGACATTCTCTAGTATGCCTATAGGTTTTTAGTTGAGCCATCCGTAAATTGTAAAGAGAACTTGGATGGTCCCAATTCCTTTATTCCTAACCTCTCAAAGATGGTAAGTGGCATCAAACTCGCTCCAGCCCCTAAGTCACATAAGGCATGGTCTATTTTAACTTCTCCAATTGAGCAAGCAATAGAGAAACTTCCTGGATATTTTAGTTTATGAGGCATATTAGTTTTTATCATTTCATCAGGCTCCTCAATTAAACCCTTGGTCTCTTTTTCTACTTGCTTTTTCTTTACTAGCCTTTGTGGGAAAGGTATTGGGAGTTGGTAAGGTGGTGGAGGGACATATTGATTCTATCTCTTCTTATTCACTCTTGTCCTCCTCACAATCCACATCCTTTTCAATTACCCTATGCTTATCATCCCTCAAGTATATAGCATTACAGTGCTCAATAGGATTAACTTCAGGTTGTCCCGGAAATGTACCCATTGTCCTAGAATATGTAATAGCTTGTTGGACAATATGAGTTTCTAACATCTTATTATGGATGGCTAAGTTATCTACCTTAGATGTTAACTCCTTTATTGCCTCATTGACTGCTCTACCTTGTTGCCTAAACTGTTCATTTGGCTTTGTTTGAGTTTCAACAAAATTTTCCAAAAGAGACCCAAGTTTAGACTTTTGTACCTGAGGATAACCCGATGCGGGTTTCCTATTACCTTGGCTTTCTTGGAATTCATGGTTCAATGTGATGTTGTAGTTCCCGTAGGAGAGATAAGGGCTATTCTTCCTTCCTTGGTTGTAAGAATTTGGGGGAACATATTTTGGCAACTTCGGGTTCGTGTCATAAAAGTTGTGACATGAATTCACTTGTTCCCCCGACGCGCCTGATCTAGGAGCACTTCCTTGTGGGCATTCGACAAAGTCATGTCCCTGCACTCCACAAATCTCACAAGCAACATTAGTAGCACCTATTGAACTCACATTAGCTTTTTCACACTTATCAAAGCGCTTACTCAATGAATCAAATTTAGACAAAATCAATTCCGTACCACCTACATCGAACTTACCTCCCGAAAGCTTTTTCGAGTTATTACCTCTTTCTGAACCCCATTGGTGATAGTTGGTGGCTACATTTTCAATGATATTGAACGCTTCAGTCAGTGGTATATTCATAAATGCTCCACCAGCTGCAGAGTCAAGTGACACCTTCGAAGAGTAATCCAATCCATTGTAGAAGGTATGCACTAGCAACCACTTCTCAAGCCCATGATGTGGGAAAGACTCTAACAATCCCTTGTAACGATCCCAAGCTTCGGATAAGCATTCTCCATCCTTTCGGAAGAAGCCGGTGATCTGAGTTCGTAGGTAAGCAGTCTTGGATGGTGGGAAGAATTTTTCAAAGAATGCCTGCTCCAGTTGGTCCCATGTTGACAAAGTATTAGCAGACACTGACTTCAACCAAGATCTTGCCTTTCCAGTCAGAGATGAGGGGAATAACCTCAATCGGATAGCATCAACTGGGGCACCTTGAATCCTAGTTGTGTCACAGAATTCCAAGAAAGTCTCTACATGATCAGTCGGGTCTTCCGAGGGTAATCCTCCAAATTGATGTTGCCAAATCATGCCAATTAACTGGGGCTGCGTAGTCCTTCAGCGGTTTGATATCTGGTTGATCGACCGTGAGTGGAATGGGGATCTTTTCTCTAACTTGTTGTCTTTGTAGTCTCCTACGTCTACGAAAAGTCCTTTCGATCTCGGGATCAACTTCAATAAGAGTTCCAAGACTTTGGGATCTTCGCATAAAAGAGAAAAATCACCTGCAAAGATAGAGATAGATACACTAGAAAAAGAAAAAAAAATATTCAAAAAAATCAATTTAAAAATTAAATTGAAATTCAAGAAAGCACAGTCCCCTGCAACGGCGCCAAAAACTTGATAGCGTGAATCCGCAAGTGTACAGCTTCGTCATCAAGTAATAAAAAGATGGAACCCACAGAGACCGTGATCTTGAACAACAATTAATTATTAAATCAATTAAACTAAACAAGGAAAGATTTGGTTTTTGAAACAAGAATCAAGTAACAAATCAATTATTAAAATCGCAATCAAACACAAAAGGAAAGTAAATCAATTTGGGGTTTTTCAAATTAAAGAGGAATTTCCAGGAATTGGGTTACCAACAAGACTGCTTATGCTACTAAATTGACTACCCCTATGTTAATTATCAAGATGCTTTGAATGTGAATTTATCCTAATATAGTTAATGCTCCCTCTCGAGATACAAGAACCGTGCCCAATTAAACCAACCCCTACTCTCGTAATAATTGTATTTAAATTGGACTCATTGAGGTTTGTGACAATTCAATGAACCCTTGAAGGTCCGCTTTTAACTCTCGTGATTTAAGTCCTAAGTTCAATCCCTATAGATCCATTACCTAAGTTCACTTCTGAGTTCATCATTAGAGTATCTATGACATGCAAATAAATGCACACCAAATTCACAAGTAATTCATGCGATAGGAATTAAATCAAAAGCAAATTGGAATTAACAAAGGGAAAACATCAATTCCTAACATAAAACAAGTCTTGGGCATACCCCCAATTCCTAGAAATAAAACGACTACTCAAGCATTGTCGTGGTCATAGCAATCTTAATTAAAAAGAACATAAAAATCCTAAGAGAAGAGAAGAAATTGGAGAAGAAGAGAAATCCTAAATTAAGCCAAAGGTAGCAGCCAAGATATGCTATTTTCGAGCCTAATTGTCCTATTTATAATGTAGGTTAACTTGGGATTAAAGCAATTACAAATCAGATCAAAAACAGATCCCAAAATCCCATATTTTACGCATCACTACCGAGACTTGTCGCCGGGCCAGGCCATGACAACTTCTGCTTTGTGAATTCTTGTGCTGATTGGCCTGTCACGACCGAGATGTCTATCACGACCAGGCCGTGACAGCTTCTCAGTGTTGGTTCCTTCTTTTTTCTTCATTCTACGCGATCATGCTCATGATGGTTATCACACCCAGATCGTGATGGTCTCTGGTTTGCTCATTTTTCTTGCTTTTCAAGCTCCATCTTCATGCAAACTCCTAATTAACTTGACTTGAGCATTTTGATGAGTGTGATTTTACCTCATTTTTCATGTACATTTCGGCATGCATTTGCATATAGTTAGGCCAATTTAGTGTTGATTTTGTATAGTTCTTCCTTTAGAACGGATGAGGTGGTTTCTGGTGTTGTTTTGTGATGAGTGTGATTTCACCTCATTTTCCATGTACATTTCTGCATGCATTTGCATATAGTTAGGCCATTTTAGTGTTTATTTTGTTTAGTTTTTCCTTTGGAACAGATAAGGTGGTATTGTGTGTTGTTTTGCAGATATTCATGATTAAATGCCCAAGAATTAGCAAGTATGAAGCTTGGATGACTTAGAGCTTTGAAAGATAAGAAATTGAGCCAAGCAGAGAGTATCACGGCCTAGCCGTGATGGCCCTCACGGCCGTGAGGGAAAGATGAGTCCAAGAAAGAATTGAGCCAAAAGTCGGAAGCTGTCACGGCCTAGCCGTGATGGCTATCACTAGGCCGTGACGTGTCAGCTGTGCCGAGATCTCCAAAAGTCGAGACGATCACGTCCTAGCCGTGAGGGATATTACGGCCGTGATAAATCAGTTGGAAAAGTCAGAGACGATCACGGCCTAGCCGTGATGTCTATCACGGCCGTGACCGGTTTGTTGGAAAAGTCAGAAAGGATCACGGCCTAGCCGTGATGAGTATCACGGCCGTGATGAATCAGTAAATGAAGCGGTGCAAGTCAGAAACCATCACGGCCTGGCCGTGATGGCTATCACGCAGCCGTGACCGCCACGCAGTACTAGAAAAACCGAGCGAGCAGAAGAAGATTCATTCGAAAAAACCTAAAGAAAAAATCCTCTGCTTCTTGTGGCTGTGTGTGCATCATTCCATGGAGCTCTCCCCTTTGTTCATCTCTGTAATTATTCCTTTTGTTTTACTTTCAATTATGTGTAGCTAAACTCCCCTTTTGTTGGGGTTAGACTATCGCTATCTGAACTTGGTTGTAAAAATGATTTGATTTTAATACGCTTTCCTTCTTCTTTGTGAGTATATAATTCTATGCTTAATGCTTTCCTAGGCTTGATCATCTTAGGAATGATTAGTTGCTTTAATAGACAATTGAAAGGTTGATGTTAAAGCATGCTCATGAATTATATGCCAAGTAGTCCAAGAATCTAGACATAGGTGTTGGCTACTTGCAATCTTATGAATCTTGTCTTAATGCAATTTCTCTTATTAATCCACCTAAGACATTAGGGTTTAATTTGGGATTTTAGGCTCAATGCACCTAAGACATTAGGCTTGAGTATATTAGAAAAGATTCGATTGTCATAAGGGGAGTAGGAACTGTGTTAGTTATCATTTCATAACAATCAAGGGAGGATTAGCTTAGTTTAACCCCAGCAATTCTATCTCATTGTTATTCATCTCTCTGTTTTCACGTTAACTGTTTGAGAAAAATCCAAAAAGAACAAAAATATTTTCTTCTTGTTTGTTTGCTAGATGTTAGAACAACCTTCAATCCAAAATCCGATCGCCTAGATAGTAGTCAAATTTGCGAAGTGGTAATTGTCCACGATCCCTGAGAACGATATCCGGTCTCACCGTTTTTATTACTTGCAACGAACCGGTACACTTGCCGAGTACGTGTCAAGTTTTTGGCGCCGTTGCCGAGGATCGGTGTGCCAATATCACGAGTACTAAAGGGGACCCCTAATTTAGGCACTTTCTTTTTTTTTTACCGTTTTCCTACTGTGTTTCGTTCTTATTGTCTGTATCTCTGCTGTGAATTTCTGCAAGTGCTGTTTTTCTGTTTGTTCTGTGCTACTCCGTTTGTTCAGTGTATGTGAGGTACAATCGACCCAGGTGAACTCCAATTCGAACCTGAGATCGAGAGACTCTGCAGAAGGAATAGAAAGAAAACCAAGGCAAGACAGAACAGAGAAAGAGCATCTTCTAGTAGACAAGAGCATCAAGAAGAGTTACCCAGTGAGCAAGAACCACAAATTGAAATAGCAGCTGTCACCATGGCAGAAGAGAACGCACCAAGGAGAACAATGGGGGACTACACTTCCCCTAGAGTTGATAGATGTGGAACTCCGATTGTGAGACCTGCAGTGGCCTGCAATAATTTCGAAATCAAGGCCTCACTTCTCCACCTTGTGCAGCAAAACCAATTTGGAGGGTTGGAGAGTGAAGATCCTCATGCTCACATTGGTACCTTCATTGAGCTGTGTGACACCATCAAGTTAAACGGAGCTTCCGATGAGGCCATTCGGTTAAGGCTTTTCCCTTTCTCTTTGAGGGATAGAGCCAAGGCATGGCTTCAATCTCATCCTCATGGAAGCATCATCACCTGGAACGACTTGGTCAGCAAGTTTTTGTCTCACTTCTTCCCTCCGTCAAGGATGATTAAAATGAGATCAGAGATCAATGCCTTTGCACAGAGGGATGGTGAGTCACTATATGAAGCCTGGGAAAGGTTCAAGTCTTTACTCACAGCTTGTCCAAATCATGAACTAGAGACATGGCAGCAGGTCGCAACTTTTGTTAATGGGCTCAACAGGAATTCAAGAAGTATGATTGAAGCGGCTGCAGGAGGTACATTGAGTCAAAAGACACCGGAAGAAGCAAAGGACTTGATTGAGAACATGGCTAACAATGACTATCAAATGCCTAGTTCTCGGTCAATGGTCAATAGAGGTGTTCTAGAGCTGGATGAAATTGGTGCCCTCAAAGCACAAATGGCTATTCTTACCAAACAACTGGGGGTTCAACTGCAGAACTCTCAAGTACAAGCTGTTCAAGTTCAAGGTGCCTCAGTGTGTGATTTCTGTGGAGGCAACCATGCAAATGGAAACTGTGAGATCAATGTGGTTGGAAGCTCGGGACAAGAAAAGGTAAACTATATGGGCAACCAAGGACCTAGAAATGATCCCTATTCCAACACCTACAATCCGGGGTGGCGCAATCATCCCAACTTTAGTTGGAGACAAGGACAAAGTTCAAATACTCAAGCAAAGCCTCCTCAAGAGAGTTCAAGCAAATTGGAGAACCTTCTAGGCCAGTTCATGCAAGTTACTCAAGAGACTATAAAGAATCAGAATGCTTCAATCAAGAACTTGGAGCATCAAATGGGCCAACTAGCAAGGCAGATGGCAGAGAGACCTCCCGGGACAACCGCACGGGGATACGGAGAAGAACCCAAGGGAAGATTGTAAGGCCATTGTTACAAGAAGTGGGAGAATGTTAAGTCCACAAGAAAAAGAGAAGGAAGAGAAGACAAGTGATGCTTTGGAATTGACAAGGGACAATTTGAAGAGGTAAACAATGAAGAACCCGGAACTTCCCAAGGTACTACCTCTAATCCTATTGATGTAGAAGCTGAAGAACCACGAGAGGGAGAAACTGGTTGATGAAGAATTTGCAAAGAAGAAGACCAAGAAGACAGATTCTGGAAGAGGTCGATAATCCCAAGGAGCTGCCCCCATATTTGGGAATCCCGTACCCCAACGGTTGAAGAAAGAGGCAAAAGATCAGCGAGTTTTCCAAGTTCCTGGATGTATTCAAAAAGCTACAAATAAACATCCCGTTTGCTTTGAAGCTCTACAAAGAGATGCCTTCCTACGCAAAATTCATGAAGGAAATCCTTACGAACAAAAGAAGGTGGAAGGAGGAGACAGTTATGCTTCTTGAAGAGTGCAGCGCTATACTTCAAAGGAAGCTGCCCGGAAAAATGAAGGACCTGGGCAGTTTCACTATCCCATGCACGATTGGTCATCCGAACATAGGGAGAGCATTGTGCGATTTAGGGGCAAGTATTAATTTGATGCCGCTCTCCATTTTCAAGAAGTCGGGGATTGGTGAGGTAAAACCAACAGAATTTCTCTTCAATCGGGACATCGCTCAATTACATATCCCTATGGTGTTGTGGAGGATTTGTTGGTGAAGGTAGATAAATTTATTTTTCCAGCAGATTTTGTGGTGTTAGATATGGTGAAGATGGTGATACTCCTCCGATTCTTGGGAGACCATTCCTAGCAACAGGTAGAGCCTTGATCGATGTCAATCAAGGGAATTGGTGCTTGGTACAAGACGAAAAGGTCACTTTTAATGTGTTTGAAGCGATGAAACACCCAAGCGACAAGGACACATGCATGATAGTGGACCTCATTGATTCATTAGGTGACAAGGGTTTGCACCAAGGTTTGAAGATTCGTTAGAAGCCGCTCTAATGGTAGAGGATGTAGAAGAAGGAGTATGTGCAGAAGAAGTTGATCTCATGATTAAATCTCTGGAGGCTTGTCTGGTTGTGAATACTGATGAAGACAAAGTGGTGGAAGATGTGAGAATTGAAGACAAGGGTGACCCACCGGTGCTAGAGTTGAAGGAATTGCCATCCCATCTCCGTTATGCCTTCCTAGGGATGAACTCTTCATTCCCAGTTATCATCGATGAGTGGGTTGAATTCCTTGGAAGAAGAGAAGCTGTTGAGGGTGCTTAGGGAGCACAAATCTGCAATTGGATGGTCTATGTCCGATTTGAAAGGGATAAGCCCCTCCTTCTGCATGCACAAAATCCGTGTGGAGGAAAAATTCAAGCCGGTTAGGCAACCGCAAAGAAGACTCAACCCGAATATGAAGGAAGTTGTGAGGAAGGAGATTGTGAAGTTGTTGGATGCGGGCATTATCTATCCCATCTCCGATAGTCCATGGGTGAGTCCGGTCCAAGTTGTGCCGAAGAAAGGGGGGATGACAGTGGTAGCGAATGAAAGGAATGAACTTATTCCCTCCCGGGACCGTGTCCTGGATGGAGGGTATGCATTGACTACAGAAGACTGAATGAGGCCACTAGAAAAGACCACTTTCCATTACCCTTCATTGATCAGATGCTAGAGAGGTTGGCGGGTCATGCTTTCTATTGTTTCCTTGATGGATACTCCGGGTATAACCAGATTGTGATTGACCCGGAGGACCAAGAGAAGACCGCTTTCACCTGCCCTTATGGAGTCTATGCATACAGGAGAATGCCTTTCGGGTTGTGCAATGCACCCGCCACTTTTCAAAGGTGCATGCTCTCCATATTTTCTGATATGAATGAGAAGTTTATTGAGGTATTTATGGACGATTTTTCTGTATTTGGTGATTCATTTGATAAGCTGTTTGAATAATCTTGCTGTGTCCTAAAAAAGGTGCCAAGAAACTAACCTCGTTTTAAATTGGGAAAAATGCCATTTCATGGTTAGGGAGGGTATAGTTCTTGGGCACAAAATTTCATCGAGGGGGATGGAGGTTGATAGAGCCAAAATTGAAGTGATTGAAAAACTTCCTCCTCCCTTAAATGTGAAAGGTGTTAGAAGCTTCCTAGGGCATGCGGGTTTTTATAGAAGGTTCATAAAAGATTTTTCAAAAATAGTGAAACCCTTATGCAAGCTTTTGGTAGCTGATACTCCTTTTATATTTGATGATGATTGCATGCATGCCTTCAAAATTTTGAAAGAAAAACTCACCACCGCACCAGTCATTGCTCCTCCAGATTGGAGTTTACCTTTTGAGCTAATGTGTGATGCAAGTGACTATGCGGTGGGAGCCATTTTGGGCCAAAGAAAAAACAAAGTGCTGCATGTCATTTACTATGCCAGTCGTGTGCTTAATGATGCCCAATTGAATTACACTACGACTGAAAAAGAGTTGCTTGCTGTGGTATTTGCTTTTGATAAATTTAGATCCTACTTGATTGGTTGTAAAACTACAGTCTACACTGATCATTCTGCTTTGAGATATCTGATGACTAAACAGGATGCTAAGCCAAGGCTTATTAGGTGGATACTGCTACTCCAAGAGTTTGATTTGGAAATAAAGGACAAGAAAGGAGTGGAGAATGTGGTAGCAGACCATTTGTCCAGGCTCCCACAAGCAGATGTCCAGGCAGAAGCAAAGTTGCCAATTCAAGAGGAATTTCCAGATGAACGGTTGTTTGTGGTGCAAGTGGCACCTTGGTTCGCGGATATTGCAAATTACAAGGCGGCCAATAAGATTCCTAAGGACTTCAATGCGCAACAAAGGAAGAAGCTCATTCATGATGCCAAGTTCTACATTTGGGATGAGCCGTATCTTTTCAAAAGAGGTTCAGATGGAATTCTGAGGAGGTGCATACCTGAAGAAGAAATTAATGGGGTGTTGACCCACTGCCACAACTCACCCTATGGAGGACATTTTGGTGGTGAGAGGACCGCGATGAAGATTTTGCAAAGCGGGTTGTTTTGGCCCACCATTTTCAAGGACTCCCGAGCTTGGGTGATGAATTGTGATAAATGCCAGAGGACCGGCAGTATTTCCAAGAGAAATGAGATGCCCTTAAAGTGTATATTGGAGGTAGAGCTCTTTGACGTATGGGGGATTGACTTCATGGGTCCTTTCCCGTCGTCTTACAACAACAAGTACATCCTGGTGGCGATTGATTATGTGAGCAAGTGGGTGGAAGCCGTGCCAACTTTGAAGGATGATGCAAGAACTGTGATCGGTTTTGTGAGGAAGAATATTTTTACCCGGTTTGGGACCCCTAGGGCTATCATAAGTGATGGGGGTACCCACTTTTTGCAATAATGAGTTCAATGCGAGTGCTTGCCAAGTTTGGGGTGAACCACAAAGTTACCACACCTTACCATCCCCAAACCAGTGGGCAAGTGGAATTGTCCAACCGTGAGTTGAAGAGAATTTTGGAAAGAACTGTGAACAATGCAAGGAAGGATTGGGCGAAGAAGTTGGATGATGCACTTTGGGCCTATCGGACTGCCTATAAGACGCCTATTGGTATGTCACCTTACCAATTGGTGTTCGGAAATCATGTCATCTTCCGGTAGAGCTACAACACCGTGCTTTTTGGGCGTGAAAGGCCCTGAACTTTGATACAAGGCTGGCCATGGACAAGAGGATGCTTCAATTGAATGAGTTGGATGAGTTCCGACTCTTGGCTTATGAGAGTGCTAGGATATACAAGGAAAGGACAAAGTTCTGGCATGACAAGCACATTCTTCCCAAGAAGTTTGAAGAAGGCCAGTCAGTTCTGCTGTTTAACTCAAGACTCAAGCTCTTTCCAGGCAAATTGAGATCAAGATGGTCAGGCCCATTCTATGTCAAGTCTGTTTCTCCATTTGGTTCCGTTAAATTGGAAGATCCATCATCCGGTGATACCTTCACGGTTAATGGACAAAGACTAAGCACTACCTTGGAGGCAACTTTGATCGTCAGGCGATTTCCGTCACTCTTCAGGCACCATCTTGTTAAAAAAAAAAAAAAAAATCATCCGTCAAGCTAGTGACGTTAAAGAAGCGCTTATTGGGAGGCAACCCAATTTTTATTTTTACTTTCATCTTCTCTTTTGTTTTTGATTTCCCCCTCTTGAATAATTTGAGAAGCTCAAGAGGTTTGTTAATAGTTTGTTGAGTGATTCCAGATTTTGAAGGAAGGAGGAGAAGAAGGGCAGGAGGAAACAAGACCAGAAGGCATGTGATTCAGCACCACTACCACCTTGTGAGTTGTTCTAGTTTTCTCCCCTCTCTAAACTTAATTATTTACATTGAGGACAATGTAAGTCTTTAAGCTTGGGGTAGGGGTAATCTTTTAGCTTGCATTGTAAATATTGCATTCATATAGGCTCTAGTCTTGCATGATCACATGAATTAATTGCCCCCTCCTTAGATTGAGCATCTGATTGTGAGAGCTAAGTGCCAAGTTTTCTGTGATAGTGAATTTTTGGACCCTGATTTTATATTCTTGTGATATGGCTTCATTAAATATGCTTGAGATGTTCTTGGATAGTTGATGATTAGCATGTGTTTCTATGGATTTGTGTTCTCTCTCGGTTCTTGAACTGATAAATGTGAGCTTTTGAGCCATTAGGGGCACTCACTAAATCTGCCCCGTTCTTTGTGTAGAGTGTTTTCTTCTTGGACTGTTTTTCTCTAGAACTTGACTTGAAACCATTTCGAAACTAGAAAATTTTTGGAAACATTTTTGAAAATGATTGAGGCAATAGGTATTTTTTCCGGCCTTCTGAGCTTTGAATGTGTAAATGCTACCCTTAGTTGCCCAATTTTGAGCCTGAATGAATAACATGCTTTTCTTGGTTCCCTGAAATGTTGTGTTAAATATGCTTATGAGGGACCTTCTAAAGTACTGTGCAAAAATGGGTTGGAAAATGTAGTTGAAAGTTTGGGATGATGAAAAAAAAAAAAAAAAAAAAAAGAAGGAATCTAAAAAATTTTACTTCTCCTGAATTGCAAAATCTACCCTTCTCCAATAAAAAAAAAAAGAGAGAAAAGAGAAATAAAAAATGGGGAAGGGGATGACAAAAAGGAATGAGAAGTAGAGACAAAAAAAAAATGAAAGAATGGTGGAAGAGTAAACTGAAACCCAAAGAAAGGTATTTTAGAAGGTCGTGCCTTGCAATGCTTGATTGTTTGTATAGCCTTTTGAAATTTCCTGTTTTTGAGATTCCCACCTGAAAATTGATCCCATGGCCTCATTACAACCAAAGAATAAGACCTCTTGATTCTTAGATGTTTTCATTAATAAAGTGAAGATTTGGTTGATAGTCAAGCTTATGGTAGGAATCATTCTTTGAGGAAAATGGAGTGAAATGTCATATTCCCTTAACACTTGAGTGAGTGAGGCAAGAAAGAGAGCCAAGCAAATGAACAAGCTTGGGGTGAGCTGCAAGTGAGATAGAGTGCCCGAATTAGTGAGAATGTGAGTCTAGGGAAACTAAGCCCCTAATTGGACTTGAATTGATTGTCTCTTGCTGAAATAATTGACTTTTGTTGCTTGGATCATTTTATTCGGGTTCTTAGTTCACTATCATTGTCCTGGTTGTTTTCATCTTATGGCCTTGGTTTTGCTTGAGGACAAGCAAAGTCTTAAGCTTGGGGTGATTTGATGAGTGTGATTTCACCTCATTTTCCATGTACATTTCTGCATGCATTTGCATATAGTTAGGCCATTTTAGTGTTTATTTTGTTTAGTTTTTCCTTTGGAGCAGGATAAGGTGGTATTGTGTGTTGTTTTGCAGATATTCATGATTAAATGCCCAAGAATTAGCAAGTATGAAGCTTGGATGACTTAGAGCTTTGAAAGATAAGAAATTGAGCCAAGCGAGAGTATCACGGCCTGGCGTAGTGATGGCCTCACTACCGTGAGGAGCGATGGAGTGAAGAAAGAATTGAGCCAAAAGTCGGAAGGCATCACGGCCTAGCCGTGATGGCTATCACGGCCGTGACGTGTCAGCTGTGCCAGATCTCCAAAAGTCGGAGACGATCACGGCCTAGCCGTGATGGATATTACTGGCCGTGATAAATCGGTTGGAAAAGTCGAGAGCGATCACGGCCTAGCCGTGATGTCTATCACACTACCGTGACCTGTTTGTTGGAAAAGTCGAAAAGGATCACGGCCTAGCCGTGATGAGTATCACGGCCGTGATGAATCGAGTAAATGAAGCGGTGCCAAGTCGAGAAACCATCACGGCCTGGCCGTGATGGCTATCACGGCCGTGACCGGCCACGAGTACTAGAAAAACTGAAAGGCGAGCAGAAGAAGATTCATTCGAGAAAACCCTAAAGAAAAAATCCTCTGCTTTTTGTGGGTGTGTGCATCATTCCATGGAGCTCTCCCCTTTGTTCATCTCTCGTAATTATTCCTTTTGTTTTACTTTCAATTATGTGTAGCTAAACTCCCCTTTTGTTGGGGTTAGACTATCGCTATCTCGAACTTGGTTGTAAAAATGATTTGATTTTAATACAGTTTCCTTCTTCTTTGTGAGTATATAATTCTATGCTTAATGCTTTCCTAGGCTTGATCATCTTAGGAATGATTAGTTGCTTTAATAGACAATTGAAAGGTTGATGTTAAAGCATGCTCATGAATTATATGCCAAGTAGTCCAAGAATCTAGACATAGGTGTTGGCTACTTGCAATCTTATGAATCTTGTCTTAATGCAATTTCTCTTATTAATCCACCTAAGACATTAGGGTTTAATTTGGGATTTTAGGCTCAATGCACCTAAGACATTAGGCTTGAGTATATTAGAAAAGATTCGATTGTCATAAGGGGAGTAGGAACTGTGTTAGTTATCATTTCATAACAATCAAGGGAGGATTAGCTTAGTTTAACCCCAGCAATTCTATCTCATTGTTATTCATCTCTCTGTTTTCACGTTAACTGTTTGAGAAAAATCCAAAAAGAACAAAAATATTTTCTTCTTGTTTGTTTGCTAGATGTTAGAACAACCTTCAATCCAAAATCCGATCGCCTAGATAGTAGTCAAATTTGCGAAGTGGTAATTGTCCACGATCCCTGAGAACGATATCCGGTCTCACCGTTTTTATTACTTGCAACGAACCGGTACACTTGCCGAGTACGTGTCATTTTGCAGGATTTAATGGAAAAATGCCCAGAAATCAGCCTTGGTGGAGCTTGGATGAAAAAAGAGCTTAAAAGTAAAGATTATGAGCCAAGCAGAGAGTATCACGGCCTGGCCGTGATGGCCCTCACGGCCGTGAGGGAGCAGTAGCTGAAGAAAGATTGAGCCAAAAGTCAGAAGCTGTCACGGCCTGGCCGTGATGGCTATCACGGCCGTGACCTGCTAGTTGGAAAAGTCAGAAACGATCACGGCCTGGCCGTGATATCCATCACGGCCGTGATGAATAAGTGAATGAAGAGGCGCCCAAGTCAGAGACCATCACGGCCTGGCCGTGATGGCCATCACGGCCGTGACGGGCGACGGACCTATAAATAACAGCACTGCAGACAGAAAAAGGGACGAACTTCTAACCTAAAATAATCTGCACTTGGAGGCAGGCTGAGGCTGGTGGCTGGAGAGGGTTTCTACCCAAAAAGGGGGGCGTTTTCTCTGCTCTTGGATGGAGAGAAGATTGGAGGAAGCTTGTCTATGAGTGTTCTTCATCCCTTCTCTTTTTCCTTTTTGTATTTCCTTATCATGAGTAGTTAAATCCCCATTGTTGGGGTTAGATGTAACTTTTCTGAACTTGTTGTAATTGATTTGGTATTCTAATACAAGTCTCTATTTTCTTATGAGTATGTGATTCTGTGTTTAATGCTTTCCTTGGATTAGCTACCCATAGGAATGATTTGTTGCTTTGATAGATGACTGGAAGGTTGGTATTAAGGCATGCTCATGAATCATATGCCAAGTAGGTCAAGAATCTAGACATAGGTGTTGGCTGCTTGCAATCTTATAAGTCTTAACTTAATGCAAAATCTCAGGTTATTCCACCTAAGACATTAGGGTTTAATTTGGGGTTTTAGGCTCAATGCACCTAAGACATTAGGCTTGAGTACTTTAGAAAAGGCTTGATTGGCATAATTGAATTAGGACTTGTGTTAGAAGCCATTTCATTGCAACTAAGGGAGAATTAGTGTAGTCTAACCCTGACAATTCTAGCCACATCCCTGTTTGCATACCAAGTGTTTGACATAATTCCAAAAAGACAAAAAATATCTTATTTCTTTATTTTCTATTTTAATCCCTCACACTTTAGTTAAGTCTAAATAGTTGTCGAATTTGCGAATTGGTAATTGACATCCAATCCCTGTGGATACGATAACCGGTCTCACCACCGTATTACTTGATTGCGACGAGGTGCACTTGCCTTTAATTATATTTCTAAAAATACACGCATCAAGTTTTTGGCGCCGTTGCCGGGGATTGGTTTTGTCAATATCATTAGTAACAAATGAGACAACTAGTTTAGACATTTTTTATTTTATTTTTCTGTATATATTTGATATCTTTCTTTTGTTAGTTTTGTATATATTTGTTTTTGTGTTTCTTTGATCTTGGGCTTAATTGTTTGTGAGGTGAAAAAAAAATGATTAGATAGGATCATGGACTACAATTGGTATCAACCACCTGATGCAGAATTGGAGATATCTGAGTTGCAGCTGCGGGTAGATATGCTGCAATTAGCCATAAACATCCAACAAGTGAGTAATGAGCTGTCAAGGGCAACTGTCTCTCCTCCACCAATGGTAGGTTGTTCTGAATGGGGAAATCAATTTCCCAACACTTACACTCCATGGTGGGGGAACCCTCCAAACAATACTTTGATGGATGAAGGGGAACATTGGGAATCTTCCACACCTTGGTATGATGAGCCATCCCCATTGGAAGTTGCTTGGGAGAACTTCAAATCCGCATTCCCAGTCGAGGTTGAGCAACCTATCCCGGATAGTCAACCTCACTTAGAGGCTGTTTTGGAGAACTTCATGGCAACAACAATGGAAGAATTAAAGAATCAAGAAGATGCCATTCGAAGTCTCGGGGTGCGTATTGAGGAACTCTCTAACCTTCTGTCCAAAATGCCAAATGAGGACTTGATGGATGATGATGAAGATGATGCAATGATGGATGAGGAGGAAGAAGAAGAAGTGGGAGCAACCGAGTCAAGAAGTGAAGACCCTGTTTTGGAGAACACAGTTGCACCATTCCCCATTGAACCCTTGACTAAGGAGCCTGAAAGGAAGAGGCAATTGGAGGACATCTATTTCACCATGCTTGGGGAAGATGAAAAACTTTTGGAATTAAATGATGCTATTGGCCCCTATGCATGTGTGGAATGTGATGGGAGAAACACTTGTGTGGTTTGTGCGGAGATTTCTGCATATTTGGAAGGTGATGGATTTGGCAATGCTGAGAGTGACGATTGTGCAGAAGCCAGAACAGCACCAATGATCCTCTCGAATTGTTTGCCACCTCACATTTTAAAGCAGTCAATAATGGAGTTCATGCCTCTGCCTGAGGTTGAGCCCCATTTTTATTGGGAAGATTTTATGGATAAAGGGGTCATCTTTGACCCGAGTGGAATTGAAAAGCGCTTCCCATTTGAAGAAGTCGGCATGAATTTCGAGTGCTCACTTCCACATTTTTGCTGCAAATCGTGGGATCCAGGTGAAGGATCTCACATGGTTAGCATTCCTTGGTCCTTATACCACAGGTTATAGGATCCAGGTGGATGCTTCTTGATAAGTCAAGCTAGTGACGTTAAAGAAGCGCTTATTGGGAGGCAACCCAACTTTTCTTAACCCTTCTCTTTAGTTAATTTTGTTTTTGCTTTAACCTCTTGAATAATTTGAGAAGCTCAAGAGGTTTGTTAATATTTTTTGTTAAGTGTCTTCAGATTTTGAATAAAGGAAGGAGAAAAAGAGCAGGGAGAAACAAAGCCAAAAAGCATGTGAGCCAACACCCGCTACCACCTTGGTAAGCCGTTCCATTTTTTCCTTTGTTTTATTTTATTTTTCTTTCCCCTCTCCAACTTGATTTTTTACATTGGGGACAATGTAAATCTTTAAGCTTGGGGTAGGGGTAATCTTTTTGCTTGCATTGTGAATATTGCATTCATATAGGCTTAAGCTTGCATGATCGCATGATTCGGTTACCCCTGCTTAGATTGAGCATCTGATTGTGAGAACTAAGTGCCAATTAAATTGTGATAGTGAATTTTGAACCCAATTTGTTATTCTTGTGATATGGCTTCATTAAATATGCTTGAGATGATCTAGGATAGTTGATGATTAGCATATGTTTCTTTGGATTTGTATTTCTCACTGGTTCTTGAACTGATAAATGTGAGCTTTTGAGCCATTAGGGGGTACTCACTAAATCTGCCCCCATTCTTTGTGTAGAGTGTTATTCCTCTTGGTTTGTTTTCTCTAGAACTTGACTTGAAACCATTTTAAAGCTTAAAATTTTTTTGGAAACATTTTTGAAAATGATTGAGGCAATAGGTATTTTTCTGGCCTTCTGAGCTTTGAATGTGTAAATGCTACCCGTAGTTGCCCAATTTTGAGCCTGAAAGAAAAACATGCTTTTCTTGGTACCCTGAAAAATTTTGATACATATACTTGATAAGGGACCTTCTAAAGTATCACAAAAAGGGTGAAAAAGGTAGTTGAAAGTTTGGGAAAAGAATCGTTAAAAAAAAAAAATTTCTCCTTCTCCAAAAAAAAAAAAAGAAAAAAAAAGAAAAGAAAAATAAATAGAGAAGGGGATGAAAAAAAAAATAATAAAAAGAAAAAGAAAGAAAAGAAGGGTGGAAAAATGTATTGAAAACCCAAGAAGGTATTTTAGAAGGTTTCTTGTGTTGAAATGTTTGATACTTGGTTTAGCCTTTTGAAATATCCCTTTCTTGTTATCCCCACCTAAAGATTAATCCCATGGCCACGTTACAACCAAATAAAGACCTCTTGATTCTTAAGTGTTTTTCATAAATAAAGTGGAGATTTGGTTGATAGTCAAGCATATGGTAGGAATCATTCCTTGAGGAAAATGGAGCGAATTGTTATATATACTTGAACACTTGAGTGAGTGAGGCAAGAAAGAGAGCCAAGCAAATAAACAAGCTTGGGGTGAGCTTCAAGTGAGCAAGAGTGCCCGAATCAGTGAGAATGTGAGTCTAGGAAACTTAAGCCCCTAATTGGACTTGAATTGATTGTCTCTTGCTGAATTGTTTGAATTGCCTATTGCTTGGATCATTTTACTCGGGTTCTTAGTTCACTATCCATGCTTTGACTGTTTATCTCTTCTGGCCTAAGTTTTTGCTTGAGGACAAGCAAAGTCTTAAGCTTGGGGTGATTTGATGAGTGTGATTTTACCTCATTTTTCATGTACATTTCGGCATGCATTTGCATATAGTTAGGCCAATTTAGTGTTGATTTTGTATAGTTCTTCCTTTAGAACGGATGAGGTGGTTTCTGGTGTTGTTTTGCAGGATTTAATGGAAAAATGCCCAGAAATCAGCCTTGGTGGAGCTTGGATGAAAAAAGAGCTTAAAAGTGAAGATTATGAGCCAAGCAGAGAGTATCACGGCCTGGCCGTGATGGCCCTCACGGCCGTGAGGGAGCAGTAGCTGAAGAAAGATTGAGCCAAAAGTCAGAAGCTGTCACGGCCTGGCCGTGATGGCTATCACGGCCGTGACCTGCTAGTTGGAAAAGTCAGAAACGATCACGGCCTGGCCGTGATATCCATCACAGCCGTGATGAATAAGTGAATGAAGAGGCGCCCAAGTCAGAGACCATCACGGCCTGGCCGTGATGGCCATCACGGCCGTGACGGGCGACGGACCTATAAATAACAGCACTGCAGACAGAAAAAGGGACGAACTTCTAACCTAAAATAATCTGCACTTGGAGGCAGGCTGAGGCTGGTGGCTGGAGAGGGTTTCTACCCAAAAAGGGGGGCGTTTTCTCTGCTCTTGGATGGAGAGAAGATTGGAGGAAGCTTGTCTATGAGTGTTCTTCATCCCTTCTCTTTTTCCTTTTTGTATTTCCTTATCATGAGTAGTTAAATCCCCATTGTTGGGGTTAGATGTAACTTTTCTGAACTTGTTGTAATTGATTTGGTATTCTAATACAAGTCTCTATTTTCTTATGAGTATGTGATTCTGTGTTTAATGCTTTCCTTGGATTAGCTACCCATAGGAATGATTTGTTGCTTTGATAGATGACTGGAAGGTTGGTATTAAGGCATGCTCATGAATCATATGCCAAGTAGGTCAAGAATCTAGACATAGGTGTTGGCTGCTTGCAATCTTATAAGTCTTAACTTAATGCAAAATCTCAGGTTATTCCACCTAAGACATTAGGGTTTAATTTGGGGTTTTAGGCTCAATGCACCTAAGACATTAGGCTTGAGTACTTTAGAAAAGGCTTGATTGGCATAATTGAATTAGGACTTGTGTTAGAAGCCATTTCATTGCAACTAAGGGAGAATTAGTGTAGTCTAACCCCCGACAATTCTAGCCACATCCCTGTTTGCATACCAAGTGTTTGACATAATTCCAAAAAGACAAAAAATATCTTATTTCTTTATTTTCTGTTTTAATCCCTCACACTTTAGTTAAGTCTAAATAGTTGTCGAATTTGCGAATTGGTAATTGACATCCAATCCATGTGGATACGATAACCGGTCTCACCACCGTATTACTTGATTGCGACGAGGTGCACTTGCCTTTAATTATATTTCTAAAAATACACGCATCACATTTTAATCATGAATTCCTGCACACAAACACCACAGAACCACCTTACCCGTTCCAAAGGGAAAAACTAACAAATATCAAAATAAAAATGCCAAATCTACATGAAAATGCATGCAAAATGATAAAGAAATATGAGGTGAAATCACACTCATCAAACTACCCCAAGCTTAAGATTTTGCTTGTCCTCAAGCAATAACCAAGGCCAGACAAGATAAACAATCAGAGCATGGACAGTGAACCAATAACCCGAGTAACAAATCCAAGTAATAGGCATATCCGAATAAGTAACCAAGAGACAATCAATTTCAACTCCAACTAGAAGCTTAGGTACTCTAAATTCATGTCTCTCACTAATTCGGGTACTCTTCTCACCTCACTCAAGTGATTAAGGACATATGACAATTCACTCAATTTTCTCAAGGTAGGTACCATACCATAAGCTTGACTGTTAACCAAAATCTCTACTTTATTAATGAAAACACATAAGAATCAAGAGGTCTTTTATTTTGGTTGTAATGGGGCCATGAGATTAATCATTAGGTGGGGAAACCAAGAAAAGAAAAATTCAAGAAGGCTAAAGAAATATCAAACAATGCAAAGCATGACAACCTTCTAAAATACCATGTTTGGGCTTTCATTCACTTTTCTACATTTCTTTCTTTCTTTCTTTCTTTCTTTCTTTCATTTCCCTTTTCACTTTTGTTTTTTATCATCCTCTTCTCCATTTTTTTTTGTTTATTTTTTAACTTTTTCATCAATTTGGATAAGGGGAAATTTCCAACTCAAGAGAAATATTTATTTATTTTTCTTTCATCCCACAACTTTTCAAACTAACTTCTTGCCTTTTTTGTAAAACTTTAAGAGGTCCCATACCATGCATCATTTATCAAAAACAATCAAGGTACCAAGAAAAGCAATTTTTTTAAGCTCAAAATTGGGCAACTAAGGGGTAGCATTTAATCATTCAAAGCTCAAAAGGTCAGAAAAATACCTAATGCCTCAATCATTTTCAAATATGTTTTCAAAAATTTCTAAGTTTCAGAAATGATTTCAAGTCAAGTTCTAGAGGATAAAATCCAAGAGGAATAAAACACTCAATCACAAAGAATGGGTCAATTTAGTGAGTACCCCTTTTAGGCTCAAGATCTCATTTAGTAGTTTAAAATTTTTTAGAAACACAAATTCAATGAACCACATGCTAATTAACAACCATCAAAAGATCATTGCTAGCATTTTAATTTTTTTTAGCCTATCACAAGAATACAAAAATTGGGTTCAAAAATCCACTATCTTATTCATTTGGCACAAAGTTCTCGCAATAGGATGCATACTCTAAGCAAGGGACAATCTAATTATGTGATCATGCAAGACTACGCCTAAAATGAATGCAACATGAAAAATGCAATATGCAAAAATAATACCACTACCCCAAGCTTAAAAACTTACATTGACCCCAATGTAAATAATCAAGTTGGAGATGGGAGAAAAATGGAACAACTCACTGTGGTGGTGTTGGGTGCTGACTCAGATGCCAGTCATAGAGCCTGCTCTTTTTTTTTTTTTTTTTTTGCTCCATCATGGCCATCAGGGACTGGCCATGATCATTTCTGACTTACAAGAAAATTCTTCTCTTTTAGTGTCATGGCCATCAGGGCTAGGCCATGAAAGATTCTGACTTCATTTTTCATGCCTTTTTGAGCTTCATTTTTCTCCATCCTGAAAACAAACTTGGTAAAACCATCATTAATGATCTCTCTTCTCCATTTTTCTCAATTTATTTAAAAAAATCAAAAATAAAATAGAAAGGGAAAGAAAACTTGGGTTGCCTCCCAAGAAGCGCTTATTTACGGTCTTAAGCTTGACCATACTCCTTTCAATCAACTGGGCTTGGAAGTGAAAGAACACCTCTCTTACATGAAAGTCCTTCAATGAGCCTATATTGTTCATATGGCGACATGCGTTTTCGCTTTGCTCTTTTCATTTTGAGTCTCATGGCCTTACTTCCTCCTGGCAGAAGTTTTAACTCCACATGTTGAGCAACTCCAACTTCATCTTTATTCGGTGCATCATTTGCCATGCAAAGTTTGGGAATTGCTTCAATGTTAAGTTCTTCCTTCACCTTCGGAGGCATTATCTCAATTCTGCACACATGATTCTCAAAAGGAGGGTTGTTATATGAGTTAGGCAAATCAAAATCCACCCTTCATTTCTCTACATTCAAATAGAGCTTACCATTTTTTACATCTATTATTGCTCCAATTGTAGCCAAGAATGGCCTTCCAAGAATGATAGAGAATTTATAATTCTCGTTCATATACAACACCGTGAAATAAGTAGGAATGAAAATTTTCCCCACCTTTATGGGGACATTCTCTAGTATGCTTATAGGGTTTTTAGTTGAGCCATCCGCAAATTGTAAAGAGAACTTGGATGGTCTCAATTCCTTTATTCCTAACCTCTCAAAGATGGTAAGTGGCATCAAACTCACTCCAGCCCCTAAGTCACATAAGGCATGGTCTATTTTAACTTCTCCAATTGAGCAAGCAATAGAGAAACTTCCTGGATCTTTTAGTTTATGAGGCATATTAGTTTTTATCATTTTATCAGGCTCCTCAATTAAACCCTTGGTCTCTTTTTCTACTTGCTTTTTCTTTACTAGCCTTTGTGGGAAAGGTATTGGGAGTTGGTAAGGTGGTGGAGGGACATACCGGTTCTATCTCTTCTTGTTCACTCTTATCCTCCTCACAATCCACATCCTTTTCAATTACCGTATGCTTATCATCCCTCAAGTATATAGTATTACAGTGCTCAATGGGATTAACTTCAGGTTGTCCCGGAAATGTACCCATTGTCCTAGAAGATGTAATAGCTTGTTGGAGAATCTGAGTTTCTAACATCTTATTATGGATGGCTAAGTTATCTACCTTAGATGTTAACTCCTTTATTGCCTCATTGACTGATCTACCTTGTTGTCTAAACTCTTCATTTTACTTTGTTTGAGTTTCAACAAATTTTTTCAAAAGAGACTCAAGTTTAGACTTTTGTACCTGAGGATACCCCGATGCGAGTTTCCTATTACCTTCGCTTTCTTGGAATTCATGGTTCAATGTGTTGTTATAGTTACTTGTAGGAGATATAAGGGTTGTTCTTCCTTCCTTGGTTGTAAGAATTTGGGGGGACATAGTTTGGCAACTTCGGGTTCGTGTCATAAAAGTTGTGACATGAATTTACTTGTTCCCCCGAAGTGCCTGATCCAGGAGCACTTCCATGTGGGAATTCCATAAAGTCATGTCCCTGCACTCCACAAATCTCACAAGCAACATTAGTAGCACCCATTGAACTCACGTTAGCTTTTTCAAACTTATCAAAGCGCTTACTCAATGAATCAAATTTAGACAAAATAAATTCCGTACCACCTACATCGAACTTACCTCCCGAAATCTTTTTCGGGTTATTACCTCTTTTTGAACCCCCTTGGTGATAATTGGTGGCTATGTTTTCAATGATATTGAACGCTTCACTCAGTGGTCTATTCTTAAATGCTCCACCAGCTGTAGAGTCGAGTGACACCTTTAAAGAGTAATCCAATCCGTTGTAAAAAGTATGCACTAACAACCACTTCTCAATCCCATGATGTGGGCAAGACTCTAACAATCCCTTGTAACGACCCCAAGCTTCGGATAAGCATTCTCCTTCATTTTGGAAGAAGCTGGTGATCTGAGTTCGTAGGTAAGCAGTCTTGGATGGTGGGAAGAATTTTTCCAAAAATGCCTGCTCCAGTTGGTCCCATGTTGACAAAGTATTAGCAGGCACTGACTTCAACCAAGCTCTTGCCTTTCCAGTCAAAGAGGAGGGGAATAACCTCAAGCGGATAGCATCAACTGGGACACCTTGAATCCCAGTTGTATCACAGAATTCTAAGAATGTCTCCACATGATCAGTCGGGTCTTCCGAGGGTAATCCTCCAAATTGATGTTGCCTAATCATGCCTATTAACCGGGGTGGTATAGTAAAGCTCTCCGCCTCAATTTCTGGTCTAGCAATCCCAATTCGCAAACCCCTGGCATTTGGGGCTGCGTAGTCCTTCAGGGGTTCGGTATCCGGTTGATCGACCATGAGTGGAATGGGGATCAATATTTTTCTCGCTCTTTATCTTTGTAGTCTCCTACGTCTATGAAAAGTCCTTTCGATCTCAGGATCAGCTTCAATAAGAGTTCCAAGACTTTGGGATCTTCCCATAAAAGAGAAAAATCACCTGCAAAGAGATAGATAGATACACTAGAAAAAGAAAAAATGTTCAGAAAAATCAATTTAAAAATTAAATTGAAATTCAAGAAAGCACAATCCCCGGCAATGGTGCCAAAAACTTGATAGCATGAATCCGCAAGTGTACGACTTCGTCGTCAAGTAATAAAAAGATCGAACCCACAGAGACCGTGATCTTGAACAACAATTAATTATTAAATCAATTAAACTAAACAAGGAAAGATTTGGTTTTTGAAACAAGAATCAAGTAACAAATCAATTATTAAAATCGCAATCAAACATAAAAGGAAAGTAAATCAATTTGGGGTTTTTCAAATTAAAGAGGAATTTCCAGGAATTGGGTTACCAACAAGACTGCTTATGCTACTAAATTGACTACCCCTATGTTAATTATCAAGATGCTTTGAAGGTGAATTTATCCTAATATAGTTAATGTTCCCTCTCGAGATACAAGAACCGTGCCCAATTAAACCAACCCCTACTCTCGTGGTAATTGTATTTAAATTGGACTCATTGTGGTTTGTGACAATTCAATGAACCCTCGAAGGTCCGTTTCTAACTCTCGTGATTTAAGTCCTAAGTTCAATCCCTATAGATCCATTACCTAAGTTCACTTCTGAGTTCATCATTAGAGTATCTATGACATGCAAAATAAGTGTGCACCAAATTCACAAGTAATTCATGCGATAAGAATTAAATCAAAAGCAAATTGGAATTAAGAAAGGGAAAACATCAATTCCTAACATAAAACAAGTCTTGGGCATACCCCCAATTCCTAGAAATAAAACGACTACTCAAGCATTGCCATGGTCATAGCAATCTTAATTAAAAAGAACATAAAGAGAAGAGAAGAAATTGGAGAAGAAGAGAAATCCTAAATTAAGCCAAAGGTAGCAGCCAAGATATGCTATTTTCGAGCCTAATTGTCCTATTTATAATGTAGGTTAACTTGGGATTAAAGCAATTACAAATCAGATCAAAAACAGATCCCAAAATCCCAGATTTTACGGGTCACGGCCGTGACAGCTGTCAGGGCCACGTCATGACAGTTGTCAGGGCCAGGCCATGACAGCTTCTTCTTTATGAATTCTTGCGTTGATTGGTCTGTCACGGCCGTGATGGCTGTCACGTCCAGACCGTGACCGCTTTTGAGTGTTGCTTCCTTCTTTTTTCTTCATTCTACGCGATCATGGCCATGATGGTTGTCACACCTAGGTCGTGATGGTCTCTGCTTTGCTCGTTTTTCTTGCTTTTTAAGCTCCATCTTCATGCAAACTCCAAATTAACTGGACTTGAGCATTTTAATCATGAACTCTGCACACAAACACCACAGAACCACCTTACCCGTTCCAAAGAAAAACTAACAAATATCAAAATATAAATGCCTAATCTACATGAAAATACATGCAAAATGATAAAGAAATATGAGGTGAAATCACACTTATCACACATCTGTCGGTAACATCTGCAATACCAATGGAGTCGAGGGCCGTCGGTACCAGACCGTTGAAAAAAACATTATTTTTTGTAGTGTTTATTAGTGGTATCTGAAATCATACTTGGGTCACATAAAGTGAAATATTGTTTCTTAGTTTGCTAGCTAAAGGTCTAAAACTATCAGCAATCGGTCGATCACAAAAATCTTATCATGCTTCAACATACCATTGTTCAAATAAGCAAAAAACAACTTATTTATATAAACTTATCTGACAAGCTTATTACAATAAATTAAAATGAACTTATATAACTATTTTTATAAACTATTTACATAAGTTTATTTTCATAACTATTCTCATAAGTTTATAAAAGTTCTTTAGAAGCTTTTCCATCTACAACCTTGGTGCTTTGACTTATCTAAAAAGCCAAGGAAACCCGCTTATTAACACAAATTAAACTGCTTGAAATCCCACATTCCTCGCTACGGGACAAAGGATATTTGAGTGGAAAAGAGGGTCAAAGGGAAGACAGCAATCAGGTCCAGTTGAGTTTTGTAGATGCAACTAACATGATGGTGTAGTTGTCACGGTGTCATGCAGATGGCAGGTAAAGCTAATGAGCATTATCTCCACAAGGTTGCCAATAACATACCCAACAAGGTTGGATCTTAGCAATTAATTAACATCAAGAATAATTATAAAATCATTATTTTGTTTTCAAAGATTTGTACATGAAACAATTAAAACAAATAAAATATTGTTTCCAGTGTTTCCTGTACAAACCTTTGAAAACAGGAAACGAAATGAAAACAAAGTAACGTTTTTTATTTAATTTTGTTATAATTATTCTTAAAATGAGAAAATGAAAACAGGAAACATGAGGTAAGCTAAATTGACCCTTGACATAGGTGTGTCACATTTAGGGAAAAAACAGCTCCATCCTCTTATTATCTCCACTGTAACATAGGAGCAAACACTGTATCATTATTTGTACGTGGGTGGGTCTGGTTGGGTGGAGATTTAGCCATCAGAAGTTGGGGGGCAGAGACAATCCTATTTTGATTTTGGAGTTTTAAAGAAAAAGGCCTGCTTGATTGTGATGATATCCAAAGCATGTTGGCATGTACTGGGAAATGTGATGACCAAGTTGCTTTTCAACATTGATAATGTTCACTCACTCTTTGCTATTAACAAAGTAAAATCTTACGGATGATAATGCATATATTTGAGAACTTAGAGCAATAGATCCAAACCCACCCAGCATAAACCATTAGCCTAGGACACCATCTCTTATGTCCTTTTCTTTTACTTTTTCTGTCTTCTTCCTTTTTCTTAAT
Source organism: Sophora flavescens (assembly GCA_030762895.1). Classification (NCBI taxonomy): domain Eukaryota; kingdom Viridiplantae; phylum Streptophyta; class Magnoliopsida; order Fabales; family Fabaceae; genus Sophora; species Sophora flavescens. The sequence goes on along the minus strand of CM061067.1, from coordinate 161,221,886 downwards.
GTTTATGAGTTGTGTTTTTGAGGGGAATGGAAGGAAGAGAGAGATTAATTTAATTTTTCCTCCTCTTGTTTGTGAGTTCTAGTAATTGAAGAGAAATGTTTTGTGGTATTTTAATTAATCTTTATTATCTTCCTAACCCAATTTTTTCATTTAACTCCTAAACAAGAAAAGATATACTCTCATTCTCCTCTCCTCCCTCTCCTTTGGTCCCTCACTTTCCTTTCTCTTCAAACCACCAAGTAACATCTTAATTAATGTTTAATTTCTGACCTTGGCATGAAAATATGCTTAGACAGGGTGTGGCAATTACTGCCCTTTACACTCACTCCATCGTAATAATTATTAATCATGAAACTACGAATAAGTCATATGCATCATGTACATTTACGCTTCTTAAATATGTAAGTCATAAATCATAACCTCTCGTTTCTTATTTTTAGGTTAAAGTAATTATTTGGTCTCTATATATATGATATTGATTTTAAATTTGGACTTTATGTGTGAAATTTTTTGAAATTGGCCTCTATGTGTACAGTTATTTTTAATTTGGTCATTACCATTTATTGATATTACAACGTCATTTGTTATAATTAGTATAGGGATCAAAATAAAAATGATTATCAGATATAGGGACTAAAGTGAAAATACACATCACATTTGGGGACAACAAAATTTAAATTCGATCCCTAACTAAATGACGATTACCATATTAAAAATTTAAAAATAATTGTATATTAAGGGATTGGTTTAAAAAAAATTTACTTATAAGGACCTAATTTAAAATCAGTATCACATATAATTAAAAACCAAAGTATTAGTTTAACCTATTTTTAAAATCTCCACCCAGCAAGTTGAACTCATGCTTCAGGTTCCCCCACTGAAAAACAAAAATTCTTCCTGAAAAAACAGTGAATACAACTCTCAGATGGAAAATCTACCAACATATTTATATTTAAGTTAAATTAATATGTATGTCCGAAACTATTTGAGAATTTTCATATGGATTCATATATTTTAAAAGTTTATAATTGAGTTATTGAACACAACAAAATTTGTAATTGGGTCTCTCGTACACGTTTTCTTCAAGTTTCACTAAGTGATACATTCACTCATCATTTGATGGTCTCTGAACTTTTTGGAAAAATTTAAGGGTGTTGCTAACCAGTTTCATAAGGGTATTGGTTAAAGAATCCATAAAAAGCAAGTTTTTCTTGAAATGTTAAATATTTTACTTCTCAAAATATTAAATAATCATTTTCCAATAATTTTTTTTCTTTTGATTTCTTAACTGGTTAACATTCTCCAAAATTTAAATATGTCCTTATACTTTTTAGGAAAATTCAAATAGGTTCATGTATTTTTTGAAACCCTAACAAAACCCTCACGAAAATGTATTGTGAGAGATTTAATTACAAATTTTCTATGTGTTAAGGGACCCAAATGTTTGAAGGATATGAAACTATTTGAAATTTTTTAAATAGTTCAAGAATTTACAAATTAACTAAACCTTATATTTAAAATATTTTGATATATTAAATAATATTTAAAAAAAAAGGCCAGGGTGGAAGCAAAAACATGAACATGATCCTTGTCCCGTCTCATAGGTAAATGGAGAGAAGAAAGTATTTGTCCTTGTTATTGCCTATTGCCTGATCCATCAGGAAAATGCCACTGCCCTTATCTATATGCATAATTTTGCTATGCATGATATGATATCATTCAAGCTTCAACTTTAAATTTTTTTCAATTTGTCCTCTTTCTATGAGGTTTGTGGAATGGGAAAACAATTACAACTAGTATTTTTTTTTTTTTAATATCATCATTTTTCAAGACTTGAATGTTTGGCTAATGGCTTCAACTCATCTTTGTCACCGCAACTACTTGACCGATTCCAGGCTATATAGTCTCTTTTGCGAAATCTTTTTGTAGACCAATTTTATATTGAACTCAAAAATTCATATTTTTTTAATGCATGGTTCGTTGTAACAAATTAATCGAAACATTTAGGGCTAAGCCACCAAAGAGTGACAGGTTATGATAAAATATCATATCAACATGATATGATAAATCAATATTGTCACCTATCATATCAATGTCCATGTAGTTAAAATTATCATCTGGAGAGCTGAGTTAAAACTAAACATGGTAGGATATGGTGATTTAAAGTATAATAAAATATAAAAATGTTATATATAAAATAATTTAATTATAATAAAATAATAATTTAAAGTATAATAAAATATAACATGGTTACCCAAAAAAGGTATAATAAAATATAAAATATTTAAAATAAAAAATATCAATAATTATTTTTAAAATTATTTTTATTTTGTCATAAGGCTATTTTTGTTATTTTATATTATTTTAGAAAACTGAAAAATATAAAAATTATTCTAATAATTTAATTATATGTAAAGTAAAAACTAAAAATGAATATTTAAAATTATAAAAAATATTAATTTAAGTTAACCAATATTTTAAAATTTTAAAAATTATATGTAATTTTATCACAATGATAATTTTGTCTTTATATATAATTCTAAAAACTGATAATTATAAAAAAAAAACTAAAATTTAATAAAATATAAAAATATTAAAAACAAATTCATACTAAAATTATAATGTTATCCAGTTGGTTATTTGGTGGACACCAAATGCCGGATAGGATAACTGCTTATCATGTCCATATCATATCATACTCCTATCATGTTCTCTTTTCATATCCGTCCCTATCATATCCTGACCACCAAACGAGCCCTTTAAGTCTCAAAAGTAAATGTAGAGTGAATACATATATAGAAGAGCTTCTTATATTTTCTTGGGTACGTTTGGGTAAACAACTTAATTAAGAGCTTATTACATAAGACCTTATCGCATTAGAGCTTATGCCATAAGCGCTTAAAGAAAGAAAAAGAAAGAAAAGAGCATGAGAGGATTCAAATAGTGAAAAACACGGAGAGGGTGTTTAATGTATAAACTCTTATGATAATTCCATAAGCTTCTCTTAGTGACTTATGAAAATAAGTCAAAAACTCCTTATGGGATGACATAAGTTATTTTTATAAGCTCTGTCAAACACACTGTATAAGAGCTTATGTCATCAGATAAGTCAAAAGGAGCTTAAATAAGCTCTTCCAAACGCCTCCCTTGTTTACTTTGTAGTTAGTTATACATTCAATTTCGCTAACAAGTAACAATAGCATGCTGATACTAGTGTACAGTCGGTTTCCACATATGCCGGTCTGAAGCTGTGATTGGGTCATTGGCTAGTTTTTATGCTGTGGAAAGCTGACCAGATATTCTTTCTCACTTGATCTTGTACAGATTGCCACCTTCTCATGTCTTCCAAAGGAATGACCACAACAATATATGCGCTCACTGTATTCCTATAGGCCTAGACACAAGACAAGTTACTACAATGATCATAGGTTGCTGTTAGTGCCGTTCATTGTCTCCAATGGACCAAGATGAAACTCAACAAATTCTAAGTATTCTTAACATGCAGACGGCTAACATGTACCATTAATAAAATATATTGCTAACAATGTCTTAAAAGTGTATTTGTTTCAAATTTTATTAAGTTACTTTTAGGAATAAATATCACACGAGAATAAAATATTTTGATATCTAGTCCAGGCTTTTAAAAAAATATTATAGTAGGAATTAGCTATTTCAAGCAGTATTATTAAAATTGGCTCGATGATCGACTCGATCAGAGCACTGGGTTAATGGATCACTGGTTGGACCGGTTGGATCGGTGCAATTAAATATAATATAGATATAGTATATATAATATATATTTAAGTACTATACACAAATAGATAGGTGGCGCAGCGGTAACAACGCGTGAGCGCAAAGAGCGTGCGTGTTTACCACGTGCGTGCACGGGTCCGGTTCAACCGTAGCCCGAGTTAGTCGGTTCAACCTGGTTCGACCACGATTCGATGATATAAACTTCGGTTCGGTTCCTTATCCGGTCCGGTTGGTTCCAGCATGCGTGTCTCCTGCTTTCAATGCGCGTGAGCACAAAAAACGTGCGCGTTTACCACGTGCGTGCGCGGGTCCGATTCAACCGTAGCCCGAGTTAGCCGGTTCAACCTGGTTCGACCGCGATTCGATGATATAAACTCTGGTTCTTTTCCTTATCCGGTCAGATATGCCAACCAGATCGGAAATGGAGCCGGTTCCCAGTCTAACCGGTCCAACCGGTCGTTCCAGTTCGATTTTAATAACACTAATTTCAAGTGAAGTTACTCATATTTTGAACCATTTTTATTCCTACTGGAATAGTTGGATATGTTATATTCTCGTCACTTAGGTCAATAATATAGGAAGCGTCTAAGGTGCACCATCCTTTAAAGTGGAGCAGTGGTATACCATCCATATGTCACTATGTCCATCAATGGAGTTGCCATATGTATTGTCTTGTGTCAGTTTGACTTTTCAAACTTAAAAATAGTCAAATATAGTAGTAGTATTATGCCATAAAATACATGTATATGAAAAATATTCTTAAAAAAAATACATAAAATTAATATTATAATAATTTATGTATGTTTTTTTTTATAAGAAAAAAAAATATTAAAGAAAAGTATAAGGATACTCAATCCAAAAATACAATAAGATAAACAAAAGCACCGGGTAAACTGAAAAATAATTTATGTATGTTTATTCTGATCAAGAACAAATAACGGTATTCTCTGCAAGCTACTCGCTTTGCCCAGCTTTGGCATTAGGATCGGCGCCACGTTGGAGAGCCTTGCGGGGCGGTCAGGGACGAGAAGGTACCGAGAAGGGTGGTAGGGGTGAGTGATGGTGCCATGGAGCCACCGAGATGCGACTGAGTCATCGAGACGCGCTTTATCGAATATTCGAATGGGTCGGCGGTGTTCAGAACTCGGAGCGTCGTTGGATGAAAAAGGTGCAAAAATCGCTCTATAAATTCAGAAGAAGACAGGTTTCAGTGTGGCAAGGTTTGCTTCAATGTACCCAGAAACCGAAAAAGGAACAAGATCAGAGTGAGATAGATGGTTGGCGAGTTAGGGTTTCAAATTTAACTCACCGAGTCATTACATTTTCGCCGGCATTTGATTTGCCGGAGAAAAAATGTTGCTCCGATCCCCCCTCCCCTTTTTGTTTTAACCCCTTTTCCGTGATGTTCCGGTGACACGAAGAAAATTTGATTCTTTTGATTATTTGGGTGTGGGTGAATTCCTTATTTTGACCTAAAGCAAAGGTCTTTACTAAAAAAATTTCACTTGCTATACTGCGGGTCTTAGCTTCTTTTCGATTCTGCATTCAAAATTTATTTTTTTGGTAAAATAAAATTTAGGATGAGGGATTCCAGTCCAAAACAGGAAAAACCTTCGGATTTTATGAACACTTACAAAATGATTTATATTTACCTCGAGAAACTAACCGGGGCTCAAACCTGCGAGATGTTGATTCTGCATTCAATTGACTCGTTGTGATAAAAATTTGGGGATTATTGTGGAATTTTTTGGGTACTTTTTGAGAGAAATTAAAAAAAGAAAAAAATTGTTCTTTTGAAATTCGGATGATGGCAGAATGCTTGGTCTCCACAATCAAGGCAATACATGTTGCATTAGTTTCTGGATGCTTTGATGTGTGCTACGCATATAGAGAAGAATGTGGTTGACAATGGTCGTTCCAGCCATGGAGATGGCACCACGATGAGCTACAGGGGACATAAGGTCAGGGAAAAGGCAGTAGGTAGTTTTAATTTGTGTAGAATAATGAATAATGAATGTATTTCTAATTTAACAAAACAAAAAGTCATGTATTCCGAAAATAATTTATACCAGTAGAACATACTGTATAAATATGAGGTTTGAATACAGTATATCTATAAATATTCTAATCCAAAAATCATGGATGACAAGTATGCCACGTGTCAACTTTAGAATCACTCTAAAGTTTAAATTATTTTTGACAAATGGCGACACATTCCATAAATAGAAATTAGAACATAAAAATTAGTATATATAATATAATATATATTATATATATTTATATAATTGGGTGAATTTAAATTATGAAACATTTATTATCCCACTAGTATTGATTAGTTATTTGCACTTTGCAATTCCAAATTTTACTACACATTCCGATGTAAACCAGTTAATATATATGTTTATTTTAAAAAAAATCATAAAAGAATATAAATTTACTACAAGTATTTGATGGATATTATGAATAATAGTCATTTATATGCCTTATGTATTCACTACATATGACTTTCTATTTAAGATTTATTGCCTTTTGCATTACATTTTGATTGATTGTTGAGCCATTTAAATCTCATTCAATCAAAATATTAAATTTTCTTTAAATCCATGGTGATTCCTATAAAATTTTCTTTTTGATACAATGATTCCTATAAAAATTAATAAACCAATTAATCAACTATCACATACAATTTTTTGGTAACACAACACGATATGACCATCACGTACAGTTGAGCCATTTACAACTCATTCAATCATACTATTATATTTTCCTTAAACCCACTGTGATTCAATTCCTATAAAAAAAATAATAAACCAATTCATCAACCATAACATACAATTTTTTGGTGACACAAAAGAATATGACCATCACGTATAATGATTGCATATAAATATATCATTCATGTTAGACACTTTCTACTTCCTTTTTGAGACTTTCTTTTCAAGCAACAACAAATATTGAATTATGTCTGCATCCTTTACTTTGGTAACTGGCCTTTCTCCATCCAAAGATGAATGGATGATCAAAGTTAGAGTTATACGACTTTGAAAACAACCAAATTTTTTGCAACCACAATTTGGAGATAATGTGGAATTAGTACTTTTGGATGATAATGTAATGTCTATAACAATTGTTTAACTTTTTTTTGTTTCCTATTTTTTTTTTACAGCTTCCATGATTTATATTTGAACTAACTAATTTTCTTTATTACAGGGTGGGAGGATCCAAGTTACTGTCAAAGGTAGTCTGCGAATTAGTCGGTTTCTTGAAGGCAATGTTTATGAAATCTTTAACTATGGAGTGGCTTTGAACACTCAACCGTATAAACCAGTAAGGCATGAATATAAGTTGACCTTCAACTTAAAAACAACCGTTTCTTCGGTTGGAACATCAACTATTCCTGTGAATGGATTTTCCTTTGTCAGTTTTGAGGAAATTCTAAATGAAACAAAGGAAGATGCTTATTTGGTTGGTAAGGTCATCAACCATATTAAATTTGATACGTTTTAATTTCTTCACTTCAACAATTTTCTGATCAAATATTTTCTCACTTTCTCTTAATAATTTGAAGATGTAATTGGTTTGCTGACTGGCGTTGGTAGTTTGAAAAAGGTTAATGTTAATGGAAAGCCAACAAATATGATTGAAGTGGAGTTGGACAATCTTAGGTTGATACTCTTTTTTTTTCTTATTCTTTTTTACTCTTTCATGATTATACATAGTCATCATATCTATTTTATTCTTATAATATAAAATTTATTATTGTCTTAGTGGTTCGAAGTTCTATGGGAAGGTTTTACTGATGAAATGGCTATGTTTAAGGATAAATATATTACCGGGCCTAAAGTTGTTATAGTGCATTTTGCCAAAATGAAGATGTTCAAAGGTATTGAACTTTTTAAAAAAATTTGTTATTAATAAATTTTCAATATTTATCATATAATATATATTATTTTGGTGGAAATATCGTGTAATCATTTTAATTTGTAGGTTTGATGGGAATATCAAACACAAAATATTGTTCACGGCTATTTATTAATACTGACCTCCTTGAAATTGTTGCATTCAAATCAAGGCCGGTCTCTGACTTTTTATTTTTATAGAATTCTGAAAATTGACTTGTACTTATAATTGAATTTTTTTTATCATTAGAATTCCTTCTGGAGAATCCTTAAGCATCCATTCAATTAGCCAACTGCAATCTGAATCATCTTACTCGATGTTTGATGAATTCATGAGACAAAATATGAGGAGGACCATTATTGAACTTAAAGACTGTAAAGAGGTTATGCTTATTTAATTTTTTTCAATGTTTGCTTACTTCCTATTAGATAAATAATTTTTTTAAAAACATCTATTAATAAAAAGTAATTTTGAGGATGCGGCAAGTATCTTGTGTCACAGCTGCTACCATTAAAGGCATTCAACCTAATTTGCCATGGTGGTATAAGGGGTGTACGAGGAAGAGGTGTGTAGGTGGTGTAACTGAAGATTTCAGAAAATGGTGTTAAAAAAAATGCAACGATCATAATGATGACCATATAGCAAAGTAAGGCTTTTATAATTGATTATATTCTATATATTAAATTATTTACTTGAAGTTTATCTTTGCCATAACTTATGTTTTTCCGTCAATTAGGTACTGCATCCCATTTAGAGTGGTAGATGGAACTGATGCTACTTCTTTTGTTGTATTTGACAAAGACGCTACAAACATTTTAAACATATATGCCCCTGATCTAAAAGATTTGCATGAAAAAAGAGTAAGTGCGCCTTTTATTTTTTAAAATAAAAATCTCAATATATTTTTAAAACAATGGATTATTCATGTTGTTTATTGCCATCTTTGTTGTTGTTAGGGTGATGATCAATCTAAATATCCTCCTGAACTCGATGTTTTGAAAGATAAAACTTTCCTCTTCAAAGTTAACATAAAAAAGCTAAACAATCGTCAATTTGGAGATTCTTAATTCCAAGTAGGAACGGTGTGCACTGATGACTCCATCATTTAAGATTTTGTCAAGGAGTAGAAAGCAAAAGAGGTATGAAATTTAGTTCAAAAAATCATGTGATATAGTTTACTTTGATTTTTAATTGTTAATTTAATATCTCTATCTGTTGAAGGATAATTGTGAGATAGAAAGTTCTCATGTTGATAATGAACAACCTTTGGGTGGTGATGTCCTCAAAGTATTCGTAATATTGTTAAATTATTACATTTTAATTTTCATGTTATTATGTTGGTATGGTTTAGTTGTGTTAATGATTCTTTTGGTTTGTACATGTTTTTGTTTTATGTAAGAATCTAATTCACAAACATGTGAAAGTACTACTGATTTTGCAACACCTTCAAAGAGGAGTTTGTCTGAAGTTGAAGACAATGGATGTGCAAATGATGAAGGTGACTTGTCCTCCACTAAGCCCAAATTGTTGAAGATAAAAGTTGAGAAATATTAATTGTCCGGTGGAATACTCTGATCTTGAAGTGAATGTTAAAAACCTTGAAGGGCTTTAGGACATGCATGCTAAAGGAAACGTGTTATATTTTATGTGTTTGGTTTAGTTATTATTATTATAGTTTTATTTTACTCTGTTTTCTTTCTACTGATACTGCTTTGCAATTTTTATTTTATTTATGAGATGAAATATTGTTTTGGAAGTTAACAAGTTAACATAAATCTATAAATATATTTTAAAAGCACACGTCTGATACATTAAAATCCAATGCCAAACTCACTTTTTTTTTCCGTGATTACCAAACTCTCTTTAAATGAGTGTTGCCGGTAGAGGATGCTTTTTACACTACTTTTGATTGATTGTTGAGCCATTTAAATCCCACTCAATCATACCATTAAAATTTGTTTAAACCCACGGTGATTAAAGCAATTCATCAACCATCACATTTAATGAGTGTTATAGTTCCTAAATTATATAATTGCCACAACTATTTTTCGGGTACGATATTAATATGACTTTGGTAAAGCAAATCTTTTTAGGGTTATTTTCTGATAACTATTTACTATGAATATTTATAAAAAAATATATGTTTTCATGGCAATAATTATATGTCGCGACCGTTCCGTCCGGGAGCTGTGAAAAAGGAGTGTAAAGATAGAGGAGTCGCCACCAATATTTTTATTTGGGAAAAAACATTGGAAAAACCATTTATTTTAAGGAAAACTGGTCTAAAAAAAGAGAGAGATGAGTCCGGGAGTCGGTTACGAGTATGGAAGGTATTAGCACCCCACATCGCCCGTTTAAAAACGGTACCTTGAGTTAATTGTGCAAAAAAAACATTTTAATAATCTTTTAAATATTTGTTTTACCCCAAAAATATTTACAAGAAAGAATTATTTTTAGTTTTTAATATTTTAAAATTTTATTAATTTTTAAATTTTTGAATTTATTGTTAAAAAGGGAAAAGTTTAATTATTTTGATTAACTATTTTAACCTAAAAAGAGACACAAAAAAAGGAGAATTTAGTTTTGACTTGACAAGATGATTTATCTTGTTCATACGTATTCCCGGGTGCGATGGGAAATTCAAAGTCACGTAGTTCTTTTGGAAAAAGTTTGATTGATTGATTGATTTTTATTTTTTGATAAAGATTTGATTCGTTTATTTTATTATAAAAAGATTTTATTTCAAAATAAATTCACTCTTACACAGAGTCTAAGATAGCGATGCTATACGATAAACCCTTACAATTCATACATCACTTGAGGATGAAAAATCATACATCAACGTCGCAGATTTTTTCGTGAATTTGAAAAGATTTTTATTTTTATAAGGCTTAAGAATAAGTTGAAAACATTTTATTTTACAAGGTATTCACTTTTGCACAGGGTTAAAGATAGTCAAGCTATACGATAAACCCTTACAGTTCATACGACACTTGAGGATGAATAAGTCCATACATCAACGTCGTAGATTGTTGCGTGAATTCAAAAGATATTTTTTTTATAAAAATGAAATTGGGTAAAATTGGTTGAAAGTATGAATTAAAAAAAACATTTAATATTTTTTTTAACGAGGATTCACTCTTTTACAGGGTTAAAGATAGCAAAGCTATACGATGAACCCTTACAATTCATACAACACTTGAGGATAAAAAATCATACATCAACATTGTAGATTGTTGCGTGAATTCAAGGAAATTTAATTTTTGTAAAGTTGGATAAAATTTTGTTTTATTTTTATAAAAGGAATTATATTACTTGAAGATGTATTTTTTCTTGACGAGACAAGAACACAAATTTGACTCAATTCTAAAAAAAAAACCATGATCAGAAAAGCCTTTTTATTTTCATTTTTGTTTTTTTATATTGAAGAAAAAAAAAGGGGGTGGCTAAAAAGATATAACCCACATATTATGAGTCCAAAAGAGACCCAAATTCAAATGATAAAAAGGAAGATAAATAAAAAAATAAAAAATAAAAAATAAAAAAACAACACAAGGCAAATAAAAAGAAGAATCATAAGAGAGAAGTTATAAACTTCTTCATCCTTACCCACTCACCACAAGCAGAGAAGGCAAGAATGGTTGCAGTGAGGAAGACCAGGCGAATCGGCGGAGGGAGGCGGTGACTCGCGGTGCGCAGCGGGGCGGCGTCCGCGTGGTGGAAGACGAACCAGAAGCGCGAATCTGGTTCGTGGTGAGGCGCGGCCGTTCGTGGCGGAGGGAACCGGTGATTGCGCCGCGGCTCTGCAACTTCCGGTGGCAGCTTCGGACCTGGACGGAGCTGGTCCGGGTTGAACGTGGTGGAGGCGCGGATGATGGACTGGGCGGATCCGGTCTTCCTCTCCTCCTCACATCGACGAACGGCGACGGCGGCTGGACTGGGCGGCGCAGTCTGGACAGCAGGAGAGAGGGAGGAGGACCAAACTATGTGTCTCTGTTTGTATGTGTTTTTTTTTTACTGTTGGTATTTTTGGTTTCTAATTGTGGTTTGAAGCTTATGTTAGTGACAAATGGTGGAAGGGATGGATGAGTGAGAGGCTAGTTTGTTGAAGAAGAAGAAGAATGAGAGGAGGAAGAGAAAAATGTTATGTTGTTGGGCAAAGAAAAAGTCGTGGAAGAAAAGGAGATGAAGAGAGGTCTCTGGGTGATTTTTCCTCTTTCTCCTCTCTGTTTATGCTCTCCTCCCAGATTTCATTTTTCCTTTCTCTGTATCTTCCCCCTTTACTTGTGTTTCTGATTTGGTATTTATAGAGAAGTAGATGAACTCTGCCTCCTCCTTGGGACCAGATTAATGGAGTGTTGCAGTGGTTCATCTTCCTCTAGTCCCCTTTCAATTTCCACTTATGTGTCCATTTTTCTGATCTAGGCACAAACCCTCTTCCCAAGCTCTGGAAAATTAACAGAAATGGGTTCTGATCACTTTAGCTTTGTGGGAAGGGGTGTTTTGACGGTTGCAATCCTTGGGAGCCCCCAATCTGAATTCTGATTTTTGTTATATTCAAAAGTGGCTTGGGTACATGTTGGTTAAAGATGGAAACTGGACGAGAAAGACCAACACTGTAGCTGTAGCAGTAGAGGACGTAGATGTTGCAGGAAAGAGAGGGACTTAGACGTCTTTTTTCTGTTTTTTCTTCTTTTTGCCTTTTTTTTGTTTTTAATTTGACTTTTCTTAAAAATAACCAAGAAATCAGACATTTTTCAACTGTTGGGTTTATTATCGAAGGTTAACTGTTGGGCCAAAATGGAGTAGGCTAGATGATGGATCAAAAATAATCTTGTAACAAAACAAAATGGGCCAATAACAAACAAATTATTTTTCTTGCCTTTTTTATTTATTTATTTAATATTATTAAAAGGATAAAAATATACCCGGACAAAATTAGGTGTTCACATTATATATATAGATATATCAAATTAATACAATAATACAAATTCAAATAACCCGGGTATTTGACTCATTCTTTTAATACCAAACCATTCATTTACATCATCAAACATGCCCATTTTTTTCATTAAATTTTTTTTATTTTATTATAATTGTGCAGATGAGTCTAGGAGGGAAGAGAATAAGTGCAACTAAAGGGTCATCTCTTCCAAGAGGCTCTATGTAGCAAAGTTTTTTTTTAAAACCTATAATCCTATTACAATCTTTTTCCTCGACCTTGGAAGCATTCTTTTTTTCTTTTACCTCCGATTTTTATTTTTATTTTTTTGGCTTCATAAGGATGATAATGTAAATTAGTTTGAGCGTGTTTACATTAGACGAATCACTCTTTACTTGGAAGAAGGGTCATAATTTATACCATCGAACTTCTCAAGTATTTTTTTAATTTCAGTTATTTTATGTGACGATTAAAAACCTGAACTCTAAGATTAAAAAATGAGGAAAAAGAAAAGAAAAATGAATGAATGACACCTTACATATTTTCTTTTCTTATTTTTCGGTAACCACATCTAACATATATAATTTTCACATCCTTCATTTCAATTATTCACAAAACGAATACATTTTTAAATTATTTTCAGTTACTTTCAACTAAAACAAAAAAAAAATTATTAAAAATGACAGTTTTCAGCAAATTAAAGTGTCAATTAAAACTTTATATATTTTTGATATTATTTTTTAACAAATGTTTACATGTTAATTAATTCAGAAGTTTCTCAATTGAACAAAGATGACAAAAAAGAAGCAAGGATAAGAAGAAAGCTCTTAATGACTAATGATGGTAAGATTAAAAGTGTGATAATACCTAGAAAAGAAATAACACATGGTTGTTATACTTTATTTTTCAAATTACATCCATGACGCTCCTTTTCATGGGTTTATTAAAACTAACAAGGTTTGAATATTGTTACTTTTCTCAAGTCTTTTAAAATTATTTCAATTTTTTATTTTATTTTACAGGATGCCAAGTTTGAAGCAAGCAGTATTAAGATGAAGATTTAATTTTGTGAAATTTATTGCATTAATATCAAGTGTTTGTTTCCAAATGACAATGAAATTGTATTTTAATTGAGTTAAAACATGAAATTGCATTTTAAATTGTAAAATATATATTTATATCAACTATTTGTTTTCGAAAATTTATATGTTCTCGTGGATGCACGGGCACCGACTAGTTAGGTTAGAAAGTAAAAAGGCCCACATGACTAAATGGTTGCTCAAGGAGCTGCCATATGGATGGTGCATCATTATGATGGATGGTGCATCATATACTTAACCCGCAAAAATACTGTATTATTATTTCGTTACATAACGATACTTCATTTTTGGAACATAAATATAAATACCATATTTTACATAGGTCCTATTGCTCCAAAAAGCTTCAATAACCAAAACTGAAATCGACAAACCGAACTCGAGCTCTTCTAAGCGTAGGTGTAACAACCAGCCTGCGTGTGCACTTAACTTTAGAGTACAACTTGATACATCACGAGCTATCGTTGAATTGTACATCATGTGATGACTGTAGGTTTCTCCCTCCCTGTGAAGTCTCTGAGCTTTGACACGGATAATGCTAAATCTGTAAAATAATTTGAGAAATCAATTGCATAGAAAATAAACAAATCACTTTATATATACTACTATGTTCTTCTGTCTTTGTAAATGAAAATAACCTATTAATGGTTTTAAGGCAACTTGAGCATCAAGGTCATGTTTAGAGACATCTGGTTCAAACTGTTCAATGTAAACTCTAACAGTTGCACCTGCAGAACCAGTTCCCTGTAAAAGAAAAATGGCAATCACTTCATATTTAATTGTACATAAATTAATTTCCAAGATGGAGTCAACTTCTTAGAAGGAGATGCCACGTACTGATAAACGATATATAATCCTTGAACCATCTGTAAAAACAAACCGAACACCTTGTTTTGATACCACACTTCCATCTACCTGCACATTTTAATTATAATAGAATCAAACATAAGCACGGAAAATATGAATTATAACTGCTTGACCTTGAATTCATAGAAATCAAACATGGTAAAAATGTGAAGTGTAAAAACTTACGGGATCCGTGTACGTAAAATCATCTGCAAACTGGAGGACATAACTTCCTGAAGAAGAATATTTTCCACGATTTAAATATATTCATAGAGGAGGATAATCAAGATTGAGAGAAAGAGCTTATAGCAACTAACCATACTTATCACCAGCCTTGCTCTTAGACACTCTCTCTCGTAGGTATTCTATCATCTTATTGGCACCTTCAGATTCACATTCCTATATAAGGACTTTGATTTGTCAAAAAAAATTGAGCCATCACACTTGAGTAACCTAGCTCACTCATGGTATTAAGAAATTCAAAACTAAAAATTAAGCACCAAGAATATGTTAAAAATAATACTTCAATTGCAGCTAAGATACTAACCTCATAGTCATATCGAGAAAAAAAATTTCGTCCATAAGTTGCCCAGTGCTCCTTCACAACATCAGATACGGAGATCAATTTCTCCCCTGGTTTCTTGTCTTTGTTGCGGTGTGCTATTATAGAAAGCCAAGCTAATACAGCCCTGTAATTGGAGGACAATGACATAAGACTGGCAATTACAATAATATGAAGACATATAGATGTTACTGTTTTCTAGTCTCAACAGTGAATTTCAGAATTCTGATAATTTCAAGATATATCAAAGTAGCTAGCCCACAAAAATAGAACTCAATCAAATTATTATCACTTTTTCATAACAAGAAATGTAATTTTAAATTTTGCAAAAACACTGAAATATTTACCAGATTCCATCCTTCTCACGAATGTGGTCAGAACCTGTTCCAAAACTCTCTTCCCCGCAAATTGACAAATTTCCAGCATCCATGAGATTCCCAAAAAATTTCCAGCCAGTGGGGACCTGAATCCAAGGTGTTATTTGAGAACTGTGACTACAAATATATGATATCAACTTCATCTATAATCTTTTAAGAAAATAGAAATTGTAAAATAAATAAATAAAACATGCCTCAAAGAAAGGGAGGTTCAATTTTTCGGCAACACGATCCAGAGCACCACTTGTTGGCATTGATCGAGCAAGACCCTGCAATTAAAATACAGAATACTTGTCTTTCTGTTTTTCAAAGATGAATACCTAATAATGATGTGTGCATTAGATTTCTACCTTAACACCGTTCTTGAAGTATGGAATCGTTTCACTTGCATTGGCTGCAATAACTGCTACAGAGTCTGAAGGGGTTACAAAGAAGTTTCTTCCTAAAATCATATTCCTATCACCATCACCTGAACAAAGATTGATTTATATTAACATCATTAAATAAACACACACAAAAACAGACAAAACATTGTTGCTCAAGCATACATCAACCACGTCTTTTGCAATGTGTTAAAAAATGGTGGTCTAACCATATTACATGGATGCAGAGTTTCAAGAATACAGAGATAGATTATATTGTCTCCAAGTTGTACCACATTCAATTTTAATAGTTTGTTTGGGAAACAGAAGTCAGAGAGAAAGAAAATGGAAGAAAAAATTGACATGAATGTACAAATGATAATGCATTTATACATTGCTTATTTCATTCCTTCCATTTTACTTTCATCCTCATTTTATTCCCCAAACAATGACCAGACTCCAGATACGGGTAGTGAATTCCAGGCCACCCTCAAAATCCATCCAAGAAAACCCTGAAGCAAACCTATTAAATCCTAAGCATTCCACTGTCCTATGCAATGTATTGCATACAGAAAAATGACACACGATGATTGAGAAGGATTGCAGCAAATTAAAAAATCTAATACGAATCAAAGACAGAACCAAAATAAAAAGGCAAAGCATGAAGCATCTTAAACGATCAATACAGAGAACAACTGGACACAGAATGAAATAATTTAGTAAATTCTTTAGAAAAGTAATGACATCACTTTGATTTTCGAGCATAATAAGGTACAGTAAAAAATGCCAAAATGAATTGAAGCAACTAAGGAAGGCAGCATCCACAAGCAGTGGCCATCAATAAACCAGTGCAACAGGCAAGAAATATTTGATTGGAACATCCGCAAGCAAACAATTTATAAAAAGGAAAAACATTTTTATGACATTAACAAATTAATTCTTTCCTATATGGTGTTAATTGACAATAAGTCTTATAAAATCAATGTAAGTACGGAAAACATACATTGCATGTGAGACTGTGTCAGTAAACTATGCATCATCTCAAGGGATATTATATAAAAGATGTAACTAAAATATTAGACCAAAGAGCTGGCTGCTGCTTTGATCTCACATACCATCACTGGCAGCTCCAAAATCAGGTCCATTTTCAGTATACAGAATGTTGACAAGATCCTTCGCATATCTGTTTAACAAAAATTCCCATAAAAAATAATTGTTTCATTGATGAAAACAATATCTTACCAAATAAAGCACTAAACTCACGTGAGGTTAGGATCAGGATGACCATGTCCAAAATCTTCCAAAGGGATTCCATTGGAAATTGAATCCTATATTACATAATTAACATCTAATATCAACAACTTAGAATAATTTTTTATCAATTCCCTAAAAAAGTTTAATGGGGAGAACCATACCAGACTAGCGCCAAGTTTATCAACGAAGATGGGTTTTGCATAAGCACCAGTAACAGCATGCATGGCATCAAATATAAACCTAAAATTTAAAAATATAATAAAATAAAGTTCAAGAGTATGGGATTTCCTTAGACCCTAAACATAATAACCAGCCCACTCTGTTCAGAGAAATAAATAAATTATATATACATAATTTTAAAAACTACCTTACTACTGTTAATGTAGCACCAGTAAAATTTTAGAGGACCAGAAAAGGATATGCAGCAGGCAAAAACCATATGCACTGTAAGGAAGGAAAAGTCAACCTCTTTTAAGTACAAATAAGACTGACTCTGAAAAATAAGAAATAACAGGAAAATGAAAAACATAGCCAAGGAAAAAAATTCATATAAATTTGTTTTGACAAGTTCGTTCATATCTAAAGAAAAAACTTTCCTGATTTCTTATTCTCATGCTCGCTACTCAAGGAATCTTTCAGAGTTAAGTTGAAGAAGCACAGAAAATTAAATATTTGTCAAATAGGGGATCTCAAATTGTAATTGTAGAGAGAGCAGGATATCAGAGAGAGAACCTTTTCCACGAATGTCACTGTAAAAGAGCCTATGTAGTACAATATAACACGAGCAGAGCTGTAGTATTAAGTACAGTACATACAAAAAATAACAATTTCTACAATTACTTTTCTCCAAAGACCATTACATGTCAAGCACAGAAATGAAAACAAAGAGACCAAAGATAAAAGATGAGACAAGAAAGGGAACCAGATCTAAAGCAACATGCAACCCCATTTGCAATATTCAGAGAGCAAGAAGATTGTACCTAAAATCTGGCAGTGAAAGAAGACCTTTGATTAGCTGAAAATCAAATACTGTCTGCACAAAAAAAATATATATAATTAAATAAACATCACAACACTGAGGCATCCATGGTTACCTCCAGTTCAGATGAATTATCCAACTAGATTCTAATGAAGCAAACAAATGGCTTACCTCCAAGAGCTCCAAATAGTCAGAAACTGGGTCTATTACCTCCACACTGAAGCTTCCGTACTTTGTAACCCCAACATTTGATAAGTCGACATCAGGAATGTCAGCAATCTTTATCTCAGATATCTGTGTCAATGGAAAATATTTAACCCCGATATCTAAAATGAACTTTGTCATTAGTTTGGGTGAGAAATATTAGGTCATACTCTTTTAGGAAATAGTATTCGAGATAAAATCAATTTCCGGATCATTTTTTCTCACCTAGTTTAAGTTATATTTTTGCTCAGAAAAAGGATACCCCATTTCAGTGGTTCATAACTCATTAGAGCAATTTCGCAAGTGAACAAGGAAGTCTAAAATCTCAACATCGTAACATTTGACAGAGAAAAAAAGGAGAATTATAAAGCCTGGGAGAAATAACAGGAAAAAAAAAATACTGCATATCAATTATTCTCAACTTTCTAATTAGTATCCCATAAAATAACAAATGAAAAAGTTTGAGAGCATTGAATAAATCAGATTAGGGCTCTGAAAGACTAAACATATGCAAAAGCTAATTTGCAAGTCTTATGCATCCTACCTAAACTTATCAGATGATAAGTTCACAATTGCCTGAATGAAACTGCTTGTTTTGGTTCTGCATTTTTTTCTCTTGTGATAAAAGAATTTATCAAGAGAAAAGAAAAGTACAGAGGTGCAAGATTAACTTCTGGTTGTTTTAACTTATAGATAAAATGAATGTTGACATCAAGTATAACTTTACACCAGATAAACCACCAATGCTACTAGACCCAATTCTGACTTTTGAGCAGCTCTGAGGCAACTTTATCAGAATTCCAGATAAGTTTTAGAAAGAAACTTTTAAATCAATAATTACTTTATCTAATTGTTGTGATGGATTGCTTCCTATTAAAATAAAATTGATGTGCGACATCTTGCAGAAGATTTGCTACAATATTTGTTGTGACAATGGAAATTTATGACCGTGATAACTTTTAATTTTATCTTTAATATTACTTAGAACATTCATGATATTTTTATTTATGTTATTTTAGGATAATGTTATTGACGGCTTTTGGTATATTCTCTTATTTCAAGGGAATTTATCTTATTTTTAGAGATTTTATATATTTTATTAGGATTTTATTTTTAATTTGATTTTATTACTATTGGGTTATAAATACCCCTGCAAGTGAATTATGAAAATAATAAAATTTAGCCATATCACTTCAGAACAAAACCTTGGAGATTTTTATGTACCAAAAAAAAAAAACCTTGAAGAGTTTTCTATCAACGTTCCTCGTGAACTAATCCTGAACTTATCAAAGATTCATCTTTGTGGTGTTCAACCTATTCATTCTAAGTCATCTTTGTGGCATTCAACTGGCATTTTAGATGCATAAGTAGCATTATTCATTTAGCAACGATTCAAATCATTCATGAAAATGAAAAAAAAATCCACTAAGAAATTCATTCTACAACAAGGTAAAGATTATATGAGAAGAAAATTACTAATGGTACTAGATGGTTAGCTCCAGATTACATGAGATTTTTCATCTTCCAACAAGACAAACATTTCAAACAAGACGATGCAGGATAGGAAATGCAAGGCATACTTGAATAATGGGACACTTACAGATAAGGTGTTTCCATAAATCTTGTCAGTGATGGATTCTGGTGCAGGTTGTCCACTACTGTAATTAAACTGGAGTTAACAGCAAAGGCATTTATCAGAAACACAAACTGGCAGACTTGCACATAAATGAAATCTCAGACATTGGCTACAAGCATGTTACATTAAGACTACTTCTTGTGAAAGCTGCATCTATTTTGTGTATGGGGTACAAAAAGATCATATCCCCCACGGGCCACAGCATTAGAGAATTAGAAAATATAGAGTCACCTTAATACCCCAATCATACTCAGGCCCACCAGGATTATGGCTTGCACTCATAATAAATCCCCCATTTGCCTGTTAAAGTTTAAGTAAATGAGAAGAAAAGAACAAGTGAGCTGAAAATGTCATTCTACCCTTATATGCTAAAATACTGCAGGAGAAAAAGTAGTCAGACTGGCTTGCCTTCCTCTTCCTTATCACAGCAGAAACAGCAGGTGTTGACAATATACCTTCCCTGCATTAGAGAAGAAAAATCACCCTCAATTTCTATTAAGGAAACTGTAATGTTAATACCTACCACCACAGAAGTGATTTTGCTTGGAACAATAACTCATGCACTAGTCTATCAAAGATGTTTTAGCCTGATGATGCCATTTACCAGTAGCTCTTGATTTACATAATTCCTCCCATTCGTTATAGCAAACTTAATTGGAACAATCAACTGATTAAGATACTTACTTTCCAACCAGGATTTTTCCAACACCATTTCCAGCAGCAATTTTGATTATCATCTGCAATGCACAAGAAAAGCACAAATCAGAAACAGGGTACTTAATTTTCTTAACAGAAGATTTAAATCCGATTGCTAAAGTGACATATTCAAAAAGGCTGACCTGCGCAGCTTCCCGATTAAAGTATCGACCATCACCTCCCAAGACCAACAAACCATTCTTGTAATCTTCTGGAAGCAATGAATTAAACAGTGCCTACAGATGCATGGAATTTTCACTTACACACAAATGCAAAATGCATAAATCACATAATCATATATTGCATAGAATTCTACACACCTGGATCCAATTTGCAAGGTAATTTTCTTGCTTAAACACTTTCACCTACAAAAAAGGTATACATTTAATTATAAGAAGAGTACTACTTTTGCAGCCATTTTACACCTATTGTTACACCTGCCAATACTTGCTTCTATCTTTATTTCCATACGTTGATAACTTTTGAATGTGTTAGTGACTAACTTTCAAACAATGATAATAAGAAAAGTAAACAATACAGAGAAAAAGTTACCAACAAGTACATCGAGATCGAGTTAGTAACAAGCTAAGCATAAGGTACAAGCTATGATGAGGTGTAAAAATGGCGTAAGGAAAAGCAGCATTCTAGATATATAATTAAAAATAAAAGGAAAATGACGCACACCCGCCTGATTACAGCTACCGGTACATATTTACACACATATCACCACACATCTGTATAGTTTCTACCATCTGGTCCCACCTGAACTTCTGCATTGTACACTCCTATTCTACCAACTATGCAGGGATGTGAATAGATGTGCATGAAAGTGCTTGAAACAAGTATTTTTCCACCCAACATTACAATTCTATCCTATTTCATTTTTTAAAGTGTAAATATATTATCAATCATAACTTTAACTCACTTCTTATCAATGATCACTAGCAAAATGCATATAATATGAGCTTTAGATCAAGCATAATTTGAGAAAGTGAGAGACAAAGGTGGAATAAAGACTTGATCGGTTCTGTTATTTGGACATAAAAAATGGGATAACAATCGACAACTAGTTAATAATGTTCAAAATCATGGTTAATGACGTGCTGAACTTGGTTAAATGATACACCAAGATAGTTAATCATCCACTGAGCTGCATTAATTAAGATTTTGTACATCGTTAACCGAGTTATCGGTTAACGAGTTACCATGTGTACTCATTAACATAGTTCAACAAGTCATCAATCACGATTCGTGATTTTGAAATTCATCGTCGTCTCATCCAAATAACATTGTTGAGACTTGATAGAAGGGGCTAATTCATTACTTTGGTTCATTTGAAACGAAGTTATTATAGAAAGAAAATAAGCCACGAGGCTCAAATATTATATTTGTTTATTATCGGTGTTCTCTTGAACCTTGATAGACAAAAAAGACAGGAAATAAATAAATCCCACATGTGAAGGAAAAGAAGAATGAGGAACCTTCTTCCGAAGCCCACTGGTACCGGTCTTTTGTCCTTCGATAGGCTTGGTTGGGATGGAGTTAATCTTCATGACAAAAGAAGGGTCAGAACTAGAACTAGAACTAGAGAGAAGTGACAATCACATAGAGGGTGGTGGAAGAGAGAAAACGGACCTTAATGCCTTCAGGTTCGGCAATGGTTGTGGGAGAAGATGAGGCGGTGGCTCTGATAGTTGTTGGAGTACTGTAGCGGATTCTGAAAGGCAGCTTTTCAAGTTTGGACGAAGAAGATGGACATGAGATGTACGAGGTTGATGTTGATGATTGCGGGACAATGGAGTTTTGGGGTTTAAACGCAGACAGGATCAAGTTTTCAAGCCTACAACAGAAAGCCATCGATGGTGTTTACTCAGAAACACACACTCTCTCTGTCTCTCTCTCTGAGAAGAAAGAGTTCGAACTTCGAAGAGACTGACGCTGTGCGTGTGTGTGTGTGTGTGATGACTGACCCTGTCTCTCTTTTCTGTATAAAAATAGGGTGTGTGGGAACACACAGGTGCCACATGTAACTGGGGACACTTATCTTGAGATTCAACAAAAGAATCATGTGAATGTGTACCCAAAAACAAAATAATAATAGTCATCATTAATCATAGTCATTCGAATGTGACTCTTTCTTAGTTTTAAAACAACTGCATATTTCTATCGTAGAAGATTATTTATTAGCTTAATAAACATTGTAGGTTTGTTGGGAGAAAGAACGGCTAAGAATTAACATGACTTTTTTTATAACATTATTGCAATTTTTTGTTTTTATCTTGATCTCAACTTTAATTTAAAAAATGATAAATTACTATTTTGATCCCATATTTGTTTTAAAATATTCAATTTGGTCCTTATATTTTTAAAATATTCAAATTGGTCCCTTAATTACCAAACGTTACACAATTTAATCTTTTTTCGTTAACTTTGACTCTTGCTGGAAAACACCGCATGAATCTAAAAAATAGAATAACTAAATTGGATATTTTAAAACAAATGAGGGACCAATTTGAATATTTTAAAACACCACCAGCGAAGTTTTCCGGATTCTGATAGGCTAGAGTCAAACTTAATGATCAAACTTAACGAAAATAACCAAATTGCTTAACGTTTGACAATCGAGGAACCAATTTGAACATTTTTCAAATAGAGGGACCAAATTAAATATTTTAAAGTAAATGATGGATCAAAAGAGTAATTTAACCTTTAAAAAGTATGCTCTCTTTTTTTTTCAAACATTGAGTTTTTTTTTGTTGGTGGAAGAAATTGATTTGATAGACGAAGTGGAAAAGAGTTTCATAGATTTTTGTAGTTATTACTTCCAAACAACATGCAAATATCACTTAGAAAGTTTAGTTAATCATTATATGTCTCAATTGTACATTTGTTACTGTAAACAAATACTAAACAATGAGGAGGATAACTACTTAAATGCCTAACAATATCCCAAAATATTAATTTTGTATGTACGAGTGGTAGAACTGTCGATACATGTACTTCCTATGAGCTAACTCGACCCACCATGAGATCGAGATGTTGAATTGAGTTATTTACGGCTTGTAAAAATTTGGGTTGGCTCAAAACTCACTCACTTAACCCGCGAATTAAGTGAATTCAAGTCATATCTAAAAGATTTTTTTTAAAAAAATGAGGGTTAGGCAGCCACCCCTCCATCCTTCCCTTTCTCAAATCAACTAAGAAATCAAAAGAGCCAATTCATCTCACCACCAACCCCTTCACCGGTCTTCCTCCAACCGTCCTCCACCATTGCAGTGTTCCGCCGTCCATCACCATGCCCCTACCTTCTGCCTCTTCCTCCACGATTGTCTCATCCTCAATGGCTATGACACCTTCCTCCTAATCTCCTTTACTGCTTCAACTCCGCCGACCATCACCTTCAACTCCTCTCCTCTCCTCCACTGCCTTCAACTTCAGAGTTCAGAACTAGCAAGGCTCTAATCTTTTTTTGCAATTCACAGCCAAAACATAAGCTGTAAGCCTTACCAAGACTGGGTCCATGGCAATTCTTATTATAGAAGTACCATTATCATCAAATTCTTATTATAGAATATAGAAGTAGCATGGCAATTCTTTTAAATATGTATGCTTGTACCCACCAACTGCGCTTCTAATTTTTTGCACTTTTTTATTTTCTTTAAAAAATTAAATGAGTTGATACGTTTTAACCTCCTGATTCACCCGCCAACTGCAGTTATAGTGTTTTTGTATTTTATTTTCTTCAAAAAATTAGATGAGTTAATTCGTTTAACCTGTTGATTCACCCAAGCTGAGTCAGGTTGAGTAAAATTCGACTCATCAATAAAGTGAACCAACCCAGCTCGCTCACTTTATGAGCAACTGATGGTGGGTTTTGACAAGTCTATTGGGCGAGGAGATACTTTAAGGGGGGGGAAAAACCTATTTTTGCTTGTATAAATTTAAATTGTTATCCATTATTATGAGTAAAAAAGTATATATACAAGCAAGACACTATTTTTACCGCTACTACACATGAGTAAGGACGTTTACGCTTGTTGGGAGCATAATGACAGTAAAGAATGAGAGACGGGAATAACAAATAAATAGACTTGAGATATGAATGCACATATCACATATATGGCACAACCTTTCCAATTGTCTGATGATCATATATCAGAAATAAAGGCATCCGATAAGTTCGATTTCAGCTGAGCTTTCATAAAATAGACATACAACTCGTGTGTGAACACGCTTTCGTTAGAGAGGCAAAAAATTGTCTTCAGACTAAAAAGGATCATACTTCAAGTAAGATTTATCATGCATTCAATTTTCAAAGGCAGAAAATCATATGATGAGTCACATACACGCGTCAGAATACATCATTATATATGCAGCGACTGTCAAATCGGCTTAAGCAGAGTGCTCAAGGAATCGGTAATGTGCCTCTGTTATCTATAGTCAAAGCCTTGGTGAAAATAAACTGCATCACCCAAACATATTTACCAATCACGAGTAATTAGACGCTAAGATGAGAATTTACTATACCTGAGTCAAATGTCAAACAATTCAGTCTATCATGTAATTCCCAACTGTCATAGCCATCCTTACGAAACTTTTGTAGAGAATGATGAAAGAAAAACATGAAAATAGTTCGGAAGCAAAAGGAACTGTTAAATTTGAGACATCAAGTAATTCAGTGGATTGTTAAGCTATCAAGATACATAGTATCAGCAGCTCACAAGGGACTGATAGTAGGCTAAGTCGTCCTATCCATGTTAATCATCATTTTCTAAAACAAGGGCCCAGTAAGTACGATATTGAGCATCCAACTTGAGTGCTCGATAACACTGACTTCTGACATCAGACATCAGATCTCATTGTTTTCAAAGTGGAAATATAAAATTGTGGAAAACTTGAACAAATCATCTTTATCTCCCCATCCCCCCACAAAAAAAAAAAAAAAAAAAAAATAAGACATCTTTTACTTTTCACCACTCCTAATATCTAACATAAATCTGCCAAGTTTTTCATCCTTCTCCAGGTAACTAACTAGAACTGCCATCCTCACGAACAAAGACTATAGGAGGAGGAGGACTACCATTTTTGTGGCTAACTTTTTCCTATAAATACAACTTCAGTCACATTGCCACCTCTCTATCCAATCCTT
This sequence comes from Sophora flavescens, assembly GCA_030762895.1. Lineage (NCBI taxonomy): Eukaryota > Viridiplantae > Streptophyta > Magnoliopsida > Fabales > Fabaceae > Sophora > Sophora flavescens. The sequence goes on along the minus strand of CM061067.1, from coordinate 161,196,129 downwards.
GTGATCTTCCTTCTATTGTCTACCCGAAACTAACGAAGGCAAACATACAAATCAGCACCATGAATTCTCATATCTAACTATATCACTCCCTTAGTAGACAAAATAGTTTGAGACAAAAAAAAATCACCTGAATATCTGGATCTGGAAATCGGAGCTCTGTCCTTTTCAATCTGGCACACAGCAGTTCATTACTGGGGAGTAAAAGAACCATCAGCCCAAAGCCACAAGTAATTATTATCTTTCTGTTCAAGATATTGTAGAATTTGTCTGGTCTGTTGCTTCTTTCTCTAATTCGGTGGTCAGAATATTTAAAATATCATTTGGTGGACATTTGTCTGCAGGGTTCTCTGCAGATGTTTGGCAGAAGCATTCAGGCCAAGAATTTGTATAGAAAGACTCTGGAGGAACACGTTTATGAGGTTCACCAAAGTTTGTTTTAAGCATGACTCTCCTAATAGCTTCCTCGAAACCTGCCATCCGACCCTTCTCCCTATCAACGAAGATGGGAGCGAGAGCTTTTCTATCAGGTCTGATTGTAGTCCGGAAGCCATAATAAAGGCGATGTCCAAGGAGGTTGTTTGCAAAGTTGCTTGGACCATCATATGTTGGCATGAAAATGTCAGAAAGAAGACAGACCATGTAATCTACAGCAGAACCTGCCAATCCCCTTGTGTTCTGAACAAGCTCTTCAGAGTTTTCCACGGTACTATGATTCTCGAGTCGAGGGAACAAACTTCGAAATGGCTTCATAAATCGATGTCCACCAAACAGTTCACCAGCTGCTAGATATATCCTGGTAGAATTGTCAAAACCCAACGCATGCAAAATAAGACCAACCTGCAACGAGAAACACATCAATGGACATGCAATTAAAACATTGGTACCATAATAATCTCCAGCAAATTAGAAATTCATAATCACCAACATGCATTTAAACTTTAGACTTTAGTCCACTTACCACACCATAAGAAATAAATTAAATTTTACCTCCTCAGGAGTCAATGGGCATTTTCCAATGGCCCTTCTTTCATCATAGACAAGTCTTTTAGGTGCAAAATTTTCTTCTCGATACTTCTTCAAAATCTTCTGCTCCTCGGGGGTAAATATATCGAAGCATCTACAATCATATTCTTATCTAACATGAGTAATTTAGAGAAAGAGGCATTCCATTATTTTGTGGGGGAAAAACTGATTTCATTATACAATACAACAGATTATACTCTTCCTTATAGAATAAGACCTTCAAATAAACCAGAAGATTACTGATTCCAATTTACTTATATCCCATGCAGCTGGATCTGGGATCTATAAAAAAATTATAAAAAAAAACAGACACTCAGCTAGCCAACACTGTTTTTAAGAAATCACAACAGTTTATGAGGCTGCAAGTCTAAAACTATGGTGCCAGAAAACTGCTGCATTGTGCCATCAAGATTGCCATAGCTCAGTAGTTCAGACCTAAATGTATCCTTGTAAGAAATATACCACTAACAAGGTAAATATGCTTGATAAAAAGTCAAACATAAAAAACTATTATAACTTGTCAAAGAAGGAATATGCCATTTTCACCTAGGATCCAACATTATTGGAAATAGATAGAAAGACTTTTAAGTAGCTATTACCTTTAGAACAATAAAAAGGAATCATACAGGTTCATGGATAGATGGAAAATTCGCACATGCAGATAATTATTGATAGTAGAAGTCATAGAACACTAATTACCAAATGTCCATATCTCAATTGCTGGTAAAACGCAAACATAATTGTCCAATGTAGCCTACATAACTTACCCAGCAAATGCCAACATATCCATCTCAAACCGAAGATGTATGGACATGAAGGGACCTTGTGCACGTAGCTTATCAACTATTGATTGACTTAGCTTCATTATATGCGGCTTGAATCTTAAAGCATGATAATTAACTCGACACCTCAACCTTTGGTACTCGGGAATGTCAATTTCTTCAGCTAAGCGATGTGAAAAGGGAGTAAGATAGATGGCACCGTGTTCTTTCATTTTCTTGAGAGCTTCAGTAGTATACCAACTTATAGGAGCATCTCGAGGGGGGCGAAGCTGTGTCAAAATAACATTTGAACGTATTATCCTGGAAACTGAAATAATTTCCAACCACTCATCAATGACCAAATTAATATCTTCTACCTGAAACACTTTTATTTTCTTCTTTTTGCCATTTTTTTGAGTTTCTGGAATGCTTTCAACAATCTTTACATCATACCTCAGCGTCTTGATGAAGTGCTCAACATCATAGATACCATGGAAACCACTGCAGGCAATAAAAAACCAATAGGACCTATTGTAGCATGACACTGCTTCATTACATATTAACAAAATTGTATCCAATATTTTGTTTTAACTAAAACTAAAATAGGAGGACAAAATTGTCGTTTCAAATTAGCTACAAAAGCCCACCAGTTACAATTACTCCTAGGTTTAAGATACTTTTTAAAAAAGTATTTAAATAAAGCAACTTCAAAGCTAGTATTTAGATTTAAAGGGAGGAAACTGCCATACCATAAAATTGAATTTTCTCTTTATATATGCATCGTAGGTGCTGCTTCTCTTAAATCAGAATAAGGATCTAACTACCAAAACAGAAACAATTAAATTTAAGAAACTTAGTTTGAAATTTAAGTGAACCGTGTTGTACGTGGACTTTGGATGCTAAAACTAGATCCAACTCATTCAACTTATTTCTGTGCATATAACAGAGAAGTTTGAAGACATTACATAAGCATCCAACTTAATGATCCATCTGATAAATGAGCAAGCATCTAATGCTGATCTACAGAAAAGTACTAGGCTGTACCTTGGTGAGAGCATGAAAAGCTATATACCTTAGCACAAATGCACACACACAAAATAGGGAAAAACCAAAAGCAACCACATCAAATAGTTCCTAAGAAAAATGCACACAAGAAGTTCCTGATTTCTTGTGGATGAGGGAAAAGGAAAATACTTGGTGAATGGCAAATATTCTCACAAATAGTTGCCCACCCATACTGTTTTAAAAAAGGGCAGTCCAGCAATTACTTGTATTGTCAATTGCTATCAAGATATATAAGAACTGACCAAGAAACTATCTTCCAAATTTATTTGGGAAAGCCAATATATTATCCACTCTCTGTCTCTCAATGAAATACTAACAACAATAGCAATAGGGGTCAGATAAATGGATGTCCTAAGGAGATAGGTTAAAAAGAAGAAGATGCCTTTATTTTTAGTAAAACACATTGTTTTTTCAAGGAAAATCAAGTACAACTTTAGAAAAAAATGGACATGTTAATATACAATTTAACATCTGATAATAGATAGTTAGATACATATATTTAAATATAAAAATATAGTATTTTTAATTTATAAAACTGATACAAACGTCAATACATTTACTACACAAAAAAATTTAGTTGTTTCTCAACGTGCTAACAAATCCCTAACAGTAATAACTAATAACAACTTTGTAAAGATATTAATTAATTAATGATCACATCCAAATTGCACAATCAACATATATGTTCTCAAATATCTTCCTTTTCGTTTTTCCAATAAAAGACAGTCCAATTCCAGAACTTGATGAATGGATGCAGCAGGTCAGAAGATAAGAATTAATGAGGCATTTGGATTAAGTTATGTTGGGTTTTGGACAGCTAGTCCAACACTAATAATAATCAAAAACTTCCTGAGAGAGCTTTTGAACCTAAAGGGCAAAGAAAAGACAACTAATTTCCCCAAAATAATCAAAACTAAACATGCTGTTAAAATGTTAAGACAGTTACCTATCATCGTGCCAGAAGGAGTTTGCATCTAACTCGGGAAGCACTAGTGTAGCATTCATGATTCGTGCAGCAAGAACAGCATTAGAGATCTACACCATTGAAATGCAATTTATCAATACATACATAATAGCACCATATCTATATATAGGAAGCCCCATGCTAACAACAGCACTAGATTCACCTAGCTTCATAAGCAGACACAACGCAAATACTCTTCAATTTACTTTCAGCAAATGCAATAAACTAAAAATTCTACTCATAAGAGTACACTACTGCTTATAAGTCAGTGGAAAAGGTACAAACCGCACTGCGCTGCTGATTCAGCCCACCATTACATCGAACACGCAAATAACCATTGCTCTGGCTAGGAGGAGCTGCCAAAAGCATCAATCAATATTCAACATTAAGTACAGCATGAGGATGTTATATGAGAATCTCGTAAGATATCAGAAACAGTCTGTAACTAGAAGAACAGATAGATACGAGGCCAATGAGTTCGCGGTGCCGATGATGGACGCCAACCACCAGAATCAGCATTACTCCAGAGTTCTTCTAAACGGATCTGTTTAAGCAAAAACGATTACGAATTAGCAATCGCTGAAAACAATGAATACGAAGAACTTGCATGACAGATCTTGGAACAGATGCAGATTTCATTCATATCCTAAAACGTGCAACAATGTGAAATGGAATTTCATTGATTTGCTAACATTATTTCAGCAAACGAAGAATCTGAGTGAAGAAATGAAAAAACCTCAGTGCGATAGTTGGATTGAACATTTGAAGTTCCAGTTGACGAGAACAACAGCGAGACGGTGCAGATCAAAAGCACCACGGCAGCAATTGACAACTTCACAACCATTCCCTTCAAACCTGATCCTTGCCTTCCATGAAGCCTGTGAAATCCGCTTCTGCAGTAACCAATAACACACTCAACAATAAAAATCGAAATCAAAATCAAGCTTTAATCGTTGTCTTCTCCTACCTCCTCATGGTAATGATTCAATAGCTCGGTTTCTTCTACGGATCCAGCCAGGACTTCACTTTTAAGTTTTGGTAGTGACGGTTAGAGAAATGGCGCTGAGATGGCGGCGACGATGGTGTAGCCGGTGGGGAAATGATGGTGAACGGTGGTGGTAGAAAGAAGATTCCAACGAAAAGCCTCATCCAAAATAAGCAATGGAAAATGGCTTGGAAAAAGCGATTAAGGGCCACGTTATGGGCTTCTAGCCGAGCTTGGAAAATGGGCATAGCAGAATAAGTAAAGGGCCCAATTATTGACACCTTTTTTTTTTCTCCCTATACTTTGCTATTTTTTTAAACAACATTTGTTTCCGAAATTGCCCCTTTCCTTCTCCTTCTCCTTCTCCCACACCACACTCCAGAAAACCCTACACTTGTGCAGCTGCCACACCCTTCTTCGTGCGCAGCTCCCAGCTCCCACCGCTTACAAGCACAAGACGGTCGGTCCAGCTACGGCGGCAGCAGAAGAGGCGGCTCCACCGAGGAACGAGAGGAATCCAATACTCGTCGGCTTCTGCTCGTCGAGGAACAAATCCTCGGGGACTCGAAACGCACTGCGCGCACGTGGTTGCCAAACCAACCATGAGAGCGGAGATCAACAGCAATCCGACGCTGGTGAGGAAAATGACGAAGATGGTGAGGACGACGAGGAATCCAGTACTCGTCGGATTCGCCTCCGAATTTCTAATTCCGGATTCGCCTCAAGATTTCTGATTCATCCGGAATTTGCAATCCAGGACCTACCGGATTTCGCTTTCCGGACGCCACTCTCCGGAATCCGCTTTCCGGAAGCCACTTTCCGAAATTCATGTCTGAAATGCGAGGAAGAAGGTGTGGATGAAGTGAGGGGAGGAAGAAGGTGTGGATGGGGAGGAAGAGAACAAACACTTATCCGAATGGATGGATGAAGACCGTGCCTGTGACGCCCTTGTTTGTTGCCGGAAAATGAAGTGGGTCACGGTGTGTGGACGATCCGAGCTCGGAGGCGGTGTGGGAAGGGGAGGCGCGGTGCTCACATGAAATGTGGGGATTAGGTTTTCCGGATGCAGAGAGTTGAGGTGTGGGAAGGAGATGACTTAAAGGGTAGTTTTGAAAAGAAATAAGAAACAAAACCTTCTGCAAGGTACAATTAGCAAAAAAACCGGTGCAAATAGCAGGCCTCATAAGTAAATTGATTGTTGGGCTAAAAGCTTGGACTTGAACAGAGTCCGGGGGGAGAAAGGTATAGATATAGACGGAAAGGGTACGTGTGAACGGGAATTTGGATCCTCTTGTATGATAAAGATTCCAATAAAATAAAAACATATTTTTAGAATAAAATTTGTGAATTTCATAACTAGTTATCGTGGTTTCTTTTAGGGTTTAATTGTTATATACTGATATTGTAAAAAAAAAATTACACTATCAACCAATCACCAATTATGCTCAGAATGCTATTAAATGCAACTAACCCAACCAGCTTGCACGTGGAGAATTTGTTGAATCTAGACAGGAAGCGGCACTTGGATTGATTCTGATGATCACAAGAGTACCATGCAAATTGAAGCCATGCAATCAATTTATTGGCGTGTCCTCATCCCCACACCTACTAGGAGCACTAACGATCATCAGTCGGAATTGTCGAGACCTAGGTAGCCCGCGAACAGTTCCTATTCGGTGTTGTTGGCAGATGCATTTTATCTTTTTTCTGATTTCTTTATAAATTTTAAGTTCAAGCAAATAAGGCAAGGGAAATCTATTGGCGGTGCATTTAGTCTTTTTTTAGGTTGTGCAAAATCTCGGTAAACTGACAATTAGTCTTTGCCTCAAGTTATATGATGAGAGAAGATGTTTTTTCAATGTTAAATCTTACAAATATTCTCTTAGGCTCTGGGTGCAAGAAGAGAAAGCTCTAGGCCTCCTTCATGCTATTCATTGGGCAATTGTGCTTGTTTCAATTAATAAAGAGGACCAAGCCAAATATAGGGCTATTATTTCAAATTGTAGGAGTCTTTTATCTTCTTATGTTACCAACTCTTTGGTAGAGTTTGATAGGAGAGAAGTCCATGTAGTTGCTCACACTTTGTTAGGGGTGACTACTTATAATATTATCCTCCAGAATTGTGATGAAGTTACCAGATGTATTGAGTTCTTAATTATTAATGAAATGGCTTAACTTTGCTTTTGTAAAAAAAAAAAAAAAACTCACAATGACTTTTAAAGTAGTTAGGATAAGAGTTAAAATAATATTGACATAGCAATTTATGATTGGATGTCTGTTTAAAAAAACTTTGCCTTGTCAGTGTATAGCAATTAAACCCTTTCTTTTATGAACAACTTTACATTTTATTTTCCTGAGATTGCGAGAAAAGGAAGGGTACTATAGTCATGGACGGACCTACGTTGATGCCATTGGGGCAGCTACCCCTACCAAGTGATAATTTTTTGGTTAAATCTTAGATAAAAAAATTATGTTGCCCCCATTGTTGTGCAACCATACTCTAAATAACACTAAAAATGTTGCCTTCATTGCTCTATAACCTTACTTTACATTAAACCTTTTATTTTTTCAGTACAACTTGGTCGCATACATAGAAAAAATATTTTTGATAGTATTGAAAATAAAAAAATATACAACAATATCAAAGTATGAAGACACGTAGAGAGTAATTGTAATTTATAGAAGTTGAGATGTCTTCATTTTTATGGGTATATAATGATATAATTTTTTTAATTTCCAGTTCCTGGCTTAATGATAGTGATGTTATTATTTTTCGCTTATACATTCATATAGTTGTTTTATAAAAAAAAACATTTATAGTATATGATCTTGCCCCCACTAGTCAAAATTTATGGGTCTGTCCCTGACTATAGTACACGTCCTCATACCCGCGTTTAAAAAAAAATACCCGCACCCAGATCCGTACTTTCGTGGTAGCAACTTTAATACCTCTACCCATTTCATCTTGAGTACCTAAGTACACATACCTGCACTTTAACATGTTATAGCTAATTAAAAAACGATCCAAAAATCTTACGAATCTACTCATGAAACATTAAAAACCAAATTATTAAATTAAATAAAAACATCTAAAACATTCAAAACAAGTAAATATCACAATAATTATTTAAAACAATAAATTCATGAACTTCTAAATTTACTAATATATTTTTTATAAACTAAAATTGAAGATATACATATATATATATATATATATATATATATATATATATATATATATATATATATATATATATATAAAAGTACTCTACAAGTTACATGCTCCCAAAAAGAGCCACCAAATCGATGATATACTAATTAGGGGATTATTTTTTCACTGTAGCATAATGGCTTGCTGACAGGTGGCGGATTTGCGGGGTCCACAACAACTTTTCAGATCAGTTTTATTAAGACTGGACCAGACCGGCCGGTTGGACCGGAAACTTTGAACCGGGTGAACCGGTCATTTGACTCGTTGGTCAAATCGGTGCTAACGTCATCACTGGTCCTCGCTGACGTCAGCACCCGCATGAGAATTTTCCAAGCAAAATTCACCAAAACACCTTAGGTGGGAATCAAGCTCTGGTGAGAAGCTTCAATGCAGAGAAGCAGCACCAGTGGACCAAAGCTACTTTATGGTATTCAATCATAAAACATTATATATATACATAGTTTTTTTGTTTTTGAGTCAATATATATACATAGTTTAAATTTAAAAAATATATATTTAATATATACCGGTTCTTACGATTCAACCAGTGACTAACCAGTTGGACCAATGACCCAGTACCCTGACCGAGCCAATGACTGATTCTGTAACGCCCCGATTTTCTGCTTATTGTTAATCTGTGCTTAAGTGTGTGTTCGCCAATAATTAGTTTTTTAAAATTTAAGAGATTAGTTTGATAAAATAAAATTATTTTCATAACTTAGTTTATCTTATGAAGCTCCGGTAAAAATTTCAGCTGAAAATTCAGACGAATCCCGGTCTACGTTTTCTCTATCGGTACAAGTTTACTGATCATAACATGAAATTTTTACTCGTGAACGAAACGATTGGGCTTCTAATTACAGTTTCTAATGTTTCCACTATTTTAAAAATTTTCATTTAGAAATTTTATTTTATTGATTTTTTGGGTGCGCGAATTTCATAAGAAATACGATCGTTTTACACAGCCGGGGAAAGGAATTGAACTGGAACGAAATAAAAGGAAGTCAATGAATTTATTTGCATAAGATTTTGGAGTGTTTGGTGAGCAAAATCTGATTCGAATAGTACACCATTATTACATGAAATCATTATTTTCATAATAAATTATTATATTTCAAAAAAATCATTAAAAATACAAATTAAAAAATTTAATTTTTCCTCTCTTTTTCTGCTGAACCAGCCCCCCCTCCTCTATACAAACCTCTCTTCCTCACACTTCTTCACTTTTCCTCTCATAAACTCCAAAGCACTTATAACACACTTGCTAAAGTTCTTCTTGTTTTTTAGCAAACTCAAGTCTTGCTCTCAAAGCTTCTACTTTCTGCTGCACCTAGGTATGATGTTCATCTATTCTACTTTAAGTTTCTTGCCATTTTTATTTTCTACACATGCATGTCAAAGTTGTTCATGAAAGCTTATTCATTTTGCTTTTAAACCACTTCCTTTCAAGTTCTACTCATCTTCATCACCATCATCAACACTTGCATGTTGAAAAAGGCTTTTCCATGGTCTATTTTGAAGGGTGACCGAAATCCTAAGGGAGGAAAGGTTGATGGTTTTGCAAAAATTTCTACATGCATGTTAATTATTTATGCTATATGTTCATGGTTCCAACTCATGGTCTTCGAAGAAAAATCCTTTTTACATGAAAATGGTTTCTATCAACTCCTACTCATTTTCACTTTCATTTTCATATCTTGCATGTGTTCAAAAAGTTATCCTCCCTATGATCATGGTGTGGCCGAAAACACCAAGAGGGAAAAAATGAGAGCTTTTGATGAAAATCCCACATGCATGGCTTAAGGACTTTGATTTAAGTATTTTTCAAATTATGTATTTGTTAACAATATGTATTCCTTCCTTGTTGTGATTCTATGGCTAAAACTCTAAAATATTTGAGTTAGCGAAACCTAACTTTTGATCATTAGAAGGATGCATGTTTAATGAAACTATAAACTTTGTTCGAGTGAAGTAATGTTTACTTTGAAAAATTTTAATGTTCCTAACCCTTGTATTTTAAAGGGGCCGAAACTCACTTGATAAGTTGATGAGGCTTGTTCAATTTTTTTTTTTAAGTAAAAGGATGTTTAGGACACTATAGTATTTACATGTGTATCAGCTGGATTTTAATTATGTTGTTCAACCCGGTTAAAATATAATTAATTATATTTTAATCTGAAAGTTAGAGAGTGTTTCTGAATAAAAAAAAATCATATTCATAGTCTAGTTTATGGTAAAGGGTTACGGTAAAATTTTGGGTTGAAAATTCAGACGAAACTCAGTCTGTGTTTTCACTGACAATAAAAGTTTACTGAGCAGAAAACCTAATTTTGAACCGTGAACAAAACGGTTAGTGTTTTTGTGATGTTTTGTATGATATTGGGAATTTTCGAAAATTTGAGTTCGGAAATAAAATATAATATTTATTCCAGGCAAAATACGATCGGAAACTTGAACCGGATACGCAATGGAGCTGAGTAGGGAGCACAAAAGTGACGAGGTGACATGTGAGAGTGAGGTGACTTACTAGGGGATAGCCTAAGTCACATCCTAAAAAGTGGTCATGATGACACTTTTTTAATTATAACATATTATATGCTAAAAACCCATTTTTCTCTCTCTTCTTCAACCAAACAAGGCATAAGCAAAAACTTGTGAGGGATCTTACTGAAAGAATACCATCAACAGTGTTTAGTAATATGTTTAATATACTTATATTGTGATGTGTTTTCTATATGAAGCTGTATACGTTATAAGTTAAGTTTTTAATTTTTTTTACGTATTTTTACGTTAAGCGTGCGATTAAGTAATTAAATAATGAGGCTTTAATCTAATGACACAAAGGACATGCATGAAATTAGATTGCTGAAAAATCATATTTTTCCACCATTTCTTGTGGAGGCCGATACCTATGGTTGATGAGGCTAGGGTTTGATTTTTTTTTTCAAGTTTTAAAATTTATTTTACCTATTTGATACTTAAAAAGTCTAAATCCAAAAGCTTGTAGAAATTAAAAATTTCTAGCCTATTTTATAGAGCATGACCGAAAGCATGCATGAAGAATAAAGGTGATTTATAATTTTTTTTAAACTTATGTTAAACATTTGTTTTGATTAGAATTGCAATCATAACGAGAACTTAAGTTCGTTGCTTTGAAACTGCGATCGAATCCTTTACCATTTTACTCTGAGGTAAGGGAAGAAAGCCTGAGAGATATTATTATGATGATGACTATGTGTTACCTATGTTTGCTTAATGATGATTGATTTGGTTTGGATGAATATGATGAGTTTTTATGTGATTTATATGCATTATGTGTTTACTTGATTTGTACAAAATTTATGATTATATAAATGTGTTAGTGTAATGATATATTTGTTCAAGTTGTTGCATTGAAAGCATAACCTTGGGTTAGAGCTCAATTAAATAAATTAAGATAAAAGTCTTAATAGAAATTGTGGAGGAAGCTATAAATAAATAATTTTATTTGAAAATAAGTTTTGATTTAAAAGAGAAGAAAGATAAAATCATATTTCAGATTTATTTTGTAATATTAGAAATTTTATGAAAAAGGGCAATATTTTCTTTTGATAAGAAGTAGAATTTTGGAAATAATTTAACAAGTAAAAAGGGACTTCTAAAATTAATTTATTAAATTAGAAGAAATTCTTTTTAAAAGAAAAGTTAATTTGATTTGGTTGAAAAAGAATGAATTTTTTTAATTAAGGTGATTTTTGAAAATGAATTTCAAAAAATTTTACAAAAGACTTTACTCAAAACAATATTCCAATAACTTGGATAAGTTATGAAAGTTTTGGTTTTTGTATTGTTTTTCACTGAACGAAAAATAATGTTAAAAAGTGGACCTAGTAATCGAGACGTCGGGCTACTAGTGTTAATAAACACGTTGATCTATGATCCGTGTCACCTTGTTGCGGACTATGTGTCCTATATACGTTGGTGTGGACTGTGTGTCCTACATACGTTATACAAATGTGGTGAAAGAAGTAAAGGTGAAAAGTTAATTTTTCTATTACCACAAAGTCTAAGACTGATGCATCGGTTTAAGACTCTTGTGATTGGACACTCGGACTCAAATGTCATGTGTTTACAAATTTGAATACATTGAAAAATCATGGAGGTCGTGAGCCTTTGAGCTTCGACAAGGAAAGAATTATACACAAAGAAAATCTGCGATAGTAAAATGTTTTTCATGCATTTGACAGACATGCCCAAAGTTGTTTTGTGTGAATACCTTGAAGGGCGGGGTATATCATGCTACGTTGTATCATTGTGCCTTGACGGACAATGAAATTCATATGCCTTGATTACTATGCCTTGAGTTGGATAGTATGCTATGGATATCCACGCCCGTTGCACACTGTGCCAGGAGTTTTGGGCAGTGTAGTGGAATAAAACGTTGTGCCTTTTATGGCAAAATTCTGGGCCTGATCAGCTCATTTTAAACAATTTGAAGTTGGGGTCTCCGGAGATTAGGATAGAAGTTGAATATTATAGAAGTGCCATGGTTTTCGAAAAGCGATGATTATCTCTTTCTATGTACTGCTTAAAATGATATCATGTTAATTGTATAGGCTGTTTTTGTAGGTTTTGGGTGCATATAGTTGTCATAATTATCCATATATTGGTATTTTACCCTTGCATTTTCCTTCATGTATATATGTATGTATCCTGTTATGTTAAGACTAGATGGACCCAGCTCTGCCTCTCGTGCACTCCCGGGTGCTGGCGATCATGTTTTAGGATGCCGACAACCCTGGGACTTGGGTGATTCATCCGGGGAATCACACGACCGAGTACACTGGCCCGGTTTGCACTATAGAAGAAACACATGAGTGGGGTCCAGAGAGGAGGATTCATACCGTGGAGACCAACCATACATCACTTCCGCTAGCTTGGTTGTATGTACAGCACCTAGCAGACCTAGGACAGCTAGTGTTAAATCCACCACCTCTAAATGTGGCACCAGCTTCACCCATAGAGGAGGACCCAGAGGAATTATGGAGGAGGAACCTCAGTATCATCCTATGATCAGTGATGATGATTATGATGCACCTGGCGAGGGAGCCGGAGTGGAAGTATCCTCTTCTGATACTTCTTCTGGATATGGGGGAGACTTCCGTGGTCTCCCGAATGGGTATCACTAGTTTGTCTTGACCAGCTTAGGAAGTCTAGTTTTATTTTGGGGTAGTGATGTTGGATGGATCTTGTCGGTCGCATGTTTTATTTTGTCTCTTTAAACTCTGGTACAATATAGTGTTTTGTTTAAGAAAACTCCTGTCAATGCACCTGTCACTAAGAAGGTGTTTGTTATCAATGTGAATATCATGTATGTTTTTTATGAATGTAAGTTGGTCTTTTAATTCCATTGTCTTAAGTTGTGAGTTTTATTTAATAATGAATTACTAATTATATATAAACATTCCGAAAGAAATCGATATGTCTTCTAATAACATTAATATTAGTAAAAAGGTTAATTAATGTAATGTTCGGATAAAGGTGTTACAGATTCAGTTTTAATAAGACTGTTTTAGATTGGTTTTCTTTAATATTATTTATTTATATCTATATCTGGCTATTTTTATTTTGTATTTAGTTATATATATTTCTGTATTGATTGACATATACCAGTTGGGAAAACATGTGTAGCAGACTAGCACTACTGGAGCACATTTTCACCGTTTATAATACTATTATATATATTATAATACTATTTTATTATATATTATGGTCAAACACGGTTTTTCATGAAATGGACATAAAGCATTAAAGTTTCTATTGTATTTTTTATAATTTATAATTTATATGGTATGTTATTTTAAAAAAAAAATTGATTTAAAACTTTTATAAAGTCAAAGATACAAAATGGAAGTATCAATGAGATAATCAACTCCAAAATTAACAAAAATAAAGCTGAGGTTGTGATGGGTTTCTAATGAAGTCACATAGTTATTTTGATATTTTAATAGTTAGTATTGTATTGTTTCAATTATGTTGATCAATCTTCCTGAGTTTGTATACTCATCATTTCGATTCCTTTAACAATTGTTAATGTAGAGATTGTTTATAGTGACATTCAATTATAAATTGGAATATCATTATAAAATATTTGACTCTTATCATCAATCTTTCTTTTAAAACAAAATTATATCATTATGGATTCTTTAAATCAAAAAAGTGAAATAAACCAAAAAAAAAAAAAAACAGTCATGCCATCCTTCTAGATGATGAGGAAGAGCTTTTAATTAGCATAATGGATGATTTTGAATATGTGATTTGTTTACCTGAATTATTACACTCTAATTTTTAAAAATGGTTAACTTGCATATGAAAAGAGGAGAAATAAATCAAATTATTTTTTTAGAGACGAAAAACAGTAATATTATAAATAAATATATTTTTTGTGAAAATGTTTAATTTGCATGGGAAATGAGGAGAAAATAATCAAATATATTTTCAAGAGAGAATAAAAAAAATATGATAGATAAATATTTTTTTAAAAATGGTTAACTTGCATGAGATAGAAGAAAAAAATCAAATAGATTTTCAACAAAGAAAAAGAAAGATAATATAATAGATAAATTTATCTTTTTATAAATTGGTTCACTTGCACGTGAAAAAGAGAATAATTGAATCAATTTGATTTTCAATAGAGAATAAAGAAATGAATATGATATATAAATATATTTACTAAGAATTGATCACTTGCACGGGAAGAATATGATAAATAAATAAAATATATTTTTAAGAAAGAAGAAAATATATATGGATGATTAATATATTTTCTTAAAATGATTAACTTGCACGAGAATAGAGGATAAGTAAATCGTAAAGATTTTCAATAGATATAAAAATAATAATATGATGTATTAATATATTTTCTAAAAAATGGTTAAATTGCATGAGAAAAGAAAAAAAATAAATCAAATAAATTTTCAAGAGAGATAAACAAATATTAAGAAACATAAATACATTTTCTAAAAATGATTAATCTGTACCAAGAAAAGATTAAAAGTAAATAAAATAGATATTTAATAGAAAATGTTTATAAATTAAATAGATTCCAATGTACCTACAGAAACTCACACAGGTGACTTTTTTTCGGTAATTGAGAAATTCATTAAATAATATCCAACTACAATATCACTGTGAACAAACTCTACCCACCTTCTAGAAATGGTTGAAGGGAACTCACACTATTATACAAGTGACTATATCTAATTTTAATGAACCACGTTCCTTACTGATGCATCAATTTTGGGCATTAATGGAGCACTCGAAAGTCAAATGTACCTATTTATATTGTTTGGTTGTGTAACATTAAACTTTAATGGTGAATCTATTTTATTATTTTACTACTCTTTGAGCGAGGAATAACCAATTCTTTTATAATATAATAAAAAACTTGAAAAGAGAATTAAGTCAAAGTATGATTTACTTATAGTATTTCAATTTATCAATTAACTGATGGATTCGTAATATATTTTATATATATATATATATATATAATGTTAATTATCATATTATAATTATAATTAAGGTATCAATAATTAGTCTCTTTAGTTCAATCAATAAAATGTAATATAAGTATATTTCAAATTTATCTATCATCTAAAAAATAAAATTGTTAACTTTTGACCAATAAATAAAGTCATTACTTAAAGTCAATTCTAGGTGAAAATATATCCCAGTAAAGAAGAAAACAATATTAAAATAAGTATGTTCTATTAATAAATAATATCAATAGACAATAATTGATAATATTAGTTCATAATTTTAAATACATTCTAATAATTGTTTTTATATCGAAATAATTTAAAAGTATTAAAATATAATATAAGAAGTGTCCATTCATTTCGCACGGGCAACTACAATCACAATTTATTACAATGAATGTTATTATGTTGAAATTATTTATAAATATTAGAAAAATAATCATCTAATAGATGCTCATGTGTCTCGCACGGGCCACTATACTAGTAATATTTACAATGAATAAAGCTAAGACCAAAAACGGATATTTACTTTATTTATTATGTGTATTTTTGTAGATACTCGATAGGTTGGGTCTACATAACATTCCTACAATTCCCAATATGGAATCTCTCCCTTTTTTTATTTATCTTTATCTATATCTATATTAAAATACAATTCTTTCTCCATTCTAAGGAAAGTTTGAACAGGTGTCGCGACTACGTTAAATCCTGCAACAATTCTACAATAAGCATCTCTTAACTCTTTCCATAAACAGAATTAGTATTTATGATATTTAAAATTCAAAATTTCTCATTGTTCCAATGCATTGTGAATGACAATACAATGTTCCAATGCAATGAATGTACCGAAAAAAGAGGCTCTCCATTCAAGCACCCTACCCACCTTTCATCTATTTTATTTTCCATTCACAACTCATTCTGATCATTCTCTCTCCCCCTCTATCTATTTCAAACCTTTTCTCTTCCCTTTCTCCTACCTTTCATCTTCTGTTTTTCTATTCTCCTTTCTCCCTATCATTTCTCTGCCAACCAGCCTTCATTTCTTCTATCTTTCCCATGTTACAGATCTGGTCGTGGTCATCCGCAGTCTCTATCTTCTCCAAGCAATCGCTCCACCCACCCACCTACTGGTCACCGGAGAACTTGCCCGAGCTCATGCCTCGAGGTCCATTTTCTTGCCACCGTCGCAAGCCTTCTCATTCATCTTTTGCTTTTTTTTTTCCATTACTTTTTTTTAGTGTTATTTTATATTGCTTAGTGTTTTTTAGTGTTATTTTATATTGCTTATTGTCAAGTGTTTTGCATCAACTAAACTATCATGACTGAGATATTCAAGATTCTAGGGTGAAAGAGTTCAAGAGGTAAAAATATTATTTTTGAGTTTTCACTCATTTCTTTTATGATTCGTGTATGATTCCAATTAGTGTAGCGATGTAAAACCATGGGGGAAATATCTTTCCTACTTGCAGATTTTTTTTTAATTTTTTTTTCAAATTTTGAATTTTAATTTTGTTTATTGTTTTTAGGACATTTTATTAATTGCTATTATAAATCCAATACTCCTCCCATAAATGAAAAGTCATCATGATATTGGTGGATGACAACTATTATTTAATTTTTTATTCTTGATTTTATTTTGTTTGTTGTTTTTGAAAACGACATCATTGTTTTTAAACAGATATCAAGAACGTTTTAAATTATTATGAATGCCAGTTATTTTTATGTAAAAAAAAAGTTTAGAATCTTTAAATGATGATATTTTCAATATGTATTAAATGCTTGCTTTGTTTCAATACATGAAAAATAAGAGAATAATAATTTCAAAATTCAACCTCCTTTCAAAGTTCAACCTACTTTACCCTGATTTTTTCAATCAATAAAATCACTCACCCACCACCTCCCAACCCCGGTTCTTCCATAAGTAAAGCTACCATTTCTCCTCTCCCTCCTTAAAACCCTATCAACTGGTCCTTCTCTTTCACTTAAAATGCAAACTCGCTGTTATTCCTATGGTTCCAGCCTTTGCGCCTAACTACAGTTGTTGCCGGCATATTCTCTTGGCTACACAGACATAGCCTTTCCAATCGTGTCCTAGCTGTTCCTGCCGATTTATTATTCTGTTCTTCGAGAATGTATGCACACCGGATGTTTGTCTTTCTTTTTTTGTCTATTTTTTAACCATTTGTTTTGTAGTTAAGAAGACTGATGCCGAAAACAAGATAAACATGACTTCCGCGATCAATTAGTTCTATGATATCTCCATACAATTTCTTGATAGGAAGACGTAAGAACCTTTTTTTCAATTTGATTTTTACTCATTGCAGTCATGCAGACATAAATATACTTGAAAATTCTTTTATATATATCTATTGATATTGATTGGTTCTATTACTAACTTGATTTCATAACTTTAGAGGTAAGCCTACTATTGGGAAGACAAAGCCATGCATGAGAGACTTTGAGGTGGGTGGGGCTTGATATCTCTTGATTTTATTACTAAAATCTTGATACTACATATAAAAAAAAAAGAGATGAATTACTTATTCATAGTTTTTGTTTACTTCTTCATAAAACTTTATGGTTAGTGATTTATAGGGGAAAGAACCAAATCTTGTGAAGGGTCTAAGGTAAAATGTTTACTGATAGATGATCCTTTTTATTTTATGTGATGTTATATATTCTCATGTAATCAATTCTAGAATTTTATCCTTAATCATGAATTGATTGCATTTTATGATTGTTTGGCAGGTTAGCAGCCGTAGTTGCAGCCCTATAAACCAGCAAGATGAACACAACGCACATGAACGAAACAAAAAATAGAAGTAAAACTGATACAGGGTTGCACAAGGAGAAAAAAGGCAGTGTAGCAAAAGGCTTGATTTAAGAGGGAAAAATGGATGAACTAATTAAATTAATTTTTAAAATAGAACAAAAAAAATTTTGATAGATAAATGTATTTTATAAAAATAAAAATGGTCCTGGGAAAAGAAGAGAAGCAAATCAATTATATTTTTAGTATAATTGGAAAGCGGTCACAGTTATAAAAACTATTATTATAATTGTTAAAATCTGGGTAACAATTTCATTAAGTGAGTCAATAATTTACATTTATATCTTTCCAATACTTATTCAACATTTTCAAAGCCCAACAATTAAAAAAGACATTAAAAGCACATTGAGAATAGTTTAAAAGTGGTTAACAACTCTTTGTTTTTGAAATTTTTATTATATTTTTTACTTATTAAATTTGAATCATCATTATCATTTATTACAAATATATCATATTTTAAATGGTTATTGTCTTTCCCGTAATCTGTGCCTCGAAATAATAAACATTTCCCTTCCCATAGTGAACCAGTTCATTGTGTTTTAAAACCCTTATTTAAAATATTTAAATTCAAATTTTTTTAGATACCATGCATGTCGAATTGCTACAATAAATTTCATTCTTCCCTCTCTCATATCTGCCAACCGTTTGACATTGTTATTCAATGCTTATCCTTCTTCTAATTTAGTTGATTCTTTGTTACTTGGAAAAAACGGAGAATTAACTTCAACCTCCCATTTTTTTATTCCCAAATCACAAAGAATTCTTAAAATTTATGTGAAAGATAAAAGGGTGGCCAATGAAGAAAATATCATATTCCCCAATAGAAATCAAAATACTAAAAAAAAAGAAACTTAACAAATCCTTCTCTTTGGCCACAATCACAAATCTGCCTCTCCGCCATCGCCGTAGCTTCGCTTTCTATCCTTCGCTATCTTCGCCTAGCCACCACCACTCAGAACCTCATCCTCTCTCATCCGCCATCTTCACCAAGCGCCACTGCCATCGCCTCCCAGAACCGCCGTACACCACCTAACCAGAATTGGCGTTCTCCTCCGCTCCGCCGCCGAGTCGCTGTCATCGCGACCTCCGCCTTTGAACGTTGCTCCGTCAACCACCACAGGGTAGCGTCACCTAGACGACCACCGCGTCGTCTGCCTCTGTCCCGCCGCCGTTCGCGCCCTCCGCCATGCTCGTTCTCAGATCCGTTGCGTCACTTTTGTTGTTGGGTACTCAGTTCCATACCCATTTTTTGTATCAGTCCCGATTCCCGTTTGCTGACTATTGGTATTTTATTTTGTTTTCTTTTATTTGTTTTATTATTATTTGTTTTATGTTGGATTATATGTGTGGGATGACTAATTGGTCCTGTGTTAGTGTTTATGGCCCCTTAAAGTAGAGTCCGTTGGTTTTTAAATTTAGTTAGTGGGATGTTTCTTTATCTGCTTATTGGGGTAAGTTTTTTTTTTCTCTTTTCAAAAAAGATGCTAAAAAAAACAAAAAGTTATAAAAATAAAAAAGAGAGAATCTTTTGAGTTCACGCAACAATCTACAATGTTACTGTATGATTTTTCATCCTCAAGTGTTGTATGAATTGTAAGGGTTTATCGTATAGCTTCGCTATCTTTAACCCTATGCAAGAGCGAATTCCTTCTTTTATAAAAATTAAAATATTTTCAATTTACTCTTTTTAACAAAATTTATCCAACTTTATAAAAAATAAAATTTCTTTAAATTCACGCAACAATCTACGACGTTGATGTATGAATTTTCATCATCAAGTGACCTATGAATTGTAAGAGTTTATCGTATATCATTGCTATCTTGGACCCTATGCAAGAGTGAATTTATTTTGAAATAAAATCCATTTTCTCAAAATTATTTTCAAGATCAAACATTTACCAAAAATAAAATCAATCAACCAATCAAACATTTTCTATAAGAACTACATGGCTTTGAGTTTCCCATCGCACCCGGGAATACGTAGGAGCAGAATTAATCATTCTGTCAAGTCAAAATTTTATTTCCCCTTTTATTGTGTTCATTCTCCTTTTTTAATTTAAAAGTGGGGTAAAATAAATATTTTCAAAGGTTATTAAAATTCTTTTGCACAATTAACTTGAGGTACCGTTTTTTAAACGGGCGATGTAGGGTGCTAACATCTTTCCTACTCGTAACCAACTCCCAAACTCACATCTCTCTCTTTTTAAGACTAGTTTCATTAAAATATTTGGTTTTTCAAATGTTTTTCCCAAATAAAATATTGGTGGCGACTCATCTATTTTTTTACCTTCTTTTCGCGGCTCCCGAACGAGACGGTCACAATATCTAGCGACTCCACTGGGAATTTTTGAGAGTCAGACCTATCATAGTTGGTTGTGCAATTTTTTTAATAGATTTGGAAATATTAGTTTTACCCATCTTCGTTTTATTTTTTTTGTATATAGTATTATATGTTTTAATAAAAGTCTCTGTATATTCTTGCAACCCTAGGGTAGAGAATTATTCTGTTGTTGGTTGTTCTTTTTGCAAATGTGGTGTAATTTTTGTTTTAATAGGTTTTTTTGTAGGTTTATGTACTCCCATCACCCACATCACCATCGCATACTTCACACACTTTTGGGCTCTATACCCGAGTCTTGGAATGCCATTGGATTAGAAGGGTTTTGGTGGTGTTATTGTGATGTTTTTGCATCCCTGACAGTCATTGATTCTCCCGCTCAGATTGTTACCGGTACTGTAGACTGCCATATTGTGACTCATTTGTCCTTGTGGTGAAGTTCATAGATCCGGGTCCTTATCTTTTATATGGGGGCAATCTGGGGGCCGTGATTTTTAGGATTTTTGACCCGTCCTATAATTCACTCATACAGCAAACTTACTGACCAACCGGTTAGAGTCATGACATTAGGTGTGTGCAAACATAAGCCTTACACGTCTTAGGACACAAAGGGAGCATTTTATTTTTCACTCATGTTCATATTTTTTTTTTGTCAAAGAAAAAATTCACTTTTTTTAGTTTTTTGTGAAAGAAAAATTATTTACGCAAGTCCTTTTGCTTGTAACAAAAAATTATTTTCATATTTTGTATCTTATGCATTTCCATAAATAACAAAAAAAGGACTTGTGTAAATCGTTTTTATGTAACTCATTCATATTCTTTGTAGAAGAATAAAAAAAAAAGATCACTCATTTTTTCCAAGCATATCATGCATTACTTTTTTGGGGTCAATAAAAAATAAAGGTCATTTTCATGCATTGATTACTTTTTATGTCAATCTCATCATAAAAAAAATCATTTATCTCATGTACTCATTAAAAAAAATCATTCATATCATGCATTCATAAAAAATAAAAATAAAAACTAAAAAAAATAAGAAGCCCATCTCATGCATTGACATTTCACAAGTAAAGGTTTGATTGCATTTTTCTAAATTTACAGTGACCTTTTGAACAATTGCTCCGCGACACCCTTATCGGACTCGGTCACAAGCCAAAATCATGGATGAGGAAGAGCAAACTCAGAAGTTCATAGAAGAATGGGGTCAACCCAAAAAGCAGATGGCCCAAATGATGGTAATGATGCAAGCCATACATAAGGAAAAGAACACGGATGAGAATCCTTTAGCCTCAACTAAAGAACAGCCGGTCATATCTCTTCTCACTCAGGGGAATAACCAACAAGGGGTCGTGATGTCTTTGACTGTCTACCCAGATAATCAAACTCGTCCTTCATTTGACCCAAACAATCCCCCATATGGTCTTCCGCAAGGATTTGTGCCGCCAGTGGCTCATGGTCCACAAGACAACAACCCAAGCTCCCAAAACATTACCCAGACACAAATCCCCACCAATCCACCAGAATGTAGCATTCCGATAATGGTGCATTCCGCTAACCCAAACCCTTCACCCTTCACCTTCCACATTGGCGCCAATGGGACCCAGGCGACACGGAACTTCGCTTCCCCACAATATATTCCAGTAAATCAGTCGGGTTGGAATCCTCGGTCCAAAGAAAAGCTTGAAGTTCTGGAGGAAAGACTGCGAGCTATTGAAGGGGCAAACAATCATGATCTTCGGGATGCCTCAGAACTCTGTCTAGTACCCAATGTCATAATACCTCCAAAATTCAAAGTGCCAAATTTTGACAAGTACATGGGGACCATTTGTCCCAAAAACCACTTGACCATGTACGTCAGGAAGATGGCATCACATACCCATGATGATAAGCTCTTAATTCACTTCTTCCAAGACAGTTTGACTGGGGTAGCTCCGAATTGGTACATGCATCTCTAGCGGGCCCACATTCGATCCTTCAAAGATCTCGCAGATGCATTCATGAAACAATACAAGTACAACATTGACATGGCTCCCGATAGGATGCAACTTCAAAATATGTCAAAAAAGGACACAGAGACCTTTATGGAGTATGCACAATGATGGAGAGAATTGGCTGCTCGGGTAGAGCCCCCTTTGACTGAGAAGAAGATTGTGGCCATGTTCATTGATACACTCCAGTCACCTTTCTACGATAGAATGATTGGAAGTGTATCATTAAACTTTTCTGACATGGTTATCATTAGAGAAAGAATTGAGAGTGGGATGAGAAATGGTAAGATTGTTGAAAGATCTGCAGGGGTAGCTGGGATGAAGAAAGCTCCATTTGTCAAGAAGAATGAAGAAGAGACACATGTTGTGGCATCCGAGCAAAAGTGGTTCGAACATTGGGTACCGGGTCAAATGACTGTCAACTCCCAACCATCTCTTCAATCAACCTACACTCCATATTGCCCACCACATCAACAGCCTAACCATCCGTACGTAACCGCCACCTCACAATTTCCAACCCAACCTTATCCTATGATGATACCATGCCAACCATCATACCCTGCCCAACATCATACCTTCCCCACTATACCACCCAAGGCGAACCCAAGTGCAAATCAAAGGAGACAGCCTTATAACCCAGAAAATAAACCCATGCAAATTGACCCAATACCCATGACCTATACATAACTTCTATCTCAGTTCATCAAGAAGTCCATGCTGGCACCCATTCCAACAAAACCAATGGCACCCCCATATCCGAAGTGGTTTGATCCAGATGTCAAATGTGATTATCATGGGGGAGTAATGGGTCATTCGACTTGAAAGTTAAAGTGCAAGAGTTGACCAATGCGAATTTGTTGAGTTTTGCACAAAATACTCTTGATGCAGGAAGTTCTGGAGTCAATGCTGTAGAGGACGTTGTGGAACATGACCTTTGAATCTTGTTTAGACTAATTCATTAATGCTAATCCTTTAGCTCTGCCCAAGGCTTTAGGAAATCCTTAATAATGGGCTTACTTGTTTCCATTTCAGTATGAATAAATGCATCGAGTCTTTCTTCTTTCTCTTTCTTTTCAATTTTTTTACCTTACTTTACCTTTTATTCTTCATGATAATTATCAATAATGCATTTCTGAAAGTGATTGTTTTTAAAAAAATAGAAATAAGAAAATTCAAGTGCTAGCATCTCATCACATGGTTTTGATCACCCCGTTAATCAAGTTGCCAAAAAAAAAAAAAAATCTTCCCACCGACTTTTGTGATTAAATGAGCCGAAAGCATCAAATGATCATTCTTGTCACAATTGAAGGTGAATGAGGCAATAAAAAACGATCAATGACAACTTTTAGAGAAGGTTCTCCAGAAACGGAAACAGGAAAATCACTCACTCAAACTAGGTTCTATCATTTACAAATAATGAAGAAAATCAAAAGGAGCAATGAGTTATCATTTTGATGAGCACCACTTTTGTCTTCAATTTAAACTTTTGAAATTGAGCAACCATGATTTGAAATGATGATTGGCCATCTTTCTCTATCTTTCATATACTTGAATTATCCCTCGTTCACCCCTTTTGAGCTTGAAATTTTTCAAAGAACCTGGGGCAAGGATCACTCATACACTTAGGGCTAATATCAGTTGAATGAGGATTGTCAAAAATAAAAAAGGAAAAGAATGAGAAAGAGTTCCATAAAGAAATGAAAAAAAATAGTAAAAATAAAAATAAAAATAGAAGAAGAAAAGGAAATGATCAAAGAAGCTCGGAGTAAAAGGAAAAGAAGGAAATGTTTGATCGAGCTTAGTGATCCTTGGTCCCGTTCAAACCCTTAAACACTTACTTGAGCCTTATATCTTTTCTTCTATACCTTCTAATCCCAACTACATTACAAGCCTAAAAAGTTCATTCTGATCAATGAAAGGTTGCTATCATTTTCATTAATTTAAATTTTGAGATAAAAAATGTGTTCCTCATTACACCGCTCAAAAAAAAAAAGTGGCTCACTGGGCTAAAAACCTGAAAGGGCGGTTCAGGCAAAAATTAGAGCAAATCGATGAAGTGATCTGCGCAAAAGCTAGGGTCAAGCAGAACCCGTCAAAGAGACAAACTAGGCCTGTTTGAATTTGAAGGCAGGTTATGATATGCCCATAATACAAGAAGACCGGGGCAAGCCATGTCCTTAAAGGCTGATTAAAGCGGTACTCGAAATCATACGCATGAGAGACTAGCACTAATCCTCCAAAAGAGTATCATTTGAAGAAATGCGAACTTCACCCCACCATTGTTTCCTTCCATAGACATCCCATATCCCAATATCATTGTTTTCCCCACATCCTTATATCGTTATCACATTTTCTTTCCCTATCGTTTTTCTTGTATCCCTTCTTGTTGCTATCTACCATAGACTTAACATGCACTTTTATGAGAAGCATATACTGAAATGTGAATCAAGTGTCAATAATAACAGAATTTAGAGTTTCTCTCAAGATTCCAAAGGTCATGGAAAGCACAATGATCTCTTGACAAGGGGCAATGTGGGAAAAGAAAGACATTTGTGTACTATTATCATTATAAAGAAGTATATACCTCACAAGAAGTGAGGCATTAGTTGAGCAAGCAAGTAAAAAAATCAAATCAAAGGGTTTCATTTTAGTTCATCCCCGAGTTTGGCTGTGATCAAAGCTTTAAGGGGGCGCGGACCAAAAGTGGTCCGCAGAAGAAATCATAGAAAGCATCTTGCTTCATGCATTATCTCATGCATTAAAAATCAGCATCGATCATGACATTGCATTATCAATCTTTAGCAGGCATAGGACCTCTTAAGTTTTCTTTTCTTTTGTTCGGCTTTAACGGGCACAAGGCCCATAAGCTTTGCCTGTGTTAGCTTCGGTAGGCACAGGGCCTCACAAGCTTTTTATCTTTCTTTTCAAGCTTCGGCGGGTACCATACCCCTTAAGCTCTCATTTAGGTTCGGTCAAGACTTAGAAAATAGGTTTAGGATTATCTTCTTAATGCTATCTTTTGGATCCTAGTTACTAGAGTCTTAACTAACATAGATTACTTATTACAAGACTAAAATTTGAAACAAAATCCTCTAACCTTTAGGGTTAGGGTTTCGGCCCATATTAGGAAAATAGGCTAGGAAATTTAGTTGGATTCAAGCTCTTGGATAATGAAAGTGGAAGACATCACAAGATCATAGAAATTGGTTTCACATTAAAATGATTTTTCTACAATTTTCTAGAATTATTTGAAGTTCTAGATCTAGGAATGGAAAAATATGATTCATGGCATAAACATGATAAATACATGAATATGAAAGCTTATATGATCAAGGAGATGAGCTTTTACCTCTTGAAGATTGAAGAAATGAAGAAAATGATCAACCTTCACTATGTTGAAAACTGGACAGCTTGAGAGTGTGATGGTATTGTGAGTGTATCTCACAATATACTCATCCAAAAATTACGAACTTTGGCTTGATAGAAAGATAAGAAGAAAAGGAACGACTTTGGTGTTTAAGGATTCATTTGGTTCGGATCATAACAGGGGTGAAAAGGTCCTTCTTTATGCTGTTTCGTGGGTTGCTGGGAATTCTGGGCAGTTTCTGTATTTTGAGCCTTTCTCCCAATCCACTTATCCGTTTTTGATGATCTTTAGCTTGTTGGAAAGAAGAGAGAAAGAGGAACAACTTTTGTGTTGAGTGTTTTCCGAGTTTCAGAAAGTAAGAGGGTCATATGTTTGGTGGAAATTCGGTGTTCTTAGGGTTTTGTAACTTAGTTGGTGGGGAAGATGAAGAGAATGAAGAAGATGAGTGAAATGGTGAGGGAGGCCACGGTTTTGGGGTATTTATAGGAGTAATCTTATGCCTTGTTTGGTTAAAAGGAATTGGTTTAATGGGTTTTGTGATTATTAAATTAATATAAGCTTAACTAAGGTTATAATTAACTTAACTAAGGTTATTTTGGCTAACCATGGTTAATAATATGTGGCTCACATTTGATGGAGGTGTGACTGATTTTGGGCCACACAAAATGACTCACCAATGAGTCATCGATCTTATCCATTAGCGGTTCCCGAAATTCCGTCGCGCATGGCTCAATCGTTTACCCGATTTCGATTTTTGAGAGGAAAATAATGAAACGAAAGCAAAATGAAATAGGTAAGATTTATTGGAGGTGGAGGCACGAAATTGGAGAGATGTGGGAGGTTTTCAACCACGTAAAATGAGTGGTTAAGAGTGCGTAGATGCGTCTTGTTAATACCCGCGAAAGCTTGGGGGTATTTTGGTCTTTTTACCTAAATGTCATTATTACTTGCATTTAATGCTCATAAATGCTTGGTGACTCATACTCAATGAGTCATCATGTATGACTCGTTGTCCCTATCCCTTGACGGGTCTCTGCAGTTCCGTTTTCGACTCCGTCGGCTCCCTGATTATGGTTTTACGCCCGTATAAAAGCGTAATATTTCGTTTTGATCAAAATTTTCAAACTAATCAAACTCGTTGGAAATATGATTTAAATATAAACCATTTCGTTCACGAGTCAAAATTAGGTTTTCCGATCATTAAAATCTTCTTCGCCGGTGAAAACACCGATTTTTTCCGTCCGAACTTTTGCCAAAATTCGTCCGAATAAACATAATATTTTATTTCTGATCAGAAATTTGGAAAGTAGACTTCCTCACGGACAAAATATAAAAAATCTACAAATTTCATTTTTCGGGTCAAATTAGGGTTTTCTGTCAGTATAAAATTATACTGTCGGTTAAAAAATGCAGACCGGGCTCCGTCTGAATTTTCAACCCAAAATTTCACCGTAACCCTCTACCATAAGAGAGACTATGAATATGATTTTAAATTATTTAAAATCACTTTCTAACTCTCAGATTAAAATATAATTAAATATATTTTAACCGGTTAAACAGCGTAATTAAAAATCAGGCTGTTACACCTTGTAAGCCCTGTTTTGTTGTCAAGTTACGGTGGGTACCAAACCCCGTAAGCTCTCTTATCTTTATGTCGAGCTTCTAACGGGTAATCCACCCCGTAAGCTCTTTAATCTTTCTGTTCAAGCTTCTGACGGGCAATCCACCCCGTAAGCTTTTTTATCTTTCCTGTTCGAGCTTCTGATGGGCAATCCACCCCGTAAACTCTTTTATCTTCTGTTCGAGCTCTTTTATCTTTTCTGTTCGAACTTGACGGGCAATCCACTTCGTAAGCTCTTTTACCTTTCTGTTCGATCTTCTGACGGGCAATCCATCCTGTAAGCTCTTTTAATCACAAACTATTTTCCTTGTCAGTGTAACCCGGTCAAAATTGGATTTCATGTCTTTACTCGTTTCTTATAATGATAATAGGTTAACTACGATTACACCTACTATCTAATAAGAAACAAGAGGGGCAGCTGTGAACACCTAATTTTGTCCGGGAATTCTTTCTTTTAATTAGTATTTTGGAAAAGACAAAAAATATATAAAAATTGAAAAAAAATCAAAATATCTTTGTGCATGTTGTTGGCCCAATTTCTTTTTTGTTACAAGTTTTTAAGCCCAGCATCCAAGCCAAAAAAAACAAAAAAAATCAAAACAAAGGAAAAAATGATTTTTGCTTGTTGAATAAAAATAAAAATAAAAAATTAAACAAGTTGAAAAATGTTTGGTCTCCAACTTAATGTCCTCTTTTCCTCTATTTTCAAGTATGAGTCAATTATGCCTTCCTTTGATCTCTTGCCTTTTGCTAGTTTTTACACAAAAATGTCACCTTGATCCTCCTGTGCTCTGCACCATCCCTGCAACAGAAGTTGAAATGTTCACCATCAATTGTCCCTGTCCACACAGCTGGCTAACTGAGATGTTTGCCATTTTTCTCCCCTGGATGCCAATATATGCTCACACACAGAGATGCAAAGGGAGGGGGGACGTACAAGGAAAAAAAGAGGCACCGGAATATGGGTTACAGAAAAAAGAAACACTCCCAAACCCATGTTCAACACCTTAAACATAACCAATCCCCCATAACCAACACCCTCTCCTTCTCCATTCCACCATTCCTTTTCTCCTAACTTTTTCTCATTCTATTACCAAATCATATTCCCCAATAGAAATCAAAATAATAATAAAAAAAAAAAGACTTAACAAATCCTTCTCTTTGGCCACAATCACAAATCTGCCTCTCCGCCATCGACGTAGCTTCGCTTTCTATCCTCTGCTGTCTTCGCCTAGCCACCACCACTCAGAAGCTCATCCTTTCTCCTCCGCTATCTTCACCAAGCGTCATTGTCATCGCCTCCCAGAACCATCGTTCACCACCTAACCATCGTTCACCACCTAACCAGAACTGGCATTCTCCCCCGCTCCGTCGCCGTCGCAAGCCACTGTCGTCACGACCTCCGCCTTTGAACGCTGCTCCACCAACCACCACACGGAAAGCGTCACCCAGACGACCACCGCATCGTCTGCCTCCGTCCCGTTGCCGTTCGCGCCATCCTCCATGCTCGTTCCCAGATCCACCACGTTACTTTTGTTGTTGGGTACTCAGTTCCATACCCATTTCTTGTATCAGCCCCTATTCTCGTTTGCTGACTATTGGCATTTTATTTTGTTTTGTTTTATTTCTTTTATTATTATTTGTTTTATGTTGGGTTATATGTGTGGGATGACTAATTGGTCCCATGTGTTAGTGTTTATGGTCCCTTAAAGTAGAGTCAGTTGGTTTTTAAATTTAGTTAGAGGGGTGTTTCTTTATCTGTTTATTGGGCTAGGTTTTTTTTTCTCTTTTAAAAAAATGCTAAAAAAAGTTATAAAAATAAAAAGAGATAATCTTTTGAGTTCACGTAACAATATACAGTGTTGATGTATGATTTTTCATCCTCAAGTGTTGTATGAATTGTATGGGTTTATCGTATAGCTTCGCTATCTTTAACCATGTGCAAGAGTGAATTCCTTCTTTTGTAAAAATTAAAATATTTTCAATTTACTCTTTTTAACAAAATTTTATCCAACTTTATAAAAAAAAAAAATTTCTTTGAATTCACGCAACAATCTACGATGTTGATGTATGAATTTTCATCCTCAAGTGACGTATGAATTGTAAGGGTTTATCGTATAACATTGCTATCTTGGACCCTGTGCAAGAGTAAATTTATTTTGAAATAAAATCCTTTTTCTCAAACTTATTTTCAAGATCAAACATTTACCAAAAATAAAATCAATCAACCAATCAAACATTTTCTATAAGAACTATGTGGCTTTGAGTTTCCCATCGCACCCAGGAATACGTAGGAGCAGAATCAATCATTCTGTCAAGCCAAAATTTTATTTTCCATTTTATTGTGTTCATTTTCCTTTTTTAATTTAAAAGTGGGATAAAATAAATATTTTCAAAGGTTCTTAAAATTATTTTGCACAATTAACTTGATGTATCGTTTTTTAAACGGGTGATGTAAGATGCTAACACCTTCCCTACTCGTAACCGACTCCCGAACTCACATCTCTCTCTTTTTTAAGACCAGTTTCCTTAAAATATTTGGTTTTTCCAATGTTTTTCCCAAATAAAATATTGGTGGCGACTCCTCTGTTTTTTTACCTTGTTTTCGCGGCTCCCGGATGGGACGGTCGCGACATCTAGAAACTAAAAATAAAAAATATTTTAAAGTGTTATAAAAAACGAAAAAAAACCAAAAATATGAAATAATAATACATTTTATTGTTATCTTATGAAAATAAATGATGTGTGTATCTTTAAAATACTTATTTAACATTTTCGAAGCCCAACAATTAAAAATACATTAAAAGCACATAGAGAATTGTTTAAAAGTGGATAACAACTCTTTGTTTTTGAATTTTTTTATTATATTTTTTACTTATTTAATTTGAATCATCATTATCATTTATTACAAATATATCAGATTTTAAATGGTTATTGTCTTTCCCATAATCTGTGCCTCAAAATAATAAACATTTCACTTCTCATAGTGAACCAGCTCATTGTGTTTTAAAATCCTTATTTAAAATATTTAAATTCAATTTTTTTAGATACCATGCATTGTGAATTCAATACTTATCCTTCTTTTAATTTTATTAATTCTTTCTTGCTTGGAAAAAACAGAGAAATAATTTCAACCTCCTATTTTTTTATTATCAAATTACAAAGAATTCTTAAAATTTTTGTGAATGATAAGGGGGAAAATAAAGAAATTATGATAGATAAAGGGGATGGGGGCAAATGTTTAAAAAAACATGAAGAAAATTTTTCTCTATGATTATTAAGCTCATTGACAAAATTTATGTGCTTTATGAAATTATTTATATCTTCTATTAAATGATATACAAAATTCTGATACTTCAATTTAATTTTCAACATATATTTTATCTTTTAGAATGGCATAATCCCTATAAAGTATACGGGCAAGAACTCTTGTGAACTCTCTTTTTTTATTTTATTATGATGATGTGAATTGTGAATTCTCTATCACATCACGAGATTGTGATTTCCTGTCCAGAATCCACTGATGTCTGAAATAATGTGTGTTTGAACGAATGTTTATCAAAAGTAGTATTTTTTTTCACTAAAATAATTTTGGATCGCCTTAATTTTATAAAATTGATTCTATGAAAATTTAATTTGAAGTAAAGTAATTTATATTTGAATATTTTTATATTAAAAAAATTTGAGGTAAAATTTAGTATAATTTTTTAATGGTTTAATTATTGAGTTGGTCCCTGAACTATTTGAGAATTTTCAATTAGGTCTTTCAACTAAAAAAAAATTCTAATTGGGTCCCTGAACTTATATAAAATTTTCAATTAGGTCCCTAAATAAAATGGTGAATATATAAAACAAAAAATAATAAAATGATAGATGATGCAATTTAAAAAAATAATATTGTTTGACATAATAATAAAATGACAAAAGATGAATATGAGAAGAAAAACTCACTATTTAAAATAATAATAATAATAATAAATAAATAAATTAAACTTAGTGATAAAAACTACTGTTTAGCATAATAATTAAATAAAAATAAATAAATTGAAGAGAAAATTTTAGTTCTTGAAATGATAATAACGAAATAATAAAATATGAAATTGTGCTAGAAAAGTCATGTTTTATAACAAAATATTAAGTTATTAACATTAAAATAACATTAAAATTATTTTAATATTAAGTTATTAACATTAAAATAATAATAGACATAGCAAGCAAAAATATTATTTAAGAAATATTAAAATAATTTAAGAAAAACCTCAACTAAAATATAAAATAACAATATAAATAATAAAATAAAATAAAAAAATCAAAATAAAATTGACAATCAAACTAAGATGCAATATTTACTTAACTAGATTCTTTATTTTATATATGTTTTCAAAAAATAACCTTATTGTTAATTGAGGTTTATTTTATTTTATTTATATTTTTTTAATTGATATTTTCCAGTTAAATCTCTTAATATTTTGTTATAAAATATGGATTTTCTACCACAATTTCATATTTCATTATTTTGTTATTATCATTTCAAGAACTAAATTTTGTCTCTCAAAGTTATCTATTTTTACTTAATTAATATGCTAAACAATAGTTTTTCTCACTAAGTTTTATTTTTCATTTTATTATTATTTTAAATAGTGAGTTTTTTCTCTAATATTCATCTTTTGTCATTTTATTATTATGTCAAACAATTTTTTTTTCTAAATTTCATCATCTATCATTTTATTACTTATTATTTTATATAGTCACATTGTTACTTTAGGGACTTAATTGAAAATTTTATATAAGTTTAGGGACCCAATTAAAAACTTTTTAGTTTAGGGACCAAATTGAAAATTTTATATATGTTCAGGGTCCTAATTGAAAATTCTCAAATAGTTTAGGGACCAACTCAATAATTAAACCTTTTTTAATATAACACAAATATATTTTTTTATCATTTATAGTGAAATCGGGGTTAGGAGGCAAAATTGATTCTGTCCAAATGTAATCAAACATTTACATTTTTACTAAAATTAATTTGACGTAAGGCAAAAACAATTCTAATACTTTCAACCTTTAAATCAAACCAGGACCATCTTTAAGATTTTGGGTGTCCTGTGCGAACTGAAAAACTGATCCCTTTTTTTTATAACTCGAACATATATATATATATATATATATATATATATATATATATATATATATATATATATATATCTGTGTGTGTGTGTGTGTGTGTGCGTGTGTGTGTTGCGCGTACGCACCGCAAAAAACTAGTCATTAATTGTTTTAATACAACCTTAAGTGAAACAAAATATTACCGAATAAAAGGAATATATTACCGTAATCATTAAAACCTTAGACTTGCTAAGTGGCATGTTTGTTTTATGACTTTGTACCAAATAATTTACAGTAGAAACAAAAAACTATTTCTAATTATTTTGAATAAAGAAGCCAACTCTTATCCTGCTCTTCTCCATCGGAACAATAATGAATGTAATACGATGACGAGAAATGCCTACCAAGATACCTAATCAGTCTGTAACGTAAAGAGAGACAAAACAAATGGTTTTTACTTTCTAATTCAAACGGAAGAAGGAATATGAGAGTGGTCACATACAAAGTTTCAAGTTTTAGAATTTTTTTTTAGAATTTAGTAATAATATATTAATTTTTCTAATAATTTTTTATATTGTATATTATACATTTAATTAAAATATAAGATTAATATTATTTATTATTAAATTCATTACCAAAAAAATATTATATTAATTGTAAACAGGTCGGCCTATTCCCACTCCTGCCTACCAGACTTATCAAGTTTTGGGCCTAAATTATAAAAAACAATTGGGCCCTCAAGTAAAAAATTTCACTATACAATTTTTTTATTTTAATATATACATTAGTATATACACTAAGTAAAAAAAAAAAAAAGTTGGTGCCCCTAGAAAATGGGACCCTGTGCAATCACACTACCAAATCATGCTCAGGGCCACCACTAAATCAAACACACCAGCTGACCAGCATACGTAGATGGAAACCCCAGACGTTAGAATGAAAAGCACGTTTATATTCAAAATATATATTGCGTCAAAAAAATATTCAAAATAGGTGGCTTCTACCATGAGGGAGCAAACAAGTCCCTCATGGTGGGGGAACAAAAATGACTTGTTATAGTAGGTTATTTTGGGGGCATATTTATAAATTCAAATTTTATATGGGTTGATCTTTTAAATTTATTATTTGTAGCAAGGTCCATATTCCTTAAAACTCGGATTTACTTCCATCCTCCTTCTCATTGCTGCCATCTTAAACCAAATGGACACCCAACAAATCATGGACCAAAAAGATCAAAGCTTTACCATTGTCAAATACTATACCTTATCAAAGTCATCTCTCGTCGCATTAGTTGTAAACCCTATCATTTTTTCCCTCTTTTATATGTTGTGGGATTTGTAACAAGCTAACCTGGGCAGGCAAAAATAAAAACCAGATTCAGCTTCGCAAGTAAGCCACCGCCAGATCTGAGAATAGTCCGCCATAACTCCGAGAACAGACCTTGTATGGACCTCCCACCCAACCGTCGGGCACCACAACTTCGAGCTCGCACCGTCACTGCACAGATCTTTCATCGTCGCCCCTCTCCGCCATGTTTCCACCCTAGTCACTTAGTAGTTGCCACCGTCCAGACTAGAAAATAGCTCCCTTTGACCAATTTTACATTGTTTGACCAATCAAATATTGAAGAATCAGAACTTAATAAATGCCTAAGATTGTTTTGTATTAAGGTGGGAGGGAGCACGTTAGCCCACACGGCCACACACTGAAACAAGGCATAAGCATCCATTATTACCTAAAAAATTAAACAAAATAGAGGGACAATTTCATAAAGGTACAATAAACCAGCTCAACAGGTTACCCCATACTTAATCATAACCCAATTATTTTAACAATAAATCTAAGGATTCATATTTGTTCCCTCACCATGAGGGACTTACTTTAATACATCAAACTTATGTTAAATTAAAAATCTCACTTTTTAATGTGAAACATTTTTTTTTAGCACCTTTCTTCTCAATACATCATGTTCACGTCTCATTTTTTAAACCTATTTCTTTTTTTAAGAGAAAATCTATTTCTAAATCTATTAACTTATATTTTATTTATTTTTTTCTCTTTTCAAGACGGATATTTCAAATTACTGTAATTACATTAATTCATATTTTTCGATAAGTTACATTAATTCATATAATTTCATGAATGAATTGTTAAGCAATTGTTATACTAATTTTAGAATTATGTAATTATTTTCTACTATTAATTTTTAAATATTTCACGATGTCACTTACATTAAGCAAACATTTTAATTTTTTTTATATATTTTCAAATCTACTATTTGGTGACTCATAGCAGATCAAAAGAATATAAGTCGTGGGGATATTTGGAGGGCTCACTAGATCCCAAGGACTAATTAGGGTGAGTACAAAAAAACATCTACTATTTGATAGTTAGAGTTTAGTTAGTATGCGCTGTCATTATGAGATTCTTTACATTGTCACCTAATAAAAATAAAATTAATAAAGAATCATGGTACGTGTGACTTTTAGGATAGTTAGTAAAATAGTCAAATTTTTTTAATGATGTGTCAATTTTTAATTAATTAATAGTTTAAAAATATTTTACATTCACAATACATACTCGTTAAATCTTAATAGTTATAGTTATTATTACTAAATCTGTATGTCATTTACTTATCCTTATTAAATTATTTTCCTTTTTTATGACATATTTTCAAATTTCAATAATTAACAATTATTACTATAAACTCATTAATTATTAACTTATTTTCATTTAATTTTCTCATTTAAGGGATAAAAAATTCTAAAAGGAATTGCTCACACCTATATAGTCATTAAATCTCTTTCAATACTATCATCTACAGAATATTAGAATGACTATTTTCATTAGTAATTTAAAAAAAAAATCAAATTTTAAAATTAATTATGCATATCATTATACACTTGTATACATCAATACACGTATACAATTGTAAAGTTTCCGGTTACTGTTCCTGTAACAGTATCGAACACGTGTCAGCGCCAGATTTTTTGCATTTTTTATTCTTTTAATATTTTTTTATGTTTTTTTTAAAAAAATAATAATATTTGTTTATAAAAACATTTACATTTTACTTTTTTAATAATTTTTTAATAATTTTTATACGTTTTCCTTTATTTTTAATGATTTTGTTTTAATAAAACTTTTTTTATACATTTTTTTTATAAACTTTTTTACGTTTTACTTATTTTTAAATGATGTTTTTTTTATAAAATTTTTTACGCTTTCCTTAATTTTGTTTAATATCATTTTTTTTTGTAAATTTTTTTTGCTAATACTTTTTTTAAAATTTAATTTGTATACACTGACAGTATAAAGTTTTTTTACACCGTCGATCAATTATAAATTGGCAAACAGTATAAGTAGAGTTGTGATGTTCTTGATGTTTTAATTTTTATATATTTATATTTTAATGTATATATAATTTAATATTTTATATTTTTTATATATTTTTTATTTATATATATATTTTAAAATATTTTCCGGTTTGAACCAATCAAACCAAACCAATTTTAATTGGTTCGGATATTGTTATTGACTTTTTTAATTTTATAATTTTTTTAAAAAAAATATTTTTAGCCAGGAAAGGTAGCAAATCTACCGTGTTCTTCGAAAATATTTAGGGTTATAAGACTCGAACCAATAATTCGATGAATTTGAAAATCCGAACCAACCAATTAAATTTGTTTTTTTTTTCTTTTTTGTGTTCGGCTCCGAATTAAATCAAACCGAATGGTCATTAGTTCGGTTATTTTGGAATTGATCCAATTACTATATTTTAATATTTATATCTATTTTAATATTCAATATGTATATCACTTTATCAATTGACAATTTTTCTTCTACTGTTCCTGTAACAGTAGAATGAGTTGTCAACCGATGGATGATTTTGGATTATTTTAATTAATTAATTTATTTTTTAAACATATATTTTTTAAAGTGCACAAATTCTTTGTTTTTGAATGTTTTTAGCCAGGAAAAGTAGCAAACTATTGTGTTATTCGGAAAGTTTAGCGGCGTAAACC
This sequence comes from Sophora flavescens, assembly GCA_030762895.1. NCBI lineage: Eukaryota > Viridiplantae > Streptophyta > Magnoliopsida > Fabales > Fabaceae > Sophora > Sophora flavescens. The sequence goes on along the minus strand of CM061067.1, from coordinate 161,159,331 downwards.
CGAAAGAATAATTCGATGAACCGATCCAATTAAATTGGTTTGTATATTTATATATATATTTCAATATTCAATATCTATATCACTTTATCAATTGATAACCTTTCTTCTACTGCTCCTGTAACAATAGAAGGGGTTGCCAATCGAACAAAACCAATTTTGATTGATTCGGATTTTCTATATTATTTTATTATTAATTTTTTAAAGTTTACATTTTTTTTTTAAATTTTTTAGTCAGGAAAGGAACCAAACATTTTTTTTTTTAATATTTTTTGCCAGGAAAGGTAGCAAGGCTGCCGTGTTCTTCGGAAAAATCTAGGGTCATAAGACTCAAAGCAATAATTCGACGAATTTGAAAATCCGAACCAACCAATTAAATTGGTTCCTTTTTGTGTTCGGATCCGAATTTAACCAAACCGAATGCTCATTAGTTCGGTTATTTTGGAACTGAACCAATTACTATATTTTAATATTTATATATATTTTAATATTCAATATGTATATCACTTTATCAATTGACAATTTTTCTTCTACTGTTCCTGTAACAGTAAAAAGAGTTGTCAACCGGTGGATTATTTTGTATTATTATAATTAATTTATTTATTTTTGAAACATATATTTTGTTGGTTTTAGATACCGTGTTCTTCGAAAAAGTTTAGAGTTGTAAGACTTGAACCAATAATTCAAAGAATTTGAAAATCCGAACCAACCAATTAAATTGGTTCTTTTTTTTTTGTGTTCGGCTCCGAATTGAACTAAACACAATCGTCATTAGTTCGGTTATTTTGGAACCGAACCAATTAATATATTTTAATATATTTATATATATTTTTTAATATTCAATATCTATATCACTTTATCAATTGATAACTTTTCTTCTACTGTTTCTGTAACAGTGGAAGGAGTTGCCAACCGAACTGAACCAATTTTGATTGGTTCACATTTTTTATATTATTTTATTATTAATTTTTTAAAGTTTACAATTTTTTTGTTTTTAAATGTTTTTAGCCAGGAAATGTACCAAACCCAATGAACATCGGTTTGATTATCCGGTCCATGAATTTTGTAACCGAACTAATTACTATATTATAGTATGTATATATATATATATTAATACTTAATATTTATTATATTTAATAATTCAATATATATTTTAATTATACATATATATATTTTAATATTTTCGGGTCCATACCAAAGCCAACCGAACCGAACCAATTTTGATTAGTTTAGATTTTTTATATTATTTTATTAATAATTTTTAATGTGTACACATTTTTTTTTTAAATGTTTTTAGTCAGGAAAAGTAACAAACTACTGTGTTCTTTAGAAAGTTTAGTGGCGTAAACCCGAACGAATAATTCGATGAACCGATCCAATTAAATTGATTTGTATATTTATATATATTTTAATATTCAATAACTATATCACTTTATCAATTGACAACTTTTCTTCTACTTTTCCTGTAATAGTAGAAGGAGTTGTCAACCGAACATAACCAATTTTGATTGATTCAAATTTTTTATATTATATTATTGTTAATTTTTTAAAATTTACAATTTTTTTTTTTGTTTTTAAATGTTTTTAGCTAGGAAATGTACCAAACCCAATGGTCATCGGTTCGTTTATCAAGTTCAAGAATTTTGGAACCGAACTAATTACTATATTTTATTATTTATATATATATATATATATATATATATTTATATATATTAATAATTAATATTTATTATATCTAATATTTTATATTTTAATATATACTTTAATTATATATATATATTTTAATATTTTCGAATCCAAACCAAACCCAACCGAACCGAACCAATTTTGATTGGTTCGGATTTTTATATTATTTTATTATTAATTTTTTAAAGTGCATAATTTTTTTGTTTTAAAATGTTTCTAGCCAATAAAGGTAGCAAACTAATGTGTTCTTCGGAAAGTTTAGCAGCGTAGACCCGAACGAATAATTCGATGGACTGATCCAATTAAATTGGTTTGTATTTTTTGTGTCCGGGTCTGAACCAAACCCGATGGTGATTGGTTCAATTATCAAGTTCAAGAATTTTAGAACCGAATTAATTACTATATTTTAGTATTTATATATATATATATATATATTAATACTTAATATTTATTATATTTAAATATTTATATTTAAATATAAAGATTGATTATACATTGACATGATCCATGACCTCTTGATCCTTGTGCTAAACGATAGATAAGTAAATTATAATCATCGTCAAAAATTGATTTTGAAATTATATAATAGATAAACGAGTAAAAGATTCTCATAAATATAATATGATTTATAATTTATATTTCAACTCATATTTCAATAAATCTGCATTATATCGTCGAAAAAAAATCCTTATCGACACCCGTTGGTACCGCACGGGTTATTACAGTAGCTTGTAAACATTCAATAGCTTTTCTTACTGTAGCACAACAGTAACGGGCCACGTGTTGCTTTGTGAGAAATTTTCAGGTTTTGTCTCTTTTCTTTTCTTTTTCGTCGGGCATGGTTTCCTTTTCTCCCTAGGGCCTGGCAACACACTCTTGTTAATTGTCATTGTTTTGGTCATCTGTTGAGTCACCGACAAGTGTACCGGGTCGTCGTAAGTAATAAACACGGTAAGTAATTACCGAGGTCGGACACAGGGATTGGGCTACCAATTCTACCAATATGCAAGAAATTCGATACGTTTGACCAAGTAAAAGCAAGTGATTGAGAAGAGAGAGAAAATAGGATCGCAATTTAAATCAACAAACCAATTAGAGATAAAGTGGGTAGCGATAAGATAAGATGAGAATTAAAATCTGGATGAAACATCTAAGGTCACAAATCCACCTACCCGATCATGCACAGTACCCAAGTGATGATGATCCCCTCCCTAAGTTCAATTGCAATGTCAACCAGGACCCCCAAATTCTCCTAATGACACTATCGTGCTCAATAGGACGTATTCAACGATTGCGTTAATTACTTGCTACGGTCTCATAACCCAATCATCAAACTCTATTAAATCTTGTTCCCTATAAGGTTGCACTGATCTCCTACTCACTCTCATGCAATATTCAATCAGTGATCCCAATTCAAGTTCTAAACGCGAATTACCTATCAAGTCTCATCACGTTAACTAGTCAATCATGCATGCTTATGATCAAAGCAATAATTTCAGAATTGGAAAACATGAATTGAGGTAAAGGAGGGAAACATACATCACATTGAACGCTACACCGTCATGGGTGGTTTCATTGATCCCTTAGACAAGGAAATTAGTTCCTCATGCTTGTAACAACGCACAAACAATTGGAGTTCATCATAATTGTCAAATAGGAAAAGAACACAGGGAGACGCAGCTCCAGAGAATAAGGATTCGTCTCTCAAACACGATCTAAAACAAGTGGTGAACAAAAAGGTATCCAATATGACCTAAAACAACCTATAAATAGAGGTTCTGGGTCTCGCCCGCTCGCGGGGCGAGACCTGGTTCGCGAGGCGAAATTCAGTTTTGGCTCCATCTTGATTTGAATACTCGCGAGGCGAGATGGTGATTCGCGAGGGAGACAGAAAGGGTGACATCTCTGGCACAGTCAGACCTTCAGGCTCGCGAGGCGAGATGGTGATTCGTGAGGCGAGACAGAAAGGGTGACTGTTGCTGTTCATACTGGTCTTCAGGCTCGCGAGGCGAGATCCTATTTCGCGAGGCGAAACTTCCAGAATTGTTTTTCCACTGTTTCCTTCATTTTCCTTGACTCTAAGAGCTTCACCTTTAACCTGAAACAATAAAAGGAAACGAAAAGCGTAATTCTACTCAAAATGAACTAAAAACTACTAAAAACGCATTAAATGAATCAAATTCTAACTTAGGAACAAAACAAGGCCAAATTGGGAGATTAGCGAGATTGACTCGCTCAATTAGGCACAAAATCTACCCCTTTTCTAGCTGGAAACTAGACGAGCCAGAGGCTTTTCAAAACACCCCAAACTTAAACCTTGCTTATCCCCAAACAAACTAAAACTCAAAAAGACTCAAAACTTGGCAAGCTTAAAGGATTCAATCAATTTTTGCACAAATTTCATGCAATTTAACACAACAATTTTTCTTCAATGTTTTCCCCACTTGCAACAATGTAATCCCCACGTTCATTTACTTTAAACAATTGAGAATTCCATCATTCATGCAATCAGTAATCTGAGTTGAGGATCCAAGTGGCACACAAAAGGGAGATCACCAAATTCAAACAATTGCCTTCCTCACAAGGGCATTTAATATTTCACTCATTCGCTCAATTTGTCTAAGCTACCAACTTTTCACTCAATCTCGCATTTCAAGAACACTTCCCATGAATTTGATTTTCATCTCAACAAAGTTCCTACAAAAATATGTATGCATCATCAAAAGGTCTTTCATAGGTTGTAATGAGGCCTGGCTCAAGGTAAGATATTCAAAGGATAGAGGCTTAGTCCCTAGGATCAATGAGAGCATGAAACTAGCATTGCAACAATTGAATTTACTCTCATATTATTATTCTATTCCTTGCATTGGGTGGCTACAAACCTCATCCTTTTTATACTTTTTCACTTTGCCCTTTTTGGCATATATTCAATACTTTTCATCACCTTTTTTTTTCTCAAGCCTTCGGCCTTTAATTTTACTTTTCTTTTTCTCAACTATGATTCATGAACTTTGTAGCCACCCCAAACTTAGTTCCACAACAACACCCACAAAGCTAAAATTCCATGCTCTCCTAAATCCTAGGATAAGGGAAAATCATGGTTTTTCTGAGTTAATGGCTTGTAATGTAAGGTCATCAAGAACAATAGGCTTCAAGGCTCAATGTGGCTAACTAGGGATCATTCATCACGGTTGGTTCAATTCATGACCAAGTAGTTATTTTAAAGAAAAATTGCCTAGATCATTTGATGCAACATATAAATATGCAAACCATGCACAGATTCAAGCAAATCCAAGAAGGTACAACTTAAAAGTGATTCACACAATTAAGAACATGTTGGAGGCTCAAATTTATTTCTCACGTGGACATTTTTGCAAATTGTTTGACTGAGATACAATTCCTAGTGTGTGCACCCCTTCACCCCAAACTTGTCATAAATCAAGCAATCACAATAAAATTTCTCAAAGTTCAATTTTCAATTTTTTCACATGGGGATCAAATTTTCGATTTTTAGAACCTAGGGGAAATCATCAATGGTCAACATAATTCATGCAGTCAATCTATGCTAAATTTAATTAGAATCCACCAAGCTTGCCGACACAACACTCACACACATACTCTTGATCTTCTCAAATTATTCAAGAGCGAAATTCAAAAATAAATGGAAAAAGGGAAAGAAAACAAAAACAAAGCAATGCAATTGGTTCCCTCCCCCACACTTAAGGCATACATTGTCCTCAATGAATGAACGTAAATATAAAATAAGAGTGAGAGAAAGGAGAAGGTGCTCCCTGATCAAGTTGTAGTGTAGGTGGGCGCTTCCAAGGAAAGCTCTTCTACGGTTGCATCCTCAGGTACCGAGCTCTCATGGAATAGCTTCAAGCGCTGCCCATTAACTTTCCAGAATCGTGAGGCGAGTAATAGCGCGCGAGGCAAATCTGGATTTCCAACAGCTGAGATGCCCAGATTCACGAGACGAAAGTGGCTCTCGCGACGCGAGACAGAAGCATGAGCAAGCCTCTGATATTCAGGGCTTCTATCTCGCGAGGCCACTGTGTATTCGTGGGGCGAATCTGGTTTTTTTTTCAGAAGAGAAAATGACAGAAACTTAAAAAATAAAAATAAAGGATATCTAGCTTGGGTTGCCTCCCAAGTAGTGCTTGTTTAACGTCCCGAGCCTGACTCAAGTCACCCCTAAGGGTTAATCCAGGAGAAGAACTTGCTTGCCATTTGGGATTGATTCCCCATGGTAATGCTTTAGCCTTTGCCCCTTTACCTTGAAGTTGCCAGAGGCCCCTTCTAATTCTACTGCTCCGTGTGGAAAAACTTGGAGGACCTTGAATGGTCCCGACCACTTTGATTTTAGCATTCCAGGAAATTGTCTCAACCTTGAATTATAAAGAAGTACCATTTGTCCGGGCTCAAACCCCCTAGGCAAGATGTGCTTGTCATGCCACGCCTTAGTCCGCTCTATGTAGATTCTTGCATTTTCATATGCTTGCATGCGGATCTCGGACAACTCATTTAAGTCCAAAAGCCTTTTTTCACCGGCCTTCGTCAAATCAAAGTTGAGTTCTCGAATTTCCCAATAAGACTTTTCCTCCAATTCCACCAGCAAGTGGCATGCCTTTCCAAACACTAAATTGTAAGGAGACCTTCCAATTGGAGTCTTGAAGGCGGTCCTATAAGCCCATAAAGCATCATCTAAACCTTTTGACCAATCCTTCATGATGGGATTTAACCGTCTTTGTGGTTGAACCACCGGCTTATAATCATCCTCCTTCAAAATCTTATGCATGCATAGGGAAGGGCTTATACCTTTTAGGTCTGAAATCTTCCACCAAATGGCGGATTTGTGTTCCCTAAGAACTCTCAATAGCTTTTCTTCTTCATCCTTTTTCAAGGCATTGCTAATGATTACCGGATGTTGTCCCTTCTCCCCCAAGAATGCATACCTTAAGTGGGTTGGGAGTTGCTTCAACTCCGGTTCTTTGTTATCTTCTTCCATTCCTTCGTTGTTGAGCTTCTGCTTTGCACATTCATCCTTTGGGAGACTCGGTAAGGCTTCCATGTTTTTTAAGCACTCAAGATAGTCCTCATCCCCCAAAGGGTCTTCTTCCTCACCATCATCATCATGGGATTCTACCAACACTTGTGCAAGTGAAGAACCATGGACTTCTCTAGTGGACTTTGACTTGACAATTGAGTCCACCATATCCACTCGATACACATCCGACCTCTCAGCGGGGCGCTTCATTGCTTCAAAGACATTGAAGACTACAGTCTCATCTTGCACCCTTAGGGTGAGTTTCCCTTGTTGGACATCTATCAAAGCACGCCCGGTGGCCAAGAAGGGCCTACCTAATATGAGAGGGATCTCAGTGTCTTCATCCATATCAAGCACCACAAAATCCGCCGAAAATATGAACTTGTCCACCTTCACTAACAAATCTTCGACCACCCCATAAGGATATTTTATAGAACGATCGGCTAGTTGGAGTGACATCCGTGTATCTTTGGCTTCTTTGATCCCCAACTTCTTCATCATAGAGAGGGGCATCAAGTTGATGCTTGCCCCTAGATCACACAACGCCTTTCCTAGAGTCATCTCCCCAATGGTGCATGGTATAGAAAAAGAACTGGGATCCTTCAACTTTGGAGGCAGTTTTCTTTGAAGAATGGCACTACACTCCTCGGTCAAAGCAACCGTTTCCTCATACACTATTTTCCGCTTCTTGGAGGGAGAGAAGCTCCTTCATAAACCGGTCATAAGATGGCATTTGTTCCAAGGCCTCCGCAAATGGAATGTTAATTTGAAGTTTGTGGAAGACATCAAGGAATTTATTGAACTGTTTATCTTGTAGAGGCTTCTTCAATTTTTCAGGATATGGTACCTTCATGAAGGGCGGGAGGTCTTTGGGTTCAACCCACTTCTTTCTTCGGAACTCTTCATCTACAAGTTTTAACCTTCCCCCTTGCTCCGGTGCCTTGTCACTTGCCAACTCCTCTTTCTCAGGTTGCTCTTCCTCAACATGTAGTTGTTCCGAGGCCTCAGCTTCCTGAGAACTAGTTGCACCCCTGCTAGATCCCAACACCCTACTGCTTCTAGTTGCTACGGCATTGCATTGGTTCTTAGGGTTGTTCTCGGTATCACCTGGGAAAGTTCCTGGGAGACGCTCATTTAGTTGCTTTGCGAGCTGAGCTATCTGCGTCTCTAGATTCTGAATTGTCGACCCTGTATGAGTTGCCAACTTGTCAATGGTTGTGCTTGTATTGATTGACAACTTCTCAATTGCCGCATTCATCTTTCCTATAGCCAACTCCCAAGGTTGCCTTCCACCATATGTTGTTTGCAATTGATTAGGCCCTGGAAAAGCCTGCTGAGTATTGCGTTGATAGATTCCATAGTGTGGCCTCTGATTCTGTTGAGGTTGTTGTTGCCTGGCTAGACCACCACTAGCATTACTCCAAGTGAAACCCGGATGGTCTCTCCTCATATAACCCCTATTCTGATTCTGACTGTAATCATTTTGTCTGTTCCTCTGATAGTTATTCTGGGGCACGCTGTCATAGAAATTGTGGCATGAGTCCACATGTTCTTGAGAGAAGTTGAACGGAAAACTCTGAATGTCATGATCTCCATTACAATTATCACAATCCGGAGGCATTCCTTCGTGTATCACATTAACCCTTTTGTTCCCAGACAATGCCGCATTTTGCATCTTCAACAATTTATTCTGCTCTAGAATGACTTCTATTGTTGCAGAATTGACTCCACTTGAGGTTTCCCTACCACGGTTGTAATCATTGTTCGACATCTTCTCCAATAACGCCCATCCATCCTCAGCTGATAAATAAGAAAAAGAACCGCCCGCTACGGCATCACAATTCATCTGGTAGCGCCCCCTTAACCCGTTAAAGAAATGTTGAACCTTGGAGACCAAGTCAAAGAAAGCCAAAGGACATCTTCTCAAGAGCACATTATACCTCTCCCAAGCTTCATTATAAGATTAATCTTCTGTCTGCCTGAAAGATGTGACGGCTACTCTTGCTTGTGCCGCTTTCTGAGGAGGAAAATATTTAATGAGGAACTTTTGGGCCATTTGCTCCCATGTTGTGAGACTGTTGAAATCCAAGCTGTCAAACCAATCGCGAGCGGTATCCCTAAAAGAGAGAGGGAATAGCCGCAAGCGAAACTCATCTTGAGAAACTCCTCTTGTCTTCTGCATGTCACAAGCTTCAAGGAAGCGAGTGATGTGTCTACGAGGGTCTTGTTTGCCACCCCCATCAAATTGATTCTCACGGATATGGGCTGTGACACATCCTTCCACTCTGAAGGAATCTGTATTGAGGTTGCCCCTCACGATAGAAGAAACACAATCATCCAAATTGGGTAGATTGTACTCGAAGAGAAGCTTGTACGGAGGAAGAGGAGGGTTTGCTTCGGCCATCCTCTCAAAATTAATTGCTTCAAGCCTCTTTCGTTCTCTGGCTTCTTTCCTTAATCGCTTCTCGGTCTTGGTGATCTCCGAATCAAATAGCAAGTCCTCTTATGAAAGGGTACCTCGCATACAAAGCTAGGCAAGACCAAGTGAATTCAAAGAAGTAGAGAGAAATAATAGTAAATAAATAACAGAAAATAAGAATAAAAACAGCTTAACCAAATAATCAAACTTCCCAAAAATTAGGAAAATTGGTCGTGCCAATCCCCGGCAACGGCGCCAAAAACTTGTTGAGTCACCGGCAAGTGTAACGGGTCGTCGTAAGTAATAAACACGGTAAGTAATTACCGAGGTCAGACACAAGGATTGGGCTACCAATTCTACCAATGTGCAAGAAATTCGATACGTTTGACCAAGTAAAAGCAAGTGGTTGAGAAGAGAGAGAAAATAGGATCGCAATTTAAATCAACAAACCAATTAGAGATAAAGTAGGTAGCGATAAGATAAGATGAGAATTAAAATCTGGATCAAACATCTAAGGTCACAAATCCACCTACCCGATCATGCATAGTATCCAAGTGACGATGATCCCCTTCCTAAGTTCAATTGCAATGTCAACCAGGACCCCCAAATTCTCCTAATGACATTATCGTACTCAATAGGATGTATTCAACGATTGAGTTAATTACTTGCTACGGTCTCATAACCCAATCATCAAACTCTATTAAATCTTGTTCCTTATAAGGTTGCATTGATCTCCTACTCACTCTCGTGCAATATTCAATCAGTGATCCCAATTCAAGTTCTAAACGCGAATTACCTATCAAGTCTCATCACGTTAACTAGTCAATCATGCATGCTTATGATCAACGCAATAATTTCAGAATTGGAAAACATGAATTGAGGTAAAGGAGGGAAACATACATCACATTGAACGCTACACCGTCATGGGTAAATTTCATTGATCCCTTAGACAAGGGAATTAGTTCCTCATGCTTGTAACAACGCACAAACAATTGGAGTTCATCATAATTGTCAAATAGGAAAAGAACATAAGGAGACGCAGCTCCAGAGAATAAGGATTCGTCTCTCAAAAACGATCTAAAACAAGTGGTGAACAAAAAGGTATCCAATCTGACCTAAAACAACCTATAAATAGAGGTTCTGGGTCTCGCCCGCTCGCGGGGCGAGACCTGGTTCGCGAGGCGAAATTCAGTTTTGGCTCCATCTTGATTTGAATACTCGCGAGGCGAGATGGTGATTCGCAAGGAGAGACAGAAAGGGTGACATCTCTGGCACAGTCAGGCCTTCAGGCTCGCGAGGCGAGATGGTGATTCGCGAGGCGAGACAGAAAGGGTGACTGTTGCTGTTCAGACTGGTCTTCAGGCTCGCGAGGCGAGATCCTGTTTCGCGAGGCGAAACATCCAGAATTGCTTTTCCACTGTTTCCTTCATTTTCCTTGACTCTAAGAGCTTCACCTTTAACCTGAAACAATAAAAGGAAACGAAAAGCGTAATTCTACTCAAAATGAACTAAAAACTACTAAAAACGCATTAAATGAATCAAATTCTAACTTAGGAACAAAACAAGGCCAATTTGGGAGATTAGCGAGGTTGACTCGCTCAATTAGGCACTAAATCTACCCCTTTTCTAGATGGAAACTAGATGAGCCAGAGGCTCATCATCATCTCACATCAGCAGAGCAGAGAGGTGCCGTGTTGTCAGATGGCAATTCTACTTTCATCTCTCTTTCTCTCCTCTCTTCCCCCTTTCACGTTTTCTTCTTCTTCTTGCCTTCGACGTCGATGGCGGAGGGTGTGGGTGGGTTGCGGTGCAGCTCTGGCTAGGACTATTAACATTATGTGAAGGAATAGGAAAGTCGGTTTTGGCCTTGGGACCATGAAGTCGTTGGCGGCGACATTGTAGGCTTGATCGACCTCTTTGGCGGTGTCGAAGGTACCAAGCCAAACACGGCTCTTCTTTGCTGGATTTCTGATATTGGGGTCGTCTCTATCATCACTTTCCCTCGTTCTACAAATTTGTTGTAGCTTCACAGGTTTAGGAGTTTTTCTTTTTGTTTTTCTTCCCTTTCAATCACACCCCATTTACTTTATTTTTCATTTTAGGTTATGGACTTATGGTACAATTCCTTAACTTTGTCCGAGGATGTCCCCAACCCAAGGAAAAGATAGCCCCACCACAATTAAAATCTTAAAGCATGCTCATTACCAATTACCAATTAATAAAATAATTCTTTGGATCATCACATGTCATTCATAGCTCTTCAATAAATGATTTGAAGAAATAACTTTAACCATATGCCAATATTAGCTCTTCATGTCTACCACGAAGAAGATACTGATGTGCACTTTGACTGCAACAATGTCATTTTGGAAAATGTGAGTTTCTTTTTTGTTTGAGTTCTTTTTTCCCATGTATTAAGCTATTGGTCTTTTATCTTTCTTATGAAATCTTTCATATAGCAATTTTTAGTATTGGTATAGCAAATATAGTATCAGAATTATTTTAAAGCTAATTGATAGAAAGAGCAAAATTAAGAACTTAATTTGTTGCGTATCCACCAAGCATGATCACAGGACAGTGTTAGTCTAATGAGTTTCATTTGGATCAGTTTTGTCTATTTATGGCTCATACACTATCATTTACAAGACATTTGCATTTTTATCTTCTGTGTGAAACTGTGAATGTTAAATTGATTATGTTGGATCTGTTATTGAGATGTACATTCCTCTTGCAAGTTACCCTTTATTAACCTTTTGACATAGAAGTTTGCACTTTGCAGGTCATTTTATTTCCTCAATTAGAGGACAAAAGCCATCTTGGGTATGTACTCCAACCCTTTCTTATTTTTGGTAATATTGATTTTGTCTGGTTCTGATTATTAATGTGTTCTTATGGGAAAGTGTTAGTTCATGTTGGGGCAAAAAGCTCACAATGCTTCACACACTCACACTAACACAATAGAGAAATTGAGAGGGAATAGAGAAAGAATATAGAGAGAAGAAAGAGATAAGAGAATGAACACTTAGTGAAAATCTTTATTCACTTTACACACTTCTAACACTTCTACTCTTGCACACTTGCACTTATGCACACTTGCACTTTTCTACACTATAGCACTAAGTCTATTTATAGACCTACACATACACTATATTCACTAACTCTCCTAATATCTCTCTAACTAATCACTTTAGTTACAACAAACTAATCACACTTTAACAAACTCCTAACAACTAACTAACTCTATTTGAATTACTTCCAACACTCCCCCGTAATTCAAATATTCCACTTACACTATTTATTATTATTACACTAAACTTGCATTTTTTTTTATAATGCACATTTTATTAACACTAACATACACATATATTTCCACCTGGATCCCATTGCAATCTTTTGTAGAATTGGGTTTGCCCATAAACACATGGCCCAATTTCTGAAATTGAGCTCCCAAGGCAGAAAACAATTTCTGCTGCTCCTCCTCCACAACTTGGGCTTGGCCCATTAGGTCACAAAATGAACCTAATTTTTGAAATTCCATCACTGTGCCTGCCATCATCTTCTCCCTCATTCCACATAGCAGCTTCATATGGCAGACACGACACCACGGTGGTTCTGGAGCCATGTTCAAGCACATCGCTGCGAGACTTCTTCTCCACCACCCAGGCTCTGTTTGAAACGACGCCCCTGCTCCTTTCTCTTCACTCACCATGTCCAGCTTGCTTTCAAGCTTCCCATCCTTCACTGCTTTTGTTTTCTTCTTCGCAGTGGCGGTGACCATCGGTTTCGAGTCAGGCACCACCGACTTCGTCGCGAGTTGCAGATCCGGAATCGCCGCCTCCATCTCAGTCGCGAGTGCCCCTTCCATCGTCGCCTGAGCATCTCGATCCGGCTGTTCGCTTGGCCTGTTCGAAACCCACAACTCCGTCTTCACTGCAGCGGCGCGCGTTTCGCCTTCGCGACCGGAACCACCCACGACGGCTTCTTCTCTGACGCACCAACTGCTTTTGTCGCCGCTGCGTAAGGGTCCCGGTCCGACGGTTCAATCCTCTCTGCCTGAACCTCCGTCGTCGCCTCCGGCGACCTCAACTCATACCCTTCTGTCACACCAACTCTCTTCGTCACCACCATCAGCGGCAGCACCACCGTGAGATGCGTCACTCCGAACTTCTCAACAGTTCGGAACCTCTCAATCTCAAAATCCTTCTCAGCTTGCTTTCGAGTCACCAATGTTTCCCTGAATTTCTCATTTGCTTTCTCATCAATTGCTTTTACCTTCTCCTTCTCAGCCAGAGAATCATCACTGAAATCGTACTCATCGAAACTTGGTTTAAGCCAATCAGTCCAAGATTGGGTCTTTTCTGCAGCAAGCTGTTTGGCATCCTCTGCTTTGGACTTGTCATCTTCAACAACATCAGATTCTTCAGTACCACCTTCACAAATTGGAACCCCATCATCTAACAACTCACCTACATCAACAGCAGAAAACCCAGCACCCTTCTCTGTTTCCTTCTGCACAGACTTCTCTGCCTCTTTGTTGCACTCTCTTGCAGCTTTTCTTTCATTCTTTTGCTTATGCTTCTCCTCCTCTTGTGAACTTTGATCACTCTCCACTCCACTTTCACCTTCTCCTATCCTTTCTGTGCAAGAAACCCTTTGTCTCTCAGCTGCTGCTACTGCCTTGTTTGTTCTCTGCTTCTCTTTTCTCCCTGTGTCCTCTTCTTTATTCTTTTTTACACTTTTGATCTCCTTCTTGCTTGCAACACCTTTCTTCACATTTTCAGCATCTCCATAGGCTTGTTGCAATATTTTCCATGCTTCTCTTGCATTTTTGGCTGAAGCAATCTTCCCAAGATTCACATCATCCACACATTGATGAAGGATGATGAGAGCCTTGTAATCTCTGTTATTGGATTCCTTGTAGGAGGCACTATCCTCCTCTTCTTGGATCCCATCATTCACTGTTTCCAACACTTCATGGAAACCAAAGATTGCTTCCATTTTCACAACCCAATGATTGAAGTTCTTGCTATCAAGAACTGGTAATGGGATTTCAAAATCCCTACTCACAATCTCTTCAATTTCTACCTCCATGGACCCATCACAAGTCCCTAATCTTGTAGCTCTAGATACCATTTGTTAGGGCAAGAAGCTCACAATGCTTCACACACTCACACTAACACAATAGAGAAATTGAGAGGGAATAGAGAAAGAATATAGAGATAAGAAAAAGATAAGAGAATGAACACTTAGTGAAAATCTTTATTCACTTTACACACTTCTAACACTTCTACTCTTGCACACTTGCACTTTTCTACACTATAGCACTAAGCCTATTTATAGACCTACACATACACTATATTCACTAACTCTTCTAATAGCTCTCTAACTAATCACTTTAGTTACAACAAACTAATCATACTTTAACAAACTCCTAACAACTAACTCTATTTGAATTACTTCCCACAATTCATTCACTACCTACTACATGTCTCTTCGAATCTTGATTTACATGTTATTACAATCCTCACACATCATTGATTTACATGTTAAATTGAAATGATATTTTAATTCCACTCTAAAATGATTTACATGTTATTACACTCCTCACTACCTACTACAGGTCATTTTATTTCCTCAATTAAAGACAATTTTATGCAATGCTTCTTTGATTTTAGGCGTGAATGTCTAGGTTACAGGGATCCAAATAGGTGACTTTTTTTTTCTTTCTGATCTGTGGTTATGTTGCAGCCAACAAGTAATTTTGTTAAGACCTTTACATATACCATGAATAGACAGCTTAATGGAACAGGGAATATAAGTTGTCCATGTGGTGGATATGATTGAAATGGTTGCATATGGTGGGTATACGCATGTTCTTTACTGTTTAATCAGTTAAGTAAATGTTTTTAATTATTACATTCTTTTGAATTACTAAAAATGTTTAATTTTCTTCCCTTTAAAGCAATAACAATGTTCTTTATATGATGGTTATGTATGATAAAATACGTTTTGGAAAGCTTACACTAATATGAAAATTATTATTGTTAATACCATTTTGATACTCTTTATTATTATACTTTTATATTAGTAGTTAATCATGCCAACTATAACCAAATAGGGTGCTTTCAAAAGTATATCCTTAACTTTCCCCTTGATAAAAATTTATCATCCCTTCCGGGTAGTATCTGAAGTGTAAAATTCATCAAATTGTCTCAATTCTAGGGCACAAAGGCTGAGTTGGTTGAAAAACTGAAGCAGCATGAGCTGAACTCAAACCCAAAATATAATTCAGCCTTGGGGAAGGCAATAATAGATGCTTCAGCTGCAAACCCATCATTGGTAATTCTCCTATTATAATGTTCACTCCGGTTCTTATTTTTGTTGCTCTTTAAAACATGTATTTGAAATGCTTTAGGTGGTTTTGTTTGTAGCATATAAAGTTCTTTATTGCCTTAGTGAAACCTTTTACCCCATTTTAGTGTTAGAGGACCCTGGTGACAAAGTGCTATTCTCATGTTCAGTATGTGCTGTTAACTTTCACTTAGGTTTCAAAAGTTAGTGTATTTTGGAATAATTCATGATTATAGAGTCTAGCCTCAAATAAAAGGACATATTAAAATGCCATTAACTTCCATGTGGTCGAAGAATTGACAGAGAAAAACTATATGCTGGCACATACATGATCAAGTGCTAATGAAAAAAGATCTAAAGTGTTAAGTGTGACCCTGACTAACCAGCTATTTTGCAAGACCCTCATAAAGTTTGACTGCTTTCTTGAGTCAGTTTTGAAATTGTATCATTTTGAACTAGTTTAAGGGGTTCTATTTTAACGTGGTAATCTGAATCTTGAAAACCACTTACTTGTTCCTTTGTCTTTCAGTTATAAAGGTTAACCCTTTTTGTGTTTCCTTCAAATGATATTGAGAGCATTTATGTTTGGTTTTGGTTTTGTAATGCAGGTTGTTTTTGCTCCTCCCTTCCCAAAGGTCTCCAATGAAGTTATTGATCCTGAAGAACCCTTTTATCAGTTTATTGTAGCACCTTTTTCCTAGACTTTGTATAACTACATTTTGGTTGTTGTGATATAACAAATGTGTGTTTAATATGTTTTCCATTTGTAGTGGTGCAGCAAGATCATTCTAATGTTTTGGTGGCTCCTATCTCTTTGGGAGATGATGACATTGGTTGTGTAACAAAGTTTACCCCGGCAAAAAGGAAGCTGGATAGTGGATTCCTTTTATGCCAAGTGGGATCCTCAAATTTTCAGCCTACTACTGTTCTTTTGAAGGTGGAGACAGTGTTGAGCAACTTAGTGGATTAGTTGCAGTGAAGATTGCAAAGGAGTGAACTTGGAGTAAAACATGTTTAGTTGATCGAATAGTGTTTTTTTGGGTGGATCCGTAAAAGGAACTTCACATGTGGTGTATAATGATCTTGTCAAGTTGTTTTTTGACTTTAGGATTTTTGGCTTTGTAAGTTGCCAAATAGTTCCTTTTTTATGTGGTGTTGTGTTTGGGTTTGAATGTTGGCTTTAGCTGAAGCTTTCAAATACAAACATATTACCAGCCACTTAGGTTGGTGAAATGGTTGTATTTCCAGTTTCGGTCATTGATAAGTCCATCCTATGTTTTGGCAGAATTGTGTGTTTGGTCTTTGAGTAGTTTTGTTACTTTCAAGGCCACACACAAAGTTTGTTGGTAGTAGAATTCAACCATGTAGTACTGTTGTAGGTCCGTGTATGTTCTCTCATCATTGTAAAAACTTTATTATGTTAATGAAAAATTTACATTTCCTTTATATCTTGTGGATTCGATTGATGTAATACCTATATGGTTTCTATTTACAACTTATATCTCAATAGATGAGTTTCCTTCCCACCTTTTTTCTTTTTTCATTCTTTGCTTGGATTTGCTTGCATCCATTGCTTCATGTAGTGTGATTAGTATACTCCTTTATGTCAGGTGAAATAGGTTGGTGCAGAGGGCATGGTTGCAGAGGGCATGATATAAATTACCTCTTTTTCTAAATCAAATAGACTATCAGTATAAAAACCTTTGGTCCACACCCAGTTTAGTGACAAGACCATTTTATTACAAGCAGGAAAATATATCAAGAGTATAAAATATCGATGGATGATTGTGTCTCTCCGTTGCACCTCTAAGATTATTGTTTCTCAATAAAGAGAAGAGGTCCAACTCATGTATACATTCCAACTCAAAAACTCAAAATTGTTAAAAATAAGTTAGCACCAATATGTAGCCACCAAACTTCTTATAGCAGCAGCATGATGAAGATTGGCATGACTTATGAATGGTTTGCTATCCATTAACAGAAAAACCATTTAATGAAGATTGAGTTTTATAAACTGCAAAAATCCCTTATGCTCAAAATCCCTGCTGCTGAATGCATGTTATCTTTCCACCATCAACAATGGTTAGTGCATTGGCTGATGGTAAGTGCCCCACGTTTACAATGTATATTGGCAAATAAAATGAAGGGAACCTCTAAATCCATAATTGTTCCAGTAAAGACCTCGACTTCAATAGATGTTTTGAGCTTTACGAGTACAATGTTTTGCTTGTGTTTATAACTGTGGCTCATATGCTTTTGCTCATATATATCTCTGATTTAGTTTTTGTCTTTTTCTATTAATTGTTTTTAAGGCTATTTGGGTGATTTATCACACCTGATTCTGAGCTTTACATCAATCTTTGTTAGTGTTTATATATAAAAAAAAAATCTTGAAAATGAAATCCCAGCCAGCATAATATTTTTTCAGAAATTATCTTCTTAATTTCTCAATTTTTTTTTTAAAATGAAATCAAAATAACAATATACTTTACAATTCATTGTTTAAATAAATGAACTGAATTTAGAATGTTCTACTAATCATTTACTCAATTAATTAATATAAATGAATAAGTATACAATTAATAACTTTAAACAAATCACTTAAATTAAGAATGTTATACTATTCATTTTAGAGTTTAATTGCTACGCACTATTAGTGTAAAAAATTTTACATTGTAAATCAGTTAGAAATCATGGTATATTAGGATTACAGTCAATCATTTTAGCTCATGTGACAAGTTATGATTGATTGACAGTGTAAAAAAAAAACTTTATACTGACCGTGCATGTCAATTAAATCCTTCATTTAATCAAGTAATAAGGTAATATAATACAATAATTACATAATTAATAATTTATGTGAAAATAAATTTAGCCCAATAAAAAAGTAACAATTTACATTATTTTATAATACACTTTCAAAATTTAAAATTAATAATATTTTCTTTTAATTTTTTAAGTTAGTTAATCAAATTGAATAATATTTGACATGATGTATCTAAAATTGATTATACCTACAAATATATAAATTCAAATTAATTCCCAATAATTGAAAATAAAATAAATCTATTATTTACTTGATGTGTTTTTCAATATGATGAACAGGTGAACTAAATTTTCCTTGTTAGTTTAGCTTTTCCATTAATCAATTATCAATTTTTATGGGTATTCATAATACTTTTAACTTTTAAGTGTTGCTCTAGAAATTTATAATTTGAAACGTATCTTTACACAAATTATGTGTTGAATATTATTGCATAATTATTACATAAATAATTTTTATCTCTTATTTTTAAATAAATAAAATATAATATTATTTTATCTCTCTCTATATACAATTACAATTATAGCTATGAATTATCAGTCTCATTAAATATTGAAAATATTTAGTTCTTACTAAAAAAGTACGAAGGAAAGTAATTAAGATCGAGGTAAGATGCTCTTTAAGGTGCAATTCACTAAATTGTAGAATTGTTTTATTTGATTGATAAGATGCTAATTTTTTCCTACCTTTTCAAAATTTATTGATATAGTTAAGATTATTAAGTTGGTCATTTTTCGTTTTCCCCCTCCCATCCAACTTCAATTGACTATTTTTTTTAAAGCCATGCATTTGTATTTATACAATTAATTAATTAATTATAATAAAAAATTAAGTAAATTTTTTCAAAAGAATGGTTGGATGTATTGTATACTTTATACTTTATTCAATTCTCAACTTCTTGCTAATACAATAATATAAACTACTTATAGGTTTTTTTTTTTATAAGCCAAAGATGTATTAGGAAGAGTATTAGGGATACTCAACCCAAATACATAAAAAGTAATAATTGCTTCCAAGCAATGAAAGGACAACAAGCCCAGACATCCTGCAACTGTTAGTAAAAGAAAATTACAGTAGAAAATAGCCTAGCAACAGCAAAAGTTTCATATTATATTTTGTTAGAACTGAAAGGTGTATGAACCAATTAAGTGTGTGGATGTGTGACTTTATTTGTTAGGACTTAAAAGTGTAAATGAGAACAACCGTAGGAATAGATAATTGGGTTCCCCTTGATGAAAAATGATATACACAAAAAATAAATAAATAAATGACCAAGTTATTTTTCTCTCGGTGATTACAGAATTAGGTTTATGATAATTACATAAATGGTGATGACAAATATGAGCATCTCATTATAATTTGTACACATTTTAACTGCTTCATTTTATAGTTTATTGTCTCTTTTAATTCTAATGATATGTTCTTTAATTTGTATACGATGTTGTCTCTAACAATCATGTTGGACCTAGCTACTTTTGGTTTGTGTATTCTCATTTTGAAATTTCCCCCACATATGCAATAAACAAAGGAACTTGGCTTACATAACTGACTTGATCCTAAGTTTGAACTTAGTCAAAGGGTCAACATTAACATATTTTACGACTTACTTTACTATTCTACTTTCTTGTGAACTATTATCTTTAAAATTCATGCATTTATTAATCTTTTAAATTTTTCCTATTTTGTTTGGATAAATTATCGAATGGCTTATCATTTCCTAATGGCCGCCTTAATATGTTATTCATTGACACATATCTAACAATGAATAATTCACGTATGAAAAAGTTTACTTTAATTCTAAATTATAACAATGTTATAATAGAAGTTGTTTTAGATCATGCATTTACATTAAAATGTTAGTGATTGTCAGTATAAATTTTTTACACCGATAATTCATACTACTTTAATCTATATTTAAACATGTAATATTATTGTTAACATCAATTAAATATGTATGAAAATAATATACACAGTTAATATAAAAAGTTTTATACTGACATTTATTAATATTTGGATATGGGTTTTTTCCTTTTAAAAACTTGATATAAATGATAATAGTGGTAATTTGTCAATATATTATTGAATGTGAGTATAATTTTTTATATTGACAATACATAGAAATTAAACTCATAAAATATAATGTAAATATTTCCAAAATATAAATAAGAATTAGTGTTGATAAGTTAATTAAATGTTATAATAATTTATTTAGAAGTAAAATTTACCCGTGTTCGCACGGGTGAATAACACTAGTATTCTTTATTTGTTTAGTTTTTTTAATTTAGAATTTTTAAATCATACTTGAATTAATTATATATATATTATTTATAATTTAAAATAATTTTTTAATATTATTTTTTTCTTTTTAATTATTTTTTATTATTACAAATTATATAATATACAAGTAATTATCCATTTCCAGCGTGCATGAGGGAAGATAATTTTTTATGCCGAACTTCACGCATACGGCAAAATCAAAACAGACAAGTAATAATGTTAAATCAATCATTTTGAGATTTGTCTTAAATAGTTCGTGATTAAAGTCATTATCTGTTTTTTTTTTTTTTGGTTTGTGATGATATCCTTCATAAGCAATTAGGAAGATTAATCCCTAGAGGTAGTGGACTGCATTGGAGGATTGACCTCTTTCAATCAAGTTTTTTCTATACGTAAAAACCAGGAATCGAATTCATGATCACTTGTTTAAGGACCTCAAGCCTTATCATTCGGACGAACCACTTGATGATTAAAGTCATTATCTAAAATTTTATCATCAACTATTAAATAATTAATAATTCATAAAATATGTACAGTGAGTAAAACCATAGTCCATAACAGTTACCGGTTTTAACACTTTTTTTTTTCGTTACTCGATCAGTTTTATTATATCCACAAACGAGGAAGGATTTTTTTTTTATAAATCCAGTTAAAATGTACTAAAAAGGAATAATTAATTTAAAAATAAAAATACTTAAAACTAAAAAATTAATGGATGCATATTTAAATTAAAAATAAAATAAGAAGAAAGAAAAATAACAAGTTTTTGAAAAGTAATAGTAATAGAAAAATAAATAGAGTTGGTTGGATGAAAATAAAAAAGACAAGGACAAGGACAGACGTCCTAGGTAGGGATACCTGTGTATAGCGAGAAAGGAACGTGTCAACATTCAAATGGCTGTGAGTCTTTTTAAGGCGACACAAACGATAGGTAAACTTAGATACAAACTGAAACAGCCATTGGGGTTCTGAAACGTGTCCATGCTATGTAGGATTGGTCGATTGGACCCCGGGGGATAATAATCTCTCCTAGGTCTATCTAGGGTAAATTGATTGAATATAAAGTTTCAATAAAGTTGAAAACTTGAGATTGATTGAGTTGACTTAGTGCCTGTGAAATGGGATTCCACGAACAACGAACACTAACCGCATCCAACGGTACTAATTTGAGAATGGGAATATATGGGATACAAAGCCTCAACATTTCAATGGCTAGGTGATTGAAAATAAGAACAAGGTTACTAATACAATCTTTCTAATATTTTCTACAACAATTTTGTTAATTGAATGAATTTTATATGGGATCATAAATTTTTTGAGAGACTGACTCTATCTACCGGGTCATGTTCTTACATGGGTCAAGAAAGACTTCAGTTTTTAAAGATGAACTCATTTTAGAATCATTCTCCTTAAATCAAAAAATGAAGGAAGAGAAAATCAAGATCCTCAACATTAATGGTCTTCAACAAGCAGTTACATAAAAGGCCTACATATATATAGGCTTTTTATCAAAATGAGTTTCTTTTAGAAACTATTTACCAGTTTAGGGTTATTCTGAATTATCAATGGGGGTCTTTTTGGACACGTGGCATATTTTAATTTTTTCACTCTGACAGGTCAAAGGCATCAGTCAGACTGACGCCTACCATTATTAAAAAAATAAAAAAGACAATTAATAGCAATAACAAGAGGCATAAAAAAATAATAGCAATAACAATTTACACCAATAAATATTAATAAATTATTACGGTAGTAAAAAATGCAATTTTAAAGGAACACTGGTTCAAAAAAAAATTTATACTATAAGTATAGGGAGTAACGATGACATTAATGCTATTATTTTTTTATGCCTCTTGTGATATTATTTACTACTTGTTATTAGGGGGTTTTTTATTGTCTTTTGTTGTTTTAAATAGATATTTTATCATTAATGTCATCGTTACTTCCTATACTTATAGTGTATTTTTTCTGTAGCAGTGTTCCTTTAAAATTGCTGGTAACTTTATTTTAATTTACAAGGTAAAATTTTGTTTTACTACTGTAATAATTGATGAATATTTATTGGTGTAGATTGTTATTGCTATTATTTTTTTATGCCTCTCGTGATATTATTTGCTACTTGTTATTAGGGGATTTTTTTATCGCCTCTTGTTGTTTTAAATAGATACTTTATCATTAATGTCATCGTTACTCCCTACACTTATAGTATATATTTTTTTGTAGCAGCGTTCCTTTAAAATTGCTGGTAACTTTATTTTAATTCTTACAAGGTAAAATTTTGTTTTACTACTGTAATAATTGATGAATATTTATTGGTGTAAATTTTTATTGCTATTATTTTTTTATACCTTTTGTGATATTATTTGCTACTTGTTATTACGGGATTTTTTTTATTGTCTCTTGTTGTTTTAAATAGATACTTTACCATTAATGTCATTGTTACTCCCTAAACTTATAATATATTTTTTTCAATAGCAGTGTTCCTTTAAAATTGTTGGTAGCTTTATTTTAATTCTTACAAGATAAAATTTTGTTTTACTACTGTAATAATTGATGAATATTTATTGGTGTAAATTGTTATTGCTATTATTTTTTTATGTCTCTTGTTATTGCTATTAATTGTATTTTTTTTTAATAATGGTAGGCGCGCCTTTGACCCGTTAGAGTGAAAAAAAATTAAAATATGCCACATGTCCAAAATGACCCCATTGATAAATAGTTTCAGAATAACCCTAAAATAATAAATAGTTTCTAAAAAGAACTCATTTCGATGAAAAGCCAAATAGACTCGTGACATATGAGAAGACAAACAATTCATATATAATGTATTAGTCTTGAAAGTTATTCGGAATCCTTTGTTCTAGCCAATACACTGAGTTATTTTTATACATTGTATTCATAATTTGAAATTTAATTTACATACTCAAAAAAAAAAAAAAAAATCTTATACGAACAGGTCTCATGTAAACTTCACCCGATAATCAAGGGTGTATTGAAAAATTTTTGTTACAAAAGAGTATATCGATAACATTTATCTTTAAAGATAAAGCTTATGCTAAAATTTCTAAATACCCTCCTCGACACGTATATCAATGTCATCTCTCTTCATAAATTATGTTCTTGGGTAGTTTTTTTTTTTTTTTTGGTTGAGGGTATAGTATAAGTACTTGACATTGACTTCACAGGTCAGAATTCTCTTTTTATCAAAAAGACATTGGCTTCACAACTACCTGCATATATACCACCTCTGATGAGTCCCCCATTCCCCATTTTCTATCTCTTCCGATCCTATATATAACTTCAAAAGAGGATGAATTCAAGGAAGGCACATTGTGGAAAAGAGAAAATCCAAGGTTACTATTTTGTCAAGGTATAAATTTTTTTTTGGGCAAATATCAATTAGTGCCCTCAGGGTATCGGCCGGTTAAAATATCAGAAATAGAAAGTTTACATTAGAAAATGATATATTCAATATTTTAAAAATTCAAAAGTTATACTTTCCAATAAAATTATTCTATCTTTAGATCCCTTAACTAATATCCTACAGAACTGGTTAGCAAGATGCTAATTTTTATATGACAAAAAAATAGATTGAAGCTGGGTTGTCCTAGGAAGATAAACCTCCAAAATTGGTGGGCACTTTTAAACAATTTTAAAAAATATATAGATTCATATGTGTCATACTTGATATATGTAACATATTTTTGTTTGGAACCCACCATAATTAGAGTTATTGACTTCTCAATGGGTCTACGGAGTATTCCCATAAGCTCAAATTCTTTTGACCTACTATTAGACTAATATCCGCTCAGACGCTTAATCACTTTAAAGTTCCCTCATGTCCCTCACAAAAAATATGTTCTACGAGATTTGAACTCGGATCCTCCATACAAGTTCAATTTGTGCAACCAATTGAGTCATACCTATTTGGTATATATATGACATATTTGAATATCTAATATTTCATTCAATTTTTTTCTCACATTTACATGATTGTATTTTAATGTCAAAAACTGTATTTAGTATATTACAGAGATCACTCTATGTTAGGACGATTACTTAGGGTTAGTTTAGTGCATATTAGAGTAACCCCTCACCAAATGATACTTTCCAGTTTCCACGATATTTCTGGTCAATATGAAGATAAAGGGAGAATATATACGGAATCTTACCATTATTCTATGCTGTCTCTTACTTACGCTTATGCATGTGCGTTTCTTATGCTTATGCAGTTGAATATATATAGAGAGATAGAGACAGAACGGGGTGTGTGTGTGTGTGAGTAAGCATGGGAAGAGGAAGGGTGGTTCTGGAGAGAATACAGAACAAGATCAATCGCCAAGTAACCTTCTCAAAGCGCAGGAGTGGTTTGCTGAAGAAAGCTTTCGAGCTATCAGTGTTATGCGATGCTGAAGTCGCGCTTATTCTCTTCTCTAGCCGTGGCAAGCTTTTTCAGTTCAGCAGCACCGAGTAATTCTCTCTCTCTTCTTATCTTTGCGCGTTTCTTAATTTTAGTAGTTTATCCTTTTCCAAATGCTGCTTGATTTGGGTTTTCTTTTGAGTACCATAAACTATGAAGTATAAACTTCGTATCCCTGACGCTCGTAAAGGGTTCTGCTTGTTTTAATTTATTCTATTAATTCGACTATTAGATCTTATCGAGGGTTTTCCACTTTTTCTTTTCTTGCCTTGTACCAAAACAAAAAAGAAAATGTCTTCTAACCTTAGTCTTGCTTCCTCTCTTTGTAATTAATAGAACATACTTCCATACGTAAACGGTAAATCAATCAGAGAGGAAAGAGTAATTTGCTGAAAAATATTTCTGTGTTTGAAACGTCAAAAATTAAAAATAAATCATTATATCATTTATAAATGAATTCTTGTAAAAATGTTTTTTTTTTATAAATAAAGAATTTTCTTAAATGAGTACAAAAGGCATTTTACCCATAAACAAAATAAAAGGAAGGCGAAACAGAAATAAACCAAAATCAACCTAAAGGCTGAACCATAAATTAACAAAAAAATAATGGTCATTTACAAACATCTTAATTTTCTGTTATATTTGAATTTTTTTATTATTCAAAATAACGGCATTTTAAATAATGTTTTTGAGTTTCATAGTTAAAAATAAGGAAATGCTAACCATACCCTTATGATATTGGTTAGTGAACCAAAAGAAGTAATTTTTATTTTTTTTAAAGAAGTAAAATTTTATTAAGAATTGTATATTTAATTATCTGAGAATTAATATATTTAGTTTACCGACAAAAGTTTACTATATTTTAATTCGTTAATATATATATATATATATATATATATATATATATATATATATATATATATTTTGTGTTCATATGGATAGATTTGATGATTATATTCCTAATTCTTTCCTTATTCTCATACTGCTCTGCTCTGGTACTTTATTATCAAAATCATGCTTGCCATATTAAGAACAGATATTTTTCAGCTGAAGAAACACTGACCGGACGTAAGATTTCAACAGGAGCATACTAGCTTAAGTTATATTCACCTGTAGCAAATATCAATTTTTGAGACGAGATCCACGTGTTATTATTATGATAAAAAGAATTTGTGTTGGCAGTAATAGTATCTTGATCTTCCCTGTTAAAATTTAAGATTCATATAACTAATAACCGAGTTTGGATTCCCTCCTGCTGGGTTTTCTTCGGCGCCTCTCAAACAAGTGGATCTGGACCGTCCGTCCAGATCTGAAGATCCAGATTAAATAGGATTTTATAAATAAATAAAAAATGAAAAAGACCCAAATCCCTTCCCTTCCCTTATTGACCCCCTCCTCTGTGCAGTCCCACCCCCTTTCATACAACTTCTGCCCACCACCGGTGCCTCCCAGCAACAACCGCCGGTCGCCACCGTTTCGACCCCTTCCTTGAGTTGTGGATAGCAATGATTTTCTTAACTAGATATTTTCTAGAAATGGTACATGACCAAATCTTAACAAAATCAATTAATTGATCTTCAATTAATTGAAGGGGGTGGGACTGAGCATATGAGGGGCTCGCGATAAGGGAAGGGAAGGATTTGGATCTTTTTCATTTTTTTTTTGTTTTTTTATTTATAAAATCCTATTTAATTTGGATCGTTCGATTTGGATGGACGATCCGGATCCTCTTGCTGGAGGGGCACTGGAGGAAACCCTACAGGAGGGAATCAGAATCCCTAATATCCATGCAGTTCTCATTGTTTCTTTTTTTTTATAAAATTCATAGAAATCATACCGTCATCCTCACCTTAAGGTTTTATTTTTAATTTTCTTGAAGATATTTAAGTCATCTATAATTCGAATTATTTGTAAAGGATCAATGGCTTATCTGATGATTATTATGTCAAATTATTACTTTAATTAATTTCAGAATAAATATTTTCTTTAATATTAAAAACTTAAAATTTTAAACAGATAACCTGACACGGCTTTATTTCAATATACAGTTTTTTTTTTTCAAAACCTAAATTATAAATCTCTCCGACTCTCTCATGTTGCTGGAGAGGGTGGTAACTCTCTCTTTGTTTATTCACAAAAAAAAAAACTAAATTTAAAGCAATTGAGTAGCTTTTAGTACGGGTTAGGTTAGATGTTTTGTTTAGAGTAGCCGAGCAATGCTACTCTTCCAGATTTACTGGCCAGATTTTCTTTTCCAACCCCTAGCATTAGGATACATAGGTAGTATATGCTGGCAAAGGGTCTTCGTTTGGGGAAGTATGATCCCTTTTTGTAAGAGTGATTTATCTTAATTTGAACACAAATTTTGGACATGTGAAATTGTATATGTTTATTTTTATCTCTTACTTATTTTTTATTTTTTTTGTATACATACTTCTCGAAAATAAACTCAAGACACAATGGGAACAATTTATGATGTCTCCATTTTGTGTACAAAAAATCATTTCACTTCTTATCATGGGTTTACAAGCCTTTATATATCACGAGCTACTTCAACCAACAATGTTAATTTTTCACTCTGATCAGCATTAACACAATCATTGAGAAGTATCGTCAATGTTGCTTCAACACGTCACAGACTGGGGCCTTACTTGAACATCAAACACAGGTTTTCTCATCTTTTCCCGTGAAACTGTTTTTCTTTAGGGAAAAAGAGAGAGGAGAAAAAAAAAAAGGAATTGTGAAGCTTTCTTGTTCTCAAAGATAGCCTTAAACTGATATCTAATAACGAGTAACTGGAGTTTGCATATATATGTCGTGCATTGCAGATCATACACCATGAGCTTGTGAAATTAAGAGGCAAACATGAATCTCTTGAGCGGGCACAAAGGTAAATAAAGAATCTGAAGAGTGGACACAAGGAAGGATGTGGGGGAAAAAAAGAACGTTATTTGAGTCCAAGTTACTGAACATGCGCAGTGGACACTAATTTACGTTGTTTCTCTGTGTTTGAAGGAATTTTCTAGGAGAAGATCTTGAGTCACTTAGCATGAAAGAATTGCAGAGTCTAGAGAAACAACTAGACAGAACGCTCGCACAAACTCGACGACACCATGTACTAACTAATTGCCACTTATTTCGAGTAAACTAATTAATGAGTACATATATATAGAAGCTGATTATAAAATACCCAAGTGCTCTTTATATCTTAATAAAACAAGTGAATATTGAGGAATGATGGAAAATAAGAGGGGGATTGAATGGGAAAGAGAAATTTTGGAATTCGTTCATTATTTAAAATCCTCCCACCCTTTTATTTTTCAAGGACCAAGATTCCACTGTAAAAAACTTTCAACACAAGGGATCTGTTCTCCTATGGCCGTTAACAAAGAGATTAAAAAGTATTTATCTTAATATTAAGAGTCTTTGCATATGTATCTTATGGTATTGATAAATTAATACATACATTCAATGGTTAAACTTTTACCGGAGAAAAGCTGAAGAGAGAAGCTGCCGGAGAGGATCCTGCTCGCTACTTTCAACTTTGTTATATTTTCATTGCACCAAATTATTGATATGTGACGTACCAAAATCCTTAAATATTTAATTTTATACTTTTGTAGTCAATGTATTTTGTATGCACCATTTATACCAATGTGGCTTTCTATATAAATTCTGACACAAGAGAAAGATAGTTCAACTTAAACTCTTAAATAAGCGACACAATTGTGGTTTTTGATATCTCTTACGATTGTAACTCTATATAGGTGATATGTAATAGCCATTATATATCCTGCGTTTTAATTGCAGACGCAAAAGCTGATGGCACAAGTTGATGAGCTACGCGAAAAGGTACGCAATTATAATTAAAAAATAAAATAATACTAATTATGAAGGTGCTACATACTGCCGAATTTTGCTGCATTTGAACCCTTTCATGTGAATTTTACTCAATGAACTTACTTTATTTCTGTCAAGAATATCAATAATGATATTTTGACATAATTTTTGACACCATATATAGATACTACCGTACAACTGAGGGGGTGTTTTGGGAATGATAAAATACATGATGAGAGAGAAGAAAACAATAAATAAGTGTTAGAGTATTTTTATATAGTGTTGAACATATTTTTTGTGTTCTAAGTATCATTCCTCCAAGAATATTGATGTGTTTCCTAACCAATCTCATCATGCTCACCGCAGTTTCATTGTAGTATACATGTTAGCGTGCGTCCACTTCTTTTTCTAATTCATTATATATTGTTTAAGATCACCGGCTCCTTATTCACTTTGTCTGGCCAATTCCATGAGTTACTTCACTAACTTATGTTCTATATGTTGGAAATTTCGGTCAAAGCAAGTCCCACATTGTATGTGAGTTAACTTGGAGAGTCCCCTTAAACCTATATAAAGAAGCTTAAGGGATGCTAACTAATCATACCAATCCTCACTAAGAAGAGTGAGAGATAATAGAGAGAGAGCCTCACAAGAGAGAATGAGAGAAAATAGAGAGATCCCTAGAGAGAGTTTTCCCAGAGAGAAAAATAGTGAGCCAATTTGTGAGAGTGTTAACCACAAATTGATGATACAATAGTCTTGTATTTTTGTATTCCCATTATTGCTATAGTGGAAGTTTAAGCGGTCTATGGGTCCCGTGGTTTTTTCCTTGCTTACATATTGAAGAGGTTTTTCCACGCTAAAAATTGTCCGGTGTTTACACTTATTTTTACGCTTCCGCTTAGTGCCTATTTTTGAGTTCATAGAGGAAGGAAATTATGCTGGTATTTCCCAACAGTGGTATCAGAGCTCTCAGAGCTCTGGAATACTAGGTGCCGGATTTATAAGAAAATTCTTAGTATGCTCTGTGGCTGCAGCATTGTCTGATCTTCCACATCAGAAAATAATTATTTTTTTTGCTGAAAATAAAGTGTGGTAGTGTGAAGTGCATGCCTAGAAAAGTTCTGGCTAGGAAAGACTTGGTATTTAAGTGTGTCTATTGACCCACCTCTCTTTCTTGGGAACTTCCTCGGTACATATTGTTCACAAACTACAGTAATTTTCAGCATCCGGTACAAGTTACCTATACGACACTATTCATGTATAGTGTTATTTTTATCAAAACCCACCTGGTTGGAGGAGCTATTGGCCTGTGTAACTCAAGATGGAGGGAGCTATCACTCATGATGGAGACATGTTCAAGCTAACTGCAGATAACTACTCCTATTGGAAGCCGATGATGGAAGATCATCTATACTGCAAAGATTTGTATTTGCCAATTACCCAGAAGGATATGCCGAAGGATATGCCGGATAAGACTGACAAAGATTGGGAGCTTCAGAATCGGAAAACAGTGGCTATGATCCGGAAATATATTGATCGAAGCGTGTTCGAGCATATATCAACTTATATCAATGCGTATGAGTTGTGGACAAAACTTGAATCCTTGATTCAAAAGAAGACGCCCAGGAACAAAGGCCACCTTGTCAGACGATTGGTAAAGTTGGAGTACATGAACGGTCAAAATATGATCGAACATCTGAACACTTTCAAAGGCATTGTTAATCAATTAACAAAGGCAGGCATGAGTGTTGATGATGAGTTGCAAACTCTTCCACTCCTCAGTTCTCTACCTGAGAGTTGGGACACTCTAGTTGTCACTCTCAAAGAACTCCTGCTCCCAGGACGGAAAGCTTAGCATGGATTCTGTTACAGACTGTTTGCTAAATGAAGAGTCAAGACGGAGGGAAAGAGGTTTGAACAATCAGTTTGAAGCCAATGTTGTTGAAAATAGAGGAAGGGGTGAGAATCGTGGAAAAGGATGTCGTGGAAAATCACAAGGTAGGTCCAAATCTCGAACCAGACTAAATTGTTATTACTGTGGCAAACCAGGACACGTAAAGCCTGAGTGTAGATTCTTGAAAAGAGACCAACAAGCTGGAACAATCCACACTGACCAGATTGACCCGAAGAAGAAGAAAGAAGATGGAACAACTACTGCAGTGGCCTCGAATGATGAGAATATATTTCTTGTCAGAGAAGAAAATTATCTAAATGTTGCATCGGATGATTGCTTATGGATAATTGACTCAGGAGTATCCTTCCATGTCACACCTCATGAAGAATTCTTCTCATCATACCAAAAAGGAGATCTTGGTACGGTGAAGATGGGAAACCATGTCACAAGTAAAATCGTCGGTATTGGCGAAGTAACTTTGATGACTGAGAATGGAAATAAGCTTGTGCTGAAGGAGGTTAGACATGTACCCGAGATGCGTCTGAACCTTATCTCAGTGGGAAAGATTGATGAAGCCGGGATGATAAACCAATTTGGTAGCAGCAGATGGAAACTCAGCCGAGGAAGCATGATTATTGCTCGCGGTAGACAGGAAGGCTCTCTGTACATTATGCAGGGAAAGATATGCAAGGGGGAGATGAATGTTGCTCAAGACGCAACCAAAGAACTGTGGCATAGACGACTAGGCCACATGAGCAATAAGGGTTTGGAGATCCTTGCGAAAGATCATCTCCCAAACATAAAAGGGCGGCCACTTGAATCCTGTGAAGACTGTCTACCAGGCAAACAACACAGAGTATCTTTTAAAAGATTAGATGATGCAAGAAGAAGAAAGCAGATTCTGGATCTTGTTCATTCAGATGTTTGCTCAACGTCTGAAAGGTCTGTTGGTGGTGCTCAATACTTTGTTACCTTCATTGATGATCACTCTAGGAAGGTGTGGGTGTATCCATTGAATACGAAAGATCAAGTTCTTCAAGCTTTCAAGGAGTTTCATGCTTCTGTAGAACAAGCATCTGAAAGAAAACTGAAATGCTTGAGAAGTGATAATGGCATAGAATACATAGGTCTGTTTGAGACATATTGCAAAACTCATGGGATAAGACATGAGAAAGTTCCTCCCAAGACACCTCAGAGGAATGGAGTAGCTGAAAGGATGACCAGAACGATCGCAGAGAAAGTCAGAAGCATGCTGTTGAGTCACCGGCAAGTGTACCGGGTCATCGCAAGTAATAAAATAAACACGGTAAGAATTTACCGAAGTCGAACACAAGGATTGAGCTACCAATTCAACTAATTCGCGAGAAGTTCGATACGTTTGGTCAAGTAACAGAAAGTGGTTGAGATTGGAGAGAAAATAGGATCGCAATCAAATTAACAAATCAATTAAGCTAAGGTATTAAAATCAGAAATTAAATATCTAAGGTGTCAAATCCACTTACCCAATCATGCATAGCACCCAAGTGATGATGACTCTTCCCTAATTCAATTACAATGTCAACCAGGACCCCCAAATTCTCCTATATCCACTGTCGTGCTCAATAGGACGTATTCAACGATTAGATTAATTACTTACTAGGTCTCATAACCCTAATCATCAAACTCTATTAATTCTTGTTCCCTATAAGGTTGCACCGATCTCCTACTCACTCTCGTGCAATAGTCGATCGATGATCCCAATTCAAGTTCTTAAACGCGAATCGCCTCATAAGCCTCAACACGTTTAACTAGTCAATCACGCATGTACATATGATCAACGCAATCAATTCAGAATTGGAAAACATTAATTGAGAAAAGAGAGAGAAACATACATCACATTGAATCGCTACACCGTCATGGGTGGTTTCATTGATCCTTCAGACGAGGGAATTAGTTCCTCATGCTCGTAAAGACAGACAACCAATCGGACATAACCACCATAGTAAAATAAGAAAAAGAAAAGAGGAGACGCAGCTCCAGAAACACAAGTATTCGTCCCTAAACGCTACAAAACAGTGGTAACCAAAAAGCTTCAAGAGATCCCTCAATCTGCCATAAAACAGCAATATATAGAGTTCTGATTCTGCGCGCGCTCGCGAGGCGAACAGACTCTCGCGAGGCGAATATTAAAATTGGCACGCTTTCAAATTGGACTCTCGCGAGGCGAACAGACTCTCGCGAGGCGAGACAGAAGGAGATGACCTTGTGCTTTAGCTTTGGTCTTCAGGATCGCGAGGCGAGCAGTCTCTCGCGGGGCGAAACCTCCAGAATTGTTTTTCCACTGTTTTCTTCATCTTCCTTGACTCTAAGAGCTTCACTTTTAACCTGAAGCAATAAAAAGAAAAAAAAAGTGTAATTCTATTCAAAATAGACTAAAAACTACTAAAAATGCCTAGAACGAGTCAAAGTCTACTTAGGAACAAAACAAGGCCAAATTTGGGCGAAAACGAGATTGAACTCGAATAATTGGCACATAAACCACATTCTATCTAGTTATAAAACTAGATAAGCCAGAGGCTTATCAAAACACCCCAAACTTAAACCTTGCTTGTCCCTGAGCAAGCTAAAACTCAAAAAGGGCTCAAGACTTGACAAGCCTAAAGGATTCAATCAATCTTCGCACAAATTTCATGCAATATTAACAAAACAGTTTTTCCTTCAATGAATTCCCCCCTTGCATCAATGTAATCCCCACATTCATTTACTTTAAACAATTGAGAACTTCATCATTCATGCATTCATTAATCTAAGTTGAGGATCAAAGATACACACAAAAAGGAAGATCACCAATTTCAAACAATTGCCTTCCTCACAAGGGTATGTAAAGTTCACTCATTCGCTCAAATTCGTCTAGGCTATCAACTTTTCACTCAATTTCACATATCAAGAGCACTTCCCATGAATTTGATTTTCATCTCAAAAATGGTTCCCACGAAAACATGCATGCAACATCAGAAGGTCTTATACAGGTTGTAATGGGGCCTGACTGAGGGTAGGATATTCAAGGATACTAGGCTTAAGTCCCTAAGAACTAAGAGAGCATGAGCATTTGACACATATTCCACTCAAATTCCTTTTTCAATTTTTCTTTTTGCCTCGGGTGACTACAACCTTTTCCTTGCTAATCTTTTTGTTTTGCCCCTTTTCTTTTGGCAATTTATTTTGATTTTTTTTTCTTTCTCTTTTTTGTTTTTTTTGCCTTGGGTTTCAACCTTTATTTTTCTTTTTCTCACCCCAATGACACATCACCTTGTAGCCACCCCAAACTTAGTTTCTCACAATCCTTCTCTTGCTAAACTTCCATGCTCTCCTAATCCTAAGATTGGGTTAATATGGTTTTTCAGATTTTTGGCTTATAATATAGGGTCATCAAGAAACAATAGGCTAATTAGGCTCAATGTGGCTAACTAGGGAACATGCATTAGGGATGGTTCTTTTTAGGCCAAGTAGCTATTTCAAAGAAAATTGCCTAAATCATTTGATGCTACACATAAACATGCAAACCATGAAGAGATTCAAGCAAATCCGGGAAAGTGCAACTTAAAAGTGATTCACACAATCAAAAACAAAGTTGGAGGCTCAAATCCTCACCTGGACATTTTTCAAATTGTTTGACCGAGATACAATTCCTAATGTGTGCACCCCCTCACCCCAAACTTGTCATAAATCAAGCAATCACTACAAAATTTCTCAACGTTCAATTTTCAATTTTTCACATGGGGATCAACTTTTCTATTATCAGAACCTAGGGGGAAATCATCGATGGTCAAAATAATTCATGCAATCAATCTATGCTCAATTTAATTAAAATCCAACAAGCTTGCCGACACAACATTCATACACAAACTCTTGATCTTCTCAAATTATTCAAGAGTGACAAACAAAAACAAAAACAAAAACAAAAACAAGTGAAGGGTAAGAAATTTTTTATCTTAATGGGGTCCGAGCGGACCCCATGCTTTCAGCTGATTTCCTTTCCACTTTTCATCTCTCTACTACCCCGCTTCACAGCAGGGCTAGTTTCGGTCTCATCCTTGTCCAATTGGTTGGCCCATGAGATTCCGGGCTCTCCTATGTTGTTCCATCACAAGCAAACATGAACGTTAAGCAATAACATAACAGAATAAATATACAGTTATCCAAGTTTGCCAATAAAAGGTCAGTAAAAATAGTTTCTAGCTAGCAAATAGTGTACAACCAAATCGAACTCCTAGCTAGAACTCTAAGTAAAGAATACAGGGCCCCGGATCAATGATCAAAATCGATGTCGTCCACCGGGTCACCCTGGTCCTCTGGTGCCTCCTCATCCTCTGGACCCTCGGGTACCCCCCCCTGTGGCATAGCACCCTGGTCCCCAGGGTAGTCCTGCCACCCAAGCCGAGGGGACAGCTCCTCCTCGGAGGGGTATACGGGCACCCTACCCTCCTGCTGGGCCAACGCCATCTCCCGGAAGAACTCACGCAACACCTCCTGATCCCGCCTCATCGCCTGCTGGTTCTGCAAGAGCAGAGCCATGTCCGATGATCGTGGCCTCTGAGTGGGCAGGGGAGGTGGCCTCCTAGGTGCGGTCGGGGCTACATAGCAGAAACGCCTGATGTAATCCCGGTCGATGGGCTGCCGCGGGACCTTCTCCATAACTGTACTCACGGGCACTCCCGCCCGGCGTATGATCTCGGTGATCAGCAAACCATGCCCCAGGCTCTCCTTCAATACCCGGGAGTTCGCCTTCATCTGAATGTCTGAGGCGATGACTCCCCCTACGTTAGTCGAGCGACCTGTCAGGATGCCGTAGAGGAGATGGGCTCTGGCGGCGGTGACGGTGGACTCGTGAGAGCTCACCCTAAGGTTAGCGTGTAGGAACGCCGACCAGATCTTGGCATCTGGGGTGAGGTCCCGTCTCCTCAACCTCAAGAGGTTCCCCGATGTCCCCATCTCCCAGGCAGCTCCTGGGACACAACAAGTGTCGATGATGGCCTGAGCGAGGGCCTGCACTGCGGGGAGCTGCTCATAGTCGCAGGGCTCCTCTCCGATCGGGATCCCTAGCGGAGTTAATGTCCGATGCGGTGAAAGTGATGGGGACCCCCGAACCTCCGTCACGTAGCTCGGGCCTGTGACCTCGAGTTTGAGAGCGTTGGCATAAAATTCCTGCACCAGTTTGATTTCATACCGGTGAGGAAGATCAGCCAACAACTCCCAACCTCGGTTGCGAATCTGCTCGAGGATGCTAGCGTAGTTGTTGCCCACCAGGGACACACGCCGCTCTAAAACCATCTCCTTCCTCACCACCAGGTTCCAATGCTCCCTATGATCAGGAGAGCGGAAACTGGGAGAGTAGGAGGTGGCCCTAGAGGCGGCACCCGGCCCTGAAGGCAACTCAACGTCGTCCCCTCGAGCGGATGCGCTTCTTGCGCTTAACCGGCTGCTTTTCAGCAGGGTTGCTCTTAAGCGGAGCCATACCTGAAAATCAGAAAAGTCCCAATACAGTTCAATAATCAGTATTCAAAACATGCAACATAGAGGCAAAAATACAGTCTCACCCCCCCACTACTGTCCTACTATCATACAGATATGCAATGAACACCTAGACAGTATCCCCACTGCATTCCTAACCATAACACTCAGAGCAGAGAACAATGCACAGTAAGATTCCCTAAACTAGAACAGTTCATGAACATGGCATCTACCCTACTACCAGTATAACATACATTTAGTGCACAGTGTGTGGTGTGTCTGTTTGAATTCCACAAGCATGAATGAGCACAAAGTGAAGTCAGAGGGCATTTCTTACCTTGCAGAGATGAACAGATGCTACTGCGTGCGGGTGAGGGTGTGTGAACTGAGTGAGAGGGGAAATGAGGCAGAGTGTGGGAGTGATGAGTGATGAGTGTGAGAGAGAAAGAGAGCAATTCAGAGTTTGAGAGGGGTGGTTCAGACTCTGAGAGGGGAGAGGAATAGTGAAAGGTCGCGAGAATGCCTCGCGATCCGCTCGCGGGGCTATATAATTTTCAGATTTCGCGAGGTGAGAGAACACTCGCGACGCGAATTTTAAAATTTTCCCCAAATTGAAAACCCTAATTGCATATTCACGAGGCGAGAAAACACTTGCGAGGCGAATCTGGAAAATTGTTCTTCACATTTCCATAATCGCGAGGCTAGTAGTAATTCGCGAAGCGAATCTGGAATTTCCAACAGTTGCTGATGCCCAGATTCGCGAGGCGAAAGTGTCTCTCACGACGCGAGACAGAAGCTTGAGCTTTACACTGAGATTCCAGGGCCTCTGCCTCGCGAGGCCAGTGTGTATTCGCGGGGCGAGTCTCTCCTTTTTATTTTTTATTATTATTATTTTTTATTTTTTTATTTTTATTTAAGGAAAATGACAGAAAAATAAAGGATACCTAGCTTGGGTTGCCTCCCAAGTAGCGCTTGTTTAATGTCCCGAGCCTGACTCAAGTCACCCCTTCGGGTTAACTCAAAAGAAGCACTTGCTTGCCATTTTCTTCTAATTCTACTGCTCCGTGTGGAAAAACATGGAGGACCTTGAATGGTCCTGACCACCTTGACTTCAGCTTCCCAGGAAAGAGTCTCAG
This sequence comes from Sophora flavescens, assembly GCA_030762895.1. Lineage (NCBI taxonomy): Eukaryota > Viridiplantae > Streptophyta > Magnoliopsida > Fabales > Fabaceae > Sophora > Sophora flavescens. The sequence continues at coordinate 161,121,947 of CM061067.1, read as the reverse complement.
TCTTGAGTTATAAAGAAGTACCATTTGTCCGGGCTCAAACCTCCTAGGCAAGATGTGCTTGTCATGCCATGCCTTAGTCCGCTCCTTGTAGATTCTTGCATTTTCATATGCTTGCATGCGGATCTCGGACAACTCATTTAAGTCCAAAAGCCTCTTCTCACCGGCCTTCATCAAATCAAAGTTGATTTCTCGAATTGCCCAATAAGACTTTTCCTCCAATTCCACCGGTAAGTGGCACGCCTTTCCAAACACCAAATTGTAAGGAGACCTTCCAATTGGAGTCTTGAAGGCAGTCCTATAAGCCCATAAGGCATCATCTAACTTTTTTGACCAATCCTTCCGTGAGGAGTTGACGGTTTTCTCAAGAATACGCTTCAACTCAAGGTTGGATACCTCCGCTTGCCCATTGGTCTGGGGGTGATAAGGAGTAGAGACTCTATGCTTGACCCCATACTTCTCAAGAAGCTTGTGCATTTGATTGTTGCAAAAGTGGGATCCCCCATCACTAATCAACACTCTAGGAACCCTAAACCTCGAGAAGATATTGCGCCTTAGGAATTCCATGACTACCCGCGCATCATCCGTGGTTGTTGGGATTGCTTCTACCGACTTTGACACGTAGTCCACAGCCACTAAAATGTATTGATAGGAGAAAGATGGTGGGAATGGTCCCATGAAATCTATCCCCCATACATCAAAGAGTTCTACTTCAAGCATGCTATTCAAGGGGAGCTCATGCCGCTTGGAGATGTTGCCAGCTCTTTGGCAACGATCACAGTTCTCAACAAAGGTGTGGGCATCCTTGAAGAGAGTTGGCCAATAAAACCCGCTTTGGAGGATTTTCTCTGCTGTCTTCTTTCCCCCATAATGCCCACCATAATCCGAGCTATGACAATGCCACAACACGTTTCCGATTTGGTCATGGGGAATGCACCTTCTTAGGATCCCATCCGAGCATTGCTTGAAAAGATAGGGGTCCTCCCACACATAGTACCTTGCATCTGAGAAGAACTTCTTCCTCTGTTGACTAGTCTAACCTTGCGGAACCACATTTGAAGATTTGAAGTTGGCCATGTCCGCGAACCAAGGAGGGGAATTTTAAATGAGTGCAAGCAGTTTTTCATTAGGAAATTCTTCCTTAATGTCTAACAATTCCTCCTCGGTGTTGGGATTGACCAACCTAGATAAGTGGTCTGCCACACCATTGTCGGACCCCTTCCTGTCCTTAATCTCCAGATCAAATTCCTGCAAAAGAAGAATCCACCGAATTAATCTAGGTTTGGCCTCTTGTTTTGTCATCAAGTATTTTATGGCCGCGTGATCAGTGTAAACAACAATCTTAGACCCCACAATGTAGGATCTAAACTTATCTAAAGCAAAAACCACAGCAAGTAGTTCTTTTTCAGTGGTGGAATAATTAGCTTGTGCCTCATTCAAAACTTTACTTGCATAATAAATGACATGAGCTAACTTTTCCACCCTTTGTCCCAAAACAGCCCCCACCGCATAATCACTAGCATCACACATGATTTCAAAAGGTAAATTCCAATTAGGTGCAGTGATTATGGGTGCGGTGACAAGCATATTTTTCAAAATAGTGAAGGCATTTAAACAAGAAGCATTAAACTCAAAGGATACATCCTTCACAAGAAGGTCGCAAAGCGGCTTTGCGATTTTGGAGAAGTCCTTGATGAATCTCCGGTAGAACCCGACATGCCCCAAAAAACTCCTCACCCCCTTTACATTGGTTGGTGGGGGAAGCTTCTCAATCAACTCAATCTTTGGTTTATCAACTTCAATCCCCCTTTGGAAGATTTTGTGCCCCAAGACTATACCTTCCTTGACCATGAAGTGACATTTCTCCCAATTGAGCACAAGGTTAGTCTCTTGGCACCTTTTAAGCACCAAAGTCAAGTTCTTCAAGCAATTGTCATATGAGGTCCCAAAGACCGAGAAGTCATCTATGAACACCTCAATGCATTTCTCCACCATGTCTGAGAAAATAGAAAGCATGCACCTTTGGAAAGTAGCAGGAGCGTTGCACAATCCAAAGGGCATCCTCCTATAGGCAAAGACTCCATATGGACAAGTGAAAGCCGTCTTCTCTTGATCTTGAGGATCCACCACAATTTGATTATAGCCGGAGTAACCATCCAAAAAACAATAGTACTCATGTCCGGCTAACCTTTCTAGCATTTGATCAATGAAGGGAAGAGGGAAGTGATCTTTCCTTGTGGCCTCATTTAGCTTTCTATAGTCGATACATACTCTCCACCCCGTGATGGTCCTTGTTGGGATCAATTCATTGCTTTCATTGACCACCACTGTTGTGCCTCCTTTCTTTGGGACCACATGAATTGGACTAACCCAATTGCTATCCGAGATTGGATAGATGATTCCGGCATCCAAAAGTTTAATCACTTCCTTACGCACAACTTCTTTCATGATGGGATTTAACCGTCTTTGTGGTTGAACCACCGGCTTATGATCATCCTCCATCAAAATCTTATGCATGCATAGGGAAGGGCTTATACCTTTTAGGTCCGAAATCTTCCACCCAATGGCGGATTTGTGTTCCCTAAGAACTCTCAATAGCTTTTCTTCTTCATCCTTTTTCAAGGCATTGCTAATGATTACCGGATTTTATCCTTTCTCCCCCAAGAATGCATACCTTAAGTGGGTTGGGAGTTGCTTCAACTCCGGTGCCTTGTTATCTTCTTCCATTCCTTCCTTGTTGAGCTTTTCCTTTGCACATTCATCCATTGGGAGACTCGGTAAGGCTTCCATGTGTTTTAAGCACTCAAGATAGTCCTCATCCCCCAAAGGGTCTTCTTCCTCACTATCATCATCATGGGATTTTACCAACACTTGTGCAAGTGAAGAACCATGGGCTTCTTTAGTGGCCTTTGCCTTGACAATCGAGTCCACCATATCCACTCGATACACATCCGACCTCTCAGTGGGGTGCTTCATTGCTTCAAAGACATTGAAGACTACATTCTCATCTTGCACCCTTAGAGTAAGTTTCCCTTCTTGCACATCTATCAAGGCACGCCCAGTGACCAAGAAGGGCCTACCCAATATGAGAGGGATCTCGGCGTCTTCATCCATATCAAGAACCACAAAGTCCGCCGGAAATTTGAACTTGTCCACCTTCACTAACAAGTCTTCGACCATCCCATAAGGATATTTTATAGAACGATCGGCTAGTTGGAGTGACATCCGCGTATCCTTGACTTCTTTGATCCCCAATTTCTTCATCATAGAGAGGGGCATCACGTTGATGCTTGCCCCTAGATCACACAATGCCTTCCCTAGAGTTATCTCCCCAATGGTGCATGGTATAGAAAAAGAATCGGGATCTTTCAACTTTGGAGGTAGTTTTCTTTGAAGAATGGCACTACACTCCTCGGTTAAAGCAACCGTTTCCTCATCCACTATTTTCCTCTTCTTGGAGAGAAGCTCCTTCATAAACCGAGCATAAGATGGCATTTGTTCCAAAGCATCCGCAAATGGAATGTTAATCTGAAGTTTGCGGAAGACATCAAGGAATTTATTGAACTGTTGATCTTGTTGAGGCTTCTTCAATCTTTCAGGATATGGTACCTTCATGTAGGGCGGGAGGTCCTGGGGTTCAACCCATTTCTTTTTTCGAAACTCTTCATCTACAAGTTTTAACCTTCCCCCTTGCTCCGGTGCCTTGTCACTTGCCAACTCCTCTTTCTCGGGTTGCTCTTCCTCAACATGTGGTTGTTCCGGGGCCATGTCTTCCTCTGAACTGGTTGCACCCCTGCTAGATTCCAACACCCTACCGCTTCTAGTTGTTACGGCATTGCATTGGTTCTTAGGGTTGTTCTCGGTATCACCCGGGAAAGTGCCTGGGAGACGCTCATTTAGTTGCTTTGTGAGCTGGGCAATCTGCATCTCTAGATTCTGAATTGCCGCCCCTGTATGAGTTGCCAACTTATCAACGACTGTGCCTGTATTGATTGACAACTTCTCAACTGCCGCACTCATCTTCTCAATAGCCAACTCCCAAGGTTGCCTTCCACCATCAGTTATTTGCAATTGATTAGGCCCCGGAAGAGCCTGCTGAGTATTATGCTGATGGATTTCATAGTTAGGCCTCTGACTCTGTGGAGGTAGTTGTTGCCAATTCTTGTTGAGGTTGTTGTTGCCCAGCTAGACCACCACTAGCATTACTCCAAGCGAAACCCGGATGGTCTCTCCTCATATAACCCCTATTCTGATTCTGACTGTTCCTCTGATAGTTGTTCTGGGGCACGCTGTCATAGAAATTGTGGCATGAGTCCACATGTTCTCGAGAGAAGTTGAACGGACAACTCTGAATGTGATGATTTCCATTACAATTATCACAACCCGGAGGCATTCCCTCGTGTATCGCATTAACCTTCTTGTTCTCAGACAAAGCCGCAACTTGTATCTTCAACGATTTAACTTGCTCTAGAATGGCTTCCATTGTTGCAGAACTGAATCCACTTGAGGTTTCCCTACCACGGTTGTAATCATTGTACGACATCTTCTCCAATAATGCCCATCCATCCTCAGCTGATAAAAAGGAAAAGGAACCGCCAGCTGCGGCATCACAATTCATCTGATAGCGTCCCCTCAACCCGTTAAAGAAATGTTGAACTTTGGAGACCACGTCAAAGAAAGCTGAGGGACATCTTCTCAAGAGCACATTATACCTCTCCTAGTCTTCATTATAAGTTTCATCTTCTGTCTGCCTGAAAGATGTGACGGCTACTCTTACTTGTGCCGCCTTCTGAGGAGGAAAATACTTGGTGAGGAACTTCTGTGCCATTTGCTCCCAAGTTCTGATACTGTTCCTATCCAAGCTATCAAACCAATCGCGAACGACATCCCTAAGAGAGAGGGGGAATAGCCGCAAGCGAAACTCATCTTGAGAAACACCTCTTGTCCTCTGCAAGTCACAAGCTTCAAGGAAGTGAGTGATGTGTCTATGAGGGTCTTGTTTGCCACTCCCATCAAACTGATTCTCACGGATCTGGACTGTGACATATCCTTCCACTCTGAAGGAATCTGTATTGAGGTTGCCTCTCACGATGGAAGAATCACAATCACCCAAGTTGGGTAGATCGTACTCGAAGAGAGGCTTGTAACGAGGAGGAGGACGAGGAGGGTTTTCTTCGGCCATCCTTTCAAATTCAATTACTTCAAGCCTCTTTCGCTCTCTTGCTTCTTTCCTTAAGCGCTTCTCAGTCTTGGTGATCTCTGAATCAAATAGCAAGTCCTCTTGTGAGAGGGTACCTCGCATACAAAAACAAGGCAAGACCAAGTGGAATCAAAGAAGTAGAGAGAGATAATAGTAAATAAAAATAAAAATAAAAATAAAAATATCTTTACCAAATAATCAAACTTCCCTAGAAATTAGGAAAATTGGTTGTGCCAATCCCCGGCAACGGTGCCAAAAACTTGTTGAGTCACCGGCAAGTGTACCGGGTCGTCGCAAGTAATAAAATAAACACGGTAAGAATTTACCGAGGTCGAACACAAGGATTGAGCTACCAATTCAACTAATTCGCGAGAAGTTCGATACGTTTGGTCAAGTAACAGAAAGTGGTTGAGATTGGAGAGAAAATAGAATCGCAATCAAATTAACAAATCAATTAAGCTAAGGTATTAAAATCAGAAATTAAATATCTAAGGTGTCAAATCCACCTACCCAATCGTGCATAGCACCCAAGTGATGATGACTCTTCCCTAATTCAATTACAATGTCAACCAGGACCCCCAAATTCTCATATATCCACTGTCGTGCTCAATAGGACGTATTCAACGATTGGATTAATTACTTACTAGGTCTCATAACCCTAATCATCAAACTCTATTAATTCTTGTTCCCTATAAGGTTGCACTGATCTCCTACTCACTCTCGTGCAATAGTCGATCGATGATCCCAATTCAAGTTCTAAAACGCGAATTGCCTCCTAAGCCTCAACACGTTTAACCAGTCAATCACGCGTGCACATATGATCAACGCAATCAATTCAGAATTGGAAAACATTAATTGAGAAAAGAGAGAGAAACATACATCACATTGAATCGCTACACCATCATGGGTGGTTTCATTGATCCTTCAGACGAGGGAATTAGTTCCTCATGCTCGTAAAGACAGACAAACAATCGGACATAACTATCATAGTAAAATAAGGAAAAGAAATGAGGAGACGCAGCTCCAGAAACACAAGTATTCGTCCCTAAACGCTACAAAATAGTGGTAACCAAAAAGCTTCAAGAGATCCCTCAATCTGCCATAAAACAACAATATATAGAGTTCTGATTCTGCGCGTGCTCGCGAGGCGAACAGACTCTCGTGTGGTGAGACAGAAAGGATGACTGTTGCTGCTTAGCTGGTCTTCAGGCTCGCGAGGCGAGCAATCTATCGCGGGACGAAACCTCCAGAATTGTTTTCCCACTGTTTTCTTCATCTTCCTTGACTCTAAGAGCTTCACTTTTAACCTGAAACAATAAAAAGAAACAAAAAGCGTAATTCTATTCAAAATAGACTAAAAACTACTAAAAATGCCTAGAACGAGTCAAAGTCTACTTAGGAACAAAACAAGGCCAAATTTGGGCGAAAACGAGAATGAACTCGAATAATTGGCACATAAACCACAGTCTATCTAGTTATAAAACTAGATAAGCCAGAGGCTTATCACATGCTTTCTCAAGCAAAACTTCCCAAATCATTTTGGGGCGAAGCAGTGAAAACTGTAGTTGATCTGATAAATTTGTCTCCTTCAAGACCTTTAAATGGAGAGATTCCAGATGAAGTATGGACTGGAAAGAAAGCCTCTTATGGTCACTTGAGAGTCTTTGGGGTGTAGGGCATTTGTCCACATTCCTAAAGATGAAAGAGCAAAGCTAGATGCAAAGACGAAGGAATGCATATACCTTGGTTCACCAAGAGATGAACTTGGTTTCAGATTATGGGATCCTGCACACAAGAAGATTGTTCGAAGCAGGGATGTGGTGTTCTTTGAAGATCAAACGATCCAAGACATTAAGTAATCTGAGAAGCCAAAGCACAAAGTGATTTCTGATTCAAGTCCTGTTGTGATAAACAATTTAGGGGGAGAGAATCCTCAAAGGAATGATGAACATGATCAGGAGGAACAATCTGATCAGACAGAACAACCTGACCAGATAGAACAAAGTCAGGATCAGATGATGGAGACTGATGAGACAGAAGAAGAATCTCAAGTAAGACGATCCAGAAGAGTCAGACAACCATCAAGAAGATATTATTCAGATGAATATGTCAATCTCACTGATGAAGGAGAACCTCAAAGCTTCATAGAAGCAATTGAGATGAATGATAAGGAGAAATGGTTGCAAGCCATGGAAGAAGAAATGCAGTCCCTGAAAGAGAATCAGACGTATGACCTGGTGAGATTACCAGATCGACGAAAGGCGTTGAAAAACAAATGGGTGTTCAAGCTCAAGACGGAAGAGAACATCCCAAACCCCAGGTACAAAGCAAGAATTGTTGTAAAGGGGTGCAACATGAAGAAAGGCATAGATTTCGAAGCAATCTTCTCACCAGTGGTGAAGATGACATCTATTAGAGCAATTCTCGGTCTAGCTGCAAAACTAGACTTGGAGATTGAACAACTTGATGTAAAAACAACATTCCTACATGGAGACCTAGAGGAGGAAATCTATATGGAGCAACCGGAAGGTTTTGCAGAACCAGGCAAGGAACACCTAGTGTGTCGTCTGAAGAAAAGCCTCTACGGTCTGAAGCAAGCTCCAAGGCAATGGTACAAGAAGTTTGATCTCTTTATGACCTAACACAATTTCAAGAAGACCTCCGCAGACCATTGTGTGTTTGTGAAGAACTATGAGAATGGTGAATCCATTATACTTCTGTTGTATGTTGATGATATGCTAATTATTGGGAAAGATAAGGCAAAAATAGCTTCTCTCAAGAAGGCATTGAGCAAGTCTTTTGCCATGAAAGATCTGGGTGTAGTGAAGAAGATTCTTGGAATGAAGATAACTAGAGATCGTTCTAGAAGATTCTTGGGTGTAGTGAAGAGGATTCTTGGAATGAAGACTATATCCAGAAAGTTCTTGAAAGGTTCAACATGCATAATGCCAAACCTGTGCATGTTCCATTACCTGGTCATCTCAAACAGAGTAAGACGCAATGTCCATGGAATGAAGAAGAAAAAGAAGAAATGAACAAGGTGCCCTATTCTTTTGAAGTGGGTAGTCTTATGTATGCAATGGTCTGTACAAGACCAGACATTGCTTATGCTGTCGGAGTTGTGAGTAGATTCCTATCAAATCCAGGAAAGGAACACTGGAATGCAGTGAAATGGATACTACGATATCTGAGAGGAACTGCCAAAAGCTACTTGTGTTTTGGCAATGGAAATTTAAAGCTTCTTGGGTATTCAGATGCAGATATGGTAGGAGATGTGGATTCAAGAAAGTCTGCATCAAGATATCTAATTACTTTTGCAGGGGGAGCTATCTCATGGCAGTCAAGACTACAAAAGTGCATTGCTTTAAGCACTACAGAAGCAGAATTCATCGCAATCACCGAATGTTACAAAGAGATCTTGTGGATGAAGAAGTTCCTACAAGAGTTAGGACAGGATCAGGAAAGTTGTATTCTCTATTGCGACAGTCAGAGCGCAATACATCTCAGCAAGAACTCGACATTTCATTCAAGGTCGAAATACATCGACGTAAGGTATCACTGGATTCGTGATGTGTTGGAAAGTAAACTGCTGGAGATTGAGAAAATACACACAAAAGATAACGGGGCGGATGTGATGACAAAAGCTCTACCGAAAGAGAAGATAGAAGTCTGTAAAGAAGTTGCAGGCTTAGCATCAACCCCAAACTGATTCAAGGATATTTTCCCTTTGGCTGAAGGGGGAGATTTGTTGGAAATTTCAGCCAAAGCAAGTCCCACATTGTATGGGAGCTAACTTGGAGAGCCCTCTTAAACCTATATAAAGAAGCTTAAGGGGTGCTAACTAATCACATCAATCCTCACTAAGAAGAGTGGGAGATAATAGAGAGAGAGCCTCATAAGAGAGAGTGAGAGAAAAATAGAGAGATCCCTAGCGAGAGTTTTCTCAGAGAGAAAAATAGTGAGCCAATTTGTGAGAGTGTTATCCACAAATTGAGGATACAATAGTGCCTACGGGTCCCGTGGTTTTTTCCTTGCTCACATTGAGGAGGTTTTTCCACGCTAAAAATTGTCCGGTGTTATTACACTTATTTTTACGCTTCCGCTTAGTGCCTATTTTTGAGTTCACAGATGAGGGAAATTATACTGGTATTTCCCAACACTATATTATTCGTGCTAGCTTCTTCTCCATCTAAACTAGTCATTAATTGTTCACTAATCATTGCCATTATGCACACGCTCATATATAATTAGGAGCTACTTTCACCCGAGGAATTTTAGGTATTTGTTCTCCCAAAATGGTTACATGAATCCTAATCAAACAAAACCACAACATATATGGAAAATTATAATTTTCCTTAAAAAGAAGATAAAGGAGAGGAAAGTACACTATAAAAAAAATTATTATTTTGTGGATGTAATATTAAGGGGGTTTCTTGAAACCGCTGCAAATTAATATAAATTTAAATGAATATTGAGTTTCCAATATAACATCCAAAATAAGCTAAATAGTGGCGATTTAACATTCAATTCGGGGAGGTTTATAACTCCCTCAAATTAACTTCAAAAATTAAACATTAAAATATTCCCCCTCTCACTATTCATTACCCGCGAACCCAAATTCCCCTTCCAATGTAACCGCAACCCAAATATCTTCCCACTTCAAGAACACCCAAAGCCCCAGTTTCTGTGCCTCTACTCCTTGCGCCTAGTTCAGTTCCTGTGCCTCTGCTCTTTTGGGTCTTTTGGGTCCTTAACGTCTGCAGTAGTTTCAATGCCTCTGCTCACACTGCTGCCTCACTCCTTCACATCTTCATCTTCCTTCTCCAAGTTAACTACCAGGTTCTTCCTGCTCCTTTGCTATATGTTACTTCTCTGTTACTTCACTCTTTCAATTTTCTTTTCTCTGATGCTACTAGGAATTTTTGGAAATTTAAACAAGGATTTGGGAAAGGGTGTGATTCATGTTCTTGCTTGATGCGTTTGGGATTTTTAGCAACTGTTTATGTTAGAGTTTCAGTAGCTGCTGATTCAATGTTGTGTGTATATTAAATTGCAGAATTTTTGGAGATTTTTTTTTTCTGTTACGGTGATGGTTTTGTGATCCAACTCTTGTCCCTAATTTTCAAATTTTCCCCCTTAAAATTGCTTGATATGGTTAATTTTTATCCATTGAAGGTAAACTCTGTTATAATTTTTTTCCCTTACTAGCTTTATATATATGATGTGAGATTCAATTTTTCCTATCAAATTAACCAGGGGAGAAACAAAGATTGGAGACTAATTTGTAAGTATAGGGTGTTTTTCAATAATACCAGCTTCGTCATGTCTTGGGACTGAAGAAATATGAGTAGGATTTAAAAAATAGTGTCGCTAACAAGTGATCAAAGAATATTGGATAAAGATTCAATAAAAGAAAAGTTTGTAACGAAAATATAAGTTTAATACTTTTCAATGTAATAAATACATCACTTTCTCATTCAAACTTATTTCTTTTGATTTCTTAATCAACGTTATAAAGGAATTCGTTAGTATACTCCTTTAAAAAATCCTACATCATATATGCTAGTGTGGTTTGTCAATCGCGAGTTAGTCTTAAAATTCACTAAAAAAAAAAAGTTATTTAGAAACCGATTTTAAAAACTGATTTTGACCGGATGAATCCCTAAAACGTTCAGCATTGACCGATCAGGAGACCGATGTAGCCAAAATGGGCCTCAAGATGACTTTTTTTAGTGATTTGAGTTTCACCTTCGGTCTTTGAGGCAGACATCTTGTTTGTGTTTACTGTTTTGGCGCTTTATGTCTGTCTTGAATGACAATGATTAATTGTCGTTTTATATAGGCAAAACAGGTATTTTGATATATTTTTTTTAATTTGTCTCATATATTTTGAAATGTTTTTAAGTTGATCCTTTCCGTTAAATTTGATCTAACATCGTCAGTTTTTACTGATCACACTAGGCTCACACGTGTCTTTGAAACTGACGGCATTAGGTCAAATTTAACGGAAATGACAAACTTTAAAACGTTTCAAAACGTATGAGACCAATTTGAAAAAAAAAAATAGGACCGATTTGAAAAATTAAATAAACGTACGAGATCAAAATACCTATTTTGCCTTTTATATATTAGTATTAAGGAAATGCTAACGAGTGTCCTTAAAGCACTCGTTAAGAAACAAAAAAAAAAAACTTTGTATTGAGAATTAGTGTATTTAATATTTGAAAAAGTTAAATACTTAATTTTCCCATAAAAACTTACTTCTTATTATTCCTTAAAGAATGTCATAAGGACACTCGTTACCATAACCTTTAATATTATTATTTTACTCATCCCCTCGAGTTCTGAATTAAAAAACTAATTTCAAGTAAAATGTAGAAGAGCGACAATGATTGGAACTTTATACATTTGTACGCATTTAATGATATGACTAGTCATTATTAGTTCTCATTATCTACATATATATTGGCAGGTGCACAACCTGGAGGAGGTTAAGAAACAATTGGAATCCAAGGTTTTCCTCTTTAAATTAAATAATGATGTCGATATAGTTGAGGAATGCTATAAAATTCATATAATTGCTTTGATATATATAGTCTTTCATTTACATGCATTTTCAAACTTCTGTTCCAGGAAAGAGATAAACGCACCCAGATTTGTGAAGGTTCTAACAATTCGACCCCGTCCATCTACAGTAACAGCCATATTAGATTGCATGATGCACAAGGCAGTAACTTTGAATCTGGGACGACAACCTTACAAACAGGGTGTGTACTTTTTTCTTTGGTCTTTTACTTTCTAAAGGCATTAATTAAACCTGCTAATCATGCCATCGCGTATGGTACAATTGGAAATATGCATGCATGGATTCTCTTTACAGATACTATAATTAATTAATTCATAGATGTGAGAAATTAGGGAAAAGGTAGGAGGTCGAAATAAACTTGTGATATAAAATACCTCACGGTAAAATGTCATGCATGTGACCTAGAGCTGATTGGCATACCCACACGCATCTTGTTAATTTGAATATGATAATAGATATATCACTACAAGAAAAAGGGGCTTTTACCGACGGACTTTAACTGTCGGAAATGACGGAAAGCCGTCAAAAAACTGCATTTCCGACGGATCGAATTCTATCGATACTAGACGCGTAGGAAAGGGTTTCCGACGGATAGGGACGGTCCGTCGGAAATTTCCGACGGTCTCGTCCATTGGAAACCTTCTCACATGATTCCCCTAATTACCGACAGACATATCCGTCGGTAAGTGTCGGTGGACGTTACCGATGGACAAATCCGTCGGAAACTCTAAACTACATTTACCGACGGATTTGTCCGTCAGAAACAAGGGTTTTTTTAAATTATTTTTTTAAATTGTATTTTAATTATTTTTTATTTTTTTTGTTACATATTTTTTTGTTTTATATTAGTAATTAATTATAAATTTTAATTAATTTTTTATTATAATTAAAATTTTATATTTTGAATATTAATTATTATTATATTTTAATTAAAAAAATTGAAATTACAAATAAAATTTAAAAAGTAATTAAATTAAAATCAAGCTCGGCGTCGACCCCCGACGGATGGACTTGGCTAGGGTCGCAGTACTGTAAATCCGATCCTTCTTTTTCCCGCCCGCCACATCCACCCAGACCTGGGTCTGTAGTCTCTCAACCTCGGCGGGGTCCAGCTGAGAAGGATCCGAGGCACTAGAGCAGGAGGGAGCCTCAGATGCTACCTGACTAAATCTGACATTGTACTCCGCCGCCTGTGATAAATACATTACAATCAATATATTATTAAACTATATGTATATATAATATAATAATAGCCTATACTTTAAATATAAAAAAGACACTTTAGCTCACCACTGTCTGCCTCAACCTCTCATCAACAAACTCACCAGTGTCCGAGCGAATATGTGTCTGCTCAAAGACCGTAGGGACATCAACGGACCGAGCAAGCTCTCCTGCCTGCAACCGACACACAAATAAAATCAATTAGTTATTAAATAAATTTTTAATAAAAATATACAGTTTATAAATAAAATTATTTATATATGCATACCATGTTAATGGTATGCTGCATGTGGCTAATCGAACCACCAGTGTGCATGCTCTCACCCTTCTCGGAAGCCCGATTCCTCTTCCCCTACTCACACTTCAGCTTGTAAGCTGGAGTGTCCCAGTACGTACATAGTTGGGCCCAATGTAATCCGGTTGTATCTGGGTCTCCCTACGCTCCTGGAGCATGTCCCTCAAGCGATTACCTGCTCGGTCGTCAAAAATAGCACGTATCTCCGAGGCATGCTCCGAAAACCAGAACACAAGATCCTGTTAACAAAGAAAAAATATTAATAACATTATACAAAAAAAAATATATAAAATGCGTGAAAAATAAAGGGAAAATTACACGAAATAATAAAAAATAACTTACCCCGAAACGTCTGAAGATACGATCCCGGTCGTCCTGTGGGATCACCCCCCATGGTGGCCAGAAGCGACGATATTGCGCCTTGATGGCATAGATAACGTGCTTCGATCCTACTTTCAATAGTATGAAACCGAAAAATTTATAATTTTATTAATTCAACCATATGACAACCATCAAATATATATTTATTGAATAGTAACTAAAATAGTTAAAGTTTAAAAAGATTAAATTAAATAAAACTTACGATCCAGAAACCGGTCGGATCCATGGTCGATCCTCAGGTGCCGGAACCCTGACCTACTCAGGCAGGACCTCCGCCGCGGCTGACTGCTGTACAGACAATGATGATGGAACTGTCGTGTCGTGACCGTATGCGGGAGCGGATGATGAGGATGGAATGGCCGTGTCCGGCTGTGGCATCATCCTAGGAGTTGGTATAAATGATAATCCTGCTGGCTGTGTGGCCGGTGCAGTCGATGATGATGGTGGTACTGGGTGTGGGTGTGGTGTGGGTCCACTAGGGGGCGACGGGTAGCCGGCTAGTGCGCGTCGTGGCGCAAAACAAGTGGAGGTTTGGACATGGTGGAGGATGGGGTAGTGTGGGTCGGGGATAATGTAGTATGGGTAGGGGATGGTGTAGTATGGGTGGGGGAGGCTCCTGTAGGTGCCGCTGGGGTGAGTGCCGAAGGGATGGGTATGGGTGTGATGGGTGCTGAGGGACTTGCAGCAAAACGAGCAAGCACCTAGGACTTCACGGTGTACCGTCCCCGCTTAGCCTTCCCTTTCCCCTTATCACCGCTAGGCGGTGGGGGGTGGGGCGGCTGTCCTCCTGATACTGACATGTCTATTTTTATAGCACCAGTATAAATCAATGTAAAAACAATAAATCAATCGACATCTAACAGACTAGTCTAAGCAAATAGTTAAAATAGTACAATATTTGTCAAGTCTTACATTTAATTGCATAAGCAAATGTTTAAAATACAATAAAAATAACTTAACAGTAATTGTCAAGTCTTACATATGCTCAATAATATTGAACCTTGAACGGGAATCCACGGTTTTTCTCAACAACGTACAATTAATTGTACTCTATAAGCAATATAACTTTAAATAACAACACTTAAAATTTGGAACACAAACACATAAGTAAAACTATCAGGACTAACATAATTTCATACTAATTAACAACATAAACAATTTAAAACAAATTTAAGTAAATAAAAAGTTAACAATAAACTAAGTAATTTCCAAATTTCACTTAAACAACATAATTTCTCAAACATATTTAACAACATAAACAATTTAAAACAAATTTAAGTAAATAAAAATTTAACAATAAACTACATAATTTCCAAATTTCTCTTAAATAGCATAATTTCTCAAACAAACTAGCTAGACACTACACCACATAATTTTATACAAACTACATAATTTCACAAATATTAAAAACTATCTGATTTTCTAACTAATTAACAATAAAAACAATTGAAAAAAAATGAACCCGAGAGTGTAGGTGCCTACTGACAGTGGTGGCTGCTGCCGGGGTGGGGGTGGTGGTGGTGGTGACACTCTGCCTTCAACAAAAAATAGGGACAGTGTCAAATGCAACCAAAACACTACAGTGAAACAATGAAAAAAAATCAACAATTACTAACCTGTGGCAGTGCTGGGAGTTGAAATGGTTGGCTGCTCAGGTGGTGGCAGGCGCGGCGAAGGGTGTGGCAGTGCGGCGGAGTAAGGGGAGGGAAAGGGGATAGGGATAGGGATAGGGAGAAGGAGAGGGAGAGAGAAGAGAGGGAAAGGGACGGCTTGGGTGGTGGTGGCGGACGGGTGGTGGCTTGCGGTGGTCATGGTGGCGGCTTGGGTGGTCACAGTGGCGGACGACGCGGTTGGGAGAACGGAGGGAGAGGGAGAATGAGAGGGAGAGAAATAGAGAAGGAGAGGGAGAGGGCGACGGTCGCCGTGGTGCTTGCGGTGGTCGCGACGGCTTGCGGTGGTCACTGGGGCGGAAGGCGCTGCTGAGAGAAGAGAGGGAGAGGTCTGGTGGTGAGAGAAAGCAGAAGAGGAAAGTGGGGGGAAGAGGGTGGGCGTTGTAACATAAGCGCGGGATTTCCGACGGACCATTAAAAGTTTCCGACGACTAAATCCGTCGGAAATTCAAATTTTGCCTTATCGTCGGATAAGCCGTCGGTACTAAACCTAATTTTTCCGACGGACAGCCCGTCAGAAATCGTTGTCTCCTTTTCCGACGACTTTTGCGTCGGACGTCCTGTTGGAAAACACCGGTGCCAAAATTTTGTCATTCCAGCCAGAGTTACCGACGGACTTTGCTACGGAAATTCCCTCAGAACAGGTTACCGACAGCCATTACGTCGGTAATTTTGCAAACTATTCACATTCTTCGTTTCCGACGGCTTTTTCCGTCGGAAACCTTAACATTTCCGACGTCCGTAGGAAAATTTCCGTCGGTAATTGATGTAATTGATGATATATGAATTTTTATTAATTAGTTAAGTGAGTTTATTAATTTATTAGAGTTTTCTATTATATGATTTCAGTACTGTAGCACCTAATGTCACTAGGATTATTCCTCCATATCTGGAGTCAAGCGGAGAATATTAGTGTAGCCTAATTGTGTGACATTTATTTTTGAAAAAAAAATGTTTTAGTTGGCTTCGGCACCAGC
The DNA here is from genome assembly GCA_030762895.1 of Sophora flavescens. Taxonomy (NCBI): domain Eukaryota; kingdom Viridiplantae; phylum Streptophyta; class Magnoliopsida; order Fabales; family Fabaceae; genus Sophora; species Sophora flavescens. Next base: position 161,105,620 of record CM061067.1, on the reverse strand, counting down.
CAGCTGCTTGAAAAGGAAACACGGCTGTCACGAGAACCCAGCGAGGCCAAAGCAATCATAACGAGAAGAATATTGGACGGCTGCTATGAATAATGTTCGCATACTTGTTGTTCAGGATTGTGTGTGTATTATCCATCAAATATATATAGTTCCCAGGCTCACAGAAACTTGTTGAGTGCCATTGATGATACTCACTTTTAGTACTTTGAGTATGATTGATAATTAATAATTGAGAAGCGTGTATTTTAGTAGCAGGCCAATGTGGCTTCAATTGCAGTGTAGCCAACCCAAGCGTAGCCAACCCAATAACAATAAGGTACTACTACCAGTATATATTTGTTAGATAATAGAGAGCTTTTATGTTTTTATTTATTCACTCTTCTCAAAGATAGAGTTTAGTCCTTTTACTTATGCATATATATTTGTTCTTCTGTATTATTGTATTGATAGATTTTTGGATTATTGCAATGTATTGAACCTTACTAAACTAGGCACTAGCAAGGTTTTCTGTTGACAAAATGGTGATTACAAAGACAAACAACAACTCTAACTCATAATTTTTAATGTATTTTATTCTCCGATTATTATTGAATTGCCCAAGGGTTTGAATTAGTGGAACTACACAGGCATAAAAGGATAAAGAGAGATGGAGGAACAGAGACCTCTAGAGCTCAAACTTATTCTTGGCGGTGGCTTAAGATTTGTAGACATCGTAAAAAAAAAAATCCAGAAATCTACTTCGAGGTTAAAATTCATAGCCCAATATTCTTTTCCTGTTTTAAAATCTTTCTCCATCGTTTTCAAAGTATATATATCTAACTTTTAGAATTTTAAAGTTTATAAAAATTTTTTTCTTCAGCGTATCATCACACTCGCCAGTGAAATATTAATTTCTTGGGATACTTTTAAACGTTCAATCCAAGATCCTTTGATTCCTTTCTAGTAATATTTTTTTCATACACATATTTGAGAATTGAGCTTAAGGAAATAAAAATCCCTTCTATTTCGACCAACACAGAACCAAAAAGTCAGTATTCATTCTTTTGCTAATCTTTTAATCACTTTAATACCATTTAACATTTATTTTCCTTTCACCCATCTTTTTTAGAAAAGACAAATGACATTAATTTAGGCAGTACCAGTGGTACTCAATTCATGGTACACAACAGCTACCATATTATATTCTGTAAACCATCTAAGTTGCAACAATAACAGCTAGAAATACATTTTCTTTCGTCTGCTAGCAATCTTTACGATATGGACATAATTTGGTCTCCAACATTATCGTATGTCAATTGGCCTCGATTTTAGAGTGGTTCTTTCGTCTCCAGGCCTCCGTAGCGATGTTTTTCATTTCTCTCCCTTTAAGATTTGCTGTTACAGTGTTACCTATTCTAAGATTAGTTTAATTCTAGTTAAAAATATACTGAACTCTAATGATTCCTACACTTCGTATCATCCCTCTCTTTCTTACGAGCTTAAAGTAATATTTTGGTCCCTATACTTGACACGAATTCTCGATTTGGTCATTATACATAAAAAAATTATTAAAAAGGTTCTTATACGTATAAAAAGTATACATTTGATCCTTATACATTATCCGTTGGGTCCTTATACGAAACAAAAATTATTAAATCAATCCTTAACATGGTATACGGCAGGAACCAAACTGATACTTTTTATACATATAATGATCATTTTAATAATATTTTATGTATATTAACCACAATATTATTTTAACCTTCTTATAATTAAGAGTCATGATAATTGCAAGAGCAGTAAGTGTCGCGACCGTCCATCCGGAGCCGCGAAAAGAAGGTAAAAACAGAGGAGTCGCCACCAATATTTTATTTGGGAAAAATATTGGAAAAACCATTTATTTAAGATAAACTGATCTTTTTAAAAAGGAGAGAGATTCGAGTACGGGAATCGGTTACGAGTAGGGAAGGTGTTAGCACCCTACATCGCCCGTTTAAAAAATGGTACCTCAAGTTAAATGTGCAAAATAATTGTTGCAACCTTTGAAAATATTTATTTTACCCCACTTTTAAATAAGAAAAATATATACACAACAAAAGGGAAAATTAAATTTTGGCTTGACAGAATGATTGATTATGCTCCTACGTATTCCCGGGAGCGATGGGAAACTCAAAGTCACATAGTTCTTATAGAAAATGTTTTATTGGTTGATTGATTTTAACTTTTGGTAAAGATTTGATTGCGGAAATGATTTTGAAAATGCATTTTATTTAAAAATGAATTCACTTTTGCACATGGTCCAAGATAGTAGCGCTATACGATAAACCCTTATAATTCATACAACACTTGAGGATGAATATTCATACATCAACGTTGTAAATTGTTGCGTGAATTAAAAAGATTTTTGTTTCTTATATAATCCGATAAAATTTTCTAAAAGAGTAAATTGAAAACATTTCATTATTTTTTAACAAAATGGAATTCACTCTTGCATGGGGTTAAAGAGAGCAAAGCTATACGATGAACCCTTACAATTCATACGATACTTAAGGATGAAAAATCATACATCAACGTCGTAGATTGTTGCGTGAACTCAAAAGATTTTATTTTACTTAAAAAGGATTTTTTTATTTTTACAAAAGAAATTATATTCTTTGAAAACAAGATCACAAATTTTAGACCCAATTCTGAAAAGCCCCTGATAAAAAAAACTTTTTTTTTGAGTTTTTGGAAATAGATCTAACAGCTTGACCCAACATTAAAATAGTCACAGTAACATAAGCCCAAACAATAATACTAACTACTAAGCTATTATGATCCAACTAAGAGATAAAATAAAATAAATAATAAAAACAAACATCAGACAACAGCAAATGCAGAGGTTTCACAACCTCATATGCAGAGCAAAGAGAGACGGGAGAACCAGAGTGTGTTCAACAGGGATGCGGTGGAGACACGATGGACTACGGGCGGCGTTCCACGCCAGACGTGACTGAGTGTGCGGCTGTCATGGGCGGATCCAGTGACGGTGATGAGGTTTGAGGTAGAGGAAGGCGGACAAAGCAGTGGCAGTGGTGGGCGGAGCGGATTTGTGTGTTCTGTGTCTGGTTCGTGGTTGTCACGGTGAGGCAGAGAATGGCGACGCGGCGGAAACATAAGGGTTCTGTTGTGGATCTAGGACCAATGGCTCGGGGCGGCGATGGCGAATTCACGACAACCAGCGGGAGCAGCTTTGTGCCATGGTGGTTAGGGCGGTCAGTGATGGATGAGCGGCCGCATGGTGTGGGGGTGATCGTGGCGGAGTACAACGAAGGATACTTGGATGCGGCGGTGGCTGGAACAGGAATGGAAGGGAGCTGGTTCAGTTTTTTTATATTTTCCCTTTTGTTATTCTTTGGTTTTTTGTGTGAGATGATGGAGTTTTGTGAGTGGCATGGTGGTTATGGGGATGAGGCTCTTGGGTGAAAATGAAGGTGAAGGGTGGTTATAAGTGATTCATGATGAAGGCTTGGGAGGCTTTTTCTCTGAAGAATCAGTCATCTCCTCCTGTTCTGGTTCATTTTTTACTCCTCCCCCCTACTGTGTTTTTTATTGGTATATGTAGAGGAGAAGATCAACTCTGCCTCCACCTTGGGACCTGATCAAATGGAGTGTTGTAGTTGCCAAACTATGCTTCAATCTTTTTCCAATCTCCATTTTTGTGTTTCACTTCTCTACTTTAGGCAAGGTGCCCCTTCCAAGTTCTGAAAATTACCCAGAAATGGGAGTCTAGTTGCCTTGAGCCTTGTGAGAGCTAGAGCCACGATAAAGTAGAGGCAGACAACAGTGTACTGTTGTCCTTTCCTTTCTTTGAAAATGCAAAAAAAAAAAAAAAACCAAAGCAAGAGGGAGCTGGGTTTGTTGTCCCGTATTCACAAAAGAAGAAATAATTTTTAAAAAATTTTTCAGTTATTAATTAAACTTTCATAATCCCTTTTTTTAGTTGGAATATGGACTCAAAACAATCTTGTAACAAAAACAAATTGGGCCAATAACACATACAATTTTTGTTTAATTTTTTTGCATTTTGCATTTTTTATTTTGTAAATATTAATTAAAAGGATAAAATATCCGGACAAAATTAGGTGTTCACAGCTGCCCCTCTTTACTTGTTTCTTATTAGATAATTGGTTTAACCGTAGTTAACCTATTATCATTATAAGAAACGAGTAAAGACATGAACTCCAATTTTGTTCGGGATATACTGACAAGTAAAAGGACATGTGACTACAACGTGATTTCCTGTAAAGAACCTGCGGGTTGGATTGCCCAGTGAGTTACACATAAAAAGCTTGCATGGTGGATGACCTGCTGAGCTTAAAAAACAAAGATAAAGAGCTTACTGGGTGGATTACCCGTCAGAAGCTTGAACGGGAAGATAAAAGCGCTTACGGGGTGGATTGCCCGTTAAAAGCTCAAACAAGAAGGTAAAAGAGCCTACGGGGTGGATTGCCCGTCAGAAGATCGAACAGATAGGTAAAAGAGCTTACGGGGTGGATTGCCCATCAGAAGCTCGAAAAGAAAGATAATAAAAAGATTACGAGATGGATTGCTCATCAGAAGCTCGAATAGAAAGTTAAAAGAGCTTAGGAGGTGGATTACCCGTCAGAAGCTCGAAGAAAAAGATAAAGAGCTTATAGGGTGGATTGCCCGTCAGAAGCTCGAACAGAAAGATAAAATGAGATTACGGGGTGGATTGCCCGTCAGAAGCTCGAACAAAAAGATAAAAGAGCTTACGGGATGGATTGTCCGTCAGAAGCTCGATCAGAAGCTCGAACAAAAAGATAAAAGAGCTTACGGGATGGATTGTCCGTCAGAAGCTCGAACAGAAGGATAAAAGAGCTTACAGGGTGAATTACCCATCAGAAGCTCGAACAGAAAGATAATGAGCTTACGGGGTGGAATGCACGTCAGAAGCTCGAATATAATGATAAAGAGCTTACGGGGTGGGTTGCCCGTCAGAAGCTCGAACAGAAAGATAAAAGAGCTTACGGGGTGGATTGCCCGTCAGAAGCTCAAACAGAAAGATAAAAGAGCTTACGGGGTGGATTGCCCGCTAGAAGCTCGAACAGAAAGAGTTTACAGGGTGAGGTACCCGCCGATGCTTGAAAAAAAAATGATCTTACGGGGTCTGGTACCCGCTGAAGTTTGAAACCAAAAAGAGCTTACGAGGTCTGGTACCCGTCGAAGCTTGAAAAAAGGGATAGAAGAGCTTACAGGGTATGGTACCCATCGAAGCTTGAAAACAAAAAGAGCTTATAGGGTCTGGTACCCGCCGAAGCTTGAAAACAAAAAGAGCTTACGAGGTCTGGTACCCGTTGAAGCTTGAAAAAAGGGATACAAGAACTTACGGGGTATGGTACCCGCTGAAGCTTGAAAACAAAAAGAACTTACGGGGTCTGGTACCCGTCGAAGCTTGAAAAAGGATAAAAGAGCTTATGGTGTATGGTACCCGTCGTAGCTTGACAACAAAACGGAGCTTACAGGATCTGGTACCCGCTGAAGCTTGAAAACAAAAAGAGCTTACGGGGTCTGGTACCTGCCGAAGCTTGAAAAGAAGGGTTAAAAGCTTGCGGAGTCGGTTATCCGCTGAAGCTTGAAAAGAAAGGTTAAAAGCTTGCGAAGTCGGTTATCCGCTGAAGCTTGAAAAGAAAGGTAAAAAGCTTGCGGAGTCGGGTATCCACTGAAGCTTGACAAGAAAAGAGCTTATGAATCTGGTAGCCGTCGAAGCTAGAAAACCAAAAGGAGCTTACGGGGCCTGATACCCGCCGAAGCTTGAAAAAGAAAGATAAAAAGCTCGCGAGGCCCTATGCCTACTAAACATAACCAAAGACAACAGTGTAACACCCCCCTTGGGCATTACTTTGTAAACACGTGCGGAAATAAAACTAAAAGATAATTTGCTGGTTGCTTTCAGAAAATAATTTATATAAGTACATAAGCGTCTGAAATTGGGTATAAAAAAAAATTTGTCACAACTCCAAATCTAAGCCTTGATCGACACACAGGCATACTATCCTAGCCTGGCAAGCCTATTTAATTCAGAGATATACTTGAATGAAAGCTAGTATTTTTACAAAAATTTCGACAGAGTCTCCTCTTTAATTCGAACATCCCAGGTAAAAGAACACTTGCTAAGATAATTACATTTTCATTCCAGAAATTCAGTTACACCAAATACAACCAGGAAGCAATATACAAAAATAGTTACATCAACAAGTTATATATGACCAAAAGGAAAAACTTTGGTTTTCATTCAAAAGAGATGATCTCCGAGCCATAAACATTCCATTTTAAAATAAAGACTCTCTGAGTCATACCCATACATACTATTAAAATCTAAGTCTCAAACCCTAAGCTGATCATTCTAAAAGTTATTTATGAGGAAAACTCATGTGATCATCCCACAATCAAATACTTCATCAAACAACCAGATCTAAGTCGCTGAGTGACTTAGGAAGACTCATCTACACCATTTGTACTAAAGTACCTAGGGTACTATAGCGAACCAGAAGAAACCTGATATATCTGTAAGGGTGAGATGCCGACAAATGGTTATATCACACAACAACCATATACACGATACATACATCACCTCAGCACATTAACATTTAATTATTATACAGAGATAAAATAACAAGTGTTATATCAGTGGGTCTCGTACTCGAACAATCAGTTTTATAAAGAGAATGTATGACACTTCAATAATTAGGCTCTAAACTTAATCTCATGAGATACCAACACCGTTTTATCAATAAGGAAGAAAAAGCTGATCAGGCTCATACGACCCATCTGGCAAGTTGTCTCCGTCACCTCATGCGCCCGCATCAACATCATCACGAATCCCTTATAACGGCCATTCGGATGTATACCTCATCGAATACCACATCTTAAGCGGGTATTCGGATAACTCAAGCACGCCTGGTAAGGGGAAATGCATATGAATAAAAGACTTTTCATTATCGAGACTTTTCTTTGTGTTCACTCTTTTCCGTTGTCGAAGCCCAAAGCTAACGACTTTTCACAATTTTCATTACTTGAAAATCAATAACACAGGACACACAGTCCGAGTGCTCAATTACAACACCTTAGATCGATGCCGCAGTCCAAGGTTGTGGTCGTAGAAACAATTATAGTTTTATCCATGTTTCATTTCAACATGATAAGGAATCCTAGCCCATAACAACGAAATTAGGACACACGGTCCTCAATTCCAAAATCAGGACTCCTAGCCCATAATATCACGATTGGGACCCTTGGTCCATAATTCTTGATACGGATCCCAGATCACGTGCATACAACTGAATACTGGAGGCGATGTCTCGCGAACTAGTATTCTCTTTCACATGTGCTTACTTTTCGCTCAGTGAAAATCAAAAACCAAAACAAAACCTCAGTCACTTATCCAAGTGTCCGGAACGTTTCTAAATCATTTAGGAGAAAATCTTTTCCTTTACAAAGTCTTTTATAAATTGGAAATTCGTTTACTTTTGAAATCCTTGATGGAATAAAGTCAATTATTTTTAAAGGGTCTTTCCTTCATAAAACATGCCGTTCAAAAAGGTTTTCTCTCGTACAAAACTTTTGATCATAAAAATGCAATTCCCTTCAACTTAAAAATCACTTCAACATTTTTCTAAAAATAAAGATCTTATTCTTCTGAAGTAAGCACTTTAAATAAGGAACTTTTATAAGTGAACCCAAAACTTCCAAAGTTCTATCCAAGGCTTATTAAGGCTTTTAATCCTTATAGTCATTGGGCACAGACTCAAGTCCGGCTTCTCAAACTTCAATCAACAGTAATATATTCACAACAATAATAATATCCCGGTTATTGACAGTTCATCACATATATATAATTCATAACACTTTAACACAAGAAATGTTCAACTTCAAGCAATAACCACAATAGTTCAAGTAAACAAGTTATTCAAGTATTGACTAAAATATCACAATAATATTCACAACACTCAATTACACACATGCATATAGTTATTGAATATCCCTAGGCAAAATCCCATTACCTTTAAAGACAAGTAACAGATCCTCGTCTTAATGCTCACGTTAGCTCCAAGCGTGTAATTATCTACTCCATCAAGCAAGCATAGCCGTGTTAAACATCACAGAGACACAAACCAAGCATGATAACAAACAATTAAATTCACCAATTCAATTTTCATTCTCAAAACATATAATCAAAAGAAACCATACATTTAATTCAGTAAATGGAATCGATTTCTCAATAATGTCGATTTGGGTAAAAAGGATCCATAATTAAAATTGGGGAACATTTGATTTGGTTTGAGAAACATGAAATTGAACTTAGAAATCTCAAATTAAAGGTCCTAATTTGAATAAAACATTGTTAATTTTATAGAAACACAATCGATTTCAAATAAAATAAAATTGGGGTTTAGGGTTCAAAGAGCAATTTGGGGAAAATTTGATTTAAATAGAGAATCATAAAATTAATCTTAGAAACCATTAATTACAAGTCCCAAATGCACTAAAACTGAACCAATTTCATGATTAAAGTAAAATGAAAAGTTAGGGTTTCAAAATCAATTTGGGGATAACTCATTTTAACTAAAGAATAATGAAATTGGTTTAGGGAAACACAAATTCATAGTCCCAATAGCATAAAACAAGCTTCAATTTCAAGATCGGAAGCTGAATTAAAAAGGCTAGGGTTAGGGTTTCAAATCAATTTGGGGGAAAATGAAAGAAAGAGTGAAACATAGGGAAAACAACTCACCCAAGGTGGAAGAGGAAGAAAACATGGTGGCTGCCTTGGAGGTACAGCGGTGACGACATCACAACAGCTCCGGCGAGCGGCTTTGAACGACGACTGGACAGGGTTTTTAGCTAACCAGACGAAGGAGAACGCGAACAGAGATATCATGGGAGCACTACGGTGGTCGAAACTGGCGGTCCTGTGGCGGCGATCTGGTGGTGAATGGCGGAGCAGCTGCCAGGCACGCGTGGGGCGAGGCTGGGTTGCGGCTGTCTTCTCCTCGTGCGACGCGATCCAACGGTGGTCGCGCGGTTCCGAGCGACGACGGACGATGACCTGGACGACGACGCAGCGGCGAGTTCGAGGGGTGCTCGTGGCGGCTGACGGGGCGCATAACAGATCCGCCCCAACGTTGAGCTCGCGTGGTCTTCTTCCTCCCTCTAGGTGGTGGTGCGCGGCGTTGAGATGAAGAGAAGGAGGATGAAGATGAGGTTGAAGGGAGGAAGAAGAAGAAGGAGAAAGAAGAAGAAAGAAGAAGAAGAAAAAAACCAGAGAAAGAAAAGAGAAAGAAGAAGAAATAAGAAGAAAAAGAAAGAAAGAAAGAAAGAAAGAAAGGGGGTTACGGGTTATTAAGGGGGAGAGGAGAGATAATTTCTGATTTTTGTACTAGTGGGTACAAAATGAGTGATAAATATTAAGTCTAAAATAAACATGTTTTTACTTTTTGGAATCTAAAAATAAAGATTGATAAATATATGATTTAGAAATTCAAATTAGAGTAAAGATTAATAGTTGAACTGATCAACTAAGAAAATACTCAGTCCAAAATTTAATCTCCAATTAATGTCAAACCAGTTTATTTTCAAGTCTAAAATTAAATAGGATAAAATATGAAAATACTTTTCTTTCAATCATATTATTTAAAACACTTTTCTGTACTGGTAATAATAGTGACAATAATGTAATTTATTGTCTAGTAAGCGTGCATTCACTGAAATAAGTCAGTGCTAACGCACCCGATAAAATAATTTGAAGAGAGCAATTTAATTACTCAACTAAACCACATAACAAAATAAACATAAACATCCAAATAAAATAATTAATCATATGTGTAAAAACTAGGGTGTTACAAACAACTTATGGGCCCTGTGCTAGTTAAAGTCGAACAAAGACAGAACGAAACTTACGAGCCTTGTACCTGCTAAAGATAACAAAGATATGACTTTTGGGGGCCTTGAACCCACTAAATAAAAAAAAATGCAATGCAAAGATGTTGACTTTGTCGGTGCATGAAATGATGAGACAATGCATGATGTGAGATGCTTTTTTGTGATGGATGAAAACTTTGATTTTTGTTTTTGCTTTTTAATGCATGATGCATGAGATGCTTTTGATGATTGATGAAAACCGTGATGCATGATTCAAGAGATGCTTTTTGATGAAAACCTGGATTGACTGGTTTTTATTTTTTTCAAACCATTCTTTGATCCTTGGCTCCTTAGAGTTTTGATAGCAGCAGAGGTTGAGGATGAGCTACAGTAAGACTCCTTGATTCCGATCACCACTTGCTTGCTGAATTGATGTTTTACTTCTTGCCTGAGATAAACTTCTTTGTGATGATTATCCCAATGGATGAGACTGTCCGATCAACTTTCAGGAATGTGACTTGCCCCAATCCTCATGTATTGGATGCCTTTCATGACTTGTCCTCTTAAACTGCCCCAGTTTGTCAGTTTGAGGATACTTTTATACTTTGTTTGTATCTGACCCTAATTTTTACGTAGGTCGCTCTTTGCGAGTTTTCAACCTACCGGATCGCTCTAACTTTTACCTAGACTGCCTTTTCAGGTTTTCAGTCTAGCGAGTATTTTTTGTTTTATTTTTATTTATTTTTTATTTTTGATTTTGTTCTCTTTTTTTTTGGGTGAGTGGACAATTTTTGCCACCCTTATTTGTGAGGATCAATGATCTGGCTTGAATTTCCAATTGAGGTTGTCACTTGCCTCCTTGTATTCAGAATTCTTCTGACTAGAGTTGTTCATCAAAGAATTACTATTAGATGGTTAAATTGTACTTGAACTCATAATTACCTTACCTGAAGCATCATGTAACAAAAATGCATGGATTCAAAAGTATGACATGAAAGGACATTATTGCTTGAACAACTTCTTGATTGGTATCGGAAGTTGGACGACTCAAATGGTATTGATAGCAAGGCACACAAGAGGTGATATGGAGGTCAAAAGGATATTGCCCCAATTTGAAATGGGCTTAGTATCAGTCATGTGAAAATGAAATGGGCTTGATGTATGACGCTTAAGAACAAAATTTCCCTAGAGTAGTTTCCGTGAGGATTGAGTGCCCCAGTGTAGGGTTCCCAGAATGAAACCGCCCCAGTGTAGGGCACTTGATAAGGAAAACTTTAGAATGATATTGCCCCATTGTTGGGTCCAAATAATGAAACTGCCCCAGTGTAGGGCACCTAACATGGAAAACTTGACAATGGAGCTGCCCCAGTGTAGGGCATCCAATAATGGAAATGCTATAAAATAAGACCCTTGAAAGCAAAGTTTTGCCCTATGTAGAACATGCCCTAATTTTTTCTTAGACTGCCTTTGAGAGTTTTTAGTCTAACGAGCATTCTTTTTTTTTCATTCTTTTCTTTCTCTCTTTTTTTTAAGAGGAGAAATCAATTAAAAACTAGAAGAGCACAAACTTTTTGTCTCAAAATTAAAGTTGATAAAAAAGTAGCAATCATTCATTAATCAGAATGGACTTTTCAGGCTTGTAATGTGGCCAATGGTTGGGGGTCATGAAAGGAAGGATATATGGCTCAAACAAATGTGTTAAGGTTGAATAGGATCAAGGATTCATGCTCTTTTTGAGATTTTTGAGAACATTTTCTTTCTTCTAACTTTCCTTTTTTTTTTACTTCCTTTTTTTATTTTATTTTATTTTTTGCATGAGGTTTTTCATCCTCTTTCTTTCTCCATCTTTATTTTTCTTCTTCTTCTTTTTCTTTTCTTTTTTTTTCACTTTCTCACTTTATGCTTCATAATCACCATTTCTTTCATAATTACCCCTTGTTTAGGGGTGATCCTTGTCCAAGGTTTCTTTGAAGAAAAGTTTCATGCTCAAAAGGGGTAACTAGGGGTAATGATGATATTTTGTTAAGGATAGAGAAAGACGGCCAATATTCATTTCAAATCATGATTGCTTATTTTTTTAAAACTTTATTTTAGAGACAAATTAAAGATGATACTCACCAAGTTTTTATTTATTTGCTCTTCTTTTATTTTCTTTTTTTTTCCTTTTTTTTTTTGATTTTTTTTTGAAAAGGCGTGGGCCCAGGTGGGCTGATCAATGCCCCACAAAGAACTTCTAATAATGTGGCTTAATGGACAAAACCAAGGATGATACTTGGGGAAGAAAAAGAGAAGCTGAGATATGAGAATGGCACGCGAAATATTATAATGTGGAAGAAGATGTAAAGAATGGATGAGACAATGTATGGATGCAAATCCATTACATTAAAGCTTCAAGAAAGTGAATATGGTTCAAGTATTACACGATAAAATACAATATAACCATCATTTCATGGTAACCCATTCAGAAACAAATCTAGTCTCGATTGCTTAGAAATTCCAAAGACAGGGATCACAAAATATTGATTCTTCTTAGAAGATCACCTCACAAGAGTTTGAACGTGTGTCACACGACTTTTGCAGGACAACATTAAACCCGTCCATGGCATTGACATCTGAATCTCCATGATTAGGCAAAAGGTTGTGACCCGCACTTTTGGCCACTTGAGCAAGTCTTATTTCCAGTTTCACCTCATGATCCATGGTTTAATTGGCATTCTTTTCATTGAAAGCGAGGTGGTTCCATTTTCTCCAAGGAGCACAATGCATGGAATGGATTTTTTTTTAGTAAACTTTCATTTTAAAAAGAAATGAGTATATGAGATGCATGAAAAAATGGTTTTTTATTTTACCCAAATGATATTAATGCATGAGATGTATGAAAAAGAATTACATTTATTGACTCAAAAAAATTTAATCCATGTGATGCATGAAGGCACTTTTTTTCTTTTCAAAAATGACAATGCATGAGATGAGCTTCTTTTTTTTGAGATGAATCATTTTTTTTTATGAATAAATGCTTGAGATGAATGATTTTTAGTAATGAATGCATGAGTTGATTTTTTTTTATGATGATATTGACATAAAAAGTAAGTAATGCATGAAAATATTTTTTTTATTGACCCAAAGAAAAAATTAATGCATGAGATGCGTGAAAAAAAAAATTGAGTGATTTTTTTTTCTACAAAGAATATGAATGAGTTACAGAAAAATGATTTACATAAGTCCTTTTTTATTATTTATGGAAAAGCATAAGATACAAAATATGAAAAAGATTTTTTTGTTACAAGCAAAAAGACTTGCGTAAATCATTTTTTGTTTCACAAAAAACTAAAAAAAGTGACTTTTTTCTTTGACAAAAAAAAACATGAACATGAGTGAAAAAAAATGCTCCCTTTGTGTCCTAAGACGGGTAAGACTTATGTTTGCACACACCTAATGTCATGACTCTAACCGGTTGCTCACTAAGTTTGCTCTATGAGTGAATTATAGGACGGATCTAGAATCCTAAAAATCATGGCCCCCAGATTGCCCTCATCTAAAAGATAAAGACCCGGATCCATGAACTTCACCACGGGGACAAATGAGTCACAATTTGGCAGTCCACAATACTAGTAACAATCTGAGCGGGAGAACCAGTGACTGCTAGGGATACAAAAACATCACAATAACACCACCGAAACCCCTTTTAATCCTATGGCATTCCAAGACTCGGGTATAGAGCCCAAAAGTGTGTGAAGTATGTGATGGTAATGTGTGTGGGGGAAGCATTGAAACCTGCACAAAACCTATTAAAACAAAAACTACACCACACTTGCAAAAAGAACAAACAACAACACAATAGTTCTCTACCCTAGGTTTACAACAATATACAAAGGCAATTACGAGAACATATAAAACTATTAAAAAAACAAAGAGGGGTATAACTAATATTTTTAAAGTTATTAAAATAAGTTGCACAACCAACTATTATAGGCCTGACTCACTAACATCCCCAGTGGAGTCGCCAGCTGTCGCGACCGTCCCGTCCGGGAGCCACGAAAAGAAGGTAAAAATAGAGGAGTCGCCACCAATATTTTATTTGGGAAAAACATTGGAAAAACCATTTATTTAAGGTAAACTGGTCTTTTTAAAAAGGAGAGAGATTCGAGTTCAGGAATCGGTTACGAGTAGGGAAGGTATTAGCACCCTACATCACTCGTTTAAAAAACGGTACCTCAAGTTAAATGTGCAAAATAATTTTAGTGACCTTTGAAAATATTTATTTTACCCCACTTTTAAATAACAAAATTATATACACAACAAAATGGAAAATTAAATTTTGGCTTGACAGAATGATTGACTCTGCTCCTACGTATTCCCGGGTGCGATGGGAAACTCAAAGCCACATAGTTCTTATAGAAAATGTTTGATTGGTTGATTGATTTTAATTTTTGGTAAAGATTTGATTGTGGAAATGATTTTGAAAACGCATTTTACTTAAAAATGAATTCACTTTTGTACAGGGTCCAAGATAGTAGCGCTATACGATAAACCCTTACAATTCATACAACACTTGAGGATGAATATTCATACATCAACGTTGTAGATTGTTGCGTGAATTAAAAATATTTTTGTTTCTTATATAATCTGATAAAATTTGTTAAAAGAGTAAATTGAAAACATTTCATTATTTTTTAACAAAATGGAATTAACTCTTGCACGGGGTTAAAGAGAGCAAAGCTATACGATGAACCTTTACAATTCATACGACACTTGAGGATGAAAAATCATACATCAACGTCGTAGATTGTTGCGTGAACTCAAAAGATTTTATTTTACTTAAAAAGGATTTTTTTTATTTTTACAAAAGAAATTATATTCTTTGAAAACAAGATCACAAATTTTAGACCCAATTCTGAAAATCCCATGATAATTTTTTTTTTTTTGGAAATAGATCTAACAGCTTGACCCAACATTAAAATAGTCACTGTAACATCAGCCCAAACAATAATACTAACTACTAAGCTACTATGATCCAACTAAGAGATAAAATAAAATAAATAATAAAAACAAACATCAGACAACAGCAAATGCAGAGGTTTCACAACCTCATACGCAGAGCAAAGAGAGACGGGAGAACCAGAGTGTGTTCAACAGGGATGCGGTGGAGACACAACGGACTATGGCCGGCGTTCCACGCCAGACGTGACTGAGTGCGCGACTGTCATGGGCGGATCCAATGACGGTGACGGGGTTTGAGGTAGAGGAAGGAAGACAGAGCAGTGGCGGTGGTGGGCGGAGCGAATCTGTGTGTTCTGTGTCTGGTTCGTGGTTATCACGGCGAGGCAGAGAACGGCGACGCGGTGGAAACGTACGGGTTCTGTTGTGGATCTAGGACCAATGGCTCGGGACGGCGATGGTGGATTCACGACAACCAGCGGGAGCAGCTTTGTGCCATGGTGGTTATGGCGATCAGTGATGGATGAGCACCTGCATGGTGTGGGGGTGATCGTGGCTGAGTACAACGAAGGAGATTTGGATGCGGCGGTGGCCGGAACAGGAATGGAAGGGAGCCGATTAAGTTTTTTTATATTTTCCCTTTTGTTATTCTTTGGTTTTTTGTGTGAGATGATGGAGTTTTGTGAGTGGCATGGTGGTTATGGGGATGAGGCACTTGGGTGAAAATGAAGGTGAAGGGTGGTTATAAGTGATTCATGATGAAGGCTTGGGAGGCTTTTTCTCTGAAGAATCACTCATATCCTCCTGTTCTGGTTCATTTTTTACGCCTCCCCCTACTGTGTTTTTTGTTGGTATATGTAGAGGAGAAGATCAACTCTGCCTCCACCTTGGGACCTGATCAAATGGAGTGTTGTAGTTGCCAAACTATGTTTCAATCTTTTTCCAATCTCCATTTTTGTGTTTCACTTCTCTACTTTAGGCAAGGTGCCCCCTTCCAAGTTCTGAAAATTACCCAAAAATGGGAGTCTAGTTGCCTCGAGCCTTGTGAGAGCTAGAGCCACGATAAAGTAGAGGCAGACAACAGTGTACTGTTGTCCTTTCCTTTTTTTGAAAATGCAAAAAAAAAAAACCAAAGCAAGAGGGAGCTGGGTTTGCTGTCCCGTATTCACAAAAGAAGAATAATTTTTTTTTTAAATTTTCGGTTATTAATTAAACATTCAGAATCCCTTTTTTTAGTTGGAATATTGACTCCAAACAATCTTGTAACAAAAACAAATTGGGCTAATAACACATACAATTTTTGTTTAATTTTTTTTTTGCATTTTCCATTTTTTATTTTGTAAATATTAATTAAAAGGATACAATATTCGGATAAAATTAGGTGTTCAAGTAACGACAAAGGCAACCGCAAATGATTTCTAGCTATTTCCAAGTTTAGCGGCATCAAATCGATCGATATAGATGGTGCCACAAACCAGCTATTCTTACTTCCTATCAACAATGACAGAAAAAAAAAAATATAAAAAGTGTACCCGTCTACTGAGGTTAGGTAAAAATGGTTAAATGGGTATATGTTAATAAAAAAAATAAAATGGGTATAAGTACTAATTCGTATTCTTGGAAAAACAGTAAGGCTCGGACTTCCCCAGGGAGGCTATATATTCGACCTGCAATAATTTTTTACAGCTAACTTCAATATTTATAACGCAAAATGCAAGTATTTTACATTATTAAAATTAAGAGTATGCTATTGTTTATTACCAGTAGTTAATCTAAAACAGAAACAGTTAGAGAGTTAGTTAGCCTATTTATTGTTTTTGTTAGTTTCTGTTAGTTTGCTGTTTTCTTTCCTTCCTCTTCTGTTATGTATATATACTGATAATAGCTAGCTCCTAATATAGATTTTGTATCATTCTTCTTTCATCAATGAGAACAAGTTTTCTCTCATCTTCTTCTACTCTTTTTGCGCTGCTCTGATATCAATATGGTATCAGATTTTCTCCATCTTTCTTGAACTCTCTCTGTTTCTTTCCCCCTAAATTTCCACAATTTCTTTACCTTTGATTCTTCAATGGCAGATTCTGCATACTCTGACTTTGCCACAAACCCTTCGAATCCCTACTATATGCATCCAAATGAAAATCCCTCTTTAATTCTTGTTACTCCTCTATTAGATTGCAAGAACTATCAAACATGGGCGCAAGCCATGAAGGTTGCCCTAATCTCCAAGAACAAATTGAAATTTATTGATGGAAGTCTCAATCCACCCCCAGTTTCTAATACTCTCTATGAACCTTGGACACACTGTAACAACATGGTATTATCCTAGCTGCGATAATCAATTTCTGAAAGCATTCACAAATCTGTCATTTGGTGTAATCGTGCATCCTTAGTTTGGAAAACTCTTCAAAAGCGTTTTTCTCAAGGAGATATCTTCCGAATTGATGAACTTCAAGAAAGTCTTTACCAATGCAAGTAAGGTAATCTTGATGTCTCCAGTTACCTTACTGAATTAACTTCCATTTGGGAGGAAATTGATAACTTTCGCCCAGTTAAGGATTGCAATTGTGCAATTCCTTGTTCTTGTGGTGATGTGGCTGATGTAAAGAAATACAAAGAACAGGATAAAGTCATCAGATTCCTTCGAGGTTTGAATGAGCAATACTCTCATGTTAAGTCGAATATCATGATTATGGATCCTCTTCCTGAGTTAGACAAGGCATTTTCAATAGCCATTCAACAAGAAAGGCAATTTACCACTTCTCCCAATCTCGATGTTACTATGGAACAACAATCTTTAGTGATGCAAGTTCAACAATCTGGTCCGAGTAGTCAGTACCAACCTAATCACAATTTTAACAGAGGATTTTCTAGAGGTCGTGGCAATGGTAGAGGCAATTATGGGGGAGGCCGAGGACACAATCAAGGTTCCAACAGAATTTGCACTCACTGTGGTAGAACAAACCACACTATTGATACTTGTTTCCTTCTCCACGGCTATCCACCTGGTTATCAAACCAAAAGAGGCAAGGGTGCTGTTAATCTTGCCCCCAACTCTGATGTTGTTGTACAGAATCTCTTTCTGGAAAATAGCCCTGCAACTGACCCACCTGCTAGTCCCTCTCTGAATCTTATTCAAGAGCAATATCAGCAGATTTTACAGCTCTTACAACAATCAAAAGTGCAGGCTTCTCCTTCAGTCAATTATGTCATCTCTTATCCCGTTGCCCTTAATTCCACCTCATCCCCTCTAGTTGGTAAGCAATATGCCCTTTGGGTTATAGATACAGGTGCAACCAATCATATTACCCATTCTCTTGTTAATTTCATTTCATTTCATTCAATTAAACCTTTCTTTATGTCTTTACCAAATGGTCAGCAAACAAGTGCCACTATTTCAGGCACAGTCCGATTATTTGAATCCATTCTATTACATGATGTTTACTATATTCCCCAATTTGCTGTCAACCTCATTTCAGTAACTAAACTCCTTCCTTCCCTGAACTGTCATATTATTTTTCACCCTGATCATTGTTCTTTTTTTCAGAATTCCAACCAGAGGATGATTGGTACAGCTAAGAATCATGGAGTATTGTATGTGTTTGAGGCTTCAACACTAGGTTTTGCTATTACTTCTGGTTCTAATTGCAATTCCATTTCTCATTCTACTTGTAATTCTATCTCAAACAAAAATGATTCTGCCTCTATTTGGCATACTAGACTAGGGCATATTTCTGATACTATACACAAATGTATTTCCTTAGAATATCCCTTCATTTCATACAAGAACAATAATAACACTTCCCCTTATGACATTTGTCATTTTGCCAAACAAAGACACCTCCCTTACCCAAATAGTTGTTCCAAATCTACTAGAGTCTTTGATTTACTACATGCTGATATATGGGGCCCTTATGCCACACCATCAATCTCAGGTCATCAATATTTTCTTACTCTAGTTGATGATTTTAGTAGGTTTACTTGGGTGATTTTAATGAAATTTAAAAGTGAAACTCGAAAGCATCTCATGAATTTCATTACTTTCATTGACACTCAATTTGGTTTAAAACTTAAATGCCTTCAGAGTGACAATGGAAGTAAGTTTCTTATGACTGATTTCTTTAATGCCAAAGGCATTATTCATCAAAGGTCATGTGTTGAATCCCCTCAACAAAGTGGCATTGTTGAGAGGAAACATCAACATATTCTCAATGTTGCCCGTGCTCTTTCTTTTCAAGCCCAACTACCTCTCAATTTTTGGCACTTTTCCATCCAACATGCTATCCATTTGATTAACAGATTGCCTACACCCCTTTTAAGAACCAAATCTCCCTATGAACTTCTTCACCAAAAATCTCCAACTCTTCTTCACCTAAAAGCCTTTGGTTGCCTAGCATATGCATCCACCTTACAAAGTCACAAAACAAAGTTTCAACCCCGGGCTCGCAAAACAATTTTTCTAGGCTATAGAGATGGCACCAAAGGATATCTCTTGTATGATATTCAATCTCATGATTTTCTTGTTTCCAGAAATGTCATTTTCTATGAAAATGTTTTCCCTTTCACTAAATCATCTTCCAGTACTCCTCCCCCCTCCACAATTCCATATGTTTCTCTAGACAATCCAGACCTTGCATCAGTTCATGACACTGCCTTGTCACCTGCTCATGTTCCATCCATTCCCATTAATTCTCCACAGCCTCATGCTCCCTCTATCACTAGTCCAGAACCTGTTCCAGTTGCTCCACCTCCTAACCTTGTTCCAACTCGCCAATCAACCAGGACTAGAAACAAGCCCTCATATCTTGAAGCATACCACTGCAGCCTCCTTGCTTCTTCTCTGCCCGAATCATCTTCAGGTAACTCTTCCTACCCTTTATCTTCTGTTTTAGATTATGACCATTGCACTCAGTCATATAAATCCTTTTGCCTCAATGTTTTATCTACTGTTGAACCCAAATCCTTCTCCCAAGCCTGTAAATTTGATTGTTGGAATGATGCTATGAAAGCTGAACTAAATGCTCTTGAGGCCACCAACACTTGGTCTATTGTTGATTTACCCCCAGACAAAACCCCTATTGGCTGCAAATGGGTCTATAAAGTGAAGTACCATGCGGATGGTTCCATTGAGAGGTATAAAGCCCGCTTGGTAGCAAAGGGCTATACTCAAATGGAGGGTGTTGATTATTTCGACCCTTTCTCACCAGTTGCTAAGTTAACCACTGTGCGCACACTGCTTGCATTGGCTGCCATCAAAGGTTGGTTTCTTGAACAACTTGATGTTAACAATGCCTTTTTGCACGGTGATCTCAATGAGGAGGTATATATGGTCCTTCCACCTGGTGTAAAACTTAAAAATTCTGCCACTGGTTCCACTCAAGTGTGTAAACTACACAAATCGCTTTATGGTCTCAAACAAGCCAGTCGTCAATGGTATTCCAAACTATCCACAGCACTTGCATCTTTGGGTTATAAACACTCTGATGCTGACCATTCTCTTTTTACCAAGTCTCATGGTGAACACTTCACTGCTCTCTTAGTATACGTTGATGATATAGTCATGGCTGGGAATGATTTCAAAGAAATTCAGCATGTCAAAGCCTATTTGGACAAAAGCTTCCACATCAAAGATCTTGGTTCCTTGCGTTACTTCCTTGGGTTGGAAATTGCAAGGTCCAAAACTGGTATTTTCATCAACCAGCGAAAGTACACCCTTGAACTTCTCAAAGACAGCAGCCACTTAGCAGTGAAGCCTTCCCCTACACCCTATGATACATCCCTCAAGTTACATGATCCAGACTCACCTTTGCATTCAGATGAGTCAGCATATCGAAGGTTAATAGGGCGCCTCCTCTACTTAACTACAACAAGACCGGACATTGCCTTTGTTGTCCAACAACTCAGTCATTTTGTGTCTAAGCCCAAGGATGTCCATTATCGAGCTGCCACTAAAATCTTGAGATATCTCAAAGAGTCTCCAGCAAAGGGATTATTTTACCCTTCTTCTTCGGTTGTCAGTCTGTTTGGCTTTGCAGATTCTGATTGGGCTAGTTGCCCTACTACCAGGAAATATGTTTCGGGCTATTGTGTTTTTCTTGGATCATCCTTAATCTCATGGAAATCCAAGAAACAATCTACTATTTCCAGATCAAATTCTGAAGCAGAGTACAGGGCCTTAGCAAGCCTTACATGTGAACTTCAATGGATACACTTCTTGTTTAAGGACTTGCAAATCTCCTTTACTAAACCTGCATTAGTATACTGTGACAATAAATCTGCCATATACTTAGCACACAATCCAACTTTCCACGAAAGAACCAAGCATATCGAAATAGATTGTCATATGATTCGTGAGAAAATTCAAAGTGGTCTCATCCATTTATTACCCGTTCCCTCTTCTGCTCAGCTCGCGGATGTGCTCACTAAACCTCTCCTTACTCCCTCGTTCTCTTCACTCTTATCCAAGCTTGGTCTCTGCGATCTCCATTGTCCAGCTTGTGGGGGAGTATTACCAGTAGTTAATCTAAAACAGAAACGGTTAGAGAGTTAGTTAGCCCATTTATTGTTTCTGTTAGTTTGTTGTTTTCTTTCCTTCCTCTTCTGTTATGTATATATACTGATAATAGCTAGTTCCTAATATAGATTTTGTATCATTCTTCTTTCATCAATGAGAACAAGTTTTCTCTCATCTTCCTCTACTCTCTTTGCGTTGCTCTGATATCAATATTGTTTGCTTTGTTTCCTGTTTTAAAAAATAATTACAAAAATGTCACTTGTTTTCATTATGTTTATTCCTTTCAAAAATATGTGCAGGAAATACTGAAGAAAGGAAAAAGTTATTTTCATGTTTCTTATACAAATTTTTGAAAACAAGAAAAATAATGAAACAATATGACAATTTGTAATTACTTTTTATAATAAGAAATGAAAGCTGAAAACTGAAAACAAAGCAAACATGCCTTAAATTAATTGTCTAATTTGATATTGCACGCCATATGATAAATGCCCAGCCTCTCTAAGTACCCCTAATCATACGACTAAAAGTATTTAGTTAAAAATGAACAGCTGTTTTTTTTATTAGCAACAAAAAGAACATTTTATAAAATGAGTGCAAGTCAGAATAAGAATATATTTCTTTTTTAATTTAATTACTTTGCAGGTCCTGAACTTTTAAGAATTTATAAATAATTATTTAAACTTTAAAAATTTGTATTTAAGTCCATAAGTTTATAAATAATTTGTGATTGAATCTCCCATTTGTGACCAGGTTCCTATAAATAATTTATAATTAGGTCTCTAGATTAGGGTTCCATCAAAAGTTTTCATGATTGAGAAATCATACCAAATACTTAGTTACAAATTATTTAAAAGTTAATGGATCTTTTACAAGTTATCTTATTTAGAGCATCGTTGTTTAAGATTAAAAATAAATGATTTTGTTATAAAACAATTTAGTGATTATTTTTAGAGATTCAAAAAAAAAAAACAGAAGCAGATTTGTATTTGTTTACAAACATAAAAATCATTTTTTTCAAAGTAGTTAGTTATAAAAACTGAATTTTTCAAAAACTAATAAAAATTACTTTTCATCTTAACCCCCAAAATGATTATTTTCTGCTTTTGATTATTTTCAGAAACAAAAACAAAAACACTTTAAAAAAAAAATGATTTTATGGTTTAAAAAATGAGTTTTTTTTAACAAAATAACCAATAACAAACGAGTTCTTAATCCTACCCACGTTCATTTCCTAATTACACATTCATTTCTCTGAGTAGTGCAGGACCATCATGTAATATTGATAAAAATTCTTTTTTCAAAGTCTTATAATGCAAGCTTTATGCAGAAAATGTTGGGCCTTCAAAATTGAGGGATGAAAATTTAGATAAGGGCGTATAACCTTCTCTTAATATAACCAAATTTTAGGAATCTCTTTCCAAGTTTAAAATATTTTAATTGATTATTGTCTTGATCTCATGTCGCTAGATGCCATTAACTTTTATTCAAATATAGATAGATTCTATCAATGTTTATGTCTGTCTGTCTAAATATACATACCGCACTAAAACTTTTTGTTGCCAATTCAAAGCCGAAGGTCAAGTGTTCCATCATTTATATTTAAAAATAGTTGACACATTACTCTATTATTTTTATGAGGTCATCAATACATATAATAAAAAGGTTTAAATACTTTATTTTTTTCATCTATCTTATTTTTTTTTAGTTTCACTTTATCCCTTAAGTTTAAATTTTTTTCAGTTTGATAATTTATTTTGTCTTAGTAACAGCAAGTTAGATCTTTTCATCAGATTTCCTTTAGACGGAAGGAATGTCGCCAAAAATAGAAAAAATCGGTTGAAAAATGAAAAACTCTTCCTCTCTCTTTTCTTCTTACCCTCACTACCAGACATCAAAGGAAATACATATAAAAACTTTTTCTCTCTTTTTCGCTCTTCCTCTTCCTCTCTTTCTCAGGAGGTCAGTAAGAGAGAGGAAGAGATGAGAAGAGAGAGTTATGAAGGGAAAGAATTTTTTAGTTTCTAGTTTTCAGTGTCTTTTTTTTTTCCTTTAGAATCCGATGATTTTTTCATAATTCTGAGAGAACCTGACGGAAAGAGTTAACTTGTCATCTATCTTATGTTACGAGAAAAAAAGAGATAAAAGCAAATTTGATTTAGGGTCTGTTTGGGAAAACGACTTTATTAAGTGCTTATAGGACAAGCGCTCATCATATAAACGTTTATGTATAAATTATTTCTATAATCAAAGATAAAATATAGCCAAATTGTTTTCATATAAATTATAAACTGTTTTCATAAGCTATCCTGGAGAGCTTATCAAAATAAGCTGAAAACAGCTTATGGACATGTCATAAGCTGTTTCCATAAGCTCTTCCAAACACTCTGACAAGTGCTTATGCCAGTATATAAGCCCAAATAAGCTATTCATATGCCAATCCAAATAGGGCCTAAGAGTGTGTTTGCGAAAGATTATTTTTCCTCATTTCAGCTTTTTTTTTTTGCTTAAAAGTTGTTTCATAGATAATCTAACATGTTTGACATTTTACTTAAATTTATAAAAAAAGCCTTTTTTAGGGAAAAAAAAGATGTTTTATGCCATCTAGTTTTTTCTAGCTTAAGATTGTTGTGATTTGATTGTTTTTCATTTTCAAAATTATCTTCTATGTTTACCCCTACAAAACTAACTTCTAAATAAATATTATTAAATTATACAAATAACTTCATACTATTTTTCGTAATTTATTATATAAAAGTGGTTTTTTTACACCACTCAAACGAAATATATTATGTTAAAATCATTTAACAAAAAAAAAAGATTATCTTAAAATCAATTTTCAGCAAATAGACTCAAACAAAAACAGATTTCGATTATAATCGATTATCACAATCATCGATTATACAAAAATTGATTATCAACACAAATTTTTTCTCAACTTTCCCAAACACACTCTAAGTCTTTGAGATTCGTTCAAATTTGCTTTTATCTTTATTTCTCTCATAACATCATTATAAAAAAAGGAAAAAAACCTCACTCCATTTGCATATAGTTTAACCAATTTACACTTGGGGTTCAATTAAACGTAAGTCATCTATGTTAAAAGTAAAAGTAGAAAATTCACGATAATGGAATTTTATATCATGCAATGATGAATTTTCCGAACATAATAGAATTATAGTGCCATCATTTGAAGTCAATTAACTGTTTTTTTTTCCCAGTAAAAAAACAAAGTTAAGCTGTTTTTTTTTTTAAGCAAGTCAATTAACTGTTATTATTTATGAAAATAATATAAACTTTTTTTTTTGAGGTAAAGAAAATAATATAAACTTACAAATAGATTTAAATAAATAAATATTCAAGTTTTAATAAATATACTGCAATATGTTAATTAAGCATATAATTTTTTTTTAACCAACTATCATAGTTAAAAAATAGCAGATGATGCATACAAACTACAAAGAGTGTATAGTCTGTACTCTGTAGATGCCAGTAATAGGATTTGAAAACATAGATGACAACGTGAATTAACAGATTGAATTTGATGATTGATTAATTGTTGATACCAATATCGTGAATGCCTTTAAAACCCACCGATTTGTCTCCTACCTCCATTTCTTCTCTTCTCTGCGCTCTATAAAATATTAACTTGTACATTTTCCACTACTCTGTTTCTTGGTTGCTTCTTGGTTTCAACTTTCAAATTCAGCCCCACCCCTCCATTGCCTACATGGCTCAGCTTACCCCCTCAGGTTTTTCTTCTTCCTTCTTCTTTCTCTCTATCACTGCCAACATGTTACATTTGTGTGTGTGTGTATTCTTGTGTACAACATTCATTACTTGTTATTGTTGTTCAGTTGAGGGAGGTATTCATTATCTGTGTTGGAACTGGATTTGTGAGCTAAAGATTGATTCTTTGAAATTTTTCTGATATTGGGTTCTTGCTCGTATTGGATTCTTTTTCGTCACTGAATCAGATTGGAGATCTTTCTTGTTATTTGTTTCCCGTTAATTGTTTTATTGAATAAGAGATGACCCTTTGGTAACACTCTTCGGGGGTGTCATTTCCATGATTGCATGCAGAGGAATAACTTGTCTGAGATTAGCATTTTCATTGTGTTCTATATGGTGGTTGATGTGACGATCTGATTGGGTTGGGTGGGAAAAAAAGAAAGAAAGAAGAAACATTTTTTTTGTCATGTTATGTCTGGGATCTGTCTGATTCTGGCAGGGCATAGTTGTTGACGCAGAAATGGGTAAGTTGAAAGTATGTGTTTGAACCGCTAATGCATTTGAAGGCCGCCTTTGCTAACGTTTTTCATGTAATATTTGAATTCTAAACACATGACTGTACTTTTATATTTATGAATTTTGGCTATAAGGAAACAAAAAGCTCACAACATAAGAAGGTATACTAATTTAGGTTGCCAGGGTTACATATCAAGAATTTAGGTTCCACATATAAATACACTAATTCAGGTCATCCTATCAAGAAGATGAAGTTTCCATCTTTTGTAGTTTTGACATCCTTACCTAGTGGCAGAATCTTGAAGTGTCCTTTTTTATTTTTAAAAAAAATTGCAATTAGATTGCTACTAGTGAAATTTTTCGAACCCATGGGTTCATGTTGGTCTGAAGCTGATGTGTTTGTGCAGGTACATCTGATAATCTCACAAAAGAAAACTGCAAGGAAACAAGTGAACTGGTTGTTTGCTTCGGTGAATTGTTAATAGACTTCGGAGTGGGTGGAGTGTCACTAGCTGAAGCACCTGCTTTCAAGAAAGCTCCTGGTGGCGCTCCTGCTAATGTGGCTGTTGCCATCTCTAGGCTGGGGGGTTCATCTGCTTTTATAGGCAAGGTGTATTCCTCTATCCATGTCTGTTGATCCAGATGGTTACTTGGTTTCTTGTTACATTCCAGAGGCTTTCTACAAAGAATTTCTTTAAATCATATTTAAGACAGTACATGTTACATTGTTTGAAAGTTGAAACTGAATATGCCTCTCTGAATAAGACTGTTCCTGTGAAAAAAAGGAAAAAGAAGAATAAATAGGAGGGAGAGAAAAGAAAATGCTTGCTTGATATACTAAAATAGAAAAATCATAGCTTAATTCCTTTCCATCTGTGTTTTAGGTTGGAGCAGATGGATTTGGGTATATGTTGGATGATATTTTAAAGCAGAACAATGTTGTGACATCTGGCATGCGATTTGACTCTAATGCAAGAACTGCATTAGCTTTTGTTACACTTAGAGCAGATGGCGAGCGTGAGTTCTTGTTTTTCCGAAATCCTAGTGCTGATATGCTGTTATGTGCAAGAATGCAGAATTGCTGCTGTTGACAGAAATTGCTTTGTCGACAGAAACGCTTCTTGACGGAAATGCTTTCTTGACAGAAAACATTTCTTGACAGAAAGCGCCTTTTGACAGAAATCGCAACCAGTTGTTATACCCAACACGCAATTCCTCTGCTTTGACAGAAATGCTTCTTCCGACAGAAAAGCTTCTTGACAGAAATTGCGTTCTTGACAGAAAATCGTAACTTGACAAAAAATGCTGAAATCGATGTTGTTCTGAATGCAGAATGCAAGAAACGAGATTATGCAGAAAGTATACGAAAGAAGAGATTAACAACAGTATGTTATCGTGGTTCAGAGCAAGTTGCTCCTACATCCACACTGAGGCAAGACTTTCGTCTCACTAGATCAAAAGAAAACTGGTTACAAGGCTTTCAGGGTTGAAACTAAACTCTCTTAATCCTCACTTGTACACCTTTCTTGATCTCAATGAAACACTCCCTCTCTCTCTGTTTTTCTTTCACTGCTTTTTCTTTTTCTTTCTCACACTGAAAACAACAGAACAGCTATGAATTTATATCTCTCTATTCTCCAGCTTTACAAGTTACAAAACAGTTACTGGACTTAACAACCATAACTAATTCGGTTGTAACTGACTGGACACAAAAAGAAGGATCACATAACTAACTAAGTTCCATGCATAACCTAACTAATTGATGATCCATCTGCCACAATTCTCCACCTTGGATCTTCAATTCAAGTACCAGCTAGGTATGCATCCAGTCTCTTAAAGAGACTCATTTGTCACAGGTTCCAATACTTTCCAAATTCATGCAGTGCTGGAATTTGGTCCTTGGAACCACCTTGGTTAACATATCAGCCATATTGTCTTCAGTAGCAACCTTTTTTACTTCAACTATGCCATTTGCAATGATGTCACGAATGTAGTGCATTCTGATGTCAATATGCTTTGTCCTCTCATGGAACATTTGGTTCTTTGAGAGATGTATAGCACTTTGGCTATCACACCATACTGTCATAGGAATTTCCCTCCCTTCCAGTTCTTTTACAAAGCCTTTGAGCCATATTGCTTCCTTTATAGCTTCAGTCAGAGCAATATACTCAGATTAAGTGGTAGATAAGACAACTATTGATTGCAAATTTGCCTTCCAACTTACCACATTTCCAAAGAGAGTGAACAGATATCCTGTTAGAGACCTTCTTCTGTCAATATCCCCTGCAAAATCAGTATCCACATATCCTGCTGCATTGTTGTTTTCTGATTTTGATTTTCCAATTATTAATCCAACAGATTTTGTCCCTTTCAAGTATCTAAGAATCCACTTGACTGCCTGCCAATGCTCCTTCCCTGGGTTCCCCATGATGAATCTTGCTTGCCGGGCAAAGATAGGCGAGATCGGGGCCTTGAACATACCATAGCATACATCAAACTCCCTATGGCATTGGAGTAAGGGATGCTATCCATGTACTCTTCTGGTCTTCATCGCTTTTGGGAGATTGTTCAACTGATAGCTTGAAATGACCAGCTATGGGAGTTGAAACTGCCTTGGCATCTTGCATATTGAACCTTCTAAGCACCTTTTCAGCATACCCTGACTGATGCAAGAAGAGAAGTCTTTCATCTCTCTTTCTCCGGATTTCCATCCCCAAGATCTTTCTTGCAGCTCCTAAGTCCTTCATCTCAAATTCTGAACTTAGCAGGCCTTTGAGCTTGGTGATTGCCTCTAAATTTTTACTTGCAATGAGCATGTCATCAACATAGAGTAGGAGATATATGTAGTGACCTGAGTTGGCTTTCTTGAAGTAGACACAGCAATCGAAAGAACTTCTGTTGTAGCCATTTGACACTACAAAAGTGTCAAATCTTTTGTACCATTGTCTTGGTGACTGTTTCAGTCCATACAGGGACTTTTTCAGCAAGCATACCATTTGTTCCTTTCCTTCTACTTCATACCCTTCAGGTTGTTTCATGTATATCCTTTCATTCAGCTGACCATGTAAGAAGGCTGTCTTCACATCCATTTGCTCAAGTTCCAAGTTGTAGACAGCAACTAGAGCAAGAATGACTCTAATGCTAGTATGTTTCACAACCGGGGAAAAAATCTCATTGTAATCAATTCCTTCCCTTTGTGTGAAGCCTTTTGCAACGAGTCTAGCCTTGTATCTACTTCCTTCAACCCCTGGAATTTCTGGTTTTTTCTTAAAAATCCATTTGCAACCTACAATTTTGTGATTTGCAGGTTTTTCCACAAGTTCCCAGGTGCTGTTTTTCATAAGGGAGTTTATCTCATCGATCATGGCGCTTTTCAAAGGTCTTTATCTGAACTTTCCATTGCCTCCTTGTAGTTAATAGGATCAATTACCTGATCCTCAATTTCTACACTCAGTGCATAAGCAATAAGGTCTGCATAGCCGAGCCTTTGAGGTGGTTTGATCTGCCTTCTAGCCCTGTCTCTGACCAGATTATAGGATGATTTTGCTGCATGTTGTTCATCGATTTTGAGGGTGGCCGAGCATCTGTCATCTGTTGTATCTGCAGCACCATGCTCCACCTCCAATTGAACCTTGTTGTCGGGTTCCTCTGGTTTCTTAGGTATCTCGAACTTTCTCGGCCTGCATCCTCAAGCATGCATTCTTCTTTGAAGACAACATCTCTGCTAATAACAGCCTTTCCTCCACCTGGTTTGGTTAACCACACCTTGTAACCCTTTACACCATCAGGATATCCCAAGAAGATTCCCTTCTTTGATCTAGGCTCCAATTTCCCTTCATTTACATGGATATAGGCTGTACATCCAAATATTCTCAAGTTGTCATAGGTTGGTGCTCTACCTGTCCACAACTCCTCTGGTGTCTTGAAATCAATAGCGGCTGAAGGAGACCTATTGATTAGATAGCATGCAGTGTGAACTGCTTCTCCCTAAAACACCTTGCTTTGGTTTGCACTGGACAACATGCACCTAATCCTCTCCAGAATGGTCCTATTCATTCTCTCAGCAAGACCATTTTGTTGAGGAGTTAGTCTTACTATTTTGTGCCTAGTTATCCCATTATCCTTGCAAAACTCAGTGAACTCTTCACTTAGATATTCAAGTCCATTGTCAGTTCTAAGTACCTTAACCTTCCTTCCTGTTTGATTCTCAACAAGTGCTTTCCATTGTTTAAAACACTTGAATGCTTGATTCTTGTGTTTCAACAAATACACCCACACTTTTCTTGACCAATCATCTATGAATGTTATGAAATATCTAGCACCACCTAATGAGGGAACCCTTGCTGGCCTCCATATATCAGAATGCACATAATCAACCGAGGCTTTAGTTGTGTGTATGGCAGAAGAAAACTTAACTCTTTTCTGTTTGCCATAAAGACAGTGTTCACAGAATTCTAACCTTTCAAAGTCTCCATTTCCTATTAGACCCTGCTTGTACAATTCTTCCAAGCCTCTTTCACTGACATGAGCTAGTCTGAGGTGCCATAGCTGTGTGGAATTCAATTTTGATGCAGAAATCAAACTAGCAGGGTTTGATATAGTTGCACCTTGCAATCTGTACAGGCCATTCTTTCTGGTTCCCTTCATCATGACCATTGAGCCTCTGCATATCTTCAGAACACCACCTTCTCCTTTGAACGTACATCCTGCTTGATCCAGCATGCCAAGAGAAAGGAGATTTCTCTTCAGCTCGGGTACATGTCTGACATCTGTGAGCAATTTTGCTGATCCATCACTGAATTTGATCCTGACATTGCCAATTCTAGCTACTTTGCAAGCAACATAGTTCCCCATCAAGCACCTTTCCCCGCATCGATCCTTTTGTAGGATTCAAACCATTCTTGATTAGGGGTCATGTGGAATGAACACCCCGAGTCAAGAATCCACTCCTCACCGCAAGAATCTTCATCCACCGCCAACACATCCGAGCTCTCATAACCATCTGCTACCACAGCCATATCATTTGAGTTTTGCTTGCCATTATTCTTCCTTTTTCCTCTCGGGACAGTTCTTTCGAAATGTCCCTCCTTATGGCAGTAGTAACACTCTTTCTTGCCTTTGGATTTGGAGCGGTTCCTCCTATTCTTGCCCTTTGTTTCTCTGTTATCAGTTTTGCCTCTGACAAACAGCCCTTCTGCATCTCCACCTTCACCTTTATCATACTTAATTCTCTTCTTCATTTCTCGAGAATTGAGAGTGGCTTTCACTTCTTCTAAGGTGAGGCTTTCTTTACCAAACATCATTGTGTCAACCAAGTTCTCATAGGAGGGAGGAAGGGAGCACAACAACATCACAGCTTGGTCTTCATCATCAATCTTTACATCAAGATTCTTTAAATCAAGAAATGCCTTGGTGAATTGAGAGACATGTTCTTTGATTGATGATCCTTCCTCCATTTTCAGCTGATGGAGTTTCTTCTTCAAGTAGAGTTTGTTCGTCAATGACTTAGTCATGTATAGGCTTTCAAGCTTGAGCCAAACACCTGCAGCAGTGGACTCATCTGCTATCTCGCGAAGAACTTCATCTCCCAAAGAAAGAATGATCAAGCTATGAGCCTTGTTGATCAAGTCTTTCTTCTCTTTTTCTGAAAGTGTTTCAGGAAGTCTCATTGATTCCTCCTAAGGCTTCCTCGAGTCCTTGATGGACAAGAAGGGCCTTCATCTTGATCCTCCACAGGCTAAAGTCATTCTCCCCATTGAACTTCTCCAAATCGAACTTTGCAGTGCCCATCGCGGAAGCAGCCCCGATTCAACGAAACTCTAGATACCAGTTGTTATGTGCAAGAATGCAGAATTGCTGCTGTCGACAGAAATTGCTTTGTCGACAGAAACGCTTCTTGACGGAAATGCTTTCTTGACAGAAAACGTTTCTTGACAGAAATCGCCTTCTGAAAAAAATCGCAACCAGTTGTTATGCCCAACATGTAACATCCTAAAATTCTAACATAATTAATTTGAAAAAAAATAAATAAATAATAATAATAATAATAATAATAATAATATTAAGTTATTAAAAAGTACTGTAGTGCAAATAAAATATAAATGGGAGATTTAGTGTAAAGAAGTGATGGTATAAGGATT
This sequence comes from Sophora flavescens, assembly GCA_030762895.1. Lineage (NCBI taxonomy): Eukaryota > Viridiplantae > Streptophyta > Magnoliopsida > Fabales > Fabaceae > Sophora > Sophora flavescens. The sequence continues at coordinate 161,073,880 of CM061067.1, read as the reverse complement.
TATTGTAATTTATTAACTATAGAAAATACAAAAATATATATATATATCTATGAAATTAAAAAAAAAGAAAAAAAAAAGAAAGAAAAGAAGGAATACTCGGGCTTACGCCCAAGCAGCCATCCAACGCTGAAGAAAAAAAAAAAACTAATTTAAAAACCCTTATGTTCCACTCAAACTAAACTGTACATAATATATATATGGACGCCGTGCGCACTGCGCAGCAACTTGGAGAATGAGAGTGATGCGTACATGGAGTATTTGAGAGGAGCGCCGTCGTAACAACACAGATCCAAGAACGTCACCAAACGGGAGAAGAATTTTTAGGGAAGCGTGAATTCTTATCATAAATAATTTTTAGAGCACATTGGAGGTTTCAAGAGGTGAGTAACAATACTTTTTAATAACCCTTTCCATGGTACATGTGTTTGTTGTGTTGAGCGATTTACCTATGATTTTGAGTGATTTTAATTGAATGATGCATGTTATTAATAAACTGAATTTTTTAGGGGTTTTGAATTAAAACAAAAAAAGATTATTAGATTGGGTATTTGTTCTTGTTACTGATGGCATGAAATACATGATTGGTATTTGAATTAGTTGGATGACGTGCTTATTGGTGTATGCTAGCCATGTGAGTTTATTTGACATGCATGATAAGATCAAATATTTAATTTTTGGTAAATGAATTGTTACACGCATGAGACATGAAATTGTGCCTTATGATGAATTGTATGATGTTTGCCGCAATACCACCTATGATAGGGGTATCGAAAAGTAATACCACCGTGATGGGGTATCGAAAGTAACATCCCCATAAAATTGGGATGTCGAAAATAAGTAATACTACCTAAAAAGGAGTATCGAAAGTAACACCGCCACAGGTTGGGGTGTCGAAAAAGGAGAAATACCACCATGTGCACATGGGAGCTATCGAAATGGAAATGTCCCCGACAGGAGGGTGACATCGAAACACTCCTCGTGAGTAGGGGTGGGCAATGGGACGCCATTGTCGTGTGATGTGTGAATATATGGCATGCCTAAGAAGAGGCCAATTTAATTAGGAGGTCTTCGGACCGCTTGGATTAAACTTGAATTTATCTGATATATGGAATGTGATGTATTGAGATGAGATCATAATTAATGTTAAAAGTATTTTCTTTATATATATTATTTTGAAAAATTAGCGGGTACCATGGACAGTTTTTCCTCCTTAAGCACGACCTACGAGAACAATGCTATTTTTCGAAAATGTTTTTATAAAACTGTATTGTTGATCACTGGGATTTTATATATCATTATTAAACATTGTTTTCAGAGCACGAGGAGGACGTCATTGGGACTGAAGAGGCGTGAAGACTTAGTGGACACCATTAGATAATCTTTCTAGTTTGGTTAGTCTGTTCTTAAATAAGGAGCCGTATGTGGCTAGACGCAATTATTTATCGTTGGGATTGTAGTTAGACGTCCGGTTTTGAGGCTTTTGATTTTTATTTATATTTATATTCATTACATATATATTTTATTACTATATTACTTAACATAAGGTATTTTCAGACTTTAAATATTTTTTTAAATTTTCCTTTATGAGAAATGTGTCTTAATTAAATTCTTTAAAGGATTTTTATTGATTTTATCTTGGGATTACTAATGTAACAAAGGGCGTTACACAACACGCAATTCCTCTGCTTTGACAGAAATGCTTCTTCCGACAGAAAAGCTTCTTGACAGAAATTGCGTTCTTGACAGAAAATCGTAACTTGACAGAAAATGCTGAAATCGATGTTGTTCTGAATGTAGAATGCAAGAAACGAGATTATGCAGAAAGTATACGAAAGAAGAGATTAACAACAGTATGTTATCGTGGTTCAGAGCAAGTTGCTCCTACATCCACACTGAGGCAAGACTTTCTTCTCACTAGATCAAAAGAAAACTGGTTACAAGGCTTTCAGGGTTGAAACTAAACTCTCTCAATCCTCACTTGTACACCTTTCTTGATCTCAATGAAACACTCCCTCTCTCTCTGTTTTTCTTTCACTGCTTTTTCTTTTTCTTTCTCACACCGAATACAGCAGAACAGCTATGAATTTATATCCCTCTATTCTCTAGCTTTACAAGTTACAAAACAGTTACTGGACTTAACAACCATAACTAATTCGGTTGTAACTGACTGGACACAAAAAGAAGGATCACATAACTAACTAAGTTCCATGCATAACCTAACTAATTGATGATCCATCTGCCACATATGCTTCTTCATGAGTCAGAGCTTGATAAAAATCTCTTAAAGCAGGTGTTTTAAATTCGTGTTTTGTATATAAAATGTGGCCCAATACCCTTGGTTTAACTCGGCATACTCTTGGTATTGATTGCAGGCTAAAATATTCCATTATGGTTCCATCAGCTTGATTGATGAGCCATGCAAGTCAGCTCATCTTGCTGCTTTGAGAATTGCTAAAGACTCTGGTTGTATTCTTTCGTATGATCCAAATTTGAGATTGGCACTATGGCCACCAGCTGAGGCTGCTCGGGAAGGCATAATGAGCATATGGAATCAAGCCGATGTCATAAAGGTAAAAGATATGTGGCATGAAGGTTTTCATATGGTCTACTTTATAATGCCACTTCAAATTGTTATGTTTCATTTTGAAAATAAGTATTACTTGATATGGTATTTTCTTGTGTATGTGCAGATAAGTGAGGAAGAGATTACATTTTTGACTGGCTGTGATGGTCCGTTTGATGATAATGTTGTACTAAAGAAGCTTTTTCACCCTAATCTCAAGCTTTTAATTGTTACTCAAGGGTCAGAGGGTTGTAGGTATTACACCAAGGTAAACTTACCAAAGTCATTTGATTATGTTGTCAATTGTCTAAATGGTGGCATAATCCCTCATTTCATCATTTTCTTTATTCTGTCTACTGGTTTGTGTGCTTATATCAACATTTGTTACTCTAATCAGTGGGTTAAATTGATGGTTGTGACTTGTTCAATGTGAATTTTTGAATGTAACACCATCTTGTTGTAATGTACTCGATAACATCATTTTCACACTAAGGTTTGCTTCAAGGTTCAATCATTTGACATGCCTTTGTATTGTCCCTTGTGATTGATCAATGTTCAGCTAATAGTGATTGCAAAATTTCTGTGCAGGAATTTAAGGGCAGGGTTGCGGGTGTTAAAGTTGACCCTGTGGACACAACTGGAGCTGGTGATGCATTTGTTGGTGGGATTATTTACAGAATAGCTTCTGACCAAAATGTTCTTAAGGTAATTCAGGATTTTTGACTCATTCTTAAATTGTCCTGGTCGCGACTCCATATGTATCTCATGAAACAAAATTTCCTGAGCCCTATTCTGACATAGCTTGTTTTTCTGTTTAATTTCTGTTATTGTTGCTACTGGATGCAGTAGAATCATGCACTCGAGTTGTGCATTCATGTTATGTGTTTGTATGTTCAGAGAAAGTTGTGTATGTTCTATAACACCTCTTTACTGTTCATTCAATTCGTTTTTCCTTTCTCAATATTCACTTATTTTTCATGGACTCAAATGTTGATAAATGATTTTTTTTTTTTAAAAAAAAAAAACCTAAGTTGGAGAGACTTATATCATTGGTATTGAAAATCAGAAACTGCTAATGGATTTGACTGAAAATTCCATGTGAAGTGCTATTCAGGTTTTCTGTTTAAAACTACTATTAGAGAGAATTTTCTCTGCTATGCATATTGATGGAAGATAGAACTTAATCCAGTGGCATACTGTTCAGTTGCTCTGTGCAAGATTAAAGTTTTACACATAATGTTAGTTGACAGTTCTAAAAATGGTTTTATCATGTTGTGGAAGAGTAAATTTGTAATCAAGATTATATGGTCATTTAGGAGATAGTACATGAAGATGAAGCGGTTAGCAGTAGCGTTTTAGTTTTCCACTTTTCCCTACCTTACTGGAACTGGTGTGTAAATTGAAGATGTCTCGAGGAGATCGTAGTTATTTTTTTGTTTGAAATTCTCGGTATGTGAAAGTCATAGTAGATCCCGACTAATCCGAGTTGAGTTGAGAAGACATATTTAAGGAGGGAAAATTCTCCTAGTGCCTAATTTTTCCATTCACCGAAATTGTATCCGAGACCCAACTTAAGGAGAACCAAGTTCCTAGTCAGTGAGACCAATAGGCATTGGTTGAGGAGGTAGCACTTAAGGATGGCAATTTTATCCGTACCCGCGGATAAAATCCGCAATGGGTATGGGGCGGGTAGTTAAACGGTTACCCGCGGGTAAAATAAACGGGTAATTCCAATACCCGTTTGTAAACGGGGCGGGGGCGGATATCATACTATCCGTGCCCGCGGATACCCGTACCCGTTACTTAATTACTATAATACCCTTTATTATATATATCTACTCTCAAAGTCCTTATATCATTTTCTAGATAATTGTGTTGTTTCATGGATATTTTAAGTGTGATGTATTAATTTGTAGGTGTTATTTTGTTCAAATATCGGAAAATATTAATGTGGTGGTTTGTTTAAGTTTTATATATTTTTTTAAATTAAAAAAAAGATTTATTTTTTTTTAACTACCCACGGATATCCGCGGATACCCGCGAATCCGTTAAGAAACCGTTAAACGGATATCCGTACGGGTACGGGGCGGGTACGGGTAGTTTTATTATCCAACGGGGCGGGTAGCGGGTATCCAGTATCCGTGCCCGCCCCGCCCCGTTGACATCCCTAGTAGCACTTGAATATATGCTTCTAATTTTATTTTATTTTTTCTATTTGTTGTATAAGGGGCTTAAATGTTGTTTCTAAATTTCTTTCTTGATATACCAATACTTTTAAATGGGATAATAATCGGTGAATTCTAGTATGAAGTACTAGTTTTATTGGTATACCCATACTACTAAAAAATTTCATCTGGAATGATTTTTGACCATTGGATATAATAATTAAATAATCAATGACCCAGATTTATTGTTCAAAAATTTTTTTGAAAACCAAAAAAAACTGAAAAGTACTCTTTTGCCCTTCACCCCTCCCAGGCTCCCACCCTACCATCCAAACCCTAATTTCTCCACCACCAGCCGCCGCCAACATTCTCAGATTCTGGCGATTCCACGGCCACCACCATCTAGAGTCGCCATACTGAGGGCGAATCCACAATGGAAATCTAAGAGAGAAGGGAGACGGCGCGACGACGTGACGAGGCTGGGGGAAGAATAGCACGATGGCTGAGCTGGACTGGGGCGGCGATTCTGGTGCGTACGGCGGTGCTCCACGGATCTGAGTGAGGCGAAATAGCGATGTGTTCCTCTCGGCACGGCGGCGGAGATCTGACCGCAGTCCTCACCACTCTTCCCCTCCTACTCTACTCTGCCACAGAACCACTTCTCAGCTTCATAAATCAGGTTTCAAAATTTCCAAATCTCAGATCCCAGATTCAATCACAAAGTTGAAGGTATAAAAGGTTAAAGCTAATGGTATTAATGATTGACAATATTTACATCACAATTACAATAGAGTGCAGTGAGTTATATAACAGATACAGGCCATTTGAATTTGAAAATACAACAGAAAATAAGGATCAAGTGGATAAGAGATAGCAAGTAGATAGAACAGCATGCATGCACGTAGATAGATCCACATAATGTGGAGCAGGTTGGCAGGAGGTTAAAGCCGCATGCATGCACGTGGATAGATCCACATAATGTGGAGCAAGCTCAGGTAATGGACGAAATCAGCACACCAACACGCCCCCGCAAGATGGTGGTGGAGGAAACAACACCAATCTTGGTAGTGAGAAGAGTGTGGCGGGATGAAGGAAAGGACTTGGTGAGAAGGTCCGCAAGCTGATGGCTCGAAGGGATGTGAAGTACTTGGAGTTCCTTATTTGTCACTAGATCTCTCACAAAGTGATAATGAATGGCAAGATGCTTCATCCGTGAGTGAAACACTGGATTGGCACAAAGGTATGTTGCACCAATGTTGTCAGAGTAGATGGTGGGCTGCTGCTGAAAGGGAAGATGAAGTTCTTGGAATAGCTCGCGAAACCAAAGCACGTTAGCAGTGGAGCCAATAGTTCTATATTCGACTTCAGTGGAAGATTTGGCTATTGTACGCTACTTCTTGCAAGACCAAGAGATAGCACTTGGACCATAGTAAATGATGAAAGCACTAGTGGATTTCATATCAGAGGAATCACCAGCCCGGTCAGAATCACAAAAGGTGCATAGTTTAAGATCATCAGAGCGGCGAATATGTAAGCCGTAGTCCAGTGTGCCTTTAAGATAGTGAAGCACACGTTTGGCAGCCTGCAGGTGAAGAGTGGTAGGAGCATGCATGTATTGAGACAGTTTGTTGACAGTGAAGGACATGTCAGGGCGAGTGAGAGACAAGTATTGTAAAGAACCCACAAGGTGACGATATTCATGTTGGTTGCATGAGGAAGTGTCTCCGGTGGCAGTCAAGTTGATGGTGGAGGACATGGGAATGGAGACTGGTTTGGCGTCCTGCATGTTGGTGGTATGAAGTAAATCACGGACATAGTGGTGTTGGGTGAGGAAGATGCCATCCTTTGTGGGAAGAAACTCGACACTAAGGAAGTGGCTTGGAAAGCCAAGATTCTTGAGGGAGAACTTGGTAGCAAGAGCATACTTGAATGCCATAAGGAAGTTGGAGTCATTACCTGTAAGTAAAATATCATCAACGTATACCAGGAAGTATGCCAAGGTGGTTCCACGACTGTAGATAAATAAAGAGGTGTCTGACTTTGAATTGATGAAACCATATTGGAGCAGGAAGGCCTTAAGTGCATGATACCAAGCACGAGGTGCCTGTTTGAGGCCGTAGAGAGATTTTCTCAATTTACAAACATGGTTGGGGAATTGAGGATGGATAAAACCAGGAGGTTGAGACATGTAGATATCCTGTGACGGTGCCATGAAGGAAGGCATTGTTGATGTCCATTTGATTCAAGGACCAATCTTTGGAGAGAGCAACACATAAGACAAGCTTGATGGTCTGAGATTTGATAACAGGACTGAAAGTCTCATGATAGTCAATGCCAGGACGCTGGTGGAAGCCCTTAGCAACCAGTCTCGCCTTGTAGCGAGCAATAGAACCATCAGTGTTGCGTTTGATCCAATAGACCCATTTGTTGCCAATTATATTGAAATGATCCTGTTTAGGTTCAAGTGTCCAAGTGCCATTGTTGAGCAATGCATTGAACTCTTCTGACATGGCGGCCTTCCATTCAGGATGTTTGAGAGCCTGAGTTAGACAGGAGGGCTCTACTGAGTCCGGGAGAGGAAACTTGGTGGCTAGGTGATCTTGTTTAGGTTTAAAAATTCCACTTTTGGAGCGTGTGATCATGGGATGTGTGGAGGAGGTAGAGAGGGGAGGACCTTCTGCACGACTTTGAGCTTGAGTTGCAGTGTACAAGTCAGGATGATGGTTGGTGTGTGAGGGCATGGTAGATATGGGAGAATGAGAAGTGGGTGAGGTGAGGGAGGTTGGGGAGGATAGTGTGGTCACGGTGAGAGGTAGAAGAGTTAGAGAGGTTGAGGTTGATAGGGGCCGAGGTGTGTGGAGTTGGCATTGTTAGTGAGGTTGGTTGAGGGGAAGCCGTGGGATGAGGAGATATGGATGATGGTTCAGAGTGAGAGGTGAGGGATAGAAGGGAGTTTGAATTTGAAGTGGCCAGAGGAGGTTCAGAAATGGTAGGTATGTTGTGGATAAGAGATAAAGGTTGGAAGGGTGGGGTAGGAAGGTTTGACCGAGACGAAGGTTGTTGAGGAGGAGAAGGTTGTTGAGTGGGAAAAGGAAAAATATCCTCAATGAAGGTGACATGTCTGGAGGTGTAGAGGGAGTTAGATTCTAGATGGAAACATTGGTAGGCACTTTGTGTAGGGCTATACCCTAGAAAGAGACATGGTTTGGATTTTGGTTGGAGTTTGTTTGTGGTGTATGGACCAAGCCATGGGAAGCAAAGACAACCAAATACCCGTAGCTTGGAGTAGTTGGGAAGACGGTGAAACAATATTTCGAAAGGAGTTGTCATGTGTAGACCGGGAGTTGGCATGCGGTTTATTAGATAAGCAACAGTTTGGATAGCATAAGACCAGAAGGTTAAGGGTAAGGAGGCATGATGAAGGAGACAACGGGTGGTTTCAACTAGGTGTCTGTGTTTGCGTTCTGATAAACCATTGTGTTCGGGTGTGTAGGGAGGAGTTGTTAGGTGAGTTATGCCATGAGTTTGAAGGAAAGATCGGAGTTTAATAAATTCACCACCATTGTCAGAGTACAAGGATTTAATTTTACAATCAAATTGATTTTCAACCAGAGATTTAAAAACTGGAAAATTTGTTGCAACATCTGATTTAAATTTCATAGGGTAAAGCCAAACATACTTGGAGAAATGGTCAATAAAAATGACGTAATAAGAGAATCCATTTATTGAAGTTATTGAGGTAGGACCCCATACATCAGAGAAAATAATTTCCAAGGGTTGGGAACTAGACAAGGTGGAACGAGAAAATGGCAATTTATGTGCTTTATTAGCTGAGCAATCTAAACAAGTAAATGATGTGGAGGATGGTTGTTGAGGAAGGATGTGCTTGAGGACTTGAAGGTGAGGGTGACCAAGACGACGATGCCAAAGAGTGAGAGAAGGTTGATGTTGGACATGGTTGATTTGGGTACGGGCGGGTTGCAACTTGTACACTTGATCTTCATTCCTGCCGCACAGAAGGACCGCTCCCGTACTCAAACTCTTTACCTCAAAATGCCATGGAAAGAATTCAACAGAAACATAATTAGTTTTACATAGTTGAGATACAGAAACAAGATTTTGAGTGACTGTGGGAACATGCAGAACATGAGATAAGTGGAGAGGTGTAGAGGAGGTAGGAATTTTAATGGAACCATAATGTTCAATGGGAAGGGCCTTACCAATAGCAACTAGGAGCTTATCAGAGCCATTATAATCCTTGGACAGTGAGAGTTGACCAAGATCACGAGTTACATGGTGGGAAGCACCAGAATCAAGAAGCCAAGAGGAGTCATGTTGGCTGTCATGATGAGCAAAATTGGCTTGACGTCTTGGATGATCAGAAGGATAGCCATGCAAGCGGTAGCAATCATCAATAACATGTCCACGACGATGACAATATCTGCATACTGGGACAGAACGTTTTTGGCCAGGATGGTCCGATTGAGGAGCAGGAACATCTCGAGGCTGAGAGCGAGAGGTGCGGGAAGGCGAGCGACGCCCCTGAGAGTGGCCCCGAGAGGTACGTTGCAAGTAGTTTGCAGTAACAAGAAGAGATTGTTGCTGATGTTCATCACGTTGAAGGAAAATTTCAAAATCAACAAGTTTGTCAAATAGATCATCAAATGGCAGCGGGGAGTCTCTAGTGCGAATTGACGCTGAGAATTCGCGAAAGGAAGGACCAAGACCATTAAGGGCAGCAATGACGAGATCAATGTCATCAACTGGATGACCAATAAGAGCGAGTTCATCACCAATAACACGGATGGAGCGAAGATAATCACTAGCACTAGAAGTGCCTTTAGAGATGGAGGCAAGACGTTCTTTGAGGGACATGACACGAGTGCGGGAGCGATTTGCATATTGTTTGTTCAGACGAGCCCAGGCAGCAGCAGACGATGCAGCGGAGGTCATAACAATTTGAGCGTCGAGACCACACGATCCTAGAAGAGCAAGATAGACATAGTGGTCTTGGCGTTTCCAGAGAGAATAAGCGGGACTGTCAACTGCAGTTTCACCAGTGCCTATTTTCGGTTCAGGACAAGCAGTGTCACCAGTAACATAGCCAAAGAGTTCATTGGCCTTGAGAAGATGAATGATCTGATTGTACCAAGTGTGATGATTTCCAGAATTGAGTTTGGTAGGAAGAGTGGAAGCAGTTGTGAGTTCAACTAGTGGTTTGGAGAGGGTGGTGGAGGAAGCCATGGAAGAGAAGGAGGATCGAATGCTGTGAAGCTGAGGCTTAATCTGATACCATATAAAAGGTTAAAGCTAATGGTATTAATGATTGACAATATTTACATCACAATTACAATAGAGTGCGGCGAGTTATATGACAGATACAGGTCATTTGAATTTGAAAATACAACAGAAAAATAGGATCAAGTGGATAAGAGATAGCAAGTAGATAGAACAGCATGCATGCACGTAGATAGATCCACATAATGTGGAGCAGGTTGGCAGGAGGTTAGAGCCACATGCATGCACGTGGATAGATCCACATAATGTGGAGCAAGCTCAGGTAATGGACGAAGTCAGCACACCAACAGAAGGTATTAAGGTATGGCTTTGAAGTCATTTTGGTTGAGATTTGCTAGCAGTGTTATCAATTTGGTTGAGTTGTTTCCGCCATTGGGATTGAACAAACCCTAGAAATTTCCATCCAGCCATCCCTGTCTTTGGTTAAGGAAGAGAGAGGACGAAGAGTGATTTGGGTGTTAGGTGGTGGTGTGGTGGTGGTAGTCAGTGAGGTGGTCGGTGGGGTGGTGGTAGTCGGCGGGGCGGTGGCAATCCATGGAGTGGTGGTGAAAGTAGGGAGAAGATGATGGTAAGGACAAAAATGGGATTTCCCATGAAAAAAAAAAGAGTCATTTAGTGGTATATAGGTATACCAATAAAACTAGTACTTCATGCTAGAACCCACCATAATAATCTTGAATTGAACTCCATTTAATTTGAAGAAAAGTAAACTGGAACAGTTTGTTTCAGTCAATAGCATATATGTTGTCTTGATCATTCTCCTTCAGGAGTTCATGCATTTATTTTATGTGGCAGGAAGAAGAGCGACTCCGTGAAGCTCTACATTTTGCCAATGTGTGTGGTGCCATCACAGTAACAGAGAGAGGGGCAATTCCTGCACTACCTACAAAAGAAGTTGTCCTGCAATTCCTGTTATAAAAGGCTATAATATAGTAGCGCTGACAGTTTAATTTTGTTAGAAAATGCACCATTTGCTGTTAAGCTATAGCTTAGGTCATGCTGACCTTCCTGTATCTTCTTGTCTTTTGAGGTTGTATTGTTAAGTAGTTGCTCTCTCAACTCCCTGCGAGAGATTTTCAAAATTTACAAAATATTAAAGGCATTCGACGGTCAACTAAATACATGACACACCGCTAACTTAGCACAAGTTGGCGTGCAGCCCAGTGGTTGTGACGCTTGCAATGTTTTGCAGCTGTACGGAATCGAACCCGGGTACGCAAAGGCAAGGGACACGTCCACTGACCGCTAGGTCAACGGATGTCTCATGTCAATTAATGAGCGCTAATACTATTTAGGTATTGTATTTGACCGATTATGGAATTTTTCAAGAGTTATTTTCTTTCACCAAGTGATGTGAGTTGGTCTATAAATAGAACCAACTGCATGCAGTGAACATACATGAAAAACTCAGAATCTCTCAACCATTCTTCACTCCAAATCACCTTCTTTTCTCCCTTGTGCGCAGAGAGAGTTAGGAAGACTATTGTTCCGTAAAATGTCATTGACGATACGCTTGGTTTAGGGTATGCAAACCAAACCAAGGTTACTCCATTGTATCCTGAAAGGGATTCGCCGGTTTTACCTATTGCATCCAATCTACAAGGAGAGATTGGTGGGGGCGAATCGAATCTAAAGCCTAGTGTCCTCACACGCTGGGAGATTCCGCATTTATTTTTGTATTCTCTTCTTTGTTGCAGAACCAGATCCCATTTTCTAACAATCTTTAGGTTCGATTTTTGTTTTATAAAAATGCTTGCAACATTGAAGGAGATGACATTTGACATTGTCAAAGTGAAGAGGTTCGAGGGCGGAAACTTCGTTCTTTAGGAGAAAGAGATGAATGATCTTTTTACGATAATGAGAGATGAGTACTCATACGCTTCATCAAAATATGTTTATTTGTGACCATGATGAAAGGTACACAATTACTTTTCATGGCTATGTTATACTTGGTATTCTAAATACATGTGTGTACAATGCTAAAGGCATTCTTTGTTTATGTTAAAATTAACATGTGGTATTAGAGCCTTAGATGCATGATTTAGAATAAAATCAAGTATGTGAATTTTGATGAACATGAATATGGTTGGTTTATGATGCATGTATGTATGTTGCTCTATCTTAGTAGAATGGTCTAATATATGAATAATCATATCATGCGCATGCATTAATGGATTTGATCCATATAAGAACCAATTATTTTTAGAGTAGACAATCTTGTATTATGAAGGCATGATTTTATGAATATAAGATTGGGAGTTTTTGTTTGCCCCCTTTATTTTGTAGAAATTAGAAATGTTTTGGATATGTTTTTGGATTGTTCTAAATTGTTAGAATGGACATGGATGTTCATGAAAAAATGTTATAGAAAACTGAAAATGATTGGATCATTGTTTTGTTTGTTTTCAATAATGAAAATCATTTAGATTTATCATAGAACATGTTTGAACATGAATCCAAAACATAGCGACAATATAATAAAATTAACTTAGAGTTTGTAAAATGACTAAAAAATGGCAGAGGGTCGTGTGAACCCGGTTTTCTGCAAAGTTGTGGTGCCCAATTGTTGTGTTCTTTAACTAGAAGTGACCGTAAAACGACATCAACCGGCGTGTTGGTCTAGTGGTAGACGTACTTGTTCCTATGCGACTAGGTTGCGACTTCTAATCTCTGGTTTTACATTTTGAACGATTTTATCAACTGTTTTTAAACAAAACGAAATTAACGAAATATATGAAAAGTTGAAACAAATGAGATTCAAACTCGGATAGGCTGTTAAGAGGGCAAGCGAATTGACCATCGGATCAATGGTTGTGATGTGAAATAATGTCATTTAGTTTTATTTATATCTGGTACATTTTGAATTTAAGATTAATATTATGACTGAGTTATTGTAAACAAAGTAAACGAAAATAAATATTAGATTATATTATTACTCTCAATTATCCAGAAATTTTGATGCTTATATATGTTATTATATAATGTGGGTAAATTGAAGTTGTTTGTTATAAGACATTTATTAAATGTTTAAGAGTTATAAGATTGAGAGAATTCTATAACCCTGGTTACTTTGAGTCTACTAGAATAGTTGACCAAATAACAACACATTATTCCTCATACCAATTTAGTATAGCTGAAAAGAAAATTAGGATATAAGAAGAAATGGTAAAAGCCATAGTATCCTATGTTGGTCTAGCAAAATGATATAGGGGATAAGCCATGTTGAAGGCTTCTTAGATAGTAAATAGGGTTCCAAACAAAGGAATAAGATAATCTCATACGAGCTCTGAAAAGCAGAAAGCCCAATCTCAAATTTTTCAAAGTTTGAGGTTATAGGGTAATAGTAAAAGTTATTGAACCCAGAGAAAGAAATTAGGTGAAATGGGAATTGAATGTGTACTCCTGGGCTATGCCAAAAATAGAAAAGCATATAGATTTATGGATATGGAATCTAGTGACTCATTCTGTAAATACAGTAATTGAGTCTAGGGCTACAATTTCCAGGAAGATAGGTTTAACTCAATTCCAAGTCAAAAGAATAATGTTCATAGTAATACACATGATCCGGAAAGCAATGTATCTAATAAAGATACTTTGGTGGCTTTAGAACTTAGGAAAAGTCAGAGAGCTAGAAAAGAGAAAACTTACATACCAATGTTTTTCATGTTCCTTGTTGAAGGAATAAGAGAGTCCATAGACAGTTATAGGCTAATCTGTTAGAATACAGAAAGTGATCCAGACACATTTAAAGAGGCAATAAGTCTCAAGATCCCGCTTTCTAGATGAAATCTATACAAGAGGAAATGGACTCAGTAATGGGGAATAAAATGTGAAAACTAGTAAACCTCCCACCTGGTTCCAAACCAATAGGTTGTAAATAGATTTTCAAAAGGAAAATGAAGGTAGATGGAACCATTGATGTTTAAGGCAAGACTAGTTGCTAAGGGATTTACACAAAAGAGGGCATTGACTATATACATATGCACCGGTGGCAAGAATTGCCTCAATTAGAGTGCTGTTGGCACTTGGATCCATCTATAAGTTTGTCATTCATCAAATGGACGTGGTATTCCTAAATGAGGAAATAGATGAAGAGGTGTACATGACACAAAATGAAGGGTTTGTGGTTAATGGTTAGGAAAAGAAAATGTGTAAATTGAATAAGTCATTGTATGGACTAGAATAAGATCATAAGCGATGGGATCAAAAGTTTGATCAAGTTGTGCTAGCTAATATATACAAAATAAATAAATCTGACAAGTGTATTTATAGTAAATTCCATGAAGGAAAAGGGGTCATGATTTGTTTAAATGTTAATGATATATATGTTGATGATATATTAATATTTGGTACTGATTTAGATTAGGTAGAAGAAACTGACAGGTTCTTATCTAGAAATTTTGACATGAAAGGCTTAAGGGTAGCTGATGTGATTCTAGGAATTAGAATAATAAGAGATGGTGAGAATGTAGGTTTACCCCAATATCACTATATAGAAAAAGGTATTAAAGAAATTTAATCACTTTGATTGTCAACCTATCACTACTCCCTATGATCAAAGCATTAATTTAGTACTAAATAAAGGTAGTCTAGTAGCACAACTTGAATGCTCAAAAGTAATTTGATGTTTAATGTATGCCAATGACATGTACCCGGTCAAACATTACATATGTTGTGGGGAGACTAAGCAGGTATACAGGTAATCCAAGCAAAGACCATTGGCATGTTGTCCGAAGAGTATTGAAATACTTGAGGGGGACAATGAACTATAGTTTAAACTATAATGGTTATCCTTCGGTACTAAAAGGATACACAGATGCCAATTGGGTGAATTATACATGAGACCGTGCTTCAACAAGCAGTTGGGTCTTCAAATTTGGTGGGGGTGTTATTTCTTGGGATCCAAGAAACAAACTTACATTGCAAATTCCACCATGGCTGCAGAATTCATAACATTGGCAGCAGGCAACAAAGAGGTAGTTATGACTTAGAAATTTGTTGTATGAGATACCAATTTTAATGGCGCCAGTATCCATACAATGGGATAGTAAGTCAATACTATCAAGGGCATATAGCCAAGTTTATAATGGAAAGTCCAGGAACATTGAACTAAGACATAGTTATGTCAAGGAACTAATTGCAAATGGAGTAATATCCAGGGTCTTTATAAGATGGAAAGAAATCTTGCATCTTTTGACGAAAGGACTGACAAGTGATATGATGTGGAAAAACATCATTAGGGATGGGAATCAAGTCCATATCTACATGATCACCAATGGTGGAAACCCGACTCACACTTGAGTAGCATCAAGTCTTGAGTTCAATGGGCTAAAGTACACTATGAAAGTGATTGCAAGTACTTGACAAATAGATACATCCTAAGGTTTAAAAGTACTTGGATACCATAAGGACATAAAATGAACAGGGTGAGCTTTTGCTCTTAATGGACCTATAGCATACATGTGCTGAGGTGCCCAACTTATGAGGGTGCTTCTGGTAAAGTCTACCTATGTGAGAGTGATGTGTGGCCGCTTCTTAGAGTTGGGCTTGACTCTGTAAGCTCTCATGAAAAAGATACATGATACATGGCCTTACCAAGTATGTCACACTACCACGTCGTTCAATGGTACCGAGATTTCATGTGTAAGTCATGCACGCTTGTACTAATGAATATTTGGTTCTAAGCTTGTCTACCAAATTATTCGGGGATGAGTGAAACCCATGTCTTACTAAGCAAAGGTTCAAATCCCCGAGATACCTTTGCCTGAAAGCATGCGATTTCTAGAATAATGGGATTTGGATTTATTTTGAAAATGGTGGGGGATTGTGAGAGATTTTCTAAATTTACAAAATATTAAAGGCATTTGACGGTCAACTAAATACATGACACATTGTTAACTTAGCACAAGTTGGCGTGCAGCCCAGCGATTGTGACGCTTGCAATATACCATGGGGGTGTGAGTTCGATTCCCGCTGTGGAATCGAACCCGGGTATGCAAAGGCAAGGGACATGTCCGCTGACCGCTAGGCCAACGGATGTCTCGTGTCAGTTAATGAGCGTTAGTATTATTTAGGTATTGTATCTGACCGATTATGGAATTTTTCAAGAGTTATTTTCTTTCACCAAGTGACGCGAGTTGATATATAAATAGAACCAACTGCATGCA